>CM060921.1:373823820-375196737 GCA_030737875.1 Allium sativum
ACAACCAACAACACAATCCAACATATCACTCCAATCAACAAATCCAATTGATTTCCCATACCCTAATAATTTGTGAAAATCCTTACTTATATTCTTTAGAAAATAATTTGGGCAAAACAAATTTCAAAAATACTTTTATATCAAATTACAAATATGCGCTCTCGTATATACACTCAGACTCAATCTAGGGTGTTACTAGCCCCATCTCTATTGAGTCACACCACAGAGCCAAGGTTATCTCTAAACCAATAGCTCTGATACCACTGTAACGTCCCAAGGATTTTTGACCTCGATAATCGATATCAAATCACCATGTCGACTATTCAAGCATCGAAAACACTGGATTGTCAAAAGAAAGAAATTAGAGGGTGAGGATAGATAGAAAGAAATATTAGAATAGAAGAAAGAAGAAGAACACACATCAGAGTCTCACAACGGAATGAGTAAAATATAATATCAAATCTCTTTATACAAAAACTGCATATACATACCAAACATCAGAGTACACATATGTCAAACACAGCGGAAATAACTTTATAACTAGCGGTGAAGCCTCCTGCTTCCAGCTCCTGAAATTCCAAGCGAAACCTAACCTGGAACATACTCGGTCTGACCCGAGCACATTTGATTTAAAACAAAATACACCGGGTCAGTCTGGAATACTTTCAGTAATAAATTCACAGAACACACACTTGTTTAACATTGCAAAATCCTTTATGAAATCAAAAGGTAATAGTAAGACCAGTCCACACATAAATACGGACGGTTTTTACCTTACTATAACCCAAAACAGTTTTGAAATCATAGCTTGCGCTTATATTATCATAATGTCTAAATACAAATAAATATCAATCTAGAGGAACGCTTGCATCTCACGCTCCCCATATATAGTATACAATCGAAAACCGCGGGCGCTTATTGGATATTGGATTCCAACCTTGACAAGGTATGGGTCCACCTGCCGATAGTGTATCTCTAGAGGCGAATACACTAGGTTCAACAAGAACGTCTTGCAACCCGGCCCTTACATGACCGACCACTCATTTCGTTTGAGTGTATCGAATGTATATCACCGACGGTTGGGATCAGCAACCGCCTGCCCGAAAAGGGACAACATCGACAGATTAAAGAAGCAAAAGGAATTTCTCTAGATAGGTGATCATACATCCTAATGGGAGCGACCCACATAGCCATGCTGCTTGCCCAATTTTTGTCATTTCCCGGTTGATGAGGCTTGAGGCTAGAACTTTATCTCAAGAACATCTGGTCATCATTCACTTTGAATGCCACATCATCAGATCCGCCAGATCACACTTGATTGACGTCCACAAAAACACTATAGTTTATTTGGCTAGAGAATAACCATTTCTCCGCCATCAACTATCGTACGTTTGGAGAAATCAACGCATGTAATTCCTTTGGAAATACTCTATCAGACATCCGTCCATACAAGTCATCCAGGAACAGGATGAACCGAAGGCACCCTCCTACTGCATCTCACATAGGAATCACCCCATGGATCAGTAGCGAGAAGTCCTTGCAACCTGTGAATTTCAACCACGACAGAATCACAAATCAAAATAACTCTGGCTGCAGGTCAGAGAAATTCGACAAGTAGTCCTTCCGCTTATGAAGATCCACGGTCTTCACTTGCTCCGTCTTCAATCGACGTCTTCACGTATTTGATGGTCGGAATGGCTTTCGAATATAATTCGATCCCGGACTTTCCGAACCAACAATCGTATTGGTCTGGTTTGATAGTCGGTGTTTTAACTATCAAATAACAATAGTGTGAACACAATGAGTTTTCTGATTCAGTACTTGGCACAACTCGACCTCTTTTAAAATATATTTAACCAAATTCCCTTTTGACTAACTTTAACTAATTTACTTTGATTGATTAACTCTAACTTGACTAACTCGACTTATTTAACTCGACAAACTTGACTTGATTACTCCTATTAACTAATACTCGACTTAACTCCATTCGCTCGACTCTAGATCGCAGCGATCACAATGGTTACGCCTGATTCCCTCAGGAAACATCCGACCGCCGTAGGCTATCTGCAGCCCTGCGAATTACACTAGCAGTCGTACGCAATGGAAACTTTTCCTAGATAACTTTGTTTGACTAACTCTAACTATATTCAATCAAATCTAATTGAATATACAAATGTTCCATGTAATTTGAAATCACTATTCTTATGTCCTTTTGAAACTAATATTGAAATATTATTTATTTCCCCAAAACCTCGCATTCGAGTTTGATATTCCTCGTATAGAGTAAAACCAATTTCAACACATTTTACTCATTTCAAACCAATACCATTCCTTGATAATAATGAAGTCATTCAAGTTGGGGTATTTTATTTACCTCTCAGACCTTGATCAACCCGTTCTTATCTCAGAATAACATCAGTTTGTCACTTAACTATTAACATCTCAATTTTCCCCTTTTGGTTTCAAATCCGGTTTTATAAACCTTCTCTTACTTTGAAATCATTGTTCGATAATCTCTTTACTCAATTCCCTTAATTAAGTAAGTCTTAATTTACAGTACACCTCTTAACTTTACAAACCTTACACCATCTAATCACTTCAATGAATTCCAATTAAAAACTCATTGCTTAAATCCTTATTAATTAAAACAATAATTAACTTCAAATATTAACTATGTAAAAATATAGTTAATTTGGTTATTTATCAAAAATATGATAATGGTTACTCTTAAAAGCTGATTAAACAATACGTTTCTTTATAAATTCTTAACCAATCAAATACTTATTCAGAGGTTTAGTTAATCGAAGATTAACTAAAATTTAACACTAAGCCATTCAGAAATCCCTTATTTATAGTTAATCAAAGATTAACTAATTATTTAGCACCACTCGCCAAATTTGACGAACAATCAGAACCCAATTAATCTCATTATCGTCATCAGTTAAAACAGTTGGTTTTGTCGACCTAACATCTCAGTTAACCATTAACTGAATTCTCTTGTCATTTCCCTTTTTGAATTTATCAAATAACTTAATTAGTTTAAAAACCCTATTTAATTGTTTAAAACAATTATTTCACCTTCCCGACCCATAGGTAAATCTTCGGTTTCCTTTGTTTAAAAACTGGTAAAATCCATTTAAATAATCCCTTTAAACTTGATTAAAAATAGATATTTATAAATTTCCATTTAATTTCTTATATACTTTAATCTGAACTTAAATTCAATTATCAAATAATTCTAACTTTAAAACTACGTCAATTTCCCAAACAATCAACTGACGTTAGCAACAACACATTTTTAGGCATTCACCGTCAATTACCAAATCAACACGGTCCGCTGATTTTTAACACATCACGGGTGAATATTATTCAATCATACAAACAAGTTTTGGTGTCAGTCAGGGTGAACAACTCATATACAAACAAATATATAGTTTTATTGAGGAATCCGGTTGTATACCTCCAACCTGTCCTTCTCTGCATCATAGATATCAATCGATAAAAATATACGAATTAAATAATTGATGGATTATAAATAACTGGAATCAATCAACAATAGCAACCAATTTGCATCCATCGCATCCGATCAACCAATTTAGACTGTTAACTATAAAATATATTTTTCTGTGAATGTACCACATCACAGGATTCCAGAAGGTGTGAGAATTAACTCACCAGAGTTTATTCTGGTCGACGGTTGACGCGTTTGTCGCTTTTAATTTGGGACGACCGTTCAAAATTTGCTGAATTTTCAACAACGTCAGATTGACTCATAGTCAGTGCCATCGGGTAGGTCTCGTCCCTGCAATCCCAACAGATCCAGTTTCGTCAGATTTCATTATCGTATGAATAAGTTACGTTCGTTCAAAGTTTGGAGAATTATACGAATTTTAATTAATTAATTAATTAAAAATTAAACTAATTACCTTCTTTAAAGGCTTATGCCACGTCAACCTTGGAGGAACAAAATAATGCGTTTTCTCGCGTTCTTCCTCCTCAAGCCCGATCTTCGTAGAAACCCAACTTCGAATTCTTCCTCCGCCTCCAGCCGCCGCCTCAAGCCATCAAAGACCCCGCCTCCGACCCCATTCGAACCGCCTCACCTCCTCCCACCCTCGGCCAGAGCGCCGCCCCCCAGAACCGCCACCTCCGCCTGAAAATGTCATTCGAACGGAACCCGTTCATCTCCCTTTCGCCGCCGCCACGCCTTGAGTTGACCAACCAGACCACCGCCAATCAAACGACGCCACCACCCAACTCCATTTCCCCTTGGTCTACGACGGCCCCAACCCCCAGATCCGCCGGAATCGGTTGAAAACCGTCCACCACTTCGAAAACGAACCCATAGATTAACATCTCCGATCAACTCCCAATTTCTCTCTCCTCCGTTCACCAGAGACTACAAGACCGGTGCCAAAATGAAGCTGGACTCCTCTTCTTCCAAATCCCTAAGGTCTCGGCCTCTGAAATCGGCCACAGCCCTTTAATTTGACCAAAGAACGAAAGTGCCTTTCTTCCTTTGCTTGCGAATTCCAGCCACCCTCCCCAACGAAACTTCGCCAACTTTTTACTGGAGGTAGCACTCGACCCGATCTACTATTCCCCTTCAGAACCCCATAGCAAAATCATCATGGATCGAGAGATATAATCGTTTTTGTGATTAGGGGCTTTTTCGCAAAATGTATGGAAGGATTTTCTTGTTGGCTGGAAAATGTGAGGGGAAAGGGTTTATATAAGTGTGTTTTAATATATTTTAAGCTGACGTGACGAGCGATGCTGACTAACGATTTTTATTTCGTACCTATCGCTATTTTGAACCTCGTTTATTCGTTGTTGCGCTCACATACGAACCCCGTTCGAGACGCGACTGGATGGCATCGTATAATTTGACGATACGGTCCTAACAAATCTTGATTCGTCGAATTCCGTGTCCGCTTGCTCAAACAGCGTTTGTATACGTCCAAATAGATCGATTTATTTTGCATTTTATTTTGCCACGCTCACATAATAACACCGATTGACGCGTCGTTTGAAAATCTAGCAATAATTTACTGTTACGGTCCCAACAAAATTTATTTCGTCGAAAACAGAGGTCATTTGAAAAATGTCACTTTTATAACTGGCCAATTCAGAGAAAATAAACCCTTTTTAAAGTACCTCGATATAATATTATTAAAATATTGAAATTGGTCATACACGACCAGAATATCATATATTACCCAGATAAAATATCCCGGGTTGAGTTTGAAGCCAATTCGATATTAAAATATTTAAAAACCGTTATTTTATATAAATGCAACGCTATATATAAAGGAATTCCTAGCACTGTTTTTCTGAGAACTTTATTTGGACATAAAACAAAATCTACACGACGAAAACTAGAATTTTTCTCTACCATTGGAAAGATATCGTCAAGCCGGTCCCGACGTTTCTTGTTTCGAGGAAATCCGGCTTATTTTGAAACCGGTACGACCAATTGAAGTTCAAAACGCCAAAATGCGAACTGCCGCCCGCTGCAGCTCGTTATTTAATTAAATTATAAACCATATATATTTAATCGTCGTTTTAGAATTGAAATCGTCGATATACTTCAATATATCCAATAATGAACTATTCCAAACTGCCCGCTCACCCTATATTTGTAACAACCCGAAAATCTGGGCCAGTTTAAAATTTTTATTTTGGCCATTTTAGCGAATTTTGATTATTTAAAATGAATTATTTTAAATAATATCGATGAGAAATTTATTTTGAATGGAATTAGAACGTATATATTATATACGTCGTCGTTAGAATATATAATAATTATATATAAATATAAAAGGAATTGAAAATGGCGCGGTAGTTCGAAAATTCGATTTCTAATTTCAAATGAATATACAGAATTCAATATAAGTCAGAATTGAACGAAACAAGAAATATTTGAATCTGTATAACTATATCTTTGTAACGAAGTTAACAAACTGAGATTTCATCTTAGAAATGATAAGATATGTCCAGTTTAAAATTAGAAATAGTCGCTGTGGAATTTATATATAGTTTTATATATATAAGGCCCTTAAAAATAGCAATTTTGCAAATGACCTCGGATTTCGACGAAACCAGTTTTGTTGGGTCCGTGATGTTAAGTTATTGCTAGGTTTCAAATTTCATAATTTTTCGAATCAATATGTGAGCGTGGCAAAGGAAAACGCGTTTGACCAGTTTCAGTTGATTTTAATCGACTGGAAATTGGCCATTTTTCAAACGGTCTCAGAATTCGACGAAACTAGTTTTGTTAGGACCGTATCGTCAATACGAAGCTAGAAAATATTTTTCGAGAATTTTTAGGGTGAGTATGTGGTCTCGGCAATTTGAAATGTACGTTTAAAATTGAATATACACTGATTTATGATTTGATATTGAGAAAAACCTATCGAAACAGCCGAATTGACTTACGATACATATCCCATTGTGTTCGGAATGGGGGTAATACGCTAGGGACGACAGTCGGTGGGTCTCGTTTTGAGTTCGAAATAAAATGTTACTTTATGGATTTAATGTTAAAAATAAATTAAGAAAAACCCTCTTTCTCCTGTACAAAGTCAACCCCCCCCCCCGTTCTCTGTTTTCACGAATTCAGTTTTATATAAAAAAAAAACCTAAATCTAAAACCGCCGTCGCCGATCCACCGAAGACCGGCGCTCACCTCCGCGCCGTGGCCTTCCCCTCTGGCGAGCCTCCCCCAGTTCGACGACAGCTCCACCCCCCTCCTCAGTAGAAAACCGCGAGATCTCCACTCCACCGCAGATCCGCCGCCACCTACCTGAAGCCTTGTCGCCGCCTCCTGCTCGTCCTCCGACCACCCCAGTGCTGCTCCGACCAAGGCGGCGCCACCTCAGGCCAAGGGGCCTCTTCCCCGACAGTCCCCCCCCTGTAAGTCGTTTTTTAATTTATTTGTTTTATTTTTATTTTATATAAATAAAAGTTTAAAAACTGGAATTTTAAAAGTTTAGAAACTGAATTTTAAAAGTTTAAAAACTGGAATTTTAAAAGTTTAAAAACTGGAATTTTAAAAGTTTAAAAACTGGAATTTTAAAAGTTTAAAAACTGAATTTTTAAAAGTTTAAAAACTGGAATTTTAAAAGTTTAAAAACTGAATTTTAAAGAGTTTAAAAATCTGAATTTTATTTTGTTTAAAAACGGAATTTTATTTACTTTAAAAACTGGTTTTTATTTATGTTGTAAAGTTATAAAAATATAATCTTTTATATTTTCGAAAGAAAAATTCGATTTTTATATATTGAATAGCAAAGTAAAAATTCGATATTTATATATTGAATTATCGTAGTAAAAATTCGGTTTTTACATATGTAGTGGCCGCGGTCAACGAAGGTGACAAAAGGGAGAAACGACGAAGGCTTCTGCAAATGAAGTGCCGTGGAGCTAGGATAGCTATAGGTGAGAATTTCTCACCTTTCAAATTTATTTTCTAGTTATATATATATACTAGGATGCAGACGGTGCTTAGTAGCACCCGACACAATCGTCCACAGACCATGGACTTGTTTGTTTGGTTGCATAGATTAGTTATATGATTTGATTTGAATTTGGTTGTTTGGTGATTTTGATTGATGTGTGAATGGCGTAGGCCTTCACTAGCCCGGGGATAAGGCTAGGCCTCGTCCCGTTTCTAGTATCGTGCCGTTATGCCGCCGAAATTTTCTAAAATAAGTTAGAAAAATAAAAATATCATTTTATTTAAAGAATGAATTGAATAGAAATTCATAGGTTGAAATAAAATGTTTTATCGTTAAAAATATAATTTTTAACGTGAAGTGAATAAAATAGAATATTCATTTACAAACCAGACGGTTTGTTTATGTACACCTATTTGAAGGACATTGATTGGGTCGATAAATTTTACACATCGCCCAACAGCACAAATAAAATATGTGTTTGATTGTTTGAAACCCCACACGGGTGTTGGGATGAAATTTGAAGTTCACTCATCCTGATTGATTAAATATGTCGATCGATTGATTGACAGACTGTTATAAGCGTTGAATATCTATATTTGATGCTTTTACGGTGTAGTGCACTTTGGTTGATGGTTGATTATTTTCAATGTTATTATATACATGTGTTGTATGAAAATCCATATAATTAACTTTATATGGTAATTGATTGGGCCTCATTCCAATTTGAAAAATAAAGAATATTATAAAATAAAAGTTCATGTGTTGACAGTTTCATCCATTGAGATTGGTCATGTGTTGAACGAAATATTTTAGTAATAAAATTTACATCTTTATCGATATAAAATAAAAGTTCATGTGTTGACAGTACTCATCCATTGAGATTGGTCATGTGTTGAACGAAATATTTTGATAACAACTATTTTGAAAAAAAGAAATATTTGAAATAGAATATTTGAAAATAGAAATTTATGAAGCCGTATTGATTAGATTGACGCCATTTTGACGTGAACGATATTTATATCGATTTTATTGATTTCGAAATGAAATGAATTGAAAACGATTTCGAAATGAAATGAATTGAAAACGATTTCGAAATGAATTGAATTGAAAACGATTTCGAAATGAATTGATTTGAAAACGATTTCAAAATGAATTGATTTGAAAACGATTTCGAAATGAAATGAATTGAAAACGATTTCGAAATGAATTGAATTGAAAACGATTTCGAAATGAATTGATTTGAAAACGATTTCGAAATGAATTGAATTGAAAACGATTTCGAAATGAATTGAATTGAAAACGAATTCAAATTGAATTGAAAGCGAATTGAAATGAATTCAAATTGAATTGAAATTTGAATTGAATAGAAATGAATTTTTAAAATGAATTTATAAAGAAGAATTCAATTTTGATTTGAATTGAAAAGGAAGTTGAAATTGCTTTTGAAACGAATTTTAAAACTATTTATATAATTCGTTTTAAATAGAAATCGATGAAATATATATTATATATATTATATATATAATATAATGGCCTGAATAGAACGCGCCGCGCCGCGGCAGTTCGTGAATTTCGACCATTTATTTCAAACGGACATTACGGGAGATCCGACCGTCGGATTCTCCTAAAACCGGAACCGTTGGGTTCGTATCGAAAAGAGCTTTCTAACGAATATTAGAAATTAGAAATCTAACGGTTGGATTTGGAATTATGTCTAAATCAAATTTGAAAAAGGTCGCTGTAAGTGCAGTTCGATGGCCATTGATGGAAATCGACTGTGCAGGCCTTGATAAAATTATTAAAAATAGTAATAATTTGTGTAAAATCATAAGAAATGATTTAGAAAGAATTAGGATGAAAAACTCCATATTTGAAAAGATAAAAATAGATTTTTTATCGAAATGAACTAGTTTTGAACTAGAAATATATTTATTTTTAAATAAATAAATTGGATTTGAAATGGTTTTGAAAATAACCAGAATTTCCAATGATTGCATTGGAGTGGATTTGAATCGAAATTGTCTTTGGAATATTTCGATGTTGGAATTCGGGATTATGCAGATGTTGTTATGGAAATTTGAAAGATATATACATTTATATCGTTATTTCCAATACGACATTTGTTAATCGTAGAATTTGATATTGAATATAAGCCGATATATTTTCTATTCAGAGCCTTATATTGAATATCAAATGTGATTTGGGTTTGTCGTGAATGGTGTCTTCACTAACACTGTTCTTGAACCCAGTTGAGAAAAGATTAAATCTTTTTATTTAGATTTAATGAAGTGTACCAATTAAATTATATTTAATTGGAACTGAATTGGTATTGATTTTTGGGTTTATCGTGAACGGTGTTTTAAATAACATTTGTTCTTTAACCCGATAATTAATGGAATGTGATTTTGGGTTTATCGTGAACCGTGTTTTTAAATGACACTTATTCTTTAACCCAGTCAAAGATTAAAACTAAGCGGAGTTTTAATGAATCTTTAATTAGATTGAAATAATCGAAATGGAGTATCACCAGTTTTACTCCAGGCGATAGTTAAATCTTTAATTAGATTTGAACGTGAAACGGTAATTGAATTTACCGATAACACTGTGGTGTTAGATATGAAGTATTACCAGTTTTACTTCATGGGATGAATAGGTTGGGATTGGGGAATTAAAACAAATGATTACTTCGGTAAGTTTCGTTAATCCCGACTAGTTGAATCGAAATTCAAAAGATAGAATAAAGAATAAATTCAAGGAATTTATCTTGGATAAAATTAATGGGAACCTTTCCCTATGAATGTGACATTTAGAAACTAACTGTCAATTAGCCAAGCAGAAGGGTTTTCTGGATATTGATCTGATGTTGGTTTCGGCCTTCGGGGTTAATATTTGGGGAATTATTCTCTTGATTAATTTACGGTTAGTGACTGATGAATTGGAATGAGGCGTATGTTGTGTTTGTGTTACACTTATTTAAAGTATACGCGAGTTATTCGGAAAGACCGGGTTTATCCCATTCTGAATAACTGATACGACGATAAGTCGAAGATGAAGACGATGGTCGAAGACCGGAAGTCTTCATGTCGTTTGGGTAATTACTGATGATCTTGATTGGGCTGTACACCCAAGAAGATGGAAACAGTTAGTGATCGTCCAGACGTACTTGGAGATCGATGGATATGCGGGGTACTAGGTGCCTCCGGTTTCGTTCAGACCCAGAACGGACTTGTAAATGGACTGTGTGTCTGACATTGGATTTTAGTCTGTGTGATTGATCTCTGTTAAATATATATCTGTTTGGCGGCGGAGAATTTATTCTCTTGCTTAACGCCCTTCTCTGAGACGTACGAGCTCAGGGGTTATATATTGATGGATATCAAACGCATGGAGTGAATTGCCTGTGTGGCATGCCTAAGTGGCAATTGATCGAGGCTTCTGTTGAAAAGAAAAGTCTTGTGGTGATGATCAAAGCACGGCCTTTGTGGCGTAGCTTTGTGTAACGTTTACTTCGCGAGTTTCACACCCGGTATGAACCAAAAACGGGAGACGGACCTCAGGGAGGGCATGCGTTTCTTTCTAGTTAGAAGTGGCGTCAGTGGTTTTACACGCCCTGACGAGTTTGACTTATGTGGTTGTTGCTGTTGCGAGGCGCCTCGGTTTGATCGGACGATCCGGGTCCGATGGAGTCATTCGTTGGCTCATTTACGCCCCATAGGGCGGGGGAACGCATGTTCAGGGTTTAAGTTTAATCCACATCGGTGGACCGGCCCTGACGATCCAAGGGTCGATGCGCTCTGACCCTGAGGCTCGGGCTAGACAGTCTCGAATCGGTTGAGGACTATCTTTTGCCTCGGTTCATAGACGGAAATCCAATTTCCAAATACGTGATCTTGCGGTTGTAGTTGTAATCCTATATATGGCGACATAGTGGGATGGGGCGCTTATGCCGCCTATGATTGATACTTATGATTTGAAGTTGTTTTATACACTATGCACTTATGATAGTATCAAATGATTTGTTTTAAACGTATCAAGCATTCTTTGGCTGTTATAAGGGAAAACCCTATCCCCCGGCTTGCGTTGCATTGTGTGATAGGACCTGGGTCTTATAACAGCTTCATTTTTCTTTATTTAGCATTGCGCTGTTTGTTTTATGCACTGGTATTCTTGGGAGGAAACCCGTTCCGTGTTATACGGCGTGGTCCCTTGATTTACCTAACTTTTAAAATAAAGAATAACAACTATTTTAGTTCTCACACCAGTCACATGACTGACCTGGAGTTTATTGTTTTAACCTAAACTCTGGGTGCCCTTATTTTGACACGGGCAGCTAGTAGTTTTGGTTTTGCAGATTTATATTCACAGGATCCTGGTTCACAGCTGGAACGATATCCGGAAAGCTTTGTATCCGTATATCTACTTCTAGTTGCGTATTGTATTATTTTCCGTTGCTATGTATTTAAATGTAATTTAAATCTCTGATATTTCTGTGTAATATTTATTCATTTATACTCTGTATATTCTTGTAATCTGACGCATTGTTGTAATAAACAATGAAACGTTCTTTATATGCGTTCTGTTGTGGCTTGTTCTCGAACTATCCGACACTTTCCTTTACGGGGAAGTTACGGGTCTTTACAATATTGCCAACACAACATTTTCTGACCGGTTTGGAATTAAATTATTATTTTATTATTTATTTAAATAATATATTCAGAATATAATCGTTAAATTCGATTATTTAAATTCAAACCAATAATTTAAATAAATAAAATATTTAAAATAACCCAAATAAATAGGCAGAAAATACGGGTCGTTACAGCACCCAAGTAGGGTGTATTGTCACCGATCCAGAGAAAATTCAACTGTTCTTCTTTTTCTTCTGTATCTTATGGATTACAGTTGGTGGGACGACAACAGTGGGTGATAATACATTCGGTCCACTCAAACTAAATGAGTGACCGATCATATATGGTCGGGTTGCATGATGTTCTTGTTGAACCCCAGTGTATCCCCTCTAGAGTACAACGATCGGAAGGTGGTTCCATACCTTGTCGTAGTCGGAATCCAATCTCCAATAAGTTTCGTGCGAATTTTGATTTTATACCATATATATGGAGCGTGAGATGCAAGTGTTCTGCGAGATGGTTATTTATTTGATTAGACATTGTTATAATATCACCGATTTTTTCTATCAAAAATGTTTTGGTTGTCGTAAGGAAAAAAATATCAATATTTATTTGTGGATCAGTCTTACGATTACCCTTTCTTTTAAAAGTTTTTTTTCAAAGTTAATGAAAATGGTTAGAGTTTAATCACACCAGTCCCATGACTAAACCAGAGTTTATTTTTTTTGTTTTACCCTAAACTCTTGGGTGCCTAAATTTGTACGGGAAGTCATGTGTTTCAGGATTTTCAGATACACTTGAAGGAGCATGAAGAAAGAGGCTTAACCATTAGTTATTTAGAGTTATTTCCACTATGATGTATATGTGTTGTACTCTGATATGGTATGTATATACAATAAAGATTTGCATTCCAAAGTTATGATATTATATTTTGTTCATTCCGCTGTGAGATTCTGATGTTTTCTTTTGTTTTATCTTCTATTAATTTCTATTTCTTTAACCCTAATGACTCGTATTCATGTGCAATTTAGGTTAGACATGTGTTGTTTTAGTCAACTCGGATAGTATGGATTTGCAGGCCATCACAAAAAACATCATTACAACCATCTCAATCCCTAACAGTTTAATGCTTGGATCATGTCGTCGTGAGTGGGATGTTGATATATGTCATGCAAGAGTTTGATGGTTTAGAAGTTGGAGTTGACCCATGTGTTTTCCTATCTCTTATTTCGAGCAGGAATGAGAGGTCGATAGTATTTATTTGTTTGTGTGGATGGTTTGAGTGTGGTTTATTTCCAAATGGAAGGTTGTGGTGTTCTAGTAGATAACTGAAACCGTATAAGAAAGATCATTCGACTCCCAATTTGGAGTCGATTGCGATAGTGTTCTCGTTTGTGGATTGGAGGTATAATTTATTAGCGAAGGAGTTAGACTCATTTAGTGATATCGTACCTTTGGAATTTCTCTTCTCCATGAGGTATTTTGACCTTCTCTAGTAGAGATGGTTAAAATTCCTAGCCTTTTATGGCTTTGAATTTTTCTATATGTATGTATAGGAAATGTTCTGGCTTGTGTGTATCAAGTTAGAGATGTACTAGTCTGTAAGCAATACCTCATTTGCGAGTGTTATTTATTCTTGTTACTATTTATAAACTTGTAACTCGACGTGAAGTAGAGAAGACCCGATCAAGGTGGTTGGTTCAATATGGAAGAGGTGTTGGTTGTTCCTAGCATCATTAGAAGGGGTTGGTTATGCATTCACTCCATTTTGAATGTGACGTTAGATAGCTATAGCTGAATGCGGAGAATTATATAGTTCTCTGTGACCACTCGAGATTCTCACATGGATGCATCAGTAATTGTCAATGGTTTCCATTGATAAGTTGCCACAGAATTGATGATAGTACAATAGCATTAGATTAATAACCGATTCGTTGATGAGATACAGTAGATGAATATTCCTTGTTTCGAAATGACAACCAAGTTGTCGAGTCATATATGGATTATATCAAATAGTTGATGTCTCTTGTTAGTTAAGTTAGTATCCTGGATGCTAGGACAAATATCGATGTTATTTTCCATAATCTCTATCGGATTGCTTATGCGTATTTAATTGACAATATTTGCATTTCTATTTATATTCTTATGAGTGCTAAGACTGCAGCAAAATTATATTATTGTAAAGTTTATTTACCCAAAATAAGTTTCATACTTGACTTGAAAGACTTATGTTAGATAAATTTTATTTATTTAACATACTTATCTTCCATGTTGTTATTTCTACTAATGTCTCTAATCCTCTTTGTTGAGTATGCGTCCAAATATACAAAAGCAAGATTTGATTTGTTTGGATGCTAGTTCACTTTTATTTGCATCTAAATGCTATGATTGCATAAAAAACTTTATGTAGTAAATGTAGAGTTGTGGTTTTTTTTCCATTTGGTGCATTTTGGATATTTTATGCATTATGAACGGATAGCCAATTTTGGGATTTTGTTGGGTTGTGCTTTACATTGCATGTTATGGTTTTTCTGAATCGAACCACATAATTGACGTGCTTGCAAAATTTCCCATGAATTTTGCCAAATTTGGAAAGAAATTAAATATATGATGTTATATTGGATTGTCTTCCAATTAGTATGTTATCACTTTTGTTTTCCATCATCCATTTGAAAAATAGGTGTACGAATTGTGTTTGGTTTAGCTACATCGGTCTCAGTTTTGATTGTGGTTGTACTTAGAAATAGAGTTAGCTCCATACCAAATTCCATTTTGATTTCCTTTGCTATGATTGCTTCAATGTCCGGCGTTGAGAGTGGTAAGTGATGATTTCTTTTGTATTTCAATTACTTGAGGGTGTTGGGTCATGTTTGTTTCATTCTTGAGGAATACAGAGACGAAATCCTTTAAGGGGAGAAGAATGCAATTAACCTAATTTTTGTTATTGATTACTTAAATATTTTATTTAAATATAGATCGTTGATTATTCAATTTATGGTTCCAAAGTGGGATTTTTCTCAAAATATCGAATCAGGACTCGAGACCAGTACCACTATGACTGAATTGTTCATTACATGAAGAATAAGTATATAGATTGCTACATTTCGAGTTCAGACTAATTGGTGGTCATAACGATATCGAAATACATGAAAATTGTCGCTTCAGGAGCACAGTGTTGGAATATGATGAAACTTATATTTTTCGAATCGTAGTAGTGAATTGTTGCATCCTATTAATTTTGTTAGCAGTCGAACGTACGGTTTGATTGTGCATAAATGAAATGCTTGTTGATTTCTACATAGAATTATAATTGTATAATTCAAGTTTTAAAGGCTAATTTCTATGTACAATTGAATTTAGTCTCGAAACTAGTTCCATTGTTTCCAGAAGGTCTCTTTACATAGTCGATGACAGGCGACACATGTCAATTGGAGTTTATGGATTTTTGGGTCCGTATGTGAATAGATGGAATAAAATAATAATATATTGTAACAGCGCGCATTTTACATATCGGAGGATCGTAAAATATTTCTATTTAATTCCCTGGGGGTTGGATTATCCTCATATTTTGATATGTTGTTTATCTGATATGAGACATGTCCATAATTTTTACCAATTTTATTTGTGATCTTTTTGCCCATGTCAGTCTTGTAGAGGGCATAACTTTTAACTGAGAACAAATCAGGTGTTGAGGTCGGTTTCATTGGGAAGGAAATAATGTTTCCAATTTCGTATAGTGGTTACATTAAAGATTTGGTTCAACTGTTTGGGAGAAATCGCTGTTTTTGTGTTTCACAATTTCTATTTGGGTTTACGAGCCATTGATGGGCTGATTTGGAGAGGCCCATTAGTGGGCCTGTGGAAGGCTATAAATAGGGGGTTAGAGGCATGGAGATTATTTTACTTTCTTCATTCTCTCATTTGGTTGAGCTCATGATCTTTCCGCCATTAGAATCTAGATCTAAGAAAGAAAGATCTACATCGTTTGAAGCTAGATCTTCATCAAGCGAAGAGAGGTTTCATCAAATCAAGAGGTTTAAAGGTAGTTCTTCGCTGTTCGGATTTGTGAATCATCGTTTTTAAGCTTGTTTGAAGATTTAGTGAGTGATATGCATCTCTCACGCGGATTCAATCAAGTATATGGGTTGTATGATTATAATTCCATCATTTTCAAGTCGTTTTCACCTAGATCTATATCATGGTAAGTATGTTTTCATATGAATCACCATAGGATCTAATCTAGCAACTTAAAACGTGTAGTTTCCATGTGAATTCGTATGTTTATGCAAGTTAGATCCATCGTTTAAGTTTATGCATAAATTTATCATGTTTGGTGAATTTTGTATGATTATTGATGAAAATTGTCATTTTGATGTTGTTGATGATTTAACATGTTAATTGTTGAATTGGATGACTTGGATGAGTTGTTTGAATTGATGTTGTCGTTTGGTGGTGATTTAGTCAAGATTGGAGCTATTTTGGTCAGATATGGAGTTGGGTCATTTTTCTTGGGTTAGGTCGTATGTCTTGTTCTCCAAGAAATGGGCTTAGATCATTCAAACATGGTTTTTGAGTGGTTTCAAGTCGTGGTAGCTGAGGTCGTTCAACGACATAAGGAGTTGGATGTGCAAGGCGTAGTAATGCAGGAGAGAGGCGGGTCGGTCGAGACTACATGAAATTAAAGCAAATCAGGTCAGATCGCATGAAGGCGGGTCGGTTTGAATGTATAGCTTCAGGCCATAAAGCTTCATAAGGAAATTGGTTGGCCTACATTGGCAAAAGTCTAGTTGTGGGTTACTTGAAAGAGTAAGGTTGGTGGACTATAGGTTGGGTGGCGACCTCGGGAGGGACGGACTGGTGTGATGCACCAAGTGTTGATGAGCTAGGTCAGGTCGTAGGCTATGGGTTGTTGGACGACCTAAAGGGGATGACCTGAGTTGATGAGCTAAAATATTGATGTTGTTGTAGTTCAGTGATGAATGTGACTTCAAAGTGAATTCAAGGCGGAATGTTCGAAGTGTAATGAGAATTTCGTTGATGTAATAACCCCGGGTTCTACATATAGATTAAATCAAACTAATATTTTTATATTGATGTAAGTGAATCCTGAAAGGTGTTTAAAAAGGGGGATAACTCTGTTGAGTAAGTGACTCAGGTTTTTTTTTTAAAAATCTAATTACGATTCATAGTAATGTAAGTAAAACTAATGGAAAATTAGGGATGGAAAATTAGAGGGTCACTTCGGTTGATCGATGTAATGCAACGAATACGCAAACGACTCAAGTGTGTTTTGAGTTCATGGATAATGGCTGCCTAAGGTGATTTAAGCATATGGATAGTCGTCGGTAATGACGATCAGGGTTATGAAGGCCGAGAGATTATCGTTGTTGTAGGTTCTATCGGACTCAAAGTAGGGGTAAAATTTGGCAGTCACGATGGGCATACAAAAACCCTGGGCACTCACGATAGGCCTAGAGATACGAGTCGCAAAGGCGTATGGAGTTTTTTCTAGAACCGAGGTTTACGTTTAGCCCTTGACGGACGGCAAGTGTTGAGCCGGTCATACGATTAACGATAGTTTTAAAGAAGGATTGGTAGTGATAGCCAGAGTCATGGATGATGATTGTTTTGCCTGTATCGTCATGTGTACATTATTCGACGTTGAAAGGGATATCTCTTGAGTCCTTTTATGATATTGGTTTAGGCCTCTGGGCCTTGTGCTTCGGATATGTCAAGGTCGATTAGAATGGTCAATGCTTGACAATTGGTTGTTATGAATGAATGGTTATTTCTAAGTGATTGTATGTAAAGGCTATCACTGTCAGATGTAGGGAAGACGGATGTGGGTTCTTCTCTATTAATGTTGGTAGATTAGTTGATTAATCTGCCTATTCTCATATACTTTATTGATGATGTTAGATAGTTGTTTTATCGCTTACTAAGACTATTGTATGACTCAAGGTTTTATGTTTCCCTCTTATTACCTTGGGTTGTTCATCCTGTTGGTAATGGGAAGACTGAGTAGAAGGTAACAAGTAGCATATCTTGGTGGATGATGCTGCAGACCGGTGATGAGCTGGAGGCTTACGTACTAGTTTCTTATTACTATATGGTATTTCTGTTTTCGCTGTTTCATGTTTCTTTAAGGGTTGTAGTGAGGCTAATTTGTATAGACACTTATGTTGTGATTCAAGGATGTATGGATATTCTGCTAGATGTAATGGAAGTTTTAGGTTTCTTTGCAATTGTGTTTCACTATTATTACATGTTGTATATGTTCAATTATATTTTATCCTTGCGTTGTGAGTTATACGATAGGTTCTGCTTGTGTTACCATACCCCGACGATCATCCACAACTGCCTGGCACGTCTTTCAACGCATTATTCCTCTTGTTTAGCGCAGAAGTTGTCGGCAGTAGTCACATTTGGTATCAGAGCTCTTGTTATCGATTTTAACCAAAGTTCGAAGATGTAATTACATACGAGAGACTTATTTGTATAATTCTAATGGATGTATTCTATATAGTAGTATATAGTATAGTAGCGTTTGAACTCCATTAGCAGTTTCTCGTAAGTGGCTAATCATTCAAAGTTGCAGATTTAGAATGAGTCGACAAACATCAAGACACGCTGCTAGGGAGGGGACTGTACCTGGAGTGGGGATGGAGGTATACTAGACTACCCAACTACGTTCGAGGCTATGGCGGCAGCGATCATGAGGAGGGTCCTTGCTCCAGAGACAGCCGCGGTAGTTGTAGGAGTCCGAGTGTCGGTTCCTAGGCTGGGGACTTCACAAAGTTGTGCAAAGACTTCACATCCCTAGGAGGAAAGCAGTTCAGGGGGACAAAGCCGATTGAAGAGGTGGTTGGATACTTGTATTAGGAACTTTAAAGACTTGGGCATTGATGATGCAACAAAGGGGAAGCTTGCATCAAGATAGCTGGAGGGCAGAGTTATGGACTGGTGGAACTCTGTTACTCTCGAGACTCTTGAAGATGATATTTCATGGGAGCAGTTCCAAGTCAAGTTCGAGGCAAAATTTATCTCTACCGTGCAGAAGTCTATTATGTTTTAAAGGTTTGTCGAGCTTAAGAAGAATGGTCGAACAATGCTTGTTTTTTTGACTTCGAGACTTTGTCGAAGTATGCTCGTTCATATGTGGATGCTCCTTACCAAAAGAACGAGAAGTTTGCCATGGATTTGGACGAATATCTTAGGAATCAGCTTGTGGATCATCTAGATAAAACTTATGAGAAGATGGACGAGAAGGATTTGAGACATCAAAGTCTGTTTCCTAAGAAAGAGCCTGTTGTTACAGCTAAGGAAGAACAAAAGCCACAACAGAGTGGTAACAACAAGAAGAGGAAGCAGCAATAGCAGAAAGGGAAGGATAACCAAAAGAAGCAGAAAGAAGAAGTGACTTGCTTTAACTGCCAACATAAGGGCCATTATTCCAAGGATTGTAAAAATTCAAAGGTTGAAAGGAAGGGTCACTCCAAGGATTGTAAGAAATCGAAGGTTAAAAGGAAGTGTCACAACTGCGGCAAACTTGGGCATCTCGAGAAGGACTGTCTAGGATTAGATAAGGGAAAGCAGGTTGTGAAGGCGTACGCTTTGGAAGTAGTGCCATTGCCTTTAGGAGCTCCCACTGTAAAGGAGAAAGGAAAGGGTGACATCGTCCAAGGTACTCTTTTTATTCAGGGTGTTTCAGTTTATGTGTTGTTTGATACTGGAGCACCGCATTCATTCATTTGTAGTGAACTTATTTGTCGCTTGGGTTTGGAATCCGAGATTTGTGATAGGCCATTGATCATGACAAATCCAGTTGGTGGTTCGTTCAGTTTGTATATGATTTATCGCGGTCTAGTGTGGTCAAGTCATGGTTGCTCCTTTATATGTGATTGTTTTGTTTTGAACTTCGCTAGCTTTTGGATTATTTTTGGTAGACTGGCTCGAAAGGTATGAGGCAAGAGTGAATTGTGAGAAGCTTGAGGTGAGATTCGGGGATGTGGAAGGGAGAAAGATTTTGATTCAATGTATGCCCAAAGACGGGGCCTTCGTAAGCTATTTATATTCGCTTGTGATTCCACAGGAAGACTTGTCATCATTGCTGATCGCTAATGATTTCGAGGATGTCTTTGATGAGGTCAAAGGGTTGCCTTCACATCGTGAGATTGAGTTCAGGATCGATTTGGTCGAATGTTAGACCTATTTTCATGCCTCTTAGGTGGGTGGCGTCTAAGGAATAGCGAGAGTTAGAGGTGCAGGTACATAACCTTATGGGAAAAGGATTCGTTCGGAGGAGTGTTTCTGAATGGGGTGCACCAGTTGTGTTTGCATCCAAGGCAGATGGCTCATTGAGATTGGCTATCATAAGCTGAAAAAGGTGACTAAGAAGAACAAGCATCTATTGCCGAGGATAGATGACTTGTTCGATCAGCTTGACGAAGCAAGGCATTTTATCATATGGATTTGGAAATGGGATTCCACCAGTTGAGGATGGAAAAGGATAGTGTGCCAAAGACTGATTTTAGGAGACCATCTGGTTTCTTCGAATGGTTGGTGATTCCAATTGGGTTGACTAATGCACCAACGTACTTTGTGGATCTTATGAATAGGGTGTTCAAAGACCAGTTGAACAAGTTCGTGCTTGCATTCATGGATGATATTCTGGTTTACTCCAGGAATGAAGAATAGCATAAGACGCACTTGCGTGTTGTTTTGGAAATCTTGCGAAAGCATCAACTAAAGGCTAAGTTTGCGAAGTGTCGCTTCTGGAAGAGTGAAGTGAGGTTCTTAGGCCATGTTGTTTCTGGTAATGTAATAGCGGTTGACCTCGCTAAGTTGGCAGCACTCCAGGATTGGGATATAGCTAAGAATGCAACGAACATGAGAAGTTTCCTTGGATTGGCAGGTTATTATTGACGGTTTATCAAGGATTTCTCCAAGATAGCTGCACCATTAACACGATTGACGAAGAAGAACCAAGTATTCACATGGGATGCAAAGTTTGAGTAAGCGTTTGGAATCCTGAAGGAGAGACTGACGAGTGCTCCTATTTTGATCATTCCAAGTGGGAATGAAGAGATGATAATGTACACCGATGCATGCAGTAATGGACTTGGAGTAGTGCCGATGCGGAAGGATAGAGTTATGACCTACGCGAGTCGAAAGTTGAAGCTGCAAGAAAGGAATTATCCAACTCATGATTTGGAGTTGGCAGTGATCATGTTTTCTCTGAAGATGTGGAGACATTACCTGTTGGGAGTTTGATTCGAGCTGTTTGTGGATCATAATTTGTTGAAATATCTTTTCTCCCAAAAGGATCTTAATCTTCGGTAGCAAAAGGGGTTAGAGTTTCTGGAATCAAATGATTTTGGTATAGCCTATACTTCTGGTAAAGGTATCGCAGTGGTGGATGCATTGAATCGAAGACACTCAAGTCTAGGAGCGATGTTTTCAGAATGGAAGCACCTCGAGTACTTGATATGATTTGATTTCAGACCACGATTTGAGTTAGAACCTAAAATATTGGCAAGCTTGTCGATAAGGTCTATTCTTATCGAACGGAGTGGTGAGAGCCTGAAGCGTGATGTGAAGCTTGTTGAGATTATCCAGAAGATGGTACCGGAGGATATAGATTCTGAGGTCGATCGAGAGGGTTGGCTTCGAAAGCAAGGACGACTGGTTGTTTCTGATACTGACGGATTGAGAGATGAGGTTCTGAGGGAATGTTATCACTCGAAGTTGACAATTCATCCTGGTGGTAATAAGATGTATCAGGACATGAAACGATCTTACTACTGGGAGGGGATGAAAAGAAATATTGGAAAGTTCATTTCCAAGTGCTTGGACTATCAGTTGATAAAAGCTGAAAAGAAGAAGCTTAGTGGATTGCTTCAGCCATTGGGAGTTCCTACATAGAAGTGGGAGAAAATATCGATCGATTTTATCAATGGACTACCTAGAATCAGGACAAGAAACAAAGGAATTTGGGTCATCATGGATTGCTTGACCAAAAGTGCTAAATTTATTCCTGACAGATCGAATAGAACAACCTCGAAGTTGGCTGACTTTATATTAAATGGACAGTTCGATTCCATGGTATTCCTAAGAACATAATAAGTGATCGAGATCCATTATTCACGAGTAGATTTTGGAAGAGTTTGCAGGAAGCTTTGGGAACCGAGTTGTGTATGAGTACGGCTTATGATCCCCAAATCGATGGTCAAACGAAAGGGTTGTCCGAGTTTTGGAAGATCTCCTGAGGGATTGTGTGTTGGACTTCGGAGTATCATGGGAAGACCATCTATGTCTAGTTAAGTTTGCAAATAATAATAGCTACCAATCGAGCATTGGGATGGCACCATATGAGGCGTTGTATGGCAAACCATGTAATTCTCCAGCATGTTGGTTAGAAACTGGAGATAAGTTGATACTTGGGCCTTAGATGATTAGAGAGACCTCAAATTGTATCAAGAACGTTCAGTAATGAATGAAGGCAGCTCAAGATTGTCGGAAGAGTTATGCCGATAAGCATCCTAAGGACTTGGAATTCGACGTTGGTGACATGGTTTTCGTGAAGACTTCACCGCTAAAGCATATTGTTCTATTCGGAAGTGTAACGACCCGCATTCTACGCATCGGAGGATCGTAGAATATTTATTTCATTTTCATATGAGGTCATATAGTCGTGCAACTTTGGGGAATGACTATTGGGGTCATTTCCCATGTTCACGATTTTTGCCGGATTTAAATGACTTTGTGCCCCTCACGAATGTTGTTTTGCTTATAACTTTTGATTGGGAAGGATTTTTGACCTGAAACCACTTCCACTGGATTTAGATGATGGTTTACCTTTCTGTACATTGGTTACATTAGCCAAACAGACTTAACGTTTGGGAGATATGGCTGAAATAAGGTTTGGAAAGTGAAAAATAGCTTAACCGGGCCAAATAGCGTGATTAGCAGCTAGGCCCATTGGGGGATTTCGGGATTAGGGTTACATAAGGACTGAAAAGGGTTAGAGGAACCTTTCTTTGTCATTTTTAAAGCCGCCACTTACCTCTCTTCAACCCTAACAATGGCCTCCACCTTCTGAATCACTTCCAAATCACCTTTTTGCCACTAATTAAGCAAATCAATGCCAAATCAAGTCAAATTAGCATCAAATTAGAGTTAGAGATTCTGTGTTGCATTGGAAACCACGGAAAAACAGTAGTAACATTCATATCTATAATTCATTTGTGGTTAAGGTGAGTGATTTTTATTGTTTTTCACTAATTATGGCTAATTAGGGTTGATTAGTGTTAATTAGCGAAATTATGTATTTTAAAATTATGGAAAAATATGTAAAAATTCTTAAATATTATTTTAGGGATTTGATAAAAATTTGGGTTAACTTGGACATGTTTTGCTAATCATATGATTAAATCATGATTAAGGAGATTAAGGGGAAAACATGAGTTTTGGGTATGTTTGATCCATATTGACATGTTAAATCGTTGTTTTGGTGTTTATGATCGATTCTCTATATTGCTATTACTGTTTGGTATGGTTTATGTTTGCATAGAGAAGCTAGAATGGTCGAAAACGTCGTCGTGTGGTGTAAACAGTTGCTGGAAATAAGTGTAGGAAACCAGATCGGATCGGTGGAGAAGGATCGGGTCAGGTCGTATAACCCACCCATGAACCACATCATATAACCGAGCCGATGCCAGGACCCGAACCCACTCGTTAAGCACCTTCGAACCGAACCATTGTGAACCACCTCCCACGAGACGCCTCCCCATGAGCAGACCACGCACACACGAACTGGAGCCATCACGAACCGGTTACCCCGAACCGATGAGGGAGTACTCAAGCCGCTTGCAACATGAACGGAGACCACGAACCAATGCCTGGAGGAGTCACGAACCGATATAAGGATGCAACCCGATCCGAACCGGGTTGGTGAGCACGAACCAAAACGCCAGACGGAGGACATCACGAGCCGAGTGGAGCTGCTTTCCGAACTAATCCGGAGAAGACTAGGACCCGAGATGCAAAGGTAGTCCAAATGAGAAGTTGTAACTCATGATCTAGATGGGAACCAACGAGTTAACTTCATGAGTTAGGATTTGCTGCGGGACATGTTCAAAAGGGGTTATCGGTGTCTACAACTTTGACTCACCACTGAGAGACGGATATCGGCTATGGATCAGTGCAGTGGAGTTGTCATGACTCCATGGGGCAAAGTGATCGTAGCAGAGCTATGAGCCAGTGTAGTGGAGTTGTTATGACTCCATGGGGCAGAGTGGACATAGCAAAGGATTAGTGGCTATGGATCAGTGCAGTGGAGCCGTCATGACTACATGGGGGCAAAGTGATCGTAGCAAAGAATTAGGTTCAAAGTGGTAGATATCATATACTTTATGCACTGAGTGAGAGTTGTAAGGATGATTACTATGTTTGATGTTTTCTATCGCCATTACATGTACACCCCTCCCCATTATTTTCACACCATGTGCTAGTGTCACCTCAGAGTATCGTACATCGTGTTGTGCTAACTCTTTGGTTGCAGGTTCAGGTTCAGGTATGGTAATGTATACATGTTATTGTTCTGTTTTTGCTGCTTATCGCTCGTACCGGATTTTTTGTCTGACCCAGAGTTTTATGTCTCCTCTTATTACTCTAGGTGCTCTTAAATGAGTAGACTAGAGACAGCTTAACTAGTTATGCTGTCTGGAGGCGAGAAAGAGGCTTACACATATTATTCCAATATATTCACCCTGTGTTGTTGCTGGTCACTACTTTGGGCATTAGTAGTGTACTTTCCTATTTTGCTTTAGAGACAACTTTAAATGTTGTATAAAGTTGGTTTGGATCATAAGCTGCATTTTGAGTTTTCCGCTGCTATGATGGTTAATTTGTCTGCTTATGCACTATCTTTGTAACAAACCAGGGATTTTCCGACCCCGAAAATCGACATAAATACACTTACTATATCTCATGCCGACCTTAGCGTCGAAAACACCGGAACGTTAAAAGAAAGAAGTTAGAGGGTGAGATAAGAAAGAAAGAAATATTATAGTAGAAGAAGAAGAAGAATCAGCACACATAGAGTCTCACATCGCAGCGGAACACAATATAATATATAAATAAATTTTTATTGAAAGCTTGAAATAAAACTTATAATCATAGTACAACTTACAGCCAACACATCTGGACAGTTATAATAATCGGTCCTCATATACAGCATACAACAAAATAAATAATAGTACATCTAAAACACTTCTAGCTCATCTCTAGGCTTTGCAGCATCCGATAACCTGGACCTGTACAATCCGGTCTAACCCGAGCATTACAAATACCAGGTCAGTCTAGTGAACCAGAGTGAGAAAAACTCGCAAAGTTTTTTGGGGAAACATCCAACTTGATTTTAAAGTTCAAAATCTTTTCAAAAGAAAAAGATAATCGTAAGACCAAATCCACACATAAATACGGGCGGTTTTTACGTTACGATAACCCAAAACATTTTTGAAACCAATATTATTTTGATATTATGATAGTGTCTAAATACAAATAAATAAAATCTAGCATAATGCTTGCATCTCACGCTCCACATATATAGTATACAAACAAAACTGTGGGCGCTTATTGGAGATTGGATTCTGACTATGATAAGGTATGGAGCCACCTGCCGATAGTGTATCTCTAGAGTGGAATACACTGGGTTCAACAAGAAAGTCTTGCAACCCGGCCCACACATGACCGACCACTCATTTCGCTCGAGTGTATCGAATGTATATCACCAACGGTTGGGATCAAACCACCGTTTCCTGAAAAGGAACAACATCAAAAAAGATTAAAGAAGGAAATATATTTTCTCTAGATAGGTGATTATACACCGTAATGGGAGCGACCCATATAGCCATGCTGCTTGCCCGATTTTTGTCATTTCCCGGTTGATGAGGCTTGAGGCTACGCTTTATCAGCACATCATATTCACTTCAAATGCCACATCGTTAGATCCGTCGAAATCACTAATTGACACCCACAACAATACTTTATGTGTTAGCTAAAAGAAGTTTCCTTCTCTGCTTTCACTCTTGGTACAGTTGAAGAAATCAATGTACGTGACCTTTCTGGAAATAATCTGTCAGACATCCATCCATATAAGTCACCCAGGAATAGGATGAACCAAAGACACTCCTACTGCATTCTACGAATAACTCTGAGAATCAGTAGCGAGAAGTCCTCGCAAATGCGTTGAAATCACAGTATATCTCTGCTTGCAAATCAGAGATTTTAAGTAATCCTTCCGCTTATGAAGATCAACGATCTTCAATGTCTCCATATTCAATCAGCATCTTTAACGTATTCGTATTTTCTGGACGGAATGGTTTTCGAATATAAATTCGATCCCGATCTTTCCGTACTAACAATCGTATGGGCTAAGTTTGATAGTCAATTATTTAACTATCAAATAAAACAACCATTCATCCATATTGAAATGTATTCATTGATTCACTACTCAGTATAATTTAGCCTATTTAACGAACCGTCCGTTAATTATATTCTTCAAATTTTCCAATATTTGAAACATCACTTTTACTTCTTATCACAAAATAAGAATATTCTCCAAATTCATTTTTCTACTCGTAAACTTTTCGAAAACAGTTCATAATATCATTTACGAAAATCGTAACTTATGGTTCCCTCAGCTACTCTCATTTATAAACTAATAATACCCTTTTTAAAACCTATTTAAATCTCGAATATATTAAATTAACTAATTATTTAGTACTCTATAAAATTCTTCCTACTTACGTTAATAACCCTTTACGATATTATATATGAGTTTCGATAAACAGAATCCTAATAAAACTTTTATTACAAATTATTTTAACAACTCGAATTCATTTGTTTAAAGCAATATAAACAAAGCTTTTACCAATCTTCTATTAATATCTTTTATGATTATTATATTGATATCCTTTCTAATTCTTATATTGATATTTACCAAAACAATTCAACTTATCATCTGTAATAGGCGTTACAGATTAAATTTTAAAACCAATTTACCCTCATTTACCACATTCTCTTTTAATCATACTTGACAACCTTTTATTTGTCTAAAACATATAATAATCCTTTATAAAAACCTTATATCTAAATTTGGTCCATTTCATTTGTAACCAATGTTACAAAACACATTTACAAACCAGTAACTTTATTTACTAACTTGGATTCATTTCGAAAGCGTTAAATTTCCATTTACAAAATCCTTTGTAAATTAATCACAGGCTTGTACTTTCACGTCTCTCTAAAATTGCAGTCATGGTAAAATCTTAGTTTATTCAATTTTCAAGGTACAACTACTTACCATTCTTTTTCATTTCCACATCTTTAACTTTATTTAGAAATCCCATTTTTTGTTCATTATCGACAACTAATATTTGTCATCATTATCCAAACCTTTAACTTCCTTTAATCCTGCCTTCAGTTAGCATTCCGAACTTCAGATTATCACATCCTGAACCTTGGGATAAACCCACTTCGATTAGTCATTCTGAACCTCGGAATACCACATTCCGAACCTCGGAATAAAACTCGCTTAACCATTTCATATCATCTCCCAACCTTTCAATTAATACTTACCCATTCCCCTTATTTAGGAACTTATTTTACGACTCTTTCACGTATGGTCAAATCATACCCAACTATGTTATATTTTGGGAAAATCTTGATTTAACCATCTATTTCCACTATCGATTTTAAATCCAAATATAAATTCATATTTGTTATTTCAAACGAAACCCCATTTATAAATCTTTATTATAAATCCATATTCATATTTTTAACTTCGAATTCTATTCCAAAAAATACTCATTTCCAAACTGCCAATCTGTTAATCTTATTTACGAAATGTTATTTAATCAACTTTCGAATTATTTAAAACACCGTTAGTTAAAATCAATCATTTGTTACAAAAATATCACTTTTTGAATTCTTTTATGAATTCTCGTATATCCAAGATTTAGTTATTCTATTTCGCTATTTTAAATTCATTTAAACTTCCTTTATGACCATTAAGGTATTTATAAAACCATTTTAACGTTTAAATAGCCAATACGTAACCATTTATTTTAATAATATATTAAATCTCTATTAGTTATATTCTGTATATTTGTAAAATAAATTAAATTAAATTTTGATTTTATTTTTACAATAAAAATCATATTCAAATTCATATAAAAATATATTTATCTCTTTGCAACCACTTGAAATCCATTTAATATCGATTTCGAAAAAAATCGTTTTGTTTAATCGACGGTAATAAAGAGGCAAATG
Organism: Allium sativum; assembly: GCA_030737875.1. Taxonomy (NCBI): domain Eukaryota; kingdom Viridiplantae; phylum Streptophyta; class Magnoliopsida; order Asparagales; family Amaryllidaceae; genus Allium; species Allium sativum. The sequence continues at coordinate 373,852,244 of CM060921.1, forward strand.
ACTACTATAGCATTAAACCGTAATATAAACCAATTTCACACTCCATAACAAACAATATAATCATATTGATAAACATTATCAATATTTGTGAGGAATCCAGCCGGATTCCCCCAACCTGTTATTCCCTACAAAATAAAGGGTTACCACAATTCAAATTATATGGCCAATCAATATTCATTTTCCATCTAACTAGGTGATCACATAAACAGTTTAACAATAACTGTAAAATAACTGTAACAGTCAATACTAGGCTAATAACAGAATTGCAAGCATTCAATTATTTATTCATAACGTTTATATCAGTATAAACGTAACCACTGAGGTAAGTGTAACGTACCGAAAATTTTCGACTTAGAAAATTTGACATACAACACCATGTCGAGTATTCAAACATCGAAAACGCCGGATAGTCCATAAAAGAAATTAGAGGGTGAGAATAGATAAGATAGAAACTTAGAATAGAAGAAGAAGAAGAACACAACATCAGAGTAACACGAACCTCACAGCGGAATGAATAACATATAATATATATCATAACTTTGAAATATAAATTTGTACTTGAATATACATATCATTTCCAAAGGACAGCACCTACAACACAGCGGAAATAAACATTAGCTATATGATCATGAAGCCTCCTGTTCCAGCTCTTCAAGTATCTGTAAATCCCGACTACTTGACTGCCTGTATAAAATTGGGCACCCAAGAGTTTAGGGAAACAAAACAAAATAAACTTCGGGTCAGTCATGGGACATGTATGAGTAAAACAGTTTAAAACAGTTTGAGTCATTAAACGATATCTCATAAGACCACGCCGTATAACGAACCGGGATTTTCCCTTATGAGAATCCAAAATAAACTTTATATCAAAACTTATTGATATTATAATAGTGTCTATCAACCACAATATAATAATCATCTAACAGAAACGCTTTCATCTCACATTCTACATATATAGTATACAATCAAAACCGAAAGCACGTATTAGGTAATGGATTTCCAACTATGACAAGGTATGGAACCACCTTTCGGTAGCGTACCTCTAGAGAGGAATACACTGGGTTCAACAAGAACATCTTGCAACCTGGCCACACATGACCGACCACTCATTTCGCTTGAGTGTATCGAATGTATATCACCAACGGTTCGGATCAGCAACCGTTTCCCGAATGGGACAGCATCGACAATAGATTTTTAGAAGTAAATGAAACTCTAGATCAGGTGATTATACACCCTAATAGGTGCGACCTACATAGCCATGCTACCTGCCCGATTTTTGTCATTTCCCGGTTGTGAGGCTAGAGGCCACGCTTATCTCTGACAGATCACACATTTATTCACTTTGAACGTCACATCGTCATACCCGCCAAATCACAAATTGATTTCCCCAAAAATATAACGGGTATACAACTAAGATAAACGAATTCCTCCTTTACCAAACGTAAATACATTTGAAGAGATCAACTTACACGATCTATTAAATATACTCTGTCAGATATTCTTCCATACAGGTCGTCCTGGGACTGGACAAACCGAAGGCACTATTCAGTACATCTATCTTAGGTAATCTTTACCTAAGATTTATACAACAACCCTTGAACTTTAGTCCATCTTCAATTATCTTTGGCATATTTGATTCGCAACACTTATGCCAATACGGAGTGGTTCTTCGGATAATAATCCAACTGGTCTCTCCATATTAACAACGTTAAAATGGTCAAAAACTTCGATAGTCTGTGAGTTAACTATCAAAGAAAAACAGGTGTGCAAACAACGATATTATTTCCAAATGGAAATTTTATCGATCAATCAACATTCAACATTTATCTCTTAAATTAATTTATCATTAATTTATTCATTCTCCATTTCCTGTTTTTGTGTGTATATATATATATATATATATATATACAGAAATCCTTATTTTCTAGATTTAGAAAATATACGTTATTAATCATTGGTAAACATTTCCATCTCCTTTCCACGTATCACTGTTATTCAGTATTCTTTACCATCCAACATTTCATTTTCTATGATTAGAAAATATCTCTGATTATATTTGAAACTCATTCCTTGGATTTAAACAGATGTTTAAATAAAACATCGCTATGCCAATTCACCATTATCTTCATTAACTATATTCACTTAACCACCTTCACTATCAAACCTTACCATTCCTTAGTTAAGAAGGAAGTCAATCAAGTTGGGGTATAATTACCTCTCAGACCTTAACTGAACAACGTTTTAACTTCGGAATAGACAAAGTTTATCTTTTAAACCTTTGACAACTTCCTTAAGTAACTCTCGGACTCTATTTATGTATCTACTTCTTTATTGAAACATTGGTTATAACGATAACGTTATAATCCCTATTTCGAAATATCTAACTTCAATTATAACTTTTATTCTTTAATGTGAATAAATAAATAAACATCTAATTTATAAATAAATAAATCTTGATTTAAACATCGGAAAGTATAAATACTTTCCTGAATTCGATATAATTGAATTCTACATATAACTCTCTTTCGAGAAATCTCTGTTTGATTAACTCTTCTTTGAATAACCTATATTCGATTATCTCTCTTCGAATAACTTATATTCTATTATCTCTCTTCGAATAACTTATATTCGGTTAACTCACTCTTTCGAATAAACTATATTCAATCTCATTCTTTCTTTTCGAAGAACTAATATTGGATAATATCTCTTTCTTTCGAATACACTATATCCGATAATCTCCTTTCGATTAAACTAACATCGATTAACTCCTTTCGATTTAACTCAAATCGATTAACTCTTTCCTTTAACTCTATTCGAATAAACTATATTCGATTACTCCTTTAACTCTATTCGAATAAACTATATTTGACTAACTCCTTTGGATTAACTCATTTGGATTAACTCGGTTTGATTAACTCCTCTTAACTAACTTAACTTAGTTAATTCGACTTATTTAACTCGACTTGATTAACTCCTATCGAATAACTAATATTCGATTAACTTATATTCGAATAACTATGTTTGTTTTAACTCTATCTCGAATAACTATATTCTATTTAACCTCATTTTGAATGACTAGATTCGATTTTCTCCTTTAACCCTATTCAATTAACTCCAATAAACTAACTCTAATCAACTAACTCTATTTGATTAACTCTATTGATTAAAACCTTTTGATTTACTTCTTTTCGAATAAGGAATATTTGATTCACTCTTCGTCCATATTCAGTTTCAAATATCGATGTTGAAGCTGATTCTTACTTCTCTATAAGTATTGACATATATATTTCATTTATCTAGTTATAACTGTTTTACTTAATTTATAAAAAAATATTTATAAATTAATCGTCTCAATTTATTTGTTAAACATATTCTATTTATTATCTACTTTAAATAAAACTTTTCCCATTTACTTGTTAAACATATTTCCATTTAATCTTTATTCCCTTTTATAATTCTATTTGCCTTACAAACAATCCCTTTATAAAACTCTATTTGTTTTATAAATAATCCCTTTATAAAACTCTATTTGTTTTATAAATAATCCTTTTATAAAACTCTATTTGTTTTATATAAATAATCCCTTTTAATTATCCTATTTATTTTCCAAATAAATATCCTTATGATATCTTATTTATTTTCTAAATAAATATCCCTTGTACTTCTATTTATTATCCTAATAAATGTTTCTTATATGATCTTATTTATTATCCTAATAGATATACCTCTTTATAAAATCCTTTGATTTTATAAATAATTCCCTTTATAAAATCCCTTGATTTTATAAATATTTTATCTTTAATAAATTCTCATTCATTTTATAAACAAATAGCCCTTTTTTATAAAATCCTTTGATTTTATAAATAAATTTCCTTTTTCATTCTTCTTTGATTTTATAAAGTATCTTCTTTTATAAAATCCTTTCTTTATATATATAAAATCCATTGATTTTATATAAATGATTTATTTTCAAAATACACTTTGAAAATCTCCTTTTTACATCCCAGTATTTCTTACGGTATTTAAAATACCAAATAACCATGATCGATATCATTCAAACACACATAATCACCAATAGATTATATATCACATCATATATTACATTATATGAGAAATAGTAAAATAAATGTTGAGGAATCTAGTTGGATTCCTCCAACCTGTTTCCCTGCATCACAGATGTTAAACAACATAATTAACATCGATTTCATTTCAATATGAAATACTCTGTTAAACAGAATCAGTATTTGATTAACGATTTATATATATATATCGTTATCTATAATTTCAACCAATACAAAAGTAATTCAACCAAACAATTAACACATAGAAATCAACAGATAATTATCAGTTCTAACAATATGTTGTAAAAATATAACTGTTCAGAGTTGGTGAATTTTACTTACATTGGACAATCACCTTTAATAATGATAACCATCGCTTGATTCAGACGAACAATTTATTTTTCCATAAATTTTAACGAGTTTGGATTCACTCCCAGTGAGTTCCATGGTATTGTCGTCGTCTATACGATCCCGACGGATCATGTTTCATCAGATTTTGATTTCGTATGACAAGGTTATAAATTTTTACAAGTTCATATATATTCAACAATTTCTTAACTATAAATTTATAATAAATTAAAATCTTAATTAAGTCTTAAATCACTAATCATCTTAATGAACCGTGCACTCATATTAAGCAGATGGTCAACAGTTAATCCATTCATACATTCAATTACCGAGCCAGTGGTATTTGAACTTCTACTTTTAAGGATACTATGGTACTCTACTCCTTAAATTACTTATTTTAAATCACTAACTGGAAGACGAGATTTGGTTTACTTTTTATACTTTGATACCATTTTTGTTATTTAATTTGTTGTGATCACTGGATATGGCTTATAACCTTCCACTTCTAAAGGGTGAAGGGACACCATGCTTTAGGAGGAATATAGAAAATGGCCATTTGAAAAGCATGACTTATATGACAACGTATATACACATAAATGTGTAATCAATTAAGGCCTTAATACCCCATTACTCACGTTTTAAACAATCGCTGATCCTCCAGTAACCAACACTACTTCTCCCTCCCACTGCCATGAAACCATCCTGTACAAAATAGCCATTACCGCCACCCTTTTCTCCATCCATTCTTCCCTCACAAAGCATAAAACACCAACCAACTTCACCTCTTTATTACGGCAAATGAAACGCACACCAGTACTCAACAACACGCATTTCTATCCTCCTACCAATTTGCAGGAAACAAAACCATATGCCAACTGTTTTATGGTCAGAACCCATCGGACCTCCGCACCTAGCTCCTAACCCTCCATCTCCATAGTATACCGCAAACGAAAACTCCATCAAACTCCTCCTTCAACTCGCACCATCCCCTTAACTTGCGATTTCATCCCTAGCCTCAATTGAAAAACATCGAACCCCTCTGAAGTTGATCGCGCCCTAAACAGTGGGTATCCGGTTGAAGCTTTCGAGCTCAGCAGTCTTACGGATCCACCCATGTCTGATTTCGTGAAGTATGGAGTTAGATTTAATTCATAGAAGGACTGAAGAAGTAAGAAATGTGGCGGCTGTTGTTTTTGGTTTACAGAGAATGAAAGGATTAGGTCTTAAGAGTAGGAAGGGTTATTTATAAGGATTAGAATTTTAGATATTTTCTTTGAATTAGTGGAGGATGGGTCTCCACGTTTTTGGTTTGAGAACTGCGGCTTAGAATAAAATAAAACGTGGCCTTGCTTTTGATCACTGAAATCAGTTAGGATATTTGTTTTACATTTGAGAGTACCCGATTATGTGAAACTCTGTTTGTTTACGGACTAATATGAAAATATCATTAAATCTAGTAATGTGCCATGATCCTAAAAATATAAAAATATCGGTAGGTTAACTCGTATTGTGAAACCCCAAAATGTTGATATAGGTTGCAAAATACTCCAAATAAAAAGTTGCAAATTTAATTAATTAAAAATTTCAGTAAAATTCTAAAAATTAAATTATCACTACATCTCAAAAGAATCTTGTCCAAATTCGAAACCGATATTTAAATATATTTAAATAACCGTTATGGCCATAAACGATTATGCCACTGCTTTTCTAAATATTTAATTTGGTCATAACTTACAATCTACACGACGAAATCTCGATTTTTCTCTTCCATTAGAAAAATATACTTCACCAGCTCCGAACGTTTCTTGTTTCACAGAAATCTAATTTAAAACAGACCCTGTATATTCAGTTGAAGTTCGAATTGCCAAATTACGAACTGCAGCGCCTTTTCGAGCTCGATTATATTTATAATATAATTTATATGTTCAACCATCATTAATTAATATATTCGTTATCGTAATTCAATTATAAACTGAATTATATATTTTGAATTTCCCAATTCACACCATACCGTCATTTCAGCCAATTCTGATTATTTAAGAATTAAATATATTATTCAATTATTATATTAATTAAATATTTACCATTATTTAATTTAAACCATTTAAATCTATAGATTTCTATTTAAATAATTAAATAAATAAGTTATTATATCACTGAAAATACGGGTCTTTACATTCTTCCTTCCTTAAAATAATTTCGTCCTCGAAATTGCTAAGGCAGAAAACAAACCCTATTAACTGGTTAGAACTTTATTTGTTTAATTCCAAATTTCAGTTTCAATTGAACCAATTTAATTAATTAAAGCATTAATTTATTTCTATTAACGAATATTTTCAGAAATCCTGAAAATTTTCTAACACCTTAACCTTTCGAAAAATTTCGCCAACACCTTCTTTGTACTGGTCAATAGCTCAAACTCCAACTCACCTCTCTAGGCCATCTCCAACCCAAAAGAAAATCAAACAGCCAAGTAGCTTGCCAATTCGTCTCATAAATCAACAAAGTCATATGAAATATAAACTTGTACCTTTTTGTCGGGCATATCATTATATCACTTTCACTTGCTACTAACTTAGCATATACCGATACATTTTCAACTTGATCTCAAATCAATTCATTCTCAAACCAAATCATTTGTTTATACCCCAAACCAAATCCATTTGAAACTCAAGATCCATTCTTGATTTCAACTCTTAGCTTACCAATTCAATATACTTAACCAAGTTAAGTTATCATTCCACATTTCATTAACTAATTAATTCCCTCTAATCAGTTACCTTTATCTCATAACTCCAATCTGATTTTTATTTCAAAAATCATTCTATTTACTTACTTGAGTCAAATTGTAACGACCTGGATTTCGCCCGACCCCAATCGATCGCAAGATCGATCAAGACCATTCAAATTCCGCGTACGTTAACTTTGGGCATACAAAACATCAGAACAACAACATAGACTTTTATAACATCAATAATAAATGTTACATCAGAGTACAGAATATCAGAGTACATCGATAAATAATACAGCGGAAGATACATTTACAATAGATTAAATACATTGCAGCGGAACTAATCTCAGCGGAAGGCCATCAATATTCTGGACCGAGCTTCAGGCTTCAATCCAGGATCCTGCTTAACTATATCTGCAAAAAGCTACTCAACTGCCCGTGTGGAAAGAGGGCACCTGAGTTTGCAAAGTGAAACAAACTACAAGTCAGTCGTGGGACTGGTGTGAGAATTCTATACTTAACTTATCTAATAAGTAGGCTAATCATAGGACCACGCCGCTAACGCGGAACGGGTTCACTCCATTGGATTGCCAGTGCATAATAAAGTAAATCGTCAAATAACACAATGCTTTTTAGAAAAATGAAACCATTATAAGACCCAGGTCCCATCACACAATGCAACGCAAACCGGAGGATAGGGTTTTACCTTATAACGGTCAAAAGATGCTAAATACGCAAAATACAATATTATTAGTGTGTATATATATATATATATATTTAAAACATTCCAAATATAATATCAATCCTAGACGGCATAGCTACCATCTACTATGTCCCCATACTAGTTATACAATCAAAACCGCAAGGGTGTATTGGAAATTGGGTTTCCATCATGAGTCAAGGCTAGGGAGGAGCTCCTGACCGATTCGAGACACTCTAGCAATACCTCAGGATTCGGACGCTGGCGAACCCTTGGATACAGTAGGGTCGGTCCACAAATACTTTAGTGGATTAGTTATGCCTAAACACACGCTCCCCGATCCTATTGGACCTACAAATCAGCTGAGGGCGACCGATAAGAATAAACCAAGGCCTCATAAAAATTCCATCAACCACATAAGCAAATGTCGGGCCGTGTTAAAGCCCAACACCACTTCTAGCTAGAAAAAAACGTGTGCACTCCCTGCGTTCTCTTCTCCCATTTTAGACTCAACCAGTGTGTGAGGCTCGCGAAGTCACGATATACACAAAGCTATACCTAAAGAGATTGTGCTTTGATCATCAACCACAAGGCCTGCTTTTCAACAAAGCCTTGATCATTTACATCTTAGGATGTCACATTGTCAGACCCTACCATATTATTGATCATCTACCAATATATATATAACCTCTAAGCTCATACGTCTTAGAGAAGGGTGATAAGTAAGGAATAAATTCTTCACCACCAAAAAGAAATATATAATCAGTAGCGTTCAACAAATACAGCAGGAAGGAATACAATGTCAGACACGCAATCCATTTACAAGTCCTCTCTGGGTCTGAACGAAACAACGTGTCCGTCGATCTCCAAATGCGTTTGGACAATCATTACTAAATACCTTGCCTTGGAAGGCCAGTCCCAATTCAAGAAACTATTCATTATCATCCCAACGATGTGAAAACCTTCGGTCTTCAATCACCGTCTTCATCTTAGACTCTTGATCGTCGTGATGATTATTCAGAATGGGTTAAACCCGGTCTTTCTGAATAACTCGCGTATTTTGTGATTAAAAAGCAAATATTGGAAAATCACACATTACGCCACATTCCAACTCCAATTATTCTTTTAATAAGATATTTGCTTTAAAAGATTCTCATTAATTTTATCAAAGATAAACTCTGACAATAAAATCTTAAATCTTCTTTAAAAGATTTATTAAAACTCCAATTTTGATTTGATATCAAAAATCATTATTACAAGATCGTTTATTTCAAATCTATAAAATAGATTTATAAATTCCAAATAATAATATCAATGTAAATTGGATTAAAAGACAAATATCATTTAAAACATCGTCCATGATAAATCCACCTCACATCTCAATTTATTTCATATCACAAACTATAATTGCAAATCCTAATAATCTTTAAAAACATATTTTAAAATAATCATTAAAAATATTCTTTATATAAAAGATTCCAAATGAGAAGTATTCGTTATATTTCAAATTATTTATCTTTTACAAATATTCTTTGGTTTAACATATACTTGATTAACAATATATTTTAAGAAAAATATATACTTTACATAAAAGGATTTCTAATGTAAGAATATTCTTATTTAAAAGAACACCTGGATCAAAATGCGACTCAAACATTTACCAAATAATTTAGATTATAAGGATTTCACAGACATCATATATATGACAGGAACAGTATAATCATCCATCTACATCCAGAGTGCAATTTCCACTGTGTAAGCGTTAAAATGAAACAATAACGCTCATCATAGCCTGTCAATCTAACGATCAACATACAACTGAAAATTGGGATTAGTGCGTGTAAATTTTCATACCAACACCCGTGTGGGGTTTCAATCATCAAACAAATAATAAATTAATTTGTGCACTTGGGCGATGTGTGAAAATTATCGTCCCAATCACATAAACAAGTCGGGTAACTTTTGAATGGAAGTGTAATACACAATATATAGCCATGACAAGAAAATATCTCTATTGCAATGAATGGATAAGAATAATACTTCGTTTCTATTAACAATTTCTGTTTTTCTAGTTTAAACTCAAACAAGATGGTTATTTTGTTTTGACAACTCTAATGAGACAAGAATGATAAATATTTTGATTTAACTAACCTATCTTGACAAGTATATATCTTGACAAACATAAGAGAGATATATATATCTATATGTAAATTGCTTTAACTAATTCATTTGAAAAAAATGAATATTTTTGACAAAATGTCTATTTGGTTTAACTAATATAAATTAACTAAAATGAATAATTGTTTTCAACAAATGTAAATTGATAAAAGTGAATATTTTGTTATTAACTAGTATAAGTTGACAAAAGTGTTTATTTCATTTTAACTAACCAATTTGACAAAAATGCATATTTTGTTTCCACTAGTATAAATTGATAAAAGTGATTATTTTATTTCAACTAGTATAAATTGCCAAAAGTAATTATTTTAACTAATCAAGTTTGGCAAAAATGTTTATTTCATTTTAACTAAAACAAATTTGACAAAGATGTTTATTTCATTTTTATGTTTGCAAATAAAAATGTAACTTTTATTTTTGATGTTATATTGCATTGTGGAATGCAAATAAAAGAACAAATTTGATTTTCAAAGTATATTTACCTTTGTGAATGCAAATAGAGCAAATTTTATTTTCAATATATATTTACATTTGTGAATGCAAATAGAAGAAATAATTTTATTTCCAATGTATATTTGCATTGAAGAATGCAAATAAAAGAACGAATTTTATATTTGCATTTGTGAATGCAAATAAAAGGACAAACTCTATTTTCAAAATATATTTGCATTAGGGAATGCAGATAAAAGAACAATTATTCCTTTCAAAATATATTTGCCTTAATGAGTGCAAATAAAAGAACTAATTTCATTTTCAATGTATTTTTACATTGGTGAATGTAAATAAAAGAATAAATTTTGGTTTCAACATATATTTGTATTGGTGAATGCAAATAAAAGGGCAAATTTTATTTTCAATGTATGTTTGCATTAGTGAATGCAAATAAAAGATTGAACTCAAAATTTCATTTCTAGGATAACATAAAAAAGGGTATTTCATTGTTTTACACTTTTCTATGTGTTCTAATCACAATTTTATGCTTTTCTATACATTCTAATAACATATAAAGGAATATTTTATATGTAAACATTTTTCTATGTATTCTAATGTCAAATAAAAGTGAATTTTATTTGTATAATAAATCTTGATTCTTAAATGACAAATAAAAAGTAGATTAACAAATTCTGAGTTTCAAATGACAAATAAAAGTGAATTTTATTTGTGCAACAAATTCTAAGTTTCAAGTGACAAATAAAAGTGGATTTTATTTGTGCAACAGATTCTAAGTACATATTTGTGTTTTAGCATGTATATAAAAAGATGGACTTTATTTCTATGTCATATTTGTATGGAAAAATACAAACAAAAAGATGAACTTAATTTCTATGTTATATTTGTATTGAAAAATGCATATATAAGGATAATTCATTTTCTAAGTTATATTTATGTTGAAAGACACAAATAAAAAGAATACTTCATTTTCTAAGTTACACTTGTGTTGAAAAACACAAATAAAAAAGATACTTCATTTTCTAAGTGAATATTTGTGTTAAGGACACAAATAAAAAGAAACAATTCAATTTCTATGTTAATATTTGTGTTGAGTACACAAATAAAAGAAGCAATTCAATTTCAATGTTACTATTTATGTTAAGGGAAAAAATTAAAAAGACATTCATTATTCTAGGTGTATTTGTGTTAAGAATACAAATATAAAGACATTTATTTTTCTTATGTTTATGCTTGTGTTAAGATTACAAATGAAAAGATGATTCATGTTCTATGTTTATGGTAAGAACACAAGTATAAAGATAATTCATTTGTGATCTTATTTTCTATGTAATATTTGCATTGTAAAATGCAAACAAATAGATAATTCATATTCTAAGTTTTATTTGTGTTGGTAAACACAAATAAAAGGATAATTCTTTTGCTGAGTTATATTTGTGTTGAAAAATACAAATAAAAATAATAATTCACTTCTATGTATATATTTATGTTGATAAACACAAATAAAAGAATGGTTCTTTTTCTATGTTATTATTTGTGACGAAACACACAAATAAAAGAATGGTTTCTTTTTCTCAAATAAAATGTAAACACTTATGTGTTTTTCTCAAATTTTACTTTTAATTTACAAATACAATGTAAATAAAGTTTTTTTTTAAAATATGTTTTTAATATCAACAATAAAATTTAAAATTTCATAATTATTCTAATTCTATAATATCCTATATTTAAGGTGACAGTAAAAAGAAAATTTTTACTGTAATTCACAAATCTATTCTTAATGTAAACAAATAAAAATCATATTTTATTCGTTAACCAATTTCTGTTGTTCAATTTCAGATAAAATAATATTTTAACCATATAAAATAAGTTAGAACAACTAGATCCAATCGCAAATAAAATTCAACAATATAAGCAATCTCAATCATGGATAAAAGAACACACCACAAGCGTCAATCAACAATTTATACAACACCGAACATTTCAGATCCGAACTAATATCATAATACAGTAATTTTAAAGCGAGAAAAATAATTGATAATTAATTAAATAATAAAATTCAGAATTCTCACATTGATATGGCTGAAAATTCAACTGTCTCGGATTCAGCTCTGGTCTGCGCCATTGCGAAGATCACGGAAAGACGAGTCCAACGCAACTTACGGTTCGTCAATCGACCCTCGTATGAAAGAGATATTGATTTTTAAATATCGAATAAATTAAATATTAAATAAATAAAATTATAATAAAATAATACTCTTTCTTCTTTGTTGCCGTGACCAAGCCGCACCCATACATCACGTTCGAACCTTCTGCGCGCCCCCCCTATGGCCTACCGTCGACCAATCAGAGACCACCACTCCGAAGCCCCGCCTGCGAGCCACCACCGCCCCCAATAGCTCCGAACTCGGCCTCCTCCTCCTCTCGAAAATCAAACCCGAATGCCCCCACTTTGTAATAACCCGGAAATTCTGGGCCAGTTTAAAATTTTTATTTTGGCAATTTCAGCGAATTTTGAATATTTAAAATAGATTATTTTAAATAATATCGACGAAAATTTTATTTTGAATATAAATAGAACGTATATATTATATACGCGTCGTCGTTAGAATATAAATATTTATATATAATTATAAATAGAATTGAACATGGCGCGGTAGTTCGATAATTCGATTTCAAACTTCAATTGAATGTACCGGGTGCAAAACAATCCGGATTTTAGTGAAACCAAAAATAATAGGATCTAATTGTGAATATCTTTCCAACGAATCCGAATAATTGAAATTTCATAGCGGGGATCAAAAGATAGGTCCAGTTGAAAATTCTGAATAGTCGCTATGGAATTCAGGCTCTTAAAAATTGACATTTTGCAAACGACCTCGGATTTCGACGAAACAAGTTTTGTTGGGTCCGCAGTGTCAAGTTATTGCTAGGTTTTAAATTTCATAATTTTTCGAATCAATATGTGAGCGTGGCAAAGGAAAACGCGTTTGACCAGTTTTAGTTGATTTTAATCGACTGGAAATTGGCCATTTTTCAAACGGTCTCAGAATTCGACGAAACTAGTTTTGTTAGGACCGTATCGTCAATACGAAGCTAGAAAATATTTTTCTGGAATTTTTCTAGTTAGTATGTGACCCCGGTAATTTGAAATGTACGTTTAAAATTCAATATAGTGATTTAAATGTAAATTTAACGGAAACTGATTCAAACAGTCGAATCAGCTTGCGATACATATCCCATTGTGTTCGGAATGGGGGTAATACGCTATGGACGACAGGCGGTAGGCCTCGTTTCGAGGTCGTATGTAAAAGTCAACCTTCTGAAAAATTAAATAATTAAATAATAATAATAAAAAAATATATATATTACTTTAATTTTTCCCCCCTTTTCTTCTGCTTGCCCCCCCCCCCCCGATTCATTTACCAAAAAAAAAAAAAAAAGAAAAGAAAAACCTAAATCAATCGGAGCCGCCGCCCTCAAGACCTCGACGTCGACCAACCTATCGCCGCCGCCCCCTCCAGACATCGCCGCCTCACCCCGAAGACCCCGCCTTCACCGACGAACATCATCGCGACGCAAATCGAAGCGCCCTCACCTCGAACCCTGCCGCCGACACCACCGAACACCACATCGACGCCTTCTTATTCTTCCCTCCCTTTTCGCAGGTTGCGGTGAGTGATTAGGTAATTTCATTTTTTTTTTGTTCTGCTAAAACTAAACTGATTTTTTTAGATATAAACTGATTTTTTTTAAAATTATAAACTGATTTTTTTTAATAAATTAAAAACTGATTTAAAAAGAATTTTAAAAACTGATTTAAAAAGAATTTTAAAAACTGATTTAAAAAGAATTTTAAAAACTGATTTGATAAAGAATTTTAAAAACTGATTTGAAAAAGGGTATTAAAAACTGATTTCTTAAGGGTTTTAAAACAGATTTTTTGAAAGGGTTTTAAAAATGATTTTTGAAAAGAGATAAAACTGATTTTTGAAAAAGGTTTTAACTTTAAATAGAAAATGGTTTGAACTTTAAAAAGAAAATGGTTTGAACTTTAAAAAGGAAAAGATTTGATCTTTAAAATAGAAAAGACGGAATTTTTATTAAGTAAAAGATGTAAGATATGATTTTTATATTTTTAACAGAAGTAAAAATATAATTTTTACATCATAGGAATATTAAAAATATAATTTTTATATTAAAAATATAATCTTTATATATTGAATAGCGAAGTCAAAATATGATTTTTATATGTAGAACTTCGAAAGAAAAATATGATTTTTAAATATTGATCATCGAAGTAAAAATTCGATTTTTATATATTAAATAGGGAAGTAAAAAAATGTGATTTTTACGTATGTAGTGAAAGCAACAACGAAGGTGACAAAAAGGCGAAACGGCGAAGACTTCTGCAAAGGAAGTGCCGTGGAGCTAGGATAGCTATATGTGAGAATTTCTCACCTTTCAATTTCTTTTCTAGTTAAATATATATACTAGGATGCAGACGGTGCTTAGTAGCACCCGACACATGCGTCCACAGACCATGGACTTGTTTGTTTGGTTGCATAGATTAGTTGAATTATTTGTTTGAATTGAATTGTTTGGTGAGATGAAATTGATTTGATTGATGTGTGAATGGCGTGGGCCTTCACTAGACCGGGGATAAGGCTAGGCCTTGTCCCGTTTCTAGTATCGTGCCGTTATGCCGCCGAAATTTTCTAAAATAAGTTAGAAAATAAAAATATCATTTTATTTAAAGAATGAACTGAATAAAAATTCATATGTTGGAATAAAATGTTTTTATCGTTAAAAATATAATTTTTAACGTGAATGTGAATAAATAAATATTCATTTACAAACCAGACGGTTTGTTTATGTACACCTATTTGAAGGACATTGATTGGGTCGATAAATTTTACACATCCCCCAACTGCACAAATAAAATATGCGTTTGATTGTTTGAAACCCCACACGGGTGTTGGGATGAAATTTGAAGTTCACTCATCCTGATTGATTAAATATGTCGATCGATTGATTGACAGGCTGTTATAAGCGTTAGATATCTTTATTTGATGCTTATACAGTGTAGTGCACTTTGGTTGATGGTTGATCATTTTTCAATGCTATTATATACATGTGTTGTGTGAAAATCCATATAATTAATTTTATATGGTAATTGATTGGGCCTCATTCCAGTTTAGAAATGGAAATATTTGAAATAGAAATATTTGAAATAGAATATTGGAAAATAGAAATTTATGAAGGCGTGTTGATTAGATTGACGCCATTTTGACGTGAACGATATTTATAACGATTTCGAAATGAATTGAATTGAAAACGAATTTAAAGTGAATTGAAAATGATTTCGAAATGAATTGAATTGAAAAAGAATTTAAAGTGAATTGAAAACGATTTCGAAATGAATTGAATTGAAAACGATTTCGAAATGAATTGAATTGAAAACGAATTCAAAGTGAATTGAAAACGATTTCGAAATGAATTGAATTGACAACGAATTCAAAGTGAATTGAAAACGATTCCGAAATGAATTGAATTGAAAACGATTTCGAAATGAATTGAATTGAAAACGAATTCAAAGTGAATTGAAAACGATTTCGAAATGAATTGAATTGAAAACGAATTTAAAGTGAATTGAAAACGATTTCGAAATGAATTGAATTGAAAACGATTTCGAAATGAATTGAATTGAAAACGATTTCGAAATGAATTGAATTGAAAACGAATTCAAATTGAATTGAAAGCAAATTGAAATGAATTCAAATTGAATTGAAATTTGAATTGAATAGAAATGAATTTTAAACGAATTTATAAAGAAGAATTCAATTTTTGATTTGAATTGAAATGGAAGTTGAAAAAAAATGTTTTTAAAACGAATTCAAAACCATTTATATAATTCGTTTTAAATAGAAATCGATGAAATATATTATATATATTATATATATAATATAATGGCCTGAATAGAACGCGCCGCGCCGCGGCAGTTCGTAAATTTCGACCATTTATTTCAAACGGACATTATGGGAGATCCGACCGTCGGATTCTCCTAAAACCGGAACCGTTGGGTTCGTATCGAAAAGAGCTTTCTAACGAATATTAGAAATTTGAAATCTAACTGTTGGATTTGGAGTTACGTCCAAATCAAATTTGAAAAAGGTCGCTGTAAGTGCAGTTCGATGGCCATTGATGGAAATCGACTATACGGGCCTTGATAAAATTATTAAAAATAGTAATAATTTGTGTAAAATCATAAGAAATGATTTGTGAAGATTTGGGATGAAAAACTCCATATTTGAAAAGATAAAAATAGATTTTTATCGAAATGAACTAGTTTTGAACTAGAATTATAATTCTATTTATTTTTAAATAAATAAATTGAATTTGAAAAGGGTTTTGAAAATAACCAAAATTTCCAATGATTGCATTGGAGTGGATTTGAATCGAAATTGTCTTCGGAATATTTCGATGTTGGAATTCGTGATTATACAGATGTTGTTATGGAAATTTGAAAGATATATATTTATATCGTTATTTCCAATACGACATTTGTTAGTCGTAGAATTTGATATTGAATATAAGCCGATATATTTTCTATTCAGAGCCTTGTATTGAATATCAAATGTGATTTGGGTTTGTCGTGAATGGTGTCTTCACTAACACTGTTCTTGAACCCAGTTGAGAAAAAAAATTAAATCTTTTTATTTAGATTTAATGAAATGTACCAATTAAACGATATTTAATTGGAATTGAATTGGTATTGATTTTTGGGTTTATCGTGAACAGTGTTTTAAATAACACTTGTTCTTTAACCCGATAATTAATGGAATGTGATTTTGGGTTTATCGTGAACCGTGTTTTAAATGACACTGATTCTTTAACCCAGTTAAAGATTAAAACTAAGTGGAGTTTTAATGAATCTTTAATTAGATTGAAATGATCGAAAATGGAGTATCACCAGTTTTGCTCCAGGCGATGGTTAAATCTTTAATTAGATTTGAACGTGAAATGGTAATTGAATTTACCGATAACACTGTGGTGTTAGATATGAAGTATTACCAGTTTTACTTCATGGGATGAATAGGTTGGGATTGGGAAATAAAATAAATGATTACTTCGGTGTGGTTCGCTAATCCCGACTAGTTTGAATTGATATTCAAAGGTGATTAAAGAATAAATTTAAAGAATTTGTCTTGGATAAAATTAATGGGAACTTTTCCCAAAGTATAGGAATATTTGAATAAAAGAATATTCTGAATTGGAATGAGGCGTATGTTGTGTTTGTGTAACACTTTTATAATATATACGCGAGTTATTCAGAAAGACCGGGTTTATCCCATTCTGAATAACTGATTCGACGTGGTGTCGAAGATGAGGACGACGGTCGAAGACCGGAGGTCTTCATGTCGTTTGGGTGATTACTGATGATCTTGATTGGTCTGTACACCCAAGAAGATGGAAACAGTTAGGGATCGTCCAGACGTACTTGGAGATCGATGGATATGCGGGGTACTAGGTGCCTCCGGTTTCGTTCAGCCCCAGAACGGACTTGTAAATGGACTGTGTGTCTGACATTGGATTTTAGTCTGTGTGATTGATTTCTATTAAATATATATCTTTTTGGCGGCGGAGAATTTATTCTCTTGCTTAACGCCCTTCTCTGAGACGTACGAGCTCAGGGGTTATATATTGATGGATATCAAACGCATGGAGTGAAGTGCCTGTGTGGCATGCCTAAGTGGCAATTGATCGAGGCTTCTGTTGAAAAGCAAAGTCTTGTGGTGATGATCAAAGCACGGCCTTTGTGGCGTAGCTTTGTGTAACGTTTGCTTCGCGAGTTTCACACCCGGTATGAAACAAAAACGGGAGAAGGACCTCAGGGAGGGCATGCGTTTCTTTCTAGTTAGAAGTGGCGTCAGTGGTTTTAAACGCCCTGACGAGTTTGACTTATGTGGTTGTTGCTGTTGTGAGGCGCCTCGGTTTGATCGGACGATCCGGGTCCGATGGAGTCATTCGTTGGCTCATTTACGCCCCATAGGGCGGGGGAACGCATGTTCAGGGTTTAAGTTTAATCCACATCGGTGGACCGGCCCTGACGATCCAAGGGTCACTCGAGCTCTGATCCTGAGGGGCGGGCTAGAGCGTCTCGAATCGGTTGAGGACTATCTTTTGCCTCGGTTCATAGACGGAAATCCAATTTCCAAATACGTGACATTTGCGGTTTTATTTGTAAACCTATATATGGCGACATGATATATGGTACCCATGCCGCCTATGATTGATACTTATGATTTGAAGTTGTTTTATCCACTATGCACTTATTATTGTATCAAACGATTTGTTCTAACCGTATCAAGCATTCTTTGGCTGTTATAAGGGAAAACCCTATCCTCGGCTGCGTTGCATTGTGTGATGGGACCTGGGTCTTATAACAGCTTCATTTTTCTTTATTTAGCATTGCGCTGTTTGTTTTATGCACTGGTATTCTTGGGTGGAAACCCGTTCCGTGTTATACGGCGTGGTCCCTTGATTTACCTAACTATAAAAATAAAGATTAATAACTGTTTTAGTTCTCACACCAGTCACATGACTGACCTGGAGTTTATTGTTTTAACCTAAACTCTGGGTGCCCTTATTTTGACACGGGCAGCTAGTAGTTTTGGTTTTGCAGATTTATATTCACAAGATCCTGGTTTACAGCTGGAACGATATCCGGAAAGCTTTGTATCCGCATATCTCTTCTAGTTGTGTATTGTATTATTTTCCGCTGCTATGTATTTAAATGTAATTTAAATCTCTGATATTTCTGTGTAATATTCATTTATACTCTGTATATTCTTGTAATCTGATGCATTGTCGTAGTATACAATGAAATGTTCTTCTGTATGTGTTCTGTTGTGGCTTGTTCTCGAACTATCCGACTCTTTCCTTTACGGGGAAGTTAAGGGTCGTTTCACACTTCCTCGCCAGAATTCGTGAAATCCGTGTACCAAAACCCGATCTTAACCGTATAGATTCGAAGCTCTCTGAATTCTCTTCGATTTGGTATATAATTTGTAGATTTTCGTTGAACGGATTGAGAGAAATTGATGTTTAAATTTGGGATGTTCCTGGCCATTGTTTGAGATAGGCGGCGGCTGCAATTTTTAGGGTTAGGGTTTTAATTTTTAGATTATTTTATTATTAAAAAATGTGTTATAAAGGTGAAAATGCGGGCTATCTCCGAATTGGGCTTGCTTACTGTCGATCATAACGTTTTGAGGCCTTCTGAACAAAATGGGACAGGTCTCGGGGTCCAATTCCGAAATCTGAAGAAATTTTATTTAAAATTCCATTAAAAATTAATTAATTAAATATTGACCGTACATATATGTAACAACCCGAAATGCGGGCCAGTTTAAAATTTTTATTTTGGCAAATTTAGCGAATTTTGAACATTTAAAATAGGTTATTTTAAATAATATCGACGAGAAATTTATTTTGAATATAATTCGAACATATATATTATATACGTCGTCGTTAGAATATAAATAATTATATATAAATATAAATGGAATTGAAAATGGCGCGGTAGTTCGATAATTCGATTTCAAACTTCAATTGAATGTACCGGGTGCAAAACAATCCGGATTTTAGTGAAACCAAAAAAAATGGGATCTAATTGAGAATATCTTTCCAACGAATCCGAAAAATCGAAATTTCATAGCCGAAATCAAAAGATATGTCCAGTTAAAAATTCTGAATAGTCGCTATGGAATTCAGGCCTTTAAAAATGGAAATTTTGCAAATGACCTCGGATTTCGACGAAACCACTTTTGTTGGGTCCGTGATGTAAAGTTATTGCTAGGTTTCAAATTTCATAATTTTTCGAATCAATATGTCAGTGTGGCAAAGGAAAATGCGTTTGACCAGTTTTAGTCGATTTTAATCGACTGGAAAATGGCCATTTTTCTACCAGTCTCAGAATTCGACGAAACTAGTTTTGTTAGGACCGTATCGTCAATACGAAGGTAGAAAATATTTTTTGGGATTTTTTAGAGTTCGTATGTGACCCCAGTAAATTGAAATGCACGTTCAAATTCAATATATAGAGTTATATGTTGATTTTGACGAAAACTAATTGTAACAGCCGAATCAGCTTACGATACATATCCCATTGTGTTCGGAATGGGGTAAAATGCTATGGACGACAGGCGGTGGGTCTTGTATAGAGGTCGTAGGAAAAAGTCAACTTTTCTTGAAATTAAATAATTATTAAAAAAAAAACTCTCCCCTTAAATCCCTCTGCCCCCCTCCCCATTCACGTTTTCAAATCGGACGAAATAAAATAAAATAAAAAAATAGAAAAGGGGGGGAATCGCGATCTCCCCTAGGCGATCGATCACCTCGACGCCGCCCAGCCACCAGGAGGCGGTCGCCTCCGACCAGCCCCCCTCTCCTCCATCGAAGAACCGCAACGCCCCCCTCCTATTGCTGCCGCCGCGGCTTCTTCTTCTTCCTCCCTCAGCTAACCGCACTCCCCCTCCGACCTCCCCGTGCTCCTCCTCCCTCTTCTGACAAAACCGCCGTGACCCCGAGCGCCGCCTCCCCCTTTTAATTTACACGCTGTAAGTTTTTTTTCTTTTTCCTTCTTGTTTATTCATTTTAATATATTTCAAAATATAGTTTAATTAAAAAGGTGGAATTTTTATTGAATAGCGAAGTAAAAATAGGATTTTTATATATTGAATAGCGAAGTAAAAATTCGATTTTTATATATTGAATAGCGAAGTAAAAATTCGATTTTTATATATTGAATAGCGAAGTGAAAATTCGATTTTTATATATTGAATAGCAATATAAAAATGTGATTTTTATATATGTAGTGGCTACAGGCAACGAAAGTGACAAAAGGTGAGTACGGTGAAGATGTTCTATATAAGACGTGTCGTGGAGTTAGGATAGCTATCGGTGAGAACTTCTCACTCTTCAATTACTTTTTCTAGTTATATATACTAGGATGTAGACGGTTCTTAGTAGCACCCGACACCCGTCATCCACAGACCATGGATGGCTTGTTTGTTTGGTTGATGTGTTGTGACAATTTGTTTGTGATGTTGATGTGAAATCGATAATAAAATGTAGATGGTTAAAATAAATATTTTATCGTTAAAAATATAATTTTTAACGTGAATGTGAATAAATAAATATTTATAAACAAATCGACCGATTTGTTTATATACACTGTTTTGACTGATATTGATTGAGATGATAAATTTTACACATCGCCCAACTACACGAATAAAAATATGTGTTTGT
Organism: Allium sativum; assembly: GCA_030737875.1. Taxonomy (NCBI): domain Eukaryota; kingdom Viridiplantae; phylum Streptophyta; class Magnoliopsida; order Asparagales; family Amaryllidaceae; genus Allium; species Allium sativum. Next base: position 373,874,025 of record CM060921.1, read on the forward strand.
TGACTTGAAACCCCGTACGGGTGTTGGGATGATATTTGAGTACACTAATCCCAATTATTTAATTGTATATCGATCGATTGGTCGACAGACTGTGTAAGCGTTAATTATTTATATTTGGTGCTTATGCAGTTGTATGGTGCACCTTGGATGATGGTTGATTGGTTATCGTTGCTATTATATACATGTGTTGTATGGAATCCATATAATTAACGTTATATGGTGATTGATTGGGCCTCATTTCAAATCGGGAAAATAATGAATGTTATAAAAGAAAATTCATGTGTTGAATATAAAAATAGTCATGTGTTGACGATGTTCATGAGTTGAAACTATTGATGTGTTGAGTGAAATATTTTATACAATAAAATTTACATCTTTATCATATTTACAATTAGAAACTACTTCACGGCGGTGTCTGATTGAAAATCAAACGATAGATACCATGATTTTATAAAATATTTTACATAACAAAAATAGTCGTGTGTTGAAAGAAATATAGATTCATGTGTTGAATAGAATAAATATTCATTTGTTGAATAGAATAAAGAAGCTTTTGAAAAATATAAAGCCGTGTTGATTAGAGACGCGCTATTTTGACGTGAACGATACTTATATCGATTTTATTCGTTTTACAATGAATATTGAAAAGTGATTTCAAAATTTAATATTTTGAAATGAAATTCAAATTAAATTATATTAAAATCCAAATTGAAATTTTATTGAATCAATTTGAAATGAATTCGAATCGAATAGAAAATGAATTCGATTCGAATTGAATAGAAAGTGAATTTGAATTCAAATTGAATTGAAAGTGAATTTGAATTCGAATTAAATAGAAATGAATTCAAATTGAATTAAATTGAAATTGAATTAAAAACGAATTGAAATCGTTTTGAATGAAATTTAAAACGAACTGAAATTGAATTGAAATCAATTTGAAATGAATTTGAATTGAAGTAAATAGAAGGTAAATTCAAATTGAATTGAATTAAAACGAATTAGAATTTGAATTGAATTGAAACGAATTTGAATTCGAATTAAATAAATATTGAAATGAATTCGAATTGAATTGAAATCAAATCGATTTGAGATTGAAGATGAAGTTGAAATTGTTTTTGAAACGAATTTAGAACTATTTATAAAATTCGTTTTAAAAGGAAATCGACGAAATATATATAATATATATATTATATATATAATGGCCTGAATAGAACGCGCCGCGCCGCGCCGCGGTAGTTCGTGAATTTCGACCATTGACTTCGAATTGACGTTGCATGAGATCCGACCGTCGGATTCTCCTAAAACCGGAACCGTTGGGTTTGTATCGAAAAGAGCTTTCCAAGGAATATTAGAAATTTGAAATCCAATGGTTGGATTTGGAATTCTGTCCAAATCAAATTTGAAAAAGGTCGCTGTAAGTGCAGTTCGATGGCCGTTGATGGAAATCGACTGTACGGGCCTTGATAAAATTATTAAAAATATTAATAATTTGTGTAAAATCATAATATTTGAATTGGAAAGAACTGGGATGAAAAAATCCATATTTGAAAGGATAAAAATAGATTTTTATCGAAATGAACTGGTTTTGAACTAGAACTAAAACCAATTTATTTTTGAAATGAATAAATTGAATTTGAATCGGTTTTGAAAATAACCCGAATTTCCAATATATATAAAGTGGAAGTGGATCTGAATCGAAATTGTCTTTGGAATATGTCGATATTGGATTTCATGACTATACAAATATTGTTATGGGAATTTGAAAGATATATTTTATATCGTTATTTCCAATACGATATTTGTTGGTTTCCGAATTTGATATTGAATATAAGCCGGTATATTTTCTATTCAGAGCCTTGTATTTAATATCAAATGTGATTTGGGTTTATCGTGAATCGTGTTTTATATGACATTGGTTCTTTAACCCAGTTAAAGGCAGGATGTTGATTTTTGAGAAGATTAAAACTAAGTGGAGTTTTAATGAATCTTTAATTAGATTGAAATGTGAATTGATAGTTTAAATTATCAAATCTGAAATTTGATCGAGAATGGAGTACTACCAGTTTTGCTCCAAAGCGATAGTTAAATCTTTAATTAGATTTGAACGTGAAATGGTAATTAATTTTTTCGATAATACTGTGGTGTTAGATATGGAGTATTACAAGTTTTGCTTCATGGGATGAATAGGTTGGGATTGGGAAATTAAATAAATAATTACTTCGGTGTGGTTCGCTAATCCCGACTAGTTTGGAAAACCATGAAATGGTTTGAAATGATATCCAAAGGAAGATTAAAGAATAAATTTAGAAAAATTTATCTTGGATAAAATTAATGGGAACCTTTCCCTAAGAATGTGATTTTGTGAATAAAAGAACATTCTGAATTGGAATGAGGCATTCGTAGTGTTTGTGTAACATTTGTTTACTATTTACGTGGGTTATTCAGAAAGGCCGGGTTTATACCCATTCTGAACAACCGATTCGACGAGATGTCGAAGATAAAGACGGTGGTAGAAGACCGGAAGTCTTCACATCGTTTGGGTGATTACTGATGATCTCGATTGGGTTGTACACCCAAGATGAGGGAAACAGTTGGTGGTCGTCCAGACGAACTTGGAGATGGATGGATATGCGAGGAAAGTGCCTCCGGTTTCGTTCAGACCTAGAACGAACTTGTAAATGGATTGTGTGTCTGACATTGGATTTTATTCTGTGTTGATTGATCTCTATTAAATATACATCTGTTTGGCGGTGGAGAATTTATTCTCTTGCTTAACGCCCTTCTCTGAGACGTACAAGCTCAAAGGTTGTATATCGATGGACATCAGTCGCATGGAATGAATTGCCAGTGTGGCACGCGTAAGTGGCAATTGATCAGGGCTTTTGTTGAAAAGCAAAGTCTTGTGGTTGATAATCAAAGCACGGCCTGTGTGACGTAGCTTTGTGTATAATGTGAATTCGTGAGCCTCACACCTCGGTATGAGTCAAAAAGGGAGACGGACCGCTTGGAGAGCACGACGTTTCTTTCTAGCTAGGGTGGTGTCACTGACCTACCAGCCCTAACATTTATATACTTTTCACCTGTGTGGTTGTTGGAATGCGAGGCGCCTCGGATATAGGTCTGTAAGGACCGGGAAACGTGTGTTCAGGAATAACTAATCCTCAAAAGTAAGAGAGGACCGGCCCAGCCGATTCCAAGGATCAAAGTGGGGTCCTGGGACATTTGCTAGAGTGTCTCGAGCGCGGAGAGGTGCTTTCCCCTTGCCTCGACTCATGACGGAAATCTAATTTTCAATACATGATAGTGCGATTTTATTTGTAGAACCTAGTATGGCGACATAGTGGTATGGGTCATTCATGCCGCCTATAATTTATATTTATGATTGAAACTGTTTTGATACTATACACCTATAATAGTATCAAATAATGTGTTTTAAACGTATCAAGCATGCTTTGGCTGTTATAAGGTGAAAACCCTATCCTCCGACTTGCGTTGCATTGTGTGATGGGACCTGGGTCTTATAACAGCTTCATTTTCCTTTATTTAGCATTGCGCTGTTTGTTCTATGCACTGGTATTCTTGGGAGGAAACCCGTACCGTGTTATATGGCGTGGTCCCTTGATTTACCAAACTTTAAAATAAAGATTAATAACTGTTTTAGTTCTCACACCAGTTACATGACTGACATGGAGTTTATTGTTTTAACCTAAACTCTGGGTGCCCCTATTTTTCGCACGGGCAGCTAGTAGTTTTGGTTTTGTAGATTTATATTCACAGGGTCCTGATTCAAAGCTGGAATGATGCTCGGAAAGCTCTGTATCCGTGTATCACTTTCAGTTGTGTTTTTTATATTTTTCCGCTGCTATGTATTTTATTGTAAATCTCTGATATTTATTGAATGTAATTTATTCATTTATACTCTGTATATTCTTCTATCTGATGGAATTGTTGTAATAACAATGAAATGTTCTTTCGTTTGCGTTCTATTTTGTCTTGTCCTCAACGCCATCCGTGCTTTCCTTCACGGGGAAGTTCGGGTCGTGTCAGTTTGGTATCAGAGCTTTGGTTTACAGAGCTCGAGAACAAGACACATTAGAACCATACGAAAGAATTCATCAGATATTGGATTAGTAATATCCAATTAGAATGACTCGTTAGAGATAGGATCAGTAGTATCCTATAACGAGTGTAAAGGGTATATTTTTCAAATGAAAACAATTTTGTTTGAAAATTTAAATCGCTTTATACGTATTTGAATATTTATTTATTTTGAATTTGGACAATCGAGTATATAAAGATTTCCCGTATACGCGTCATGAACGTATATTCGAAGTTTTAATATACTGGACAGATATAGAGTCACATTCTAGACGCCCGGAGATAATTCTGGTAATGCGGCCGCATTATCAGTATTTATGTTCGTGTTTCGAAGGTGTGATATCTATATATTTCCATTAGGCTGGTGTGAGAACCAAAACTAATATAGCTAGAATACATTGTTGTGAATTGGCATCAAAAACATGATTTTCTGTATATATATGTATCAAAATTATGAATTTGGAACTCTAATTCACTAATTGATTGATGTTTGTGCTGTTTGTTTATTTGTTTGATAATTTTGAACCATTTAGCCTAATTAAATCAAATATTGAATTGTATTGAAAATTGGTCGCATTTGCTTGCATATACATGTACTTACATTGAACAGGTCATAGCAAGGAGGCTAGAGCAGAGAATAAAATTTGTTTGCCCGACAAATAGGTACATGTTTACTATAATTTACTATTTTGTTTAGGTGATGATGATTTTATGAGCCTATTGGCTAGCCGCTTGGCTTTTTCTTTTTCTTTTTGAGATCAAAAGGCCTGTATGGCAATTTCGGGATTTTCCCGTGGCTCCCAGTGCAGGGGAGGTTATGGCGAAATTTTTCGAAAATTTAGGGTGTTAGCCAAAATTTTGAAATTTTTGAAAATTCTCAGAAACTGAAAAGTTGGAGAATGGAAGCTAGATCGAACGTAGAGTTGATTAATCAAACCACTTTCGTCTTTGTTCCTTTTCGGGGACGAAAAGTTTTACATGACCCGAACTTCCCCGTGAAGGAAAGCACGGATGGCGTTGAGGACAAGACAAAATAGAACGCAAACGGAAGAACATTTCATTGTTATTACAACAATTCCATCAGATACAAGAATATACAGAGTATAAATGAATAAATTACATTCGATAAATATCAGAGATTTACAATAAATTACATAGTAGCGGAAAAATATACAAAACACAACTGAAAGTGATACACAGATACAGAGCTTTCCGAGCATCGTTCCAGCTGTAAATCAGGACCCTGTGAATATAAATCTGCAAAACCAAAACTACTAGCTGCCCGTACGGAAAATAGGGGCACCCAGAGTTTAGGTTAAAACAATAAACTCCAGGTCAGTCATGTGACTGGTGTGAGAACTAAAACAGTTATTAATCTTTATTTTAAAGTTTGGTAAATCAAGGGACCACGTTGTATAACACGGAACGGGTTTCCTCCCAAGAATACCAGTGCATAGAACAAATAGCGCAATGCTAAATAAAGGAAAATGAAGCTGTTATAAGACCCAGGTCCCATCACACAATGCAACGCAAGCCGGAGGATAGGGTTTTCACCTTATAACAGCCAAAGCATGCTTGATACGTTTAAAACACATTATTTGATACTATTATAGGTGTATAGTGTCAAAATAGTATCAATCATAAATATAAATCATAGGCGGCATGAATGACCCATACCACTATGTCGCCATACTAGGTTCTACAAATAAAACCGCACTATCACGTATTGAAAATTGGATTTCCGTCATGAGTCGAGGCAAGGGGCAAGCTCCTCTCCATGCTCGAGACACTCTAGCAAATGTCCCAGGACCCCACTTTGATCCTTGGAATCGGCTGGTGTAACGACCCGGATTTTTCGAACAGTATTTTAAATATTTAGTATCGTTTAAATATTGGATTAACCATATAAAAGAATTTTTATAGTGAATTATCGATCAAATAATCGAAATACGAGAACAAAATATAACTGAACACGAAGTTAAAAGAATCAAAACAATTCAAATGATCAGTGTCAGTTCTGTCTGAACATGTACGATAAAAATAATCTATTATCGATGAATTTAAATTATTTGAAATCAATTTAAATTTGAAACTATTTAATATAACATATAAAAATGCTTGGAAATAATTGGATTTAATTTCATTTAGTTGTCAGTTAAATTTGTTATCTTTTCCATACGATCAAATAAAATCTCAGAACCTTTTCCATTGAGTCTAGAATTGTATTATAATCTAGTAACGTCGTTCGTTCGTTATGTTTCATAGCGGTCCGGGGACCGTGAGATATTTTAAGTTATTTAAATAAAATCAAAAATTAATTTATATTTATCATGTTGGTACTTAAGCCAACAAGCCGACCTACCTTCTTTGAAAAACTCAAACACTACTTCCCTCGAGCAAAAAAATCTGTCGGTGATCTTCAATAGCAAGGAAACACAATATTAATGCCTTCGTACTCATGTCCCCTTCGTTGGCTTTTAAATAGATCGCAACTCCTTCACTTAGTTCATTTTCATTTCCTTGACAAAGAAAAACAAAACCCGAGCTTCAGAAATGGCAGCCGTTACACTCCTTTATAAATCGAAATCTTCAAAAATAAAATAAAAATAAATACCTGTTCCCTAAATAAGTCGAAGCCGATACCCTTCCATCCTCAATCAAGCGAATCGAATTCGAACCCTGAGGCGAGATTTGTGAGCAAACATGGCAGCGCGACATCGAGTGAGGGCTGGCGTCATCGTGGTTTGTTTGAAGACCGCGCTCAACATGGAGGGTCGTCGCGAGCGATTCTGGTGATGACGAGATTTGAGGATGCGAGTTGCGTATTGGGTATTTTACTGATGTTATTTTGAAGTTCGAAGTCCAAAATTTGGGTGTTCGCGATGAAAAGGGGGACTGCGATTTGAATCGCCCAACCTGTGAAGTTTGGCTTCAATGGTGAAAGGTCTGGGTTGCTCGAAATTGGAGGAGTTGGGGAAAGGTAAACGTGAAGACGAGGAGGTGTTTGAGGGTGCGATTTCTGATGGCAGTTCAGCAATGGACGTGAAATACCAAAGAAAGGACACGTCCTTTTTCTTTGCGGTGAAGAAGGAGATTCAGATTTCTGATTGAGTGATTAAGGTATGAATTAAAATTTAAAATGGGTAGTTAACTTAAGTGTTATATTAGTGTAAAGTAATTTAAATTTAAATGCAAGGAAAACTGCTTATATAATTAGAATTTGATTTAAAGTAAATTAGTTTATTTAATTGGAAATAGATTAAATATATAGAATAAGTTAGTTTTTGTTTCTTTTATTTAAACTATATTAGTTGATTTAGATTTCAAACTCAAAATAAAAGAAGTTGGATATTTAATTAAAACAATTTGATGTTTTATTTAAATGAGAAAAGGGATACATATATATAAGACATTTATTTATTCGTTAATTGAAATGTTAATCGTTAAATTAATATTCGTAGGTGAAAGGTGAAATTAACTCGAATAGATTCAGTTGATGATGACTTGAGTAAATTCGTAAACAACGATACAACATTTGAATGGATGTTCGGCAAATGAAATCACGGTGAGTAAATCTCACTCACCTTTTATTTCTAATTATTTTTATTTCGTTAAAAATAATTGTTTTGTTGCTTGTGTGAATGTTTTCTGGTTATTTTATATATATTAGTTATTTAGGCTATATATATATATATTGGGTTGATTGATTGGTTGGATTCCCGCAGTCTCATTAGCGGATGCCCGCAGTTTATAGCGGATGATTACCCTATACGCCCCACGCTATGATTAGTGGATGACCTTCTATACCACGATATTCTGCCACGAAGCAGAATTGGTATTATTTATGTGCTAACATCTGTGGATGCAGGAAAACAGGTTGGAGGAATCCAACTGGATTCCTCAAAAATATATTATCTGTTTGTTTATTTGTTTGCATATATATTGTTATATATGATGTGTTAGAAAAATAAATAATTCGTTGCTTTGTGTGTTTAAATATCACTGGGCCAATTAAAAGGACATTTGAGATTTTAAAAAGGGAAAATTCTATTTTAAAATAGAATTTGAATTTTAAATGGAAATAAAATATAAAACTTGTTTTTGAAAATTATAACAAGTAGTTTCTTTTTTATAACGAAGTTATAAATGAAGTGAAAAGATTTATCATGTGATAATTCAGAAATAGAAATACAAGCGTGAAATTGGGATTTTGAAATGGAATTTCAAAATAGGATGTGAAATGGAATTTTTAAATATATAACTCAAATGAGATTTGAGTATAACATTTGAATTTTAAAAGGAGTATAACATTTGAATTTTAAAAGGAGTTTAAACATTTGAATTTTAAAAGGAGTTTAAACATTTGAATTTTAAAAGGACTTTAAACATTTGAATTTTAAAAGGAGTTAAATATTTGAATTTTAAAAGGAGATTGAATATTAGAAATTCAAATAGCAGTTCAAATAGAATTTGAATAGACGAAATTAGAATGAAAAATAGAATTTGAATTCAAGGAATTAAAATAAAATTTGAATTCAAAGGAATTCGAATAAAGAAATTCAAATAGAGATTTGAATGTAGAATTTCAAAAATAGAATTTGAAATATAGAATTTCAAAGAGGAATTGAATAGAATTTGAAATATAGTATTTCAAAGAAGAATTGAAATATGAAATTTGAATAGAAATTTGAAATAGAAATTCGAGGGTTGAATTTGAACGTGGAATTGAACATAGAAATTCAAGTAGAAATTTGAATATGAGATTTCAAAATAGAATTTGAAATAAACTTTGAAAATAGAATTTCAAAGTAGAATGGGAAATGGAATTTCAAATAGGATTTCAAAATAGAAAATCCAAAGGGTTTTGAAATGGGATTTGAATTCAAGTGAATTCAAAAGAATTTGAATATTAGAAATTCAAATGGTGTTAATGAATTTGAATATTAGAAATTCAAATGGTGATAAGGAATTTGAATATTCAAATGGGGCTGGAAACGAATTTGAATATTAGAATTCAAATGGAAAATGAAATTTGAATGTAAGAAATTCAAATTGAATTCAAATAGGATTTAATCTATGGGATTTGAATATGAAATTCAAATGGGTTTAAAACTATGGAATTTTGAATATAGAATTTAAAAAGGAGTTTGAATATTTGAATCTCAATAGAATTCAAATATAGAAATTGGAATATAGAAATTAAAATGGAATTTAAATATAGAGTTTGAATAAAAGAATTCAAATGAATTCGAACATAGAATTTGAATATAGGGAATTCAAATAGAAAATTCAAATATTGAATTTGAATATCAAATAGAAAAGGAATTGGAATTTGAATTTAGAATTCAAATAAAAGTGAGATTTGAATTTGAATCAAGCAGAATTAAATGAAGTAGAATTCATTTTAAAGAAGTTTAAAGTTATATATATAAATATAAATAAAACGAACTCGCCGCAGCGCTGCAGTTCGGGAATTGGCGACTCGAACTTCAATTGAATATATAGAACTCGATTGAAGCCGAAATTCTTTGAAACAAGAAACGTCAGGACCAGTTTGATAATAGTTTTCTAATGAAAGAGAAAAATCTGAATTTCGTCGTATAGATTTTGAGTTATGTCAAAATCAAATTTTTAGAAAAACAGCGCCAGAACCATTATAAAACCATAACGGTTTATTTAGTTAAATTAAAGGATTTTAAGCAAATAAAAATCGAAATTCCTATTTAGAAAAATCCGGATTTGGGTTATAGAATATATGTGAACTCCAGTGGAGTAATGAGTTGATTTTTGAAATAGAAATCAGATTTTTGATTTATCGAATAGAGTTAACTAATTCGAATAGAAATTAGTTAATGAGATTTCGAATGAATATTGGGATTTGAATTAGTAAATTCGATTTGAAATTTATATTCGAAATGGAAAAAGGAGAACTAGAATTGAAATTGAAATTCAATTTAGTTATGAACGAGTTAAACATTTTGTTTGAACATGTTATGTTCAACAAAGAGGTGAAATAGGCAAAATGGCCGATTTAAAGAGTAAACGGGCGAAACTGAATTCAAACGATTAGATGGTATTGAATTGAATTGAAAACAGGTGAACAGGTGTTGGACAGGTATGGAATGAAGTATATAAAGTATATAATTTATGTGCTCGACAAAAAGGTACATGTTTAATTCATATATGGGTTTTATGCGCCGTATCGGCAAGCCGCTTGGCTTCTTCTTTTTCTTTTTGAGATTAGAAGATACCGGGATGTTATTTGAAATTTCCCGATGCTCCCGATACAGGGGAGGTTATGGCGAATTTTTCCGGGAATTTAAGGAGTTAGAATATTTTTAAGAAATTTGACAATTAGAAATCTATATATCGATATATAGAGTTCGATAAGAAAACGAAATCAAAAATAGCGAAAAGAGGCAAGATGATTTTTGAAATATTTGGATAACAAATATTGATAAGAGAAATGGAAAAGTGATTTAATTAATGAATATTAATTAAAGGGCCCAGTGATTTGTTTGATATGTTGGATGAACACTTGTTTTTATTCGATAGTTAAATCACAGACTATCGAAGTTTTTGACCATCGTTGTCAATATGGAGAGACCGGTTGGATTATTATCCAGAGAACCACTCCGTATCGGCATAAGCGTTGCGAACCAAGTATGCTGAATATATTGAAGACGGAGTAAAGTGCAAGGGCTTTTCTATTTATAGAAATAGTGCCTTCGGTTTCGTTCAGTCCCAGAACGAACGTAAATGGACGAATGTCTGACAAAGTATTTCCAATGATCAAATGGGTTGGTCTGTATGAATATATATGGTTGCAACGGATTTATCCCTTAGCATAATATCCAGAATATTTGTGCAAACTCAACTAGTGATTTACGGATCTGACAATGTGGCATTCAAAGTGATTGTGTTATCAATGAATGGTAAGTAATCGTAGCCTCAGGCCTCAACAACCGGGAAAGGACAAAAATCGGGCAGGCAGCATGGCTATGTGGGTCGCACCCATTAGGGTGTATAATCACCTATCTAGAGAAATTCCTTTTGTTCTAAATCTATCGATTCTGCCCATTCGGGAAACGGTGGTTTGAGTCCAACCGTTGGTGATATACATTCGATACACTCAAGCGAAATGAGTGGTCGGTCATGTGTGGGCCGGGTTGCAAGATGTTCTTGTTGAACCCAGTGTATTCCTCTCTAGAGATACACAGTCGGAAGGTGGTCCCATACCTTGTCAGGTTGGAAATCCAATCTCCAATAAGCGCCATGCGGTTTTTTTGAGTTTATAATATATATGTGGAGCGTGAGATGCAAGCGTTCTACTATTTGGTTATTTACTTGATGTAGACATTATTATAATATCACTGGATTTTTGTATCAAAGTGTTTTGGGTTATAGTAAGGTAAAAACCGTCCGTGTTTATGTGTGGGCTGGTCTTACTATTATCTTTTCTTTCGAAAAGGGTTTTGAAAGCTAATCAAGTGGTTGGAGTTTACTCACACCAGTCCCATGACTGACCCAGAGTTTGTTTTGTTTTGTTTCCCTAAACTCTTGGGTGCCCAAATTTGTACGGGCAGTCAAGTGTTTCAGGCTTTTACAGATACACTTGGAGGAGCTTGAAGCTGGAGGCTTCAACGTTAGTTATTTAGAGTTACTTCCGCTGAATCAAATGTTATGTGTACTCTGATGATGGTATGTGTATATGTACAAAACAGATTTGTATTTCAAAGCTTATGTTATATAATATATTTTATTCGTTCCGCTGTGAGTTTGTGATCTTCGTTTTTCTTCTATTCTAATATTTCTATCTTATCTATTCTCACCCTCTATCTTCTTTCTAATAATGAGTCGTATTTCTGTGTTATTTGGGTTGGACTTGTGGTGTATTTAGTCAACTCAGGTAGCTCGGATTTGCGGGTCGTTTCAGTTGGTATCAGAGCTTAGGTTGAGTGAATACCTAGGCTTGTGTGGCATGTGCTCATTAGAGATAGAGTCAGTAGTACTCTAGAATGAGTTGAGTGTATATATACGAGAGAGCGTATTTGTTAGTTGATATAAAATTGTTTTATATTGTGTTGGCTAGTCTGTGAGTGATTTATGAATTCTGGTCGAATCGTGGGACGCCACGACGTCGATAGGAATTTCTAAACGCTTGAACAGAAGATTGAACATGATATTGTTTTCAAGTGGGTAAATGAAATAATTTTACCCGAATTTCTATTTTGATATAGAAAGAATAATTTTCTAGAATTATTATTATATGGATGTGTTGGATGTTGACTTTATAATCAAATGAGATTATAAATTTAGAATGGTTATTTATAACCAAAATAGAATTTGTATAGAAATTAAATATACAAATGAGATGAATTAGAATTTAATTCAAACCAGAATTAAGAATTCAAAATCCTGGGAAGTTGAATAATATTTTTCAAAGTAATTAAAATAATATAGTTTTACTTTGAAAGGGTTTTGAATGAAAATCATTTTGAATTGATTTTTTTTAAAAATGATAAGCTACTGAACTCACTTCCGTGGCTGGGAAATAATTCTGATGATGATTGCAACATCGTCAGTGTTCATTTCCGAGTTTCTAAGTGATGAGTTGCTACCTTGGAAAAGTTTTTGATGGAAATTTGTTTGGAAGAAAACAAATAGTTTGGAAATATTCAAATATTTTGAATTTGAATTAGTTATAAATATATGTGATTTCAAAAGGATTTGAAATGAAAACCCTGGGATCTGGATTCTGGAATTAAAATTTGACTGAAGTAAGTTAAATGGTTCGAGGTGAATAAATTGACTTGAATCAATTTGAAATAAAATTGAAAGGAATATGAATTAGAATGCATATGAATGGAAACCAAAAGGTTGGTTGAAATTAAAGTCATAAAAATATGAGGAGTTGAGTTTCAACATAAGTGAGATGTTGAAAATAAATGGGTTTGTACCCTTTTTCCTACTTTAGCAATTTCGAGGACGAAATTATTTTAAGGGGGGAAGAATGTAACGACCCGGATTTTTCGAACAGTATTTTAAATATTTAGTATCGTTTAAATATTGGATTAACCATATAAAAGAATTTTTATAGTGAATTATCGATCAAATAATCGAAATACGAGAACAAAATATAACTGAACACGAAGTTAAAAGAATCAAAACAATTCAAATGATCAGTGTCAGTTCTGTCTGAACATGTACGATAAAAATAATCTATTATCGATGAATTTAAATTATTTGAAATCAATTTAAATTTGAAACTATTTAATATAACATATAAAAATGCTTGGAAATAATTGGATTTAATTTCATTTAGTTGTCAGTTAAATTTGTTATCTTTTCCATACGATCAAATAAAATCTCAGAACCTTTTCCATTGAGTCTAGAATTGTATTATAATCTAGTAACGTCGTTCGTTCGTTATGTTTCATAGCGGTCCGGGGACCGTGAGATATTTTAAGTTATTTAAATAAAATCAAAAATTAATTTATATTTATCATGTTGGTACTTAAGCCAACAAGCCGACCTACCTTCTTTGAAAAACTCAAACACTACTTCCCTCGAGCAAAAAAATCTGTCGGTGATCTTCAATAGCAAGGAAACACAATATTAATGCCTTCGTACTCATGTCCCCTTCGTTGGCTTTTAAATAGATCGCAACTCCTTCACTTAGTTCATTTTCATTTCCTTGACAAAGAAAAACAAAACCCGAGCTTCAGAAATGGCAGCCGTTACACTCCTTTATAAATCGAAATCTTCAAAAATAAAATAAAAATAAATACCTGTTCCCTAAATAAGTCGAAGCCGATACCCTTCCATCCTCAATCAAGCGAATCGAATTCGAACCCTGAGGCGAGATTTGTGAGCAAACATGGCAGCGCGACATCGAGTGAGGGCTGGCGTCATCGTGGTTTGTTTGAAGACCGCGCTCAACATGGAGGGTCGTCGCGAGCGATTCTGGTGATGACGAGATTTGAGGATGCGAGTTGCGTATTGGGTATTTTACTGATGTTATTTTGAAGTTCGAAGTCCAAAATTTGGGTGTTCGCGATGAAAAGGGGGACTGCGATTTGAATCGCCCAACCTGTGAAGTTTGGCTTCAATGGTGAAAGGTCTGGGTTGCTCGAAATTGGAGGAGTTGGGGAAAGGTAAACGTGAAGACGAGGAGGTGTTTGAGGGTGCGATTTCTGATGGCAGTTCAGCAATGGACGTGAAATACCAAAGAAAGGACACGTCCTTTTTCTTTGCGGTGAAGAAGGAGATTCAGATTTCTGATTGAGTGATTAAGGTATGAATTAAAATTTAAAATGGGTAGTTAACTTAAGTGTTATATTAGTGTAAAGTAATTTAAATTTAAATGCAAGGAAAACTGCTTATATAATTAGAATTTGATTTAAAGTAAATTAGTTTATTTAATTGGAAATAGATTAAATATATAGAATAAGTTAGTTTTTGTTTCTTTTATTTAAACTATATTAGTTGATTTAGATTTCAAACTCAAAATAAAAGAAGTTGGATATTTAATTAAAACAATTTGATGTTTTATTTAAATGAGAAAAGGGATACATATATATAAGACATTTATTTATTCGTTAATTGAAATGTTAATCGTTAAATTAATATTCGTAGGTGAAAGGTGAAATTAACTCGAATAGATTCAGTTGATGATGACTTGAGTAAATTCGTAAACAACGATACAACATTTGAATGGATGTTCGGCAAATGAAATCACGGTGAGTAAATCTCACTCACCTTTTATTTCTAATTATTTTTATTTCGTTAAAAATAATTGTTTTGTTGCTTGTGTGAATGTTTTCTGGTTATTTTATATATATTAGTTATTTAGGCTATATATATATATATTGGGTTGATTGATTGGTTGGATTCCCGCAGTCTCATTAGCGGATGCCCGCAGTTTATAGCGGATGATTACCCTATACGCCCCACGCTATGATTAGTGGATGACCTTCTATACCACGATATTCTGCCACGAAGCAGAATTGGTATTATTTATGTGCTAACATCTGTGGATGCAGGAAAACAGGTTGGAGGAATCCAACTGGATTCCTCAAAAATATATTATCTGTTTGTTTATTTGTTTGCATATATATTGTTATATATGATGTGTTAGAAAAATAAATAATTCGTTGCTTTGTGTGTTTAAATATCACTGGGCCAATTAAAAGGACATTTGAGATTTTAAAAAGGGAAAATTCTATTTTAAAATAGAATTTGAATTTTAAATGGAAATAAAATATAAAACTTGTTTTTGAAAATTATAACAAGTAGTTTCTTTTTTATAACGAAGTTATAAATGAAGTGAAAAGATTTATCATGTGATAATTCAGAAATAGAAATACAAGCGTGAAATTGGGATTTTGAAATGGAATTTCAAAATAGGATGTGAAATGGAATTTTTAAATATATAACTCAAATGAGATTTGAGTATAACATTTGAATTTTAAAAGGAGTATAACATTTGAATTTTAAAAGGAGTTTAAACATTTGAATTTTAAAAGGAGTTTAAACATTTGAATTTTAAAAGGACTTTAAACATTTGAATTTTAAAAGGAGTTAAATATTTGAATTTTAAAAGGAGATTGAATATTAGAAATTCAAATAGCAGTTCAAATAGAATTTGAATAGACGAAATTAGAATGAAAAATAGAATTTGAATTCAAGGAATTAAAATAAAATTTGAATTCAAAGGAATTCGAATAAAGAAATTCAAATAGAGATTTGAATGTAGAATTTCAAAAATAGAATTTGAAATATAGAATTTCAAAGAGGAATTGAATAGAATTTGAAATATAGTATTTCAAAGAAGAATTGAAATATGAAATTTGAATAGAAATTTGAAATAGAAATTCGAGGGTTGAATTTGAACGTGGAATTGAACATAGAAATTCAAGTAGAAATTTGAATATGAGATTTCAAAATAGAATTTGAAATAAACTTTGAAAATAGAATTTCAAAGTAGAATGGGAAATGGAATTTCAAATAGGATTTCAAAATAGAAAATCCAAAGGGTTTTGAAATGGGATTTGAATTCAAGTGAATTCAAAAGAATTTGAATATTAGAAATTCAAATGGTGTTAATGAATTTGAATATTAGAAATTCAAATGGTGATAAGGAATTTGAATATTCAAATGGGGCTGGAAACGAATTTGAATATTAGAATTCAAATGGAAAATGAAATTTGAATGTAAGAAATTCAAATTGAATTCAAATAGGATTTAATCTATGGGATTTGAATATGAAATTCAAATGGGTTTAAAACTATGGAATTTTGAATATAGAATTTAAAAAGGAGTTTGAATATTTGAATCTCAATAGAATTCAAATATAGAAATTGGAATATAGAAATTAAAATGGAATTTAAATATAGAGTTTGAATAAAAGAATTCAAATGAATTCGAACATAGAATTTGAATATAGGGAATTCAAATAGAAAATTCAAATATTGAATTTGAATATCAAATAGAAAAGGAATTGGAATTTGAATTTAGAATTCAAATAAAAGTGAGATTTGAATTTGAATCAAGCAGAATTAAATGAAGTAGAATTCATTTTAAAGAAGTTTAAAGTTATATATATAAATATAAATAAAACGAACTCGCCGCAGCGCTGCAGTTCGGGAATTGGCGACTCGAACTTCAATTGAATATATAGAACTCGATTGAAGCCGAAATTCTTTGAAACAAGAAACGTCAGGACCAGTTTGATAATAGTTTTCTAATGAAAGAGAAAAATCTGAATTTCGTCGTATAGATTTTGAGTTATGTCAAAATCAAATTTTTAGAAAAACAGCGCCAGAACCATTATAAAACCATAACGGTTTATTTAGTTAAATTAAAGGATTTTAAGCAAATAAAAATCGAAATTCCTATTTAGAAAAATCCGGATTTGGGTTATAGAATATATGTGAACTCCAGTGGAGTAATGAGTTGATTTTTGAAATAGAAATCAGATTTTTGATTTATCGAATAGAGTTAACTAATTCGAATAGAAATTAGTTAATGAGATTTCGAATGAATATTGGGATTTGAATTAGTAAATTCGATTTGAAATTTATATTCGAAATGGAAAAAGGAGAACTAGAATTGAAATTGAAATTCAATTTAGTTATGAACGAGTTAAACATTTTGTTTGAACATGTTATGTTCAACAAAGAGGTGAAATAGGCAAAATGGCCGATTTAAAGAGTAAACGGGCGAAACTGAATTCAAACGATTAGATGGTATTGAATTGAATTGAAAACAGGTGAACAGGTGTTGGACAGGTATGGAATGAAGTATATAAAGTATATAATTTATGTGCTCGACAAAAAGGTACATGTTTAATTCATATATGGGTTTTATGCGCCGTATCGGCAAGCCGCTTGGCTTCTTCTTTTTCTTTTTGAGATTAGAAGATACCGGGATGTTATTTGAAATTTCCCGATGCTCCCGATACAGGGGAGGTTATGGCGAATTTTTCCGGGAATTTAAGGAGTTAGAATATTTTTAAGAAATTTGACAATTAGAAATCTATATATCGATATATAGAGTTCGATAAGAAAACGAAATCAAAAATAGCGAAAAGAGGCAAGATGATTTTTGAAATATTTGGATAACAAATATTGATAAGAGAAATGGAAAAGTGATTTAATTAATGAATATTAATTAAAGGGCCCAGTGATTTGTTTGATATGTTGGATGAACACTTGTTTTTATTCGATAGTTAAATCACAGACTATCGAAGTTTTTGACCATCGTTGTCAATATGGAGAGACCGGTTGGATTATTATCCAGAGAACCACTCCGTATCGGCATAAGCGTTGCGAACCAAGTATGCTGAATATATTGAAGACGGAGTAAAGTGCAAGGGCTTTTCTATTTATAGAAATAGTGCCTTCGGTTTCGTTCAGTCCCAGAACGAACGTAAATGGACGAATGTCTGACAAAGTATTTCCAATGATCAAATGGGTTGGTCTGTATGAATATATATGGTTGCAACGGATTTATCCCTTAGCATAATATCCAGAATATTTGTGCAAACTCAACTAGTGATTTACGGATCTGACAATGTGGCATTCAAAGTGATTGTGTTATCAATGAATGGTAAGTAATCGTAGCCTCAGGCCTCAACAACCGGGAAAGGACAAAAATCGGGCAGGCAGCATGGCTATGTGGGTCGCACCCATTAGGGTGTATAATCACCTATCTAGAGAAATTCCTTTTGTTCTAAATCTATCGATTCTGCCCATTCGGGAAACGGTGGTTTGAGTCCAACCGTTGGTGATATACATTCGATACACTCAAGCGAAATGAGTGGTCGGTCATGTGTGGGCCGGGTTGCAAGATGTTCTTGTTGAACCCAGTGTATTCCTCTCTAGAGATACACAGTCGGAAGGTGGTCCCATACCTTGTCAGGTTGGAAATCCAATCTCCAATAAGCGCCATGCGGTTTTTTTGAGTTTATAATATATATGTGGAGCGTGAGATGCAAGCGTTCTACTATTTGGTTATTTACTTGATGTAGACATTATTATAATATCACTGGATTTTTGTATCAAAGTGTTTTGGGTTATAGTAAGGTAAAAACCGTCCGTGTTTATGTGTGGGCTGGTCTTACTATTATCTTTTCTTTCGAAAAGGGTTTTGAAAGCTAATCAAGTGGTTGGAGTTTACTCACACCAGTCCCATGACTGACCCAGAGTTTGTTTTGTTTTGTTTCCCTAAACTCTTGGGTGCCCAAATTTGTACGGGCAGTCAAGTGTTTCAGGCTTTTACAGATACACTTGGAGGAGCTTGAAGCTGGAGGCTTCAACGTTAGTTATTTAGAGTTACTTCCGCTGAATCAAATGTTATGTGTACTCTGATGATGGTATGTGTATATGTACAAAACAGATTTGTATTTCAAAGCTTATGTTATATAATATATTTTATTCGTTCCGCTGTGAGTTTGTGATCTTCGTTTTTCTTCTATTCTAATATTTCTATCTTATCTATTCTCACCCTCTATCTTCTTTCTAATAATGAGTCGTATTTCTGTGTTATTTGGGTTGGACTTGTGGTGTATTTAGTCAACTCAGGTAGCTCGGATTTGCGGGTCGTTTCAGTTGGGCCGGTCCTCTCTTACTTTTGAGGATTAGTTATTCCTGAACACACGTTTCCCGGTCCTTACAGACCTATATCCGAGGCGCCTCGCATTCCAACAACCACACAAGTGAAAAGTATATAAATGTCAGGGCTGGTAGGTCACTGACACCACCCTAGCTAGAAAGAAACGTCGTGCTCTCCCAGCGGTCCGTCTCCCGTTTTTGACTCATACCGAGGTGTGAGGCTCGCAAATTCACGTTATACACAAAGCTACGCCACACAGGCCGTGTTTTGATCATCAACCACAAGACTTTGCTTTTCAACAAAAGCCCTAATCAATAGCCACTTACGCGTGCCACACTGGCAATTCATTCCATGCGACTGATGTCCATCGATATACAACCTCTAAGCTTGTACGTCTCAGAGAATGGCGTTAAGCAAGAGAATAAATTCTCCGCCGCCAAACATATGTATATTTAATAGAGATCAATCAACACAGAATAAAATCCAATGTCAGACACAATCCATTTACAAGTTCGTTCTGGGTCTGAACGAAACCGGAGGCACTTTCCTCGCATATCCATCCATCTCCAAGTACGTCTGGACGGCCACCAACTGTTTCCCTCATCTTGGGTGTACAACCCAATCGAGATCATCAGTAATCACCCAAACGATGTGAAGACTTCCGGTCTTCTACCATCGTCTTTATCTTCGACATCTCATCGAATCGGTTGTTCAGAATGGGTATAAACCCGGCCTTTCTGAATAACCCACATATATAGTATACAAATGTTACGCAAACACTACGAACGCCTCATTCCAATTCAGAATGTTCTTTTATTCACAAAATCACATTCTTAGGGAAAGGTTCCCATTAATTTTATCCAAGATAAATTTTTCTAAATTTATTCTTTAATCTTCCTTTGGATATCATTTCAAACCATTTCATGGTTTTCCAAACTAGTCGGGATTAGCGAACCACACCGAAGTAATTATTTATTTAATTTCCCAATCCCAACCTATTCATCCCATGAAGCAAAATGGTAATACTCTATATCTAACACCACAGTATTATCGAAAAAATTAATTACCATTTCACGTTCAAATCTAATTAAAGATTTAACTATCGCTTTGGAGCAAAACTGGTGGTACTCCATTCTCGATCACCTTTCAGATTTGATAATTTAAATTATCAATTCACATTTCAATCTAATTAAAGATTCATTAAAACTCCACTTAGTTTTAATCTTCTCAAAAATAAACATCCTTCCTTTAACTGGGTTAAAGAACCAATGTCATATAAAACACGATTCACGATAAACCCAAATCACATTTGATATTAAATACAAGGCTCTGAATAGAAAATATACCGGCTTATATTCAATATCAAATTCTGAAACCAACAAATATCGTATTGGAAATAACGATATAAAATATATCTTTCAAATTCCCATAACAATACTTGTATAGTCACGAAATCCAATATTGACATATTCCAAAGACAATTTCGATTCAGATCCACTTCCACTTTATATATATTGGAAATTCTGGTTATTTTCAAAACCGATTCAAATTCAATTTATTCATTTCAAAAATAAATTGGTTTTAGTTCTAGTTCAAAACCAGTTCATTTCGATAAAAATCTATTTTTATCCTTTCAAATATGGAGCTTTTCATCCCAGTTCTTTCCAATTCACATATTATGATTTTACATAAATTATTAATATTTTTAATAATTTTATCAAGGCCCGTACAGTCGATTTCCATCAACGGTAATCGAACTGCACTTACAGCGACCTTTTTCAAATTTGATTTGGACAGAATTCCAAATCCAACCATTGGATTTCAAATTTCTAATATTCATTGGAAAGCTCTTTTCGATACCAACCCAACGGTTCCGGTTTTAGGAGAATCCGACGGTCGGATCTCCCGTAACGTCAATTTGAAGTCAATGGTCGAAATTCACGAACTGCCACGGCGCAGCGCGTTCTATTCAGGCCATTATATATATAATATATATATTATATATATTTCGTCGATTTCCTTTTAAAACGAATTTTATAAATAGTTCTAAATTCGTTTCAAAAACAATTTCAACTTCATCTTCAATCTCAAATTGATTTGATTTCAATTCGAATTCATTTCAATTTTTATTTAATTTGAACTCAAATTCGTTTCAATTCAATTCAAATTATAATTCGTTTTAATTAAATTCAATTTGAATTTACCTTCTATTTACTTCAATTCGAATTCATTTCAAATTGATTTCAATTCAATTTCAGTTCGTTTTAAATTTCATTCAAAACGATTTCAATTCGTTTTTAATTCAATTTCAATTTAATTCAATTTGAATTCATTTCTATTTAATTCGAATTCAAATTCACTTTCTATTCAATTTGAATTCAAATTCACTTTTATTTCAATTCGAATCGAATTCATTTTCTATTCGATTCGAATTCATTTCAAATTGATTCAATAAAATTTCAATTTGGATTTTTATCTAATTTAATTTGAATTTCATTTCAAAATATTAAATTTTGAAATCACTTTTCAATATTCATTGTAAAACGAATAAAATCGATATAAATATCGTTCACGTCAAAATAGCGCGTCGTCTCTAATCAACACGGCTTTATATTTTTCAAAAGCTTCTTTATTCTATTCAACAAATGAATATTTATTCTATTCAACACATGAATCTATATTTCTTTCAACACACGACTAATTTTGTTATGTAAAATATTTTATAAAATCATGGTATCTATCGTTTGATTTTCAATCAGACTCCACCGTGAAGTAGTTTCTAATTGTAAATATGATAAAGATGTAAATTTTATTGTATAAAATATTTCACTCAACACATCAATAGTTTCAACTCATGAACATCGTCAACACATGACTATTTTTATATTCAACACATGAATTTTCTTTTATAACATTCATTATTTTTCCGATTTGAAATGAGGCCCAATCAATCACCATATAACGTTAATTATATGGATTCCATACAACACATGTATATAATAGCAACGATAACCAATCAACCATCATCCAAGGTGCACCACAAAACTGCATAAGCACCAAATATAAATAATTAACGCTTACACAGTCTGTCGACCAATCGATCGACGTACAATTAAATAATTGGGATTAGTGTACTCAAATATCATCCCAACACCCGTGTGGGGTTTCAAATCAACAAACACATATTTTTATTCGTGCAGTTGGGCGATGTGTAAAATTTATCATCCCAATCAATATCAGTCAAAACAGTGTATATAAACAAATCGGTCGATTTGTTTATAAATATTTATTTATTCACATTCACGTTAAAAATTATATTTTTAACGATAAAATATTTATTTCAACCATCTACATTTTATTATCGATTTCACATCAACATCACAGACAAATTTTCACAACACATCAACCAAACAAACAAGCCATCCATGGTATGTGGGTGACGGGTGTCGGGTGCTACTAAGCACCGTATGCATCCTAGTATATATATAACTAGAAAAATAAATTGAAGAGTGAGAAGTTCTCACCGATAGCTATCCTAACTCCACGACACTTCTTATATAGAACATCTTCACCGTGCTGGTCTTTTGTCACTTTCGTTGCCTGTAGCCACTACATATATAAAAATCACATTTTTATATTGCTATTCAATATATAAAAATCAAATTTTTACTTCGCTATTCAATATATAAAAATCAAATTTTTACTTCGCTATTCAATATATAAAAATCGAATTTTTACTTCGCTATTCAATATATAAAAATCCTATTTTTACTTCGCTATTCAATAAAAATTCCACCTTTTTAATTAAACTAGAATATTTTAAAATATATTAAAATGAATAAACAAGAAGGAAAAAGAAAAAAAAATTACAGCGTGTAAATTAAAAGGGGGAGGCGGCGCTCGGGGTCACGACGGTTTTGTCAGAAGAGGGAGGAGGAGCACGGGGAGGTCGGAGGGGGAGTGCGGTTGGCTGAGGGAGGAAGAAAAAGAAGCCGCGGCGGCAGCAATAGAAGGGGGGGCGTTGCGGTTCTTCGATGGAGGAGAGGGGGGGGCCTGGTCGGAGGCGACCGCCTCCTGGTGGCTGGGCGGCGTCGAGGCGATCGATCGCCTGAGGGAAATCGTGATTTCCCCCCTTTTTCTCTTTTTTTTTATTTTATTTCGTCTGAATTGAAAACGTGAACGGGGGGGGGGGGGGCAGAGGGATTTAAGGGGAGAGGTTTTTTTTATTTAATTATTTAATTTCAAGAAAAGTTGACTTTTTCCAACGAGCTCTAAACGAGGCCCACCGCCTGTCGTCCATAGCATTTTACCCCCATTCCGAACACAATGGGATATGTATCGTAAGCTGATTTGGCTGTTACAATCAGTTTTCGTCAAAATCAACATATAACTCCATATATTGAATTTGAACGCGCATTTCAATTTACCGGGGTCACATACGAACTCTAAAAATTCCCGAAAAATATTTTCTAGCTTCTTATTGACGATACGGTCCTAACAAAACTAGTTTCATCGAATTCTGAGACCGTTAGAAAAATGGCCATTTTCCAGTCGATTAAAATCGATTGAAACTGGTCAAACGCATTTTCCTTTGCCACGCTCACATATTGATTCGAAAAATTATGAAATTTGAAAACTAGCAATAACTTTACATCACTGACCCAACAAAAGTGGTTTCGTCGAAATCTGAGGTCGTTTGCAAAATTTTCATTTTTAAGGGCCTGAATTCCATAGCGACTATTCAGAATTTTCAACTGGACATATCTTTTGATTTCCGCTATGAAATTTCGATTTTTCGGATTCGTTGGAAACATATTCTCAATTAAATCCCATTTTTTTGGTTTCACCAAAATCCGGATTGTTTCGCACCCGGTACATTCAATTGAAGTTTGAAATCGAATTATCGAATTATCGCGCCATTTTCAATTCCATTTATATTTATATATAATTATTTATATTCTAACGACGACGTATATAATATATACGTTCGATTTATATTCAAAATAAATTTCTCGTCGATATTATTTAAAATAACCTATTTTAAATGTTTAAAATTCGCTAAAGTTGCCAAAATAAAAATTTTAAACTGGCCCGCATTTCCGGGTTGTTACAATATAAATATGCCGGTGCCAAATACGACCTCAGAAAATTCTAAAAAAAATATTTTTAGCTTTCTTATGACGATACGGTTCTAACGAGACCAATTTCGTCGAATTCTGGGACTATTTGAAAAATGGCTATTTTTAAGGCGTTTAAATTTAACTCAAATAGTCAAAACACATTTTCTTATGCAAAGCTCACATATTAATTCGAAAAATTCTGAAAATTGAAATCTAGATATAATTTGACATTCCGGTTCCAACAAAAGTGGTTTCGTCAAAAACGGAGGTCGGTTGAAAAATGACTATTTTCAAGGCCAATATATTTAATATTAAAAATACATTTTTAAACAAGTAAATCCCGAAACTCAAAATATATAAGTGTTTATACTTTTTAAATGCAGAAACATCATTCCAGACTCAATGGAAGTGGTTTTGAGTCGAAATTCCTTCATATGTGAAAATTATCCCTTCGGGCCATATATAATATATATAAATTCTATAGCGACGTTTCTAAATATTGAATTGGCCATAACTTTTGATTTCTGCTATGAAATTTCAATTTTACAGATTCGTTAGAAAGATATGATTAAACAGATTTAAATATTTCTAGTTTCACTTAATTCTGATTTATTTTGAATCCTGTACATTCAGTTAAAGTTCAAAATAAAAATATAAAACTACCGCGCCATTTCTAACTCCATTTATATTTAAAATTAAATTTATTCGTTTTAACTTCGATTAAAATAAATTCTAGCCATTATTATTTATATAAATTATATTATAACCTCAAAATTCATTAAAATTTTCTAAAATAAAATTTTAAATTGGTTCAGAATTTGCGGGTTGTTACACAAATTATATTCAAAATCCAATCTTACTCTGTATCGTTCTATTTTCAATTCAATTTCCACTTCACTGGCTTTAATCCAATTCCAAATTACTTCCACAAATTCTATTTAATTTGTTTTTATTTCAAACAATCTTTTCTTGGGAGTTTCAAACAGCTTTGTTTTTCTCAAAAATCAAACTTTCCTTTTCAAGATTCAAAACAACTTGTTTTTCTCAAAACAATTCAAAATGAATACCTTTGGTAGTAATCCACCACTTAGAACTTGAAAATCAACACTGATGATGTGGCCATCATCATCAGAGTTATTTCAAGCTATCAAAGTGAGTTCAATACTATATTACTTTTCAAAACTCATTTCTTAAACATTTCCATTTTGAAATTAGTTCAAAATATCCTTCCAATATTTGTAAACAATTTAAAATCTCCAAGGATTTTAAATTTCTCATATATGATACTTTATATGAATTCTACTTGGTTACCTATAACCATTTCACCTTTTTATAATCTTATTTGATTATAATAACAACCAACACATTCAATTATATGATAATAATTCAAATCCTAATCATTCTTTTATATCAAAATATAATTCGGGTAAAATTATTTCATTTACCCTCTTTCAAAACATACTGTGTCGGTTCATCGTATTCGAGTGTTTAGAAATCCCTATCGATATTGTGGTGCCCCACTATCGACCAGCATTCATAAATCACTCAACCAATAAATCCCCACAATATAAAACAATGTTTATATCAAATAACATATACGCTCTCTCGTATATACACACTCAACTAAATCTAGGGTATTACCAACCCCATCTCTACCGAGTCACGCCACAGAGCCACGGTAATTACTTAACCTTTGCTTTGATACCACTGTAACGTACGAAAACTTTCGACTTAGAAAATTCGACATACAACACCATGTCAAGTATTCAAACATCGAAAACGCCGGATAGTCCATGAAAGAAATTAGAGGATGAGAATAGATAAGATAGAAACTTAGAATAGAAGAAGAACAAGAACACAACATCAGAGTAACACGAACCTCACAGCGGAACGAATAACATATAATATATATCATAACTTTGAAATATAAATTTGTACTTGAATATACATATCATTTCCAAAGTATAGCACCTACAATACAGCGGAAATAAACATTAGTTATATGATCATGAAGACTCCTGCTCCAGCTCTTCAAGTATCTGTAAATCCCGACTACTTGACTGCCCGTATAAAATTGGGCACCCAAGAGTTTAGGGAAACAAAACAAAATAAACTCCGGGTCAGTCATAGGACTGGTATGAGTAAAACAATTTAAAACAGTTTGAGTCATTAAACGACATCTCATAAGACCACGCCGTATAACGGAATGGGTTTTTCCCTTATGAGAATCCAAAATAAACTTTATATCAAAACTTATTGATATTATAATAGTGTCTATCAACCACAATATAATAATCATCTAGCAGAAACTCTTTCATCTCACGTTCTACATATATAGTATACAATCAAAACCGCAAACACATATTGGGTAATGGATTTCCAACTATGACAAGGTATGGAACCACCTTTCGCTAGTGTACCTCTAGAGAGGAATACACTGGGTCCAATAAGAACATCTTGCAATCCGGCCACACATGACCGACCACTCATTTCACTTAAGTGTATCGAATGTATATCACTAACAGTTGGGATCAACAACCGTTTCCCGAATGGGACAGCATTGACAATAGATTTTTAGAAGTAAATGAAACTCTAGATCAGGTGATTATACACCCTAATAGGTGCGATGTAACGACCCGGAAAATCTGAACCGATTTAAAATTTTTAATTTGGTTATTTTAGCGAATTTAAAATATTTAAAATAAATATTTTAAATAATAACGATGAAAGATGTGTTTGAATCGGCGTTTGAAAATGAATATAATTAATTTCAATTATAAACAAGGCCTGAAATGGCGTGGTAGTTTCAAAAATTGAATTCAAACTTTGACTGACTGTACTGGGTGCAAATTAAAACGGATTTGAGTGAAACCAAAAATATTTAAATCTGTTAGTGAATACCTTTATAACGAATCTGAAAAATCAAAGTTTCATAGCGGGAATCAAAAGTTATGGCCAAACGAATTTTCAAAAAGGTCACTATAGAGTTTATATAGCCCGTGAAAATGGCCATTTTGCAAACAACCTCAGAATTCGACGAAACCACTTTTGTTGGATCCAGGATGTCAAATTATTGCTAGGTTTTAAATTTCATAATTTTTGAAGTTAGTATGTGAACGTGGCAAAGGAAAATGTGTTTGGTCGATTTCTATTAAATTGGATCGACCAGAAAAGGGTCATTTTTCAAACGGTCTCAGAATTCGATGAAACAAGTTTTGTTGGGACCGTATCGTCAAAACATAGCTAGATTTATTTTTCGGGAATTTTTAGAACCAGTATGTGGCCCAGGCAAATTGAAATGTACATTCAAATTAAATATTGAATGTTTTATATTTTAATTTGAAGAAAAACTGACTGAAACAATCGAATGGGCATACAAAACATATCCCATTGTGTTCGGAATGGGGGTATTTAGCTAGGGACGACAATCTTTGGGTTTGGATTGGTGTTCGTGTGTGACAAGGGGTACTTTCGAATTTTTAAAATATATAAATAAAAAAATATCATTGGTCAAACATATTCTCTCTCACCCCGATATACCATCGACGCACGGCGGAAAAGGCTTCCTGCCTTCTCTCTTCATTTTCTCCATCTACAAGCAAAATCAGTCCCTCCTCCAGTTGAAGATTTTGAAGAGCTCGAGAGAGCTTCAAATCCATATACAGTTTGAATTTTTTCGTTCAGAATTGGGGGAGAAATCAAGTTCGAAAGTTTCGAACTTCCACCTCCCGCCGATGTCCGCTCCGACCACCGAGTGGGCCCCTCCGCCGCACGCAGATGCGCCGCTCCTTCCCTCCGACACTGCAAAGGCCGATCGACGAATAGCAACACAGATTCGAAGAAAAATCGAAACCTAGTTTCGAACCCTTCAGCTGAGGTAAGGTTGATTTAATTCTAAACTATATTATAGCACTTTAAAGCGCTACGGTTTTTTATTTAACTGTAAAAATCATATCTTTTTCGTTTCTTGACGAAATTCAGTGAAAAAGGAGACAGTGGACTCGTGTGGATGTCTTCTACATTCTAGAAGAGACCGCATATTTTTCTGAGCCTTCTTTTTTTTGGTGGAGTGGAACCCAATGTGAGATTTCTAAATTATAAACGATATGGAAAATGATGATGTATAAATTATATAGTCGGTGTATGAGTTATATAAGCGTTGTACACCTCATGTTTAAGCGTTGTATAAGTTGTACGTTCGATGTATAAGTTATATATGTGTTGTAAAAATTATATGTGTTAAATATACTTATATATATATATATACACACGCCCCTCGTCCACAAACCATGGACGATATTTATTGGTTGTGATTGGTGTGAAAATTGGTTGATAGCGAATTGTTGATTAGAATTGTTTGTGGTCGAAAAATACCCGTTTGTGGTTGAGAATTATTTGGTTGAAACAACATAGGATTAGTTTGTGGAGAAAGAAAAAAAATATACATGCCGCCTGCGTGCGAACTAGATGCATGAAATCCCCATTGTCAAAAGCTACGAGGCTTTAAGGTAGAGCGAGGAGTCGTACTAGGG
The DNA here is from genome assembly GCA_030737875.1 of Allium sativum. Classification (NCBI taxonomy): domain Eukaryota; kingdom Viridiplantae; phylum Streptophyta; class Magnoliopsida; order Asparagales; family Amaryllidaceae; genus Allium; species Allium sativum. The sequence continues at coordinate 373,902,892 of CM060921.1, forward strand.
ACGGCCCCGGTTTTAACTACCCTGCCGTTATGCTGCCGAAATTTTGAATAATATTCACGTGTTAGAATTATTTTCATGTGTTGAAACTATATTCGTGTGTTGAATAGAAAACATTCACGTGTTGAATAGAAATTCATTCGTTGAATAGTAATTCATGTGTTGAATGGTATTCGTGTTTTAAATAAATTGTTTTAACGATAAAATCACATTTTTATTTTATATATATGAACTATAGAAAATATTCATGTGTTGAATAGAAATTCATTCGTTGAATAGAAATTCATGTGTTGAATGGTATTCGTGTTTTAAATAAATTGTTATAATGATAAAAATCACATTTTTATTTTATATATAGAACTAGAGAAAACATTCATGTGTTGAATAGAAATTCATTCGTTGAATAGAAATTCATGTGTTGAATGGTATTCGTGTTTTAAATAAATTGTTTTAATGATAAAAATCACATTTTTATTTTATATATACGAACTATAGAAAACATTCATGTGTTGAATAGAAATTGATTCGTTGAATAGAAATTCTTGTGTTGAATGGTATTCGTGTTTTAAATAAATTGTTTTAACGATAAAAATCACATTTTTATTTTATATATACGAACTATAGAAAACATTCATGTGTTGAATAGAAATTCATGTGTTGAATGGTATTCGTGTTTTGAAATAAATTACTTTATAATAAAAATCATATTTTTATCATCTATATGAACTGTATAAAATAGTCGTGTTTTGAAATAATTTTTTTTACAATAAAAATCGCAATTTTATTATATATATGAATTGTTAAAAATACTGAAGTGTTGAAATAAATGTCTGTTGGATAAAAATATCGTTTTTATCAAATGTATGTAGAGAATATGGTATTGAAATCGAAGAATCGATTATATATATATAATTGAAATATATCGAATAACGAAGCTGCAGTTCATGTTTTGAAACCGTAATTTCAAACGATTAGTGCGGGAGATCCGACCATCGGATTTTCCCGAAACCGAAACCGTTGGGTTCGCTTTGGAAATATCTTTCCAACGACACCAACTTTGTGAAGATCCAACGGTTGGATTGTCTGGAATGTTTAATTCAAATCTGAAGAAAAACAGCGCCAGAATCGATTATATATATAAATACATATAATTAAATTAAATCGAATAACGACGCTGCAGTTCGTATTTTGAAATCGAAACTTCAAACGAGTGTACCGGGAGATCCGACCGTCGGATTTTCCCAAAACTGGAACCGTTGTATTCGTTTTTAAAAGATCTTTATAATGATATAAAATTTGTGAAGATCCAACGGTTAGATTCTCATATATGTGTAAATCAAATCTGAAGAAAAACAGTGCCACGGTCGTGTTATGGCCTGAAGCGTCGTTTGAATAAATTGGCTATTTTTAAATAAATAAAAATAGCGATAAATCATTATAAAATATTATAAATGATATGGAATGTGAAATTTAGAAACTAACTGAAGGTTAGCTAAGTCGAATGGTTTCCTGGGTTTTGATCTGATGTTGGTTTCGGCCTTCGGGGTTAATATTTGGGAAATCGTTCTCTTACTAATTTACGGTTAGTAACTGATGAATTGGAATAAGGCGTAGGTCGTGTTTGTGTAGCACTTGTTAATTATATACGCGAGTTGCTCATAAAGATCGGGTTTATCCCATTCTGAATAACTGAATCGACGATAAGAAATCGAAGATGAAGACGGTGATTAAAGTTCGGAGATCTTCACCTCGGTTAGATGATAACTGATGTCCTGATTGGGAGGCATCCCGAAATATGGATAATGAGTGGTGATCGTCCAGACATACGTGGAGATCGATGGGTATGCGAGGTATATAGTGCCTCCGGTTTCGTTCAGACCCAGAACGAACTTGTAAATGGACTGTGTGTCTGACATTGGAATTCATTCTGTGTGATTGATAGACATCAGTTGCATGGTGTGAATTGCCTGTGTGGCATGCTAAGATGTAGCGATCAAGGCTTCTATTGAAAAGCAAAGTCTTGTGGTTGATGATCAAAGCCTGGCCTGTGTGGCGTAGCTTTGTGTATAACGTGAATTCACAAGCCTCACACCCTGGTATGAACCAGAAACGGGAGAGGACATCAGGGAGGGCATGCGTTTCCTTCTAGCTAGAGGTGGTGTCAGTGCTTAAACTGGCAGACATTTATATTATTTTCACCTATGTGGTTGTTGATATTGCGAGGCGCCTCGGTTATATCGGTCGATCCGGGACCGATGGAGTCATTCATTGGCTCATTTACGCCCCAAAGGGCAGGGAAACGCAGTGTTCAGGCATTTTACTCCACATCGAGTGGACCGGCCCTGATGATCCAAGGGATCACCTGTGTCTGGGTCCTGAGGCTCGGGCTAGAGAGTCTCGAAGTCGATAAGGACTATCTTTTTCCTTGGTTCATGACGGAAATCAAATTTCCAAATACGACATCGTGCGATTATGATTGTAACCCTATATCTGGCGACATAGTAGCATGGGACGCTCATGTCGTCTATGATTGATACTTATGATTTCAAATTGTTTTTGAAATATAAAAACACTAGTAATAATACCAAATGCTTTAGTTTTATTTGTATCAAGCATATTTTGGCCATTATAAGGTAAAACTCTATCCTCCGGTTTGCGTTGCACTGTGTGATGGGAACTGAGTCTTATAATGGCTTCATTTTTATAAAAAGCATTGCGATGTTTAAAAGATTTATTTGTTTTAAAGCACTGGTAATCCAATGGAGTAAACCCGTTCCGCGAAAGTGGCATGGTCCTGTGATTATCCATATTATAAAATGTGTTAAGTAGATTTCTCATACCAGTCCCATGACTGACTCGTAGTTTGTTTCACTTGCAAACTCGGGTGCCCCTTTTTTTACACGGGCAGCCTTGTATTCAGGTTTTAGAAGGCTCTTTCTGGATAGTTGGAGCTGAAGATGGATTCTATCATTTATCTCTATTTATGTTGTTCAGCCCCTAATGTACATATTATGTTTGTTTTCCGTTGTGGACATTTATGTATAGCTGAACTGTATTTGTACTAAGTATGATCCTGTATAGTGTGTAACTCTGACGATTACATTTATCCAGTGTATTATTTGTTCATTATCTGGTGTATTTATTAATTTCTGTTCTGCTATTATCTGTTTATGTGTTATATTCCAAAGATTACCCTTGACACCATCGTACGGGGGTTTGGGGTCGTCACAACGTGGTATCAGAGCTTTGGTTAAGCTTAGTTCTGGAATATAACATATTAACGAACTCATCAGAAATAGAACCGGTAGTGTTCTAGGAAGAATAACTCATTACGGATAGGATCAGTAATATCCTAGTATGAGTATAGTAGAATGAAATAACACCTTGATAGATGCATTTACATTCAAGTATATGTCTCTATGTTTGAAATATCCTTACTGTTGACCTGACACTTTGCCTGCCATTTGCAGACGTACTAGAAAATGAGTGCTAGAAACAGAAGAAGTAATACTGACCCGGATATAAAAGCTTTATTTATGAAATATAGAAATCTGGGTGGAAAACCGTTCTCGGGCGAAGAATCTATTATGAAAACACAAGCTTGGATTCGTTCTGCTGAGAAAATCTTTGACGGTTTAAAGCTGAGAGATGACCAGAAAAGATTACTGGCATCCTGGGCTCTCAAAGACGAAGCTTTGTTCTGGTGGGATTCTATTATTGAGGATAATCCAGAAGGTGATATCACCTGGGATAGATTCAAAGTTATTTTCCTGGAAAGATTTACTCCTCCTGAAGCAATTGAGCGGTTATATGATGAATTCTCTTATCTGATACAAGGAGATATGACCATTCCAGAATATCATAAGAAATTCAAGGAACTTTCTCATTTTGCCCTGCATCAGATTAAAGATCCAAAGAGGAAGAATCTGAGGTTTATTCATGGCCTGCAAAGAAAATATCAGAATAGTGTAATGAGGAATGTGAAGCTTCTTTTCTCTGAAATGATATACATGGCTTACCAGTATGAGGATCTCGACAAGAAAGGTATGTTGCGTTACGAAGAGGAAGTCAGTTCTAGTATTAAAGGTGGGTCTGAAACTGATCGTCCGGAGGCCAGTACGATGTCTGAGGTCAGTAAGAAGCCTAAAGTCAATCGGAAAAGGGCCAGATCTGAGAAAGAACCAGTAATGACTGCCATATGCAATAATTGCAAGAAGCAAGGGCATTTGCAAGGAAATTGCAGATCTTTAAAGAAGCAAAGAAAGGAAGGATCTAAGTCTAATAAGAGGGTTCATGAGGGCAGAGGATGCCATAAGTGCCATCAGGCTGGTCATATTGCGAAAAATTGTCAGCTATCAAAGAAATCTGAAAAGGCACATGTAAATGAAGTGGCAGAAACCTCAGCACCCTCAGCTAGTCAGGGAAGGGCTGATGTTTTAGAAGACACGCTTACAGTCAAGAACATTCCAGTTAAAGTACTGTTTGATACAAGCGCGTCACGAAGCTTTATTGCCAAGAATGCAGTTAAGAAGTTGGATTTGAAATTGAAAAAGCTCAAAGAACCCATCACTGTCCATAATCCGGTTGAGGGTTCTCTCGATCTTAGCTGGATTTGTGCGATGCCTGTCTCTTTTTCCTTTTATAAGTTCCCCACCATCTCTATCATCATGAATTTTACTGAATTCGGTCTTATTTTGGGATTGGATTGGTTTACTAAATATGAGGCAGAGATTAGATCCGCCGACAGAGTTGCTAGGGCAAAGATTAAATCAGGGAATTATAGAACCATACCATGTGAAGGCCTGGATTCAAATAGAAAAGACTTTTGGTCAGCTCTAGATGTTTCTCCTGCTCAAATAGAAAATATCCCTATAGTCATAGAGAATATTCCGGACCTCATCAAAGATATTCCTGTCGTAAAGAATTATGCAGATGTGTTCGAAGAAGTTGTCAGCTTACCTCCGCAGAGAGAAATTGATTTCAAGATCGCTTTAATTTTGAACGCAACGCCAGTAGTGCACGCTATTCGGAGAATGACTCTAAAGGAGAAAGAAAAACTAGACAATCAAACAAGACAGCTTGTATGGAAGGGTCTGATCAGGCCTAGTTTCTCTGATTGGGGAGCAGCAGTAGTGTTTTCCCAAAGTCTGACGGTACTCTGCGACTATGTGTGGATTATCGTGACTTGAATAAGCAGACAATAAAGAATAAATATCCATTGCCGCGAATCGATGATTTATTGGATCGTCTGAATGAAGCATAAGTATTTTCAAGGATGGACCTAGCTACAGTTTCCATCAGCTTCGTATTGCCGAAGAATGTGTTCCTATGACAGCATTCAGGGGTCCAGACTTATTCTACGAATGGTTGGTAATGCCGTTCGGCCTGTGTAACGCTCCAGCTTACTTCGTCGATTTAATGAATCGAGTGTTCAGAGGAGTCTTGAATAAGTTTGTTCTGGTCTTTATTGATGATATTCTAATCTTCTCTAAGTCAAAAGATGAACATAAACAACATTTAGAGCAAGTTCTAGAAATTCTGAGAAGGAATGTATTGAAAGCCAAACTTTCCAAATGTATATTCTGGCAAGATGAAGTAAAATTTCTGGGCCACGTCGTATCAAAAGAGGGAATTGCTGTGGATCCAAGTAAAATCGCCGCTATTCAAAATTGGAAACAGCCTAGTACTCCCACAGAAGTCCGAAGTTTTCTTGGATTGGCTAGTTATCACCGGAAGTTCGTTAAAGATTTTTCGAAGATATCTAGTCACTTAACAAAGCTTACAAAGAAGCACTCAAAATTCAAGTGGACTCCAGAATGTGAGGAGGCTTTCAAGAAGCTAAAGTTAAGAATAAGAACAGCTCTAGTGTTAATGATTATTGATGACAATCAGGACTTGAAAGTCTGGAAAAAATGCCTCTAGAGAAGGCCTTGGTGCATTACTAATGCAAAGAGGTCAAGTGGTTGCTTATGCTAGCCGTCGGTTGAAGCCGCACGAGAAAAACTACGTCACTCATGATCTTGAGTTGTTGTCTATCGTATTTGCTTTGAAAATTTGGAGACATTATCTTTTGGGTGAGAAATTCGAACTGTTTACCGATCATCAGTCGTTAAAGTATCTATTCACCCAAAAAGACTTGAATCTAAGGCAGCAACGTTGGCTAGAGTTCCTTGCAGCATACGATTTTTAGATTTTGTACACTCCAGGGAAAGCCAATGTTGTGGCGGATGCGTTAAGTAGAAAGAATGTTATGATCGCCATTTTTATCATTGCGACTTCTTTGATTGACAAGATATCCACTCTCCAAAAAGACAACAAATTTATCAAAGGAATGAGCTAGCGGATTCGTGAAGGTAATGCTTCGGATTTCCATCTCGATAGCGAAGGGATTCTGAGGTTACAAGGACGAATTTGTGTTCCTGAAATTCCTGAACTCAGAAGAGATGTGCTTGATGAATGCCACAAATTTAAGCTCAGTATCCATCCGGGTGTGAGTAAAATGTATAATGATATCAAGTGAACATTCTGGTGGAAATCGTTGAAGAGAGACATCTCTATATATGTTAGAAGGTGCCCTACTTGCCAGCTAGTTAAAAGTGACCAACAGAAACTGGCTGAATTGTTGCAACCGCTGGACATACCAGGTTGGAAGTGGGAACATATTTCCATGGACTTCATAGATGGTTTTCCCAGAACTAGGAAAGGAAATGACAGTATTTGGGTGATCGTAGATCGTTTCACGAAGACCGCCCATTTCATACCTGTTAGATAGAACCGAACTGCTCAGAGTTTGGCGCAGATATATTTCAAGGAAATTGTTAGGCTACATGGAGTGCTGCTCAGTATAGTTAGTGATAGAGATCCAATATTTACTAGCAAATTCTGGGAGGCATTTCAAGTAGAACTGGGAACAAAGCTGAATCTAAGCACCGCTTATCACCCTCAGACCGATGGCCAGACTGAGAGGGTGAACCGTATACTAGAAGATTTATTGCGGGCTTATGTTCTAGATTTTGGTGGATCATGGGAAGACCATTTGCATTTGGCTGAATTCTCATATAACAACAGCTACTAAGCGAGCCTGACAATGTCACCATTCGAAGCATTGTATGGTAGACCGTGCCGATCTCCTGCTTGTTGGGTTGAACCTAGTAATAGGCTTGTATTGGGACCTGATATGATTTTTGAAGCTGCCGACAAAGTCGATTTCATTAAGAAACGATTATTCGCTGCTCAAAGCCGAAAGAAGAGCTATGCTGATTCGAGAAGAAGGGATTTGGCTTTTTCTGTTGGTGATTATGTGTATCTAAGGGTTTCTCCGATGAGAGGAGTACTTCGATTTGGCAAAACTGGGAAGTTGGCGCCCAGATTTATTGGACCATTCCCTATTCTTGAACGGATTGGGACTCTCACTTATAAAATTCAATTACCTGATTGGTTGCCTGAAGTGCATGATGTATTTCACATATCTCAACTTCGAAAGCACGTTCATGACCCAGACTTGGTTGTGGAAGAGGCCGCACAACAGGATATTGAAATTACTCCAAAATTGGCTGTGAGAAGAGAGCCGCTAAAGATTATCGGCAAAGAAACCAAAGAACCGAGGAATAAGAAGGTTCACTTAGTCAAAGTGCAATGGAGTGGAGATCCGCGGGATTGTACTTGGGAAACATAGGAAAGCATTAAGAAAGCCTATCCTAAGTGCAGGGTGGATATCTGTGATTGACTCCGGTACAAGGTACATTTACCATACTCTACATTACCATTTTGTTCTCTACTTTGTTGTTATTTTCTTTTCATGGATGTGAACTTTTAATTCTATAGTCTGATTAATTTAAAAAGAGTATATGAATCGATTAGTATGTTTTTGAAAAGTTAAAAACAAATTGATTGTTGTTTGTGTTGTGTGATAGTGGATTTGATTAATTAAATTATTAGAACGATAGTTAATTTAATCAATAAGAGAATGAATGGTAGAATTAATTCGATTAAATCACACATTGAACTGAGTTAAAAATAGATAGAAATATATACAAGTGCATATGTATGTTTCAACAAGTAAATGGATTAGCTGTTGAGTAAAGAAATTATTTGCGTGCTCGACAAATATGTAACAACCCGTATTTTTCGATAATGTGTTAAGACGAGAATCAAGGCAGAATTTAATTATAAATTCTGAATCAAGTGAAACGGGCTGTGCCATTGCGTTTGTCTCGGAAAAATACGCGAAATAGAGTCCGAGTTTTCGAAAATCGGAGTCCGTATGACCAAGTTATGATCCGATGAAGTTTTCAGAAAATTTCAAAGTAAAAAAAACAGATTTCGATTTCAAGTTTGAATTTGGAAATTTGGGCCAGTTTGGGCCAGGCGGGAAAATTCCCGCCATAGCACCCAAGTCGACAGCCCTATCGACTTGGGAGTCGACTTGGTTGGACCCAAGTCGACAGCCCTGTCGACTTGGCTGTCGACATGGTCCAGCCGGGCAGTTCTGCCTGGTGCACCATTTTGGGTTTGTGTTGAGTTTGGGGGCCAGATTCGGTTTTAAGGGCTGAGATTGCAACTAGGGTTTAATCCTATGGCCTAAAACACTTGCCTAATCTATAAATAAGGCCCTAACCTAACCCAAAATCATCATTATTCATTCATACAACTAAACTACGGAAAATTTTACCTCTCATGGCCTCCACTCTCTTCATAAAATTTCTAAATTGTTTCTATGAGAGATTTTCCATGCATACAAGTGTTTTCAAGCTTGTATGAGTGTCATTAGCTTGCATTCAAGTCAAGTTTCTATATTTGCATCATAAAGCAAGGGTTTTGATCATTTTGGCTCAAGGGTTTTTATGTTAAAGCTTGCATTTTGGGTCTATTTGATTGCATAAGGGCTTTGTCATGTCTTTTGTGCCTTCATAGCAATGTAAGCCCTTTCCCTACTCTTAGATATTAACTATGAAGTTAAATGTTCATGTGCAAGTTTGAGTTTGATCATTGAGTATGATACATGCTATCATGTCATGCAAGTTTATGAAGTCTTCATCTTGATCTTGTGGTCATAAAGCTTTGGCCTTTATGTTAAATGTTGCATTTTGGCAACATGAGAACTATCATACCCCTTATGATAGCTTGCATGTAATGTCATATGCGAACTTCTAGCCATCTTTCTATGTCATTTATCATCATGATTCGCTTATTTGTCAAGTATGAACGTTATGCATGTTTTTGAGGCTTAAGAATGTAAAATGCAAGTTAATGAACACAGTATGTCTCATTTGCCACCATGTTCAACTAGTGGCTTTATACCCCCTTTTGTCATGCCTTTGACAAGTTCCTTCTTTGAATCCATTATGCGATTTTAAAAGCGTTGGGTCCACATTATGGGAAAACATAATGACATGAACATGATTTGGGTAAATGGGTATAAACATGACAACATGTAACGTAAAATATGACATGTGTTTATACTTGAAAACATGACTTGAAATATAATATGGAAGTTGACATGTAAGTATGCTTGAAAACATAAGCTTGGGAATTTACCTATTAAGTTAGGTCTACCCATTGGGAATTTACCTATTAAGTTAGGTCTACCCAATTGCTTGAAAACTTGTAATATGTGTTGGAAACATAATGGACATGACACTTAGATAATATAAGTGTGGCCAACTCGAGGTTGGGTTGAGTTTGCAACGTAAAACTACCCGGAACCGACCGGCCTAACTAGTAGTTGCAAACAATAGGACCCAATGTGAGAAGTTGGTCATGTTGTGCTTGAACCCGAGGTTAGACCAAGTTGTGGTGTAAAGCTACCCGGAACCGACCGGCTTAACTAGTGACCACAACAAAGTCTAATGTGAGAGGTTGAGGTGCATTAAATAATTAATGCCACATAATAGGGTTAAGTTAATTTGATTAATAACGCTTAACCAAATATGACATGGACAAATGGGTTAAGTAAATTGATTAGGCTAATGATACTTAACAAAACATGACAAGGTTGGGTAGGTTAAGTAACTTGATTTGCCTAATGACACTTAACCATTTTTATACGACTAGTGGACGGGGTTAAGTTAACCAACACTTAATCAATCCAACACGATATTTTGGTAAGGTTAAGTAAGTTTTCTTAATGACACTTAACCGAAAAATACAGTTAATGGATGGGGTTAAGATTAGACTCAACTAATCTAAACATGGTAATCGGATGGGGTTAAGTTAGCCTAGACTTAATTAATCCCACTTGGCAGTTTAATGGGGTTAAGTTAAACACTTAACTAATCTAACATGATGAATTGATGTGGTTAAGTGACCTATACTTAACCAATCTAACTCGTTAATTTATTGAGGTTAAGTTAACCTATACTTAACCAATCTAACGTGAAAACATGATAAGGCTAAGTCACGAACCGCTTAAATACGCTTGACCGATTTGACTCAGTAATTTGATAGGGTCAAGTTAATATATACTTAACCAACTTGAGCATGGTTTGTAGGGTTAAGTCTTGAACTTGGATACTTAGCCAATTTTGACATGATTTGAAGACGGGTTAAGTCATGAACTTAAGTGACACTTAATCCATTATGTAAACCCTAGTTCTGAAGATTAGGTGGATAACCGTAGTTAACAAGGATAACGGGAATAAGGCTAAGTGGTAAACCTTAGTTGAAGAATAACTAAGTAATGATTCTTAGTCAAGTAAATTTAGACCAGTTCATAGATAGATGAGTAACCTGATACGGTAGGTCATCGTTTAAGTATACGAGTAGGAGCAAGTATCTGATTTAGATAAAGGCTCCAGCGAACTGGGTAACGAAGCAGCGGCTTCGGGGAACGTGAGGATATTCTTGGTATCCCTCTGTGAGCTGCCAGGTGATCATACTAGGCTCATGAGAGGTTAAGGTCTGCGTTAGAAGAACCAAGAGTATGCCTTGGTTGCTATACGAGCGACCTAAAGACGGGGATGGATAGGGATAGTCGACGATACACGATCGTACCTTAGATAGCATTTCGTCAGGCTACCTACCATCTTTGGTCAAGCGTGTACGTACGGAAAGGCAGAGAACACCCAAAAGACCATAATTGCTATCTAATTATGGGTGCGGTAAGGCTTGGATGTGGGTTGGCCAGTGTTGTGTTCTCATACAGGATTTATCCTGTCTTGTCTTTCACTAGTTGAGGGAGTGGTCTCGTGGGACCATAGCCACGTATAAGAAAAACAGACCTTAGCATCTGCATCGGCAGATAAATCGAAAGCTCCTGACCGAGTCCTGTATTTCCTGGTCTGCCCTGTGACAGGACTCGGATGGCACGATGTGACACATGTGCATACAGTCATGGAAAACGATTCACGATGAATGCGTGGGAAAAAGGGCGTGGTTGACAGTTAGCGTAAATCCTAGTGGCCCTGGGTGGTTGAACCAAAACCGAGATACGAAAACGTGCAATAGGTAAGCATAATCCCTAGTAGTCCTAGGTAGCATAAGTCCTAGTTGTACAAACAATGATTCATGTTGAAAGACCCTAGTAAGATATAGGGTGACAATCCAAAACGATCTTAAGGATCATGGAACTATGTTAAAGTAGTATAGAATCTCATGGGAAAGCCCGTATGGTCTACGGCAAGGGACTGAACATTTACATGGAATAAAACATACGAGTTGAGTAACCTATATATGCGATATATTAGGTTGACATGGACCATTACATGACTTTTGAGTAAGGGTCATTCATGGTTAACACATAATACGGTGGGGATACTAGTACGGTAGGTGCAGAGCAAATGTACAGGATAGATACCATGGGACGTTATACGTAATAGATATCTTGGGGATATTATACTTGATAGGAACCTGACGATGGGATACCTTGTTTTATCTTGACATCGTAATTTATCATGACACCTTAGTTTATATGAGTTCAGTAGTTCATCATGTTATTTTGATTTAGCTTATCTATCTTGTCATCATGCTTATGTTCATCTCAGTTTCTCATGTCAGTTAACTTTACTAGTTTTTATGCTGATAGTAGATAGGGCTTACTCAGTCTTTTTGAATGACCCGTTTTGTTTCGCCTCTTTTCTTCCGTTTCCCCCCCCCCCCAGGTTATAGGGAGGAAATACTGTTGTTTAGTTCGGACTTCTTCTGCTTGAAGGTCATCATGGATGGCTTGGACTTTTCTTGGCTATGGCTACTTTACTGTTTTTACTTGGGGAATAATTTATGAAAAAGTCTCTATGCTTCTTTACTATTGCAAGACAGGTTTTGATGTACTCTGATGTAAAAGGCTTTAGACCTTAATTATTGATGTTTATGAAAGTTCAATTTTACTTCCGCTATTTTATATGTTCTGTCTTGTGATATTTCTGTGCATGTTTACCAATAATGCCCCTCTAAAGCTAGTGCATTCCCTTGCGAGTGACACTAGCGGAGGTGGGGTGTTACAAAATAGGTAAACCTTAATGAGTTGGATGCGAAATATTATTATATCAACTCCTGTGAATGCCATTGGATGCGGAGTGCTGGTTGTTCTGTGTGTAATAATAAACGTCGCCATAGGATAGTAACAATTAATTTTGAACTACACTACATGGAATACTTCTTGAAGATAGGCATACTTCATCATATACCACATAAGCATTTGGAGCTTGTGTGACGAGGTTGAAGATTTACCATACGAGCGAGAGGCTTGTATGGCGATGACTATATATTACAGGTTGAACTGATGACTGATATGGACCATATAAAATGTAACGGTAAATTTCCAGATTAATAAAAACCCCACACGGGTCTGGAGATGACAATAAACACGTCTCTCTGGTCATTAAGGCACAAAAACCATTTATAGGGTGACGAGAATTTATTCTCTGGAGTTATGATCTATACACACTCCCCTGTGGACACCGAAATATATCACTATAAATATGTGCATGCTTATTAGGATTTATTGGGTACCTAATACGACCCAATAAATTTCCAAACCCCTCCCCGTACAAAGGAGGTTATGGTGAAATTTTTGGAAAATTTAGGGTGTTAGCCAAATTTTTGAAGAATTAGAAAATTCTCAAAAACTGAAAAGTTGGAGAATGGAAGCCAGAATGAAAGTAGAGTTGATTAATCAAACCACTTTCGACTTTGTTCCTTTTCGTGGATGAAAAGTTTTAAGTGGGGGAGATTGTAACGACCCAGAAAATCTGAACCAATTTAAAAATTTTAATTTGGTTATTTTAGTGAATTTAAAATATTTAAAATAAACATTTTTAATAATAACGATGAAAGATGTGTTTGAATCGGCGTTTGAAAACGAATATAATTAAATTCAATTATAAACAAGGCCTGAAATGGCGCGGTAGTTTCAAAAATTGAATTCAAACTTTGACTGACTGTACTGGGTGCAAATTAAAACGGATTTGAGTGAAACCAAAAATATTTAAATCTGTTAGTAAATACCTTTCTAAGAATCTGAAAAATCGAAGTTTCATAGCGAGAAGCAAAAGTTATGGCCAAACGAATTTTCAGAAAGGTCTTTATAGAGTTTATATAGCCCGTGAAAATGGCCATTTTGCAAACGACCTCAGAATTCGACGAAACTACTTTTGTTGGATCCGGGATGTCAAATTATTGCTAGGTTTCAAATTTCATAATTTTTGAAGCTAGCATGTGAGCGTGGCAAAGGAAAACGTGTTTGGTCGATTTCTATTAAATTGGATCGACCAGAAAAGGGACATTTTTCAAACGGTCTCAGAATTCGACGAAACTTGTTTTGTTGGGACCGTATCGTCAAAACATAGCTAGATTTATTTTTCGGGAATTTTAAGAATCAGTATGTGGCCCAGGAAAATTGAAATGTACGTTCAAATTAAATATTGAACGTTTTATATTTTAATTTGAAGGAAAACTGACTGAAACAGTTGAATGGGCCCACGAAAAAAAATATCCCATTGTGTTCGGAATGAGGGTATTTAGCTGGGAACGACAGTCGTTGGGTTTGGATTGGTGTTCATGTGTGACAAGGGGTATTTTCGGATTTTTAAAATATATAAATAAATAAATAATCATTGGTCAAACATATACTCTCTCCCCCCGATATACCATCGACTCCCTCTATAAGCAAAATCAGTCCCTCCTCCAGTTGAAGATTTTGAAGAGCTCAAGACGAGCTTCAAATCCATATATAGCTTGAATTTTTTCGTTCAGAATTAGGGGAGAAATCAAGTTCGAAAGTTTCGAACTTCCACCTCCCGCCGACGTCAGCTCCGACCACCGAGTGGGCCCCTCCGTCGCGTGCAGGTGCGCCGCTCCTCCCCCTCGGACACTGCAAAGGCCGATCGACGAATAGCTACATGGATTCGAAGAAAAATCGAAACCTAGTTTCGAACCCTTCAGCTGAGGTACGGCTGATTTAATTCTAAACTATATTATAGCACTTTAAAGCGCTACGGTTTTTGATTTCACTGTAAAAATCATATCTTTTCCGTTTCTTGACGAAATTCGGTGAAACAAGAGACAGTGGACTCGTGTGGACGTCTTCTACATTATAGATGAGACCGCATATTTTTCTGAGCCTTCTGCTATTGTTGGTGGAGTGGAACCCAATGTGAGATTTCTAAATTATAAACAATATGGAAAACGACGATGTATAAATTATATAGTCGATGTATGAGTTATATAAGCATTGTACACCTCATGTATAGCGTTGTATAAGTTGTACGTACAATGTATAAGTTATATATGTGTTGTAAAAATTATATATGTGTTGAATAGAAGTGAAATATACTTATATAAACATATATATATATATATATATATATATATATACGCCCCTCGTCCACAAACCATGGACGATATTTATTGGTTGTGATTGGTGTGAAAATTGGTTGATAGCGAATGGTTGATTAGAATTGTTTGTGGTTGAAATTGATTGATTGTAGTTGAAAAATACCCATTTGTGGTTGAGAATTATTTGGTTGAAACCACATAGGATTAGTTTATGGAGAAAGAAAAAAAATATACATGCCGCCTGCGTGCGAACTAGATGCATGAAATACCCATTGTCAAAAGCTGCGTGGCTTTAAGGTAGAGCGAAGAGCCGTACTAGGGACGGCCCCGGTTTTAACTACCCTGCCGTTATGCTGCCGAAATTTTGAATAATATTCATGTGTTAGAATTATTTTCATGTGTTGAAACTATATTTGTGTGTTGAATAGAAAACATTCATGTGTTGAATAGAAATTCATTCGTTGAATAGAAATTCATGTGTTGAATGGTATTCGTGTTTTAAATAAATTGTTTTAACGATAAAAATCACATTTTTATTTTATATATACGAACTATAGAAAACTTTCATGTGTTGAATAGAAATTCATTCGTTGAATAGAAGTTCATTCGTTGAATAGAAATTCATTCGTTGAATAGAAATTCATTCGTTGAATAGAAATTCATGTGTTGAATGGTATTCGTGTTTTAAATAAATTGTTTTAACGATAAAAATCACATTTTTATTTTATATATACGAACTATAGAAAACATTCATGTGTTGAATAGAAATTCATTCGTTGAATAGAAATTCATGTGTTGAATGGTATTCGTGTTTTAAATAAATTGTTTTAACGATAAAAATCACATTTTTATTTTATATATACAAACTATAGAAAACATTCATGTGTTGAATAGAAATTCATTCGTTGAATAGAAATTCATGTGTTGAATGGTATTCGTGTTTTAAATAAATTGTTTTAACGATAAAAATCACATTTTTATTTTATATATAAGAACTATAGAAAACATTCATGTGTTGAATAGAAATTCATTCGTTGAATAGAAATTCATGTGTTGAATGGTATTCGTGTTTTGAAATAAATTGTTTTATAATAAAAATCAAATTTTTATCATCTATATGAACTATATAAAATAGTCGTGTTTTGAAATAAATTGTTTTACAATAAAAATCGCATTTTTATTGTAAATATGAATTGTTAAAAATAGTGAAGTGTCGAAATAAATGTCTTTTGGATAAAAATATCATTTTTATCAAATGTATGAAGAGAATATGGTTTTGAAATTGAAGAATCGATTTATTTACATATATATATATAATTAAAATATATCGAATAATGAAGCTGAAGTTCGTGTTTTGAAACCGTGATTTCAAACGATTAGTGCGGGAGATCCGACAATCGGATTTTCCCGAAACCGAAACCGTAGGGTTCGCTTTGGAAATATCTTTCCAACGACACCAACTTTGTGAAGATCCAACGGTTGGATTGTCTGGAATGTTTAATTCAAATCTGAAGAAAAACAGCACCAGAATCAATTATATTTATATATATATAAATATAATTAAATTAAATCGAATAACGACGCTGTAGTTCGTATTTTGAAATCGAAATTTCAAACGAGTGTACCAGGAGATCTGACCGTCGGATTTTCCCAAAACTGGAACCTTTGGATTCGTTTTGAAAAGATCATTCTAATGATATAAAATTTGTGAAGATCCAATGGTTAGATTCTCAGATATGTGTAAATCAAATCTAAAGAAAAACAGCGCCACGGTCGTGTTATGGCCTAAAGCGTCGTTTGGATAAGCTGGCTATTTTTAAATTAATAAAAATAGCGATAAATCGTTATAAAATATTATAAATGATATGGAATGTGAAATTTAGAAACTAACTGAAGGTTAGCTAAGTCGAATGGTTTCCTGGGTTTTGATCTGATGTTGGTTTCGGCCTTCGGGGTTAATATTTGGGAAATCATTCTCTTACTAATTTACGGTTAGTAATTGATGAATTGGAATAAGGCGTATGTTGTGTTTGTGCATCACTTGTTAATTATATACGCGAGTTGCTCAGAAAGACCGATTTTATCCCATTCTGAATAACTTAATCGATGATAAGAAATCGAAGATGAAGACGGTGATTGAAGACCAGAGATCTTCACCTCGGTTGGATGATAACTGATGTCCTGATTGGGAGGCATCCCGAAATATGGATAATGAGTGGTGATCGTCCAGATGTACATGGAGATCAATGGGTATGCGAGGTATATAGTGCCTCCGGTTTCGTTCAGACCCAGAACGGACTTATAAATGGACTGTGTGTCTGACATTGGAATTCATTCTGTGTGATTGATAGCCATCAGTTGCATAGTGTGAATTGCCTGTGTGGCATGCTAAGATGCAGTGATCAAGGCTTCTGTTGAAAAACAAAGTCTTGTGGTTGATGATCAAATCCTGGCCTGTGTGACGTAGCTTTGTGTATAACGTGAATTCGCGAGCCTCACACCCCGGTATGAACCAGAAACGGGAGAGGACATCAGGGAGGGCATGTGTTTCCTTCTAGCTAGAGGTGGTGTCAATGCTTAAACTGGCTGACATTTATATTATTTTCACCTATGTGGTTGTTGCTGTTGCGAGGCGCCTCGGTTATATCGGTCGATCCGGGACCGATGGAGTCATTCGTTGGCTCATTTACGCCCTAAAGGGTGGGGAAACGCAGTGTTCAGGCATTTTAATCTGCATCGAGTGGACCGGTCCTGACGATCCAAGGGCTCACCTGTGTCTGGGTCCTGAGGATCGGGTAAGACAGTCTTGAAGTCGGTAAGGACTATCTTTTGCCTTGGTTCATAACGGAAATCAAATTTCAAAATACGACGTCGTGCGGTTTTGATTGTAACCCTATATTTGGCGACATAGTGGCATGGGACGCTCATGTCGTCTATGATTGATACCTATGATTTGAAATTGTTTTCGAAATATATAAACACTAGTAATAATACCAAATGCTTTTGTTTTATTCGTATCGAGTATATTTTGGACATTATAATGTAAAACTCTATCCTCCGGTTTGCATTGCATTGTGTGATGGGAACTGAGTCTTATAATGGCTTCATTTTTATAAAAAGCATTGCGATATTTAAAAGATTTACTTGTTTTAAAGCACTGGCAATCGAATGGAGTAAACCCGTTCCGCGAAAGTGGCGTGGTCCTCTGATTACCCATATTAAATAATGTGTTAAGTAGATTTCTCATACCAGTCCCATGACTGACTCGTAGTTTGTTTCACTTGCAAACTCGGGTGCCCCTTTTTCTACACGGGCAGCCTTGTATTCAGGTTTTTAGCAGGCTCTTTCTGGATAGCTAGAGTTGAAGATGGATTCTATCATTTATCCCTTTTTATGCTATTCAGCTCCTAATGTACATATTATGTTTGTTTTTCGCTGTGGACATTTATGTATAGCTGAACTGTATTTGTACTAAGTATGATCCTGTATACTGTGTAACTCTGATGATTACATTTATCCAGTGTATTATTTGTTCATTATCTGGTGTATTTATTAATTTCTGTTCTGCTATTATCTGTTTATGTGTTATATTCCAAAGATTACCCTTGACACCGTCGTACGGGGTTTTGGGGTCGTCACATGCGACCTACATAGCCATGATGCCTGCCCGATTTTTGTCATTTCCCGGTTGTGAGGCTAGAGGCAACGCTTATCTCTGACAGATCACACATTTATTCACTTTGAATGTCACATCGTCATACCCGCCAAATCACAAATTGATTTCCCCAAAAATATAATGAGTATACAGCTAAGAGAAACGAATTCCTCCTCAACCAAACGTAAACACGTTTGAAGAGATCAACTTACGCGATCTATTAAATAAACTCTGTCAGACATTCTTCCATACAGGTCGTCCTGGGACTGGACAAACCGAAAGCACTATTCAGTACATCCATCTTAGGCAATCTTTACCTAAGATTAATACAACAGCCCTTGCACTTTACTCTGTCTTCAATTATCTTCGGCATATATGATTCGCAACGCTTATGCCAATACGGAGTGGTTCTTCGGACAATAATCCAACCGGTCTCTCCATATTAACAACGTTAAAATGATCAAAAACTTCGATAGTCGGTGAGTTAACTATCAAAGAAAAACAGGTGTGCAAACAACGATATTATTTCCAAATGGAAATTTTATCGATCAATCAACATTCAACATTTATCTCTTGAATTAATTTATTCATTCTCCATTTCCTGTTTCTATGTATATATATATATAGAAATCCTTATTTTCTAGATTTAGAAAATATACGTTATTAATCATTGGAAAACATTTCCATCTCCTTTCCACGTATCACTGTCATTCCAGTATTCTTTACCATCCAACATTTCATTTTCTATGATTAGAAAATATCTCTGATTATATTTGGAAAACGTTTCCAAAACTCATTCCTTGGATTTAAACAGATGTTTAAATAAAATATCGCTATGCCAATTCACCATTACCTTCATTAACTATATTCACTTAACCAACCTTCACTATCAAACCTTACCATTCCTTAGTTAGGAAGGAAGTCAATCAAGTTAAGTTATAATTACCTCTCAGACGTTAACTGAACAATGTTTTAACTTCGGAATAGACAAAGATTATCTTTTAAACCTTTAACAACTTCCTTAAGTAAATCTCGGATTCTATTTACGTATCAACTTCTTTATTGAAACATTGGTTATAACGATAACGTTATAATCCCTACTTTCGAAATATCTAACTTCAGTTATAACTTTTATTCTTTAATGTGAATAAATAAATAAACACCTAATTTATAAATAAATAAATCTTGATTTAAACACTGGAAAGTATAAGTACTTTCCCGAGTTCGATATAATTGAATTCGATGTATAACTCTCTTTCGAGAAATCTCTGTTTGATTGACTCTTCTTCGAATAACCTATATTTGATTATCTCTCTTCGAATAACTTATATTCGATTATCACTCTTCGAATAACTTATATTTGGTTAACTCACTCTTTCGAATAAACTATATTCGATCTCCTTCTGTGACAACCGGGAATTTCGCTTGATCTGAATCAGTCGTTAAACAGATCTAGACCGTTCGAAACCCCTGATCGTTTGAGAACAGGACAAATCGGAACGCAAACGAAAGAACATTTCATTGCTATTACAACAATTCCATCAGATACAAGAATATACAGAGTATAAATGAATAAATTACATTCGACAAATATCAGAGATTTAAATACAGTATTGCAGCGGAAAAATAATACAAAACACAACTGAAGGTGATATACGGATACAGAGCTTTCCGGATATCATTCTAGCTGTAAACCAGGATCCTGTGAATATAAATCTGCAAAACCAAAACTACTAGCTGCCCGTGTCGAAAATAGGGGCACCCAGAGTTTAGGTTAAAACAATAAACTCCAGGTCAGTCATGTGACTGGTGTGAGAACTAAAACAGTTATTTAAAGCTTTACTTTAAAAGAGAGTAATTCAAGGGACCACGTCGTATAACACGAAACGGGTTTCCTCCCAAGAATACTAGTGCATATAAATAAACAGCGCAATGCTTTTTTGAAAAATGAAGCTATTATAAGACCCAGGTCCCATCACACAATGTAACGCAAGCCGGAGGATAGGGTTTTACCTTATAACAGCCAAACATGCTTGATACGTTTAAAACAAATCATTTGATACTATAATAAGTGTATAGTGTCAAAACAATTTCAATCATAAATATAAATCATAGACGGCATGAGTGCCCCATCCCACTATGTCGCCATACTAGGCTCTACAAATAAAGCCGAAATACACGTATTGGAAATTGGATTTCCTCATGAGTCGAGGCAAGGGGCAAGCTCCTCTCCGCTTCGAGACACTCTAGAAAATGCCTCGGGACTACACACTCTGGGCAACCCCGGATGCGGCTGGGCCGGTCCTCACTTACGTTAGAGGATTAATTACGCCTGAACACACGTTTCCCGATCCTTACAGACCTATAATCGAGGCGCCTCATTCCAACAACCACAAAGGTGAAAAGTATATAAATGTCAGGGATGGAAAGTCACTAACACCACCAAAGCTAGAAAGAAACGTCGTGCTCTCCTAGCGGTCCGTATCCCGTTTTTAACTCATACAGAGGTGTGAGGCTCGCGAATTCACGCTATACACAAAGCTACGCCACAAAGGCCGTGCTTTGATCATCAACCACAAGACTTTGCTTTTCAACAGAAGCCTTGATCCATGCAACTCAGCGTGCCACACCAGCAATTCATGCCATGCGATTGATATCTATCGATATATAACCTCTAAGCTCGTACGTCTCAGAGAAGGGCGTTAAGCAAGAGAATAAATTCTCCGCCGCCAAACAGATATATATTTAACAGAAATCAATCAACACAGAATAAAATCCAATGTCAGACACACAATCCATTTACAAGTTCGTTCTGGGTCTGAACGAAACCGGAGGCACTTTCCTCGCATATCCATCCATCTCCAAGTACGTCTGGACGACCACCAATTGATTCCCTCATCTTGGGTGTACAGCCCAATCAAGATCATCAGTAATTATCCAAACGATGTGAAGACTTTCGGTCTTCAACCATCGTCTTCATCTTCGACATATCATCGAATCGGTTATTCAGAATGGGTATAAACCCGGCCTTTCTGAACAATCCGCGTATATTAAAAACAAATGTTATACAAACACAACAAACGCCTCATTCCAATTCATAATATTCTTTTATTCACCAAATCACATTTTTAGGGAAAGGTTCCCATTTAATTTTAACCAAGATGAATTCTTTAAAATTTATCCTTTAATCTTCCTTTGGATGTCATTTCAAACCAAATTTTGGTTTTCTAAACTAGTCGAGATTAGCGAACCACACCGAAGTAATTATTTATTTTATTTCCCAATCCCAACCTATTCATCCCATGAAGCAAAACTGGTAATACTCCATATCTAATACCGGGGTGTTATCGGTAAAATTAATTACCATTTCACGTTTAAATCTAATTAAAGATTTAACTATCGCTTTGGAGCAAAACTGGTGATACTCCATTCTCGCTCAATTTCTAAATTTGATAATTTAAATTATCAATTCCCCATTTCAATCTAATTGCAGATTCATTAAAACTCCTTTTACTGGGTTAAAGAACTAGTGTTATTTAAAACACAGTTCACGATAAACCCAAATCACATTCTATTTATTATCGGGTTAAAGAATTAGTGTTATTTGAAACACCGTTCACGATAAACCTATTTCAAATCCAATCAAATATATTAGAAATTCCGATTATTTAAAACCCTTTTTAAATCTAATTTATTTATTTAAAAATAATTGGGTTTTAAATTTAGTTCTAAACTAGTTCATTTCGATTAATATCCATTTTATCTTTTCAAATATGGAGTTTTTCACCCCAGTTTTTCCCAAATCATTTCTTATGAATTTACACAAATTATTAATATTTTTATTAAGGTCCGTACAATCGATTTCCAACAATGGCCATCGAACTGCACTTACAACGACCTTTTTCAAATTTGATTTGGACATAACTCCAAATCCAACCGTTAGATTTCAAATTCCTAATATTCGTTAGAAAGCTCTTTTCGATACGAATCCAACGGTTCCGGTTTTAGGAGGATCCGACGGTCGGATCTCCCGTAATGTCCGTTTGAAATAAATGGTCGAAATTCACGAACTGCCGCGGCACGGCGTGTTCTATTCAGGCCATTATATTATATATATATATAATATATATATAATATATACTTCGTCGATTTCTATTTAAAACGAATTTTATAAACAGTTTTGAATTCGTTTCAAAAACAATTTCAACCTATTCTTTTCTATTCAATTCGAATTTCAATTCAATTTGAATTCAACTCAATTCGTTTTCTATTCAATTCAAATTCGTTTTCTATTCAATTCAAATTCGTTTTCTATTTGAATCAATTCAAATTGGTTTTCTATTCAATTCAAATTCGTTTTCTATTTGAATCAATTCAAATTGGTTTTCTATTCAATTCGATTCAAATTCGTTTTCTATTCAATTCGATTCAAATTCGTTTTCTATTCAATTTGATTCAAATTCGTTTCCTATTCAAATCAAACTCATTATATATTCAATTCATTTCGAAATCATCTTATATTCAATTCATTTCGAAATCGGTTTCAATTCAATTCATTTCGAAATCGTTTTATATTCAATTCATTTCGAAATCGTTTTCAATTCAATTCATTTCAAAATCATTTTTCAATATTCATTTCAAAATGAATAAAATCGATATAAATATCGTTCACGTCAAAATGGCGTCAATCTAATCAACATGGCTTCATATATTTCTACTTCCAAATATTCTATTTCAAATATTTCTATTTCAAATATTTCCTTTTCAAATATTCTATTTCAAATACTTCTTTTTGTCAACACACGACTAATTTCAACGAATGAGTACCGTCCACGTGTGACTATTTTTGTTAAAATATTTCGTTCAACACATGACTAATCTCAACGAATGAGTACAGTCAACACATGAACCTTTATTTTATATTGGTAAAGATGTAAATTTTATTATTAAAATATTTTGTTCAACACATGACTAATCTCAATGGATGAGTACTGTCATCACATGAACCTTTATTTTATAATATTCTTTATTTTCTAAATTGGAATGAGGCCCAATCAATTACCATACAAAGTTAATTGTATGGATTCCATACAACACATGTATATAATAGCAACGATAAATAATCAACCATCATCCAAAGTGCACTACACTGTATAAGCATCACATATAGATATCTAACGCTTATAACAGCCTGTCAATCAATCGATCGACAAACAACTAATTATTGGGATTAGTGTATGTCGTATTTTATCCCAATACCCGTGTGGGGTTTCAAACAATCAAACACAGATTTTATTTGTGCAATTGGGCGATGTGTAAAATTTATCGACCCAATCGATATTAGTCAAATCAGTGTATATAAACAAATCGGTCGATTTGTTTATAAATATTTATTCATTCACATTCACGCTAAAAATTATATTTTTTAACGATAAAATATTTTATTTTAACACATGGATTTTTATTCAGTTCATTTACAAAATAAAAATAATATTTTTATTTTTCTAACTTATTTTAGAAAATTTCGGCGGCATAACGGCACTATACTAGAAACGGGACAAGGCCTAGCCTTATCCCCGGTCTAGTGAAGGCCCACGCCATTCACATTCCATTCTATTCAATTCCATTTCACAATCAAACCAATTTCAACCAAACCAAATCAATCAGCCAAACAACAGAGCAAACAATGGTGTCGGGTGCTTCTATTAAGCACCGTCTGCAACCTAGTATATATTTCTAACTAGAAATTAAATAAGAGTGAGGAGTTCTCACCGATTAGCTAAACAATTCGCCTTGACTCTTCTTATGTAGGAAATCTTCATCGTTCTTCCTTTTGTCACTTTCGCCGCCCGTATTCACTACATATATAAAAATCACATTTTTATATTCTCTATTATATAAAAATCATATTTTTAATTTGCTATTTCATATCTGTGAAAATAGAATTTTCCTCGCTACTTCTATAATGTAAAAATAGAAATTTCAGCACTACTTCATATTTGTAAAAATAGAAATTTCATCGCTACTTCATATTTGTAAAAATAGAATTTTCATCGCTACTCCTTATATGTAAAAATAGGATTTTCATCGCTACTCCTTAAAATGAAAATCTAATTTTTACTTCACTTTTCTATATGGAAAAATCATATTTTTACTTCACTTCTCTATATGGAAAAATCGTATTTTTTAATTGCTAACTTCATAGTAAAGATCGTATTTTTATAATTTCAACTTCATAGTAAAGATCGTATTTTTATAATTTCAACTTCATAGTAAAGATCGTATTTTTATAATTTCAACTTCATAGTAAAGATCGTATTTTTACATTACTATTCAAACGATAAAGATTATATTTTTACATTGCTATTCCTTACCTATATAAAAATCATATTTTTATATGCCACTAATATAAAAATTATATTTTTAACTTCTCTATTATATAAAAATTCTACTTTCATTCTTCTAAAAATAATTTCATATCATACCTTTGTATATAAAAAAAATCTATCTTTCTCCTTTTAAAAATTCTAATTTTTCTATTTTATCAATACATAAAACTGATTTTTTTTTAAAAACTAATGTATATATAGAAAAATTTGAAAATAAATTCAATGCTTATTCAAAAAAAAAAAAAAAAAATCTGAAAGGAACAGCTATTCAGTTAAACTAATTACTTAATGTATAAAATAAAGAAATAAAAAAAAACTCACGGTTTCTTTGCTGGAGGGGCCGACTTAAGGGAGAGGAGGGTGCGCCGGATGTGGAGAAGGCGGCGGTTGGCGTCGCGGTGGGTTCAGGAGGTCTCGGGCTTGCGTGATAGGGCAAATGGGAGTGGTCGATTTGGGGTAGCAGGGTTCGGAACTGAGGGGTGGGGGTGCGGTGGAGATGTGGGGTGGGCGACGACGAAGTTGCGGTGGAGGCTGGAGCAACAGGTGATGGCCGTCGTCGCCATCGATGTAGGCTCGAGCGCGATTTTTTCTTCCTGTTTAATGGATCGGGTTTTGGGGAAAAGGGGGGGCCTTTGACCGATGTAAAGAGAGAAGGGGGGTTTTATTTATTAAATATTATTATTTAATTTTCCACCAAAATGCAACTTTTATTTTTGACCTCAAAACGAGGCCCACCGCCTGTCGTCCATAGCGTTTTACCCTTATTCCGTACACAATGGGATATGTACCGCAAGCTGATTCGATCGTTTCGATCAGTTTTCGTCAAAATCAACATATAACTCTATATACTGAATTTGAACGCGCATTTCAATTTACCGGGGTCGCATACTAACTCTAAAAATTACAGAAAAATATTTTCTAGCTTCGCATTGACGATACGGTCCTAACAAAACTAGTTTCGCCGAATTCTGAGACCGTTAGAAAAATGGCCATTTTCCAGTCGATTAAAATCAACTGAAACTGGTCAAACGCGTTTTCCTTTGCCACGCTCACATATTGATTCAAAAAATTATGAAATTTGAAACCTAGCAATAATTTGACATCACGGACCCAACAAAAGTGGTTTCGTCGAAATCCGAGGTCGTTTGCAAAATGTCTATTTTTAAGGGCCTGAATTCCATAGCGACTATTCAGAATTTTCTACTGGACATATCTTTTGATTCCCGCTATGAAATTTTGATTTTTCGGATTCGTTGGAAAGATATTATCGATTAGATCCTATTGTTTTTGGTTTCACTAAAATCCGGATTGTTTTGCACCCGATACATTCAATTGAAGTTTGAAATCGAATTATCGAACTACCGCACCATTTCCAATTCTATTTATAATTATATATAAATATTTATATTCTAACGACGACGTATATAATATATACGTCGAATTTCAATTCAAAATAAATTTCTCGTCGATTCTATTTAAAATAATCTATTTTAAATATTCAAAATTCGCTAAAATTGCCAAAATAAAAATTTTAAACTGGTTCAGAATTTCCGGGTTATTACACCTTCTTTCTTTTCAAATAACTAATATTTGATAATCTCTCTTTCTTTTGAATACACTATATTCGATAATCTCCTTTCGATTAAACTAACATTGATTAACTCCTTTCGATTTAACTCAAATCGATTAACTCTTTCATTTAACTCTATTCAAATAAACTATATTCGATTACTCCTCTAACTCTATTCGAATAAACTATATTCGACTAACTCCTTTGGATTAACTCGGTTTGATTAACTCCTCTTAACTAACTTAACTTAATTAACTCGACTTATTTAACTCGACTTGATTAACTCCTATCAGACAACTAATATTCGATTAACTTATATTTGAATAACTATGTTTGTTTTAACTCTATCTCAAATAACTATATTCTATTTAACCTTATTTTGAATGTCTAGATTCGATTTTCTCCTTTAACCCTATTCAATTAACTCTAATCAACTAACTCTAATCAACTAACTCTATTTGATTAACTCTATTGATTAAATCCTTTTGATTTACTCCTTTCGAATAAGGAATATTCGATTCACGCTTCATCCATATTTAATTTCAAATATCGATGTTGAAGCTGATTCTTACTTCTCTATATAAGTATTGACTTATATATTTTATTTATCCAGTGATAACTATTTTACTTATTTTATAAAATATTATTTATAAATTAATCGTCTCAATTTATTTGTTAAACAGATTCTATTTATTATCTACTTTAAATAAATATTTTGCCATTTACTTTTTAAACAGATTTCCATTTAATCTTATTCCCTTTTATAATTCTATTTGCCTTACAAACAATCCCTTTATAAAACTCTATTTGTTTTATAAGTAATCCCTTTATAAAACTCTATTTGTTTTATAAATAATCCTTTTATAAAACTCTATTTGTTTTATATAAATAATCCCTTTTAATTATCCTATTTATTTTCCAAATAAATATCCTTATGATATCTTATTTATTTTCTAAATAAATATCCCTTATACTTCTATTTATTATCCCAATAAATGTTTCTTATATGATCTTATTTATTATCCTAATAAATATTCCTCTTTATAAAATCCTTTGATTTTATAAATAATTCCCTTTTATAAAATCCCTTGATTTTATAAATATTTTATCTTTAATAAATTCTCATTCACTTTATAAACAAATAGCCCTTTTTATAAAATCCTTTGATTTTATAAATAAATTTCCTTTTTAATTCTTCTTTGATTTTATAAAATATTTTCTTTTATAAAATCCTTTCTTTATATATATAAAATCCATTGATTTTATATAAATAATTTATTTTCAAAATACACTTTGAAAATCTCCTTTTTACATCCCAGTATTTCTTACGGTATTTAAAATACCAAATATCCTTGATCGATATCATCCAAAAACACATAATCGCCAACAGATTATATATCACATCATATATTACAATATATGAAAAACAGTAAAATAAATGTTGAATCCAGTTGGATTCCTCCAACCTGTTTCCCTGCATCATAGATGTTAAACAACATAATTAACATCGATTTCATTTCAATATGAAATACTCTGTTAAACAGAATCAATATTTGATTAACGATTTATATATATATATATATATATATATATCGTTATCTATAATTTCAACCAATACACAAGCAATTCAACCAAACAATTAACACACAGAAATCAATAGATAATTATCAATTTCATGGTGTTGTTGTCGTCCATACGATCCTGATGGATCTTGTTTCGTCAGATTCTGATTTCGTATGACAAGGTTATAAATTTTTATAAGTTTATATATATTCAACAATTTCTTAACTATAAATTTATAATAAATTAAAATCTTAATTAATTCTTAAATCACTAATCACCTTAATGAACCGTGCACTCATATTAAGCAGGTGGTCAACAGTTAATCCATTCATACATTCAATTACCAAGCCAGTGGTATTTTAACTTCTACTTTTAAGGATACTATAGTACTCTACTCATTAAATTACTTCTTTTAAATCACTAACTGGAAAACGAGATTTGGTTTACTTTTTATACTTTGATACCACTTTTGTTATTGAATTTGTTGTGATCAGTGGATATGGCTTATAACCTGCCACTTCTAAACAGTGAAGGGACACCATGCTTTAGGAAGAATATAGAAAATGGGCATTTGAAAAGCAGGACTTATATGACAATGAATATACACATAAATGTTGTAACAACCCGAAAAATCTGAGCTAATTTAAAATTTTAATTTGGCTATTTTAGTGGGTTTTAAATATTTAAAATAAATTATTTTAAATAATAAACGATGAAATGTATGTTTGAATCGATGTTTGAAAATAAATATAATTATTTTTAATTATAAACAAGGCCTGAGATTGCGCGGTAGTTTCAAAATTTGAATTCAAACTTTGATTGACTGTACCAAGTGAAAAATAAAACAGATTTTAGTGAAACCAAAAATATTCAAATCTGTTTAAGATTATCTTTCTAACGAATCTGAAAAATCGAAATTTCATAGCGGGAATCAAAAGTTATGGCTAAATGAATTTTCAGAAAGGTCATTATAGAGAATATATAGCCCTTGAAAATAGACATTTTGCAAACGACCTCAGAATTCGACGAAACCACTTTTGTTGGATCCGGGATGTCAAATTATTGCTAGGTTTCAAAAAATCAAATTCCATAATTTTTGAAGTTAGTATGTGAGCGTGGCGAAGGAAAATGTGTTTGGTTGATTTCAGTTAAATTGGATCGACCAGAAAATGGCCATTTTCAAACGGTCTCAGAATTCGACGAAATCAGTTTTGTTGGGACCGTATCGTCAAAACATAGCTTATTTTTCTGGAATTTTTGGGATTAGTTTGTGGCCCTGGAAAATTGAAATGTTCGTTCAAATCAAATATTGAATGTCTTATATTTTAATTTGAAGAATAACTGACTGTAACAGTCGAATGGGCATACGAAACATATCCTATTGTGTTCAGAATGGGGGTATTTAGCTAGGGCGACAGTCGTTGGGTTTGGATTGTAGTTCGTATGGAGAAACACTATTTTAAAAAATAAAATAAAGCTTGGGCCAATAGGATTATCCCTTTCATAAATTAAAAATATATAAAAAAAGCCCCCAACCTACCTGCTCTCGATGACGGAAGGAACGCCATCATTCCCAGCCACTTTCACGCGATTCTATTCATCGTTGACCCCCATCCTCCCTCTTCAAATCCATACCTGTAGCACCCCTCCTCGTCTCGTATTACGTGCGAACGACCTCCCCAAAGTTCCAACCTTTCCGCTGCCACTACCATCGCCAGAGGCGATCAAACTGGCCGTGACCACCAGGCACGAAAACTCCTCTCCTTCCTCTTCGACGTGGTATAAGCCAATCCTCCTATCATGCTACGGATTTCGTGAAAATTCAAAACCTAGTTTTGAACGTTCAACTGAAGGGAACAGCCTTGGCTATTTTAAACTGATTTTTACACTTTTAGGTGTTGCAAACTTCTAAAAATCATATCTTTTTGCTATGTTGACGAAATTCAGTAAAACAGGAGACATTGGACTCGTAAGGACGCTCTCTACATTCTAGAAAAGTCTGGGGATTTTTCTGAGCTCGCTACTATTTTTAGCAAAGCAACAAATCGATGTGAGATTTCTAAACTGAAATGTGAATGGAAATGTGTTGTATAAGTTATATTAGCGAAGTGTAAGTTATATACGCATTGTATATCTCATGTACATGTGTTGTACAAGTTATATGAGCGATATATAAATTATACATGCATTGCATAAATCATATGTGCGTTGGAATGGAAACAAAATATACTTATATATATATATACTCCCCTCGTCCACAAACCATAGACAATATTTATTGATTGTGAATTGGCGTGAAAAATTTGGTGAATAATGCGAATGATTGATAGAATTTTTTGTGGTTGATATTGTTGGATTGTGGTTGAAAAATACACGTTTGTGGTTGAAACAAAATTAGAATAGGTTGTGGAAAAGAAAAACATACTAATCTGCATACGAACTAGATGAATGAAATCCCCATTGTTAAAAACCACGAGATTTTAATGTAGAGCGAGGAGCCATACTCGGGACAGTGCCGGTTTTAAATACCCTGCCGTTATGCTGCCGAAATTTTCAATAATATTCATGTGTTAGAATTATTTTCATGTGTTGAAACTATATTCATGTGTTGAAACCATATTCATGTGTTGAATAGAAATTCATGTGTTGAATAAATTCTTTGAAAGATAAAAATAACATTTTATCACATATATAGACTATATAAATTATTCATGTTTTAAATAAATTGTTTTAACAATAAAAGTCACATTTTTATTATATATATAAACTATAGAAAACATTCATGTGTTGAGTATAGGACTAGAACGATAAAAATCATATTTTTATCGTATGTGTGAAGTCGAAAACATTCATGTGTTGAATGTATGAATTGAACAATAAAATTTACATTTTTATTGTTAAATGAAGTGCTAAAAACATTCATGTGTTGAATAAATATTTCTGATGATAAAAATATCATTTTTATCATGTATACGACTCGCTAAAAATACACAAGTGTTGAAATAAATATTTGTTTGCTATGAATATTATTTTTAACATGTATATGAACTAAATAAAATAGTCATGCATTGAAATATATTTTTGTTCGCTAAAAATATCATTTTTATACGAAATATGAAGTGTTAAAAATAACCACTTGTTCAAATAAATATTTGTGGGTTGAAAATATTGTTTTTAACATGTGTAGGAAGTGTTAAAAATAACCATGTATAGAAATAAACCTTTGTTCACTAGAAATATTATTTTTAGTTTAGTTTTGCACATATATATATATATATATATATATATATACACACACACACATGTATTGAACAGGAAAATGGATTAGTTGTTGAGTAAAGAATTTATATGTGTGCCCGACAAATAGGTAAACCTTAATGAGTTGGCTGCGCAATTTTATTATAATATCAACTCCTGTGAATGCTATTGGATGCGGAGTGCTGGTTGTTCTGTGTGTAATAATAAACGTCACCATAGGATAATAACAATTAATTTTGAACTACACTACATGGCATACTTCTTGAAGATAGGCATACCTCATCATATACCACATAAGCATTTGGAGCTTGTGTGACGAGGTTGAAGATTTACCATATGAGCGAGAGGCTTGTATGGCGATGACTCTATATTACAGGTTGAACGGATGACTGATATAGACTATATAAAATGTAACGGTAAATTGCAAGATTAATAAAAACCCCACACAGGTCAGGAGATGACAATAAACACGTCTCTCTGGTCATTAAGGCAAAAAACCATTTATAGGGTGATGAGAATAAATTCTCTGGAGTTATGATCTATATACACTCCTCTGTGGACACCTGAATATATCACTATAAATATGTGCATGCTTTTTAGGATTTATTGGGTTCCTGATATGGCCCAATAAATTTCCAAAACCCTTCCTGTACAAAGGAGGTTATGGCGAAATTTTCTGAAATTTAAAGGCGTTAGTGAAATATTTGAAGTGGAAACGATATTAAAATCAATGAATAAATTATATTTATATATATATATATATATATATAAATATAAATTAAATAAAACAAATCGAGCCCCTGTAGTTCACGTTTTGAAATCGTAACTTTAAACGATTATACCGAAAGATTCGACCATCGGATTTTCACGAAACTGGAACCGTTGGGTTCGCTTTGGAAATATCTTTCCAACGATATAAACTTTGTTGGGATCCAACGATTAGATCTTCAGATATGTGTAAAAAAAATTTGAAGAAAAACAGCGCCAGTGCCTCGGCACGACCTGAAACGTCGTTTAATTAAATAGGGCCATTTTAAAAAAAATAAAAATGGCGATATATCGTTATAAAATATTATAGACGATATGGAATGGAAATAAACCGATTATACTTGGTTTGCTTGTCATTTGATGGTTGAATGTGTTTGACATGAAAATTATACTAAAGAACTAAAATGTGAAAGTCGAATAATTTAACCATGGAAAGAATTGATTTGAAATCTAAATATACGTGAATTATTTGAAAAGGCTGAGTTAATTCTCATTTCAAATAATTGATCGACGATTAGAAGTCGAAGAGATGAAGACGGTTCAAGACCGACGATCTTCACATCGGATGGATGGGCACTACTGATGCTCATGATTGGAGTAGCTACCTTGATGGGGCTGAAGTGGTAGCCGTCCGGACGTATTTGTTGATTGTACGGATATGCGAGGAATATGGTGCCTCCGGTTTCGTTCAGACCTAGAACAAGCTTGTAAATAGACTGTGTGTCTGACATTGGATTTTGTTCTGTGTTGATTGATCTCTATTAAATATATATCTGTTTGGCGGCGGAGAATTTATTCTCTTGCTTAATGCCCTTCTCTGAGACGTACGAGCTCAGAGGTTATATATCGATAGAAATCAATCGCATGGAGTGAATTGCCTGTGTGGCATGCCTAAGTGGCAGATGATCAAGGCTTCTATTGAAAAGCAAAGTCTTGTGGTTGATGATCAAAGCACGGCCTAAGTGGCATAGCTTTGTGTATAGCGTTGACTTGCGAGCCTCACACCTCGATATGAGTCAAAAACGGGATAATTACCAAAGGAGTGTATTTCGTTTCTTTCTAGCTATAGGTGATGTCAGTGACCTACTAGCCCTGACATTTATATGCTTTTTACCTGTGTGGTTGTTGGAATGCGAGGCGCCTCGATTATAGGTCCTATAGGACCTGGAAACGTGTGTTCAGGAATACTAATCCTCAAAAGTAAGAGAGGACAGACCTTGGAGGTTCCAAGGATCGCTGTGTGTGGTCCTGAGACATTTGCTAGAGTGTCTCGAATCGGAGAGGAGCTTGCCCCTTTACTCGACTCATCATGGAACCCAATTTCCAATACGAAATTAGGGATTTGATTGTAACTTATATATGGCGACATAGTAGATGGTAGCTATGCCGTCTAGGATTGATATTTATGATTGAATTTGCTTTTGAAACATATACGCACTAGTAATAATATCAAACACTTTTGCTTTATACGTATCAAGCATGTCTTGGCCATTATAAGGTAAAACTCAATCCTCTGGCTTGCGTTACATTGTGTGATGGGACCTGAGTCTTATAATGGCTTCATTTTTATAAAAAGCATTGCGATGATTTAATAATTTGCTTTATTTCATGCATTGGCAATCACTGGAGTAAACCTGTTCCGCGAAAGTGGCGTGGTCCTATGATTTGCCTTATTATTGTTGTTTAATCAGTTAAGTAGATTTCTCATACCAGTCCCATGACTGACTCATAGTTTGTTTCACCTTGCAAACTCGGGTGCCCTTATTTTCACACGGGCAGCCTAGTGATAGGTAGTAAGATATATTTTGGCTTTTGCACTACAGCAGCGAGTGCATCTTTTGGCTAGTATGGCGAGGACCTGACTTTTCAGTATTTTGGCTATTGATAATCCGCCATTATTATCTATGTATATGTATCGCTTATGGCGATGTAGACTGATATCTCTATTATGTCTCACTTTATGTATATGTACCGCTTATAGCGATGTAGACTGATCATTTACTTTTATGCACTAAGTTGTATCCTACACTGTGCTACTCTGATGTTTATTACAATGTTATGATTCCGCTGTCATATTGATGTAAATTATTCTGTTTTCTGTTTATGCTATTACCTATACTTTGCTAATGATGATTAATGTGTTATATTCCAATGATTATCCTTAACATCGTCGTACGAGGTTTTGAGATCGCCACAAATGTGTAATCAATTAAGGCCTTAATACCTCGTTACTCACGTTTTAAACAATCGCTGATCCTCCAGTAACCAACACTGCTTCTCCCTCCTACTGCCATGAAACCATCCTATACAAAGTAGCCATTACTGCCACCCTTTGCGCACACCAGTACTCAACAAACGCACTTCTATCCTCCTACCAATTTGTAGGAAACAAAACCGTATGCTAACTGTTT
Source organism: Allium sativum (assembly GCA_030737875.1). Classification (NCBI taxonomy): domain Eukaryota; kingdom Viridiplantae; phylum Streptophyta; class Magnoliopsida; order Asparagales; family Amaryllidaceae; genus Allium; species Allium sativum. The sequence goes on from CM060921.1 coordinate 373,937,275, forward strand.
TACGGTCAGAACCCTCCGGACTTCCGCACCCAACTCCTAACCCTCCATCTCTATAATATACCACAAACGAAAACTCCATCAAACTCCTCCTTCAACTCGCACCATCCCCTTCACTTGCGATTTCATCCCTAGCCTCGATTGAAAAACATAGAACCCCTCTAAAGTTGATCACGCCCTAAATAGTGAGTATCCGTTTGAAGATCTCGAGCTCGACAGTCTTACGGATCCACCCATGTCCGATATCATGAAGTATGGAGTTAGATTTAATTCATAGAAGGATTGAAGAAGTAAGAAATGTGGCAGCCATTGTTTTTGGTTTACAGAGAATGAAAGGATTAGGTTTTAAAAGAAGGAAGGATTATTTATAAGGATTAGAATTTTAGATATTTTCTTTGAATTAGTGGAGGATGAGTCTCCATGTTTTTGGTTTGAGAACTGAAATTTAATTAATTACTGAAATTCTAAAAATTAAACTATCGTTAGAAATTAAATAATTAATTAAAAATTTCAGTAAAATTCTAAAAATTTCAGTAAGTTAATTAAAAATTAAACCATTTAATTAATTAAATACGCAACTTTACTGAAATTAGAAATTTCAGTAAAATTCTAAAAATTTCAGTAAAATTCAGTAAAATTATAAAAATTTCTAACGATAGTTTAATTTCAGTAAAATTTCAGTAAAATTCTAAAATTAGAAATAAAATATAAATTTCTAATTTATATCTATAAATAATTAAATAAATATTTAGACCATTTAAATCTATAAATTACTATTTAAATAATTAAATAAATTAGTTATTATATCATTGAAAATACGGGTCATTACAGTAAGTTACCTTAATTGGATTCAATCGTTAGAAATAATGTTTTGTTTTAATTAAATTAAACAAATGTTTAATTTAACTGTTTCAGTCCGTATATGAATATAAAATCAACAACAAACAAATAAACAAACAACCATTAACAATCATAGCACATAATTATAAACCCAGTTTATATAAAATATAAATGGGAAGAACTGAGTGAGTTTAACTCACCTTGGTTTTATTAGTTATTATATCATTGAAAATACGGGTCATTACAGTAAGTTACCTTAATTGGATTCAATCGTTAGAAATAATGTTTTGTTTTAATTAAATTAAACAAATGTTTAATTTAACTGTTTTAGTCCATATATGAATATAAAATCAACAACAAACAAATAAACAAACAACCATTAACAGTCATAGCACATAATTATAAAACCCAGTTTATATAAAATATAAATGGGAAGAACTGAGTGAGTTTAACTCACCTTGGTTTTATTCTGTCGTAAAATAAGTTTGTTTAAATTAAATTAAAATGTCCAACTATCTTCGGCGTCGACTATTCCAACTCCAGAATGCAATGCTCCTTTATCAGGTTCCAACGCTTCTCGTTTTGTTCAATACTGATATTGTATGAATGAACTATAAATTTAATGAGTTAGCTATTTAAATTAAATTTATAAATCCTTAATCAAACTAATTAAACAAATCTAATTATTTATTTAACTTGTCTAATTATAACGCTTAACACATACAATAGTAAACACGTTGATACTTCTTACCAGCAGTATACATGCCGAGTTTGATGAGGGCCGACTTCTGTTCTCTTTCACTCCCTTTTCTATTTTCCTTTTACCTTCCCAATATGTTATTTTTCTGAAAATATATGCCACCTTCGTTTCTTTTTCTTTCTTTCTTTCTTTTAATCATAAAGGCCGAAGCCCATCCTGTAAAAGTCCACGTCGCCCAAACACTATCCAAACCGAAAATGCACAGACTTCTTCTTCCCCAGTTTTTATTTTCCTCCACCTATACGTGCGTTTTCATTTCTTTCCCCATTTTTTTTCTTTTTTCATGTTTTGGCCAAAAACCCACTATAAAAAGATCTCAGCCCGCCCCTTAAACATTCCTTCTCTTATACTTTCTAATGTTCTTCTCCTCGCATAACAACAGACGTGCGCTGCATTTGAAATGTTCCCACCGCCTTCCATCAACGAGAACTACTCCACGCTACTGTCGCATGCATTTCATGCTCCTCCCATACTTGCTTACCAATCTCCATCTATTCCAGCAAACATTTAATAGACCTCACCATCCAGTTGTGTCCATTGCCACGCAACTCCCTCTGCTACTGTTTTCCGCATGAAACACAGCTACACTACTCAATGAGATTGTGATAGCCCGTAACTTCCCCGTGAAGGAAAGCACGGATTACCTTGAAAAAATGACAAAATAAAATGCAAACAGAAGAACATTTCATTGTTATTTACAACAATTCCATCAGAATACAAGAATATACAGAGTATGAATAAATATTATACAACAAAGAATATCAGAGATTTAAATACAGTATTACAGCGGAAAAATAATACAAAACACAATTGAAAGTAATACACGGATATAGAGCTTCCCGAGCATCGTTCCAGCTATAAATCAGGATCCTGTGAATATAAATCTGCCAAACCAAAACTACTAGCTGCCCGTGTCGAAAATAGGGGCACCCAGAGTTTAGGTTAAAACAATAAACTCCAGGTCAGTCATGTGACTGGTGTGAGAACTAAAACAGTTATTTAAAACTTTGCTGAAGAGTAATTCAAGGGACCACGCCATATAACACAGAACAGGTTTCCTCCCAAGAATACCAGTGCATAGAATAAACAGTGCAATGCTTTTTCGAAAAATGAAGCTATTATAAGACCCAAGTCCCATCACACAATGCAACGTAAGCTGGAGGATAGAGTTTTCCCTTATAATAGCCAAACATGCTTGGTACGTTTAAAACAAATCATTTGATACTATTATAAGTGTATAGTGTCAAAACAGTTCAAATCATAAATATCAATCATAGGCGGCATGGGTACCATCTATCATGTCGTCATACAAGGCTCTAAAAATAAAACCCAAATATCTCGTATTGGAAATTGGATTTCCGTCATGAGTCGAGGCAAGGGGCAAGCTCCTCTCCACTTCGAGACACTCTAGCAAATGCCTCGGGACTACACACTCTGGGAAACCCCTGGATCTTCAGGGCCGGTCCTCTCTTACATTTGAGGATTGGCAATTCGTGAACACACGTTTCCCGGTCCTTTCAGAACTAAAATCGAGGCGCCTCGCATCCAACAACCACATAGGTGAAAAGTATATAAATGTCAGCCAGTTTAAGCACTGACACCACCACTAACTAGAAAGAAATGTCGTGCTCACCCTGCAGCCACTATCCCGTTTTTGACTCAAACGGAGGTGTGAGGCTCGCGAATTCACGTTATACACAAAGCTGCGCCATGCAGGCCGTGCTTTGATCATCAGCCACAAGGCTTTGCTTTTCAACAGAAGCCTTGATCAATTGCCACTTAGGCGTGCCACATGGGCAATTCATGCCATGCGACTGATGTCCACTGATATACAACCTCTGAGCTCGTACGTCTCAGAGAAGGGCATTAAGCAAGAGAATAAATTCCCCGCCGCCAAACAGATGTATATTTAATAGAGATCAATCAACACAGAATAAAATCCAATGTCAGACACATAGTCCATTTACAAGTTCGTTCTGGGTCTGAACAAACCGGAGGCACTTTCCTCGCATATCCATCGATCTCCAAGTACGTTTGGACGATCACCAACTGATTCCCTCCTCTTGGGTGTACAGCCCAATCAAGATCATTAGTAATCTCCCAAACGATGTGAAGACCTCCGGTCTTCAACCACAGTCTTCATCTTCGACATATCGTCGAATCGGTTATTCAGAATGGGTATAAACCCGGCCTTTCTGAATGACCCGCGTATATAATAAACGAGTGTTACACAAACACAGCATACGCCTCATTCCAATTCATCAGTCATTAACCGCAAACTAACAAGAAAACAATTCCCCAAATATTAACCCCGAAGGCCGAAACCAACATCAGATCAATACCCAAGAAACCATTCTTCTTAGCTAACCTACAGTTAGTTTCTAAATCTCACATTCTTGGGGAAAGGTTCCCATTAATTTTATCAAAGATCAATTCTTTAAAATTTATTCTTTAATCTTCCTTTGGATATCATTTCAAACCAAATTATGGTTTTCCAAACCTGTCGGGATTAGCGAACCATACCGAAGTAATTATTTATTTTATTTCCCAATCCCAACCTATTTATCCCATGAAGCAAAACCGGTAATACTCCATATCTAACACCACGGGGTTATCGGTAAAATTAATTACCATTTCTCGTTCAAATCTAATTAAAGATTTAACTATCGCTTTGGAGCAAAACTGGTGATACCCCATTTTCGCTCACTTTCCAAATTTGATAATTTAAATTATCAATTCACATTTCAATCTAATTACAGATTCATTAAAACTCCTTTTACTGGGTTAAAGAACTAATGTCATCTAAAAAACAGCCCACGATAAACCCAAATCACCTTCTATTTATTACCGGGTTAAAGAACAAGTGTTATTTAAAACACCATTCACGATAAACCCACAAGTCAATTCTAATTCAATTCCAATTAAATATATTAATTAATTGGTATACTTCATTAAATCTAAATAAAAAGATTTAATCTTTTCTCAATGGGTTTAAGAACAGTGTTGATGAAGACACCATTCACGACAAACCCAAATCCCATTTGATATTAAATACAAGGCTCTGAATAGAAAATATATCGGCTTATATTCAATATCAAATTCTGAAACTCACAAATATCGCTTTGGAAATAACGATATAAAATATGTCTTCCAAATTTCCTCCAAAATATCTGTATAATCGCGGAATCTAATATCGAAATATTCCAAAGACAATTTCGATTCAAATCCATTCCAATTCATATATTGGAAATTCTGGTTATTTAAAACCCATTTCAAATCCAATTTATTTATTTAAAAATAACTGGATTTTAATTTTAGTTCAAAACTAGTTCATTTCGATAAAAATCTATTTTTATCTTTTCAAATATGGAGTTTTTCATCCCAATTTTTCCCAAATCATTTCTTATGATTTTACACAAATTATTACTATTTTTAATAATTTTATCAAGGCCCGTACAGTCGGTTTTCAATAACTGCCACCGAACTGCACTTACAACGACTTTTTCCAAATTTGATTTGGACATAATTCCAAATCCAACTGTTAGATTTCAAATTTCTAATATTCATTGGAAATCTCTTTTCGATACGAACCCAACGGTTCCGGTTTTAGGAGAATCCGACGGTCGGATCTCCCGTAATGTCCGTTCGAAGCCAATGGTCGAAATTCACGAACTGCCGCGGCGCGGCGCGTTCTATTCAGGCCATTATATATATAATATATATATATTATATATATTTCATCGATTTCCTTTTAAAACGAATATGATAAATCGTTTCAAATTTGTTTCGAAAACAATTTCAACTTCCATTTCAAATTCAAATCAAAATTGAATTTTCCATTATAAATTCCTTTTCGCTTTCATTTCTATTTGATTTCAATTCAAATCGATTTCAATTCAATTTCAGTTCGTTTTCAATTCGATTTGAATTTTATATTTAGTTCAATTCAAATTCCTTCTATATTCAATTCAATTCGAATTCATTCTATATTCAATTCAATTCGAATTCATTCTATATCCAATTCAATTCGAATTCATTCTATATGCAATTCAATTCGAATTCATTCTATATTCAATTCAATTCAAATTTATTCTATATTCAATTCAATTCGAATTCATTCTATATTCAATTCAATTCGAATTCATTTTCTTAATATTCGATTTTTAAATCTCTTTTCTATATTCATTATAAAAACGAATATAATCGATATAAATATCGTTCGCGTCAAAATAACGCATCTCTAATCAACATGGCTTTATATTTTTCAATAACTTCGTTATTCTATTCAACAAATGAATATTTATTCTATTCGACACATGAATCTATATTTCTTTCAACACATGACTAATCTCAACAAATGAGTACTATCAACACATAACTATTTTTTTTTGTTATGTAATATATTTTATAAAATTTTGATTTATATCATTAAATTTTTAATCAAACTCTAATCGTAAATTAGTAAGAGAACTATTCCCTAAATATTAACCCCGAAGGCCGAAACCAACATCAGATCAATATCCAGGAGACCACTAGCCTTATCTATTTTCCAGTTAGTTTCTAATTTTATATATGATAAAGATGTAAATTTTACTGCTAAAATATTTCGTTCAACACATGAATAATCTCAACAAATGAGTACTATCAACACATGAACCTATATTTTATAAAAAAAAATCAATTGGAATGAGGCCAAATCAATTACCATATAATGTTAATAATATGGATTCCATACAACACATGTATATAATAGCAACGATAAACAATCAACCATCATCCAAAGTGCACCACACAACTGCATAAGCATTAAATATAAATAATTAACGCTTACACAGTCTGTCGACCAATCGATCGACATACAATTAAATAATTGGGATTAGTGTATGTCAAATATCATCCCAATACCCGTGTGGGGTTTTAATCCACAGACACTGAATATTATTTATGCAGTTGGGCAACGTGTAAAATTTATCGTCCCAATCAATGTCCTTCAAATAGGTGTACATAAACAAACCGTCCGGTTCGTAAATGAATATTTATTTGTTTACATTCACGTTAAAAATTATATTTTTAACTATATAAATATTTTATTTTATTTCACATCACACAATCAGTTCAATCAAATTTATTAACCAAACAATTAAATCAATCACCAAACAATTAACTAACAAATAAGCCGTCCATGGTCTGTGGACGACGAGTGTCGAGTGCTGCTAAGCACCGTTTGCATCCTAGTATATATTTTTAACTAGAAAAGGAAATTTAAAGTGAAAGTTCTCACCGACTAGCTAAACCAAACACCATGACTCTTCATATGTAGAACCTATTCACCGTGCTCCTAACGAGATCTGTTCAACACCGTTTGTGTTAAAAATTATATTTTTAACAACACCACTTCCTATATAAAAATCGAATTTTTACCGCTACTTCATATTTATAAAAATCGAATTTTTATCTTCACTACCTTATAAAAAATCATATTTTTCTCTCGCCATTCTCTATATAAAGATTTCGCCTTTTCAAATATAAAATTTCGCCTTTTCAAATATAAAGACTTCGCCCCTTCAAATGTAAAGATTTCACCTTTTCAAATATAAAGATTTCGCCTTTCCAAATATAAAGATTGAATTTTTATCTTCACTTCACGTATATAAAAATCGAATCTTTATCTTACTACACATATAAAATTATATTTTTACTCTTACATCATATAAAAATTATATTTTTATATCGATGTCCATAAAAAAACGAACCTTTGTCATATAGAAAATCTAATCTTTATTTCTAAGCTAAATATATAAAAATCATACCATTTTAAATATAAAAATCATTTCTTTTTAAACATAAACTGAAAATAAAACCCAATGCTCTTTTTATTTAAAACAAAAACTGATTTTTTTTCTAATTTAAATAAACTAATCTATTTACATATATTTAAAACTGAATTTATCTAGGGATTATAGAAATTGAATTCACAAGGGGAAACTCATTGAATTGAAGGGGGAGGGCTGCGTCCATCAGTGGCTGAGGAGGGGTCTTCTCCGTTGTGCGCCGGAGGTGGGTCAGGGGGCAGGCGGCGTTGGGATTCGGGGATCTTGATCTGAAAAGGGGGGCTCGCGACAGACTGGAGGGAGAAACGCTGGAGGGGAGGTCGAAGAGTGGGAGGTGGTGGAGTGGAGGAAGAAGATGGAGAAGCGGAGGTGGAGGTCGATGACGACGAGGCGGGCGGAGGAGCGGATCGCGATTCCTTTTGGTTTTTTTTCTTTGAAGAATAACGACGGGGGGTGGGGCTGAGAGGGGGTAAGGGGTAGAGAGAGAATAAGGGTTGAGATTATATTATATAATTTAATATTTTATTCTTTTTTAATTTTCAAAAGATTGACTTTCTATTTGAATTCGAAATGGGACCCAATGGCTGTCGTCCCTAGCGTTTTACCCCCATTCCGAACACAATGGTATATGTATCGCAAGTTGATTTGATCGTTTCGATTAGTTTTCATCAAAATCAACATATAACTCTATATATTGAATTTGAACGCACATTTCAATTTACTAGTTCCACATACGAACTAGAAAAATTCCCGAAAAATATTTTCTAGCTTCGTATTGACGATACGGTCCTAACAAAACTAATTTCATCAAATTCTGAGACCGTTGGAAAAATGGTCATTTTCCAGTCGATTAAAATCAACTGAAACTGGTCAAACGCGTTTTCCTTTGCCACGCTCACATATTGATTCGAAAAATTATGAAATTTTAAACCTAGCAATAATTTTACATTCCGGATCCAACAAAAGTGGTTTCATCGAAAACCGAGGTCGTCTGCAAAATTTCCATTTTTAAGGGCCAGAATTCCATAACGACTATTCTGAATTTTCAACCGGGCATAACTTTCAATCCCCGCTATGAAATTTTGATTTTTCGGATTCGTTGGAAAGATATTCTCAAATAGATTCTAATAATTTTGGGTTCGTTGAAATCTGGTTTGGCTTACACCCGGTACATTCATTTGAACTTTGAAATCGAATTATCGAACTACCGCGCCATTTTCAATTCCTTTTATAATTTAAAATAAATATATATACTCTAACGATGATTCGAATAAATATATACTTCTATTTTTATTCAAAATAAATTTCTCGTCGTTATTGTTTAAAATAATTCATTTTAAATATTCAAAATTTATTAAAATTGCCAAAATAATTTTTTTTTAAATTGGCTCGGATTTTCCGGGTTATTACAATCTCCCCCACTTAAAACTTTTCGTCCCCGAAAAGGAACGAAGCTGAAAGTTGTTTTACAATTCAACTCAACTTCCATTATTTTCATTACGTCTTAAGTTCTTCAACTTTTCAGTTTCTAAGAAATTTTCAAATTTTTCAAAAATTTGGCTAACACCCTAAATTTTCGAAAAATTTCGCCATAACCTCGCCTACACCGGGGACTTCGGGATATTTCATATAGCCTCCCATGGCCTTCTTCAATCCAAAAGAAAAAGAAAAAAGCCAAACGGCTAGACAATCGGCTCATAAAATCATCATCACCCAAACAAAACAGTAAATTATGGTAAACATGTACCTATTTGTCGGGCAAACAATTTTATTCTCTGCTCTAGCCTCCTTGCTATGACCTGTTCAATGCAAGTACACGCATATGCAAGCAAATGCGACTAATTTTCAATACAATTCACTATTTGATACAATTTGGCTATAGGGTACAAATTTTAATTAATCAACCGATAATCAACAACGCAACCATCAATCAATTAGTTGATTAGCTTTTCAAATTCATAACTTTGATACATAGTCAAAAAATCAGATTTTTGATGTCAAATCACAACAATAAGCCCTATCTAGTTTCGGTTCTCACACCAGTCAATTGGAAATATATAGAAATCTCACTTTCGAAACTCGAAAATAAATACTGGCGATGGTGCCCCGTCACCAGAATTATCCCCGGGAAACTAGAGTGTGATTTTATAACTATCCAGTATATTAAAACTTCGAATACACGTTTGCAAGACATATATGCAAAATCTTTATATATTGGATTGTCCAAATTCAATATAAAATAAATAATCAAATACGAATAATTGATTTAAATTTCAACTCAAAACTTGTTTTCATTTTAAAAATATACTCTTCACACTCGTCCTAGGATACTACTGATCCCATCTCTAACGAGTCATTCTCATTGGATATTACTAATCAAATCTCTGATGAATTCTTCCGTTTGGTCCTAATGTGCCCTGTTCTCGAGCTCTGTAAACCAGAGCTCTGGTACCTGCTGTGATAGCCCGTAACTTCCCCGTGAAGGAAAGCACGAATTACCTTGAGAACACGACAAAATAGAACGCAAACAGAAGAACATTTCATTGTTATTTACAACAATTCCATCAGAATACAAGAGTATACAGAGTATAAATAAATATTATACAACAAAGAATATCAGAGATTTAAATACAGTATTGCAGCGGAAAAATAATACAAAACACAACTGAAAGTAATACACAGATACAGAGCTTTCCAAGCATCGTTCCAGCTGTAAATCAGGATCCTATGAATATAAATCTGCAAAACCAAAACTACTAGCTGTCTGTGTCGAAAATAGGGGCACCCAGAGTTTAGGTTAAAACAATAAACTCCAGGTCAGTCATGTGACTGGTGTGAGACCTAAAACAGTTATTTAAAACTTTACTGAAGAGTAATTCAAGGGACCACGCCGTATAACACGGAACGGGTTTCCTTCCAAGAATACCAGTGCATAGAATAAACAGCACAATGCTTTTTCGAAAAATGAAGCTATTATAAGACCCAGGTCCCATCACACAATGCAACGCAAGCCGGAGGATAGAGTTTTCCCTTATAATAGCCAAACATGCTTGGTACGTTTAAAAAAAATCATTTGATACTATTGTAAGTGTACAGTGTCAAAACAATTCAAATCATAAATATCAATCATAGGCAGCATGGGTACCAACTATCATGTCGCCATACTAGGCTCTACAAATAAAACCGAAATATCTCGTATTGGAAATTGGATTTCCGTCATGAGTCGAGGAAAGGGGCAAGCTCCTCTCCGCTTCGAGACACTAGCAAATGCCTCGGGACTACACACTCGGGGTAACCCCTGGATATTCAGGGCCGGTCCTCTCTTACGTTTGAGGATTGGCAATTCCTGAACACACGTTTCCCGGTCCTTTCAGACCTAAAATCGAGGTGCCTCGCATCCAACAACCACATAGATGAAAAGTATATAAATGTCAGCCAGTTTAAGCACTGACACCACCACAGCTAGAAAGTAACGTCGTGCTCTCCCTGCAGTCACTACTTTTTGACTCATACCGAGGTGTGAGGCTCGCGAATTCACGTTATACACAAAGCTGCGCCACGCAGGCCATGCTTTGATCATCAACCACAAGACTTTGCTTTTCAACATAAGCCTTGATCAATTGCCACTTAGGCGTGCCACATGGGCAATTCATGCCATGCGACTGATGTCCACCGATATACAACCTCTGAGCTCGTACGTCTCAGAGAAAGGCGTTAAGCAAGAGAATAAATTCCTCGCCGCCAAACAGATGTATATTTAATAGAGATCAATCAACACAGAATAAAATCCAATGTCAGACACACAGTCCATTTACAAGTTCGTTCTGGGTCTGAATGAAACCGGAGGCACTTTCCTCGCATATCCATCGATCTCCAAGTACGTCTGGACGATCACCAACTGATTCCCTCCTCTTGGGTGTACAGCCCAATCAAGATCATCAGTAATCTCCCAAACGATGTGAAGACTTCCGGTCTTCAACCATCGTCTTCATCTTCGACATATCGTCGAATCGGTTATTCAGAATGGGTATAAACCCGGCCTTTCTGAATGACCCGCGTATATAATAAACAAGTGTTAGACAAACACAACATACGCCTCATTCCAATTCATCAGTCACTAACCGCAAATTAACAAGAGAACAATTCCCCAAATATTAACCCCGAAGGCCGAAACCAACATCAGATCAATACCCAAGAAACCATTCTTCTTAGCTAACCTACAGCTAGTTTCTAAATCTCACATTCTTAGGGAAAGGTTCCCATTAATTTTATCAAAGATCAATTCTTTAAAATTTATTCTTTAATCTTCCTTTGGATATCATTTCAAACCAAATTATGGTTTTCCAAACCTGTCGGGATTAGCGAACCACACCAAAGTAATTATTTATTTTATTTCCCAATCCCAACCTATTTATCCCATGAAGCAAAACTGGTAATACTCAATATCTAACACCATGGGGTTATCGGTAAAATTAATTACCATTTCGCGTTCAAATCTAATTAAAGATTTAACTATCGCTTTGGAGCAAAACTGGTGATACCCCATTCTTGCTCACTTTCCAAATTTGATAATTTAAATTATCAATTCACATTTCAATCTAATTACAGATTCATTAAAACTCCTTTTACTGGGTTAAAGAATTAATGTCATTTAAAACATAGCCCACGATAAACCCAAATCACATTCTATTTACTACTGGGTTAAAGAACAAGTGTTATTTAAAACACCATTCACGATAAACCCACAAGTCAATTCTAATTCAATTCCAATTAAATATATTAATTAATTGGTATACTTCATTAAATCTAAACAAAAAGATTTAATCTTTTCTCAACAGGGTTTAAGAACAGTGTTGATGAAGACACCATTCACGACAAACCCAAATCCCATTTGATATTAAATACAAGGCTCTGAATAGAAAATATATCGGCTTATATTCAATATCAAATTCTGAAACCCACAAATATCGCTTTGGAAATAACGATATAAAATATATCTTCCAAATTTCCTCCAAAATATCTGTATAATCACGGAATCTAATATCGAAATATTCCAAAGACAATTTCGATTCAAATCCATTCCAATTCATATATTGGAAATTCTGGTTATTTAAAACCAATTTCAAATCCAATTTATTTATTTAAAAATAATTGGATTTTAATTTTAGTTCAAAACTAGTTCATTTCGATAAAAATCTATTTTTATCTTTTCAAATATCGAGTTTTTCATCCCAATTTTTCCCAAATCATTTCTTATGATTTTACACAAATTATTACTATTTTTAATAATTTTATCAAGGCCCGTACAGTCGATTTTCAATAAATGCCACCGAACTGGACTTACATCGACCGTTTCCAAATTTGATTTGGACATAATTCCAAATCCAACCGTTAGATTTCAAATTTCTAATATTCATTGGAAAGCTATTTTCGATACGAACCCAACAGTTTTGGTTTTAGGAGAATCCGACGGTCGGATCTCCCGTAATGTCCGTTCGAAGCCAATGGTCAAAATTCACGAACTACCGCGGCGTGGCGCGGCGCGTTCTATTCAGGCCATTATATATATAATATATATTATATATATTTCATTGATTTCCTTTTAAAACGAATTTTATAAATCGTTTCAAATTTGTTTCAAAAACAATTTCAACTTCCATTTCAAATTCAAATCAAAATTGAATTTTCCATTATAAATTCATTTTCACTTTCATTTCTATTTGATTTCAATTCAAATCGATTTCAATTCAATTTCAGTTCGTTTTCAGTTCGATTTGAATTTTATATTCAATTCAATTCAAATTCCTTCTATATTCAATTCAATTCGAATTCATTCTATATCCAATTCAATTCGAATTCATTCTATATCCAATTCAATTCGAATTCATTCTATATTCAATTCAATTCGAATTCATTCTATATTCAATTCAATTCGAATTCATTCTATATTCAATTCAATTCGAATTCATTTTCTAAATATTCGATTTTTAAATCTCTTTTCTATATTCATTATAAAAACGAATATAATCGATATAAATATCGTTCGCGTCAAAATAGCGCATCTCTAATCAACATGGCTTTATATTTTTCAATAACTTCGTTATTCTATTCAACAAATGAATATTTATTCTATTCGACACATGAATCTATATTTCTTTCAACACATGACTAATCTCAACAAATGAGTACTGTCAGCACATAACTATTTTTTTGTTATGTAATATATTTTATAAAATTTTGATTTCTATTGTTAAATTTTTAATCAAACTCTAACCGTAAATTAGTAAGAGAATGATTCCCTAAATATTAACCCCGAAGGCTAAAACCAACATCAGATCAATATCCAGGAGACCACTCGCCTTATCTATTTTCCAGTTAGTTTCTAATTTTATATATGATAAAGATGTAAATTTTATTGTTAAAATATTTCGTTCAACACATGACTAATCTCAACAAATGAGTATTGTCAACACATGAACCTATATTTTATAATATATATTTTTTCAATTGGAATGAGGCCCAATCAATTACCATATAATGTTAATTATATGTATTCCATACAACACATGTATATAATAGCAACGATAAACAATCAACCATCATCCAAAGTGCACCACACAACTGCATAAGCATTAAATATAAATAATTAACGCTTACACAGTCTGTCGACCAATCGATCGACATACAATTAAATAATTGGGATTAGCGTATGTCAAATATCATCCCAATACCCGTGTGGGGTTTTAATCCACAAACACTGAATATTATTTGTGCAGTTGGGCGACGTGTAAAATTTATCGTCTCAATCGATGTCCTTCAAATAGGTGTACATAAACAAACCGTCCAGTTTGTAAATGAATATTTATTTGTTCACATTCACGTTAAAAATTATATTTTTAACTATATAAATATTTTATTTTATTTCACATCACACAATCAGTTCAATCAAATTTATTAACCAAACAATTAAATCAATCACCAAACAATTAACTAACAAACAAGCCGTTTATGGTCTGTGGACGACGGGTGTCGGGTGCTGCTAAGCACCGTCTACATCCTAGTATATATTTTTAACTAGAAAAGGAAATTTAAAGTGAGAAGTTCTCACCGACTAGCTAAACCAAATGCCACGACTCTTCATATGTAGAACCTCTTCACCGTGCTCCTACTGAGATCTGTTCAACACCGTTTGTGTTAAAAATTATATTTTTAACAACACTACTTCCTATATAAAAATCGAATTTTTACCGCTACTTCATATTTATAAAAATCGAATTTTTATCTTCACTACCTTATAAAAAATCATATTTTTCTCTCGCCATTCTCTATATAAAGATTTCGCCTTTTCAAATATAAAGACTTCGCCCCTTCAAATGTAAATATTTCGCCTTTTCAAATATAAAGATTTCGCCTTTTCAAATATAAAGATTGAATTTTTATCTTCACTTCACGTATATAAAAATCGAATTTTTATCTTACTACACATATTAAAATTATATTTTTACTCTTACATCATATAAAAATTATATTTCTATATTGATGTCCATAAAAAAACGAACCTTTATCATATAGAAAATATAATCTTTATTTCTAAGCTAAATATATAAAAATCATACCTTTTTAAGTATAAAAATCATTTCTTTTTAAACATAAACTGAAAATAAAACCCTATGCTCTTTTTATTTAAAACAAAAACTGATTTTTTTCTAATTTAAATAAACTAATCTACTTACATATATTTAAAAATGAATTTAACTAGGGATTATAGAAATTGAATTCACAAGGGGAAACTCACTGAATTGAAAGGGGAGGGCTGCGTCCATCAGTGGCTGAGGAGGGGTCTTCTCCGATGCAGCGTCGGAGGTGGGTCAGGGGCAGGCGGCGTCGGGATTTGGGGGTCTCGATCTGAAAAGGGGGGGCTCGCGACAGATTGGAGGAGGGAGAAACGCTGGAGGGGAGGTTGGAGAGGGGGAGGTGGTGGAGCGGAGGAAGAAGATGGAGAAGCGGAGGTGGAGGTCGATGATCGACGAGGCGGGCGGAGGAGCGGATCGCGATTCCTTTTGGGGATTTTCTTCTTTGAAGAATAACGACGAGGGGGGGGGGGAGACCTGAGAGGGAGTAAGGGGTAAAGAGAGAATAAGGGTTGAGATTATATTATATAATTTAATATTTTATTCTATTTTAATTTTCAAAAGGTTGACTTTCTATTTGAATTCGAAACGGGGCCCAACGACTATCGTCCCTAGCGTTTTACCACCATTCCGAAAACAGTGGTATATGTATCGCAAGTTGATTTGATCGTTTCGATCAGTTTTCGTAAAAATCAACATATAACTCTATATATTAAATTTGAACGCACTTTTCAATTTATCGGGGCCACATACTAACTAGAAAAATTCCCGAAAAATATTTTCTAGCTTCGTATTGACGATACGGTCCTAACAAAGTTAATTTCATCAAATTCTGAGACCGTCGGAAAAATGGTCATTTTCCAGTCGATTAAAATCAACTAAAACTTGTCAAACGCGTTTTCCTTTGCCACGCTCACATATTGACTCGAAAAATTATGAAATTTGAAATCTAGCAATAATTTGACATCCCGGATCCAACAAAAGTGGTTTCGTCAAAAACCGAGGTCGTTTGCAAAATTTCCATTTTTAAGGGCCAGAACTCCATAGCGACTATTCTAAATTTTCAACTAGGAATAACTTTTGATCCCCGCTATGAAATTTCGATTTTTCGGATTCGTTGGAAAGATATTCTCAAATAGATTCTAATAGTTTTGGTTTCGTTGAAATCCAGTTTGGTTTGCACCTGGTACATTCATTTGAACTTTGAAATCGAATTATCGAACTACCGCACCATTTTCAATTCCTTTTATAATTTAAAATAAATATATATACTCTAATGACAATTCGAATAAATATATACTTCTATTTCTATTCAAAATAAATTTATCATCGTTATTATTTAAAATAATTCATTTTAAATATTCAAAATTTGTTAAAATTGCCAAAACAAAAATTTTTAAATTTGCTCGGATTTTCCGGGTTATTACAGAGATCTCCTCATGTCCTTCTCCCATGGCACTATTCACGTGACTCGGCCATCACTAGTTCTTCCGCCCCCTCTTCTACTTGCCCCACCCGCTTACCACCAAAACGCAGTCCAACCAGAACAAAGCCCACTCATGTTAAGGGTTTGGTTCATTTAAAAGGGAGGAAAAAGAAAATGTACAACAAAAGAAAGAAGGTGGAGCACGCTGTACCATTTTGTGGGAAAGTTAGGTTTTGAAATTTTGAAGTGGAGTTTGTGTTTTTGTAAAACAAAGGGATTAAAAGAAATGGGGTAGCGAGGTCCTTTTATAAGAGAAGCAGCATGGAGGCCAAGTCATTTATCTTAGAGGGTTGCAGTAAAATTGTAGAATAGTTGTTTGATGGGGCATGTTTCAGAACGTGGTCGGCAAGGCTGAAGTAAATTAGCACACAAGTAAAATTTTGTTTGCTTCTCAAGCAAGAAAAATAAACATGTGTGATGCAAGGACAAAGAAAGGACAGCGGGGAAAAGTTAATTTTTCTTAAATGAACGAATATATAATATGTATATTTATACATGATCAACGTTTTAATCCGTATGGCCATACATGCGAACTTCAAAAATAACAAAAACATACAAACTGCTAAGTTTTAACTTTCCGGGTTCAATAGAATTACTTTCGTTGAATTCCGGCTTGGTTTGCACAATCGCGTTATTTTAATTTCAATTATATTCATCGGTTAACATTTAAATTTTGTCTACTGACAAAACAACTTCGTTTGGCTCCAAACAGGGAGGTTAACAATAATTAATTATATGCATTCCAATAAAACTTGTTCTGTCTAAAACGGAGGTCGTTTGAAAAGAAAACTATTTCTAGGGCCCATATATGTTCGATTAAATATTACTAAAATTCCAAATAAATTCTATTAAATAATAATAAAAAAAATTTAATGTATTTATTCAAATAAAATTATCGTATATCTTGAAATATAAGTTATAGAACTTAATATCATCAATTCGAGTTAAAACGGTACCCATTTCATATTAAAATCATTTTAAATTTATTAATAAACGTTATATATTAGTAACGATTTTCATAGCGATTATTTCAAAATTTGATTTGCACATTACTAATAATCTATAACACGAAACCTGAATTTTTCTGTTCCATTCGAAAATTATCATCAGCTAGATCCAAACGTTTCTTGTTTCACATAAATCTAACTAAAAACGGATTCTGTATATTCAATTGAAGTTGAAAATTCAATATTACGAACTGCTGCGCCATTTACTCATTTTAAATTATATATAAATTTAGCGTTCGAACTTCTTTTTAATGAACGAATTAGATATTAAAGTTCATTAATATTCCAAATATAATATTTGAAATAAATAAAATATTTGGCCATAAAAGTACGGGACATTACATTCTTTCCCCCTTAAAAGAATTTCGTCCCCGAAATTACTAAGGTAGGAATAATATGATAAAACCAATAATTTTCAAAATCCAATTTATAATAAATTGGAAACCAATTCAATATTGTATATAAATATTTTTTCAAAAATATCCAAAATTTTCTAACACTTTAAATTCCCGGAAAAATTCGGCAGAGTTTCCTCTGTACCGAGCGACTTCTACAATATCGCAGGAATAATAAATATATATACATCGACCTATATGGTCAGAAAACAAAACCAAAATTAATATTTTTGCGTAGGCGTACCTTTTACGAGCTCTATTGAGAATATTTACCCAATTTATGTGCAATCTGCGCAACAAATGTCAATTTTCTCGCTTTCTGGTACATGTACTTACTCATCTCGATATATAAGTAACCAATACATGAAATTTTAATAACATTTCATTTATCAAGCAGGATAACTAAGAAAATTCCCACAATCAACCATATAACATCCTTCATATGCAAACTCAGGTTTAAATTATCCAGTTTCAATTCATATGGTTTCTTTGAATTTATAATCCTGGAATTTTATTTCCAATTCATTAAAATATTGTTGAATTATATTCTAACATCCAATCAATATTAATCAATAGCCAATGCACAACCAATTCAATCAAATAAATTGAATTTTACGTTTGATTGGTTTAACATATTTCAATCATTAATCAATTAATATTTGATTGACTATTATTTAATTATCAATCCCGTTTCCAAATTTTACATTAATTTTATTTAATATTATTTATTCAAATTCCAATTTCAAATTTGTTTTATTTCAATACTATTCTTAATTTAATTACACTTAACCAAGGTTAAGTTCCATCTCTAAATTTTAGTCTAATTTAAATTCAGATCAATCAACCAACCTAATATCTCAATAATATACTAAAATTATTTCTTTCCTATACAAAAATATATTTCAGGTAAAATTATTTCATTTACCCTCTTTACAAAATAATGTTGTCAGTTCAACGCTTCTCAACACTTGAATCGATCAAACAACACAATACAAAACATTTGTATATAAAATTTACAAATACGCTCTCATATATAAATATTTAACTCGAACTAAGGTATTTCTAACCCCATCTCTATCGAATTACATCACAGAGCCAAGGTTATTACTAAACCAATTGCTCTGATACCACTGTAACAAACTAGGGATTTTCCGACCCCGAAAATCTACTTAAATACACTTACTGTATCTCGTGCCGACCTTCCAAGAATTGGAAACACCGGAATGTTAAAAGAAAGAAGTTAGAGGATGAGATAAGAAAGAAAGAAATATTAGAATAGAAGAAGAATCAACACACACAGAGTCTCACATCGCAGCGGAGCACAATATAATATATAAATAAATCTTTATTGAAAGCTTGAAATAAAACTTATAATCAGAGTACAACTTACAGCTAACACATCTGGATAGTTATAATAATCTGTCCTCATATACATCATACAGCGGAATAAATAATAGTACGTCTGAAACACTTACAGCTCGTCTTTAGACTTTGCAGCATCTGATAACCTGGACCTGTATAACCCGGTCTAACCCGAGCATTACAAATACCGGGTCAGTCTGGTGAACCAGAGTGAGAAAAACTCGAAAAGATTTTTGGGGAAACATCCAACTTGATTTTAAAGTTCAAAACCTTTTCGAAAGAAAAAGATAATCGTAAGACCAAATCCATACATAAATACGGATGGTTTTTACCTTACGATAACCCAAAACATTTTTGAATACAATATTATTCCGATATTATGATAGTGTCTAAATACAAATAAATAGAATCTAGCAGAACGCTTGCATCTCACGCTCCACATATATAGTATACAAACAAAACCGCGGGCGCTTATTGGAGATTGGATTCCGACTAAGATAAGGTATGGAGCCACCTGCCGATAGTGTACCTCTAGAGGGGAATACACTGGGTTCAACAAGAACGTCTTGTAACCCGGCACACATATGACCTACCACTCATTTCGCTTTAGTGTATCGAATGTATATCACCAACGCTTGGGCTCAAACCACCGTTTCCCAAAAAGGAACAGCATCGAAATAGATTAAAAAAGGAAATAGATTTTCTCTAGATAGGTGATTATACACCCTAATGGGAGCGACCCACATAGCCATGCTGCCTGCCCGATTTTTGTCATTTCCCGGATGATGAGACTTGAGGCTACGCTTTATCGGCACACCACATTCACTTCGGATGCCACATCGTCAGATCCATCGAAATCACTAATTGACGTCCACAACAATACTTTATGTGTTAGCTAAAAGAAGTTTCCTTCTTCGCTTTCACTCTTGGTACAGTTGAAGAAATCAATGTACGTGACCTTTCTGGAAATACTCTGTCAGACATCCATCCATACAAGTCACCCACGAACATGATGAACCGAAGGCACTCTCCTACTGCATTCTAGGAATCACCCTGAGAATCAGTAGCGAGAAGTCCTTGCAAATCCATAGATTCCAACCACGATAGAATCACAGTATATCTCTGCTTGCAAATCAGAGATTTTAAGTAATCCTTCCGCTTATGAAGATCAACGATCTTCAATGGCTCCATATTCAATCAGCATCTTTAACATATTCGTATTTGCTGGACGGAATGGTTTTCGAATATAAATTCGATCCAGATCTTTCTGTACCAACAATCGTATGGGCCAAATTTGATTATCGGTTATTTAGCTATCAAATAAAACAACCATTCATCCATATTGAAATGTATTCACTGATTCACTACTCAGTATCATTTAGCCTATTTAACGAATCATATGTTAATTATATTCTTCAAATTTTCCAATATTTGAAACATCGCTTTTACTTCTTATCACAAAATAAGAATATTCTTCGAATTCATTTTTCTACTCATAAACTTTTCAAAAACAGTTTATAATATCATTTACGAAAATTGTAACTTATGGTTCCCTCAGCTACTCTCGTTTATAAACTAATACTACCCTTTTTAAAACCTATTTAAATCTCGAACATATTTAATTAACTAATTATTTAGTACTCTATTAAATTCTTCCTATTTACGTTAATAACCCTTTACGATATTATATACGAGTTTCGATAAACAAAACCCTATAAAAAAATTATTACAAATTATTTTAACAACTCGAATTCATTTGTTTAAAACTACATAAACAAAGCTTTTACCAATCTTCTATTAATATCATATACAATTATTATACTGATTTCCTTTCAAATTCTTATATTGATATTTACCAAAACAATTCAACTTATCATCTATAATAGGTGTTACAGATTAAATTTTAAAACCAATTTACCCTCATTTACCACATTCTCTTTTAATCATACTTGACAGCCTTTTTGTTGTCTAAAACATATAATAATCTTTTATAAAAACCTTATATCTAAATTTAGTCCATTTCATTTGTAACCAATGTTACAAAACACATTTACAAACCACTAACTTTATTTACTATCTTGGATTCATTTCCAAAGCGTTAAATTTCCATTTACAAAATCCTTTGTAAATTAACTACAACCACTTACCATTCTTTTTCATTTCCACATCTTTAACTTTATTTAGAAATTCCATTTTCAGTTCATTATCGACAACTAATATTTGTCGTCATTATCCAAACCTCTAACTTCTTTTAATCCTGCCTTCAGTTAGCATTCCGAACTTCGGAATATCACATCCCAAACCTTGGGATAAACCCACTTTGATTAGTCATTCCGAACCTCGGAATACCACATTCCGAACCTCGGAATAAAACTCGCTTAACCATTTCATATCATCTCCCAACCTTTCAATTTATACTTACCCAATCCCCTTATTTAGTAACTTATTTTACAACTCTTTCACGTATGATCAAATCATACTCGTATACCCAACTATGTTATATTTTAGGAAAATCTTGATTTAACCATCTATTTCCACTATCGGTTTTAAATCCAAATATAAATTCATATTTGTTATTTCAAACGAAACCCCATTTATAAATCTCTATTATAAATCCATATTCATATTTTTAACTTCGAATTTATTCCCAAACAATACTCATTTCCAAACTACCAATGTGTTAATCTTATTTACGAAATGTTATTTAATCACCTTTCGTATTATTTAAAACACCGTTAGTTAAAACCAATCATTTAATACAAAAATATCTCCTTTTGAATTCTTTTATGAATTCTCATATATCCATGATTAGTTATTCTATTTCGCTATTTTAAATTCATTTAAACTTCCTTTACGACCCTTAAGGTCTTTATAAAACCATTTTAACATTTAAATAGCTAATACGATAAACTTATATTGTTTAACCATTTATTTTAATAATATATTACATCTCTACTAGTTATATTCTGTATATTTGTAAAAAAAATTAAATTAGATTTCGACTATTACTTTTACAATAAAAATCATATTCAAATTCATATAAAAATATATTTATCTCTTTGCAACCACTTGAAATCCATTTAATACCGATTTAGAAAAAAATCGTTTCTTTTAATCGCGGTACTAAAGAGGCAAATGACTACTATAGCACCAAACCGTGAAATATAAACCAATTTCACATTCCATAACAAACAGTATAATCATATTGATAAACGTTATCAATATTAGTGAGGAATCCAACCAGATTACCCCCAAACTATTATTCTCTACAAAACAATGGGTTACCACAGTTCAAATTATAAGGCCAATCAATATTCGTTTTCCATCCAACTAGTTGATCACATAAACAGTTTAATAATAACTGTAACAGTCAATACTGGGCTAATAACAGAATTGCAAGCATTCAATTATTTATTCATAACGTTTATATCAGTATAAACGTAACCACTGAGGTAAGTTACCCCAATTGGATTCAATCGTTAAAAATAACGATTTGTTTTAATTAAATTAAACGAACGTTTAATTTTACTGTTTTAGTCCATTTATGAATATAAAATCAACAACGAACAAATAAACAAACAACCATTAACAATCATAGCACATAATTATAAAACCCAATTTATATAAAATATAAATGGGAAGAACTGAGTGAGTTTAACTCACCTTGGTTTTATTCTGTCGTTAAATTGGCTTGTTTAAATTAAATTAAAATTTCCAACTGTCTTCGGCGTCGACTGTTCCAACTCCAGAATGTAATGCTCCTTTATCGGGTTCCAACGCTTCTCGTTTTGTTCAATCCTGATATTATATGAACGAATTATAAATTTAATGAATTAGCTATTTAAATTAAATTTATAAATCCTTAATCAAACTAATTAAACAAATCTAATTATTTATTTAACTTGTCTAGTTATAATGCTTAACACATATAATAGTAAACTCGTTGATACTTCTTACCAGCAGTATACATGCCGAGTTTGATATGGGCCGACTTCTGTTCTCTTTCACTCCCTTTTATACCTGTTACTTTCCAATATGTTATTTGTCTGAAAATATATGCCACCTTCATTTCTTTTTCTTTCTTTTTTTTTAATCATAAAGGCCGAAGCCCATTCGTTTGAAAGTCCACGTCGCCCAAACACTATCCAAACCGTAAATGCACAGACTTCTTCTTCCCCAGTTTGTATTTTCCTCCTACTCCTGTACGTGCGTTTTCATTTCTATCCCCATTTTTTTTTCTTTTTTCACGTTTTGGCCAAAAACCCATTGCAAAAAGATATTAGCCCACCCCTTAAACATTCCTTCTCTTATACTTTCTGATGTTCTTCTCCTCGCATAACAACAGACGTGCGCTGCCTTTCAAATGCTCCCACCGTCTTCCATCAACGAGATCTGCTCCACGCTACAACTGCATGTGTTCCATGCTCCTCCCATACTTGCTTACCAATCTCCATCTATTCTAGCAAACATCTAACAGACCTCACCATCCAGTAGTGCCCACGCAACTCCCTCTGCTATTGTTTTTCGCATGAAACACAGCTACACTACTCAATGAGATCTCCTCATGTCCTTCTCTCGCGACACTGTTCACGTGACTCGGCCATCACTAGTGCTTCCGCCCCCTCTTCTACTGGCCCGACCCGCCTGCCACCAAAACGCAGTCGAACCAGAACAAATTCCACTCATGTTAGGGGTTTGATTCATTTAAAAGGGAGGAAAAGGAAATTTTACAGCAAAAGAAAGAAGGTGGAGTACGTTGTACCATTTTATGGGAAAGTTCGGTTTTGAAATTTTGAAATGGAGTTTGTGTTTCTGTAAAACGAAGGGATTAAGAGAAATGGAGTAGCGAGGTCCTTTTATAAGAGAAGTAGCGTGGAGGCCAATTCATTTAGCTTATAGGGTTGCAATAAAATGGTAGAATAACTGTTTGATGGGGCGTGTCTTAGAACGTGGTTGGTAAGGCTGAAGTAAATTGGCAGACAAGTAAAACATTGTTTGGGTCTCAAGCAAGAAAAATAAACACGTGTGATGAAAGGACAAAGAAAGGACAGCGGGGAAAAGTTAATTTTTCTTAAATGAACGAATATATAGTATGTATATTTACACATGATCGACGTTTTAATCCGTATGGCCATACATGTGAACTTCAAAAATAACGAAAACATACAAACCGCTAAGTTTTAACATTCCGAATCCAATAGAATTACTTTCGTTGAATTCCGGCTTGGTCTGCACAATCGCATTATTTTAATTTCAATTATATTCGTCGGTTAACATTTAAATTTTGTCTACTGACAAAACAACTCCGTTTGGCCCTAAACGGGGAAATTAACAATAATTAATTATACGCATTCCAATAAAACTTGTTCCATCTAAAACGGAGGTCGTTTGAAAAGAAAACTATTTCTAAGGCCCATATATGATTGATTAAATATTAATAAAATTCCAAATAAATTCAATTAAATAATAATAAATAATTTTTAACGTATTTATTCAAATAAAATTATCATATAGCTTGAAATATAAGTTATAGAACTTAATATCATCAATTCGAGTTAAAACGGTACCCATTTCATATTAAAATCCTTTTATATTTATTAATGAATGTTATATATTAATAATGATTTTCATAGCGATTATTTTAAAATTTGATTTGGACATAACTGATAATCTATAACACAAAATCTGAATTTTTCTCTTCCATCAGAAAACTATCATCAACTAGATCCAAACGTTTCTTGTTTCATAGAAACCTGACTTAAAACGGATTCTGTACATTTAATTGAAGTTGAAAATTCAATATTACGAACTGCCATGCCATTTCGAGCTTGTTTTAAATTATATATAAATAGTGTTCAAACTTCGTTTTAATGAACGAATTAAATATTAAAACTCATTAATATTCCAAATATAATATTTAAAATAAATAAAATATTTGTCCACAAAAATACGGGACATTACAGTCTCGCTTGTTTTGTATTAGGTTATTTTATTATTATATTTTGTTCTTTGCGCTGTGAGATGTACAACGGGTTCTTTGTTGGTTCACTGTTCAAATTCCTTCCTTTTCCTTTCTTTTGACGACTGTCCCGTGCTGGTTGGGCGTCGGTACAATGCATTTCATTAGAAATGTTGGCTAGTGTGGCGCGGTCTGTCACATTTGGTATCAGAGCTCTAAGTTGCGTAGTTAACCTAGGGAAAGACACCAGGGAGAGATAGTACGTATATGAGAGCGCGTATTTGTTATGTTTTGGGTTTTTAAAAGTTATATGTATATATATATACTATTAGTATATCTAAGGATGAAGTTGCACTGTACTGGCACCACTATGGAGATGGTTAATCATTTTCTCTTTACAGATTAAACGATGAGCCGATATACGAGGAATACTGGTTCAGGAGTCAATAAAAGGAATGCTCCTGACATGAGGACGATGTTTACTACCTTCATGCGAGAGATGCTGAGAGATGTTCAGGGAGCAGCTCCTAATGCTACAAATGGCGGTGGTGCGGTAGTGCCGGGGCCTAGGGCCGATTTCGCCAAGCACTGTAAGGATTACAGTACTAGTCTTGGTAGGAACCACGGAATGGAATCTGCTACAGAAGTTCAGGATAGGATTGATAGTTGTGAGTGCATATTTGAGGATTTGGGAATCTAAGATGCAATGAAGAGGAAGCTAGCATCCTTTCAGCATCAAGGACAAGCTATGAATTGGTGGAATGCTATTAAGGCAGCTACTCTTGAGGATCAAGTTACTAGGAATCAGTTTAAGACCCGCTTTAGTGACAAGTTTATCCTATCTGCCTAGAAGTTGGAGTTGTTTAGGAAGTTCTTGGAGCTTAAACAGAATGGTAACGCAATCTCGGAATATATTGCTGAGTTTGATACTTTATCGAAGTATGGACTATCTCTTATCGATACTCCCGAGAAGAAGAATGAGAAGTTCATAATAAGCTTCGATCAGTACTTGGGGGAAAGGCTTATAAACCATATTGATGAGACTTTTGAATCGATTGTTGGGAAAGCATTGAGATCAAAGAGCCTTTATCCTTAGCCCAAGATTGAAGTCGCTGTTGCTTCTACAGAGGGGCCAAAGCCGCAAGAAAGCGGTGGAGGCAAGAATAATGCTTAGAATAAAAGGAAGCAGAGTCAGACTAAGGATGGTCAGAAAAAGAAAGACAGGCAAGAGGTAGAGTGCTTTAGCTGTGGCAAGAAGGGCCATTAAGCTAAAGAATGTCGAGCAAAGCCAGCAGACAGGAAGTGCTTCAATTGTGGCCAAGTGGGACATCAAAAGGATAAGTGTCCACAACCTCTTAAAGAGAAGCAGATTGTGAAAGCATATGCTATTAATGTTGTTCCTTTTTCATCGAATGCCCCAACTGCGGCGGATAAATGAAAGAATGTCGTCATTCAAGGTATGCTTCCTATTTATGATGTTCCTGATTGAGTACTGTTTGATACTGGGGCTTCCCATTCCTTCATATCTAGAGACCTGGTAGATAGGTTGGAATTGGAATCGTAGATAGTCGAAAGACCTTTAGTGGTGACGAACCCGATTGGTGATTCCACTAGCCTTAGTACGATTTGTCGTAATTTGGTCTTATCGAGTCATGGATGTATGTTTGCTTGTCATTGCTTTGTCTTGGGCTTTACTGGGTTTGGCATTAATTTGGGAGTCGATTGGTTCCAAAGATATGTGGTGGTGGTAGACTGTGAGGGATTTTCGATGACTATTAGGGCGGTTGATGGGCGGAGGGTAGTGTTTGATTGCCTACCTAGTGATGAGGTGATGGCTACTTTTCTAAATTCCCTCAACATCCCGTAAGACGAGTTATCAGGGGTTCCCATTGCTGGCCGGTATCCGAATATCTTCAAGGAAGTGACCGGACTTCCACCACATCGAGAGATTGAATTCCGTATTGATTTAGTGAAAGATGCCAGACCTATAGTGATGCCACTTCGTCGTATGGCACCAAGGGAGCAGCGAGAGCTCGGGGTGCAAGTGAGCGATCTTTTGGAGAAGGGATTTATCAGAAGAAGTGTTCTCGAGTGGGGAGCACTAGTCATATTTCCACTATGGCAGACGATTCTCTTCGTTTATGTGTGGACTATCGCGAGTTGAATAAGGTGACTAGGAAGAATAAGTATCTTCTTCCACGAATAGATGATTTGTTTGATCAACTAGAAGGAGTAAGAGTGTTCTCCCTGTTGGACCTCGCGACAGGATTTCATCAGCTCTGAGTAGCAGTTGAGAGTATTTCTAAAATGGCCTTTCGGACGCCGTCTGGATTCTATGAGTGGTTAGTCAAGCCATTCGGGTTGACCAATGCACCAACATATTTTGTGGATCTTATGAATAGGGTATTTTGGGATCAACTGAACAAATTTGTTCTTATGTTCGTGGACGATATCCTTGTTTACTCGAGGATAGAGGAAGAACACAAGGAACATTTGAGGGTAGTGATGGAGGTGTTGAGAAAACACCAATTGAAAGCGAAATTTTCGAAGTGTCACTTCTGGAGGAGGGAAGTGAGATTCTTGGGCCATGTTGTATTAGAGAATGGTATTGCTGTGGATCCTGCAAAGGTGGCTACATTACAGGATTGGTCTATGCCCAAGAATGCTACATACGTAAGAAGTTTCTTGGGATTAGCTGGATATTATCGTAAGTTTATCCAAGCTTTCTCCAACATAGCGACACCGTTAACTCAGTTGACCAAGAAGAATCACGCTTTCATCTGGGACGAAAGGTGTGAGGATTCATTTAAGGGTCTAAAGGGAAAGTTGACGAGTGCACCAGTGTTAGTTATTCCTAAGGGGAACAAAGAGACGATGGTATACACGAATTCCTGTGGTACCGGACTAGGTGTTGTACTGATGCCAGGAGGTAGGGTTGTAGCTTATGCTAGTCGGCAACTGAAACCGCATGAGAAAAGATATCCTACTATGATTTGGGGTTGGCAGCGATCGTGTTCACATTGAAGATGTGGAGACACTATCTCTTGGGAGAAAGATTCGATCATAAGTCGTTAAAATATCTCTTTTCTCAGAAGGATCTAAGTCTCCAACAGCAAAGATGGTTAGAATTCTTGGCTTCCTATGATTTCGATATCGCATATACACCAGGAAAGGGCAATGCAGTAGCTAAGCATTAAGTAGGAGACATGTCAGTTTAGGGGCTATGTTTCTGGAATGGAAGCAATTGGATATATCGTTTGGTATGATTTCAGACCAAAGTGCGAACTAGATCCAGAAATGTTAGCAAGTTTGACGATCAGACCCACTTTGATTGAGAGGATTGGTTCCAGACAAAGGGACGATCCTAACC
Organism: Allium sativum; assembly: GCA_030737875.1. Lineage (NCBI taxonomy): Eukaryota > Viridiplantae > Streptophyta > Magnoliopsida > Asparagales > Amaryllidaceae > Allium > Allium sativum. The sequence goes on from CM060921.1 coordinate 373,965,913, forward strand.
TATTAGAAATAATCTCCAAGATAGAGATGGGTATTGACAGTGAGGAGATGAACAAGTATGGGCTTGATCGAGGTGGATGGCTTAGAAAGAATGCGAGACTAGTTGTGCCCAATGTCAATGTATTGGGAGATGAAGTGCATAGAGAATGTCATCACCCAAAACTGACTATACATCCCGGTGGTAACAAAATGTATCGAGACATGAAGTAGACCTACTACTGAGAAGGGATGAAAAGAGGCATTGGGAAGTTTATATCCAAATGCATGAACTGCTAGCTAGTTAAAGCTATGCAAAAGAAGCCTAGTGGTTTGTTGCAACCATTAGAAATTTCCGAATGGAAATAGGAACAAGTCTCAATGGATTTCATTGATGGGTTACCAAGGACTAGATCGGGCCATGATAACATTTGGGTCATTGTGGACGGATTGACCAAGAGTGCAAGGTTTATACCTGTCAAGTCGAATAGAATAGCAGCTAAGTTAGAATAACTGTATATGAAGTGGGTAATGAGATTTCATGGAGTACCCAAAGGCAATGTGAGTGACCGAGATCCGTTGTTTACTAGTGGATTTTGGAAGAGCTTACAGGAGGCTTTAAGGTTAGAATTACATCTTAGTACCATGTTCCATCCTCAAACCGATGGTCAAACAGAGAGGGTGAATCGGTTATTAGAAGATCTCTTGATAGATTGCATATTAGATTTTGGAGGGTCATGGGATGACCATTTGCATCTGGTTGAATTCACATATAATAGTAGTTGTCAATCCAGTATTGATATGGCTCCATTTGAAGCTTTATACGGAAGACCGTGCACCTCACCATCATGTTGGCTAGAAACTGGTGAGAAATTTGTGCTTGGACCTGATGTGATAAGAGAAACCTCAGATAAGATCAAGGTTATCCAACAATGAATGAAGGATGCCAAAGATAGGCAGAAGAGTTATGCTGATAAGAGATGAAGAGAACAGAAATTCTCCGTTGGCGACTTGGTGTTTGTCAAGATTTCTCCATTAAAGAGCGTGAATCGATTTGGTAGGAGAGGCAAGCTAGCACTAAGGTTTGTTGGTCAATTCCCATTTCTCGAGCAAGTGGGGAATTTAGCATATAAAATTGGATTACCTGACAAGATAGCAAGAGTTCACAATGTATTTCATGTTTCCCGGTTAAGGAAGTTCATGTACAATCCCGATATGACTATTTCACTGGATCAGTTGGATGACATCGATGTAGAACCCGAGGAGGTTGGGAACCGCAGACCAATCTGTATTGCCGAGTACAATACGAAGGAACTTCGAAGGAAGGCAGTGCAATTGGTCAAGGTCCAGTGGGGTGATAACGAGAATGACTATACTTGGGAAACAGAGGAGAGCATAAGGAAGTTGTATCCAGAACTCTTTGGTAGGTAAGATTTTAATTACGATTTAGCCATTCTGCGTGCTAGGATAGACTTGTTGTGTTATTATGTGTGTTTGATTGTTTGTAAATGGCTGATAGGCATGTGGGATCCTTTGTATGTTTTGGTTAAGGAATTTCGGGGGCAAAGTTTTTTAAGGGGGAGAATGTAAAGACCCGCATTCTACGTGTTGGAGGATCGTAGAGTATTTATTTCATTTTCATACGAGGTCATATAGTCGTGTAACTTTGGGGAATGACTATTGGGGTCATTTCCCATGTTCAAGATTTTTGCCGGTTTTTAAATGACCGTTTTGCCCCTAGCAAATCTTGTTTTGCTTATAACTTTTGATTGGAAAGGATTTTTGACCTGAAACCACTTCCATTAGATTCAGATTATGATTTACCTTTTTGTAGAGTGGTCACATTAGCCAAATTGATTTAACGTTTGGGAGATATGACTGAAATAAGGTTTGGAAGGTGAAAAACAGCTTAACCGGGCCAAATAGGGTGATTTGCAGCTAGGCCCATTGGGGGATTTTCGGGATTTGGGTTACATAAGGGCTGAAAAGGGTTACAGGAACCTTTCTTTGTCATTTTTACAACCGCCACTTACCTCTTTTTAACCCTAACAATGGCCTCCACCTTCTGAATCACTTCCTAATCACCTTTTTGTCACTAATTAAGCAAATCAACGTCAAATCAAGTCAAATTAGCATCAAATCAGAGTTGAAGCTGCTGTGTTGCTTTGGAAATCATGCCAAAACAGTAGTAAAGTTCAGATCTATAATTCATTTGTGGTTAAGGTGAGTGATTTGCATTGTTTTTCACTAATTACGACTAATTAGGGGTTATTAGTGTTAATTAGCGAAATTATGTATGTTAAAATTCTGGAAAAATATGTTAAAATTCTTAAATATTATTTTAGGGCTCTGATAAAAATTTGGGTTAATTTGGACATGTTTTGCTAATCGTACGGTTAAATTATGATTAAAGAGATTAAGGGGAAAACATGTGTTTTTGGTATGTTTGATCCATATTGACATGTTAAATCATTGTTTTGGTATTTTTGATCGATTCTCTATGTTGTTATTACTGTTTGGTATGGTTTGTGTTTGCATAGAGAGGCTAGAACGGTCGAAAACGCCGTCGTGTGAGGTAAACAGTTGCTGGAAATAAGTGTAGGAAACCGGATCGGATTGGTGGAGAAGGGCCGGGTCGGGTCATATAACCCACCCACGAACCACATCATATAACCGGGCCGATGCCAAGACCCTGAACCCACTCGTGAAGCACCTCCGAACCAAACCGTTGTGAACCACCTCCCACGAGCCGCCTCCCCATGAGCAGGCCAAGCACACCCGAACCAGAGCCATCACGAACCCGTTACCCTGAACCGATGAGGGAGTACTCAAGCCGCTTGCAACATGAATGGAGACCACGAACCAATGCCTGGAGGAGTCACGAACCGGTGGAAGGATGCAACCTAATCCGAACCGAGTTGGTGAGCACGAACCGACCTGCCAGAGGGAGGACATTACGAGCCGCGTGGAGCTGCTTTACGAACCGATCCGGAGAAGACTAGAATCCGAGATGCAAAGGTAGTCCAAATAAGAATTTGTAACTCAGGATCCAGATGGGAACCAACAAGTTAACTTCATGAGTTGGACTTTGCTGCGGGACGTGTGCAAAAGGGATTATCGATGTCTATAGCTTTGACTCACCACTGAGAGACGGATATTGGCTATGGATCAGTGTAGTGGAGTTGTCATGGCTCCATGGGGCAAAGTGATCGTAGCAGAGCTATGAGCCAGTGCAGTGGAGTTGTTATGACTCCATGGGGCAGAGTGGACATAGCAAATGATTAGTGGCTATGGATCAGTGCAGTGGAGCCGTCATGACTCCATGGGGCAGAGTGATCGTAGCAAAGAATTGGGTGATCAAAGTGGTAGATATAGTATACTTTACGCACTGAGTTAGAGATGTGAGGATGATTGTTATGTTTGATGTTTGCTATCACCATGACATGTACACCCCTCCCCATTATTTTCACACCATGTGCCAGTGTCAACTCAGAGTATCATACATCCTGTTGTGCTAATTTTTTGGTTGCAAGTCCAGGTTCAGGTTTGGTTATGTATACTGTTATTGTTCTTTTTTTGCTACTTATCGCTCATACCAGACTTTTTGTCTGACCCAGGGTTTTATGTCTCTTCTTATTACTCTGGGTGCTCCTAGACGAGTAGACTAGAGACAGGTTAGCTGGTTATGCATGAGCATATGTCCGGAGACGAGCAGGAGACTTGCACGTATTATTCCCATATATTCTCCCTGCGTTGTTACTGGTTACTACTTTGGGCATTAGTAGTGTACCTTACTATTTTGCTTTAGAGACAGCTTTAAAAGTTGTAATAAAGATGGTTTGGATTATAAGCTGTATTTTGAATTTTCCGCTGCTATGATGGTTTAGTTTCCAGCTTATGCACTATCTCGCCTGTTTTGTATCAAGTTATGTTATTATTATATTTTGTTCAATGCGCTGTGAGATGTACTACAGTTTGTTGGTTCACCGTTCAAATTCCTTCCCTTTTCCTTTCTTTTGAAGACCGTCCCGTGCTGGTTGGACGTCAGTACAACACATTTCCTTGGAAATGTCGGCTATTGCGGGGCAGGCTATCCCACGAAGCAAAGGAAAGTTGGCCCCAAGGTTTGTTGGACCATTTCCGATAGTCGAGCAGATTGGAAAGCTCGAATATAGATTGGATTTACTTGAGAATATGTTGAGTGTGCACAATGTTTTCCATGTGTCATTTCTATGGAAGTATGTGTATGATTCGAATGTGGTGGTAGCTCCGGAGCAGTGCGAAGACCTAGAAGTCGAGACCATAGTTACGAAACCTTGTAAGCCGCTTCGCGCTATGGGGAATGACACGAAACAACTTAGGAGTAGGATGATTAAGTTGGTCAAGGTACAATGGAGTGAGGATGATGGTGATTGTACGTAGGAGACGGAAGAGAGTATGAAGACTGCAACAACCCGAATTCCAACATACCGAATTTTTTTCAAAATTCTAATCTATCGAAACTTGTGTTGGTTTTTCGTGTATCCTGTAGAAAAGACAGAGATATAAAATATATCAGAGCTTAGAAAACATCTAACAGCGGAATGGATAAAATATAATATAATCAAAATATAGCCTCACCTAGATAATAATACTGCCTAACCAATATCCAAAGCTATCATATCTCTGCCATAAATCTAACTTGCTAGTATGTTATGAAGAGTGGGTCAGAACACAATTTCCGATGACTGGATTTAAACTACACATTTTGGATAACCCTACATATACCATTCAGTTACATTTTCTTATTTATTAGGTTACTTGGGTTAACAACACTCAAGGCTTACACACACGTCATTCCCATCTACTTCCTAGTGGATTAACCTAATATAGTATATATGTAGATACCCCCAACATCAAGGTACACCCCACGGTACCCCACTCGCACGGTCTCTGCCGTAACACCAACAGAAATATACGCAGTCCCCATCCTACGCCAGAACGACGTACGGATCTTTGTATAACAATGCTCCGTTCCGCATCGAACCGCCATCGCCGTGCTACGTAAGCTTACGGACTACCACCTTCGATCAAATCAGATTCCATCACAGAGTAATGCCCTAGAGTCTATGATACACCGGCTAGAGCAGACATGCATGCATTTAGACTTTCTCACGTATGTATCGTTAATCGTACTCGATGCCTTAACCTTTACGATACACCGTCCGGAAACGGTATGCATGTATTCACTTGTATTATCTACCATGAACCGAGTTCCATAAAAGGGTTGTACAAGAAACACGGAACTCGGTCGGGAGATGTTTAGATATCTGTATGCACAGATGCTATGGTCTGCATTTTCATAGTGGCTATGGTCCCACCAGACCCTCCCACATCTAGTGAAATACAAACAAAATTGAGAGCTAGTGACGTGGCCCTGGAAAACAACAAACAATATCCTAATTGGCCTGTCCCCAACCAAAGCCTTGATAGAGAAATGTCAATGATCTGTAGGTTTGGCTTTCTGTCTTTCTGCATAACGTATCATGCTGACTGTTGAAGGTTGATACCTGATGACTGCTATCAAACAGATGGTTAGATCCGCCAAAGGCAAACAAATAAAATGCTAGTAACCCATCTAGTTACAAGGCAACCAGATCGTCGAATCACCTACACACCCTACAACCTTCTGGCTAACCACTATCGTGGCACTCATGCTATACTCACTGGGTAGTAACGTGCAGACCTAATCTCTGCGAGCACGACCTACATGCTGTCACTGCACACACTACAAGAAAAATACCCTATTGCAACTAGCTATTTGCAACAGGCCTCAAATGTCAGTTGCAGTAAATGATATTTAGCAACAGACTTATCATGGCTGTTGCAATAGATAAGATTTAACAACAGGCTTTCCCTTCCTGTTGCGAAAAGCATATTTTTCGCAAGAGCGCTCTCATGCCTGTTGCGAAAACATACTTTTAGCAACTGCTCTTTCATTCCTGTTGCAATAGATATATTATTTGCAACTACACTTTCAAACCAGTTGCAAAAATGATATATTTAGCAACTGTTTTCACCAGTTGCGAGAACTATAATTTTTTTGCAACAAGTAATGCCACTTGCAAAAAACGTAGTTTTAAAAGTTATTTTTTCCCTAAGTAATATTCGGTTATAATATAAGAAGTATAAAAATTTATAATATTAAATTATTATATATAAATCTATATTAAATTATTATTTATAATTAGATATAAAAATAAAATTTTATATTTATATTCAATTCAATACCCAGACTAATATAAAATTATAAATGAACAATGTCATTTTCTAGACAAAATAAAAAAAAGTATAGAAAATATGACAGTTCAAAATGTTGAACAATGGTGCTTCTTGTTTGTATTTATATAAATTCAGTAACATTTTAAACTATACCTTTCAAGTCTAAACTTTCCATGATGTTAACCCGTTTTCGGTCCATATTTTTTTGAACTGCATATAAGTAAACTTCGGATGTTATTAAATATCAACGCATTTTCAGCGTGTATACCACGTTTTGGCTCCATCTCTCAAATTTTGGCTCCAATCCCCCAAATTTTGGCTCCAATTTTCGCTACAGCACCCCCTTAAAACAAATCCCTAAATTTTCTTCCATATCCAAACCCATCAGAAAAATCCTCAATTCTATTTGACAACCAAATCCCCAAAATTGAAATCGAACATGGAGGACCTGCCGACTCAAACTTGAAAGAGCAGCTCAGGAGATGGTACGAGACCTCCAACGGAAGATGGAAGGAGGAAAGATTCACTCGTTCAAGAGTCCGCTGGACTCTATGGAAGGAGGAAATCGAAGTCGAATTCGAAACTGAGGCCTGGCACTTCTGAATATGGTAAAATCCAGAGCAACTTAGAGATGCCCTTTTCCACAAAGTGGGCCATCTAGTCCTGATCAACATCAAGCAGCAGATCGTAATGAGTCCTGAAACCGCCGTGAAGCTCAAGACAGCTTGTTGTGGTGGTGTTGCATCTCGACTGCCAGCGCTGGAGTCTGATCTGAGGGCGGCTGGCAGCTACAAGACACTTTGCCAGACTGTTTGTGCTCTGTTTGAGTCTTTGGTAGCTATATGAATTTCGTATACCAAAACACGTCTTTTTTGAAACCACTAATTAACCTGTGCATTTTGTTGCTTAGCGATAGGTATTTAATTTAAAATGTTCATTGCAACAATGACTTTTCTGACAACAACATCTGAAATTAAGGCTTGATACTTAAAGCTGCGTTATTTATTGGCATCGTCTGATGCAAATATTTAAAGAATGTTGGAATAATCCTTCCAAGACATGTAATGCCTAAATGGTAAACATAAAAGGTCAGTCCTTAGTTAAGTTGTTTCTTGATTTAACAGGTAGATCCTTCTACTGGAGAAGCAGACGATGAAGGAATAGAAGATGAACACCAATTAGAAGATTTTGAAGTCATGGCTTCTGCCTATATGATCAAGGCTTGCTTCTCAAATCATTTGCATCAAAAGTTGGGAATAACAAAACTGTAGGTCTCCGAGCCTCTCAAATATTTTAGATTTGATTTTGGCCATTGAACAAATTGCTACAAATCTTCCATTTGTTTCTTTCAGACCACTTTTAAGAAAACTGATTTTATCCTTAACTTCATTTTACATGTTTTTTGGCATTATGATTCTACCCATTTGAGTTAAGTATGTAATTTTATTTTTGAAGTACTTAGAATTAGTTAGAGCTGCATTTCTGTCATTAAGTGAATTGAAATAACAAAGCTTGTAGAGTTACTTACATTGTAGAGTTACTAATTGACTTGTTTTGTCTATGAGTTAATAACGAGGTAAGGCTTTGATGTAACAAGTGTTTAGCCTATCTGACTTCAATCTTGATAGCGTATATGAGATGGTTGTGGTGCTGCAGGGAGTACTGTCCTATGTGCCTGCGTAGACAAGTTCCATGTGACTGTGGGGTGTGTGATCGGTTAAGACAGGACATAATTAGAGACTTGATAATCTGATCTCTTTGTTAAGCTTGGCAATGACAAGCGTGACCCACTTTTCATGTAATCCATCAACCATGCAGACTTAAGATGACAGAATAGTTTGTCACGTTAAATAATGAAGATTTAGCACACTGAATTTTTTTTCTTCCTGATGCGAAGTCAACCAGAAAAGTCATTTCATTTACCAGCTGTACTTCTATTTTTTATAACTACAAAATGTCGGCTGTCAACATTATTGTAGCACTAATTTGTCTATTTCGCAATGCTCACCTTGGTAAACCATATTCTTTATTTCAGATGCTCTCCCATTTTTGCATAAATGCTTTTGCAGAGAATGTGGCATAGTTGGGGATATGGGAGATGCCTGGCCCAGTGCACGTGTGCAAAAAAATGTCTCACTTGTTCACACAGATCATGGGTTCAGAGGTAAGGCCTTTATCTTGAAACATATATCAGTCGATGATATTTCATCTCATTTGTTTCAGCTAAGTTCATCTTGAAACAAAAACTTGTCTGGTTAGTTCACTAATTGCTTGAGAGCATGAAAAAGAAGTGTACAAAAATATGCACCAGGAACAGTAAAAAGAAAAAAGAAAAAAATATAATCCCTCTGATGATATTCTTCTGAATCCAAAAGAGCATCGCTGTATATATCAATTTTATTTGAAATACTAAGCCTCAGCTAACTGATATACTCATAAACTTCACTACTAATTTAAGCACTCATATTGGATCTAATTTCAAAATAAGCTGAAATAACCTGAATGATTGCATGTGTTTTAAGCTATTACTATGATATGCTCATCTAGACGTAAAGAAGATAAATAGCTAAACCTTGGACTTCAATAAGGACAATAGAATCAATGAAAATGATTCAGAGGTGAAGAGAGATGGCATGAAGCCAGGTTTGACATAAACTTTAATGTTAATTTAAGCAATTCATATCAGATCCAACTTCAGAATAAGCTGAAATAACCTGAATGATTTTGTCTCATAGGTAAGCCATTTCACAAATATGTGTAGTAATAGTTTCACTACACGTGTATTAATAACTGATATTAATATAACTGCTTGCATACAGGCAAGCCATTTCACAAATATGTCACTGACTCATAGTCTTGTTTTGTTATTCAAATATGTCAAATAACAGAAGCAAGAAGAGCTAAGAGAGAGTTGCACAAAACTGAAGGACAAACCACAAAATGCTAGGAAGGCTGCTGCAGTTTCTGGAACTTCTTCTGTTCATCTTGCCTGGCGTCTGAAAGATTATATTTTTGGTTGAAATCGGTAATTCTATGAGTGAGTACCATTCTATGTAACTTGACATTAATACTATTAAGCTATTATAAAAATAATGCCATGTATTTCCATAATTCACCGGTTGAGTTAACAGTAATTTTTGGTAGCAGTTGAATTAACTTTTCATACTAACTTTCAAGTTGAAACATAATTTTTACTGTGTTATATAAAACTATTTTGAAAAATATGTTATATTAAAGTGTATAACATAATTAACGTATTAAAACAACTGCTAAGTCAGTTTTTATCAACCGGTGAGTTGATAACAACATACAAGTAATGCAGAAGTGCATTTGTTGCGATATAATTAAAATGCAGAACTGCATTTAGTAACAAAATATAATTAAAATGCAGAAGTGCATTCGTTGCGATCATCATAGGATTGTAAAACAGGATGACCTCCATGCATGGCGTGTAGTTACCGAATTGAATACGATCGTGTGAAATATCATAGCCAATGTCTAGTGGAAAAGATATTTGTTAATTAGTGAACTTGGTTACCAACATGTGAATTTAAAGGTAGGATCCCACGAATTTAAAGATATTAATAAGTTGCGAGACACATAGCAACTTTCAGAGCTGCTTTCACTATTTGCGTTAAAATTAGAATTTTAATGTGTACTGTATTGCTTTTGGAAGGTATGGGTTAACATAGCCGTGGATCCTGAAGTTTTTCTACTGAGGCCTAATTCGGAGATAAACACCATTAAAGAGGCCGTTGGAACAACCGTGGCGTGGCACAAAGACTTCATTTCACTAGAGTAATATGTACTGCTTAGCTTTTAGATGTTATGTTATGCTATATTTTGGAATTGTTGGTACGGTGTAACGGTATGCATTTATATTATGTATGGATCGCGTTTGTTACTATGCTAATTTTGGAATGTAACTTCAACTAATCTTTTGGAATGTTCCAAAGTTATTGAATCTATTGTTTTGTCAATGTCTTTTCGAATGCACGTGTATTTATTTGAAATGTCATAGTTACTGCAGTAAATTATCGAATTTAGATATTGATGAATTGAATGTAGCATCTGCAACTGTCAGTTGCAGTTGAGTCATTAGCAACAGTAAATAGTAGTTGTATTTGAACTTATTGCAACGGTCAAAAACAGTTGTGGTATCACTATCTGTTAAAAATTAAAATTACCTATTGCAACGGTTATTAGCTGTTGTAATTTGACTTACTGCAACTGTCAAAAATAGTTGTGGTATCTTGTTTGTTGATAACTAATATGGACTATACAACGGTCATTTGTTGTTGCAAAAGGAGATATTGCAACAACAAAAGTCCGTTGCAAAAAGGTATACCGCAACATCTTATTGCAACGGGCAAAACCTGTTGCAGACCTTTGGCAACTTCGGTTATACCAACAGGCGTTGGCCTGTTGCAATAGGCCTACTGCAACAGATTTTGCCTGTTACGATAGGGTATTTTTCTTGTAGTGACAGAGGACTAACAGGAGTACCCTCCACGTCCCAGGAAGTCGCGTGCTTCCCCTTCCAGTCCTTTGAAGCCAGCTAAACATTAGTTGAACAATAGGCAGAATAATCGGATGAACATGCGCTCTCCTCGTGCCTCAGAACACCACGATGATCTACCCCTTTGGGTTATTCACCTTCAGACGTACAGATTGGTCCTAGCGCCTCCGACTGATGTATTATTAGACCCTATGTCTAAACATATAATTACACGCTTGATCTACCTCATCATATTTCCAGTTAACTTGGTTAATCATAATCACTTCTTATTCAAGTTATCATGTTCCTCTTGCTTATTAATTTCATTTATATAACTTAACTCATTTAAGTTCATTAATAAGCCTTCAACATGTTATTCTTATCAGCAGATTTCAGATTTCAGGTTTACAGATAACATGTTCTTCTTATCAACATGATTCAGAATTCAGGTTTTCAGATTACTTAATTTATAATTAAGTACAACTTATCTTATTACATAAGTTATCTCATCTTCTTTATCGTTTATTATAACCTAATTATAATTTCCACTTGTCCCTAGGACAAGCCTACCTATTATCTTTCCTTTTCACCTTCAAGTTTATTCATAATAAGTTATTATCAATCCCCGTTAATTCCAATACTTTTACTGTTGTAACTTTCCTTCTTTTCCATTAATTACAATCAATGCCATTTATTTCTATCCTTTTATATATATTATCATATATATGTTTATGCACCAGACATCTCACATTAAGCTGACCACTTGTGGATGCTGGATATCCCAGACGGTTTCGGGTAGACTTCTATCACAAGCTGGACTTAACCTCATGTCTTAGCACTGTTAGATGTATGTTTATGCACCAGACCCCTCACATTAAATTAACCACTTGTGGATTATGGATTTCCCAGGCGGTTGGACTTCTTTTATTTGGCAAAGCCGACCGATTTTTATAGTGATCTGTAACACTGGTTTATTAATAAAAAATAAAATGCAAAGATAATAGGTGATATACATAGCATATATCTAGTAACTTCCACACAGGGAAAATAGTACATGACTCAAACAATACATCAGTTAACACGTTGAAAATAACATGGTTCAAAATACTTAATTTCACGCAATGATTTCATTACATGTACTTTGGCTTAGCAACAAAACTACTAGCCATTCTGTGGGATATGCTTCATCAGCTCTTTTTTCATGCTTCGAGCGATTGGAGTCTTAGGAAGCGCTAGTTCACTCGAAGTCTTGGTTACCTAATCGATGACTATATCAGGAGGCCTAGGTTTGTGGTTAGGAGGAGGAGCTATATTCTCGTATGGTGACGCCACAGTGTCTGGGGAAGAAACACCGCGTTTGACATGAACAGAAGAAAGTCTATGTCAGTGCTCATTAGTGTTCTTTTTGAGTACCTTTGTAATATCAGGAATCCATTCAAATTTGACAATTCCATTTTCGAGACCCAGAAAAATATTATTGATTTCCAAGAGTTTCTTATGTAAGTATGCTCCTGAACTAGAATTGTTCAGTTCCACCTGAGCTAATTCATTCTCTAATAAACCAGTGAGCTGGCTAACAAGCAAATTCAGTTCCTCCTGGTTTTTCATAGAAACACCATTATCATTGTTGCTTCATGCTAAGCATTAATGTTCCATTGCAAGAGATTACCAAGTTGCGTCTCATAGGCTGTTTTGTCATGCATGCGAGGCACAAGCAGTGGCTGATAGTCACTATTCACTGCTCTATCAATGATTTGAACATCGGCAATAATTTCATTCAACACATCCAAACTATTATCTTCCCCATTTAGATCATCAAGGTTACCTACCTATCTAACTTCGAAATCCGTTTCATTAAATTTACACTCCATATCATTATTGTCAGCACTAGCCATAAGAGGATTAAGAACAGTTCTAGAAAGAACAGTACCAGTGTTAGTGTCATTGTTAGCATTTTCTCCAGTTTCAAGCACATCAGCATGTTCATATAGGGCAGACCGGGCATATTTCTACTACAAGTTGAATTTAACCTCGTGTCTAAGTGCGGTAACAAATTTTCTATTTACTGTAAATTTAGGCTTATTCATTCTTCCAAATTTTAGTGGATTTCTTACTTATAATCTTTTGGCACAATAATGTTCTCAACAAATGTTCATTATAAATTTCATAATTACAGTGTTCATAGAAATTCCCAATTCAGACAGGTGATTAATGGAAACAGGGTTTTATATAACGTCAACAGATTAAACAGCTTAAGTATTTCAGGTTAACATGTTTATATCCCAACAGATTAAACATATTTAATTAATCCTACAAATTCAGATTATACAGGTTAAGTATTTCAGGTTAACATGTTTATATAATCCCAACAGATTAAACATATTTACTTAACCCTACAAATTGAACAGTTTACTTAACCCTACAAATTTAACAGAATCCACAGGTTACTTACAGTTTCATTAACATGTTCCACTTAATCTTGAATTAAGCCTACAAATTTACATGTTCATACAACCCCAAATTTCCAGTCATATTCCACAGTACTAATTTCAATAGGTTTGCAGTTCAGCAGATTAATCATTTCAACAGATTACAACAAGTTGAACATTTCAGCAGATTTATTATACATATTAATTGGGAATGCCAAATGATAAATATACCATTACCAAAAAGGCATAACTTAAATCCACTCACCTAATAGCTTTTCAATCATGAATCTGGTCCTGACCTAGCATTCTATGGCTCCCCTAATGGAATGTAGAACCTAAATAACCATGGATCCACAATTCTCAACTCAAAGAGAAAGGGGAGAAAGAGGAGAAATTTAAATTGACCAAATCCAAGGATTTACCTTACTTTGAACAGAATTTTGAACATCCATTTGCAGATATACATTCTTTTCCTCCAGATCCTGAATCAGAATTTCCTTAGACTAATTATTCTATTTTCTAAAGAGATTTGAGGTGGAAGAAGAATGGAAGAGTCTAAATATCCTCTTAGAAAATATGAGATTTAGGCTAGGCTCTACTAGCCTATTTATAGGTGTTCAAGATCTTATCGTACACGCAGCACTGAGTCAGCAAGGAACGTGGTTAGAAAAATAGTGCAGATTCATCAAATGAATCTACCCGGATCAAGGGTGGGTCGACCCATGGGTCGGCCCAAGCAAGCGTGGGTCAACCTATTTGAGTCCCACGAGCAGAAATGGGGCACGGTGTTTATATGTTAATATTTATTTATTAAACGTCGATTATTTTCTTATTATACCTCCTTTAATTTATTTACATATAAAATCCTTATATGTATATAAAACTTCTAATACCCATTTTACACGTATATATACGCACAACTTTTATTTCATCTTCAAAATTCAAACGACGTTATGACTTTATTTAATTCTTACCAGATTTCTTTGATCGCAGCCTTATTTTGAACTTCTCCCTTATATATATATATATATATATGCATATTTATATGCATATACTTACATATCCATGTATATATATTTTTGTTCTTCCTTATATGTATAATTTTCCTTATATGTGCATATATACCTATTTTCTTCTTAGAGCATGTATTATTTTAGTTATTCCCCTAAAACAAAAATATGGCACCGGCGGGAATCAAACTCGCACCACTCTCTTGAAAGTCACATGCTGTTACCAACTGAACTACATAGGCTTTCATTAACAAGACTAAAAACAATGGTGGTCATTGTTCTTTTTTCTTCTACCTACTTTTCATGTTTATTACAATATTTCATTTAAAGGTATCTCTTTCATTTTAAATCAATTTTCTGCAATTCATAGGTCTAAATTGACCAGAAAATCGCCACGGACGCAATGATGCTAATCCAGTGATGAAATTCTGGAACCACTTCAAATTTTATTTTATTTTACTTAATTAAAAATGCGGGGTGTTACATATATAGAAGAGAAGTTCAAAATAAGGATGCAATCAAAGAAATTTGGTAAGAATTAAATAATGGCATAACGCCATTTGAAGTTTGAAAATGAAACAAAAGTTGTGCATGTGTGTGTGTATATATATATGTAACGGCTTGCCATTTTTAACATCTCGAATCAACAATTAAACCAACTCAAGACGGCAAATCGTTGTATGCTTACAAGGTTTAAGAGAAATAAACACGCAGAATCACAAACATAGAAGACACAATATCTCACAAACGAAATTTTATACCAAAAGAATATCATAGTTTTACAAAATTTGTATAGCAGAAAACAACATAATATATACATGAATTTAAAAAGAATTCATGTTACAATTTTGTCGAGCGCGCGCACGCATGTGAGGTTCTGCATTTATCTCCAGTTCTGCGAGCTGAAACTCTAAAATCTACATTGCTCGTATCTGACCCGAGCGTTCCATGCAAAATATAAAACACTCGTGTCAGGATTAATCTTCATTCAAGTAAATAATTTCAATAAGAACTGAAATGCAATAGTTAATCCTAACTTTTATACGAAGTTCTAAATTCAAATATGTGTCCAATCGCCAAATATTCATGGTTAGCATAAGGTTTGTGCATCATCAAAAGCAACATGCATTTCCATAGATACGATGGATGGTGTATAGAGCAGTATGTATATCTTAGTTTTGCAGAAAATATCATGTTGCAAAACAGGAATTTAAATACGCAGCAAGAATATGTATTCATTCAAGTGTATACATAATATCATGAAGCAGCCCCAAGACTAAGTGTAAGCAAATTCGGTTTATAAGCACAATTTTTACAACATGATTTGTAAGTCAGGGGAGCAGCAAATTCAGAGTGGCACTTATTTTTTTTTATTTTTTTTGAAGGAATTACAAAAAGGAACGGAGTGACAAAAACCCAATACAGTCAAATAATTGAAAATGAACCTCACGAAAACAATTGGCAGCAGCCAGGCATACTCACATTCAAGGAAAGTGACAAATACATGTCCAGGGCTCATGCTACAGGCTATTAAAAAGGGATGTAGCAAAGTTCAAAACATCCACAACATACATGGTTAGATTCTTATTATCAAGGAATGAATGCAAGGAATGTACAGTTGGTAACAAGTGTATATATGCAACGCCTAGGAATTATATGGATAAACAAATCATAACATGGTTTCACTAATTCTTTATCTCTCCTGACTAAAAAAAATAACTAATGTCAGGAACATTTAAGTCATTAGATGGTAGGGTGATAGTTATCCACTATATAAAACCACATAGGTGACCCAAAACATGCAACATGTGCCATATACTAAGAGTAGAAAGTCAATTCAGATTGAAACCATAAACTGTCCGACAATACCTAGTTTCAAATTCAAGTAACATACAAAGACCTCCAACAACAAATGCATTAAAATGAGCCAATACATACATGCCCGAGGAAAATCAAAGGATAGACTTCTCAGGGAACAAAGAAACTCCAGTGTAAAATTTATCAACTCAAACGCAATTAACATGAAGCATACCCGATTTTATTCAGCAAGTATTGAGATTAAAAACTTGAATTAAAGGTGAATCGTGAGCTAACACTCACCTTTTAAACAACGATGAAATATGGAGCAGGATTTGGTAGCGTACGGTGGAAGCAGGCCTTGCGCGAGTCAATTAATGAAGGGAAGAGAAGCGGCGAGGGGTTTGCGGACAGTGGATGACGATGGCGACGGAAGGAGGGCTGAGAGTGGAGAAGAGGGCATAGGCAAAGATGGCGGTCAGCTCCTTGCAGATTCAGGTCTTGTGCGGCGGTGGCTCAGGTTACGGGTTTAAGAGGCAGAGCGGAGGGGAAAGGACCACCTTCGGTGATGACCGTTAAATTGGGAAAAAAGAAACAATTTTGATTTTTGTTCTAAGAAAAAAAGAAGACGTTGGCTGAAGTAAAGAGAAATCCATTTGAGGAGCGAACGGTGGAGGATTGATTTGGTGAGGAAATGGAGGCTGCCATCATTTCAGATTTGGGAAAACTCAATTTGGTTGAAGAAACAAAATTTCGGTTCGTTGATAAAATTAGGAGACTACGACAATAAAAGAAGAGAAAAAAAAGGACGCGTGGTATAGATCTTCAGAAACAAAGGACCACATGTAGAAATTCACGATGACAAGAACAAGGGGCAACGAAAGAATAAACTAATAAAATTTTCAAGTGTAGATACCATTAAAATACCCCAAGTATATATACAATCTAGTATATACATTTATTTTCCCTAAACATAGCCCACTAAATCTTAAAACCAAAAGTTCAACCTGAATAAAATAAATTTTAAAGTTGAATAAAATTCAAAAATTGGAAATAAATAAAATAAATTGATTTATAGCTTATCAATTAAAAACAGAATCAAATTTTACTAATATTGAAACAACCATATATATCAGTCACTTTAAAATATTACAATCATTTAATTTACCAAAATATTTAAATCAATATAAACTTTAAATTAAATTTATACACACAAAACAATATTTGAAACCAAAGGTAAATAGACTAGATTTCAAATTAAAAATCAAACGACGACATAAAATAAATTGCCAACATTGAAATAAATTAACTTTAAATTTCAAATGGCGAAAAATCTTGGTTTGTTACAATTTCCCCCCTCAAAGCTTTTCGTCCTCGAAAAGGAGAGATTGTCAAAATTATACATATATATATAACAAGATATCTACCAATACTAGATTTAATTTAAAATAAAATAATAATAGAATTTAAAATTCGAAAATCAAAGCATGGTATCATTTCTATGACCTAAATCCCGATTTTATTTTCAGTCATTCGAAATACTATATTTTTCATATCGACTTATACTTGCTTCGGGAATTTTTTTCTAAATCTGAAATCATTTCGAAATTTCAAATATTTTACGATAGAAAACATAAACATTTATGTCCAAGTCGAGAGGTTTCTCCTAGTGACAAGGCATGGGGCACGACCTACGCATGTATCGATATCGAATAACAATGTCTCTCCGGAACCCAGAGCAGACCATCATCAATTAAGGGCTTACGCCCACGTTGTACCTTTCTTTAGTCACGAGTTACTCGTATCTTAACAATAAATCATTTTATTTCATATTCCGAAGTTATAAATTATTTCGCAATTATACTTTACACATAATTTCAAATAGTATTATCGATTTTTCTAAACATTTCAATCCCTTGGGATTCAAGTCGTCGAATTTTCTATGATTGCAAAAGAATGGGCTAAGATTCAGGTGATTCTAGAAATTCAAGCATGAATATATTGAATAAAAAATGACTACGGTTCAAGGCAAAACAAACACGACACGCGAAGCAGCAAAAATTATGTTTCAAAACGTCGTTACTTCTTCTAATTTATTCAAGTTATACCATACCACAACTTATTAAAACAAAGTAATTTACAAAATTTTAGGGCTTGAAATTTTTCTAACGCCCGGATTTATGGAAAATTTCGGCAGCATCTCCCCTACACGGTTCGACCGAGAAAATTTTCCCGTACACAAAAAAAAACAAAATATACCTATCATCTATACGACGAGGCATCCCTAATCAGGGGGAAACAACACAAAAACCCAAATACGATATTAAATCTGAGATACGTACCTTATATTAGTGTTTTAAGCGAATTTTCTTATATTTTAGCAAAAGAGGGCAAAAGCAAGCTCCAAATTGAAAAGCATGCCTTTGCAACCTAATAAAATACTTATCAAACAAGTGAGAATCAAGTATATATATTAAGCGTAAAATACATATAACATAAATGACAATTGCAAGGCATAAACGACAACCACTAAGCAAGTAAGGTGGTAACAAGGCATGAATGGAGCCAAATTTATTAACAACTTAATCGCTATATACAAATAAAGTTTCTGTATTTACATTCAATTTACTTGTCTTTATGTCTCATGAATTTACTCTACATAAATTTACGTTAAATCCATGCATACATTCACTATCAATGTTTATTTATCAATATTCATTCTATGTACGTGTTTCTTTTTGTTAGCTAAAATTTTCCATTCTAATTTATTTATTTTCAATTCATGTATTCCATTTATTATCCACACATAATTTGTTGATCTCAATTGTGTTCGCTTTTAATATGCTTACATTGCTCGCAATTCATTCATTTCTATTTATTTTTATTCAGCGTTCATTTTTCAACAACTTTTTATTTAAATTAATTTAGCTCATGAATTCCATCATAGTTCATATCCTTTCCATCTCTTTTCCATTTAATTAATTTATTTATGATGTATTTACTAATGTTAATTTTTCGAATCAGCAATAAATTAAATATCTTTTCATTAAAACTTTAATTATTATACAAAACTAAAATTTGAAAATATGATTCTAAAATCATGACATATATTTAAATTCAAAACTGTTGTTATGCTAAAACAATTTAAAATTTTATTTCTTAGTTCACTATATTGAAGTTGTATAAATTTAATTTCAAGTTATTGATTGGTTATTTCAAGTTTGAAAATACATAATCACTCACAGTTTGACAAGTCTGTTTTTTTCTCATAGAAGTTTTGAACATGCGTGGTACCGACGCATGACCAAAATATCTCTAAGTGCGCAATATACTTGTTCCAACTCCTAGTGAAACTCTTAAAACATTTTCATCGAAATTTACAATGGATATGGCAAGTATAATCCAAACAAAATCATGGGTGGATACACAATGGTTACGTCTGGTTCCCCCAGATAACATCCGTACCCTTGAGCAATCACTGCCCTATGAATTATGCCATGACACACAACACAACCATAGATCGCAGATACACAATGGTTTCGTCTGGATCCCCCAGAAAACATCCGTACCTTTGAGCAATCACTGCTCTATGAATTACGGTATGCCAACTCAATGCATGGATCGAAGTCTACTTACAGTAACACTGGTGGTTACATCGCTATCACATATAGACCTTAAGCAATCATTGTCTCTCGAATTATGCCATAAGGACCGCAGATACACAATGGTTATGCCTGGATCCCCCAGGAAACATCCGTACCTCCGGGCAATCACTACCCAGGCGGTTTATGCCATAAATCGACCATCAATTGTAGTTACACAATGGTTTCGCTTGGATCCCCCAAGAAATATCTGTAACTGTAAGCTATCACAGCCCTACGAATTTCACTATGCAGTCGAGTTCATAAGACCATGGGTTACCCCACGGAATTCAAAGGACTGCTCGAGTATTATTTTCAGAAAACCTAATCAAGATAAGATGAATCGACAGAATGAACCCACGATGTGGCCACAATGCGGATATCAAGCAGAATGTAATATCCTTAGTTCAAACATATATGCTAAGCATATAGTACTTCATTTTAAATCACATTTATATAATATCCGTATACATAGATTTTCTCAAATCTCATTTTCAAATGTCATTCTCATATAAATCCATTATATAAGATTACCAATTTCACATCAATTATATTCTAAATCATCAGTTTTCGATTCTCATACTTATATAACTCATATATAAGTTTCAAATTTCATATCACAATAATCATGTATCGAAAATCTTCAAAATTTCCTTTTCAGGATCAAATTAAATTGATTCCAAAAATGATTCGAGTATTCAACATTGTTTAGAAATTTAAATACACATTTACAAATTGATGCATTGTTGACATTCATACTCGATTTGGATCTCACATTACAATGATCGATATTCAGTTGAGTCTTTACATTCAATCATTTTGGATCTTAATTTGTTCAAATTGGATACATATATTTTTAACAAAATAACTAAATTTCAGGAATAATTTTTGGTAAAATAATAGCTTAATGTAAAATTAAACTAATAAATGAATAGATTTTGAAAATAGGTTTTAAACGAATAGATATACGTTGTAAAATAATTAACTTGCTATACAATATATTTAATTAAATAAAACTTCGAAAAATAAGCTAAATAATTACATAGGTTAAAAAATGATTTGAATAGAATAAATGAGTTTTTTGTAAGATAATAAACTTGATATAAATGGATTTGATGAAATAAACGAGTTTGTAAAATGAGTTTGAATACATAAAATTGGGTTGAAAAAAAAATTAGGAATATTTGTTTGAAAACAAGGATAAATTAAGCTTATAGACAAAACAATTTAAATACAGAGATAAATCAAATACCATAATTTCACATAAAGTGACTATAAAATAACCATATAGATTTCCTTATAATCTAATCCAAATAAATTATCCAAATTTCATCTTTTTTATTTTTGTCAGTTCCAATTTCGAGGCTGAACTCAATTTAACTTCAGATTTAATTCAGTTACATTTTAAGTCGAACAAATAGTTCACATTTTCTCATTTCCTTTGTTTCCATTTGCATCTTCAAATTTAAGTTTGAAACTTAAACCTCAATTTCAATTATATTCCAAATTGGACTAAATATTCAAATTCCAATTCGTATTCAATTTCTTTTCAGCTTAGGTATAACCCAAAATTTTAAATCTCACTTGAAATAATCAAATTTATCCAACAAGTTGAAATATCGAACTTCTACACAATTCATTATAAATTTAAATTCGGTCGTTTCTGTGAGATATTCATTAGAGATATACATATTATATCATCCTAGTACAATAGGATTATATTTTCAACTCATACTCGGGAATCAATTCCGGACTATTTTTTCCATTCCAAATATAAACATATTTATATATTCAAAAATATTTCAGAATCAAATACTTATTTTATCAAAACAAACTAGTAGCAATGCTATTATAATGATCTCCCCCACTCTAAAATTTGATAATACATCACGACAATGTAAAGCTATCATCGAAACTATTATCTAACAACAAAGTGGGTTATCCAATCAAAATTTCCTTTGAAATCATTTTGAAAATCATGCGACATATTTTTTATTTGAAACTAGTTATATGAACTCGTATATTAAATCATTTGCCATCTTTTTATTTCCAAAATATTTGAAATAAATTTTCAAAATTTCCGGAATTGAATTCCCCAGTTGTAGTCAAACAATTCTTTTAGTCATATCTAAATCGATATATCAGTGGATATACATTTCCTATCCTTCCAATGGTTCGATGTCTTTAAATTTAATTATCAACTATTCATTAGCATTCATTAGTATAATTTAAGTGCGTAATAATCGAAGATGAAAACCGATTTGTGAACATCCATAGCTGCAATATTTTCAATTCAATCCAGAATAGATTCAAGACAAAAGCTGAGGAATCCTATCGAATAGTGGCAATCAAAGATACAGATTCGCGGAGTGGGACTCCAAATTGATTTTCAATTTCAAAATTAAAATGTATTCAAAATAATATATTCTCTCATTTCAAGTTAAATATCGAATTTATTAACAGTACATAAACTTATATTACAAAGAAATTTACATATATACTTGATTCAAATTAAGTATCTAATCAATTATTACACATATGCTATATTTCAAAACAATTTACAAACACAATCCTATTTATGCAAGCCAAATTCTTACTCTATTCAAGTGTTATTCTAAATAATATCCAAATTTACTTAAATCCCATTTATTTCCAAAATTATTTGGTTTCAATCGATTTATTATCCAAGTTTATTTCACACCATTCCTTATTATATAGCTTTAAAGTTTCAACATTCATTGTATTCAATTAATTTATTCACAACGCTCTAATTTTATCTTAATTCACTTTTGAATTCGATTTATACTTTTCTTATTTATTTATCTTATTCATTCTAGTTCATAATAATTTAACAAAACATTTCTATTAATATTTATCCCAACAATTTCAATCATTTATCTAAACGGTTCCAAGTATTTCTCAATGTTTAGATCGGAACCATATAGTCATCCCACTTTCGAAGCTCGAAAATAATCGCTGATGATGCTGCATTCATCAACAGAATCATCTCCAAGTGACTATAATGTGATTTTATATCTATCAAGTATATATCAGTCTTCATATATACGTTGATCAGGCATATATTCAAAATTCATATATACTCGACAGTCCAACCTTGACGTTAATAAATACTCGGAAACTCTTATTTATGGTGTATTTCAAAATAATTACGCTCTTCAAAATGATTTATTTTATTCCAAATTAATTTTCATTTTCACAATCTGCTCTCTCGACAGTGATTCTTGTGTTAATTCCACTCATTTTAGAGTACTGCTACTCTATCTCTAATGAGCTATTAAACCCGATAAGCTAGGCTTTGTCAAACCTGCTCTGATATTAACTGTAACAGCTCGCCAATTTTAATGTCTCGAATCGGTAATTAAACCAACTCAAGACGCTCAAGATGGCAAATCGCTATTTACTTATAGGGTTTAAACAGAATAAACACGTAGAATCACAAACATATAAGACACAAAATCTCACAAACGAAATTTTATTATCAAAAGAATATCAGAGTTTTACAAAATTTGTACAGCGGAAAACAATATAATATATAAATGAATTTAAAAAGAATTCCCATTTTAGTTTTGTCGAGCGCGCGTGCATATGAGGTTCTGCATTCATCTCCAGTATTGCGAGCTAAAACTCTAAAATCTGCAACGCTCGTATCTAACCCGAGCGTTCCATGCAAAACATAAAACACTCGAGTCAGGATTAATCTTTGTTCAAGTAAATAATTTCAATAAGAACAGAAATACTATAGTTAATCCTAACTTTTATATGAAGTTCTAAATTCAGATATGTGTCCAATCGCCAAATATTCATGGTTAGCATAAGGTTTGTGTATCATCAAAAGCAACATGCATTTCCATTGATACAATGGATGGTGTATAAAGCAGTATGTATATCTCAGTTTTGCATAAAATAGCATGGTGCAAAACAGGAAGTCAAATACGCAGCAAGAATATGTATTCATTCAAGTGTATACATGATATCATGAAGCAGCCCCAAGACTAAGTGCAATCAAATTCGGTTTATAAGTACAATTTACACTACATGATTTGTAAGTTAGGTGAGTAGAAAATTCAAAGTAGAAGGAATTGCGAAAGTGGTGGAGTGACAAAAACCCAATACGGTCAAATAATTGAAAATTAACCTCACGAACACAATTTGCAGCAGCCAGGCATGCTCACATTCAAGGAAAGTGACAAACACATGTCTAGGGCTCATGCTATAGGCTATTAAAAAGGGATGTAGCAAAGTTCAAAACATCCACAACATACATGGTTAGATTCTTATTAGCAAGGAATGAATGCAAAGAATGTACAGTTGGTAACAAGTGTATATATATGCAACACCTAGGAATTATATGGATAAACAAATCATAACATGGTTTTACTTATTCTTTGTCTCTCCTGACTAAAAAAAAACTAATGTCAGGAACATTTAAGTAGTTAGATGGTAAGGTGATAGTTATCCACTATATAAAACCACACAAGTGACACAAAACATGCAACAGGTGCCATATACTAAGATTAGAAAGTCAATTCAGATTGAAACCATAAACTGTCCGATACCAGTTTCAAATTCAAGTAACATACTAAGACCTCCGACAGCAAATGCATTAAAATGAGCCAATACATACGTGTCCGAGGAAAAACAAAGGACAAACTTAGCAGGGAACAAAGAAACTCCAGTGTAAAACTTATCAACTCAAATGCAATTAACATGAAGCATACCCTATTTTATTCGCAACTATTGAGATTAAAAACTTGAATTAAAGGTGAATCGTGAGCTAACACTCACCTTTTAAACAACGACGAAATATGGAGCAGGGTTCGGTAGCGTCGGTGGAAGCAAGCCTTGCGCGAGTCACTTAACAAAGCGAAGAGAAGCGGCGAGGGGTTCGCGGACAGTGGACGACGATGGCGAAGGAAGGAGGGCTGAGAGTGGAGAAGGCGGCGTAGGGAAACATGGCAGTCAGCTCCCTGCGAGTTCAGGTCTTGCACGGTGGTGGCTCAGGTTGTGGGTTTCGAATTCAGAGCGGAGGGAAAGGACCACCTTCGGTGATGACCATTAAATTGGGAAAAAGAAAAAATTTTGATTTTTGTTCTGATGAAAAAGGACACATTGGTTGAAGTAAAGAGGAAGCCATTTGAGGAGCGAATGGTGGAGGATTGTTTTGGTGAGGAAATGGAGGCTGCCATCATTTCAAATTTGGGCAAACTCAATTTGGCTGAAGAAACAAAATTTTGGTCCGCTGATAAAATGAGGAGACTACAGCAATAAAAGAAGAGAAAAAAAGAAAGGATGCATGGTATAGATCTTCAGAAACAAAGGACCACGTGTAGAAATTCACAGTGACAAGAACAAGGGGAAAATAACGAATGAACTAATAAAATTTTCGAGTGTAGATACCATAAAAATACCCTATGTATATATCCAATCTAGTATATATATTTATTTTCCCCAAATATAGCCCACTAAATCTTAAAACCAAAAGTTCAACCGATATGAAATAAATTTCAAAGTTAAATAATATTCAAAAATTGGAAATAAAATAAATTGATTTATAGCTTATTAATTAAAAATAGAATCAAATTTTACAAATATTGAAACAAGCATATATATTAGTCACTTTAAAATATTATAATCGTTCAATTTACCAAAATATTTAAATCAATATAAACTTTAAATTAAATTTATACACACAAAACAAAATTTAAAACCAAAGATAAACGGACTAGATTTCAAATTAAATATCAAATGTCGACATAAAATAAATTGCCAACATTGAAATAAATTAAATTTAAATTTCAAATGGCGAAAAATCTTGGTTCGTTACAATATACATGTAAAATGGATATTAGAAGTTTTGTATAAATATAACGAATTTATATGTAAATAAATCAAGAAAAGTTAAACAAGAAAGTGAAAAACATTTAAAATTAATAACGTTAACAAAACAGCTCGCTGGACCCAAAATGGGTCGACCCACACCTGGTTGGATTGACCTATGGGTGGACCTAAGGGGGGCTGGGTCGACCCAGGTGGTATAGGGGTCGAACCACCGCTGATTCGGGCAGATTCATTTGATGAATCTAAATTGTTTTTCTAACCATGTTCATTGCTGACTCAGCATTGCGTGTATGCCAAGATCCTGAACACCTATAAATAGGCTAGCAGAGCCTAGCCTAAATCTCATATTTTCTGAGAGGATGTCTAGACTCTGCTATTCTTCTTCCTCCTCGAATCTCTTCAAAAAATAGAATAATTAATCTAAGGAAATTCTGATTCAAGATCTAGAGGAAAAGAATGTATATTTGCAAAAGGGTGTTCAGAATTCTGTTCGAAGTAAGGTAAATTCTTGGATCTGGTTAATTTAAATTTCTCCTCTTTCTTCCCTTAGTTGAGAATTGTGGATCCATGTTTATTTAGGTTCTAGATTCAGTTAGGTGAGCCATGAAATGCTATTTCTGGACTAGATTCATGAAATGGAAAGCTATTAAGTGAGTGGATTTAAGTTATGCCTTTTTGATGATGGTATATTTCGTTTGGCATTCCCTATTAATATGTATATTAAATCTACTGAAATGTATAAACTTGTTAAAATATGTGAAAAGGATTACTGTCATATGTAGACCTGTTCTAATAACTTGTTAATTGGACACTGTAAGTTAATTTATAGAAAAATGGGGAATAATTGTAATGTTGTATAAGGCCCGTTTTCCATTAATCATCTGTCTGAGTTGGAATTGACTGTAAATGTTGAAATTAGGAAATTGCAATGAACATGAATAATTGTTTAAGAATATTATTATGCCAAAAGATTGAAAATAAGAATTATAGTAAATTTGGAAGAATGAATATGCCTAAGTTTACAGTAATTAAAAAATTATAACCGCATTTAGACACGAGGTTAAATTCAATTTATGGTAGAAGTCTGCCCGGAACCGCCCGACAAATCCGGCATCCATAAGTGGTTAATTTACTATGAGGATCTAGTGCGTAAATATACATGTGACAGTGCTAAGACACGAGATTAAGTCCAATTTGTGGTAGAAGTCTACCCAGAACCGCCCGGCAAATCCAGCATCCAAAAGTGGTCGGCTTAATGTGAGAGGTCCGGTGCATAAACACACACACACACACACGCACACACACACACACACACACACATATATATATATATATATATGTATATAACAGGATAGAGATAAATGGCATTGACTGTAATTAATGGAAATAAATGAAAGTTACAACTGTAAAAGAACTGGAATGAACGGGGAATGATAATAACCTTTTATAATTAATTACATTAATAAGAATGTTATATAACAGGTAGGCTTGTCCTAGTGTGTAACACCCCACGTCCATTAATGTCACTCACAAAGGGAATGCATTAACTTCCATGGAGCGTATTTAGTGTATAGAACAGAATATAACAAGACAGATATAAATAATGGTACTAGAAAATTTTAAAACAACTTTTATTGCAACGGAGAAATAGTTTGATTACAACAACTTTATAAACCATGTACACTTAATATCCATCTTGATAAATTGTTTCAGAGTACATAAATAAAAAAGCATAAACCACAACACAAGTAGCCATTAAAGAGATGAGCTGAACTTTACTTTCAGTAATCCAAGCACTTCCAAAAGAGAGAGAAAGAGATCCAAGATCAAGCTCCACTTGTACTAGTCCCACCCTGAGAACCTGGGAGGAGGGGGGAAAAGGAAGAAAAGAGGCGAAAACAAAGGGGTCAGACATAAAGTCTGGTGAGTATAATAACTTCAACAATATAATTATTAAACTAAATAGGATAAGGCATAAACTGGTAAGTTAAGATATGACAAAGAAACAAGTGGGCATGACAAAGCAAATAAGAGGAATATTCTGGCGTTAATCTCGTTCCTAATCACTATAGGATAATTACTATACTGCACCACCACTAGTCACCCTAAAAGTTGATCCTGTCTACAGAACTTAATAATGATACTGGTAGTTTCGTGTACACCTAGCTGCCTTCATAGGTGTTGTCTTCCACTATCTCCACTAGTTGTACCCACTACCCCTATTCGATCGGCTCCCTAACTCGTAGATACCCGTGCTGGTCCCACAGTGGGGTGTATCACTCCCCAAAGTGGCAACCCGATACCACCAAAGAAGGATGGCTTATATCTACACGATGCAACAATTTTCTTACCTACTAGCCCGGGCCCACGCACGCACATAACCCCGTTGGACTTGCGTTGCCACCGCTAACCTGTTTTAACCTCTTACAATCAAATCCAGTAAGCGTGTCCCGTCCTCGACTTGGGTCGAGCTCACAAAGATACTTAATGGGTTACTAGTTTGAAAAGGGCCCCCATGCTTGACACAAGCCTTCAACCTATGCTTGGTCCCCACTAAGGTTTCCCCAATTAACCTTATTCTTATTCATGTCTTCTTACATGTTTCAATATTGGTTAAGTGTATCTAATCGTATTTCACATGCCACCCAAGGCACCCACTTAATTTCACATGCCACCCAAAAGTGTTACTTAATTTATTAGAACCGTAACCTTGTAAATACCTCCCACATTAGGCTGACATTTGCGGTTGCTAGATTTGTCGGGCGGGTCCGGGCAGTTTTATACCACAAACGAGCCTAACCTCGTGTCTTTACAATTGTTACACATTTAATTCGTGCCTTTGACCTCTCATATTAGACTGATATTTGTGGCTGCTGGATTTGTCGGGTGGGTCCGAGCAGTCTTACACCACAAAAGAGTCTAACCTCGTGTCTTAGGCAGTTAATTATTACACATCTTTATTTAACCCCAAATTGGATTAATATCCCTATTCAAATTTATCAATAAATTCCAAATTTGTTTATGTCCATAATAGTCTCTTAAAATTATGTCCACAAATACCAATTATGCTAATTAATGTCTCAAATTAATTATATGCCTTTTAAGGCCATTTTATGCCAATTCACAATTTATGTATATTCAATATTATCCCATCATCCCCACGCTATTCGTGCGTTTTCATATGACATATGTTAGACTCTCAAATAGTCTAACTTATAAAAAGAAAAACAACATCACATAACACATAAAATAGATCTAAGGATCATGACATAAGATTACATAGCCAATAACTTGCATATGAATTTCATTCAAACTGGCATATGATACAAAACTAGCATAGGTAATGGGCATAAACTTGCATAACTTATGTACTGCTATAGATCCAAACATAAAGGTGTGAACTTGCATATGGATCTAAACATAAAGATGTAAACTTGCATACAGATCTAAACATGAAGATGTAAACTTGCATATGGGTCTAAACATAAAGATGTAAACTTGCATACAGATCTAAACATAAAGGTTAATGTCACATAAACTAGCATATGCATATACATGTTTCACATATATTTTAACAACCCAAACTTGCATAAGATTCATACATGAATATATGATCCAATCATCACAAACTTGCATAAGATATATGATTCAACTTGCATAAGATTCACATATGAACTAACATATGATCCAACTTGCATAAGACTAACATATGATTCAACACCACAAACATACATATAATTTACATCACATGATTCAAAATCATATTCTCATAATCCTAATTATATCTTATCATAATTAAATTAATTAATTATTTTGTGAAAGCTATTACACTCACAATTAAAAAGAATAGTCTTGTCTTTCTAGGATCTGTATTCTGAAACTGAATTGCTCGCCTTTGATGTAGACTTATCATTATTTAGATTTGATTTGATTTTGATTCAAGCTTCTATTTTGCTTTAGGGTTGAAAGTGTATGGCGGCTACACTAGTTTCTCCATTGACGGCATGGCGTCTCTTGTTATGAACTAATGTGATTAGGGTTAGGGGTTTAGGAGTGTTTTTATAGAAGTTTAATTTAATAAGAGCCGTCGGATTAACCTAGGGATAACCAGAACCATCAGGACCACTCAGATGCCACATCAGCCCTTAGGGCGAATCGGGCCACGGGTTGACAGTCAAACACCCTGGATCGACCCCTAGTCAACCCAGCGGAGCTCTGGTCGACTCCAAAAATGGTGTGGTTCGGCTATTTCCCCTCCCGATTCACTGTTTTGAACTTTTTTTGAATATTTTTTTAATATATATATATATATATATATTTCTCTCATATGCATGCAAACTTCAAGGCTTAATAACTTCTTCATAAGTTATCCGATTTATGCAAATCAAATGTCTATCTTGATCCAAAATTTTGAGACAAACATAATAGCGCAACCCATTTCACTTAATTCTTCTTCTAAAAATTAAGTATACTTTAATTTGTGAATTTTAATGTTTTAAAATTACGGGGTGTTACATTCTCCCCTCCTTAAAGGACTTCGTCCCCAAAATATCTAAGTTAAGAAGAATGTATCCTACCAACCAATAGTCCATCTACTCAACCATCATCCACAAGCATCCATTGTCCTTAAAGAAATTTCTAATGCCGTATGAACATATGCAAAAAGTGTGTGTATATGTTCCTTATCCAATGCAAAATCAGGCGGTCTACTGATTCAGTTGACCTCCTTAATGCAAATCATGATAATGCAATGCGTCCATTATGTATGCGAAAGAATCCTATCGATACATATTATTTCTACATGTGTGCACAACCATTCATCAAAATGCAGCATCCATATGATAACACAACCATTATATATCCATTAATTTAGATATGCACATGCATTTATATGCAACATGAAGGTGATTGAGCCGATCTAGTGCCTAGTGTGTGTGTACATGCATCCACGAGCAACCACTTGCTTCCATTTGCATCCACCAAACATAACATGTCTCAAACACATGTTTGCAACCGTAGGGTTCTTCCTAACTAAAGATCGAAGATGTCATCGCAAAGATAATACTAAAAGATAGGACAAGTGTCAACAAAGCGGTAGAAAAAGGAGAAATTAAAACATACCCTCAAAAAGGAAAGGGTACAGCGTACGCATTTTGTCTTCCGTCTCCCAAGTCGCGTCTCTTTAATCATCTCCCCATTGCACTTTGACCAACTAGACCTCTTTGTTGTGAAGCTTTTTGACCTCCGATCTAAGAATGTGTGTAGGAGCTCGTCTGATCGTGGCATTGCGCTTTACTTCCACTTCTTCAAGCGTGCTCGGCTCTACCGCTTCCACCATATCGTGTAAACACTTACGCAAATACGAAACATGAAACACGTCATGAACTCCGCTGAGCTTCTCTGGTAACTTTACTTTATACACCATTTGTCCAATCCTCTCCATAATTGGAAAGGGTCCTACGAACCTCAGTACCAACTTCCCTACTGATCCAAAACGGACTACGTTTCTTAACGGTGACACCTTAACAAAAACCATGTCCCCCATATTGAATTCAAGATCGGTTCGTCTCCTATCAGCATATGACTTCTGTCGGTCCTGCGCCGTCTTCATTCGCCGTTGAATCAGGTCTATCGTCTCCGAAGTCTCCCTAATCATGTCAGGTCCAAGCAAAACCTTATCAGTGGATTCCCACCAACATGTAGGTGATCGGCATGGTCGTCCATAAAGAGTCTCAAAAGGTGCCATGCCAATGCTAGCCTGGAAACTATTATTATAGGCGAACTCTACTGGTGGAAGGTGTTCTTCCCATGTTCCTCCCAAGTCTAGGACGCATAGTCTCAGAAGGTCTTCTAGAACCCGATTTACTCTCTCGATCTGGCCGTCCATCTGAGGGTGATAAGCGGTACTTAAGCATAATTGCGTTCCAACCGCCTCTTGTAAGCTTTTCCAAAATTCGCTTGTGAAAATGGGATCTCTATCGCTCGTAATGCTAGAGGGTATGCCGTGCAAACGAACTATCCCTCGAAGGTAAATAGACGCTAACCACGCGGTGGTCCTTCTACTTTTAACGGGAATAAAATGGGCACTTTTGGTAGGTTTGTCTACAATTACCCAAATCCCCGTATTACCCTTCCTTGATCTTGGTAACCCATCTACAAAATCCATGGAAACGCATTCCCATTTCCAAAGCGGAATCTCTAAGGGATGGAGCAAACCTCCAGGCTTCTTTTGCTATGCCTTGACTTGTTGGCACACTAAGCATCTAGCAACGAACTCGGCCACGTCCTTCTTCATTCCGGCCCAAAAGGAAACTTGCTTCATATCCCTATACATCTTATCACCACCGAGATATATGGTCATCTTAGAGCGATGTGAGTCTTCAAGAATTGCCTTCTTCAAACTCTCGTCTTGTGGTACGCAAAGTCTTCCATCTCTACGTAGCCAACCTCTCTTATCTATCAAGATGACTCGAGGACTCCCCTCCTATAAGCTTGCCTACTATCTCAACCAACTGTGGGTCATTTCGCTGTGCCTCTCCAACTTGACCCAAAAGTGTAGGTTGCACCTCTAACGATGCCAATAATCCGGGTACATAATCGACAGAGGGTATGAAGTCAAAGGAAGATATATACTCCAAACTCTGCCGCACTACGAACAAAGGGCTTAAAGTTAACTTCTTTCTACTCAAGGCGTCGACTACAACGTTACCCTTGCCAGGGGCATATGCGATCTCAAAATCGTAGGATGCCAAAAACTCCATCCATCTCTGTTGCCTCAAGTTTAGGTCCTTCTGAGAGAATAAGTACTTTAGCGACTTATGGTCTGTATACAACTCAAACCTCTCGCCAAGCAAATAATGACACCATGAATTAAGTGCAAAAACTATGGCCGCCAACTCTAAGTCGTGGGTAAGGTAAATTTTCTCGTGGGCTTTCAACTGTCTTCCACCATAGCATATCACCCTTCCCTCTTGCATTAAAACTGCACCAAGCCCTGTCCCGTAAGCATCGGTATATACAGTGAATGTCTTACTCCCATCTGGCAAAACTAAAACTGGAGCTGTCATCAAAGCCCTCTTCAGACGTTGGAAAGCATCGTCACAGTCAACGTCCCAAATAAAAGCCAAATTCTTGTTCGTTAATTGAGTGAGATAATAGCCAGCCAACCCTAAAAAGCTTCTTACTTCTGTTGCGTTCTTAGTAGTTTTCCAATCTTGGATTGCCACCACCTTGGCGGGATCCACAGCTGTCCCTTCCTTAGAGACCACTCCTAAGAACCTCACTTCTTTTCTCCAAAAATGGCACTTGAAGAACTTAGCTTTTAGCTGATGCGCTCACAGGGTCTCTAAGATTTCCCTAAGATGTAGGGCATGCTCTTCTTCATTTTTAGAGAAAACCAGAATATCGTCTACAAAGACTACCATAAACTTGTTTAGAAACTCCCTAAACATCCTACTCAGTAAGTCAACAATCTAACTACCCTACTTTCACAATCTAGGATGGCACCGTATCTAGTTAGCCAATCCATACCTAGAATCAAGTCGTAGCCCATGAAGCCAAGAACAAAGGCATTGCATTCAAACCCAACGCCCAAGATAGACACTCTCAAATCCCAACAAATCATAGAAAGATGAGCCGAACCACCAATATGATTTGTGACTACTATGGGATCCGTAACTAGACTAGTATTTAGGTGTAGTGTTTCAACTAACAAAGTAGATACACACGAGTGTGAAGCGCCAGAGTCAAACAATGTACGGACAGGATGATTAAACAAAAAAACTAAACTTTCAATGGAAATGTTTCTACCTCTCTCCTGTCCTGGTGCCATGAGAGCCTGAATCTGCCCTCTCGCCCGCCCTAGTGCCATGAGAGCCTAAAGCTTCCCTCCAGAAGTTCTTTGTCCTTGCCCCTGTTTCCTTGGGCAGTCCTTAACTAGATGACCTGCCTCTCCACAGTGGAAACAACCAGTCTTCTTCTTTTTCCTACAGTCTTTACTCAGATGGCCTGGTGTCCCACAATTAAAGCACTTCTTCTTTCCTTTGCCATTATTGTTCTTCCCGCCTTTCTTGTTTTGCTGTTGTGGCTTCTTCTGTTCTCCTTTCTTCTCCAGTGCCTTATTAGCATTCGCACATTTCTCTTCCTCATGCATAAGCGCCATGTCAACCAGTTTCTCAAAGGTAGCCCCCATCAAAATGTGGGTCATCGCCAACCCATGTAGCGGCTCATTCAAACCTTTAACGAACCTCAGGGCCTTCTTCTCAGGTGTGTTTACCAATTCCAAGCCAAATCTCGCTAACTGATTGAACTTGTTGACGTACTCCTTTACTGATAAATCCCCTTGCTTCAACGCCAAGAATCTTTCCATATATAAATTCTCTTCTGCTCGTGAGAGAAACTTTATTTTGAACCTACGCTTGAAATCCATCCATGTCTCCACCGGACACTCTCCGTTTGTGACCTCCCACCAAAGCGAGGCTTCGTCTTTCATTAACCAAGCAGCCAACTGGACCTTCCTTCCATCTTCTACTTCGAAAATACCAAATAGATCTTCCACCTCCTTAAGCCAATTTCGAGCTTCAACAAACGTCTCTGATCCGTAAAAAGGTTTCCCACCCATTGCCCTAAAATATTTGCATATTTTTGCAAAAGTACCAACACGAGGTGGAGGAGGAGGGGGAGGAGGAGGAGGAGCATTTGCTGGGCCTGCGACATTGACCCTAGCTTCCAGATACCTTCTAAACCATCTTGGTATCGGTATCCCCTCAGGTATCTTGGGAATTCCAGACATGCTGAAAAGAAAATGAAGAGATTCAAAATGGAGAATTCGAAAGAAAGATATATGGCTCTTGGGGGTTATGTTTTTAAAACAAACTTTTCTCTTGAAAATACTTTCCTTAAAACATACTTTTGAACGTATTTCTTTATAAAATGCTTTTTGAAAAATAGTTTTTCAGAATTCATACCTGGTATGGTAATCTTCAGCTCTGATACCACGTGTAACACCCTACGTCCATTAATGTCACTCGCAAAGGGAATGCATTAATTTCCATGGAGTGTATTTAGTGTGTAGAACAGAATATAACAAGACAGATATAAATAATGGTACTTGAAAATTTTAAAACAACTTTTATTGCAGTGGAGAAATAATTTGATTTCAACAACTTCATAAACCAAGTACACTTAATATCCATCTTGATAAATTATTTCAGAGTACATAAAATAAAAAGCATAAACCCCAACACAAGTAGCCATAAAAGAGATGAGCTGAACTTTACTTTCAGCAATCCAAGCACTTCCAAAAGAGAGAGAAAGAGATCCGAGATCATGCTCCACTAGTACTAGTCCCACCCTGAGAACCTGGGGGAGGGGGAAGAAAAGAGGCAAAAACAAGGGGATCAGACATAAAGTCTGGCGAGTATAATAAATTTAATAATATAATTATTAAAGTAACTAGGATAAGGCATAAACTGGTAAGATAAGATATGACCACGAAACAAGTGGGCATGACAAAGCAAATAAGAGGGATATTCTGGCGTTGATCTCGTTCCTAATCACTATAGGATAATTACTATACTGCACCACCACTAGTCACCCTAAAAGTTGATCCTGCATGCAGAACTTAATAATGATAATGGTAGTTTCGTGTACCCCTAGCTGCCTTCATAGGTGTCGTCTGCCCCTATCTCCACTAGTTGTACCCACTACCCCCATTCGACCGGCATCCTAACTCGTAGGTACCCGTGATGGTCCCATAGTGGGGTGTATCACTCCCAAAAGTGGCAACCCGATACCACCAAAGATGAACGGCTTATATCTACATGGTGCAAGAACGTCTTACCTACCAGCCTGGGCCCACGCACGCACATGACCCTGTTGGACTTGCGTTGCCACCGCTAACCCGTTTTGACCTCTTACAATCAAATCTAGTAAGCATATCCCGTCCTCGACTTGGGTCAAGCTCACAAAGATACTTAATGGGTTACTAGTTTGAAAAGGGCCCTCATGCTTGACACAAGCCTTCCACCTATGCTTGATCCCCACTAAGGTTTCCCCACTTAACCCCATTCTTATTCATGTCTTCTTACATGTTTCAATCTTGGTTAAGTGCATCTAATCGTATTTCACATGCCACCCAAGGCACCCACTTAACCACCCATGTCCCACCACATGTTTATTCGGTTAAGTGTTACTTAATTCATTAGAACTGTAACCTTGTAAAGACCTCCCACATTAGGCTAACATTTGCGGTTGCTGGATTTGCCGGGCGGGTCTGGGAAGTCTTATACCGCAAACGAGCCTAACCTCGTGCCTTTACAATTGTTACACATTTAATTCGTGCCTTTGACCTCTCACATTAGACTGGCATTTGTGGCTGCTGGATTTGCCGGGTGGGTGCGGGCAGTCTTACACCACAAAAGAGTCTAACCTCGTGTCTTAGGCGGTTAATTATTACACATCTTTATTTGACCCCAAATTGGATTAATATACCTATTCAAATTTGTCAATAAATTCCAAATTTATTTATGTCCATAATTGTCTCTTAAAATTATGTCCATAAATACCAATTATGCCAATTAATGTCTCAAATTAATTATATGCCTTTTAAGGCCATTTTATGCCAATTCACAATTTATGTATATTCAATATTATCCCATCATCCCCATGCTATTCGTACGTTTTCATATGACATATGTTAGACTCGCAAATAGTCTAACTTATAAAAAGAAAAACAACATCACATAACACATAAAATAGATCTAAGGATCATGACATAAGATTACATAGCCAATAACTTGCATATGAATTTCATTCAAACTAGCATATGATACAAAACTAGCATAGGTAATGGGCATAAACTTGCATAACTTATGTACTGCTATAGATCCAAACATAAAGGTGTGAACTTGCATATGGGTCTAAACATAAAGATGTACACTTGCATATAGATCTAAACATAAAGATGTAAACTTGCATATAGATCTAAACATAAAGATATAAACTTGCATATGGGTCTAAACATAAAGATGTAAACTTGCATATGGATCTAGACATAAAGGTTACTGTCACATAAACTAGCGTATGCATATACATGTCTCACATATATTTTAACAACCCAAACTTGCATAAGATTCATACATGAATATATGATCCAATCATCACAAACTTGCATAAGATATATGATTCAACTTGCATAAGATTCACATAAGAACTAACATATGATCCAACTTGCATAAGACTAACATGTGATTCAACACTACAAACATATATATAATTTACATCACAAGATTCAAAATCATATTCTCATAATCCCAATTATATCTTACCACAATTAAATTAATTAATTATTTTATGAAAGCTATCATACTCACAATTAAAAAGAATAGTCTTGTCTTTCTGGGATTTATATTCTGAAACTGAATTGCTTGCCTTTGATGTAGACTAATCATTATTTGGATTTGATTTGATTTTGATTCAAGCTTCTATCTTGCTTTAGGGTTGAAAGTGTATGGCGGCTACTCTAGGTTCTCCATTGACGGCATGGCGGCTCTTGTTATGAATTAATGTGATTAGGGTTAGGGGTTTAGGAGTGTTTTTATAGAAGTTTAATTTAATAAGAGCCATCGGATTAACCTAGGGATAACCAGAACCATCAGGACCACTCAGATGCCAGATCAGCCCTTAGGGCGAATCAGGCCACGGGTTGACAACCAGACACCCTGGATCGACCCCTAGTCGACCCAGCAAGGCTCGGGTCGACTCCAAAAATGGTGCGGTCCGACTATTCCCCCTCCCGATTCGTTGTTTTGAACTTTTTTTGAATATTATATATATATATATATATATACACACACACGTCCCATATGCATACAAACTTCAAGGCTTAATAACTTCTTCATAAGTTATCCGTTTTATGCAAACCAAATGTCTATCTTGACCCAAAATTTTGTGACGAACATAATAACGCAACCCATTTCACTTAATTCTTCTTCTAAAAATTAAGTATACTTTAATTTGTGAATTTAAATATTATAAAATTACGGGGTGTTACATAGTGACAAGTTGGAATTATAACATAAGTTATAATAAATGAAAAAGAAACTTATTAATAAACCTTAGTTAGAGAACTAAGTTAATAAGTAAACAACAATAAGTTATAGTGAAAGTGTAAGATGAAATTATGATTAAATAGGAAAGAATGAGGCAAACTTATGGAACGAAATAAGTTATATTTAATCATATATAATAAGTGACATATTAACAGAAAACATGTGGACTGAGATGAAATATACTTAATTATGTATTAAGTAGAACATGTTATTGTAACTATGAAATCATACAATGAATTACATGGAAATAGCATAGAGAGATTGTAGATTACAAAACATGGATTACAATCTAGGAAATAACATGTTATGGTCTTATTAATAAACTTAAATGATTAAGTTATATAACTGGATTTAATAAGCAAGAGGGGTCCATTCCTTAGAGATATAAGGGGCTTGGAGTGAACTTGGTAACTTGAATAAGAAATTAATATATTTGGAAATAACCAATTTAATTGGAAATCATACGAGGTAGAACAAGCGCGTAATTAAACATTTAGACATAGGGTCTAATAATATGTTAGTGTGATGCGCTTGAGCCAGTCCGCATGTCTAAAGGTGATGAACCTAACAGGGTAGATGTAACAACCCGGAAATTCAGAACCAATTTAAAATTTTATTTTAAGGGAATTTTGTTAGAAAATGTGTCGGAATTTAAAAATTCAACTTTTAAATTAAATTATCGAATTAAATTATTGAATATAAATTGGTCCTAAATAAAATTATGATGTTATTAATGAACGATCTAAAATTTTATTTATGATAAACAACAATTTATAATTTATTAAATTGTGATTAATAATAAAGGAAATTATTAAATTTGTTTATACATTTGGACTAGATAACTTTAAACTATTATTGAGAAAAATTGGCAGTTTAATCCTTGATTTAATTTTAAAGGTTCAATATAGGCATTAATGAGAAAATTGAAAATAAATTTATGAATGTTTCCAACAGAACTTTATATAGGAAGAATTATAAGACACTGAGTGTTACAGGTATATGATGTATGTTTTAACTATCCCAGTTAAAGAAATTTATGTTAACATTTATAAAACACAATCAAAATATAAAACATATTTATTTGTAATGCCCATGAATGATTTCTGGAATAAAAACAAAACTTTGTCCCACTGTCGAATTTGTAATTGCCTTGAATTCTCATATGTATTTCTGGAAATGATTTATTCGTGAAAACATTGCCTTGTTGGTTACATGCTGAAAATGGTTGATATACATACTCGCCAAATAATAGACTTGCTGAGTTTCTTTGCATAATAAAAAAAGGGTGTTACAGAAAGATAGATAATTAAAATTGATATGTTTTCATATTTTGGTTTCATAACTTTAAAAAAATATGCGTTGTGAAATGTTTAAAATGGTCTTAATCTACTATAGATAAAATTTATTTAAATATGGAATACATTCTTGAATATATAAGTTGTTACATAATAGCATGAAAATTTATATTTTCTAACAAAACTATCTGTGACTTGATTTGGGGAAAAAAGTAAGCACATTTTTTGAGAACTTTTACCAAAATTTCTATTCTCTTTAAAACATTCTAAATTGTGAGATGATAGGAAACATAATAGCTTTATATTAAAGCAAATATACACATTATTTAATTGAAATGACCCGAACTTCCCCGGTCTCCGAAGAGAAGAGAAAGAACGGATTGTAATGAAACACAACAAATCAGAACACAGACAGAAGAACATTTCATTGCTTATTACAACAATTTACATTAGAGTACAAGAATATACAGGGTATGAACTAATAATCTACATTTGATAAATATCAGAGATTTACAAATTACAATGTAGTGGAAAATAATACAAAACACAAATGAAAGGGATACACGGATACAGAGCTTTCCGTATATCATTCCAGCTGTAAACCAGGATCCTGTGAATATAAATTTGCAAAACCAAAACTACTAGCTGCCCATGTGGAAAATAGGGGACACGGAGTTTAGGTTAAAACAATAAACTCCAGGTCAGTCATGTGACTAGTCTTTATTTTAAAGTTAGGTAAATCAAGGGACCACGCCGTATAACACGGAATGGGTTTACCCCCAAGAATACCAGTGCATATAACAAACAACGCAATGCTAAATAAAGAAAATGAAGCTTTTATAACACCCAGGTCCCATCACACAATGCAACGCAAGCCGGAGGATAGGTTTTTACATTATAATAGCCAAATAATGCTTGATATGCGAAGTTTAATCTTTTATTATTACTATAAGTGAAGAAATCAACTTCAAATATAAATGTATCAATCATAGGCGGCATGAGCGCCCCATCCCACTATGTTGCCATATATAGGATTACAACTAAAACCGAGATGTTGTATTGGAAGTTAGATTTCCATCTATGAACCGAGGCAAGGGATCGTCCTCACAACTTCGAGACACTCTAGCATCCTCAGGACTCAGACTCAGGTGAGCCCTTAGGAGCCACAGGGCCGGTCCACACGAAGTGGATTTGTAACGACCCGCATTCTACGCATCATAGGATCGTAGAATATTTATTTCTGTCACATACGAAGTCGTATGGTCATGTAACTTTGGGAGACGACTATTAGGGTCATTTCCCATGTCCATGATTTTTTCCCGATTTTTAAATGACCATTTTACCCCTAGTCGGTACTGTTTTTGGCCATAACTTTTGACTGGAAATGAATTTTGACTTGAAACCACTTCCATTGGCTCCAGATGATGGTTTCTCTTTCCGTAGAGTGGTCACATTAGCCAAACGGACTCACCGTTTGGGAGATATGGCTGAAACAAGTTTCAGATGGTGAAAAACAGCTTAATTGGGCTTAAGCGGGTGATTAGCAGCTAGGCCCAAAGGGGAATTTCGGGTTTAGGGGTATATAGGGGCTGATTAGGGTTAGAAAACATTTCTTTAGACATTTTCCAGCCGCCACTTTCATCCTTAGACACTCTAACAATGGCCTCCTACATCTAAAACACCCCAAACCACTTTCTAATTGAAGATTAGGCTTAGCAACATCAAATTAAGAAGAAAAAGCACCAAAGCAAGGTTAGAGCTGTTGTTGGACATCAGTATTCGCCCCAAATCAGAGAAGTTTCAGTTCTGAGAATTTTATTTGTGGCCAAGGTGAGTGATTTGCATAGTTTTTGCACTAATTACGGTAATTAAGGGTAATTAGTGAAGATTAGCGAATTTGTACACTAATAAATTCTGGAAAAATGTTTAGAAATTCTTAAATAATGTTTTATGCCTCTGGTTGAAATTTGGTTCGATTTGATTAAGTTTTGTTAACCCTATGATCAGTTTTACTTAAACATGCTTAAGGGAAAATAAGGAGTTTTGGCCACTTTTTATCCATTTTGATTCATTTGAATGGTTGTTTGCTGTTGTGGTTGCTATTACATGTTGCTATGACTCTATGGTGTGTTTTATGATTGATTAGAAGTGTTAGATTTTGCAAAAACGCCGTCAAATGGCGTAAACTACTCGCTGGAAGAACTGCAGGAAATCATCCGAACCGGACCGGATCGGTGGGAGTGAGGGCGATCTGATCCGATGGCGCGACCCGATCCGCCGATGGCTGAAGACCCCGATCCGATGGTGCCGATCCGATCCGATCAAGACTTCGCGAAACGACCAGTGTTGCTTCATGAAGGGGTGGCCCGATCCGCCCCTACCTTTCACGAACCATTCCAGCTTGGGTGTCACGATCCGCCTGAAGGAACACATCACGAACTCAGCAAGGTGGCACGACCCGAACCAATGGGTATTCACGATCCGATTTGATGGGGTTTCTACGACCCGATCCGCGTAGGTCATTCTGATCCGATCCAGTAAGGGATGACGAGATCCGAACTGATGCAGCGCCACGATCTGATGCTGTGGGACATGCACGACCCAAATGATGGAGACCGATCCGGATGAAGATGATGACCAAAACCCGAGATGCAAAGGTAGTCCAAATGAGAAGCTAGAGCTCAAGATCCAGATGGGAATCAACGAGTTCGCTTCATGATTGGGCTTTGCTGCGGGACGGGTGTTAAGGGGTTATCGATGTCTATAGCTTTGGACCACTATGGTAGGAGGTACGAAGGCGAGTTCAGGGCCATTATGGCATTGGTAGAACCAAGGGCTATGACCAATGTGGTGGATCATTGAAATGTTTGGTCATGACTCCATATGTTTAGCTTGGTCACAGCAGGGTTTCTACAAGTCGGGATCCGTCGTTACCTCAGTTTGTCTAGTGTTCCAAAGTGGTAGATGTCGTACGCTTTACGCACTGAGTGAGAGATGTGAGGATGGTTGCTATGGATGATTAGTTTACTATCATTGTGACATGCACACCCCACCCCCGTATTCTTACACTATTCATTATGGCACCTTAGAGCATTGTACGGTATGTGGTACTAACTCTTTGGTTGCAGGTCCAGGTTCAGGTATGGTTTAGTATACCTGTTATTGTTCTGTTTAAATGCTTATCGCTCATACCAGGCTTTATGTCTGACCCAGAGTTTTATGTCTCCTCTTATTACTCTGGGTGCTCACACGAGCAGACTAGAGACAGGTTAGCTGGTGATGCACGGGTAGATGATCCGGAGACGAGCA
The DNA here is from genome assembly GCA_030737875.1 of Allium sativum. Lineage (NCBI taxonomy): Eukaryota > Viridiplantae > Streptophyta > Magnoliopsida > Asparagales > Amaryllidaceae > Allium > Allium sativum. The sequence goes on from CM060921.1 coordinate 374,008,097, forward strand.
GGAGGCTTCCACGTAAAATATAAACATAATATTCTCCTTGTATTGTTGAAGATCACTGCTTGGGCATTGATGGTGCATCTTCTACTTTAGCTTTTTTTTGTTAAGAGACAGTAAATTTGGAAAATTGTAATAAGCTGTATTTGAATTTCCGCTGCTCTGATGATTGATGTTGATTTTAGTTATCAGCTTATGCACTGTCTCACCTGTTTTATGTCAAGTATGTTACTATTATATTTTGTTCCATGCGCTGTGAGACATTCTACAGGTTTTGTGTCAGTTCTTCACTTCTTTCCTTTCTTTGGCGACCGTTCCGTGCTAATCGGGCACGTGTACAGCGCATTTTCGGAGGAAATGCCGACTGGTACGGGGCGGGCCGTCACACTTGGTATCAGAGCTCTAGGTTGCGTTGTTAACCTAGGGAAGTTATCAGGGAGAGATAATATACATATACGAGAGAGCGTATTTGTGATTACTTTGGTTTTTAAAAGCTATATATATATACTATTACTAGTATAAGGATGAAGTCGTACTGCACTAGCACCACTATGGAGTTGTTAATCGTTTCCTTTTTCATATTGACGATGAGCCGATATACTAGAGGTGCTGGTAGGGGAGCCAATAATGGGAATGCTGCTGACATGAGAACGATGTTTACTGACCTCATGAGAGAGATGCTTAGAGATGTACAGAGGGCAGATCCCAATGGTGGAAATGGTGGTGGTCCAATAGTGCAGGCGCCAAGAGTCGACTTCCCCAAGCTGAATAAGGATTATACTAGCCTTGGTGGGAAGCCGTTCCATGGAACGGAGTCGGCCACGGATGTTCAGGATTCGTTGGATAGTTGCGAACGTATCTTCGAGGATTTGGGTATCGAGGATGCAATGAAGAGAAAGCTAGCGTCCCGTCAGCTGCAAGGGCGGGCAATGAATTGGTGGAATGCTATAAAGGCAGCTACTCCCGAAGATCAGATTACTTGGGAGCAGTTTAAAGCTCGCTTTAGCGAGAAGTTCATTCCAGCTGCTCAGAAGTCAGTGCTGTTTAAGAAATTCTTGGAGCTCAAGCAGAATGGCAGAGCTGTCTCGGAGTACATTGCTGAATTCGACACTTTGTCGAAGTATGGGTTATCTCTTATTGATACTTCCGAGAAGAAGAATGAGAAATTCATAACTGGTTTGGATCAGTACTTAGGGGAAAAGCTTATTAACCACATCGATGAGACGTTTGAGTCGATTGTGGGGAAAGCATTAAGATTAGAAAGTCTCTACCCTAAGTCGAAGACTGAGGTTGCATCTGCAGATGAGCCAAAGCCACAAGCAAGCGGTGGAGGCAAGGGTGGTTCCCAGAATAAGAGAAAGCAGAACCAAGCTAAGGATGGCCAAAAGAAAAAGAATAAGCAAGATGTGGAGTGCTTCAGCTGTGGTAAGAAGGGCCATTATGCTAGTAATTGTCGGGCCAAGCCAGCGGATAGGAAGTGCTTCAACTGTGGCCAAATGGGACATCACAAGGACAAGTGTCCACAGCCCCCTAAGGAAAAGCAAATGGTGAAAGCCTACGCTCTTAATGTTATTCCTTCTTCGTCGAATGCCCCAACAACAGCGGAGAAGGGAAAGAATGTCGTCATTCAAGGTATGCTTTCTGTTTATGATGTTCCTGTTAGAGTTTTGTTTGATACCGGAGCTTCCAGTTCTTTCATATCTAGTGACCTGGTAGGTAGGTTGGGATTGGAGCCCGAGATTGTCGAAAGACCTTTAGTGGTGACGAACCCGATTGGTGGTTCGACTAGCCTTAGCATGATTTATCGTAATGTGGTCTTATCGAGTCATGGATGCATGTTTGTTTGTGATTGCTTTGTTTTGGGCTTTACTGGGTTTGGCATTATTTTGGGAGTAGATTTGCTCCAAAGATACGGGGTGGTGGTAGACTGTGAGGGCTTGTTGGTGACATCTAGAGCGGATGATGGGCGGAGGATAGTGTTTGGTGGTCTACCCAGTAAGGGGGTATTGGCTAGTTTTCTAAACTCCCTTGACATTCTGCATAGTGAGTTGTCAGGTTTGCCCGTGGTTGGCCAGTATCCGCAAGTTTTCGAAGAAGTGACCGGACTTCCACCACACCGAGAGATTGAGTTTCGTATTGATTTGGTAAAGGATGCCAGGCCTATAGTGATGCCACTTCGTCGTATGGCACCAAGAGAGCAGCGAGAACTCGAGGTGCAAGTCAGCGATCTTTTGAAGAAGGGATTTATCAGAAGGAGTGTTTCTGAATGGGGAGCACCAGTTGTGTTTGCTACCAAGGCGGATGGTTCCCTTCGTTTGTGTGTAGACTACCGCGAGTTGAATAAAGTGACGAGGAAGAACAAGTATCCTCTACCGCGGATAGATGATTTGTTCGATCAGTTGAGTGGCGCGAGAGTATTTTCTCAGTTGGATCTCGCGACAGGTTTTCATCAGCTTAGAGTGGAAGCTGAGAGTATAGCTAAAACGGCATTTCGGACGCCGTTTGGATTTTATGAGTGGTTGGTCATGCCATTCGGGCTGACCAATGCCCCAGCGTATTTTGTGGATCTTATGAATAGGGTATTCTGAGATCAGTTGAATAAGTTTGTCCTTGTGTTCGTTGATGATATTTTGGTCTATTCGAGGATAGAGGAAGAACACAAGGAACATTTAAGAGTAGTGATGGAGGTGTTGAGAAAACACCAATTGAAAGCAAAGTTTTCTAAGTGTCACTTCTGGAAGAGGGAAGTGAGGTTCTTGGGCCATGTCGTATCAGAAAATGGGATTGTCGTGGACCCGGCAAAGGTGGCTACGGTACAGGATTGGCCTACGCCCAAGAATGCAACAGATGTAAGAAGTTTCTTGGGATTAGCTGGATATTATCGTAAGTTTATCCAAGGTTTCTCCAAGATAGCAGCACCATTGACCCAGTTGACCAAGAAGAATCAAGCTTTTGTCTGGGATGAAAGGTGCGAGAATGCATTTAAGGATCTAAAGGACAAGTTGACAAGCGCACCAGTGTTAGTCATTCCTAAGGGGAATGAAGAGATGACGGTATACACGGATGCCTGTGGTACCGGACTGGGTGCTGTATTGATGCAAGGCGGTAGGGTTGTAACTTATGCAAGTCGGCAGTTGAAACCGCATGAGAGAAGATACCCTACCCATGATTTAGAATTGGCAGCGATCGTGTTCGCATTAAAGATGTGGAGACACTATCTCTTGGGAGAAAGATTTGAGCTGTTTACAGATCATAAGTCGTTGAAGTATCTCTTCTCCCAGAAGGATTTAAATCTCCGTCAGCAGAGATGGTTAGAATTCTTGGCTTCCTATGACTTTGACATCGCATATACACCGGGAAAAGGCAATGCGGTGGCTGATGCATTGAGTAGGAGACATGCCAGCTTAGGCGCTATGTTTCTAGAATGGAAGCAACTGGAGTATATCGCGGGGTTTAATTTCAGACCAAAGTGCGAATTGGATCCAGAAATGTTAGCAAATTTGACGATCAGACCCACTTTGATTGAGCGGATCGGCTCTAGTCAGAGGGACGATCCTAACCTATTGGAAATCATCTCCAAGTTAGAGATGGGTATCGATGAGGAGATGAACAAGTATGGGCTTGATCGAGATGGATGGCTTAGAAAGGATGGAAGACTAGTCGTACCCAATGTCAATGGATTGAGAGATGAGGTGCTTAGAGAATGTCATCACTCAAAACTGACTATACACCCCGGTGGTAACAAGATGTATCGGGATATGAAGCAGACTTACTACTGGGAAGGGATGAAAAGAGACGTTGGGAAGTTTATATCCAAGTGCATGAATTGCCAGCTAGTTAAAGCCGAGCAAAAGAAACCTAGTGGGTTATTGCAACCATTAGAAATTCCCGAATGGAAATGGGAGCAAGTCTCGATGGATTTCATCGATGGTTTACCAAGGACTAGATCGGGACATGATAGCATTTGGGTGATTGTGGACCGATTGACCAAAAGTGCAAGATTTATACCAGTCAAATCAACCAGAACGGCAGCTAAGTTAGCAGAATTATATATGAAGTGGGTAGTGAGATTTCATGGGGTACCCAAAAGCATTGTGAGCGACCGAGACCCGTTGTTCACTAGTGGGTTTTGGAAGAGCTTACAAGAAGCTCTAGGGTCAGAGTTACATCTCAGTACCGCATATCATCCTCAGACCGACGGTCAGACGGAGAGGGTGAACCGTATTTTGGAAGATCTCTTGAGAGCATGTATATTAGATTTTGGTGGATCATGGGATGACCATTTGCATCTAGTAGAGTTTGCATATAATAATAGCTACCAATCCAGTATCGGTATGGCTCCGTTTGAAGCTTTGTACGGAAGACCGTGCAACTCACCATCATGTTGGATAGAGACCGGCGAGAAGTTTATGCTTGGACCAGATGTGGTGAGGGAAACTTCAGATAAGATTAAGATCATTCAACAACGAATGAAGGCTGCCCAGGATAGGCAGAAGAGTTATGCTGATAAGAGGAGAAGAGACTTAAAATTCTCTGTTGGCGACTTGGTGTTTGTCAAGATTTCTCCGTTGAAGAGCGTAATACGATTTGGCAGGAGAGGCAAGTTGGCACCAAGATTTGTTGGCCCATTCCCTGTTCTTGAACTAGTCGGGAATTTAGCATACAAAATTGACTTACCGGAGAAGATGGCGGGAGTTCACGACGTATTTCATGTTTCCCAACTAAGGAAGTTCATTCACGACTCAGATATGACTATTTCACCTGATCAGTTAGAGGACTTCGAAGTAGAACCCGAGGCGGTTGGGAACCGTAAGCCGGCCCGTATTGTCGAGCACGACATGAAGCAACTTCGAAGGAAGGCGGTGAAGCTAGTCAAGGTTCAGTGGGGCGAGGACGAGAATGATTGTACTTGGGAGACAGAGGAGAACATTAGGAAGACTTATCCGGAACTCTTTGCCTGGTAAGATTTTGACTTCGATTCAGTTTTCCGCATGCTAGGGTAGGCTTGTTTGTTTGTTTTGCATGTTTGATTGTTGTATATGGCCGTTAGGCATGCAGAATCTTTTGTATGTTTAGGGTTAATGAATTTCGGGGACGAAATTTCTTAAGGGGGGAGAGTGTAACGACCCGCATTCTACACATCATGGGATCGTAGAATATTTATTTCTATCACATACGAAGTCGTATGGTCATGTAACTTTGGGAGACGACTATTAGGGTCATTTCCCATGTCCATGATTTTTTCCCGATTTTTAAATGACCATTTTACCCCCTAGTTGGTACTGTTTTTGGCCATAACTTTTGACTGGAAATGAATTTTGACTTCAAACCGCTTCCATTGGCTCCGGATGATGGTTTCTCTTTCCGTAGAGTGGTCACATTAGCCAAACGGACTCACCGTTTGGGAGATATGGCTGAAACAAGTTTCAGATGGTGAAAAACAGCTTAATTAGGCTTAAGTGGGTGATTAGCAGCTAGGCCCAGAGGGGAATTTCGGGTTAGGGGTATATAGGGGCTGATTAGGGTTAGAAAACATTTCTTTAGACATTTTCCAGCCGCCACTTTCATCCTTAGACACTCTAACAATGACCTCCTACATCTAAAACACCCCAAACCACTTTATAATTGAAGATTAGGCTTAGCAACATCAAATTAAGAATAAAAAGCACCAAAGCAAGGTTAGAGCTGCTGTTGGACATCAGTATTCGCCCCAAATCAGAGAAGTTTCAGTTCTGAGAATTTTATTTGTGGCCAAGGTGAGTGATTTGCATAGTTTTTGCACTAATTACGGTAATTAAGGGTAATTAGTGAAGATTAGCGAATTTGTACACTAATAAATTCTGGAAAAATGTTTAGAAATTCTTAAATAATGTTTTATGCCTCTGGTTGAAATTTGGTTCGATTTGATTAAGTTTTGTTAACCCTATGATCAGTTTTACTTAAACATGCTTAAGGGAAAATAAGGAGTTTTGGCCACTTTTGATCCATTTTGATTCATTTGAATGGTTGTTTGCTGTTGTGGTGGCTATTACATGTTGCTATGACTCTATGGTGTGTTTTATGATTGATTAGAAGTGTTAGATTTTGCAAAAACGCCGTCGAATGGCGTAAACTGCTCGCTCGAAGAACTGCAGGAAATCATCCGAACCGGACCGGATCGGTGGGAGTGAGGGCGATCCGATCCGATGGCACGACCCGATCCGCCGATGGCTGAAGACCCCGATCCGATGGTGCCGATCCGATCCTATCAAGACTTCGCGAAACGACCAGTGTTGCTTCATGAAGGGGTGACCCGATCCGCCCCTACCTTTCACGAACCATTCCAGCTTGGGTGTCACGATCCGCCTGAAGGAACACATCACGAACTCAGCAAGGTGGCACGACCCGAACCAATGGGTATTCACGATCCGATCCGATGGGGTTTCTACGACCCGATCCGCGTAGGTCATTCCGATCCGATCCAGTAAGGGATGACGAGATCCGAACTGATGCAGCGCCACGATCTGATGCTGTGGGACATGCACGACCCAAATGATGGAGACCGATCCGGATGAAGATGATGACCAAAACCCGAGATGCAAAGGTAGTCCAAATGAGAAGCTAGAGCTCAAGATCCAGATGGGAATCAACGAGTTCGCTTCATGATTGGGCTTTGCTGCGGGACGGGTGTTAAGGGGTTATCGATGTCTATAGCTTTGGACCACTATGGTAGGAGGTACGAAGGCGGGTTCAGGGCCATTATGGCATTGGTAGAACCAAGGGCTGTGGTGGATCATTGAAATGTTTGGTCATGACTCCATATGTTTAGCTTGGTCACAGCAGGGTTTCTACAAGTCAGGATCCGTCGTTACCTCAGTTTGTCTAGTGTTCCAAAGTGGTAGATGTCGTACGCTTTACGCACTGAGTGAGAGATGTGAGGATGGTTGCTATGGATGATTAGTTTACTATCATTGTGACATGCACACCCCACCCCCGTATTCTTACACTATTCATTATGGCACCTTAGAGCATTGTACGGTATGTGGTACTAACTCTTTGGTTGCAGGTCCAGGTTCAGGTATGGTTTAGTATACCTGTTATTGTTCTGTTTAAATGCTTATCGCTCATACCAGGCTTTATGTCTGACCCAGAGTTTTATGTCTCCTCTTATTACTCTGGGTGCTCACACGAGCAGACTAGAGACAGGTTAGCTGGTGATGCACGGGTAGATGATCCAGAGACGAGCAGGAGGCTTCCACATAAAATATATACATAATATTCTCCCTGTATTGTTGAAGATCACTGCTTGGGCATTGGTGGTGCATCTTCTACTTTAGCTTTCTTTTGTTAAGAGACAGTAAATTTGGAAAATTGTAATAAGCTGTATTTGAATTTCCGCTGCTCTGATGATTGATGTTGATTTTAGTTATCAGCTTATGCACTGTCTCACCTGTTTTATGTCAAGTATGTTACTATTATATTTTGTTCCATGCGCTGTGAGACATTCTACAGGTTTTGTGTTAGTTCTTCACTTCTTTCCTTTCTTTGGCGACCGTTCCGTGCTAATCGGGCACGTGTACAACGCATTTTCGGAGGAAATGCCGACTGGTACGGGGCGGGCCGTCACAGGATTAATAATTCCCTGAACAATATGTCTCCTCGCCCTATGGGGCGTAAACTGGTCATATACCGACCAAACCATCCATCGGCACCGAAGTGACCGATATAACCGAGGTGTCTCACATTCCAACAACCACATAGGTAAAAATATATAAATGCTAGGGCGTGTAAAACCCTGACACCGCCCATAACTAGAAAGAAACGCATGTTCTCCCTGGATCTTCTCCCGTTTCTAGTCCATACCAGGAAGTGAAGCTAGCGAATTAACGCTATACACGAAGCGGCGCTATATTAAAGCTATACTTTGATCATCAACCACAAGACTTTGCTTTTCAACAGAAGCCTTGATCCATGCAACTCAGCATGCCACACAGGCAATTCAAGCTATTCGACTGATGCCTATCGATATGCAACCTCTGATCCCGTACGTCTCAGAGAAGGGTGAAGTAAGAGAATAAATTCTCCTTCACCAGACAGATGTATATTTAATAGAAATCAATCAACATAGAATAAAACCCAATGTCAGACAAAAAGTCCATTTACAAGTTCGTTCTGGGTCTGAACGAAACCGGAGGCACCTTATTCCTCGTCCCATATGTCCAATACAGGAGAGAGGCCCTCGCATATCCATTGATCTCCAAGTACATCTGGACGATCACCACTTATTACCTCATCTTAGGTGTATAGCACAATCAAGACATCACTAATCATCCAAATGATGTGGAGACCTCTGGTCTTCAACCATCGTCTTCATCTTCGACTAATCATCGTATCAGTTATTCAGAATGGGGGCAAACCCGGTCTTTTTGAATAACCAGCGTATATAATAAACAAGTGTTACACAAACACAACATACGCCTCATTTTAATTCAGAATATTCTTTTATTCAAATATTCACATCATTAGAGAATAGGTTCTCATTAATTTTATCAAAGATAAATTCTTTTAAATTTATTCTTTAATCTTCCTTTGGATATGAATTCAAACCATATTAAGGTTTATCCAAAACTAATCGGGATTAACGAACCACAACAAAGTAATCATTTGTCTTATTTCCCAATCCCAACCTATTCATCCCATAGACCAAAACCGATAATACTCCATTTCTACACCACAGTGTTATCAGTAAATATTAATTACCATTTCACGTTCAAATCTAATCAAAGATTTAACGACCGCTTGGAGCAGAACCGGTAATACTCCATTCTCAATCATTTCTCAGAATTGATAATTTAAATTATCAAATCCTCACTTCGATCTAATCAAAGATTCATTAAAACTCTAATTCAGTTTTAATCTTCCTAAAAATCAATATTAATGATTATATAACTTGGGAAATCATATCCTGTCTTTAACTGGGTTAAAGAACCAATGTCATTTAAAACACGGTTCACGATAAACCCAAAATCACATCCATCAGTCTCTAACCATAAATTAGTAAGAGAACAATTCCCTAAGTATTAATCCCAAAGGCCAAAACCAACATCAGATCAATACCCAGGAAACCACTCAACTTAGCTACCCTCTAGTTAGTTTCTAATTTTCTTAACTCCATTGGGTTTTTAAGAACAGTATTATTAAAGATACCATTCACGACCAACCCAAAATCTCATTCCATTGTTAACCTTGTTAAAGAGCAAGTGTTATTTAAAACACCATTCGCGATAAACCCAAAAATCAATTTCAATTCAATTCCAATTAAATATTAATTAATTGGTATACTTCATTAAATCTAAATAAAAAGATTTAATCTTTTCTCAACTGTGTTTAAGAACAGTGTTAATGAAGACACCATTCACGACAAACCCAAAATCACATTTGATATTAAATACAAGGCTCTGAATAGAAAATATATCGGCTTACATTCAATACCAAATTCTGAAATCAACAAATATCCTATTGGAATAACAATATATATATCTTCCAAATTCCTCCACAATGTCCATATAATCACGAAATCCAATATGAAATATTCCAAAGATAATTTCGATTCAAATCCATTCCAATTCATATATTGGAAATTCCGGTTATTTTTAAAACCATTTCTAATCCAATTTAATCATTTAAAAATATTGGATTATAATTCTAGTTCGTAACTAGTTCATTTCAATAAAATATATTTTTATCTTTTCAAATATGGAATTATTCATCCTAGTTCTTTCTAAATCATTTATTGTGATTTTACACAAATTATTGATATTTTTAATAATTTTATCAACGCCCGTACAATCGATTTTCATAAACGGCCATCGAACTGCACTTACAGCGACCTTTTCCAAATTTGATTTGGACATAATTCCAAATCCAACCATTAGATTCAAATATCCCATGTTCGTTAGAAAGCTCTTTTCGATACAAACCCAACGATTCCAGTTTTAGGAGAATCCGATGGTCGAATCTCCCGTAATGTCCATTCAAAGTAAATGATCGAAATTTATGAACTACCGCAGCATAGCGCGTTTTATTCAGGCCATTACATTATATATATAATATATATTTCGTCGATTTCCATTTAAAACATATTTTATAAATCGTTTTAAATTTGTTTTCAAAATGATTTCAACTTCATATTCAATTTCGAATCAAAATTGAATATTCCATATCATTAATATATAAATGATAATATTTTCAAACTTCAGATTTTGAAATCACTTCCTTTTCGATATTCATTATAAAAATGAATAAAATCGATATAAATATTGTTTACGTCAAAATAGCGTTAATCTAATCAACACGGCTTTATATATTTAAAAATATTCGTGTCCATCCCAAATCAGACATCAAAATCAGATCTTGATCTTTGACTGAATATTATTTTAACATATTCATTATTTTAAAATATTCGTTATTTTAAAATATTCATTCTTTCTGAATAGGAATCTGACACAGCCAATTACCATATAATGTTATTTATATGGATTTCATACAACACATGAATACAACAGCATTGATAAACAATCAACCATCATCCAGAGTGCATTATACACTGTATAAGCATTAAATATAAATATTTAACACTTATAACAGTCTGCCAACCAATCGATCGACATACAGCTAAACAATTGGGATTAGTGTATGTCAAATCAATACCCGTGTGGGGTTTCAATCAACAAATAATTAATTTTATCTGTGCAGTTGGGCGATGTGTAAAATTTATCGCCCCAATCAATATTAGTCAAATCAGTGTACATAAACAAATCATCCGATTTGTAAATAAATATTTATTTTTATTCATATATCCATTAAAAATTATATTTTTAACTATAAAATATTTAATTAACATGAATATATTACATTCCATTCCACATCACAATCCATCACAACAACACAATTCAATCAAACAAACAAGTCGTCCATGGTCTGTGAACGACGGGGAGCAGTCCATATATGTAGTTATAAAATAAATAACTGTACAGAAATTATGGTGAGAAGTTCTCACCTTTGGTTTCCACTCCTTCAGTCTTTATTGGACCGTTCGGAATTGGATTTGTTTTCCAGTCGGTTCCATCGCGATCTATTTCACGCTGTTTAGATTAAAAATCACATTTTTAATCATACTTCATATATTTAAAAAAAATCACATTTTTAAACCGGTGTTATATATTTAAAAATCATATTTTTATTTCGAAGCCATACACATAAAGATCGTATTTTTTTCATCATGCTTTTCATATAAACATTTTTATTAATGCTAATTTATTTTTAAAACATCATGCTAATTTATTCTACAAAAATAATGTTATTTTTATCTATAGAAATAATGCTCTTTATATTTTAAAAACAAATCATATTATTTATATTTTAAAAACAATTCACAATGTAAATGAGTTTAAATAATAAAATAAATAAAAATAAACCAACTTCTACTTTATTTATCGCCCCATGCCCCTTCTCCTTATACACAGCCGACATCCAAAACTACCCTTTGAAGCTAGGGTTCGCCATAGCTCCGCCTGTGACCGTCGTGGCCCTGATCTGACCCAACCACGAGGTCGTCGCCTCCGCCACTTACCCCCGCGCCTATCGCCGCCTAGCTCGGTCAACCAACGACCCCACAATCCTCGAGCGAATGCTGCCACTTCACAGTGGAAATCGAGCCTAAGACACCACGGTGTTAGGTGATGCTGGTATGGATGGATAGAGCGTGAGATGCTCTTCCATCTTCGTTTAATTTATTTCTTGAATCGTTGCAGAGATTGGGTGTAAAATTGAAAAGAAAAATCGAACGATTTCGTTCGTTCGTTCCAGGAAACCGGTGGCCCGGTTATGAGGAAAAATTAGGGTTTAGATTTATATATATATATATATATATATTTAATATTATTTTATTCTATTTTAATTTATTTAAGAATTAATCGCCTTGAACTCCAAATCAGACCCAACGAGTGTCGCCTCTAGCTAAATACCCTCATTCCGAACATAATGGAATATGTTTCGTAAGCTAATTCGGCTGTTTCGTTTAATTTTTTTAAATTAAAATATGAATCAATATATATTTAATTTAAGCATACATTTTAATTTACTAAGGCCACATACTGAACCCAAAAATTACAGAAAAATTATTTCTAGCTTTGTATTGACAATACGGTCCTAGCAAAATTCATTTCGTCGAATTTGGAGACCATTTGAAAAATGGCCATTTTCTGGTCGATCCAAATTGATTGAAACTGACAAAAAACGTTTTCATTTGCCATGCTAACATATTGATTCCAAAAATTATGAAAACTGGAATCAAGGAATTATTTGACATCCCGGATCCAACAAAAAGTGGTTTTGTCGAAAACGGAGGTCGTTTGCAAAATGGCTATTTTTAAGGGCTTTATTTCCATAGCGACTACTCTGAATTTTCAACTGGACATAACTTTTTATTCCCGCTATGAAACTTCAATTTTTCGGATTCGTTGGAAAGATATTTTCAAATATATTCTAATATTTTTGGTTTCACTAAAATCCGGTTTGTTTGGAATTCTGTACATTCATTTGAAATTTGAAATCAAAATTTCAAACAACCGCACCATTTCCAATTCCTTTTATAATTAAAACAAATATTTATATTCTAACTTCGATTCAGATAAATATATACATTCGAATTCAATTCAAAATAAATTTCACGTCGTTATTATTTAAAATAAATCATTTAAAATATTCAAAATTCATTAAAATTTCTAAAATAAAAAATTTTAATTGGTTCTGATTTTCCAGGTTGTTACATTAATAGAAAAGATGTAAATGATAAATTTGGACGATTCAAAACTATTCCTAATATATTAAGGAATAAGATATCAATTTATCCATGCTGTGATTAGATATGGAAAGCAAGTGAAAAACGTAAACAATTAATTTATAAGATATATTAATTAATAAAGAAAAATCAATCAAATATGGATATGGGTGGAAATGAATATAGGCGGAAGTAAATACACATATTACAAAACCCTAATCCACTCTATAACATAGCCTCCACTGTCTGAAATCCATGGTCATGCTACTCCGATCTTCTTCCTCCTTTCTCTTCCAATCTACTCCGAATTAACATATGATTCAAAAGGGAAAATTTAAGATCTACGTGAGATCTAAACATTCAATGGTCAAGATCGAATGTGGCGCTACAGATTTCTCGAATTTTGTGCCCAGTTCGCTGCCATTTGCGGTGGTTTCTGGAATGCCATGGGGAATCAAGCTTGGAGCTTATCCTACTAGTGATGGCACATGCGAAGGCGGATGGTAGGGTAGCGTCTAATCGGAGCCTAGATGGACGGTGGAGGTGTGACCAGGAGAGATAGTGGGCGAGTTTCTTCGAGCGACGGTTTTAGGAAATAACGATGTAGAAGAGAAGCATGAGTGGCCTAAGTATGTAATTAGTATTAAATTAAAAAAATAGAAGTTAATTATATTTAATTAAACCATGTTATTATTACTATGATAACTTTTTACTGGATTATCAGAACTGAACGATTTTTGTTGCGTTGGAATCACAACAATGAGATCTACAACATGAAACTGACTAGAGCTTAAACGGAGCACGTTGAAAATTCAGACAAAAATCAATGCGAGATATCTGATCTTATAATTAAAATTGAATTATTTATCGTTATATGAAATCCATGTATATGCGTTATTATAAATCATATATGTGATGTATGGAATTAGAATTGGTTAATTTTGATTTCGTTGTATGAGTGGGTTAGATTTTGATATTCATGTATGTAGATCTGATTTTATAATAAAGATTCTTCCTTTATTTGAATCCATTAATTCTGATTTGGTATTTAAAATAAAAATCTCATCTTTATCGAACCCATGAACTTTGATTTGGGTTTTGAAATAATAAAAATATTTTTCTATTGGAACTATGAACATGGTTTTTGTTTAGATTTTTTTTAACAATAAAATATCAGTTTTATTGAATCTATGAACATAGAATACATTATAATTGTTTTACAATAAAAATATCCTTTTTATTGAATCTTGAACTTGTCACTTAACATGTTTCATTAGATTAGAAAGAAGAACGTTTTTTTATTATTGTTATTGTCACCTTGTTTCAATTAAAAAGATTAAAATAAAAATTTCACATTTTTATTTTCATTTTTTTGCAATATAAAGAATAGAATAAAAAGAGTTGAAATAAAAGATTATATTTTTATTTTCAATTTGTTACAATAAAAAGAGTTAAAATAAAAGAACATATTTTTATTGTCATTTTGTCGCAATAAAAAATTAGTTATTAAAGATCATATTTTTATCGTCACTTTGTTTCATTAAAAAATTAGAATAGGAAAATATCATTATCATTTATGCTAGAAATGTTACATTAGATCATTAGCATTTATCTTAGAAATGTTACATTAGAACATTATAGAATTTTTACATTAGAACATTAGCATTTATGTTAGAAATGTTACATTAGAACATTATCATTTATGTTAGAAATTTTACATTAGAATAAAAGTGTCATTTATGTTAGTGATAAAAATATCATTTATGTTAGTGATAAAAATATCATTCATGTTAGGGCTAAAAATGTTGGAATTTCAAAATTCACATTTTTAATGTAAAGATAAAATATATAAAATATTCACTGAATGGATAATAATGTTGAAACGTTAAAATTTACATTTTTAATGTAAAGCATGATTTATGTAAAATGATCATTGGTTGAAATATAAAAATGTTAAACAATAAAAAGTTTACATTTTTACTGTATATGAGAAAATATAAAAAATGAACGTTTGTTTTAAAAGATTCAAGTTAATAAAATTTTGTTTACATTAAAAATTACATTTTAATGTAAGCACGAATCATATAAAAAGATTACAGTTAATAAAATTTTGTCTACATTAAAATTTGCACTTTAATGTATGTATGAGTCATATTAAAAGATTCATTGTTCGAAAATTTGTTTTCACATTAAAATTTACATTGTTAATGTAAAAATGAATCATTAGAAAAAAGGTTCATTGCTTGAAAAATGTTTTTACATTAAAATTTACATTTTTAATGTAAATGAATCATATGAAAATAAAAGATTCATTGTGTAATAAAAAAATGTTTTGGACATTGAAATTTACATTTTTAATATAAATAAATCATTAGAAAAAGTTTCATTGTTTAATAAATTATGTTAATATTAAAATTACATCTTTAATGTAATAAACGTTGATTAAAAAAATTAAACTTTGGTAAAAATGTGTTAACATAGGAAAGTACATTTTTAATGTACAAATGATTATATAAAAAGATTAAAATTTGATTATAATATGTTTACATTAAAAAGCTCATTTTTTATGTATAAAAGGATTCAATAAAAAGATCATTGTTTGATAAAAATGTTTTTACATTAAAAAATTCATTTTTAATGTAAGTAGGAATTATTAAAATATGCATTGTTTAATATTAACATTTACATGTTATAGAAGTAGAAATGTTCGTTTGTTTGATGTCAACATTAGCATGTTAGAGAAGTAAAAAATTGTACGTTGGTAAAACATTATCATGATTATGTTAGCGATATTAGAAATAATTCAAATTGAATTATAATCGGTTAAATTTATTAACCAATGATTTGTGTATGTAAACTATTGTTGTTTGAAAACCCCACACGGGTATTGAAATGAAATTTCTCATACACTAGTCCCAATATTTAGTTGAATGTCAACCGATGGATTGACAATCTGTGATGAGCATTATTTATTTATTTTAATGCTCACACGGTTACAAATTTCACTCTGAATGTGGATGGATTTTTTATTGATTATTTCTCATTGTTGTTATACACATGCGATGTATGAAATCCATATAACTGAAATTATATGGTAATTGATTGAGTCACATTCCGATTCAGAATATCTTTTAAATAAAGAATATTTTAAAATAAATAATATTTTATAGTAACGAATATTTTAAAAATAATAATCAGTGAAGAATAAAATATAAAAATATGAAGCCGAATTAAGGAGAAACGCCATTTTAATCCGAACGGGTTGATCAATTGATTTTATTCATTTTAACATAAATATAAAAGACGTGATTTATAAATCTAATATTTTGAAAATTTAAATATTTTAATTTGATAAAAATATAGAATATTCAGTTTTGCTTTAAAATTTAAAACGAAGTTAAAATTATTTTAAATGAATTTATAAATACGTTTTAAATAGAAATCGACAAAATATATATAATATATATTATATATATTTAATGGCCTGAATATAACGTGCCACGCAGCGACCGTTCGCGAATTTCAACCATTAACTTCAAATTGATGTAACGGGAGATCCGATCGTCAGATTCTCCTAAAACTAGAACCATTGGGTTCGTATCAAAAAGAGCTTTCCAATGAATATAAGAGTTTTGTAATCTAAAAGTTGGATTTGGAATTATGTCCAAATCAAATTTGAAAAAGGTCGCTATGGGTGCAGTTCGGTGGCCGTTATTGGAAACCGACTGTACAGGCTTGATAAAATTATTAAAAATATGGAAAAATTATGTAAAATCATAATAAATGATTTAAAAAGATTTTAGGATGAAAAATTCCATATTTTAAAAGATAAAAATATATATTTTTATCAAAATGAACTAGTTATTAACTAAAATAAATCTTTAAATTAAGATTTAATGATGTTTTCCAATTAATTAATATTAAATTGGAATTAAATAAAATAAACTAGATTTTGGGGTTTGTCATGAATGGTGTCTTCAATAACACTGTTTTTAGACCCAGTCGAGAAAAGAATAAATCTTTTATTTAAGATTATTAGAGTTTCCAATTATATTTTGTAACTGGAATAAATGAAATGTGAATTGGGTTTATCGTGAACTGTGTTTTAAACGACATTTGTTCTTTAACCCAATTAACAATGAAAATATAATTTGGAATTTATAAATCTTTTTATTTAGATTTAAATGGAAATTTTCCAAAGTAAAGTTTTCCAATTTAATATATTAAATTGGAATTGAATGGAATTCGATTTAATAATAATCGAGATGAGATTCTATAAAAGAAGACCATTGCTATATATGGAATTTAAAAGGCCTTGTCGTTATTCCATTTTTATTATTAGTCTGATACGGGAATTTATATCAATTATATATTGATTTGATTTCTATGAAAGTCCATATTTAAGGGAAGATGATTTTGGGTTAACCGTGAACAATGTTTTTAAATAACATTGGTTCTTTAACCAAGTTAAAGATAAGATTAATTTCTTCAATTTGAATAATCATAAAGTTATGATTTTTGATATTTAAAACCATATTGGAGTTTTAATGAATCTTTAAAAAGAAGATTAAAGAAAAAACTTAAAAGAATTTATCTTTGATAAAATTAATGGGAACTTTTCCCTAATAATGTGAATATTTTATTAAAAGAATATTCTGAATTGGAATGAGGTATTTGATGTGTTTTTATAGCAATTAACTTTTGATTATAAAATACGCGAGTTATTCGGAAAGACCGGGATTAAGTCATTCTGAATAATTACTACGACGATTAAAACTCGAAGATGAAGATGGTGGTTGAAGACCGGAGGTCTTCACATCGTTTTGGGGATTACTAATGTCTTGATCGGGAGGCATCGCAAGACAAGGTAATAAGTGGTGATTGTCCAGACGTACTTGGAGATCGACGGATATGCGAGGACCTCTCTCCTGTATTGGACATATGGGACGAGGAATAAGGTGTCTCCGTTTTCGTTCAGACCCAGAACGGATTTGTAAATGGATGGTATGTCTGATGTTGTATTCCTTTATGCTGTATTCGTTGATCTCTGCTAAATATATATCTGTTTGGTGGCGGAGAATTTATTCTCTTGCATAACACCCTTCTTTAAGACGTACGATCTTAGAGGTTATATATTGGCAGAAATCAATGATATAGTATGGATTGACAATGTGGCATGCTAAGATGCAAATGATCAAGGCTTTTGTTGAAAAGCAGGGCCTTGTTGTTGATGATCAAAGCACTGCCCATTTGGGCATAGCTTTGTGTACAACGTTACTTCGCGAACCTCACACCACGGTAAGAGTCGAAAACAAGACAAGGGAACGTAGGGAGTGCACACGTTTCTTTATAGTTAAAAGTGGTATCGGGGTTTTGCAAGCCCTGACATTTTACTTATGTGGATGATGGATTACGAGGCCTCGGTTATATTGGTCGATAGTGACCAATTTCTAGGTTCAATAGGACCGGGAAGCGTGTGTTCAGGAATTGCCAATCCACTAAAGTATTTGTGGACCGGCATGCAGGATCCAAGGGTTCGCCAGCGTCTGAATCCTGAGACATTTGCTAGAGTTTCTCGAATCGGTAAGGAGATCGTCCCTAGCCTTGATTCATGATGGAAATCAAACTACCAATACGACACCATGTGGTTTTGAATGTAAAACTAATATGGAGACATAGTAGGATGTGGTACTATGCCATCTATGATTGATACATTATGATTGAAATGTTTTGAAACATATATACACTAACAATAAGATCCAACCCGTTTTATCGTATCAAGCATTCTTGACCATTATAAGGTAAAACTCTATCCTCCGGTTTGCGTTGCATTGTGTGATGGGACTTGAGTCTTATAGTGGTTCCATTTTTTCTAAAAAGCATTGCGTTGTTTAAAGATTTACTTTATTTCTTGCACTGACTATCCAATGGAGTAAACCTGTTCCGCATTAGTGGCGTGGTCCTGTGATTAGCCTTACTATTATTAAATAAGTATAGTAAGATTTCTCATACCAGTCCCATGACTGACTCGTAGTTTGTTTCATTTTGCAAACTCGGGTGCCCTCTTTTCCACATGGGCAGTCGAGTGGCTTGTTTTGCAGATATCTATTTATTAGGTAGGATTCTGGATCGAAGCTTAAAGCTGTGGCCATAGCAATGATAGTCTTCCGCTGCACTGTATTAAATCTATTGTAAATTTATCTTCCGTTGTAATTATATTTCAATGTACTCTGATATAATTTTGTACTCTGATGTAACATTATTATAAAGTTTATAAAAGTCTTCTGTTATTTGTTCTAATGTGTTGTATGCCCAAAGTTAGCGTATTCGGGTTTTTGAACGGCCTTAGTCGATTTTGTGATCGATTAGGTCCGGGCGAAATCCGAGTCGTTACAGTTGGTATCAGAGCTCTGGTTAGCTCAAATCTTTGGAGTACGACTCATTAGAACTAAACAAAAGACTCATCAAAGGTAGAATTAGAAATATACTATAAAAGAATACTCATTAGAGATGGGATCAGTAATATCCTAGAATGAGAAAACTCGTTAGAGATGGGGTTAGTAATGCCCTAGAATGAGTTTAGAGTGACAAGTTTGTAATTAACGTATTTGTGATTATATATATAATCACATCTTAGAAAATATGATTTTTGAATATATAAAAGTTATATATATTTTTGAAAAGCTAATCAACTAATTGATCGATGATGGTGTTGTGTGATTATTAGTTCAACAAATAAAATTATTGAAACCAATGAAAGAATGAAAGTTGAGTTGGTTAGTTAAATAACTTTCAGGTCTGTTCCTTTTTTAGGACGAAAAGATTTTAAGTGGGGGAGATTATAACAACCCGGAAAATCAGAACCAAATTAAAATTTTATTTTAAGGAAATTTTGTTAGAAAATGCATCAAAATTTAAAATTTCCACTTTTAAATTAAATTATTGAATTAAATTATTGAATATAAATTGGTCCTAAATAAAATTATGATGTTATTAACGAACGATTTAAATTTTATTTGTGATAAACAACAATTTATAGTTTGTTAAATTGTGATTGATAATAAAGGAAATTATTAAATTTGTTTATACATTTGGACTAGATAACTTTTTTTTTGAAGGAAAAGGTAGTGAATCAACATGATTCACGCCTAAAATATATAGCATCCATCAAGTAACATAAAGTAGCAATGCGTGTATGTACAACATATATACAACCAAAACAGGTCATCGCTACATACAGCCATACAAAAAGGAACCATACATCATAATTAACATTACATAGCTTTAAACATAACAGTAAAACAGCAAAAGGCCAGTGAACCAGTGAACATCATCGTCAAGCGTGTGGACCAGTGATGCTCCGCCCCCGCTTGCGCACTCGGTCTGCGATGCTTTCAACATGTCTTTTGCGCTCCATGCCTGCCCAGTCATAGACAAAATTAAGGATAGAATAAATAATACTGTTAGGAGCTTTCAATTTGCGGTTAAATTTTCTAGAGTTGCGTTCATGCCAAAGCAACCAAGTGTAAGCAAAGTTCAACAAAGCAAAAAGAAGACTATCATATGAGGCATGCAAGGTCGGGTAAATTGAATGCCAAAAAACAAATAAGTCAGCAATGAAGTCACTCTAGTGCAAATCAAGGTAAAGCGCAACCAAACATTTTGTCCAAATATAAAAAGCAAAGTCGCAAGCCAAAAATAGATGATGATAGTCCTCGTCGTCATGACCACAAAAAACACAGCCATCCATAACATGCACACCTCTCTGACGAATTCTGCTAACCGTATTCAATCTACCATGTATCACGACCCACATATGAATTTTGACTTTATCAGGGATTTTGAACCTTGGACTAGATAACTTTAAACTATTGTTGAGAAAAATTGGCAATTTAACCCTTGATTTATTTTAAAGGTTCAATATAGGCATTAATGAGAAAATTGAAAATAAATTTATGAATGTTCCCAATAGAATTTTATGTAGGAAGAATTGTAAGACACTGAGTGTTAAAGGTATATGATGTATGTTTTAACTATCCCAGTTAATGAAATTTATGTTAACATTTATAAAACACAATTAAAATATAAAACATATTTATTCGTAATGCCCATGAATGATTTGTGGAATAAAAAAAAACTTTGTCCCACTGTCGAATTTGTAATTGCCTTGAATTCTCACATGTATTTATGGAAATGATTTATTTGTGAAAACATTACCTTGTTGGTTACATGCTGAAAATGGTTGATATACATACTCGCCAAATAATAGACTTGCTGTGTTTCTTTGCATAATAAAAAAAGGGTGTTACAGAAAGATAGATAATTAAAATTGATATGTTTTCCTATTTTGGTTTCATAACTTTAAAAAAAATGAGTTGTGATATGTTTAAAATGGTCTTAATCTACTATAGATAAAATTTATTTAAATATGGAATACATTCTTGAGTATATAAGTTGTTACAAAATAGCATGAAATTTTATATTTTCTAACAAAACTATCTGTTACTTGACTTGAAAAAAAAACTGAGCACATTTTTTGAGAACTTTTACCAAAATTTCTATTCTCTTTGAAACATTCTAAATTGTGAGATGATAGGAAACATAATAGCTTTATATTAAAGCAAATATACACACTATTTAATAGGAAAGATGTAAATGATAAATTTGGACGATTCAAAAATATTCCTAATATATTGAGGAATAAGATATAAATTTATCCATGCTGTGATTAGACATAGCAAGCAAGTGAAAAGCGTAAACAATTAATTTAATAAGATATATTAATTAATAAAG
The DNA here is from genome assembly GCA_030737875.1 of Allium sativum. Taxonomy (NCBI): domain Eukaryota; kingdom Viridiplantae; phylum Streptophyta; class Magnoliopsida; order Asparagales; family Amaryllidaceae; genus Allium; species Allium sativum. The sequence goes on from CM060921.1 coordinate 374,029,704, forward strand.
AAAAATCAGTCAAATATAATTATGGGTGGAAATGAATATAGGCGGAAGTAAATACACATATTACAAAACCCTAATCCACTCTATAACGTAGCCGCCACTGTCTGAAATCCATGGCCGTGCTACTCCGATCTTCTTCCTACTATCTCTTCCAATCTACTCCGAATTAACATATGATTCAAAAGGGAAAATTTAAGATCCACGCGAGATCTAAAAATTCAATGGTCAAGATCGAATGTGGAGCTACAGATTTCTCGAATTTTGGGCTCCGTTCGCTGCTGTTTGTGGTGGTTTTCGGAATGTCACAGGGAACCGAGCTTGGAGCTTCTCCTACTGGTGATGGCGCTCGTGAAGGCGGAGGGCAAGGCGGTTTCTAATCGGAGCCTGGATGGACGGTGGAGGTGCGGCCAGGAGAGATAATAGGCGAGTTTCTTTGAGCGATGGTTTCAGGAATTAACGATGTAGAAGAGAAGCGTGAGTGGCCTACGTATGTAATTAGTATTAAATTAAAAATAAATAGAAGTTAATTATATTTAATTAAACGATGTTATTATAACTGTGATAACTTTTTACTGGATTATCAGAACTGAACGATTTTCGTTGCGTTGGAATCACAACGATGAGATCTACAACATGGAACTGACTAGAGCTTAAATGGATCACGTTGAAAATTTAGACAAAAATCAATGTGAGATATTTGATCTTATAATTAAAATTGAATTATTTGTCGTTATATGAAATCCATGTATGTACGTTATTATAAATCATATATGCGATGTATGGAATTAGATTTGGTTAATTTTGATTTTGATGTATGAATGGGTTAGATTTTGATATTCATGTCTATAGATCTGATTTTATAATAAAGATTCTTCCTTTATTTGAATCCATGAATTCTGATTTGGTTTTTGAAATAAAAATCTCATCTTTATCGAACCCATGAACTTTGATTTGGGTTTTGAAATAATAAAAATATATTTTTATTGAAACTATGAACATGGTTTTTGTTTAGATTTTGTTTAACAATAAAATATCATTTTTATTGAATCTATGAACATAACATACATTAGATTTGTTTTACAATAAAAATATCCTTTTTATTGAATCTATGAACTTGTCACTTAACATGTTTCATTAGATTAGAAAGAAGAACATTTTTATTATTATTGTTATTGTCACCTTGTTTCAATTATAAAGAATAAAATAAAAAGTTCACATTTTTATTTTCATTTGGTTGCAATATAAAGAATAGAATAAAAAGAGTTACAATAAAAGATTATATTTTTATTATCAGTTTATTACAATAAAAAGAGTTAAAATAAAAGAACATATTTTTATTGCCATTTTGTCGCAATAAAAGATTAGTTATTAAAGATCATATTTTTATCGTCACTTTGTTTCATTAAAAAGACTAGAATAGGAAAATATCATTATCATTTATGCTAGAAATGTTACATTAGAACATTAGCATTTATGTTAGAAATGTTACATTAGAACATTATCATTTATGTTAGAAATGTTACATTAGAACATTAGCATTTATGTTAGAAATGTTACTTTAGATTAAAAATGTCATTTATGTTAGTGATAAAATTGTCATTTATGTTAGTGATAAAAATTTCATTTATGTTAGGGGTAAAAATGTTCAAATTTCAAAATTCACATTTTTAATGTAAAGATAAAATATATAAAATATTCATTGAATGGATAATAATGTTGAAACGTTAAAATTTACATTTTTAATGTAAAGCATGATTTATGTAAAATGATCATTGGTTGAAATATAAAAATGTTTAACAATAAAAATTTTACATTTTTATTGTATACGAGAAAATATAAAAAATGAACATTTGTTTTAAAAGATTCAAGTTAATAAAATTTTGTTTACATTAAAAATTACATATTTAATGTAAGTATGAATCATATAAAAAGATTACAGTTAATAAAATTTTGTTTACATTAAAATTTACACTTTAATGTATGTATGAGTGATATTAAAGATTCATTGTTTGAAAATTTGTTTTCACATTAAAATTTACATTGTTAATGTAAAAGTGACTCATTAGAAAAAGGTTCATTACTTGAAAAATATTTTTACATTAAAATTTAAATTTTTAATGTAAATGAATCATATGAAAATAAAAGATTCATTGTGTAATAAAAAAATGTTTTTGACATTGAAATTTACATTTTTAATGCAAATAAATCATTAGAAAAGGTTTCATTGTTTAATAAATTATATTAACATTAAAATTACATCTTTAATGTAATAAAGGATTGATTAAAGTTTGGTAAAAATGTGTTAACATAGGAAAGTACATTTTTAATGCACAAATGATTATATAAAAAGATTAAAATTTGATTATAATATGTTTACATTAAAAGGCTCATTTTTTAATGTATAAAAGGATTCAACAAAAAGATTATTGTTTGATAAAAATGTTTTTACATTAAAATTTTCATTTTTAATGTAAGTAGGAATAATTAAAATATGTGTTGTTTAATATTAACATTTACATGTTATAGAAGTAGAAATGTTTGTTTGTTTGATATCAACATTAACATGTTAGAGAAGTAGAAAATTGTACGTTGGTAAAACATTATCACGATTATGTCAGCGATATTAGAAATAATTCAAACCGAATTTTAATTGGTTAAATTTATTGACCAATGATTTATTTATGTAAATTATTGTTGTTTGACAACCCCACACAGGTATTGAAATGACATTTGTCATACACTAGTCCCAATATATATGTGACGACCCCAAACCGCGATAGGACGGTTGCAAGGGTAATCTTTGGAATATAACACATAAACAGATAACAGCAGAACATAAATAAATAAATACACCAGATAATGCATAATAGAATACACTGGATAAATATAATCATTAGAGTTACACAGTATATAGGATCATACTTTGTACAAATACAGTCCAGCTATACATAAATGTCTACAGCGGTAAACAAAACATAATATGTACAACAGGAGTTGAACAGCATAAAAAGAGATTAATGATAGAATCCATCTTCAGCTCCAGCTATCCAGAAAGAGCCTGCTAAAACCTGAATACAAGGCTGCTCGTGTAGAAATAGGGGCACCCGAGTTTGCAAGTGAAACAAACTACGAGTTAGTCATGAGACTGGTATGAGAAATCTACCTAACATATTTTATAATATGGCCAATCACAGGACCATGCCACTTTCGCTGAACGGGTTTACTCCATTGGATTTCCAGTGCTTTAAAATAAGTAAATCTTTTAAACATCGCAAAGCTTTTTATAAAAATGAAGCCATTATAAGACTCAGTTCCCATCACATAATGCAACACAAACCGGAGGATAGAGTTTTACCTTATAATGGCCAAAATATGCTTGATACGAATAAAACAAAAACATTTGATATTATTACTAGTGTTTATATATTTCAAAAACAATTTAAATCATAAGTATCAATCATAGACGACATTAATGCCCCATACCACTATGTCGCTATATATATATATATATATATATATATATATATATATACAATCAAAACCGCATGGTGTCGTATTTTGAAATTGGATTTCCATCATGAACCAAGGCAAAAGATTGTCCTTACCGAATTCGAGACGCTCTAGCCCGTGTCTCAGGCAAGAGCGCAGGCAAGCCTTGGATCGTCAGGGCCGGTCCACCGATATGGATTAAAATGCCTGAACACTGTGTTTCCCCGCCCTATGGGCCGTCACCGTTCATATCCGACCAAACCATCGGCTCCGAAGAGACCGAAGAAAACCGAGGCCTCGCTTTCCATCATCCACATAAGTAAAATACCCGGGCATGCAAAACCCAAAGTACCACTCCTAGCTAGAAGGAAACGCATGTCCTCCCTGAAGTCCTTCTCCCGTTTCTGGCTTATACCGGGGTGTGAGGCTCGCGAAAACAACGCTATACACAAAGCTACGCCACACAGGCCGCGCTTTGATCATCAACCACAAGACTTTGCTTTTCAATAGAAGCCTTGATCATCTGCCACTTAGGCATGCCACACAGGCAACTCACTCCATGCGACTGATTTCTATCGATATATAACCTCTGAGCTCGTACGTCTCAGAGAAGGGCGTTAAGCAAGAGAATAAATTCTCTGCCGCCAAGCAGATATATATATTTAATAGAGATCAATAAGCTCAGAACAAAATCCAAAGTCAGACACATATTCCATTTACAAGTTCGTTCTAGGTCGGAACGAAACCGGAGGCACTAAATACCTCGCATACCCGTAAAATCAACAAGTACGTCCGGACGGCTACTACTTTAGCCCCGTCAAGGTAGCTACTCCTATCATGAGCATCAGTAGCACCGCTCCAATCGACGTGAAGATCATCGGTCTTGCACCGTCTTCATATCTTCGACTTTCACTCGTCGATCAATTATTTGAAATGAGAATCAACTCGGCCTTTTCAAATTATTAACGTATATTTAGAATTTCAAATCAATTCATTTCAATGGTTAAATTATTCGATATCACTAGTTCTGTTCTTTAATGTAATTTTCATGCCAAACACATTCAACCATCGAATATCAAATAAACCGAGCAAATCTAGTTTATTTCCATTCCATATCGTTTATAATATTTTATAACGATTTATCACCATTTTTATTTATTTAAAAATAGCCAATTCATTCAAATGACGCTTCAGGCCATAACGCGGCATGACGCTGTTTTTCAAATTTGATTTACACATATCTGAAAATCTAACCGTTGGATCTTCACAAATTTTATATCATTAGAAAGATCTTTTCAAAACGAATCCAGCGGTTTCAGTTTTGGGAAAATCCGACGGTCGGATCTCCCGCACTAATCGTTTGAAGTTACGATTTCAAAATATGAACTGCAGCATCGTTATTCGATTTAATTTAATTATATATATATAAATATAATCGATTCTGGCACTATTTTCTTCAAATTTGAATTAAACATTCCAGACAATCAAACCGTTGGATCTTCACAAAGTGGGTGTCGTTGGAAAGATATTTCCAAAGTGAACCCAACGGTTTTGGTTTCGGTAAAATCCGATGGTCGGATCTCACACACAAATCGTTTGAAATCACGGTTTCAAAACACGAACAACAACTTCGTTATTCAATATATTTTAATTATATTTATATATATAAATATATTTCCTTCTTCGATTTCAAAACCATATCCACTTCACGTATTTGATAAAAATGCTATTTTTATCATCAAAAATATTTATTCAACACATCACCATTTTTAACACTTCATATTCACAATAAAAATGTAGATTTTATTGTTCAATCTATAAATTCAACACATGAATGTTTTCGACTTCACATATATGATAAAAATATGATTTTTATCGTTCTAGTCCTTTATTCAACACATGAATATTTTCTATAGTTTATATAAATAATAAAAATGTGATTTTTATTGTAAAACAATTTATTCCAAAACATGATTATTTTATATAGTCTATACATAAGGTAAAAATGTTATTTTTGGTGTTAAAAACAATTTATTTAAAATACTAATATTTTATATAGTCTATATATAATAAAAATGTTATTTTTATCTTTCAAAGAATTTATTCAACACATGAACTTCATTCAACCCATGAATTTCTACTCAACACATGAATTTCTATTCAACACTTGAGTATAGTTTTCAACACATGAAAATAATTCTAACACATGAATATTATTGAAAATTTCGACAGCATAACGGCAGGGTAGTTAAATCCGGGACCGTCCCTAGTATGGCTCCTCGCTCTACCTTAAAACCTCGCGGTTTTTGACAATGGGGATTTCGTGCATCTAATTCGTACGCAGAAGAGCATGTTTATTTTTCTTTTCCACAAACTAATCCTATGTGGTTTCATCCAAACTAATTCTCAACCACAAACAGGTATTTTTCAACCACAATCAATCATTCATGATTTTCACCAAATTTCACATTAACCAATAATCCAAACAATATCACAACCAATAAATATCATCCAAGGACGAGGGGAGTATATATATATATATATACTCGTATATATATATATATATATATATATATATATATATTTCAATTTCATTTCACTTCATTTCAACACATATATATAATTTTTACAATGCATATATAACTTATACATCGAACATACAACTTATAAAATGCTTATACTTGAGGTGTACAACGCTTATATAACTCATACATCGACTATATAATTTATACATCGTTGTTTTCCATATCGTTTATAATTTAGAAATCTCACATTGGGTTCCACTCCACCGAAAATTGCAGAAGGCTCAGAAAAATATGTGGTCCCTTCTAAAATGTAGAAGACATCCACACGAGTCCACTGTTTCTTGTTTCACTGGATTTCGTCAAAAAACGAGAAAGATATGATTTTTACAGCGAAATATTAAACCGTAGCAGAAACGACCCGCAAATCCGTGCTATCTGAGTTGACTAAATACAACACACGTCCAACCCAAATAACACAGAAATACGAACCATTAATAGAAAGAAGATAGAGGATGAGAAATAGAAAGAAAGAAATATTAGAATAGAAGAAGAACGAAGATCACAACTCACAGCGGAACGAATAAAATATATTATATAACATAAGCTTTGAAATACAAATCTGTTTGGTACATATATACATACCATCATCAGAGTACACATAACATTTGACTCAGCGGAAGTAACTCCAAATAACTAACGTTGAAGCCTCCTGCTTCAAGCTCCTCCAAGTGTATCTGTAAAAGCCTGAAACACTTGACTGCCCATACAAATTTGGGCACCCAAGAGTTTAGGGAAAACAAAACAAAACAAACTCTGGGTCAGTCATGGGACTGGTGTGAGTAAACTCCAACCACTTGTTTAACTTTCAAAACTCTTTTCGAAAGAAAAGGTAATAGTAAGACCAGCCCACACATAAACACGGACGGTTTTTACCTTACTATAACCCAAAACACTTTGATATCAAATCCAATGATATTATAATAATGTCTACCCCAAGTAAATAACCAAATAGCAGAACGCTTGCATCTCACGCTCCACATATGTATTATAAAATCAAAACCGCATGGCGCTTATTGGAGATTGGATTTCTAACATGACAAGGTATGGGACCACCTTCCGATGATGTATCTCTAGAGGCGAATACACCTGGGTTCAACAAGAACGTCTTGCAACCCGGCCCACACATGACCGACCACTCATTTCGCTTGAGTGTATCGAATGTATATCACCAACGGTTGGACTCAAACCACCGTTTCCCAAATGGGCAGAATCGATAGATTTAGAAACAAAAGGAATTTCTCTAGATAGGTGATTATACACCCTAATGGGTGCGACCCACATAGCCATGCTGCCTGCCCGATTTTTGTCCTTTCCCGGTTGTTGAGGCCTGAGGCTACGATTACTTACCATTCCTTGATAACACAATCACTTTGAATGCCACATTGTCAGATCCGTTAATCACTAGTTGAGTTTGCACAAATATTCTGGATATTATGCTAAGGGAATAAATCCGTTGCAACCATATATACTCGTACAGACCAACCCATTTGATCATTGGAAATACTTTGTCAGACATTCGTCCATTTACATTCATTCTGGGATTGAACGAAGCCGAAGGCACTTTTTCTATAAATAGAAAAGCCCTTGCACTTTCCTCCGTCTTCAATATATTCAGCATACTTGGTTCGCAAACGCTTATGCCGATACGGAGTGGTTCTTCGGATAATAATCCAACCGGTCTCTCCATATTGACAACGATGGTCAAAAACTTCAATAGTTTGTGATTTAACTATCGAATAAAAACAAGTGTTCATCCAACATATCAAACAAATCACTGGGCTCTTTAATTAATATTCATTAATTAAACCACTTCTCTATTTTCTCTATCAATATTTGTTAACCAAATATTTTCAATAATCTTCTTGCCTCTTATGCCATTTGGAAAACGTTTCCAAATATTAACTTCTTTTATTTTCTATATATTAGAAAATGTCTCTATTTGCAATTGAAAACAATTTCAATTACTTATCTCTATCCCTTTTTCAACATTCGATTTTTATATTCACTTTCCTATCGAATTCAATACGTCGATACAATGATTTCAAATTATCAAAATATCTTAAAAATATTCTAACTTCTTAAATTTCCGAAAAATTTCGCCATAACCTCCCCTGTATCGGGAGCATCGGGAAATTTCAAATAGCTTTCCCGGTCCTTCTAATCTCAAAAAGAAAAAGAAGAAGCCAAGCGGCCAGCCGATACGGCGCATAAAACTCATATATGAATTTAAACAGATACCTTTTTGTCGGGCACATAAATAAAAATCTTCATATACTCCATCCCATATCTGTTTAACACCTGTTCACCTGTTTCCAATTCAATTCAACTCAATCCATTCGTTTGAATTCAATTTTGAATCGTTTTGAATTCAGTTTCGCTCAATTATTCTTTAATTAGCCTTTTTGCCTATTTCACTTCTTTGTTTGAACATAACATGTTCAAACAAAATATTTAACTCGTTCATAACCAAATTGAATTTCAAATTCCGATTCTAGTTCTCTTTTCTATTTCGAGTATAAATTTCAAATCGCATTTTCTTATTTAAAGCTCAATATCCATTCAAAATCTCATTTAACTAATTTCCGTTCCAATTAGTTAATTCTATTCAGTAATCAAAAATCTGATTTCTGTTTCAAAAATCAATTCATTACTCCACCTGAGTTCATATATATTCTATAACTCAAATCTGAGATTTTCTAAATAGAAATGCGGAATTTATTTGCTTAAAATCCTTTTATAAAATTAAATAAACCGTTATGGGTTTAAAACGATTTTGGCGCTGTTTTTCTGAAAATTTGATTTTGACATAACTCAAAATCTATACGACGAAATTCATATTTTTCTCTTCCATTAGAAAACTATTATCAAACCGGTCCTGACGTTTCTTGTTTCGAAGAATTCCGACTTCAATTGCGTTCTGTATACTCAATTGAAGTTCGAATTGCTATTTTACGAACTGCAGCGCTGCGGCGAGTTCGTTTTAATTATATTTATATATATAAACCTTTAAACTTCTTAAAATGAATTCAATTCCATTTTAACTCTATTTGAATTCCTTGATTCAAATTCCAATCTCACTTTTGAATTCTATATTTCAAATCCCAATTCCTTTTCTATTGGATATTCAAATTCAATACTTGAATTTCTATTTGAATTCCCTATATTCGAATTCCATACTTGAATTCATTTGAATTCTCTTATTCAAACTCTATATTTAAATTCCATTTGAACTTCTATATTCCAATTTCTATATTTGAATTCTATTGGAATTCAAATATTCAAACTCCTTTTTAAATTCTATATTCAAAATTCCATAGTTTAAAACCCATTTGAATTTCATCTTCAAATCCCATAGATTCAATCCTATTTGAATTCGATTTGAATCTCTTATATTCAAATTTCATTTTCATTTGAATTCTAATATTCAAATTCATTTCCAGCCCCATTTGAATTCTAATATTCAAACTCATTTTTAACACCATTTGAATTTCCTCACTCAAATCCATTTGAATTCCCTTGAATTCAAATTCCATTTCAAATCCATCTGGATTTCCTATTTTGAAATCCTATTTGAAATTCTATTTCCAATTCTACTTTGAAAATCCTATTTCACAGTTTATTTCAAACTCTATTTTGAAATCCTATATTCAAATTTCTACTTGAATTTCTATATTCAATTCCCATTTCAAACTCCATTTGAATTTTCATATTCAAATCTCTATTTGGATTTTCTTTATTTGAATTCCTATGGATTCAAACTCTATTTAATTCATTTGAATTCAATTTCTATATTTCATTCTAATTTCACATATTCAAACTCTAGTTGAACTTTTATTTGAATTTCTAATATCCAAACTTCTTTTCTTTTCTATAAAAATTCAAATATTTAACCTACTTTTCTAATTCTACTATTCAAATCCCATTTGATTTCTATTATTCAAATTCTACTATTTAAATTTCCAGCCCCATTTGAATTCTAATATTCAAACTCATTTTTAACACCATTTGAATTTCCTCACTCAAATCCATTTGAATTCCCTTGAATTCAAATTCCATTTCAAATCCATCTGGATTTCCTATTTTGAAATCCTATTTGAAATTCTATTTCCAATTCTACTTTGAAAATCCTATTTCACAGTTTATTTCAAACTCTATTTTGAAATCCTATATTCAAATTTCTACTTGAATTTCTATATTCAATTCCCATTTCAAACTCCATTTGAATTTTCATATTCAAATCTCTATTTGGATTTTCTTTATTTGAATTCCAATGGATTCAAACTCTATTTAATTCATTTGAATTCAATTTCTATATTTCATTCTAATTTCACATATTCAAACTCTAGTTGAACTTTTATTTGAATTTCTAATATCCAAACTTCTTTTCTTTTCTATAAAAATTTAAATATTTAACCTACTTTTCTAATTCTACTATTCAAATCCCATTTGATTTCTATTATTCAAATTCTACTATTTAAATGCCCTTTTGAATTACTTTTATTCAAATTCTATTATTTAAATGCCCTTTTGAATTTCTTTTATTCAAATTCTATTATTTAAATGCCCTTTTAAAATTCAAATGTTATACTCAAATTTCATTTGAGTTATATATTTAAAAATTTCCTTTCACATCCTGTTTTGAAATTTCATTTCGAATCCCAATTTCACGCTTTTATTTCTATTTCTGAATTATCAAATGATAATTCTTTTCACTTCATTTATAACTTCGATATAAAAGAACTATTTATAAACTTCGTTTAAAAAGAAACTACTTGTTATATTTTTCAAAAAAACAAGTTTTATATTTTTATTCCATTTAAAATTCAAATTCTATTTAAAAATAGAATTTTCCCTTTTTAGATCTCAAATATCCTTCCACGATATTTTTACAAATCAATATTCAAGCCCAGTGATATTTAAAACAATCAAATCACCCAATTTTCAATCATTTGATTTTTAACACATCATATATGAATATATATGCAAACAAATAAACAAACAGATAATATATTTTTGAGGAATCCAGTTGGATTCCTCCAACCTGTTTCCCTGCATCCACAGATGTTAGCACATAAATAATACCCATTCTGCTTCGTGGCAGAATATCGCGGTATAGAAGGTCATCCACTAATCATAGCGTGGGGCGTATAGGGTAATCATCCGCTATGAAACTACGGGCATCCGCTAATGAGACTGCGGGAATCTAACCAACCAATCAACAACCCAATATATATATATATAGCCTAAATAACTAATATATATAAAACAACCAGAAAACATTCACACAAGCAACAGACAATTATTTTTAATGAGATAAAAATAATTCTAAAGGTGAGTGAGATTTACTCACCAGATTTTTCATTTGCCAAATATCAGATAAATTTCCCATTTTTGCATCTACGAATCTACTTGAATTGTCTCTACTGGATTTATCTCGAATCAACTTATTTCGTACCTATGATTGTTTAATTTTACTTATTGATTAAACATTTATTCAATTTAATTAACAACTAAGTAAATAAATAAATTAATCTATGTATATAAATTGCGTATACCTTCCTATCTCGACTAATCCACAGAGCAATCCTCGAACATCTCCAAAACTGCATCAGCCCCAAAACTGCAATCTGCCTCGTTACGGCATTTCATCAAACAGCTTGCTGTCGATCTTCATTCCATTAACAGGCACTGCCTGTTACTGCTGCACCCTCTCAGCTTCGACACACACCACTGCAGACCCTAACTAAGTCAGTACGACATACTCCTACCCCCCACTGGCGTCAAACCAATATTCTACAAAGTGAACATTACTTCTGTGCTATTGTAATGCCTCCACCCTCACTGTCCTCACAATCCTCTCAAACCACCATCGCGATTTCCAATCTCACCTTCCAACATTTCACCGATCTTCGTACTCTGCAGTACACGACTTCGAGGCCAGCGCTCCCATCTTCAATCAATTTGCCAACCTTCAAACCCCCCTTCGCGATGAACGTCGACCCCCCAAAACCAACTCGCGAGCCCCATAAACCAAAAGGAAAACCCTTTGACCAAGTCGCGATGCTCAAGCTTTCGGTGGACTCGCGATTTCCGATTTGAATTTCTTGCTTCCCCTTTCTAAATCGAAGATCAAATTTCGGTTTTATTTTTTTATTTTGACAGAAGAGGACTTGAGACTTGTTTTTGTTGGTTTGGAAAATGGGGAGAATAAGATTGGCGATAGTTTTAATTTATAGGAAACAAAAGACAGAAGGTACTCCTCACCATTAAAATCATGTTTCTTTGATATCAGAAGTAGGAGACCAAAATTTTTGCTCGAGAAGGAAATGCTGCGTGATTTAACAAGTTAGGGTGGCGTTGTAAGGAGTAGGTCGGCTCATAATCTACTGATGTGAATTTTTATTTTGATTTTGTTTAAAATATCATGCGGTTTCTTAACTCGAAATCCCAAACTGCTAATACCACAACGACCGACGTTTATACGTTATTCTGAACTCAAAGATATAGATTCAAAAAAAAAAATTAATTCGAGCATATAGAAGTAATAACAAATTAAATTAACGTTTTTAATTAAATTCGATTTAGAATGTAAATTGATTTCAATAATCAAAATGTTGATTTCTAATTCAAATGAAATTTACATTAATCCATAGAATTGTCTTGATTGGGTTTTGAATTCTGACTTCAATTATATATTATTCTCGTATCACGATAATTCAATATATATTCAAAATTAAATCATATATTAATCCGATTAATTCAATAAAAATCCATTTACTATTTCAGTTAAATGTTTTAAAACAAATTTAAATATTTATTACAAAGCAACAAAAATCCGGGATGTTACATTCCTTCCCCCTTAAAATAATTTCGTCCTCGAAATTGCTAAGGTAAGAAAAAGGGTACAAATCTATTTCTTTTCAACATCTCTCTTATGTTGAAACTCAACTCCTCATATTTCTATGACTTTATTTTCAACCAAAACTTTTGGTCTTCTTCCTTTCATATGCCTTCACATTCAATTCATATTTATTTCAATTTATTTCAATAAATCTATTTAAATTGATTCTAATCAATTCATTCACTTCGACCCATTTAACTTGTTTAAGTTAAATTTAAATTCCAGAATTCAAATCCCTGGGTTTTTCTTTTCAAATTCTTTGAAATACATAAATATATACTTATATTTATTTCCATCTAAAACTCAAAACATTTGAATTTTCAAACCACTTGATTTCCTTTCAAACAAATTCCATCAAAATTTTTCTAAGGTGGCCATTCGTCACTTAGAACTCGAAAATGAATACTGATGAAGCTGCAGTCATCATCAGAATTATTTTCCAGCGACTGAAGTGAGTTCAGTGCCTTATTATTTCAAAATCCATGATTTTCTTTCAAATCCTTTAAAACAAATCTATATTATTTTAATATACTTTGAAAAATATTTTTCAACTTCCCAGGATTTAAATTCCAAATTCTGGTTTGAATTAAATCTTAATTCATCTCAGTTGTATATTTTATTCATATACAATTATATATATATATATATATATATATATATATATCCATTCTGATTTTTATAATCCCAACGGATTATAATAGCAACCAACACATCTATATATTAAAATAATTTCAGAAAATTATTCTTTTTCTATCAAAATAGAATTTTGGGTAAAATTATTTCATTTACCCAGTTAAAAACAATATCGTGTTCAATCTTCTGTTCAAATGTTTATAAACTCTTATCGACGTCGTGGCGTCCCACGATTCGATCAGAATTCATAACTCACTCAACAGACTAGTCAACACAATATAAAACAACTTTTTTTATATCAATTTACAAATACGCTCCCTCGTATATATACGCTCAACTCATTCTAGGGTGCTACTGACCCTATCTCTAATGAGTACATTCCAACAAGCCTAGGTGTTCGCCCAACCTAAGCTCTGATACCGACTGAAACGACCCGCAAATCCGTGCTATCTGAGTTGACTAAATACAACACACGTCCAACCCAAATAACACAGAAATACGAACCATTAATAGAAAGAAGATAGAGGATGAGAAATAGAAATAAAGAAATATTAGAATAGAAGAAGAACGAAGATCACAACTCACAGCGGAACGAATAAAATATATTATATAACATAAGCTTTGAAATACAAATCTGTTTGGTACATATATACATACCATCATCAGAGTACACATAACATTTGACTCAGCGGAAGTAACTCCAAATAACTAACGTTGAAGCCTCCTGCTTCAAGCTCCTCCAAGTGTATCTGTAAAAGCCTGAAACACTTGACTGCCCGTACAAATTTGGGCACCCAAGAGTTTAGGGAAAACAAAACAAAACAAACTCTGGGTCAGTCATGGGACTGGTGTGAGTAAACTCCAACCACTTGTTTAACTTTCAAAACTCTTTTCGAAAGAAAAGGTAATAGTAAGACCAGCCCACACATAAACACGGACGGTTTTTACCTTACTATAACCCAAAACACTTTGATATCAAATCCAATGATATTATAATAATGTCTACCCCAAGTAAATAACCAAATAGCAGAACGCTTGCATCTCACGCTCCACATATATATTATAAAATCAAAACCGCATGGCGCTTATTGGAGATTGGATTTCTAACATGACAAGGTATGGGACCACCTTCCGATGATGTATCTCTAGAGGCGAATACACCTGGGTTCAACAAGAATGTCTTGCAACCTGGCCCACACATGACCGACCACTCATTTCGCTTGAGTGTATCGAATGTATATCACCAACGGTTGGACTCAAACCACCGTTTCCCGAATGGGCAGAATCGATAGATTTAGAAACAAAAGGAATTTCTCTAGATAGGTGATTATACACCCTAATGGGTGCGACCCACATAGCCATGCTGCCTGCCCGATTTTTGTCCTTTCCCGGTTGTTGAGGTCTGAGGCTACGATTACTTACCATTCCTTGATAACACAATCACTTTGAATGCCACATTGTCAGATCCGTTAATCACTAGTTGAGTTTGCACAAATATTCTGGATATTATGCTAAGGGAATAAATCCGTTGCAACCATATATACTCGTACAGACCAACCCATTTGATCATTGGAAATACTTTGTCAGACATTCGTCCATTTACATTCGTTCTGGGATTGAACGAAGCCGAAGGCACTTTTTCTATAAATAGAAAACCCTTGCACTTTCCTCCGTCTTCAATATATTCAGCATACTTGGTTCGCAAACGCTTATGCCGATACGGAGTGGTTCTTCGGATAATAATCCAACCGGTCTCTCCATATTGACAACGATGGTCAAAAACTTCGATAGTCTGTGATTTAACTATCGAATAAAAACATGTGTTCATCCAACATATCAAACAAATCACTGGGCTCTTTAATTAATATTCATTAATTAAACCACTTCTCTATTTTCTCTATCAATATTTGTTAACCAAATATTTTCAATAATCTTCTTGCCTCTTATGCCATTTGGAAAACGTTTCCAAATATTAACTTCTTTTATTTTCTATATATTAGAAAATGTCTCTATTTGCAATTGAAAACAATTTCAATTACTTATCTCTATCCCTTTTTCAACATTCGATTTTTATATTCACTTTCCTATCGAATTCAATACGTCGATACAATGATTTCAAATTATCAAAATATCTTAAAAATATTCTGACTTCTTAAATTTCCGAAAAATTTCGCCATAACCTCCCCTGTATCGGGAGCATCGGGAAATTTCAAATAGCTTTCCCGGTCCTTCTAATCTCAAAAAGAAAAAGAAGAAGCCAAGCGGCCAGCCGATACGGCGCATAAAACTCATATATGAATTTAAACAGGTACCTTTTTGTCGGGCACATAAATAAAAATCTTCATATACTCCATCCCATATCTATTTAACACCTGTTCACCTGTTTCCAATTCAATTCAACTCAATCCATTCGTTTGAATTCAATTTTGAATCGTTTTGAATTCAGTTTCGCTCAATTATTCTTTAATTAGCCTTTTTGCCTATTTCACTTCTTTGTTTGAACATAACATGTTCAAACAAAATATTTAACTCGTTCATAACCAAATTGAATTTCAAATTCCGATTCTAGTTCTCTTTTCTATTTCGAGTATAAATTTCAAATCGCATTTTCTTATTTAAAGCTCAATATCCATTCAAAATCTCATTTAACTAATTTCCGTTCCAATTAGTTAATTCTATTCAATAATCAAAAATCTGATTTCTGTTTCAAAAATCAATTCATTACTCCACCTGAGTTCATATATATTCTATAACTCGAGTCTGAGATTTTCTAAATAGAAATGCGGAATTTATTTGCTTAAAATCCTTTTATAAAATTAAATAAATCGTTATGGGTTTAAAACGATTTTGGCGCTGTTTTTCTGAAAATTTGATTTTGACATAACTCAAAATCTATACGACGAAATTCATATTTTTCTCTTCCATTAGAAAACTATTATCAAACCGGTCCTGACGTTTCTTGTTTCGAAGAATTCCGACTTCAATTGCGTTCTGTATACTCAATTGAAGTTCGAATTGCTATTTTACGAACTGCAGCGCTGCGGCGAGTTCGTTTTAATTATATTTATATATATAAACCTTTAAACTTCTTAAAATGAATTCAATTCCATTTTAACTCTATTTGAATTCCTTGATTCAAATTCCAATCTCACTTTTGAATTCTATATTTCAAATCCCAATTCCTTTTCTATTGGATATTCAAATTCAATACTTGAATTTCTATTTGAATTCCCTATATTCGAATTCCATACTTGAATTCATTTGAATTCTCTTATTCAAACTCTATATTTAAATTCCATTTGAACTTCTATATTCCAATTTCTATATTTGAATTCTATTGGAATTCAAATATTCAAACTCCTTTTTAAATTCTATATTCAAAATTCCATAGTTTAAAACCCATTTGAATTTCATCTTCAAATCCCATAGATTCAATCCTATTTGAATTCGATTTGAATCTCTTATATTCAAATTTCATTTTCATTTGAATTCTAATATTCAAATTCATTTCCAGCCCCATTTGAATTCTAATATTCAAACTCATTTTTAACACCATTTGAATTTCCTCACTCAAATCCATTTGAATTCCCTTGAATTCAAATTCCATTTCAAATCCATCTGGATTTCCTATTTTGAAATCCTATTTGAAATTCTATTTCCAATTCTACTTTGAAAATCCTATTTCACAGTTTATTTCAAACTCTATTTTGAAATCCTATATTCAAATTTCTACTTGAATTTCTATATTCAATTCCCATTTCAAACTCCATTTGAATTTTCATATTCAAATGTCTATTTGGATTTTCTTTATTTGAATTCCTATGGATTCAAACTCTATTTTATTCATTTGAATTCAATTTCTATATTTCATTCTAATTTCACATATTCAAACTCTAGTTGAACTTTTATTTGAATTTCTAATATCCAAACTTCTTTTCTTTTCTATAAAAATTCAAATATTTAACCTACTTTTCTAATTCTACTATTCAAATCCCATTTGATTTCTATTATTCAAATTTACTATTTAAATGCCCTTTTGAATTTCTTTTATTCAAATTCTATTATTTAAATGCCCTTTTGAATTTCTTTTATTCAAATTCTATTATTTAAATGCCCTTTTAAAATTCAAATGTTATACTCAAATTTCATTTGAGTTATATATTTAAAAATTTCCTTTCACATCCTGTTTTGAAATTTCATTTAGAATCCCAATTTCACGCTTTTATTTCTATTTCTGAATTATCAAATGATAATTCTTTTCACTTCATTTATAACTTCGTTATAAAAGAACTATTTATAAACTTCGTTTAAAAAGAAACTACTTGTTATATTTTTCAAAAAAACAAGTTTTATATTTTTATTCCATTTAAAATTCAAATTCTATTTAAAAATAGAATTTTCCCTTTTTAGATCTCAAATATCCTTCCACGATATTTTTACAAATCAATATTCAAGCCCAGTGATATATAAAACAATTAAATCACCCAATTTTCAATCATTTGATTTTTAACACATCATATATGAATATATATGCAAACAAATAAACAAACAGATAATATATTTTTGAGGAATCCAGTTGGATTCCTCCAACCTGTTTCCCTGCATCCACAGATGTTAGCACATAAATAATACCCATTCTGCTTCGTGGCAGAATATCGCGGTATAGAAGGTCATCCACTAATCATAGCGTGGGGCGTATAGGGTAATCATCCGCTATGAAACTGCGGGCATCCGCTAATGAGACTGCGGGAATCTAACCAACCAATCAACAACCCAATATATATATAGCCTAAATAACTAATATATATAAAACAACCAGAAAACATTCACACAAGCAACAGACAATTATTTTTAATGAGATAAAAATAATTCTAAAGGTGAGTGAGATTTACTCACCAGATTTTTCGTTTGCCAAATATCAGATAAATTTCCCATTTTTGCATCTACGAATCTACTTGAATTGTCTCTACTGGGTTTATCTCGAATCAACTTATTTCGTACCTATGATTGTTTAATTTTACTTATTGATTAAACATTTATTCAATTTAATTAACAACTAAGTAAATAAATAAATTAATCTATGTATATAAATTGCGTATACCTTCCTATCTCGACTAATCCACAGAGCAATCCTCGAACATCTCCAAAACTGCATCAGCCCCAAAACTGCAATCTGCCTCGTTACGGCATTTCATCAAACAGCTTGTTGTCGATCTTCATTCCATTAACAGGCACTGCCTGTTACTGCTGCACCCTCTCAGCTTCGACACACACCACTGCAGACCCTAACTAAGTCAGTACGACATACTCCTACCCCCCACTGGCGTCAAACCAATATTCTACAAAGTGAACATTACTTCTGTGCTATTGTAATGCCTCCACCCTCACTGTCCTCACAATCCTCTCAAACCACCATCGCGATTTCCAATCTCACCTTCCAACATTTCACCGATCTTCGTACTCCGCAGTACACGACTTCGAGGCCAGCGCTCCCATCTTCAATCAATTTGCCAACCTTCAAACCCCCCTTCGCGATGAACGTCGACCCCCCAAAACCAACTCGCGAGCCCCATAAACCAAAAGGAAAACCCTTTGACCAAGTCGCGATGCTCAAGCTTTCGGTGGACTCGCGATTTCCGATTTGAATTTCTTGCTTCCCCTTTCTAAATCGAAGATCAAATTTCGGTTTTATTTTTTTATTTTGACAGAAGAGGACTTGAGACTTGTTTTTGTTGGTTTGGAAAATGGGGAGAATACGATTGGCGATAGTTTTAATTTATAGGAAACAAAAGACAGAAGGTACTCCTCACCATTAAAATCATGTTTCTTTGATATCAGAAGTAGGAGACCAAAATTTTTGCTCGAGAAGGAAATGCTGCGTGATTTAACAAGTTAGGGTGGCGTTGTAAGGAGTAGGTCGGCTCATAATCTACTGATGTGAATTTTTATTTTGATTTTGTTTAAAATATCATGCGGTTTCTTAACTCGAAATCCCAAACTGCTAATACCACAACGACCGACGTTTATACGTTATTCTGAACTCAAAGATATAGATTCAAAAAAAAATTTAATTCGAGCATATAGAAGTAATAACAAATTAAATTAACGTTTTTAATTAAATTCGATTTAGAATGTAAATTGATTTCAATAATCAAAATGTTGATTTCTAATTCAAATGAAATTTACATTAATCCATAGAATTGTCTTGATTGGGTTTTGAATTCTGACTTCAATTATATATTATTCTCGTATCATGATAATTCAATATATATTCAAAATTAAATCATATATTAATCCGATTAATTCAATAAAAATCCATTTACTATTTTAGTTAAATGTTTTAAAACAAATTTAAATATTTATTACAAAGCAACAAAAATCCGGGATGTTACAGTAGCGCTTAGAAGTGCTATAGAACATTTAAAAATAATTTAAACCGTTACCTTGCAAAATTCTTCAAAACTAGGTCATGGATTTGCGTGAAATCCGAGAAACGATTGGACGATCAGGCTATGCCACCATGACGGGTTAGGAAGGGCACGCATGTGCCACCCATTATGGCCAGTTCGGTGGCCAGATGAACGGACGGCGGTGGTTTGAAGACGCCGAGTTTGGAGCGTCCGATCTCGAGCAACACGAAGCGATGAGGGTGCTCCTTATATGGATCTGAAGCTCTCGGGAGGATCTTCAAAAGGTTGAACTGGAGCAGGGTCTGATTCTTCCTGGTTTGGTCAGAAAATGGATAGGAATGGAGGGAAGCAGTTCCTCCATCGAGACTAGGGAGTTACGGGTTTTTTGAATATTTTTATAAATTTATTTAATGAATTAATTAATTTGATTGGCCCTTGTTTATTTAATTTCAAAAATACCTCCTTCCACACACGGACTCCAATCCAAACCCAACGACTATCGCCCCTAACTAAATACCCTCATTCTGAACACAATGGGATATGTTTCGTTGGCCCATTCAACTGTTTCAGTCTGTTTTTCTTCAAATTAAAATATAAAACATTCAATATTTGATTTGAACGTACATTTCAATTTGCCGCGGCCACATACTGATTCTAATAATTCCCGAAAAATAAATCTAGCAATTTTTTGATGATACGGTCCCAACAAAACTAGTTTCGTCAAATTCTGAGACTGTTTGAAAAATGGCCATTTTCTGGTCGATCCAATTTAACTATAATTGACCAAAACACATTTTCCTTTGCCACGCTCACATATTAACTTCAAAAATTATGAAATTTAAAACCTAGTAATAATTTGACATCCCGGATCCAACAAAAGTGGTTTCGTCGAATTCCGAGGTCGTTTGCAAAATGTCTATTTTCAAGTGCTATATATTCTCTATAGCCACCTTTCTGAAAATTCATTTGGCCATAACTTTTGACTTCCGCTATGAAACTTCGATTTTTCAAATTCGTTAGAAAGATATTCACTAATAGATTTAAATATTTTTGGTTTCACTAAAATCCAT
Organism: Allium sativum; assembly: GCA_030737875.1. Classification (NCBI taxonomy): domain Eukaryota; kingdom Viridiplantae; phylum Streptophyta; class Magnoliopsida; order Asparagales; family Amaryllidaceae; genus Allium; species Allium sativum. The sequence continues at coordinate 374,050,789 of CM060921.1, forward strand.
TTTATTTTGCACCTGGTACAGTCAGTCAAAGTTTTAATTAAAATTTTGAAATTGCGCCACCTTTTCAGGCCTCGTTTATAATTCAAAATAATTATATTTATTTTCAAACATCGATTCAAACACACTTTTCGTCGTTATTATTTAAAATTTGTATTTTAAATATTTAAAATCCACTAAAATAGCCAAATCAAAAATTTTAAATTGGCTCGGATTTTTCGGGTTGTTACAATCTCCCCCACTTAAAACTATTCATCCCTGAAAAGGAACAAAGTCGAAAGTGGTTTAATTAACTAACTCTACTTTCAATCTGTCTTCCATTCCTCAACTTTTCAATTTATAAGAATTTTCAAATTCTTCAAAAAATTGGCTAACACCCTAAATTTTAGAAAAATTTCGCCATAACCTCCTTTGTACGGGGAGGGGTTTGGAAATTTATTGGATCGTATTAGGTACCCACTGAATCCTAATAAGCATGCACATATTTATAGTGATATATTCCGGTCTCCACAGGGGAGTGTGTATAGATCATAACTCCAGAGAATAAATTCTCATCACCCTATAAATGGTTTTTGTGCCTTAATGACCAGAGAGACGTGTTTATTTTCATCTCCAGACCCGTGTGGGGTTTTTATTAATCTTGCAATTTACCGTTATATTTTATATAGTCCATAATAGTCATCAGTTCAACCTGTAAAATATAGTCATCGCCATACAAGCCTCTCGCTCGTATGGTAAATCTTCAACCGCGTCACACAAGCTCCAAATGCTTATGTGGTATATGGTGAAGTATGCCTATCCCCAAGAAGTATGCCATGTAGTGTAGTTCAAAATTAATTGTTACTATCCTATGGCGACGTTTGTTATTACACACAGAACAACAAGCACTCCGCATCCAATGGCATTCACAGAAGTTGATATAATAATAAAATTGCGCATCCAACTCATTAAGGTTTACCTATTTGTCGGGCACGCAAATAAATTCTTTACTCAACAGCTAATCCATTTACCTATTCAAACATATATAATGCACATGTATATATTTCTATCTATTTCAAATCAGTTCAATAGTTGATTTTATCGTACAAATTCTACCATTGATTAAATTAACTATCATTCTAATAATTTAATTAATCAAGTTCACAATCACACAACACAACCAACAATCAATTTGTTTTTAACTTTCAAAAAAATATGCTAATTAATTCATATACTCTTTTAACATCATTCTGACTATATGATTAAAAGTTTACATCCATGAACAGAAAACAACAGCAAAGTGGAGAACATATTGGAAATTGCAAAATATGGTAAATGTATCTTGCACCAGAGTCAATCAGAGACATCCACCCTACACTTAGGGTAGGCTTTCTTAACGCTTTCCTCTGTTTCCCAAGTACAATCTCGCAGATCTCCATCCATTGCATTTTGACTAAGTGAACCTTCTTGTTCATCAGCTCTTTGGTTTCTTTGCCAATGATCTTCATCGGCTCTCTTCTAACTGCCAATTCTGGAGAGATTTCCAAATCCTGTTGTGCGGCTTCTTCTACAACGAGATCTGGATCATGCACATGCTTTCGTAGTTGAGATACGCGAAATACATCATGCACTCCAGGCAACCAATCAGGCAATTGAACCCTATATGCAAAAGTTCCAATCCGTTCAAGAATAGGAAACGGACCAATAAATTTGGGTGCCAATTTCCCCGTTTTACCGAACCGGATAACTCCTCTCATCGGAGATACTTTCAAATACACATTGTCGCCAACAGCAAATGATATATCTCATCTTCTCTTATCTGCATAGCTCTTCTGTCGGCTTTGAGCAGCTAGTAATTGTTTCTTAACGAAATCGACTTTGTCCGCAGCATCGCGAATCATATCAGGTCCCAATACGAGTCTATCACCAGGGTCTACCCAACAAGCAGGAGATCGGCACGGTCTACCTTACAATTCTTCGAATGGTGACATTGTCAGGCTCGCTTGGTACCTGTTGTTGTATGAGAACTCAGCCAAATGCAAATGGTCTTCCCATGACCCGCCAAAATCAATAACACAAGCCCGCAATAAATCTTCTAGAATATGATTCACCCTCTAAATTTGACCATCTATTTGAGGATGATATGCGGTGCTCAAGTTCAGTTTCATTCCCAATTCTGCTTGGAATGCTTCCCAGAATTTACTAGCAAAAATTAGGTCACGATCACTAACGATGCTAATGGAAACTCCATGCAGTCTAACAATTTCCTTGAAATAAATCTGCGCCAGACTCTGAGCAGTTCTATTCGATTTGAAAGCTATGAAATGGGCGGTCTTCGTGAAACGATCTACGATCACCCAAATACTGTTATTTCCTTTCCTGGTTCTGGGAAAACCATCTATGAAATCCATAGAAATTTGTTCCCACTTCCACCTGGAATTTCTAAAGGTTACAACAATCCAGCGAGCTTCTGTTGATCGCTTTTGACTTGTTGACAAGTAGAACACCGCCTAACATATATAGAGATATATTTTTTCATTGCCTTCCACCAAAAAGTTCGCTTGAGGTCATTGTACATTTTACTAACCCCCGGGTGGATGCTCAGTTTGGACTTGTGGCTCTCGTCCATTACTTCTCTTTTGAGCTCAAGATTGTCGGGAACACAAATTCTACCTTTCAATCTCAGAACTCCTGCGCCATCCACTTGGAAATTGGAGACTTCGCCCTTTTGAATTCTTCTGATCATCTCCTTAATAAAACTATCGTATTTCTGAAGAATAGCTATTTTATCAATCAACGATGGTGTAATGATAATACTGGCGATGATCATATTCTTCCTGCTGAGCGCATCAGCTACAACATTGGATTTTCCTGGAGTACATAAAATATCTGGATCATAAGCTACGAGAAATTCTAACCAACGTTGCTGTCTTATATTCAGATCCTTCTGGGTGAATAATTATTTCAATGATTGATGATCAGTGTATAATTCAAACTTCTCACCCAATAGATAATGCCTCCAGATTTTCATAGCAAACACAATAGCTAGCAATTCAAGATCGTGAGTTACATAATTCTTTTCATGTGGTTTCAATTGACGGCTAGCATAAGCGACTACATGGCCTCTTTGCATCAATACTGCGCCAAGGCCTTCTTTAGAAGCATCGGTCCAGACTTTTAAATCCTGATTGCTGTCAATAATTGTGAGCACTGGAGCAGTCGTCAAGTTTAACTTCAGCTCCTGGAAAGCTGCCTCACATTCGAGAGTCCAGTTGAATCTCGAATGTTTCTTAATAAGCTTTGTTAAATGACTGGATATCTTCGAAAAATTCTTAACGAACTTCCGATAATAACTGGCCAATCCAAGAAAACTTCTGACTTCTGTGGGCGTATGAGGCTGGTTCCAATTCTGAATAGCAGTGATTTTACTGGGATCCACTGAAATTCCTTGTTTTGACATGACATGGCCAAGAAATTTGACTTCTTCTTGCCAGAATATAGATTTGGAAAATTTTGCTTTTAAAACATTCTTTCTGAGAATTTCTAACACTTGTTCCAAATGTTTTTCATGCTCGCTTTCTGATTTAGAGAAGATCAATATATCATCAATGAAAACCAGAACAAATTTATTCAATACTTCTCTGAATACCTGGTTCATCAAATTGACAAAATAAGCTGGAGCGTTGCATAAGCCGAACGGCATTACTAACCACTCATAGAATAAGTCTGGGCCTTTGAATGCTGTCAAAGGAACACACTCTTCGGCAATACGAAGCTGATGGAAACCTGTAGCTTGATCCATTCGTGAAAACACTTGTGCACCATTTAATCAATCCAACAAATCATCAATCCGCGGTAATGGATATTTGTTTTTCAGCGTCTGCTTATTCAAGTCACGATAATCTACACACAGACTGAGAGTACCGTCTGACTTCGGGACAAATACAACTGCTGCTCCCTAATCAAAGAAACTAGGCCTGATCAGACCTTTCATACAAGCTGTCGAGTTTGATCATCTAACTCTTCTTTTTCCTTCAAGGTCATTCTTCGAATAGCGTGAACTATTGGCCTTGCATATGGAACTAAAGAGATTTTGAAATCAATTTCTCTCTACGGAGCTAAGCTAACAACTTCTTAGAACACATCTGCATAGTTCTTGACAAGTGGGATATTTTCAATGTCGACTGGGATATTCTCTGTAACGACAGGAACAAGTTCTATTTGGGCAGGAGAAACATCTAAAGCTGCCCAGAAGTCCTTTCTATCAAAATCCGGGCCTTCACATGGAATGGTTATATATTATCCAAACTTTGTTTTTGCCTTAACAACTCTCTCAGCGCATTTAACTTCTGCTTCATATTTGGTTAACCAATCCAATCCCAATATAAGGTCAAACTCTGTAAAATTCATGACAATCGTGATAGTGGGGAACCGATAACGGGAAAAAGAGACAGGCACTCCACATACCCAACTAAGGTCAAGGGAACCCCCAACCGGATTATAAACAGTCATTCGTGTTTTGAGCTTCTTCAAATTCAAATCCAGTTTCTCAACCGCATTCTTAGCAACAAAGCTTCGCGACGCGCCTGGATCAAACAATATTTTAACCGGAATATCTTTGACAATAAGCGTGCCTTCCAAAACATCTGGCCTTCCCTTACTAGTTGAGGATGCAGGAACTTCTGCTACTTTATTTACCCGTACCATTTCAGATTTCTCTAATAACCGACAATCCCGCTTTATATGCCCAGCCTGATGGCACAGATTGCATTTCCTAGTGTCTTGCAACTTGTTCTTGGATTTAAATCCACCCTTTAATTGTTTCTTTAAGGGTCCACAGTTTATCGACAAATGTCCTGGTTTCTTGCAGTTATTGCATATTGCGGTCGTTACGGGTCGTTTCTCAGATATAACATTTTCCCGATTTAATCTAGGCTTCTTCCTGACTCTAGACGTCGTACTTGGCTCAACCTGCGTACTTGTCTCTGGGCTATCAATTTTAGTTTTCCTTTTGTTGCCCGAACTGACTTCCTCTTCATCAGCTAAATGACCTCGATTATTTAGACCTTCATACTGATAAGCCATGTATATCATCTCAGAAAAAGGAACCTTCACATGCCCCATTACTTTATTCTGGTATTTTCTTTGAAGACCATTAATAAACCTTAGATTCTTCCTCTTTGGATCTTGAATTAGATGAGGGGAAAAATGAGAAAGTTCATTGAATCTCTTATGATATTCTGGGATATTCGTATCTCCTTGTATCAAATAGTAGAATTCATCACATAACCGCTCAGTTGCTTCTGGAGGAATATTTTTTTACTGAAGAGCTCTTTGAATCTATCCTAGGTGATATCATCTTCTGGATTATCTTTAACAATCGAATCCCACCAGAACAAAGCTTCGTCTTTGAGTGCCCAAGATTCCAGTAATCTTTTCTGGTCATCCCTCGGCTTTAAACCTTCAAAGATTTTCTCAGCAGAACGAATCCAAGCTTATGTTTTAATAATAGATTCTTCGCCCAAGAATGGTACTCCACCCATATTTCAATATTTCTTAAGTAGAGCTTCAACATCTGGTTCCAACCTACCTCTTCTACTTCTACCACTCATTTTTCAATGTCTGCAAATAGCAGACAAAGTGTTAGGCCAACTGAAAAGGTAATTTTAAAACGTAGAGACATATACTTGAATGTAAATGTGCCTATCAGGGTGTATCTCACTCTGCTTTACTCATACTAGGACCTTACTGATCCTATCTGTAATGAGTAATTCGTCCTAGAACACTACTGGTTCTATTTCTGACGAATTCGTTAATATGTTATATTCCAGAACTAAGCTTAACCAAAGCTCTGATACCACGTTTGTGACGACCCCAAACCCCGATAGGACGGCGGCAAGGGAAATCTTTGGAATATAACACATAAACAGATAACAGCAGAATAGAAATAAATGAATACACCAGATAATGTACAGTAGAATACACTGGATAAATATAATCATCAGAGTTACACAATATGTAGGATCATACTTAGTACAAATACAGTCCAGCTATACATAAATGTCTACAGCGGAAAATAAAACATAATATGTACAACAGGAGCTGAACAGCATAAAAAGAGATAGATGATCGAATCCATCTTCAGCTTCAGCTATCCAGAAAAGAGCCTACTAAAACCTGAATACAAGGTTGCCCATGTAGAAATAGGGGCACCCGAGTTTGCAAGTGAAACAAACTACGAGTCAGTCATGGAACTAGTATGAGAAATCTACCTAACATATTTTATAATATGGCCAATCACAATACCACGCCACTTTCGCGGAATGGGTTTACTCCATTGGATTTCCAGTTCTTTAAAACAAGTAAATCTTTTAAACATCGCAATGCTTTTTATAAAAATGAAGCCATTATAAGACTCAGTTCCCATCACACAATGCAACACAAACTGGAGGATAGAGTTTTACCTTATAATGGCCAAAATATGTTTGATACGAATAAAAAAAAAGCATTTGACATTATTACTAGTGTTTATATATTTCAAAAAAAAATCAATCATAAGTATCAATCATAGACGGCTTTAATGCCCCATACCACTATGTCTCCATATATATATATATATATATATATATATATATATATATATATACAATCAAAACTGCATGGTGTCGTATTTGGAAATTGGATTTCCATCATGAACCAAGGCAAAAGATAGCCCTTACCGAATTCGAGACGCTCTAGCCCGTGTCCCAGGCAAGCGCGCAGGCAAGCCTTGGATCGTCAGGGCCAGTCCACCGATGTGGATTAAAATGCCTGAACACTGTGTTTCCCTGCTCAATGGGGCGTCACCGGTCATATCCGACCACACCATCGGCTCCGAAGAGACAGAAGAAAACCGGGGCCTCGCTTTCCATCATCCACATAAGTAAAATACCCAGGCGTGCAAAACCCAAAGCACCACTCCTAGCTAGAAGGAAACACATGTCCTCCCTTAAGTCCTTCTCCCGTTTCTGGCTCATATCGGGGTGTGAGGCTCGCTAAAACAACGCTATACACAAAGCTATGCCACACAGGCCGCGCTTTGATCATCAACCACAAGACTTTGCTTTTCAACAGAAGCCTTGATCATCTGCCACTTGGGCATGCCATACAGGCAATTCACTCCATGCGATTGATTTCTATCGATATATAACCTCTGAGCTCGTGCGTCTCAGAGAAGGGCGTTAAGCAAGAGAATAAATTCTCTGCCGCCAAGCAGATATATATTTAATAGAGATCAATTAGCACATAACAAAATCCAATGTCAGACACACAGTCCATTTACAAGTTCGTTTTGGGTCGGAACGAAACCGGAGGCTCTCAATACCTCGCATACCCGTACAATCAACAAGTACGTCCAGACGGCTACTATTTCAGCCCCGTCAAGGTAGCTACTCCTATTATGAGCATCAGTAGCACCCCTCCATTCAACGTGAAGATCATCAGTCTTGCACTGTCTTCATATCTTCGACTTCCACTCGTCGATCAATTATTTGAAATGAGAATCAACTCGGCCTTTTCAAATAATTCACGTATATTTAGAATTTCAAATCAATTCATTTCAATGGTTAAATTATTCGATATCACTAGTTCTGTTCTTTAATGTAATTTTCACGCCAAACACATTCAACCATCGAATATCACATAAACCGAGCAAATTCAGTTTATTTCCACTCCATATCGTTTATAATATTTTATCACGATTATCGCTATTTTTATTTATTTAAAAATAGCCAATTCATTCAAACGACGCTTTGGGCCATAACGCGGCTGTGGCGCTGTTTTTCTTTAGATTTGATTTACATATATCTGAAAATCTAACCGTTGGATCTTAACAAATTTTATATCGTTAGAAAGATCTTTTCAAAACGAATCCAGCGGTTTCAATTTTGGGAAAATCCGACGGTCGGATCTCCTGCATTAATCGTTTGAAGTTACGATTTCAAAATATGAACTACAGCGTCGTTATTCGATTTAATTTAATTATATATATATATAAATATAATTGATTCTGGCGCTGTTTTTCTTCAGATTTGAATTAAACATTCCAGACAATCCAACTGTTGGATCTTCACAAAGTGGGTGTCGTTGGAAAGATATTTCCAAAGCGAACCCAACTGTTTCGGTTTCGGGAAAATCCGATGGTCGGATCTCCCGCACTAATCATTTGAAATCACGGTTTCAAAACACGAACTGCAGCTTCGTTATTCAGTATATTTTAATTATATTTTTATATATATATATAGAAATATATTTCCTTCTTCGATTTCAAAACCATATCCACTTCATATATTTGATAAAAATGCTATTTTTATCATCAAAAATATTTATTCAACACATCACCATTTTTAACACTTCATATTCATAATAAAAATGTAGATTTTATTGTTCAATCTATATATTCAACACGTGAATGTTTTCGACTTCACACATACGATAAAAATATGATTTTTATCATTCTATTCCTTTATTCAACACATGAATATTTTCTATAGTTTATATATATAATAAAAATGTGATTTTTATTGTAAAACAATTTATTCCAAAACATGATTATTTTATATAGTCTATACATAAGGTAAAAATGTTATTTTTGGTGTTAAAAACAATTTATTTAAAATACTAATATTTTATATAGTCTATATATATATAATAAAAATATTATTTTTATCTTTCAAAGAATTTATTCAACACATGAACTTCATTCAACACATGAATTTCTACTCAACACATGAATTTCTATTCAACACTTGAGTATAGTTTTCAACACATGAAAATAATTCTAACACATTAATATTATTGAAAATTTTGGCAGCATAACGGCAGGGTAGTTAAAACCAGGACCGTCCCTAGTACAGCTCCTCGCTCCACCTTAAAACCTCACGGTTTTCGACAATAGGGATTTCATGCATCTAATTCATACGCAGACGAGCATGTTTAATTTTCTTTTCCACAAATTAATCCTATGTGGTTTCATCCAAACTAATTCTCAACCACAAACAGGTATTTTTCAACCACAATCAATCATTCATGATTTTCACTAAATTTCACATCAACCAATAATCCAAACAATATCACAACCAATAAATATCGTCCAAGGACGAGGGGAGTGTGTGTGTATATATATATATATATATATATATATTCGTATATAAATAAATTTCAATTTCATTTCACTTCATTTCAATCATTTCAACACATATATATAATTTTTACAATGCATATATAACTTATACGTCGAACATACAACTTATGCAACGCTTATACTTGAGGTGTACAATGCTTATATAACTCATACATCGACTATATAATTTATATATCGTTGTTTTCCATATCGTTTATAATTTAGAAATCTCACATTGGGTTCCACTCCACCGAAAATTGCAGAAGGCTAAGAAAAATATGTGGTCTCTTCTTAAATGTAGAAGACGTCCACACGAGTTCACTGTCTCTTGTTTCACTGAATTTCGTCAACAAACGAGAAAGATATGATTTTTACAGTGAAATCTTAAACCGTAGCGCTTAGAAGTGCTATAGAATAGTTAAAAATAATTTAAACTGTTACCTTGCATAATTCTTCAAAACTAGGTCACGGATTTTCGTGAAATCCGAGCAACGATTGGACGATCAGGCTACGCCACCACGACGGGCTAGGAAGGGCGCGCTGGCACCACCCACGATGGCCAGTTCGGTGGCTAGATGAACGGACGGTGGCGGTTTGAAGACACCGAGTTTGGAGCGTCCGATCTCGAGCTACACGAAGCGATGGAGGGTGCTCCTTATATGGATCTGAAGCTCTCGGGAGGATCTTTAAAAGGTTGAACTGAAGCAGGGTCTCATTCTTCCTGGTTTGGTCGGAAAATGGATGGGAACGAAGGGAAGCAGCTCCGTCGTCATGACGAGGGAGTTTGGGTTTTTTTGAATTTTTTTATAAATTTATTTAATGTATTTATTAATTTGATTGGCCCTTGTTTATTTAATTTCAAAATACCTCCTTCCACACACGGACTCCAATCCAAACCCAACGACTGTCACCCCTAGCTAAATACCCCATTCCAAACACAATGGGATATGTTTTGTAGGCCCATTTGACTGTTTCAGTCAGTTTTTCTTCAAATTAAAATATACCACATTCAATATTTGATTTGAACGTACATTTCAATTTTTGGGGGCCACATACTGATTCTAAAAATTCCCGAAAAATAAATCTAGCTATGTTTTGATGATACGGTCCCAACAAAACTAGTTTCGTCGAATCTTGAGACTTTTTGAAAAATGGCCATTTTCTGGTCGATCCAATTTAACTGTAATTGACCAAAACACATTTTTCTTTACCATGCTCACATATTAACTTCAAAATTATGAAATTTGAAACCTAGTAATAATTTGACATCCCGGATCCAAAAAAAGTGGTTTCGTCGAATTCCGAGGTCGTTTGCAAAATGTCTATTTTCAAGGGCTATCTCTATAGCCACCTTTCTAAAAATTCATTTGGCCATAACTTTTGACTCCCGCTATGAAACTTCGATTTTTCAGATTCGTTAGAAAGATATTCAATAACAGATTTAAATATTTTTGGTTTCAGTAAAATCCATTTTATTTTGCACCCAATACAGTCCGTCAAAGTTTGAATTGAAATTTTAAAACTGCCGCGCCTTTTCAGGCCTTGTTTATAATTCAAAATAATTATATTTATTTTCAAACATCGATTCAAACATACTTTTCATCGTTATTATTTAAAATATGTATTTTAATTATTTAAAATCCACTAAAATAGCCAAATTAAAAATTTTATATTGCCTCAGATTTTCCGGGTTGTTACAATTTAGTTGAATGTCAACCGATGGATTGACCGTCTATGACGAGCATTATTTTTTTATTTTAATGCTCACATAGTTATAAATTTCACTCTGGATGTGAATGGATTGTTTATTGACTATTTCTCATTGTTGTTATATACATGCGATGTATGAAATCCATATAACTGAAATTATATGGTAATTGATTGAGTCGCATTCCGATTCAGAATATCTTTTAAATAAAGAATATTTTAAAATAAACAATATTTTATAATAACGAATATTTTAAAAATAATAACCAGTGAAGAATAAAATATAAAAATATGGAGCTGAATTAAGGAGAAACACCATTTTAACCCGAACGGGTTGATCGACTAATTTTATTCATTTTAAAATTATTATAAAAAGAAGTGATTTATAAATATAATATTTTGAAAATATAAATATTTTAATATGATAAAAATATAGAATATTCAATTTTGCTTTAAAATTCGAAATGAAGGTTAAAATAATTTTAAATGAATTTATAAATAATTTATAAATACGTTTTAAATAGAAATTGATGAAATATATATAATATATACTATATATATTTAATGGCCTAAATAGAACGCGCCGCGCAGCGACCGTTCGCGAATTTCGCCATTAACTTCAAATTGATGTAACGAGAGATCCGACCGTCAGATTCTCCTAAAACCGGAACCGTTGGGTTCGTATCGAAGAGAGATTTCCAATGAATACAAGAGTTTTGTAATCTAACGGTTGGATTTGGAATTGTGTCCAAATTAAATTTGAAAAAGGTCGCTATGGGTGCAGTTCGGTTGCCGTTATTGGAAACCGACTGTACTGGCCTTAATAAAATTATTAAAAATATGGAAAAATTATGTAAAATCATAATAAATGATTTAAAACGATTTTAGGATGAAAAATTCCATATTTGAAAAGATAAAATATATTTTTATCGAAATAAACTAGTTATTAACTAAAATAAATCTTTATATTAAGATTTAATGAAGTTTTCCAATTTATTAATATTAAATTGGAATTAAATAAAATAAATTGGATTTTGGGCTTCGTCGTTAAAGGTGTCTTCAATAACACTGTTCTTATACCCAGTCAATAAAAGAATGAATCTTTTAATTAAGATTATTAGAATTTCCAATTATATTTTGTAATTGGAATAAATGAAATGTGAGTTGGGTTTATTGTGAACTGTGTTTTAAACGACATTTGTTCTTTAACCCAATTAATAGTGAAAATATAATTTGGAATTTATAAATCTTTTTATTTAGATTTAAATGGAAATTTCCCAAAGTAAAGTTTTCCAATTTAATATATTTAATTGGAACTGAATGGAATTCGATTTAATAATAATCATGATGAGATTCTGTAAAAGAAGACCATTACTATATATGGACTTTAAAAGGCTTTTCCGTTATTCCATTTATATTATTAGTCTGATATGGGAATTTATATCGATTATATATTGATTTGATTTCTGTGAAAGTCCATATTTAAGGGAAGATGATTTTGGGTTTACCGTGAACATTGTTTTTAAATAACATTGTTTCTTTAATCCAGATAAAGATAAGATTAATTTCTTTAATTTGAATAATCATAAAGTCATGGTTTCTGATATTTAAAACCACATTGGAGTTTTAAAGAATCTTTAAAAAGAAGATTAAAGAACAAATTTAAAAGAATTTATCTTTGATAAAATTAATGGGAACTTTTCCCTAATAAAGTGAATATTTTATTAAAAGAATATTTTGAATTAGAATGATGCGTTTGATGTGTTTTTATAGCACTTAACTTTTGATTATAAAATACGCGAGTTATTCGGAAAGACTGGGATTAACCATTCTGAATAATTACTACAACGATTAAAAGCCGAAGATGAAGATGGTGGTTGAAGACCGGAGATCTTCACATCGTTTGGCGGATTACTGATGTCTTGATTGGGAGGCATCAAAGACAAGGTAATAAGTGGTAATCATCCAGACATACTTGGAGATCGACGGGTATGCGAGGTCCTCTCTCCTATATTGGACATATGGGACGAGGAATAAGGTGCCTCCAGTTTCGTTCAAACCCAGAACGGACTTGTAAATGGATGGTATGTCTGACGTTGTATTCCTTTATGCTGTATTCGTTGATCTCTGCTAAATTTATATCTGTTTGGTGGCGGAGAATTTATTCTCTTGCATAACACCCTTCTTTGAGACGTACGAGGTTAGAGGTTATATATTGGCAGAAATCATTGATATGGTATGGATTGACAATGTGGCATGCTAAGATGCAAATGATCAAGGCTTTTGTTGAAAAGCAGGTCCTTGCTGTTGATGATCAAAGCATTGCCCATTTGGGCAAAGCTTTGTGTATAGCGTTACTTCGTGAACCTCACACCTCGGTAAGATTCAGAAATGAGACAAGGTAACGTAGGGAGTGCGCACGTTTCTTTCTAGCTAGAAGTGGTATCAGGGTTTTGCAAGCCCTGACATTTTACTTATGTGGATGATGGATTACGAGGCCTCGGTTATATTGGTAGATAGTGGCCAACTTATAGGTTCAATACGACCGGGAAGCGTGTGTTCAGGAATTGCCAATCCACTAAAGCATTTGTGGACCGGCCCGGTAGGATCCAAGGGTTCGCCAATATCCGAATCCTGAGACATTTGCTAGAGTATCTCGAATCGGTAAGGAGATCATTCCTAGGCTTGACTCATGATGGAAATCCAACATCCAATATGACACCATACGGTTTTGAATGTAAAACTAGTACGGCGACATAGTAGGATGGGGTACTATGTCGTCTATGATTGACACATTATGATTGAAATGTTTTTGAAACATATATACACTAATAATAATATTCAAACTGTTTTATCATACCAAGCATTTTTTACCATTATAAGGTAAAACTCTATCCTCCGGTTTGCGTTGCATTGTGTGATGGGACTTGAGTCTTATAATGGTTTCATTTTTCTAAAAAGAATTGCCTTGTTTAACGATTTACTTTATTTCTTGCACTGGCAATCCAATGGAGTCAACCCGTTCTACATTAGCGGCGTGGTCATGTGATTAGCCTTATTATTAGATAAGTTAAGTAAGATTTCTCATACCAGTCCCATGACTGACTCGTAGTTTGTTTCACTTTGCAAACTTGGGTGCCCTCTTTTCCACACGGGCAGTCGAGTGGCTTGTTTTGCAGATATCTATTTATTAGGTAGGATTCTGGATCGAAGCTTAAAGCTGTGGCCAGAGCAATGATGGTCTTCCGCTGCACTGTATTAAATCTATTATAAATTTATCTTCCGATGTAATTATATTTCGATGTACTCTGATATATTCTGTACTCCGATGTAACATTATTATACTGTTTATAAAAGTCTTCTGTTATTTGTTCTAATGTGTTGTATGCCCAAAGTTAGCGTATTCGGGTTTTTGAACGGTCTTAGTCGATTCTGCGATCGATTAGGTTAATCCGGGTCGTTACAGTAGATCATCGAGGTGGCTAGAGACACGAGAAGTATCACGTCCACTTGATTACTCGGCTCAACTTACGGCTTGATTTTTTTGGTGGGCCTGTGTAACGACCTGCCTTTTTGCCCGCTCCATGTCGGTATTTAAACCGACTCAGAACGTTTAAATGACAACTCGTTATCAGCTTACAGGGTTTAACAGAATAAATAACTCAGAATCACAACACAGAAAAATAGTGAATATCTCACAGCAGAATTTTATATACAAAATCAGAGTTTGCAAAATAAAATTTATACAGCGGAAGAATTTATAATATATACATGTATTTAAAAAAAAAAGTTTACGCTTTGTCGAGCGTGCGCGTATCCGTCTTCACATGCCCATCTTCTATGCGAGATGGAAATATAAAATTTTCCACACTCGTTTCTAACTCGAACGTTCCATGCAAAAAAACATAAAACAATAGGTCGGGATTAAACTAATTTCAAGTCAGTACACTTCAATTTACAATTAAATAATATTGTTTAATCCTAACAAATTAATGAAATATTTTGATCATAATAACCCGCGAACTTACCGAAACGTGGACCTAAATATTTGCATGCAACAAGTAACTCGAAGTTTTTCCATGTGTTATAGTATGTATTTAATGCCAAGAGGAAAATATACACAAGTTTTACTGCTGGATCATGAGATCATAGGGTGAACAAAGCATGCATGGAAGTGGGATTTCATGAAGTCTAATAGCAGGCTTTATATGGTCCAGTGGCAATAAAATTTCGAGTGGTGCCTATGAAATAAACAAATGTAGATACTTGTAATCCAAAGCATATGCGCGCATGTATTTAATAATTATAATATGCCAAAATAACAGGTGAAGGATGAGGCATGCATGAACATACAGAGACGGCAAAAATTCGTAGACTTATAGCAAGGAACCCCACAACATGACTGGCATGCGTGAAAAGACAAAGCCAAATATTGGTGGCACGAAAACGCATAACTTGACCAAACTAGTTGACTGCAAAACCTTAAGGCAACCGAAATGAGGGCATTATGTTGGTTTTTTTTAGCAGTACCAATAACAAAATGGAATTATCATAAATATGGCTGCAACAACACAACGCAGGTAAATATGGGTTTGGACTCTTTATGCCCAGGCAAGCACATGTATTAAATAATAGGAAGGTGGCAGTGAAGAGTGACATGTGACATGGTAAAACATGTCTAAATACTAGATGCAATCTTATATATCGAACAAGACATCAACTTTAGATGGTAATAACAATCTAGCGAAACGCTTGCATCTCACGCTCCACAAATATAGTATACAATCAAAACCGCTGGCGCTTATTGGAGATTGGATTCCGACTATGACAAGGTGTGGAACCACCTGCCGATAGTGTATCCCTAGAGGCGAATACACTGGGTTCAACATGAACGTCTTGTAACCCGGCCCACACATGACCGATCACTCATTTCGCTTGAGTGTATCGAATGTATATCACCGACGGTTGGGATCAGCAACCGTCTCCTAAAAAAGGGACAACATCGAAATAGATTAAAGAAGCAAATGGACTTTCTCTAGACAGGTGATTATACACCCTAATGGGAGCGACCCACATTGCTATGTTGCCTGCTCGATTTTTGTCATTTCCTGGTTGATGAGGCTTGAGGTCAGGATTAACTTTAAAACATCTTGGCATCATTCACTTTGAATGCCACATTGTCAGATCCGTCAAATCACTAATTGATGTCCATAAATATACTCTGGGTATAAAAGAAGTGCCCCTCTTTGCCACCAACTTAGTATATTTGTAAAAATCAACGTACGTGGTTTTTAAGGAAATACTCTGTCAGACATTCGTCCATACCAGTCATCCAGGAACAGGATGACCCGAAGGCACCCTCCTACCACATCCAATATAGGAATCACCACATGGATCAGTAGCGAGATGTCCTTGCAAATCCATAGATTCCAACCATGATAGAATCACAAATCAAATAACTCTGGTTTCAAGCCAGAGAAATTCGACAAGTAGTCCTCCCGCTTATGAAGATCCACGGCCTTCAATTGCTCCATCTTCAAGTACCATCTTCACGTATTTACTGGTTCAGAGTGGTTTTCGAATATAAATTCGATCTCGGTCTTTCCGTACCAACAATCGTATTGGTCAGGTTTGATAGTCGGTGATTTAACTATCAAACAAGAATCATGTAATTAAAATGGTTTCACTGATTCAATATTTGGCATTACATGGCCTATTTAAAAATAATTAATACTTGGTTAATCAACTTTTAATTCTTATAATATATTTTAAAACATTATATTTATTCTTAATTATTATAACAAAGGCTATTTTATATGTTTTAGAACATGAATATATATACCTAACTTTCCATTTCTATTACCATTGGAAATATCGTTATATTCTTCAAAACCCCTTATTCCACACTTCCTTAACTTCTAGCATCAAGATATATACTTATATATAATACTTAATGGTATAAACCAAATTACCAATTCTGATATGACAAATAAAATGTCAAATTTATATAATTTAAAATCAAATATTCTTATTTACCTTGTAACTAACATTTATATTCAAAACCCTCGTACTCATGTTCAATATTCCTCGTATGGAATAGTTAACCAGTTACAACACCTTTCTTTCATTTCAAACTAATACCATTCCTCGACAATAGTGAAACCATTCAAGTTGGGGTATTTTATTACCTCTCAGACCTTGATCGACAACGTTCTTATCTCAGAATAATATATAGTTTGTCACTTAACCACTAATATTAAAATCTCATTTACCACCTTGATTTCAAAGCTGGTTTTATAAACCGTTTCATACATTTGAAATACTTTATTCAACATAATCCCTTTACTTAATTTGTTTGAATAATTAAATGTCTACAAAAACACCATTTCTAACTTAAATCATTATTTAGCCTATAACATTTTAATTTGTAATAAAAATCCCTTGTCAAATAATTTGGTTCCATCTATTTGGGCATTTCTATACTAAAGCTTATCTTGAATAAAAATCCGCTTTCCGCCTTCTTCACTACAAGAACTCTTTACTTGGATTTTATTTCCAGAATCCCTTTACCAATTATTAACCAAAATCACTACATGCATTTCCCCTTGCTTTTGAAATCCTTATTTCAATTATAGTGTTTCATTTAAACAATTCTTTAACTTTTCAAAGTTATCGTTTTGGTTTAAAAAACCCTTTTCTAAACCTCGCTTGGATTTCTCCCTAAATACCTATAATAATCCCCTAAGAAAAATTAAACAACTTCTTACATCTTATTTTAAAACCATTACCATTACCATATATTCCAGTCTATTACTAATATACTTATCATCTCTCTTAATTATTTCATTTCAATTGAATCCTCTTTTACTTAATTTAACAATTTAAAAATATATATTTAAATCTCTATATTCACTTATTGCATTTACCAGTCTCTTTGCACGCTTGGGTTATAAATCCCTTTATAACACCCTTATTTGACTTTAATCAAACTTATCGCTACTTAATTACATTCTTACTTGAATTCCAATTAAAAATCATTTCTCTAATTATTATTAATTAAAATAATAATTACTTTAGCATTAACTATATTAAAAATAGTTAACTTTGCTACTAGTTACAAATAGAATAGTCATCACTTTTAAAAGCTTAATAAATAATAATTAATTTTATTAACACTAAATACCTCAAAAAATTTCTTAATTTATAGTTAATCAGAGATTAACTAATATTTTACACTGTTCATTAAATTTAACGAATATTTAGAAAACCGAATTAATTCCATTATCAACTTAATTCCATTATCAGTTTAATCCAACTATCAATTTAATTCCACTATCAATTCAATTCCATTATCAATTTAATTCCTTTGTCAAATTCAATTAAACATGGTTGATTTTATCAACCGTACATATCAGTTAACTATTAACTGAATTCATTGTCATTTCCCCTTTTTAAATTAATTAAATAAATTAATTAATTTAAATTCACTATTTAATTGTTTTAAAAGCAATTATTCTATTTACCAACCCATATATAAATTCTTTGGCTTTCTGCTTTTAGAACTTGTATAAATCATAAGATAAACCCCTTAATTAATTTCTTTTATAAACTCAATTAAAAATATTAATTTCTAATTTCTAATTTTATTATTTATATAAAATGATTGAAAAACCTTAATTCGGTTATAAAATAATTTATAAATTTAAAACTACGTCAATTCTCCTGATTACAAAACGTCGTTAAAAACAATTTATTTTAGGCCATTCACTGCCAATTACCCAATCAATACTGTCAATTGAAATTAGTGACAACAATGATGAAAATCTATTTAGCCATCAACATTCAAACGGGTTTTAATATCATTCAGGGTAAACAATTCATGAATAATATGCACAACAAATGATATACAGTTTATTTGAGGAATCCGGTCGGATCCCTCCAACCTGTCCTTCTCTGCATCACAAATAACAGTTTGGTAATAATATACGAATTTAATTTCAATAACATAATGACGAAATATAAATAACGGCAACCAATCAAACAATAAACAACCAATTTAGCATCCATAACATCCAGTCAACCAATTTATAAGGTTAAGGATAAATTATATTTTTCTATGAATTTAGCACACCACAGGATTCCAGAAGGCGTGAGAATTAACTCACCAGATTAATTTTAGTTGACGGTTGACGCGTTTGTTCCGTTAAATTTTAAACGAGCGTTTAAAATTGTCTGAAATTCCAAACAGCTCTAATCGATTCTAAGTCAGCACCATCGTCTAGGACTCGTCCCTGCGATCCCAACGGATCCAGTTTCACTGATTTTCGTTAACGTATATTAAAGATATCGTATAAGTACAGTTTGGATAACTATCGATTATTAACTAATTTAAATTATAAATTAATTAAATACTTAACTAATTAATTACCTTAATCAAACTAATCCACGTCAGCTTTAACGTTTCTTCCCCCGCGCGTTTTCACTTTCACGATCTGTTAACCCCGATGTCTTCTTCCTCCCCCTTCTAATTCAAAGCACGACCACCTAGTCACCTCCTACTACCACCAGATGATAGCCTGAACCAACTCCGACCGCACCACACCATCCGCCTCTCCACCAGACGCCATCACCAGAAAGGGCTCGCCACAAAACCAACCGACGCCGCCTGAAATCGCATTCGAACGGAACTTGCCTTTTCCCGAAATTCAAACACCTTGCACCACCATAGATGGCCGGATCTCCACCGTTGGATGCGCCTCACATCCCCCTTCCTGTGACCTTCAGCAACCACTACGTGATAATACCCGTAGCCGCCAGGAACATGATGAACTAAAGGTACTCTCCTACTGCATCCAATATAGGAATCACCCCATGGATCAGTAGCGAGTAGTCCTTGCAATCCACAGATTTCAACCACGACAAAACCCCAGTATATCTCCGGGGCGAATCAGAGATTTTAAGTGGTTCTTCCGTTTTATGAAGATCTATGGTCTTCACATGCTCCATCTCGATCGTCGTCTGATCTTTTCTATATATTCGTATTTGTTGGTCGGAATGGTTTTCGAATATACATTCGATCCTGGTCTTCCCGTACCAAAAATCGTAAAGGTCAGACTTGATAGTCGGTTATTTAACAATCAAGTAAAACATCCATGAAATCACCAAAATAGATTCACTGGTTTGGTACCTAGCATCACTTGGCTTTTAAAATTTATCGCCCAATCTTCTTTTAATTCCGTTACTAGGGAAAATATCATCTCATATTATTTCCATTTATTTTGGAAATCTTATCATCCATTCTTGACATTACCAACTAGTATCACACTTGGATAGTCCTGAATTTGTTCAAGTTAGGGTATTTTTAATTACCTCTCAGACCTTGATCAACGACGTTCTTATTTTCAGATAAATACGAGTTATAATTCAAGAATCAATATTTAATCTTACATCAACGCATCCCACTAGTTAAAATATAGCTTTTACAGTACTTCTTATCTTTTGGAAATTTCTCTTTATATATGCTTAATTTGTTATTTAAATAATTCCTTACTAAACATTACTCTATTTATTCTCGACTTATTTAATTGACTTCGTTTCACAAACTGAACTACAAATCCCTATTTCCCACCTTATTTACCAAGCTCAAAATAAACCCCTTTTTCAATCCCCTTTCTTTCAGGAAATTCCCTTTTAATCCATTCATTCAAATTGATATCATTTTTAAGTATTTCCAATTTAAAACTACGTTTAACTCATATTCTATTTATAAATCTTGTTTATAAATTAAAGGTTTAATATATACTCTTTATATCTTCATCTCCCTTTACTTAATCAAATGTTAAGTAAAAACTTTCATTTAAGCGGGTGTATTCGTTTAGACCTCTTTATTGCTTCATTATAAGACTCAAGCTCTAATAAGGAAAACTCAACCCTAGCCCTTTTCCGAACACTCGACCATATTTCATTCCAAACTTGATTACTTAAATATATTTCATTCAATAAATGATTACTATAACAACTTAACATTTATCATTTCAAATCGATTTACTCCTTTATTTAATAGAATTTCCTTTTTAAATCTTACTAGGATTAACCAATTATTCATTTAGTTATTTCACTAATTTAAGGTCTAACTTGGTTTAAATGGTCGATTCAGTCAACACAAAACACGATTATCCTTCTAACCAATTCCGGTTAACTCCTCCTTTAAATTAATTAAAATATAATTAATTTAAATAACTTTATTTAATCGTTCATGACTAATCAAATACTTAACCGTTAGATTATTTCCTGCTCTTTGCTTATAATTCTTATCGAAATAAGAATTAGTTTTATAAAACAAATTTCATAATTTCTTTTAAACTTTAAATAATTAATATTTTTCCTTTTAAAATAACCCTTTAATGTAAAAAAATTCAAAATCTATTTTCGTTTAAATATTATCGATTAACAATCGATTAAAACCCATATTTTATAAATCGATTGATTTATAAGCCAGGTGGTGCCAATCATCAACCCTACCATCCATTGGTTACTATTAGAACAAATGTTGAAATAAGGTTCAACAATCAATAATAATCAACCATTCCTTTTTATTTGATTGATAATTTCTATAATGATCACCAATCAATTAACAGCCAATCCAGACAATTCAAACAGTTCAAGCACATTTATAAATGTGACCAATCAAGGGAAAACTACCTTATTCGGGTCAAATCAAAATGATTGGTATTTTTCTGAAATTCAATGACCATTTAATTTCATCTATTGGATCAACGATAAATATATAAAACTAGCAAATAGTCAACCACTAACAATAAGAACACTTAAATAAAAATCTAATTTATATAAAATATAAATGGGAAGGGCTGAGTGAGTTTAACTCACCTTGATTTGAATCTGTTGATAAACAGTCTGGTTTAGTCAAATTAAAATGACATTTAATTAGAATAAAAATTCCAGTTACTTCAGATCCAGACTAGACCTGCTCCATCTCGAAGTTCTTATCTCCACGGTCCCAACGCAAATGACCGTGCGTAAATCTGATATCGTATGAGCCAGAAATCGTATAAACAAGTTTATAAATTAAATTAAATTATAACATGGATTTTCTTTTGAATTTAAAATTAGGCTTTACCTTCCGATCATCGCCCCAAAACACTACCCGACCCGCTTCTTTAAAACCCTCATCACCGTAACCTTCCATTCATTCAGCCGCCTCCATCAATTTGTTCCAGGCCGACAACAAACCCCAATCCCCTTTCTTCTGTCAATTCGAGGTGAACGACGCCGCAACCCTTCTTTACGCCACCACTTCCTCGTCCTCCTACTTCCTACCACCCACCGAACCCCTCAGCAACCCCCTAATGTTTAACTTGCCCTCACCATCTTGCCAAACAACCACAGAGTCTCTCAATCAACGGAGCAGCTTCCTACCACCTCTACTACAACCCAATCGAGCCTTCCACGCAGCCTATAGGGTTCGGCTTTCTCGGAAAAAAGATAAGTCCTTTTACTGTATTTTTTTCTGGTTTCGAATTTGGGGTTCTTTTCCTTGGTTTACTGTGTTTGCGACTTGGTTGATGAACACCACTGCGTGTATTTATAGTGCAGTTGTGATGGCAGTGGTCACGAATTGTTATTTCCATTAGAATTCGAAATATATTGGTTAGATTTTCCGTTCAATAAAAGATTTAAAATTATGTTTGATGTGGATTGGATATTGGGTACAGTGTACCTAGGTATATACAATCGGCTATGACCTGTTTAAATCAAATTCAGAGATCTTAGGACTGTACATTATAGATTTTCTTTTCATTTTTAAATTTAGTGATTGAAATGTGAAATTTCCTGTATATGTAAAAGTGGTTCGATTGATGTACATAAATTTATCGGCTTTTTCTTAGCTATTTTTGTACATCCTGTAGCTTTTTTTTTAGCTGATACATTTGCTTTTGTAGACTAGACAATACATCTATAGGGTTTCAGCTATTTACTTTAACTGTTGGTTTTATTTCTATTAGCTACTTCATTTCACTGTCCTTATAATGTTCATCACAATTTCTTTGAGCTGTTTTGATGGGAATATATACTATTCTAACCATATTTTCCTTTTCTCCTCTTTCATTTTCAGATCAACTGATCGAGATGATGGATCAATGGTTTCTTGAAAGAACAAAAAGGCCGTTGATGTTAAAAATGAAATCCTTTTTGTTGTTTGTATTGTTTTGGCTTGTCATGGGTTTTTGAAATCTGAAATTAGCTGTTTAATTTAATATGAGTTGTTTAGATTTTAAAATGTATGAGACCAGTGATGGATTCACTCAATGTTATCAAGAGAGTTTTCATAAATTAACAAACTTTATTTAAACCATATGTTATCTCTCGTCTGGTTATGGTGGCATACTATACTAGTCCAACCATACTTCTTTAGTTCTTTTCATTTGTAATTGGCACTTCCTGACGCTTTGACAAATTCTAACCACTGATCACGAGAGTAGGAAGAGTATCAACTTGGGATTCAACTGTGTTGATATATATATACAGTTACAGTATATTTAAATATGTATGTACCGTTTGAATTGTCATATCTTGTTCAGCTGTATGTATATGTTTCATTTTGTAAAAATAATAATGTATTTGATTTCCTTTATATTTGCATGTGTACAGCTAATTATATAGGTGAATATATATTGTTTTTGCACCTTTCGAACCAAAAGGAAACACTGATGTATTTGCCAACACATGCATATACATTCATGTGATTATTTATAAATTTAATATAATATCTGTTATAATATAAATTAAATTGAACTACTAAGAAAAATATCATCGTATTTATTTGAAACAACGGTTTCAAAACTTGATCACTAGAATTCAAATCTCAATATTAAGAAATTCTGGCTCTTAAGATGATATTTCATTTACATAAAAATCCTTTAATATTAATAAATAAATCGTTATAATTTAAAATGATTTTTACAGCGACTATTTGAAAATTTGAATTGGACATAACTTGAAATCTATAAGCTGGAATTAAGATTTTTCTCTTTCATTAGAAAAATATAATCGAATCGGTTCAAATGTTTCTCGTTTCACAGAAATCCGACTTATATCGGATCCTGTATATTCATTTAAAGTTCAAATCGAAAATTTCGAACCACCGCGGCGTTTCGAGCTCATTTTAATTAATATATGAATATATATATTTGAACTCTATTTTAAATATATAAATTTGATTAAAAATTCATTATATTTCAAATATAATATATAAACAAATTTAAATATTCGAATTTAAATGGCTGAAAAATATGGGACGTTACATTCTTACCCCCTTAGAATAATTCGTCCTCGAATTTGCCAAGTAAGAAGAATATTTCGAATCACATTATTTTGAAATCATTGCCTTTGCATTAATTTCAAAATAAATTCAAACTTTAGAAATTTTCTAAAATTTTGTCAGCACCTCCTTTGCATGGCTCGATTGGTACGACTGCAACTGCCGGCCTCAACTTCTTCGAAAAGAAAAATCAAAAATCCAAATGGATACTCACTTAGAATGTAAAATTAATCGCTTAGCCCATAATATTAAGGTTTACCTTTTGGTTGAGCATTCCAATTCAAATTCCAATTTCCAAAGCGTATCCAGGAACCATTCATCGTCTGCATTTGCAATCTGTATAACCAAATCATCTCTACAACCTTCAAGATTCTGCACTTATCCCACTTATAATAATAATCTGGGTTAGAAAATCCTTTTTCCACTTCACCACCAAGCTTACTTCCAATTCACTATGCCGGGATTTTTCCATCCATACAATTCCTTATTAACTCAACTGGCTAAATTCAATTGATATTCATCTGGTTTGTATCTGCTTTGCTTTTACATCCACTAATCAATTAATATCAAATTAATTCCTTTATTTATCCATCAAATTTTCAAATCCCAATTAATTCAAGTCCATTTTATTTGAATTCATTCTTAAATTGATTTTCCAAAAAAAAAAATCAGTTTTATTTTCATATCTGATTCAATTGACGAATTAATTTTCTAATCAGTTCAACTTTATTTCATAATTCAAATTTGATTTCAAATTAAATCAATCAGAACAAACAAACAACCCACATTACTATAATATGGAAAATAATTTCCTTTTCTATATAAAATATACGTTGGGTAAAATTATTTCATTTACCCTTTTTTTTATAAAGCAAAATTGTATCCACTCGCTAGTTCAATGCTTCTCAACACTTGAACTAGTCAAATAATACAATACAAAACATTTGTAAATAAAATCTTACAAATACGCTCTCAATTATATACACTCAACTCAATCTAGGGTGTTACTAACCCCGTCCCTATTGAGTTACGATACAGAGCCAAGGTTACTACTCAACCAATAGCTCTGAAACCACTGTAACGACCCAGGAATTTTTGGCCCCGAAAATCGACATAAATACCTTTACCATAACTTATGTCGACCTTCTAAACACTGAAAACACTGGAACATTTATAGAAAGAAATTAGAGGGTGAGATAAGAAAGAAAGAAAGTTAGAATAGAAGAAGAAAAGGAACCAATACAGAGTCTCACATCGCAGCGGAACAAAATATAATACAAAAATAAATCTTTATTGAGAGCTTTTGAAAATGCTTACAATATCAGGGTACAACATATATCTGGACAGTTTTAATAGCCTGTTCCATATACAGCACATAACGGAATAGTAAACATATCATACACATCTGAACACCCTCAGCTTGTCACTGGACTTCATGGTACCTGATAACCTGAACCTGTACACCCCGGGCTAACCCGAGCATTTACAAAACACCGGGTCAGTCTGGTGAACCAAAGTGAGAAAAACTCGCACAGCATTAAGGATATCACACAACTTGATTTTAAAGTTAAAATCCTTTTGAAAGAAAAGGATAATCGTAAGACCAAATCCATACATAAACACGGACGGTTGTTACCTTACGATAACCCAAACCAGTTTTCGAAATCAATATCTTTTCTGATATTATAATAGTGTCTAAATACAAGTAAATATCAATCTAGTGGAACGCTTGCAACTCATGCTCCACATATAGTATACAAACAAAACCGTGGGCACTTATTGGAGATTGGATTCCGACTATGATAAGGTATGGGACCACCTGCCGATCGTGTATCTCTAGAGGCGAATACACTGGGTTCAACAAGAACGTCTTGCAACCCGGCCCTCAAATGACCGACCACCCATTTCGCTTGAGTGTATCGAATGTATATCACCAACGGTTGGACTCAAACCACCATCTCCCGAATAAAGATAGCATCGAAATATATTTAAGAATGAAATGGATTTTCTCTAGATAGGTGATTATACACCCTAATGGGAGCGACCCACATAGCCATGCTGCTTACCCGATTTCTGTCATTTCCCGGTTGATGAGGCTTGAGGTCAGAACACATCTGATCATCATACACTTTGAATGCCACAACGTCAGATCCGCCAAATCACTAATTGACGTCCACGAAAACATTCTGGTCGTTAAGCTAGAGAGGTGCCCCTCTCCGCTACTAACAGAGATACGTTTGTAAAAATCAACATACGTGATTCTTAAGAAATACTCTGTCAGACATCCGTCCATACAAGTCATCCAAGAACAGGATGAACCGAAGGTACTCTTCTACTGCATTCAATATAGGAATCACCCCATGGATCAGTAGCGAGTAGTCCTTGCAATCCACAGATTTCAACCACGACAGAACCCCGGTATATCTCCAGGGCGAATCAGAGATTTTAAGTGGTTCTTCCGTTTTATGAAGATTTATGGTCTTAACATGCTCCATCTCGATCGTCATCTGATCTTTTCTATATACTCGTATTTTTGGTCAGAATGGTTTTCGAATATACATTCGATCCTGGACTTCATGTACCAACAATCGTAAAGGTCAGACTTGATAGTCGGTTATTTAACTATCAAGTAAAACATCCATGAAATCACAAAAATAGATTCACAGGTCTGGTACCTAACATCACTTGGCTTTTAAAATTTATCGCCCAATCTTCTTTTAATTCCGATACTAGGGAAAATATCGTCTCATATTATTTCCATTTATTTTGAAAATCTTATCACCCATTCTTGATATTACCAACTAGTATCACCCTTGGATAGTCCCGAAGTTGTTCAAGTTGGGGTATTTTCAATTACCTCTCAGACCATGATCAACGATGTTTTTATTTTCAGATAAATACGAGTTGTAATTCAAGAATCAATATTTAATCTTACATCAACGCATCCCACTAGTTAAAATATATCTTTTACAGTACTTCTTATCATTTGGAAATTTCTCTTTATATATTCTTAATTTGTTATTTAAATAATTCCTTACTAAACATTACTCTATTTATTCTCGACTTATTTGATTGACTTCGTTTCACAAACTGAATTATGAATTCCTATTTCCCACCTTGTTTACCAAGCTCAAAACAAACCACTTTTTCAATCCCCTTTCTTTCAGGAAATTCCCTTTTAATCCATTCATTCAACTTGATATCATTTTTAAGTATTTCGAATTTAAAACAATGTTTAACTTATATTCTATTTATAAATCTTGTTTAAAAATTACAGGTTAATATAAACTCTTTATATCTTCATCTCCCTTTACTTAATCAAATGTTAAGTAAACCCTTTCATTTAAGCGGGTGTATTCGTTTAGACCTCTTTATTGCTTCATTATAAGACTCGAGCTCTAATAAGGAAAACTCACCTCTAGGCCTTTTCCGAACACTCGACCATATTTCATTCCAAACTTGATTACTTAAATATATTTCATTCAATTAATGATTACTATAACAACTAAATATTTATCATTTCAAATCGATTTACTCCTTTATTTAATAGAATTTCCTATCTAAATCTTACTAGGATTAACCAATTATTCATTTAGTTATTTCACTAATTTAAGGTCTAACTTGGTTTAAATGGTCGATTATGTCAACACAAAACACGATTATCCTTCTAACCAATTCCGGTTAACTCCTCCTTTAAATTAATTAAAATATAATTAATTTAAATAACTCTATTTAATCGTTCACGACTAATCAAATACTTAACCGCTAGATTATTTCTTGCTCTTTGCTCATAATTTTTATCGAAATAAGAATTCATTTTATAAAACAAATTTCATAATTTCTTGTAAACTTTAAATAATTAATATTTTTCCTTTTAAAATAATCCTTCAATGTAAAAAAAATTCAAAATCTATTTTCGTTTAAATATTATCGATTCACGGTCGATAAAAACCCATATTTTATTAATCGATTGATTTATAAGCCAGGTGATGCCAATTATCCACCCGTACCATCCATTGGTTACTATTAGAACAAATGTTGAAATAAGGTTCAACAATCAATAATACTCAACCATTCCTTTTTATTTGATTGATAATTTCTATAACGATCACCAATCAATTAACAGTCAATCCAGACAATTCAAACTATTCAAGCACATTTATAAATGTGACCAGTCAAGGGAAAACTACCTTATTCGAGTCAAATCAAACTGATTGGTATTTTTCTGAAATTAAATGATCGTTTAATTTCATTTATTGGATCAATGATAAATATATAAAACTAGCAAATAGTCAACCACTAACAATCAGAACACTCAAATAAAAAACCAATTTATATAAAATATAAATGGGAAGGGCTGAGTGAGTTTAACTCACCTTGATTTGAATCTGTCGATAAACAGTCTGGTTTAGACAAATTAAGCTGACGTTTAATTAGAATAAAAATTCCAGTTACTTCAGATCCGGACTAGACCTACTCCATCTTGAAATTCTTATCTCCACGGTCCCAACGCAACTGGCCGTGCGTAAATCTGATATCGTATGAGCCAGAAATCGTATAAACAAGTTTATAAATTAAATTAAATTATAACATGGATTTTCTTTTGAATTTAAAATTGGGCTTTACCTTCTGATCATCGGCCAAAAACCCTACCCGACCTACTTCTTTAAAACCCCCATCACCATAACCTTCCATTCATTTAGCCGCCTCCATCAATTTGTTCCAGGCCGACAACAAACCTTATTCCCCTTTCTTCTGTCAATTTGAGGTGAACAACGCCGCAACCCTTCTTTACGCCACCACTTCCTCGTCCTCCTACTTCCTACCACACAACGAACCCCACAACAACCCCCTAATGTTTAACGTGCCACCACCATCTAGCCAAACACCACCGAGTCTCTCAATCAACGGAGCAACTTCCTACCACCTCCACTACAACCCAATCGAGCCTTCCACACAGCCAACAGGGTTCGGCTTTCTCGGAAAAAAGATAAGTCCTTTTACTGTTTTTTTTTCTGGTTTCGAATTTGGGGTTTTTTTCCTTGGTTTACTGTGTTTGCGACTTGGTTGATGAACACTACTACGTGTATTTATAGTGCGGTTGTGATGGCAGTGGTCACGAATTGTTATTTCCATCAGGATTCGAAATCTGATGGTTAGATTTTCCATTCAATCAAAGATTTAAAAATCTGTTTGATGTGGATTAGATATTGGGTACAGTGTATCTAGGTATATACAATTGGCTATGACCTGTTTAAATCAAATTCAGAGATCTTAGGACTGTACATTGTAGATTTTCTTTTCATTTTTAAATTCAGTGATTGAAATGTGAAATTTCCTATATATGTAAAAGTGGTTCGATTGATGTACATAAATTTATCAGCTTTTTCTTAACTGTTTTTGTACATCCTTTAGCTTTTTTTTAGCTGATACATTTGCTTTTGTAGACTAGACAATACATCTATAGGGGTTCAGCTATTTACTTTAGCTGTTGGTTTTATTTCTATTAGCTACTTCATTTCACTGTCCTTATGATGTTCATCACAGTTTCTTTGAGCTGTTTTGATGGGAATATATACTATTCTAACCATATTTTCCTTTTCTCCTCTTTCATTTTCATATCAATTAATCGAGATGATGGATCAATGGTTTCTTGAAAGAACAAAAAGGCTGCTGATGTTAAAAATGAAATCCTTTTTGTTGTTTGTATTGTTTTGGCTTGTCATGGGTTTTTGAAATCTGAAATTAGCTGTTCAATTTAATGTGAGTTGTTTAGATTTTGAAATGTATGAGACCAGTGATGGATTCACTCAATGTTGTCAAGAGAGTTTTCATAAATTAACAAACTTTATTTAAACCATATGTTATCTCTTGTCTGGTTATGGTGGCATACTATACTAGTCCAACCATACTTCTTTAGTTCTTTTCATTTGTAATTGGTACTTCCTGACGCTTTGACAAATTCTAATCACTGATCACGAGAGTAGGAAGAGTATCAACTTGGGATTCAACTGTGTTGATATATATACAGTTACAGTATATTTAAATATGTATGTATTGTTTGAATTGTCATATCTTGTTCAGCCGTATGTATGTGTTTCATTTTGTAAAAATAATAATGTATATGATTTCAATTATGTTTGCATGTGTACAGCTAATTATATAGGTGAATATATATTGTTTTTGTACCCTTTCGAACCAAAAGGAAACACTGATGTATTTGCCAAAACATACATATACATTCATGTGATTATTTATAAATTTAATATAATATCTGTTATAATATAAATTAAATTCAACTACTAAAAAAATATCATCGTATTTATTTGAAACAACGGTTTCAAAACTTGATCACTAGAATTCAAATCTCAATATTAAGAAATTCTGGCTCTTAAGATGATATTTCATTTACATAAAAATCCTTTAATATTAATAAATAAATCATTATAATTTAAAATGATTTTTACAGTGACTATTTGAAAATTTGAATTGGACGTAACCTGAAATCTATAAGCTGGAATTACGATTTTTCTCTTTCATTAGAAAAATATAATCGAATCGGTTCAAACGTTTCTCGTTTCACAGAAATCCGACTTATATCAGATCCTATATATTCAGTTAAAGTTCAAATCGAAAATTTCGAACCACCGCGGCGTTTCGAGCTCGTTTTAATTAATATATGAATATATATATTTGAACTCTATTTTAAATATATAAATTCGATTAAAAATCCATTGTATTTCAAATATAATATATAAACAAATTTAAATATTCGAATTTAAATGGGCGAAAAATCTGGGATGTTACAATATTGGATCCTGTACAGCCGTTTAAAGTTCAAAACGAAATATTACGAACTACCGCGCCGCTGCAGCTTGTTTTATAATATAATTATAAATTAATCGCTCAACTGTTGCTTTATAAGTGAAATCGCTACTATAACTTCAGTACGAACAATATTAAATCATTTTAAATTGTCCGTTCACATTATATTTCAAATTCTACATTTTTTTCTGAATATTTTGGAATTTAAATATTATTATATTATTAATATAAATAAATATTCAAAATAAAATAATTCAATTCAATTATTAAATTCAAATCGATATATTTAAATAATAAAATAATTTAAACAATTAGTCAAAAATACGGGACGTTACATTCCTTCCCCCTTAAAAGAATTTCGTCCCCGAAATTATGAAGGCAGAAAGAATGTTCCAACCCATTATTTTTACAAAAATATTTAATTTAAAACTCGATCTTTATTTTCAAAACTAATCCAATTGGTTTTAAAACCAATTTTATTTCAAATAACGAAATTTTCCAAAAATCTTCAAAAAAATTCTAACACCTTAAATGTTGGAAATTTTTTGGCAGAGTCTCCCCTGTACGGAGGGACATCAATATTGTAGGTTCAAGAATTATATATACATCAACCAACACGGTCGGAAAAATTCAAAATCCAATCCCAAAATCCAAATAAAACCAAAATTTTATATTTTGCATAGGCGTACCTTTTTGCGAGCGTTATTATGCAATAAGAGATAAATTGTACTAGAGCTTGCTTAGTTATTATGCAGCTCTATTCAAACTGGATTCGATTAACTCTTGAATTCTCTTGGATGGGTTTTAAAGCTGAATTGGCATCCCTGCATCTGTTCTCAACTCAAATGAATTTCATTAGTCCCCAAAACAAAGTCAATTAAATTCAAAATATCCATGTCATACATTTCAACCAATTCTACACACAATTCAATCCAAACGAAATTATAATTATTTATAACCAAGTCCTAGCGATCCATTTATATCCTTTCAAATTCATTAGACTTTGATTCATTCATTGGTCCTCAATTAGGTTTCAAATCAATATCCATGCAACCAGCTATACAATCCAAACCATTCGTTGATTTCCAAATATTTCGTTGACTTACTATTTCCCAAACACAAGCCAAATTATGAAGTTTCCAAATATGATTACATCTTATACAGTTTACTTTAACATTGTATAAGTTAGATTAAATATTAATATTTCCATTTATACATCTCATATTTGAGATTTCCTTTAAATATCCACTTAGATTCATTAAATTTGGGTTGATTTATCCAACTTATTCATTCCAGATTGGTTTCAACCAAGTATATCCATTTCAGATTTAAATTCAAGCAATCAACAACACAATAACATATCATTCATGTCAATATTAACAAATCCAATTGACTGCCCATATTATAATAATTTTTGAAAATCATTACTTTATTGTTTCAAAAATAATTTAGGCAAAAATAAATTTGAAAATAATTTTATATCAAATCACAAGTACGCGCTCTTATATATATATATATATATATATATATATATATTCAAACTCAGTCTAGGGTATTACTAACCCCATCTCTATCGAATCACGCCACAGAGCCAAGGTTATCACTAAACCAATAGCTCTGATACCACTGTAACGACCCGGGCGAAAATTCAATGCTCGAATTTTTGACAATAATACATAAACCCGTATTACTTGCCAAAAACCAAGTATCGAATCCTAGATTGTTAATAGAAAGAAATTAGAGGATGAGAAGTAGAAAGAAAGAATATTATAATAGAAGAAAGAAGAAGGACATCACATCAGAATCTCACAGCGGAACAGATAAATTATAATATAAAAAATCTCTTTATACCAAAAAGAACTGTATATACATACCAATCATCAGAGTACAATATATGTAACGAACTGGGATTTTCGACTCCGAAAATCAACATCAAACTACCATGTTGACTATTCAGACATCAAACATTCCAGATCATTAATAGAAAGAAGTTAGAGGATGAGAATAGATAAGGTAGAAATATTGAATAGAAGAAGAAGAAGAAACACCACACAGAGTCTCACATCGCAGCGGAACAAAATATAATACAGAAATAATCTTTATTGAAAGCTTTAAAATACTTACAGTATCAGAGTACATCATACCATGGAACAGTTATAATAGCCTGTTCCCATATACAACACACAGCGGAATAGTAGTAATATCATACGTCTGGACTCTTCCAGCTCGTCTCTTTATAGCAGTCGATAACCTGAACCTGTACAACCCGGCCTAACCCGAGCATTTACAAAACACCGGGTCAGTCTGGTGAACCAGAGTGAGATAAACTCGCACAGTAATAAGGGTGAACCATCCAATCATGATTTTTAAGTTCAAAATCTTTTCAAAAGAAAAGGATAATCGTAAGACCAAATCCACACATAAACATGGACGGTTTTTACCTTACGATAACCCAAAACATTTTTGAAACCAATATCTTTTTCTGATATTATAATAATGTCTAAATACAAGTAAATAACAATCTAGTGGAACGCTTGCATCTCACGCTCCACATATATAGTATACAATCAAAACCCGCAGGCGCTTATTGGAGATTGGATTCCAACTTGACAAGGTATGGGTCCACCTTCCGATAGTGTATCTCTAGAGACGAATACACTGGGTTCAACAAGAACTTCTTGCAACCCGGCCCTCACATGACCGACCACTCATTTCGCTTGAGTGTATCGAATGTATATCACCGACGGTTGGGATCAGCAACCGTCTCCCGACAAGGGACAGCATCGAAACATAGATTAAGAAACAAATAGGATTTCCTCTAGATAGGTGATCGTACACCCTAATGGGAGCGACCCACATAGCCATGCTGCCTGCCCGATTTTTGTCATTTCCCGGTTGATGAGGCTTGAGGTCAGAACTTATCTTTGAACATCTGGTCACCATTCACTTTGAATGCCACATCGTCAAATCCATCAGATATCACTAATTGACGTCCACAAAAATACTCTAGCTGGAAGCTAAGAGAACGGCAACTTCCCGCCAACAACTATCGTACGTTTGAAGAAACCAACGTACGTGATCCTTTGGAAATACTTTGTCAGACACTCGTCCATACACGTCACCCAGGAACAGGATGAACCGAAGGCACTCTCCTACCGCATCCAATACAGGAATCACCCCATGGATCAGTAGCGAGTAGTCCTTGCAACCCGTAGATTCCAACCACGACCGAATCACAGTTTATCTCTGCTTGCCAGGCAGAGAATATTAGTGGTTCTTCCATTTATGAAAATCCACGGTCTTCAATGCTCCGTCTCGATCAACTTCTGATCTTCTCACGTATTTGTTGGTAGGAATGGTTTTCGAATATAAATTCGATCCCGGTCTTTCCATACCAACAATCGTATTGGACAGGTTTGATAGTCGGTGTTTTAACTATCAAAATATATAGTGTTTCAATCATGACACTCCAATGAGTTCACTGGTTAAGTATTCAGCATCACCTGGCCTTTAACAAACTGGTTTACTTTTGTTAAATTAAAAACTTCTAATTCTTTAAATATTCAAAAATACGATATTTGAATAACTCTAATTCGGTTTAACTCTAGTCGATTAACTCTAATTGATTAACTCTAACTGGTTTATTCTAACTGACTAACTCGACTTATTTAACCCTATCGATTGACTAATATTCGACTTAACTCCATTCGCTTGACTCTAGGTCGCAGCGATCACAATGGTTACGCCTGATTCCCTCAGGAAACATCCGTCCGCCGTAGGCTATCTGCAGCCCTGCGAATTACGCTAGCAGTCGTACGAATTGGCAACTCATCCTGAATAACTATGTTTGACTAACTCTATCTTGGATAACTATATTTTTATATACTAGGTAAAATAACTTATAACTCTAATCAATTTCCCACTTAATACTTCCTTCCAACATATTTGTTACGCCATTCTTTATTTTATTTAAATCCGGGAATACATTTGTTTTTAATAAGGAAATTTATAGCACCTATGTGATAACAATAGCGTTATAATTACTATTTAGATTTACAAAACATCAGTGCTATAATCGCTGTTTAGATTACAAAACATATATTATAACTACAGCGCTAAAATCGCTGTTTACACAACAATTATCAAAGTTTATCCATTCATCTCATTTCTTATGCTCATAATTGTAAATCTGATTAACATCAGAACAAATCGAAGTCTTAAATAAATAAATAAAATATTTATTTATTTACTTTTCTTTTATAAACCTTTATTCAAAATAATATATTGAAAATCCAACTCCAGTTATAAAATAAATTTTATAACTTCATCTTTATCGATTCACCTGACGGTGAATCAATATTTATAACACGATTGATTTCATAGGCCATACGCTGCCAAATACCCAACCAATATTACCCATTGGTTTAAACACAACACAGGTTGAATGTTCAGTCAAAAATCAACAATCAAATCAATCACACAAACAGATCAGTTCGTATATGATAATATGAAAATAAATAATACATTTGAGGGATCCGGTTGGGTCCCTCCAACCTGTTCTTCCCTGTATTCAAATGGTTTTTCTCAAATCAGACTGTTCAGTTTTGTTTAACTGATAAACTAAATAACGACCATTTAACATCAACCATAAGCAATTCAAACAATTCAACCATTTAAACATGTTTATAAATAAACATGACCAACCAAGGTGAGTCACCTTTATTGGAACCAATCGTTAAAAATAACGATTTGGTATTTCACTGAAATTAAACATAGTTTAATTTCATCGATTAAATCAATAGATAAGCAGATAACCAGCAAAACAGTCAACCATTGGCAAGCAGAGCACACAAAATAAAAATACCCAATTTATATAAAATAAAGGGTAACTGAGTGAGTTTAACTCACCTTGATTTGTTTGCCGCTGAAAACAGTTCGTTTCAGTTAAATTAAACCAACGTTTTATTTAACTGAAAACTCTGGATGTCTTCAATTCTGTCCAAACCAATTTCATCGTGTCATGCTCGTTGATGCGGACCCAATGTCCCTTGTTCTGTTCCGTTCTGCTAAGTTCGAAATGCCCAACGTTTCTTTCCCATTGTTTCACTACGTGCACTGTCTCCATCTCAATACACACGTTGTTCTTCTTCCACGCTTACTCGCGTTCGAACCTGCCAATGGCCTTCCTGTTCAAACCTTCCTTTCCGATTCATTTTCACATGAACGGTTGCAGTGGCTTCTGTTTTGAAAACACAGTGGACTTGGCACCCCTTTTGCCCAATTATAATCCCTTCCATATGAATAAATATAAATTAGTTAACAGTTAAATTCCATAAATCAAATCTTAATTAAGGTTATCATTAAAGTGTTACGTTCTGAACCCAAACTCCACCGTCTGAACCCCTCTCCTTCCGTCCCCTGACTTGCCTACACGCTGCGCCCCCTTACAGTAAGATTCCCATGCATGAAAATATCCCACTACATGTCTCTACTCCACAAAACACGCGCCACTCCCCTCTTCCCTTTCTTTCCCTGCGTCTTTTCTTCTTCAGTTCTTCTCATCCTTACTTCCTTCTTTGTTACTCTCTTCTTTGCTTGACAAAGTAATACTGCTTCGCCACTTCTTTTCCAAATGTCCCCTCTCGCAACCCATTATGTTCCCTCCACCTCAACTCCATGCAACCAACCAAATTTGTTGTCCACCTCAACCACTAAGTTTTAAATATGGTTACTGCCGCATGATTTGAACAGCTCGACGGTCTCGAGATCTATGCAGAAGGAAGATTATGGTTCGATTGAAGGATTAAGAGAATTAAAGAAATAAAAATCATGGGTTTCCTGTTGTTAAACAGTGTGAAGGCGGCTGCGTTAGTTTGTTTACGCAGTGGGAAGGTTTGAACCCGGTTTTTGAACTTGAGCTTTCGGTTTCATTGTTGCATGGGAAAAATAACACGAGCAGAGTGGGTTTCATTTGCTTTGGTTACTGGAGTTAAAACGATCCCAAGAAGACTGAATAAAACTGATGGTATTTATAAACAGGAGGACTTGGCAAGCAAGGAAATGGATACTTGGCTATCACGGGTTCGAAGTTTGGCGTGCAAGTAATTGGACCTATAGGTAGTAGAGTAGCTGAAACTTATGCAGGCTTCAGTCGGCTTCACTTTGATGGAACTGGCGTCTAGTGTAGTAGGTTAGGGGGAAAGAAAAACTAGTGTAGGCACCTTTTTTAAACACTGTATGTGATTGATTTCATATTTCCAAACCGTGACAGTGTGTGTAGTGTGTTTTCCTGTCAACCCGTTGTATCAGTACCTCATTTGCAGTCTGCGTGTAAGTAAGGTAGGTGCAGCTGTATGGTCTCTTTTTTTTATTTTAGGCTATGTACATTTTTATTTCAACGCCAGGTGATGTAAACATTGATGACAATGTGATTGATGTGTCTCGTATAGGGTAGGCAAACAGATCATTGAGGTGAAAGCCGGATGTGAATATAACTGGGGAAAAGTAATTGATTAAAACCACTACAAACGATTCCTGTTTACTGATAAAAAGGCTATTCTTAGTATAAAAAGATATTCCGGATCCAATGAGACAAGTTTCGTCGAAATCCAAGATCGTTTGAAAAATTTTCCTTTATGAAACCACGAATAAACACGCATTTTAATTTTTCACGATCACCAGATAAACCCGATCAACTTGAAACTACGAACATTTGCAATAACTTTTCGATACGAACCCAACGACACTAATTTCGTCGCATTCTGAGACTGTTGCCCCGGTAGGCCATTTTTAACGCGTACCGCACTGCCCTTCCGAACACCAAATTTCCCGATCTCTAGAAATAACAAACTATATACCTATTCTGACTCAAATCGACGATACGAACTCAACGGAACTGGTTTCGCGACCTAATTCGATTGTCTGCTCAAGTTATGCCAAATATCCTTTTATTTATTTTAATACGCGCTATAGAAAATGAACGAGCATTTATGGCTAACGTGGTCACATACGACATCGGTTTTCCTCGCCACTCACCACCGTACAATAATTTGACGATACGGTTCAAATGAAACTGGTTTCGTCGAAATCTGAGTCCGTTTGCAAAACGGCTATTTTAAAGGCCTATAATTTAATAACGATTTTCCATAGCGACTATTTCAAAATTTGATTTGGCCATAACTATCAAACTATAAGACGAAATCTAGATTTTTCTCTTTCATATGAAAATTATCGTCAATACGGTCCCAACGTGTCTTGTTTTACAGAAATCCGACTTAAATCGAATTATGTATTCTCAGTTGAAGTTCAAAACTTCATTTCCCGAACTGCACGCCATTTTCAAGCTCGATTTATATTATATATATAAATTATAACGTTCAACTTCGTTTTTAATAACGAATTAAATATTAAATTCCATTAATATTCCCAACATAATATTTAAAACTAATTTAAATATTCATATTCAAATGGTCGAAAACACGGGTCGTTACAATATATAACTATCACAGTGGAAATAACTTTATATAACTAGTGGTGAATCCTCCTGCTTCCAGCTCCTGAAACTCCAAGCGAACCTAACCTAGAAATATACTCGGTCTGACCCGAACACATTTGAAGCAAAGAAAAATTCATCGGGTCAGTCTGGAATACTTTCAGTGATAAATTCACAGCACAAACAACTGGTTTAACTTTGGAAAATCCTTTTGAAATAAAAGGATAGTAGTAAGACCACCCCGTACATAAACACGGACGATTTTTACCTTATTATAACCCAAACCATTTTTGAAAACAATATTTATTTTGATATTAAAATAGTGTCTAAATACAAATAGATAACAATCTAGCGGAACGCTTGCTCTCGCGCTCCACATATATAGTATACAATCAAAACCGTTGGCGCTTATTGGAGATTGGATTCCGACTATGACAAGGTATGGAACCACCTACCGATAGTGTATCTCTAGAGGCAAATACACTGGGTTCAACAAGAACGTCTTGCAACCCGGCCCACACATCACCGGCCACTCATTTCGCTTAAGCGTATCAAATGTATATCACTGATGGTTGGAATTAGCAACCGTCACCCGAAAAAGGGACAGCATCGAAATAGATTAAAGAAGAAAATGGACTTTCTCTAGACATGTGATTATACACCCTTAGAACATCCCTTAGAACAGGCGGACCCTACTCACAGGGCATCACTTAACATATCTAATCCCGAGATGGACTCTAACTCGGTCACTTAAGACCTTTAGGGAATTGGATCATCACACACACAATAAAAAAAATTGATACTTCGATAAAAAAAAAGCGAGTCCTATGACTACTTAATACCTAGTGATGGCGGATCTTATAACTACTACCCGTAGAACATAGGATAAACCTTAAGAAAATAGATAAGCATTTTTACAACCTGAGCTCCGTAGAATAAATCCTTATGAAAGGGGGGTCCTAATCACTTAATACCCATAAAGCGGGTTTAACTACTTAATACATTAATCTTGAAGTCAGCTATCTGATATTTAATAACCATTAGGTTTCTTTTTTGGTGGGGAGTCAAACCTTATGGCATCTTAATACCTCAATGCTAGAAATAAACAGTTATGAACATTCATTACGTCATCCCTATAATTATTAGGAGCTCTTACCATCAAGGATATATCATGTTAGTTATGCTTACATTTGACTAGTGACCAAAAGGGAAGACTCCCATCGAATGACCCAATTGACCTTGCATCATCAACTTATCAAGTACAATTCTCTATTTTTAATTTGGAAACATTTCTTAGAACATCATTAAAGCAACCTAAAATATATTGGTGGTTTTGAAAAACATTTTTCAACAAAAAAATTGACATGACTATGAATAAAAGTGTGACACAATTAATGTTGTAACCCAATCCTAACATCCAAAATGGCATTGCATCTAAAATTGTTTCTTAAATATTACTCATATGCCCAAAAAGGAATACTAATGGATAATTATCATTCTTACCACTTTTTAATTTTCTACTTTCCATAATATAGTGGAATTTTCCTTGTTTGCCTTGGAATAATCCAATATTTTCCATATATAAATTGCATAAGGAGGTTTTTCATTAAGCCTTAAAATGTAAATGATTCTAAAAGTTACTCGGGTGCATCATTGACAAGGCATGGAATTAACATTTCCAAAGCTAAAATAGCTTTTTTTCTTTATTGCCATTACCACTTTCAATGTAACATGGGTCCTAGTGCACTATGAAAACCGCAAACCTAATTTCTAATTATCTTCCCTACACTTCACATGTGGCCTTAAAAATTATGATTTCCAGAAAATAAAAAATTTACTTCTCAATATTATACATCCATTTTGGGGAAAATCGGCTCAAAACATGTAAACACACATTTCTTCAAAAACCAAGACTTAAAATAAAAATTCGAAAATAAGAATCTTTTTCTTTTCTTTTTCAAAATTCTAGAAAAAGGTTTCTAAAAATAATTTTATGGAAATTTAAACACATCATATTACAATTTAATGTAGACAAAAGTCAATTAAGCATTAAACACGCAACCCAAATTCAATTGATAATACATAAAATTATGACACTTTAGAAAATGTTAATACCTAAAAAATTAAATTCTACCTTTTAAGGAACTGGCAGAAATAATATCCCATGATAAAAGTAACCCTTACCCTGTCTTTTGCTAAATTTAACTACCCAATTAATTTTCTTCTAGTTTTATGGTTTATGTTAGTTAAGTTCAAATTATGTGATTTCACTTTCAAACTGCGTCATAAATAAGTGTGAATGATTAACACACCAATCCAAAAGATAATAATATTATAACATTGTCATGCAATTTTTAAAGGATAGTTAATAAATTAGTAGTTACATACTGCTATTACAAAGCAAAAGAACAAATGCTGAAAAGCGAAAAGATACAACAGCCCTAAAATATAACGCCTAAAGTTTACTAGAAGGTCCAGCTCTACGACTAAAATTCGCGCCATTTCCATGAGCTCAGAATGACCATAGCAAGAATAAAATATAACAGTCTCACGTCCCTGGTGACGCTGCTCAGTTTGAGCCTCTTGGAGCTTTATTTGAAGCTACAAAATAACATCAAGCTCGGAACTTTAATAGTCTCGATGCCCTGCTGTAGAGGTTGTTGTCGCTGGAATGCTAGTGTTGGAGGCATGAAAGGAAGCAAAGGGATGCATATCCTTCAAGAAGTGGTCATGTCAATGGCTATAAGAACCTTCTATAACACCGTCCTACCATTTAGATTCACCTTGATGTCTGAAGATGTGGGTGAGAAGATGGTTTTGAGAGAAATTAGTCTGAGGGGTACCGATTGTGGGCTCAACCAAGTGAAGCATCATTTCACGGGTCCAGTTAACAACTATGCCATCCAAGATAGCATATATTGCATTACGCATTGAAGTGTGGATCTGATCAAGGTTTTCTACCTTAGGAGTGATGTTGTGCTGAATGGTGCACACAACAAGAAGGACAACGAATCACAGGTTGTTAGTGCTCAAAGAACCAACATCCCCATTAAAGACGCATTCAAGAATCTGCAAAATTTTCATTTCAATGTCATCCAAATTTGTCTCGGCTATGGATATCTCTAGAATCACTACCAAATAATCATCGGTTATCATAATCGGAGTCCTCTTCACCTCCCACCTAATCAAGCTGGTGTCTCGTCAAACCCAAAAGGAGGTTGCGTGCCTCCTAAGAGGCTGATCGATCGTGCGGTTGATCTCCAGGGGTCGAGGGTCAGCCATTTGACTCGTTTTGGGGGATAATCTAAACCTACACCCATAAGGGTCTGGTTATAATAATTGTAATCTAGTCATACTGCCTTCCTTTAACAATTGAACCTGATCCAATGTATCTAACTTCTTCACGTTAGTGTTCACCAACCATCTAGCCGGGAGACCTTCCTCAAGATGCCCCTCATTAGCCTCAAAAGCAATTACGACTAATGACAAAAAAAACACCCAAAATTATCTCAACTATTGTCGCATACTTAATTCATTCAAAACTATCCCCTTTTTCTAGCTGACAGGTACAACAAAGATAATGAAGAAGATACCACAAAGTAGATAAAGAAGAAGATACCACAAAGTAGACCATAAATTTTCCTTAGCCTGTTTAGGAGAAAAAAAATTAGAAGCTCCTTTTTCAAAACTAAAAGTTTTGAACTTTATACGTACATATGGGTATTTATTATTTTTATCTTCTTTTTTGGAAAATAAATGACATTTTTTTTATAAAAAAAAATTAGAATCTTTGAAACCCACTTTTTAGAAGTACATAATAAAACTTCTTTCGAAGGTTGGACTAAGAAATTCAACTGAATTATTCTAAATAGAGAAATATCTAGTCCATTGTAAAAAGATACTAAGTGAATGCACATCCATATTAGCAAAACATATTATCTCAAATTGCCTGTTCATCCAAAATCCAAAATAACCCTTTGAGTGGAACTATCCATCAACGTTCAAAATTGCGACTATCTCAAGTGTTGTTAACTTTCTATCATCTAGTCATCAATCTCCAGTCCACATGATTCCATTATATGTCATCCTCATGTTCTTTAAAACAGTCGTCAAACACACCATGTGGTAGTTCGAGGTTGGCAAGAAACTCAAACTCTAAAAGATTATCAACTCATAATCACTTGGTCCATCTTACGAGAGAGGACCGTGATTACGTTGTAGTGGACTGCTTAGATTTAAGGATAAATATTAAATAATAAAACAGAAATAAAGCTCGAATAAGTTATCACACTTAATCATTATTCTTAATTTCCATGATAATCTAACCTAGAGCTCTGAACCCAAATGTAACAACCCATGCTTTTATGCTCGAATTTCTATAATAATCGAAACCAAACATGTTCGAGCATAGGCCAAATTTATTTAGTACGTCAATAATTAGCATGAGCATACTAGAGTGTAATGAGACAAACTACCAATGGAAACAAGATAGGATAACTATCATTGACTATGGCTATTACCTTAAAATCGATTCGCCATACCAATACCAAGCATGAGAGAACAAGAAGAAAATCAAACACGTCCACTTCCAATGAACTGCTTCCCCTAGTGCTATCTGAGAGCTGTAATGAGAACCGGGTCAAAGAAAAGTAGTCCCAGCGAGTAGAAAATGTCAATACAAAAATTTATCTCATTTGTTTTCACCCAATTTATATATCTAACAAGGTTAACAAATTTAGCCTAACCTTGCA
Source organism: Allium sativum (assembly GCA_030737875.1). Lineage (NCBI taxonomy): Eukaryota > Viridiplantae > Streptophyta > Magnoliopsida > Asparagales > Amaryllidaceae > Allium > Allium sativum. The sequence goes on from CM060921.1 coordinate 374,094,039, forward strand.
TTGCATGCATGATGATTTAACGACCATACCCAAGTTTACACACTTCCCATACACTAAGTTACTTATATTTGAGTGAGCACCGTCTATTTGAATTCTCTAAACCACTCCACCACACAACTAATCCAAAACTTCAATAACTAAATGGAGGTTCTCTAACCAATTAATACCTCACCTAAATATCAAAGTAGTGGGTTCTCTGACTACACGCGACCTCATCCAACATATAGCATATAAGGAGGATCCCTAAATAAATTAAGACCCTAGTAGGTGATTTCCTAGCACATTATTATTGATTAGAGGACACCAACTACTAAATCCTTTAACTAATGTTTAAGGCTTCCGTCATTGCACATCACAATCCTAATATCATAATGAAAACAATGCATAGTATGAGACATAGTAAGCAGTGACTTAGACCTATAAGAAAGGTAGACGAGAATCTCATTATTTAAGACCTTCCCTTGGCGGACCCATTTGTTACTATCTAACGGACATTAATTTGGTAACCTCTTGGTCACATAATAATTCCCTTAGGATCGGCGATGCCTACTCATAAGGCATCACTTAGCTAACCTAAATCTGAGGGGAACTCTAAACCTAGTCATTTGAGACCTTTAGAGAAGTGGACCATCATAAAGGTTCCTTTCTTCGCACCAAATAATCCATTTAATACTTTGATTGGAAAAGGCGAGTCTTGTTGTAACGAACAGGGATTTTCAACCCTGAAAATAAACATAAAACACCATGTCGACTATTCGAGTATCGGAAATACTAGATCATTAGTAGAAAGAAGTTAGAGGATGACAAATAGAAAGAAAGAAAATTAGAATAGAAGAAGAAGAAGAGAATAAAAAAATGAAATCAGAGTAAACACGAATCTCACAACGGAATGAATAAAATATATTATATAGCATAACTTTGAAATACAAAACTGTATTTATACTTACACACATTATCAGGGTACATCACATGTATATCACAGCGGAAATAAACTCTCTCTATATATATATATATAACTCTGAAGCCTCCTGCTCCAAGCTCCTTCAAGTATATCTGAAAAATCCCGACTACTTGACTGCCCATACAAATTTTGGCACCCAAGAGTTAAGGGAAAACAAAAACAAAATAAACTCTGGGTCAGTCATGTGACTGGTGTAAGTAAACTCCAATCATTTTGGTTTAATTTTTCAAAATCCTTTTCAAAGGAATGATAATCGTAAGACCGATCCACACATAAACACGGATGGATTTTACCTTACGATAACCCAAAACATTCTTTTCTAAAATAATATTTTTCTGATATTATAATAATGTCTAAATCAAGTAAATAACAATATAGCAGAATGCTTTCATTTCACGCTCTACATATATAATATACAATCAAAAACCGCGGGCTCTTATTGGGTAATGGATTACCAACTATGACAGGGTATGGAACCACCTTCCGATCAGTGTATTCTAGAAGCGATACACTGGAGTTCAATAAGAACATCTTATAACTCGGTCACACATGACCGGCCATTCATTTTGCTTGATTGTTCCGAATATATTATCACCTTATGGTTGGTATACCACGATAAGCATTTCTGGGAGATACAGAAGCGAAAGAAGTAACAAATACGAATATTCTCTATATGGTGACAATATACCATAATCGGGTGCGACCCACTTAGCCATGCTGCCTGCCCGATTTTCATCATTTCCCGGTTAATGAGTCTTGTGGTCATAACGTATCTCGACGGATCATACCTTCATTTACTTTGAATGCCACATCGTCATACCCGCCAAATCAAAAATTGATTTCCCCAAAAGTACAATGGGTATAAGTTAAGAGAAACGAATTCCTCCGCCACCACCATAAATACGTTTGAAATGATCAACTTACGCAATCTATTAGATATATTGTTAACCCGTCAAAAGATCAAGCCTGGGATGGAACTATGAAACAAGCGCTCGTAGCATCTAGTGTGACCGCATCTCCAATCAAAGTTGGACACGAATTGTGACCCAGGTGCAGGAGCCAAGGTCGATCGTTCATATTGGGGGAAAACCGCTCAAACATGGAAACAAAACAAGTCACCCATTCAACGTAAGCGGAAGCAACCGTGTGGCATAGCCATACGGACAGACAGCACTATACAAAAGCAGCAAGAGAACGAGCACCCTAAAACCAAAAAGTTCGGTCGCACTAGGAACGAAGGAGAGTTGGTTCCAGTCCCACGTTCTGCTCTTATAATGTCTCTTAAAGCGGTCATGCTCGCCTGGAGGCCTGCTTCTACGGGCTCACACGACTACTTAAGACGCTCGCTCCATTGAGTCGCTCGCACATGGTAATTGAATACAGCCATGAACAGCTGGCTACAGCTAGCCGATGGTATGGTTGTAATTAATAAAAAGAGCGACCCGTAGCTGACATAAACACACTTTGGGTCATTTCCCAAGGGGAGCTCACCTATAAATACACGATGGCTACCAACATAAAGGGGATCAGATCTGGGAGACCAGGAAGGGCTGCCAAATTCTATCCTCTACCACTGATTCAGCCATGGCTCAAAGAACAATCTAATGACCATGGAAGACGGCTCCATTCCCTTTCTCAATCATCCATCCATTTTCCTTCTCCTCAATTTTTACCATTCTCTTGTATAATCCCAAGATTGAAGTATATAAACAAGGGTGTACTGAGTGAATGCAAAGATGTATGAAAAGAGAGAATTGATGTATTTTGTAATCCTCATTATAAGATTGAAACTCACCTTCACAGTGGACGTCGGCCTAGTTAACGGCTGAACCACTCTAAATCTCGCCTCTACTTTTCTTTTCTTGCATTTTTTCATTTTAAGCGCTGATTAAACACGGTTCCACTTTTTTCTTACCAACTTGGTGAAGTATAGTTTAGTACCTTGGGTGTTTAGACCATTTTTGGTGCCCACCGTGGGGCCGTGTTCGCTTACTTCCCATTTTAGATCCGATAAGGTTTCCTAAGAGGCACTATGCTTGAAATCATGAGCACGGCAAAGGAAATCACCGACAAAGTCGACGGCGCCTTCGTCATTGCCACCTCGCCTACCATCCATCTAGGAGAAAAGGAACTGATAAGAGTGGAGGCGGCTATAACCAAGAGAGAGTTGGAAGAAACGATGATAAGGGTAACAAGCCAAATAACTACTGCAAACAACACATTGGTGAAGAAGATCGAGTCAATGTTCGTTATCCAAGCCCCGGTCATAAGAACCACACCAGGTGTCGCTAATTCTCCATTCGCTCGAACAGGTCGAGCAAGCGAAACGGAGTTCTCTTCTGAGCAAGAAAGTTCCACTCCGAAGACCGCGTGTCATGATTATAGGCCCAGGCAAAGGCCCGGCAAGGAGAAAACCGCTCGTTCCACGGATCGGAATGAAAAGTGAAGGTATATCTTAGGTGCAAGAGGTGAAGCCACGCAACTGCAAAACAAGCAGCATAGAAGGAAACTGTGCTTTTTCAAGAATTCGGAATTCACCTCCCTCAATGACACCATAGAGAACATCGTCAAGGCAACTAAGAACACTGTAAAATATCCAGTTCCAGAATGGATGTCAGTCAGAGATGCTACCATGAAATCAGGAAGGTTTTATCAATTCCATGACCAACCAGGACACAATACTAGTGAATGTAGGCACCTGAGATCGTTAATCGAGAGGCTGGTCAGGGAAAACCATTTGCAACAATATGTCTAAGGCCATTGTCTCGCTTCTCTGCAAACAAGGGGCAGCAAACCCTCCGAAGAGATGGCCTAAACTAGCCCAGAATTAATGTTTGGCTAAGGATTAGTAGCCGGTGTTTTGATAATGGGATTTTGAACTAAGGTTCCTGTGACTACTTTTTATTACTCCGTTTTTATTCTATTTGCTTAAGAAATAGTAGCCGTTTTACTTTGATTTGCCGCTTTCTATATTCATGTTTGACGATGAATTACTTACAAGTGCCATGTACAAAGAAAATTATCGTGTACCTATTTGGGTGCCGTATTTTTCGCTTCACACTAACAGCTGATTTTTCAAATGTAGGCATGATAGAAGCAATTAATCACACCCACCCTAATTACAAAGGGAAGGTTCTCAAAGCATGTCTTGAGCAAAACAGCTTGAAAGCGTCACAAAAGCACACAAACCAAGTTGGATGTATAAATGTATCACCTCAACAAGACATGTTGTCCTAAGACAAACAACAAGCTAAAAGGTGGAGCTTCCCTAAGAAAGCACTTGCTGGAAAAGCTGACATCAAGCTTCAAAAAAAAAGGTACAAGGGAAATAAAAAATTTCCCCTGGATAAATACCTAGGCTGGAAACATCAGTCCAAGTTTCGGAAGGACCAACAAAACATGCTGGAAGGACCAGCGCAAATCAGAAATCCTGGCCGAAAGGGGGTAACCAGAAATCCTAGCCGTATGGGGGTATCCAATGAGGCCTTTCAGTCCTAGAAAAAATCTAAACTAATAAGGCCGAATTGGGTCGAAATTGGAACCCAAGACCTCCCAAGGGGGCACCCAAAAGAAAACACATAATAACCACACATTGTTTTAAAAAAAAATCATAAGTTGATCAAATGAAATTATGATTCAGACAAACAGAATCTATGAAATTGAAAAGAGCTTTGGTATGGGGACTTCACCATTGTGTAAATAATCACCAATGCCTGCTCAAAACATACCACAAGCTAGTTACTACTTCATTGCGAGAACAATTCGAACGATAAGATCCGTGCGAACGACAAACTAAAGGTGAGACCACTCATAAGAATGAAAATAATAAAACTATGATAACACCTAAACGATACAGACGTAAGTGCACAAACATAAAATATTATGCGAGGGCCGGAACTCGCACAAACAACCGGTCTAAATACATAAAAGGTGAAAGAAAATAAGCTGGAATCAGACCATAAAGGTCACAAATGCTATTTCTTATGCAGATGAACCAGCTATTCTGGCGTTTGTTGATCTGTCCATACAGAAGGGCCGACAAAAGGAAACTTATGATCCTAAACTATTAACCAGCTAGCTTTCTTTTACATTTCAGGGTAAAACAGCCTTAGTATTCCAAATCTCATCTTCATCATCTAGATCGTGCACATCTGGTAAAGATGGGTCATCTGGCGAAGGCGCGATAAGAGGACTAGCGCTGGTAGATATTAAGACAGAATCGATGGTGGCAGGCTGAGCAGTTGCGCTGCAAGTAGATAAGAAGGGTGGCGAAAGCACACCTGATGCAAATAGTTAACAAGCGCTAAACTCATCAATCTTAGGAGAAGTAATAAGAAAATCCAAATCCGAGGTAGATTGATGGATATCAATTTTATCTGAAGTTGCTGGGTATACAAAGTCAGCCCCATAATCGTTAGCATCTGAAGAAGTTTTGTCATAGCTCATGTACTGTGTGACAACATTGTCCTAATTTGGGCATTTAGTAATGGGTCGAACTCTAGAGATCCCTAAGGCAGAGCGATCTATAGGGCAAACAAGGGAGCTCGAAGTATCAATTACAATGGAGTTGGGCGGGGCACAAGAAGAGGTAGCATCTGAATGTCCCCTCATAAACGATTGAGCTCGCGCGTTTGCCAATATCCTCCTACCTTCAACCAGAGCCTTGAGGTCTTTGTCTTCTAAAAGCCATTCTTGAAGGAACTCATCATCAATGTCATCAGAATACGAAAGTATTTGCTCCCAAACAAGAGCAAGAGTTCGTGGAAAATCCCTGTTCAAATAACTCAAGCTCTGATAACGTGCAAACATAGAATTGAAATAGAGTATTATCGATCCCGATCTTGGCCTCATCAAGATTTTTTTGCAACCTGATTTTATACTCCTCAAAGGTCCTAAGGATTTCATACTGAGAAGCAATTTGACCCTCGAGAGCTGTGTTTTCCTATTTTAAAGAAAGTAAAGCTTGCTTTTCTAAAGTCAAGTGGTGCACAACAAGCTCTTGAGTAGATTGAGCTTCTAGAAGCCGAGCTCGCACACACTCCAACTCCCTCCTGAGCTCGACATTTCTGGCCTCTAAACCACTCACTCTAATGCTTTTTTTCTTTAAAGAAGTAATCTTCGATTCTTGGGATCTAATCAAGTGGATCTGGCCAGCTTTGTCATTTTCCAAGGTTTCAATATGGTCAAGGTATTGAGCGTTCAATTTCTGGAATTCATAACCGAATTTGGAGCAATGTTCTAGTCGCCTATCAATGTCCTTCATGACCGAATTCAATTATGTCTCAAATTGATTCTTAAAAACATTTAGCTGATGGGTCATGCCACTTCTTATGGTATCTAAACTTTTCACAGTATCCTGCCTATCATTGGGATGTAAATCCAGGTCAAAATGTATTCCCCTTAAGTCCCAACCGCTAAAGCGATCCTTAACCGTTAAGTTCCCAGGAGAAACCCTATAAGATGGACGATCGCGTATTATCTAACTAGAGCAAGGGTCGGGACAATGGACCTTGCAAAAGGTTCTGTCGATGCTAGCACCTTAGCCTGCTTAAGTCCCTCACGCCTTAAAGATTCAATCATTGGAAGTTCAGGCCTATGTTGGACCTGAGAACTTGAAAACAATTAGGGACGCTTCAAATAACAGGGAAGATGAGACTGTAAGAGGCTTCATTGATCAGTGAGATCCTCCTGTTGAGAGAAGCTGTCCGACAATGAGTAGTTCGCATTGACACCTGAAAAATAAATAAAGCATGAATCCAGCAAGCATTCGGAGATTATCAGGTTTATGATAAATTATGCTACAAGTAAGATGATATAAAAACCGGTTCCAGGAGAAGTTATGAAAGCAGAAGCTTTTCTAGGACGCTAAGCAGGCCCTCAGATTGCTCCTATATCAGGTACAGCGGGGTCAGATATCACAAGATCACCCTGGCTCAAGTATTTAGCAGAGTCCAAATCCCCCACACCTCCAAAAGTCCCTGAGTAACCATCCGCCTGAGTAACAAGACAAGCAGAACCTTCAGCGGTCTTTCCAGAAATTATATCGACCCCCAAATCGTCTGCATTCTCGTCGACTCTTCGGTCACTCCCTTCGATAATCGACAACGAAGATTGGCCACTTACGTCTGGGATTAGACTCTTCTTTTTAAAAGGCTTACCAGCAGAACATGGAGAGTGAACCAAGGTCTTTCCAGGAGATCGTGTAGAGTGAATTAGCTGGTACTTGCGGAGGTTTTCCTCTGAAAGCAGCACCTCTCTGCTCCTTTCCTTTTTGTCAATAGAAATTAAAGAATTAAGGAGGGCTTGATCCAAAGTAAGACCTACGACGGAAGGGATCACTACAAGAATTAGAGAGAAATCCAGATGAGAAAGTGGAAAAAAGGGTAAGGACCCGGAGAGAAGGCATAGTTACCTCCTTCCGCCCATCGTCCATAGAATTTACAAGGACACCGGACGAAGAAATATTGATCCGGGAACCCCTTAGCACCGTCCATCAGGCCAGTGATGATCCTATCATGCATACTTTCCATAAAAAAGAAAGAAGGACCATCTATCTCCCTCCTCTTAAAAGTATATAAAGAATAAATATCTGCAAACGTGGGTTCCTGCTGCCGAACTCTCATGAAAAATATGTATAGCCCAAGCAGAATTTGATATCCACTAGGATGCAGCTGATATGAGGCAATAGCCAGTTGCCGCAAAATGGGTTCTATATAAGGGTTAAAGGGGGAATCGCCCCCACTAGACAACATGTAATAATTGACAGCTACATACCCAAAGGGTGGACAATCCGCTAGTTCTTCCTTTTTGGGAAATCTGGTTTCGCCTTTTGAAAACCCGAAGCGATCGCACATTCGTAAATGCTGATCAATGGAAAGTGTCGATTTACGGCAACCGGTCGCCACCCTATCAAAAAAGCGAGGTTGAGGATGAATCTGACTAACTGTCAAGTCAGGGCCAATAGCCGGGGCAACCTCAAGTTCCTGATCCGGACCCTCTCGTTCCCCAGACATGATGGGTTAACTAGGATTAAGATGAATTAGCAGTTAGCTAAATGTTAGCACAAATAAGCATGCTTAAAAAGAAATTACGAATTGAGTTGTTCAAAGTTAGAAAAAAGCAACTCAAGATAGACACATCCTCCAAACCAGATTATCAACCCTATCTGATAAAAAGGGTTTACTATCTCATGAAGGAAGGATTATAAATTCAAAAGTATGAGAAACGCAGGTTCTGATTTGGTCGCTTACGACTGTTAATCACGCCTACCAAGAGAATAATGAGAAGGGAAGAGCGGAAGTCCTTCTATGACATAAGTATTCCATTAAACATCCGGTGAAGGCATAATGAATTAGGAAATGTCGTTTCATAGGCATTTCAATGAATAATTTGCCAGCATAAAAGGCTAAAGTTATCACATAAGCTAGAACCACCAAAGAATTCCGCGGAAGGTTCAAGTACATACCAAGTCAAATCAACACTTCTCAAATATCACAACTATGTGTTCCAGCGACTAGATGTCTCCAATTGAGGACGTCCTTACAAAACCAAGAGAACTAACCCAGAATCAAAGGTAAAAGAAAGGAAGTTCACTTACGAGAAAAATTCGATTTGGAGAAAGGAGCGTTGTAACTGGAAACAAAGATGAAGAAAATCATCAACCGAAGCAGGGTCAGGCAAGATAATCAATCAGAATAAAGAAAACCGGAGCTCCAAGAAGCAACAGCAAGGTCTTCTACGATGAAGGCGCCATTGGAATAAGTTCATCAAAGAAATATAAAGCGGAAAAATGAAGAGACAATGTATAAAAGGAAAAGAAATCCCTTTCTATGATATGACAGCTCAATTAAGATCTATTGATCCGGTTTAGATTACCCGGGAAATATCCCGCTAAATGTCCAAAGACATGCAATTGTCAAAATATCCAAAATTTGAAAACTCAAGTTGTCTGTGAGGATGCCCATTTTGCAGTTCCATCCAACGACATTTCATCTCATTACTTCGAAGCTCGTAGTTCTTAATGTCTTAAAAACTACGAACTTCGAGGGGCAAATGTTAACCCGTCAAAAGACCAAGCCTGGGATAGAACAACGAAACAAGCGCTCGTAGCATCTCGTGTGACCGCATCTCCAATCAAAGTTGGACACAAATCGTGACCCAAGTGCAGGAGCCAAGGTCGATCGTTCATATTAGGGGAAAACTGCTCAAAGATGGAAACAAAACAAGTCGCCCATTCAACGTAGGCGGAAGTGACCTTGTGGAACAACCATAGGGACAGACAACGCCATACAAAAGTAGCAAGAGAACGAGCGCCCTAAAACCAAAAAGGTCGGTCGCACTAGGAACAAAGGAGAGTTGGTTCCAGTCCCACGTTCTACTCTTATAAAGTGTCTAAAAGCGGTCATGATCGCCTGGATGCCTGCTCCTACAGGCTCGCACGACTACTCAAGATACTCGCTCCATTGAGTCGCTCGCACATGGTAACCGAATACAGCCACGGGCAGCTGGCTACAGCTAGTCGATGGCATGGTTGTAATTAATAAAATAAGCGACCCGTAGCTGGCATAAATAGACTTCAGGTCATTTCCCAGAGGGAGCTCACCTATAAATACACGATGGCTACCAACATAAAGGGGATTGGATCTTGGAGACCAGGAAAGGCTGCCAAATTCTTTCCTCAACCACTGATTCAGCCATGGCATCAAGAACAATCTCATGACCATGGAAGACGACTCCATTCCCTTTCTCAATCATCCATCCATTTTCATTCTCCTTAAATTTTACCATTCTCTTGTATAATCCCAAGATTGAAGTATATAAACAAGGGTATATTGAGTGAATGCAAAGATGTATGAAAAGAGAGAATTGATGTATTTTGTAATCCTCATTATAAGATTAAAACTCACCTTCACAGTGGACGTAGGCCTCGTTAACGGCTGAATCACTCTAAATCTCGCCTCTACTTTTCTTTTCTTGCATTTTTTTCATTTTTAAGTGCTAATTAAACACGGTTCCACTTATTTCTTACCAACTTGGTGAAGTACAATTTAGTACCTTGGGTGTTTAGACCATTTTTGGTGTAAACATATACTCTGTCAGACATTCGTCCATACACGTTGTCCTGGGTTTAGACAAACCGAAGGCACTATTCCGTAAATCCATCTTAGGAAGTTTCTACGTGGGATTCCCAAAACAGCCCTTGCATACTCTCCGTCTTCAATCATATTTGATTCACAACGCTAATGCCATACAGAGTGGCTTTCAGACATTAAATCTGATCACAGTCTCTCTGTATTGAAAACGAAAATTGGTTAAAAACTTTGATAGTCGGTTATTTAACTATCAAAGGAAAACATATATACAAACAACGATCATATTTTCAAATGGAAATCTTACCGATTAATCATCATTCAATACCGTGTCCGTTCAAATAGATTTACCAATAATCATTTCATTTCCTAATTTCCCATTTACTATATTTCTCCCAGATATTTCTTTAAAATTCATTTAGCCCTTTTTACGATTCTTGGAATACATTTCCTTATATCCCTGACTTTTTATTTTTTATATTTAGCAAATACACAATTTTAATATTGGAAAACATTTCCATTTCTCATCCGTGCATCACCATTCTTCCCCATTTGTTGGTCCCTGACTGTGAAGTAGTAAGAGAACAATTCCCTAAGTATCAACCACAAAGTCCGAAACCAAATCAGATCGATACTCAGACAACTATTCAACATAACTAATTTCCAACCACTTTCTAATGTTCTTAACTCCATATCTTAATTTCTTATTTACAAAACTATTTACACAACTCTCTATTCAGTTTACGAATCCACTTCTTTATGGAAATCTTTGACTATAACAATAACATTGAAATCTCCGTTTTTGAAATATTAAATTTCAAAATATAACTTCTATTTAATTAAGTAAACAAATAATTAATTTATTAGATAAATAAATAAATCTTTATTATAACCGAAAAATTAATGGTACTTTCCTGAATTCGATAGAATCGAATTCCAACATATAACTTACTTTTGAATACTCTCTATTCAATTAACGTTCCGAACTTCAGAATAAATTCACCGTTTCAGGTTAACTTGCTTTCTAAATTCATGTTTGAATTTATCACTTCACATATTCACCAACTTCCTTTAATAACCAATTTAATCTGCAAAACGTTTGCCTTTAAACCATTATACACTTTAAAATGTGAATATTATTTCTTTCCCGAAAGTTGGACTCGTTATATCAAATCAAATCCTGATTTATATTTACAAATACCTATACATGTTAAAATTCCATTTATCGAGAAATTTCCTAAATTCGTATTCATATCCCATTTCATAAACTTTATTTCTATGTGAACTTCTTGTTAATTATAAATCATGTTTATAATTAAATCTCGACTTCATATTCTATTATAATCTATCGTTCTAAACCAAATCTTAATTATCTTCTCCAATTCCAAATTATATAATATATATAGATTCTAAAAATAAATCGTTTTAATAACATTCGACATCGTCGAATTAAAATTACAAATCCTTATGGTTTTAACTTTATTCATATTTCGAGTATCAAAATAATCTCATCGTTTTCCTTTCTAACAAGTTCCCTTTGTCCCTTCTAAATAAATTCATTTCTTGAATTTATATTTCCATACTATTTAATAACAATCATTTTGCTTTATTTAAAAATATTGTTTATAAATCAAATTATTTGTTTTTATAAAATCAAAAACAAGTTATTATATTCTAGCTAATCGAAATTCCCTTCTATAGAAATTTCCTTTTTAAAACCCCAATTTCTTTTCCAATATATTCAAATATATTTTATGGTATTTAAATATCAATTATTTCAAGTCAACATTATTCAAACATCCCAATCACACAATAATCAATCATGGATTATTTATCATATAATACAATATATAAAAACATTAATAATTGTTGAGGAATCCAGTTGGATTTCTCCAACCTGTTTCCCCGCATTCACAGATGTTAATTAATATAAATAATAATAATTTCATATCAATATGAAATAATAAAATAAATAGAATCAATATTTAAGCAACGTTTTATATATATCACGGTATATAAGATTTCAAACAATTAATTAGCAAATCATCTAAACAACCATCAAACACAACATTCAATCATTTTTATCAATATTAAGTAACATTTATAATATTTTAGAACTGATCAGAGTTAGTGAGTTTACTCACATTTGTCGTTAATCGTTAGATAACAGTTAACGGTCGACGATTCGAATCAGATGTTTAAATTTGCCATAATTTGTAATGATCTCCAAATGGCTCCAAACTAGCTTCATCACCTAGTCTGCATTCATACGATTCCAACGAGTCCTGTTTTGTTGAATTCCGACACCGTATGCATGAGAATATTAAGTTTACAAGTTAGTACACAATTTTGAATTAAAATTGAAACTAAATAAACATTTTTATTTATTTATTTGGTCCTAGCCTCTCTATTAACTGGCCCTGTAACGCCCCACCCCTATACTCGCGTTAGCTAAGGCCATTGCAAGCAATGGTGTCAACTAACCCAAAGAATAAGGCTGTTGAGGAGCGACCATCTATATATTAGTTTTGAACGAGTGTTAAATATGTCGGATAATGTGGTCTACATTTTAAATCTCATGAGGAAATCCGACACATCTAATTCAAGCTCAAAACTTCTACACAGCGGTTGTATATAATTCGGAAAGCAACATAAAATACATAACAATAAAATCAGAGCCAGACACAGATATTCACATCACTAAGCCATAAATAGATTTGAATAATAGTACAAAAGTGGTGGACATAATATAAGTGGTCATGCAAGATCCAATATAACATAAAATAATAGATACATGTACAACACAAAAGAATATGTACGCATAAGAGTCACATTCTCAAGTACATGAAAGATAAAACTACTAAAACAAATGCGGTTACCCAAAAGGAAAACTAGCCCATGCTACAGACAAGGAGAGGCACTTGTAATACTCGGTCTGAACCGAGTATGATTTATAAGAATAAACAATAAATGAATCAGTCTAGCTGTACGCATCATAATAAACTAAGATAGAAATGGAGATATAAGTATAAAATGACATATATAAAAATAATAACAATGTTCACATGTAAAATGTGAAGACTCGAAATGTTTAGAAAATATGCCAAAGAAATCTCGACACTATATAAGGATATCTCAACAACAAAGAAACAAAGATTGACAAACTAATATCAATACGAGATTGACAACACATATGTCAATAAAATAAGTTTGATAAATTAATATCAATATGAGATTTACAGCACATATGTCAATAAAAATTAGATTGAAGAAATCTATAAATGAGAAATCTCAAAGTTGTCAAAGAAGGGGAAGACCAAAGTCAAGGTGGGAGTCCGTAGGCTCATCAAAATCAATATGGGAGTCTGAAGACTTAACCAAGTAAATACAGGAGTCCGAAGACTTAGCCAGCTCAATATCAAAGATGAGACACAATCTCAAGGCATAAGCCATAGTTTTGAGCCGAAGCTCCTACGATGGTCCGAAGACCGCGGGTCACGACCCCGCGAAGATGATCTGAAGATCATCGATATAAGGGAATGAACCGAAGTTCCTCGAGATGATCCAAAGATCATCGAGATAAAAAAATGAACCGAAGTTCCTCAAGATGATCCGAAGATCATCAAAGTGACCCAAAGGTCGAATTGTTCGGAAATGATCAAGTATATATAAACTACACCAAGCCAGTAAATATAAGAGTCGAGCTACATGTCACGTAACCACTTGCTCTACTCGAATATTTACAACCAAGTTGTATATTACACAAGAAATACTAAACGGTCATTGCCATGAGGTTCAATCGAACGAGTCCAAGAATTAACCATCGAAGCAAACACAAGAGGCCATAGTCCTTGTTTTTACTAAGGCGTTTAATTAGATTTCTCATACAAACGAGAAAAAGGTTTATGAAATCATATACTAGTAGATAGTAAACCAATTTGGAAGATAACCACATATAATGAAGTAGAATTAAAAACCATTTAGTAAAAGATTTGGTATCTACTAATAATTTTGAAACCCTTTTATATAGCTTCGAAGTGACAAATCTCGTGTAATAGTGATCGAACGAAGAATTCACGTTTTAATAACATAAATTAAATCTCACAACTATTGATTATAAATTCGTTTGCCACGAGTTAATCGAAAGTCCATCAAAGGTCGATAATAAAACTACTGAATTCTGTGAATCAGAGAAACTGAAAAGTCACAGAAAAGGCCAGATGGTCCGAGCGCCAACCGGAAAAGAGCCTGGATCAATCTAGACTGTGGACCGAGGTTCCTCCGATCCATAACAAAAACCAGTCGACTGGTCCATTCAGACTAGTCGACTGTTCAGTACTTGGGCTGTTTCCCAGGAAGACCACCAATCGACTGGTCTGAGTTCGACTAGTCGACTGGTCTGAACCTGGGTTGTTGCCCAGGTCGGATAGGGAGGATTTTGACCCTCCCAGTCGACCTCCATCGATCGTGCGTGATCATTTGAGTCTAATGAACACTTCTTGACATCAACGAGGCCTCTAATGATCACCGTATCAACTCATAGAACCTGAATTCGATGATTTTGGATTTAAGCTCTAAAATGAACATAATACTAAACCAAAGCAATCAAATGTGATATAAGCAAATTGTGAAGTCATAGAACTTGTCGGTGCGACAATGGAGCTTCACAACGTCGCCAAAACAACTCATAGCATATGCATTCGATTGTGTGCACAATCTAAACGAGAAATTCCAATTTAAAGAAATTAAAACTCATGAATCAGAAAGTGTATACTTATCTAACCAATTCATATGCATATACTCAAATAAAAATGAAACTAAATTACACTTTACAAGCCTCTAGGCTTGTGGCATAGATGTGAGTTCACTAAGGAACTCACCTTTGCTTTCTAGAAGCAAGAAATCAATCTAAAGCTAAGCAAAATCAACCTTCCACCAATATAGCTTGCTAATCTCCAACCTAAACTCATACAAATGGATTTCCTAGGAATTAGGTTTAGGAAATTTCAGAAATTAAAGAGGAGTAGAGTAGGAGAAGATGAAGAGGAGGCTTACCTAAGCTTCTCCTTGGAATTGCACCTGATTTCAACAAGAATTGGAGCTCTAAAATTAAGCTAGAGCTTAGGGAATTTTAATTTCCCCTTTCCCTCTCCCGTTTTCTATTTCTTTGTTGAAGTGAGAATGAATGAAGGAGGAGAGAGCTAGGTGGGGGCTATAAGGTAGGCTAGGTTTGCTAAACCAAGACCTAACCAAAGTCCCAATTTTCACAAGCTCGAAATATATCGATGCTTATAGTGAAAAATGTTGTAAATAATAATCCGGACTCAATGGAAGTTGTTTGAGTCCAAATTCATCTGTATGCAAAATGTGACTTTTAGACACACATTCGATTATTGATTAACGATGTTATATTTAAATAAAATATTTAAATATATTATCGTTAAATATACGGTTTGTCACAGACTTCCCCCTTTAAAGAAAATTGTGTCCCCGTAATTACTTAAGAAAAAACCCATATAGTAACAACCAAGCATCGACAAGATCCATTTAAAGATAGATTACCTCAGAATTCACTTTCGAATAAAATTTTAACTTTGAGTTATAAATCACTATATAACTTAAGTTTGTATATGTATAATGTTCAAATAAAAGTCATGAACATATACGAGCAACTAACATATTTTTTCCGTAAGTGTTTTAAAGAGATTATAATTTTCTTACTCAAACTCTACATACTCTAAACCTCAATTTCAATAATTATCTAAATTTTAATAGTGAACTTCCTTACCATGATTTTCCTGAAAATTTGGTTTAGTTATATCTCAAAATCCACAGGTTGAAATTTAAATATTTTTCTTTCATTAGAAAATAATAATCCAATAGGTCCGAATAATTCTTGTTTCGAATAATTCCAACTTATATTGGATTCTACATACTCGTTTGAAGTTCATTTGTCAAAATTACGAACTACCTCTATTCGACAAGCTCGTTTTAATTAAATTTGATTAATTCGTTTAACGTTCAATAAGTTTATAAATTATAAACCTGTACTCTTATGTTTTCAACACAAACTAATTAATCAATTAAATTAGAAGTTGGAAATATCAACTATCCAAAATTGTCGAACATTCCTTATCACATTTTAGAAAGAATTTTTTTATCTCTTATAAAATTTCTCAAAAGTATTCTAGCTTACAAAATATCCTTAAATTGAAAAGGATAAGCGACCACATTGGGGAAACAATATCATGAAATAAAATCCGGGTTATATACCGTAGATTGGAAATATTAGCACGTTCTCTAATATTTCGAAAAAAAAATTGGAACTTTTAAGTTTCCAATAAACCTGAAAAATCTCAAATTTGAAATATTAGCATGTCCACTAATATTTCACGAACAACTTCTAAATCATGTAATCATGATAAATGGTAGAAGTTGGAAGAATTTCATAAAATTTGAAAATGTTGGTTTTCAATTTCATGAGGATGTTACCAAGAAGAATGAGGTCAAAACGGTCGGTTTATGATTTTGAAAACTGGGTTCCATGAGGTTAACAAAATAAATTGGAATAATTATTAACCCATATTCACGAGAACCCGGAAATAACGTATTCGAAATTCGGAAAAAAGAGACTACAATAGATAAGAAAAAATATAACTTATCATTTTTCAAAAGAGGATTCGAGATAATTTTTCAATTGAAAACTCGGATCACTCAAATTCTAGAAATCACACAAAGTGATCTAGAAAAATCTAAATATGGATATATGCTCAAACAACAATAAGTGAGAGCGTACAAATTCCATAAAAAGCCAAATGATCATAAACGATCAACAAGAAAAGAAAAATTTTACACTAAGTTAGTAAATAGGCGAGTTTAGCCAAATGTCCCATAACCACTAACTTAACTCAAGCATTCACAAACAAATTGCAAAATCCACTATAAATCATCACACGGAGTGTTTTTGTCGATTGACAAGGTGGTCCGACACCCATGGCATTGACAAGGTCGCTGACACCACCCAAAAGCAATTTTGTCAACCATTTCAAAGAGAATCATGTAAGTGTTTCGTCCGAATACAAGGTGGCTTAACACCCTACGAAGCAGTTATGTCCGAAGACTAGGTGGCTCCACACCTCAAAGAGAATTAACTAAGCTTTTCATCTCGCGACGAGGTGGCTTCACACCTCACTAAGCTTTTCATCTTACGACGAGGTGGCTTTACACCTCACTAAGCGTTTCGTCTAAACGACATAGTGGCTTCACACCCTAAAGAGAATTAACTAAGCATTTCGTCTTTCAACGAGGTGGCTTCACACCTCACTAAGCTTTTCGTCTTATGACGAGGTGGCTTCACACCTCACTAAGAGTTTCGTCTAAACGATGTGGTGGCTTCACACCCAAAGAGAATTAACTAAGCATTTCGTCTTGCGACGAGGTGGCTTCACACCTCACTAAGCTTTTCATATTACGATGAGGTGACTTCACACCTCACTAAGCGTTTCGTCTAAATGACGTGGTGGCTTCACACCCCAAAGAGAATTAACTAAGCATTTCATCTTGCGATGAGGTGGCTTCACACCTCACTAAGCTTTTCGTCTCACGATGAGGTGGCTTCACACCTCACTAAGTGTTTCGTCTAAATGACGTGGTGGCTTCACTCCCCAAACAGAATGATCAACATCAAAGTACAAAAGCTATACAACACATGTGATCTAACAAAGATGATCATACATGATCTTGAGATTTCATCCATAGGAATGAAATCAAGTATCAACTGATTAAGTCCAAAATTTTACCGACAAAGTAAATGCAAGTGTATCGACCCACTCGTTTTTACTAAGACATTTAATTGAATTCCTTATTCAATTGAAAAGACCAAATTACTTGTTTGAAACAAGTAACACTCCAACATAAGTGAGAATTCTCAATCATTACCCAAAGAAAGCTAAAGACGTCTCGATAGCAAAACAATTGGGCAGCGAAACTCAAGGCAAGCATCTAAAAATTTTCACAAAACGTAGGTTTGGAAAATTGACAAACTTAAATATGTTATAGGCGCCTAACGGTACTTAAAAGCATGGTGCCTCCAAGTCCTTATGACACAAAGAAGGTAGATGATCACAGAAATGAACAACTTAACAAAAACAGTAAGAAAGGTACCTTGATAGGTATTAGTTCTTTTTCTTCTTACCCTTACGCCTAGAGCACGAAAGCAAGAAATGGCCCGAGTCCTTGCAATAACGGCAAAAGAGAGGCTTAGTGCACTTGTTAGCATAGTGGTCCTTGGCACCACAATTGTGCCATTCTCCACGAACCCGAGTAGGACTATTTCCTGCGGAACCTGCTTGTTTCCCTTTCTTCCTAGAGTAGGAGTCTTGGGATTTATGGTCAGACTGCGCCTTCCTTCCTTTACCTTCACTATCCTTATTGGCTTCCTCAAGACTAAGCGCGATATCAACTAGCTCATCAAAAGGCTCGGCAAGTTTAAGAAACAAAAACTTTTTGAGACCTTAGTTGAGCCCATGTCCAAATTTACAATTCTTCTTCCTCGCAGTGTCAATGTACTCAAGTCCATATTTGGATAGAGAGTCGAAAGATGTGGCGTACTCGGCCACGGAAGGGTCGCCCTGAAAAAGGTATATAAAACGTCGGGCTAATGCCCCTTTCCCACTCTCGGGCACAAACTTGGCTTTAAACTTTTCTTGGAATTGTTTCCAAGTTAGGTCCACTTCTTGAACTTCAGAAGTCATAAACTCATACCAATCGAGAGCTTGATCTTCGAGCATACTAGAAGCGACTTGAACCCGATGCAAGTCCGAAAGATCCATGCGGGAAAAGATACGGTCGCAAGTCCTCAACTATGATTGGACCTCAATAACATCTCCAGAACCTTTAAATGGCTTTCCACCAAGCTTAGTGAAATCACCACATAATCATGCAAACCCGGGTCTAGGATGGATAGTCACGATAGCAGCCCCAGTAGTATGAGCATTAGTCACAAGATCCAAGAGTTTTTGAGAGAACATAAAGGCTCCCTCTTGTGGGGGATTGCTTGAAGAGCCAACATCGCGACGAGAAGTTCTAACCATTCTTATCCTCTAAAAGTGGGAAGAGGAAAAAAGTTAGATTCAAATGAAGTTGATTGGTCAAACAAAGGGTTAAGATATAGGATAGGATATGACGGGTCCTAAGACTCGAATAAAATCCTAAACATGATTTCCTAAGAAACTTAGGACAATGATCCTCGCCATAATATCTTATATTGTTTTGAACTCGGCTCTGATACCAAGTGTAACACCCCGCCTCTATACTTGTGTTAGTCAAGGCCATTGCAAACAATGGTGTCAATTAACCCGAAGAATAAGGTTGTTGAGGAGCGACCATCTATATATTAGCTTTGAACGAGTATTAAATATGTTTGATAATGTGGTCTAAATTTTTAAATCTCATAAGGAAATCCGACACATCTAATTCAAGTTCAAAACTTCTACACGGCGGCTATATATAATTCAGAAAGCAATATAAAATACATAACAATTAGGCGGAAATAGATAAGAATAATAATACAGAAGTGGTGAACATAATATAAGTGGTCATGCATGATCCAATATATCATAAAATAATAGATACATGTACAACACAAAAGAACATGTACACATAAGAGTCACAGTCTCAAATACATGAAAGATAAAACTACTAAAACAAGTTTGGTTAACCACAAGGAAGACTTGCCCATGCTATACACAAGGAGAGGCACATGTAATACTCGGTCTGACCTCAGTATTATTTATAAGAATAAATAATAAATGGATCAGTCTAGCTGTATTCATCATAATAAATTGAGATAGAAATGGAGATATAAGTAGAAAATGACATATATAAAACTAATAACAATGTTCACATGTAAAATGTGAAGACTCGATGTGTCTAGAAAATATGCCAAAGAAATCTCGACATTATATAAGGATATCTCAATAACAAAGAAACCAAGATTGATAAATTAATATCAATACGAGATTGACAACACATATGTCAATAAAATAAGATTGATAAATTAATATCAATACGAGATTGATAGCACGTATATCAGTAAAAATAAGATCGAAGAAATCTATAAATTAGATATCTCGAAGTTGTCAAAGAAGGGGAAGACCTAAGTCAAGGTAGGCGTCTGTAGGCTCATCAAAATCAATATGGGAGTTCGAAGACTCAACCAAGTAAGTACGAAAGTTCGGAGACGCATTCAACTCAATATCGAAGGTGAGACACGATCTCAAGGCATAAGCCATAGTGTTGAGCCAAAGCTCCTACGATGGTCCGAAGACCTGTTAAGATGATCCGAAGAACATCGATATAAGGGAATGAGCCGAAGTTCCTCGAGATGATCCAAAGATCATTGAGATAAACAAATGAACCGAAGTTCCTCAAGATGATCCGAAGATCATCAAAGTAACCCGAAGGTCGAATTGATCAGAAATGATCAAATATAGTATATACTACAGCAAGCTAGTAAATATAAAAGTCGAGCTGCATGTCTCACGACCACTTGCTCTACTCGAATATTAACGACCAAGTTGTATATTACACTAGAAATACTAAACGATCATTGCCGGGGGTTCGATCGAACGAGTCCAAGAATTAACCGTCGAAGCAAACACAAGGGTTCATAGTCCTTATTTTTATTAAGGCATTTAATTAGATTTCTTATACGAACGAGAAAAAGGTTTATGAAATCATATACTAGTAGATAGTAAAACAATTTGGAAAATAACCTCATATAATGAAGTAGAATTAAAAACCATTTAGTAAAAGATTTGGTATCTACTAATAATTTAGAAACCCTTTTATATAGCTTCGAAGTGGCAAATCTCATGTAATAGCGATCGAATGAAGAATTCACGTTTTAATAACGTAAATTAAATCTCACGACTATCGATTATAAATGTGTTTGCCACGAATTATTCGAAAGTCCATCAAAGGTCGATAATAAAACTACTGAATTCTGTGAATTAGAGAAACTGAAAAGTCACAGAAAAGGCCAAACGAACCCAGTTCCGACCGGAAAAGAGCCTGGATCAATCTAGACTGTTGACTGAGGTCCCTCCGGTTCACAACCAAAACCAGTCGACAAGTCCATTCAGACCAGTCGACTGGTCAGTACCTGGGCTATTGCCGAGGGAGACTACCAGTCGACTGGTCTGAATTCGACCAGCCGACGGGTCCGAACCTGGGTTGTTGCCCAGGTCGGATAGGGAGGGTTTTGACCCTCCCGGTCGGCCTCCATCAATCGTGCGCGATCATTCGAGTCTCGTGAACACTTCTTGACATCAAAGAGGCCTCTAACGATCACCGTATCAACTCATAGAACCTGAATTCGATGATTTTGGCTTTAAGCTCTAAAATGAACATAATATTAAACCAAAGCAATCAAACGTTATATAAGCGAATTGTGAAGTCTTAGAACTTGCCGGTGCGACAATGGAGCTTCACAACGTCGCCAAAACAACTCATAGCATATTCATTCGATTGTGTGCACAATCTAAACGAGAAATTCCAATTTAAAGGAATTAAAACTCATGAATCAGAAAGTGTACACTTATCTAACCAATTCATATGCATATACACAAATCAAAATGAAACTAAATTACACTTTACAAGCCTCTAGGCTTGTGGCATAGATGTGAGTTCACTAAAGAACTCACCTTTGCTTGCTAGAAGCAAGAAATCAATCCAAAGCTAAGCAAAATCAACCTCTCCTCCAATATAGCTTGCTAATCTCCAACCTAAACTCATATAAATGGATTTCCTAGGAATTAGGTTTAGAAAATTTCAGAAATTAAAGAGGAGTAGAGTTGGAGAAGATTAAGAGGAGGCTTACCTAAGCTTCTCCTTGGATTTGCACCTAATTTCAATAAGAATTGGAGCTCTAAAACTAAGCTAGAGCTTAGGGAATTTTAATTTCCCCTTTCCCTCTCTCATTTTCTATTTCTTTGTTGAAGTGAGAATGAATGAAGGAGGAGAGAGCTAGGTGGGGGTTATATGGTAGGCTAGGTTAGTTAAACCAAGACCTAACAAAAGTCCCAATTTTCACAAGCTTGAAATATATTGATGCTTATAGTCAAAAAGGTTATAAACAATGATCCGGACTCAATGGAAGTGGTTTTGAGTCCAAATTCGTCTATATGCAAAATGTGACTTTTTAGACAAACATTTGATATCGATTAACGACGTCATATTTAAATAAAATATTTAAATATATTATCGTTAAATATACGGGTTGTTACAGGCCCGCTTCCTATTACCTGCTTCAGTAGTTATCTTCCCCGAGTGCAAATAATGGACTCGATCCTCCTGCTGAACCTCACACACACATTTTCTTCTACCTACGTTTTCTTCTACATTATTTACCCTTTTTTTTAAGGTGGGCTTACCCAACATACCCTGACCCAATAACTTTAGACCCGACCCTTTAACCTTCGTCTTCTCGTATCAGAAAAACTTCTAGCTCCTCCATATATTTCACCACAATTATATACACTTTCAAGAACAGCACGCAGTCCTCTTCAATGCTATTGTAGCAAACCGCGTCATCAAAGAAAACGCAAACACCTGTACACATGTACACAAAACTTCCGCTCATTCCTTCGCAACTCAAACTTCCCCATCACACCTTCCTTCACTAACCCATTCCAAGGAAAATGCCTGCTCCTTCATATTTTCTGGAGCCCAATCCTTCCTCTTAGACTGCGTCTAACAATCCTCCCTTTCCCATTCGCGTCGACCCATCTTAGTAGCATACTACAGCCTACAGTACAAGAACTCACGCCAAACATTTATACCATTCCCTACTCCACTATCACCTTTTCTCTCTTCTGGCCTTCACATTGCTTCCAAATTTTCATGTAACTCCATATACTACATGTACCCCTATATGTTGCCGCCCCAACCCGTTTCTTCATTCGCACGTTGTATTCCATCGCGTCAAACCCCCCCATGTCCACGATGTACAATACTCAAGGTTTGTTGTACCCAGTAAATATTTTTCCAGTGTGAAGAGCACATAAACCAGGGTTCAACCATATATTTTACGAGTTTAAATTTGTTTCAATAATTTCATCTTATGTTCGACGTGAATTTCAGAAGAGAAGAAAAGAAGTAGTGGTTTCTCTTTGTTGTTTCAGGAAAAATTAATGTATGGGTATTTATATATAATGCTTTACCTTAATGGCTAAGGAATAGAAGTAGTAGAAGGTACATCCTTTGGTAAATTAGGTTTGCAGACATGAAAGATGTTGATTAGCCTAGACACCACAGTTTTTGAAGCAGAGAAAATAGAGTTGTGTAGGTTAGACTTAAGAACGAAGTATTGTCTGGCTATAGTGTTTCGATGGGATTTAACAATACAAGTTTAGTGTATTAAATTTAATTTAGATACATAGGGTATCACATCACTTAAAACTTCGTTCTCCGTATGGGTGTCTATCGACAAAATAAAAATACCATTGTGCTGAGAAATGTGTCACGAGCCCGGAAATATAATAAAATAGACAAGACAGCTTATTCTGTGAAGTCCCAAAATTCTGATATAGGGTGTAAAATACTCCAAATAAAAAGTTGCTTATTTTCCAAATTAAAAATTACAGTAAAATTCTAAAAATTAAATTATTACTACATCTCAAATATCTTGTCCAAATTCGAAACCAATATTTAATTATAATTAAATATATCGTTATGGTTTATAAATGATTCCATAATGACTATTTGAAAATGTGACGGCCCGCCCCGCACCAACCGACATTTACTCCAAAAGTGCGCTGTACACATGTCCAGTTAGCACGGAACGGGTCGTCAGAAGGAAAAAGGAAGAAGGAAATGAACATACAAAGAACCTGTAGAATGTCTCACAGCGCATAGAATAAAATATAATAATAACATACTTGACATAAAACAGGAGAGACAGTGCATAAGCTGAAAATCAGAACTAAACATCATAGCAGCGGAAATCCAAAATACAGCTTATTACAACTTTCAAACTGTCTCAAAGCAAAAACAAGACAAAGGAGGTACACTACTAATGCCCAAGTAGCGACCACCAACGACACAGGGAGAATGTGTGTGTGTGTGTGTGTGTGTGTATATATATATATATCATATGTGGAAGCCTCCTGTCCGCCTCCGAATCAGCTACTCGCGCATCACCAGCTAACCTGTCTCTAGTATGCCCGTGTGAGCAAACAGAGTAATAAGAGGAGACATAAAACTCTGGGTCAGACATAAAGCCTGGTATGAGCGATAAGCATCTAAAGTGAACAATAACAGGTAGACTAAAACATACCTGAACCTGGACCTGCAACCAAAGAGTTAGCACTACATACTGTACAACACTCTAAGGTATCATATCAAACAGTGTAAAGATACGGAGGTGGGGGAGGTGTGCATATCATAATGATGGCAAACAATCAAACATAACATTCATCCTCACATCTCTCACTCAGTGCGTAAAGCATATGATATTCACCACTTCGATCACCCAACATACCTTGCTACGATCACTCTGCCCCATGAAGTCATAAATGGCTTCACTGCACTGATAACGTAGCCACAAATCCTTCGCTATGTCCACTTTGCCCCCATGGAGTCACAAGAACCCCACTGCACTAGCTCATAGCATTTTCAATCCTTACTATGTCCACTATGCCCCATGGAGTCGCGATGACCCCACTGCACTGGCTCATAGTCTTACTACGCATCACCTTGCCCCTCAGGTCATAATGACCCTACTGCAATGATAACGTAGTCTTGCCACCATCACCTTGCCCCTCAGGTCATAATGACCCTACTGCACTGATAAGTAGCCATCATCCCTTTTTAGTGGTGAATCGAAGTTATGAACGTCGACGACTCCTTAGTACACGTCCCGCAGCAAAGTCCAACCATGAAGTGAACTCATTGGTTCCCAACTGGATCCTGAGCTCTAACTTCCTATATTGGACTACCTTTGCATCTCGGGTTATTGATCAATACTGGGTCGGGTCGGATCAGAAGCTCCTTCTTCACGGTTCAGGTCGCCATCACCCCTGGCGGATCGGGTCGGGGTCTCCAGCTTGCCACGGTTCGGATCGTCATCGCGGTCCTCTTTCTCTTTGCTTCGGATCGCGCTCCTCTCCTCGGTTCGGATCGGAATACCCCATACGGATTGGATCGCGCTCCTCCAGCTCGTGGCTCCCCCTGGTTCGGATCGGCGTCTCGTTGTGCATCGGATCGTGGATGCTGCTTTCCTCTAGTCGGATCGTGATACGAAGCACGAGTGGATCGGATCGGGTAGCAGTTCACGGTTGTTGCTCGTGGGCCTTGCGCAGATGGTTCGGTTCGGAGGGGATGACTCGACCCGTGGTGAGGTCCCACGATCCCATAGGGCGATCCGATCGACCCTCAATCCCCTATCCGATCCAAATCCCTGCACCTTGTCCAGCGAGCTGTTTACGCCCCTCGACGGCGTTTTCGACCATTCCAACTATTCTAATCCATCACAAAGCATACCATACAGTCATAGAAACATGTAGAATCAACCACAAACATCAAAACAACAATATGATAGGTTAAAATGGATCAAACATAGGCAAAACCCCCTATTTTCCCCTAAGCATGTTTAGGTGAAACTTATGATATAATTAGCAAAACTTAACCAAATTAACCCAAATTCATATCAGAGGTCTAAAACATCATTCCGAATTTTATAAACATTTTTCCAGAATTTTATCATGTTTAAATTCGCTAATTAACACTAATCACTCCTAATTAGCCATAATTAGTGCAAAACTATGCAAATTACTCACCTTAGCCACAAAATAATTTATGATCTGAAATAAAGCTCTGATTTGATGTGAATCTCTATGCTAAACAGCAGCTCCAATGTTGCTTTGGTGAAGATCTTCCATGATTAGAGGTTGCTAAGCCAAATCCTTGACCAAAAGGTGATTTGGAGGTGATTTAGAGGTTGGAGGCCATTTTTAGGGTTCCTTGGTGACAAGTGGAGGCTAGAAAACTGAAATGGAATGATCCTATATCTCATTTCAGCCTCCCCATAACCCTAATCCCGAAATGGGTTATGGGCCTACTCACTAATCACCCGATTTGGCCCGGTTAAGCAGCTTTTCACCTTCCAAACCTTATTTCAGCCATATCTCTCAAACGGTAAGTCCGATTGGCTATTATGACCACTCTACGGAAAGGTAAACCATCAAACGAATCTAATGGAAGTGGTTTCAGGTTAAAATTCCTTTCCAATAAAAAGTTATGGCCAAAACAGTACCAACTAGGGGCAAAATGGTCATTTAAAAATCGACAAAAATCATAAGCATGGGAAATGACTTTAATGGATGTTTCCCAAAGTTACTTGACCATACGACTTCATATGGGAAAGAAATAAATATTCTATGATCCCCCGATGCGTAGAATGCGGGTCATTACACTCTCCCCCCCTTAAGAAATTTCGCCCCCGAAATTCCCTAATCAAACACACACAAAGGTCCCGCATGCCTATCAATCATAAAACAACAACCAAACATGCAACCAAGCAAAACAAGTCTACCCTAGCATGCGGAAGACTAAATTGAAAAGTGATTCTTACCAGGCAAAGAGTTCTGGATATGCCTTCCTAATGCTCTCCTCTGTCTCCCAAGTACAATCATTCTCGTTCTCGCCCCACTGAACCTTGATTAGCTTCACCGCCTTCCTTCGAAGTTGCTTCGTATCGTGCCCCACAATACGAATCGGCTTGCGGTTCCCAACCGCCTCGGGTTCTACTTCGAAGTCCTCTAACTGATCAGGTGAAATAGTCATATCTGAGTCGTGAACGAACTTCCTTAGTTGGGAAACATGGAATACATTGTGAACTCCCGCCATTTTCTCTGGTAAGCCAACTCTATATGCCAAATTCCCGACTAGCTCAAGAACAGGGAATGGGCCAACAAATCTTGGTGCCAACTTGCCTCTCCTGCCAAATCGTATCACGCTCTTTAATGGAGAGATCTTGACAAACACCAAGTCACCAACGGAGAATTTTAAGTCTCTTCTCCTCTTATCAGCATAACTCTTCTGCCTATCTTGGGCAGCTTTCATTCTTTGCTGAATGATCTTGATCTTATCGGAAGTTTCCCTCACCACATCTGGTCCAAGCATAAACTTCTCGCCAGTCTCTATCCAACATGATGGTGAGTTGCACGGTTTTCCGAACAAAGCCTCAAACGGAGCCATACCGATACTAGATTGGTAGCTATTATTATATGCAAACTCTACTAGGTGCAGATAATCATCCCATGATCCACCAAAATCCAATATACAAGCTATCAAAAGATCTTCCAATATACGATTCACCATCTCCGTCTGACCGTCGGTCTGAGGATGATATGCGGTATTGAGATGTAATCCTGACCCTAGAGCCTCTTGTAAGCTCTTCCAAAACCCACTAGTGAACGACGGGTCTCGGTCACTCACAATGCTTTTGGGTACTCCATGAAATCTCACTACCCATTTCATATACAATTCTGCCAACTTGGCTGCCGTTCTGGTCGATTTGACTGGTATAAATCTTGCACTTTTAGTCAATCGATCCACAATTACCCAAATGCTATCATACCCCGACCTAGTCCTTGGTAAGCCATCGATGAAATCCATCGAGACTTGCTCCCATTTCCATTCGGGAATCTCTAATGGTTGCAACAAACCACTAGGCTTCTTTTGCTCGGCTTTAACTAGCTGGCAATTCATGCATTTGGATATAAACTCCCCAACGTCTCTTTTCATCCCTTCCCAGTAGTAGGTTCGCTTCATGTCTCGATACATCTTATTACCACCGGGATGTATAGTTAGTTTTGAGTGATGACATTCTATAAGCACTTCATCTCTCAAACCATTTACGTTGGGTACAACTAGTCTTCCATTCTTTCTAAGCCATCCATCTCGATCAAGCCCATACACATTCATCTCCTCACCGTCGATGTTCATCTCTAACTTGGAGATGATTTCCAATAGATTAGGATCGTCCCTCTGGCTGGAACCAATCCGCTCTATCAAAGTGGGTCTGATCGTCAAACTAGCTAGCATGACTGGATCCAATTCGCACCTTGGTCTGAAATCAAACCCCGCGATATACTCCAGTTGCTTCCATTCAAGAAACATTGCCCCTAAACTGGCATGTCTCCTACTCAAGGCATCGGCTACCGCATTACCTTTCCCAGGTGTGTATGCGATATCAAAATCATATGAAGCCAAGAACTCTAACCATCTTTGCTAACGGAGATTCAGATCCTTCTGGGAGAAGAGATACTTTAACGATTTATGATCGGTAAACAACTCAAATCTTTCTCCCAAGAGATAATGTCTCCACATCTTCAGCGCAAACACGATTGCTGCTAATTCCAAATCATGGGTAGGATACTTCTTCTCATGC
Source organism: Allium sativum (assembly GCA_030737875.1). Lineage (NCBI taxonomy): Eukaryota > Viridiplantae > Streptophyta > Magnoliopsida > Asparagales > Amaryllidaceae > Allium > Allium sativum. The sequence continues at coordinate 374,122,543 of CM060921.1, forward strand.
GGCTTTAGCTGTCGACTAGCATAAGCTACAACCCTACCTCCTTGCATCAATACTGCACCCAGTCCGGTACCACAAGCATCCGTGTATACCGTCATCTCTTCATTCCCTTTAGGAATGACTAACACTGGCGCACGCGTCAACTTCTCCTTTAGACTCTTGAAGGCATCTTCACACACTCTGTCCCAGACGAAGGACTGATTCTTCTTAGTCAACTGAGTCAACGGTAATGCTATCTTGGAGAAGTCCTGGATAAACTTACGATAATATCCAGCTAATCCCAAGAAACTTCTTACATCTGTTACATTCTTGGGCGTAGGCCAATCCTGTACCGTAGCCACCTTCGCAGGGTCCACGGCAATACCACTCTCTGAAACAACATGACCCAAGAATCTTACTTCCCTTCTCCAAAAATGATACTTAGAGAATTTCGCTTTCAATTGGTGTTTCCTCAATACCTCCATCACTATCCTCAAGTGTCCCTTGTGTTCCCCCTCTGTCCTTGAATAAACAAGGATATCATCCACGAACACAAGAACAAACTTATTCAACTGATCTCTGAATATTCGATTCATAAGATCCACAAAATAGGCTGGTGCATTGGTCAACCCAAATGGCATGACCAACCGCTCATAAAATCCAGACGGCGTCCTAAATGCCGTTTTCGGAACACTCTCATCTGCTACTCGAAGCTGATGAAATCCTGTCGCGAGGTCCAACTGGGAGAACACTTTTGCTCCCTCCAGCTGATCAAACAAATCATCTATCCGCGATAGAGGATACTTATTCTTCCTCGTCACCTTATTCAACTCGCGATAGTCCACACACAAACGAAGGAAACCATCTGCCTTAGTGGCAAACACAACTGGTGCTCCCCACTCGGAGACACTCCTTCTAATAAATCCCTTCTTCAAAAGATTGCTGACTTGCACCCCAAGCTCTCGCTGCTCCCTTGGTGCCATACGACGAAGTGGCATCACTATAGGTCTGGCATCTTTCACTAAATCAATACGGAACTCAATCTCTCGGTGTGGTGGAAGCCCGGTCACCTCCTCGAAGACGTCCGGATACTGGCCAACCACGGGCACATCTGACAACTCATCCTGCGGGATGTCGAGGGAATTTACAAAACTAGCCATAACCCCATCACTAGGTAGACTACCAAACACTACCCTCTGCCCATTATCCGCCCTTACTGTCAACAAAAAGCCCTCACAGTCTACCACCACCCCGTATCTTTGGAGTCAATCGACTCCCAATATAATGCCATACCCAGTAAAGCCCAAAACAAAGCAATCACAAACAAACATACATCCATGACTCGATAAGACCAAATTCCTGCAAATCATACTAAGGCTAGTCGAACCACCAATCGGGTTCGTCACAACCAATGGTCTATCGACTATCTCGGGTTCCAGTCCCAACCTATCTACCAGGTCACTAGATATGAAGGAACGGGAAGCCCCAGTATCAAACAAAACTCGAACTGGTATATCATAAATAGAAAGCATACCTTGAATAACAACATTCTTTCCTTTCTCCGCCGCAGTTGGGGCATTCGACGAAGAAGGAACAACATCAATAACATATGCTTTCACAATCTGCTTCTCCTTAAGAGGTTGCGTACACTTATCCTTATGATGTCCCACTTGACCACAGTTGTAGCACTTCCTTTCCGCTGGCTTGGCCCGACATTCTTTAGCATAATGGCCCTTCTTACCACAGCTGAAGCACTCAACATCCTTCTTGCTCTTTTTCTGGCCACCCTTAGATAGGTCTTGCTTCCTCTTATTCTGAGAGTTATTCTTGTCTCCACCGCCTGCTTGCGGCTTTGGCCCTTCTACAGATGCAGCCTCAATATTTGACTTAGGGTAAAGACTCTCTGATCTCAAAGCTTTCCCCACGATCGATTCAAAAGTCTCATCGATGTGGTTGATAAGCCTTTCCCCCAAGTATCCATCCAAACCAGTAATGAACTTCTCATTCTTCTTCTCAGGGGTATCGATAAGAGATAGTCCATATTTCGACAAAGTGTCGAACTCAGCAATATAATCAGAAACTGCCCTTCCATTCTGCTTGAGTTCCAAGAACCTCTTGAAAAACACTGACTTCTGGGCAGATGGAATAAACTTCTCGCTAAAGCGAGCCTTGAACTGATCCCAAGTAACCTGATCCTCTGGAGTAGCTGTTAAAATGGCATTCCACCAATTCATCGCTCGCCCTTGCAGCTGACGAGACGCTAGTCTTCTCTTCATTGCATCCTCAAGACCTAAGTCATCAAAGATACGGTCACAGCTATCCATCCAATCCTGAACATCCGTGGCCAACTCCGTTCCGTGGAACGGCTTTCCACCAAGATTAGTGTAATCTTTGCACAACTTGGCGAAATCGACCCTAGGCGCCTGCACTACTGGGCCAATACCAACTCCGGGATTGGGAACTGCCCCTTGCACTTCTCTGAGCATGTCTCTCATGAGGTTAGTAAACATCGCCCTCATGTCAGCGGCATTCCCTTGGTTGGTCCCTCTACCAGCACCTCTCGTGTCTCGGCTCATCGTCAATCTGAAAAAGGGAAACGATTAACGACCCCATAGTGGTGCTAGTGCAGTGCGACTTCATCTTTATACTACTAATAGTATATATACATAAATTTTGAAAACCAAAGTAATCACAAATACGCGCTCTCATATATGTACTATCTCTCCCTGGTGTCTTTCCCTAGGTTAACTACGCAACCCAGAGCTCTGATACCAAGTGTGACGGCCCGCCCCGTACCAACCGACATTTACTCCAAAAGTGCGCTGTACACATGTCCAGTTAGCACGGAACGGGTCGTCGGAAGGAAAAAGGAAGAAGGAAATGAACATACAAAGAACCTGTAGAATGTCTCACAGCGCATAGAATAAAATATAATAATAACATACTTGACATAAAACAGGAGAGACAGTGCATAAGCTGAAAATCAGAACTAAACATCATAGCAGCGGAAATCCAAAATACAGCTTATTACAACTATCAAACTGTCTCAAAGAAAAAACAAGATAAAGGAGGTACACTACTAATGCCCAAGTAGCGACCACCAACGACACAGGGAGAATGTGTGTATATATATATATATGTATATATATATATCATACGTGGAAGCCTCCTGTCCGCCTCCGAATCAGCTACTCGCGCATCACCAGCTAACTTGTCTCTAGTCTGCTCGTGTGAGCACCCAGAGTAATAAGAGGAGACATAAAACTCTGGGTCAGACATAAAGCCTGGTATGAGCGATAAGCATCTAAAGTGAACAATAACAGGTAGACTAAAACATACCTGAACCTGGACCTGCAACCAAAGAGTTAGCACTACATACTGTACAACACTCTAAGGTATCATATCAAACAGTGTAAAGATACGGAGGTGGGGGAGGTGTGCATATCATAATGATGGAAAACAATCAAACATAGCATTCATCCTCACATCTCTCACTCAGTGCGTAAAGCATACGATATTCACCACTTCGATCACCCAACATACCTTGCTACGATCACTCTGCCCGATGAAGTCATAAATGGCTTCACTGCACTGATAACGTAGCCACAAATCCTTCGCTATGTCCACTTTGTCCCATGGAGTCACAAGAACCCCACTGCACTGGCTCATAGCCTTTTCAATCCTTACTATGTCCACTATGCCCCATGGAGTCGCGATGACCCCACTGCACTGGCTCATAGTCTTACTACGCATCACCTTGCCCCTCAGGTTATAATGACTCTACTGCACTGATAACGTAGTCTTGCTACCATCACCTTGCCCCTCAGGTCATAATGACCCTACTACACTGATAAGTAGCCATCATCCCTTTTTAGTGGTGAATCGAAGTTATGAACGTCGACGACTCCTTAGCACACGTCCCGCAGCAAAGTCCAACCATGAAGTGAACTCATTGGTTCCCAGCTGGATCCTGAGCTCTAACTTCCCATATTGGACTACCTTTGCATCTCGGGTTATTGATCAATACTGGGTCGGGTCAGATCAGAAACTCCTTCTTCACTGGATCGGTTCGGGTCGCCATCACCCCTGGCGGATCGGGTCGGGGTCTCCAGCTTGCCACGGTTCGGATCGTCATCGCGGTCCTCTTTCTCTTTGCTTCGGATCGTGCTCCTCGGTTCGGATCGGAATACCCCATACGGATCGGATCGCGCTCCTCCAGCTCGTGGCTCCCCCTGGTTCGGATCGGCGTCTCGTTGTGCATCGGATCGTGGATGCTGCTTTCCTCTAGTCGGATCGTGATACGAAGCACGAGTGGATCCGATCCGAGTCCCTGCACCTTGTCCAGCGAGCTGTTTACGCCCCTCGACGGCGTTTTCGACCATTCCAACTATTCTAATCCATCACAAAGCATACCATACAGTCATAGAAACATGTAGAATCAACCACAAACATCAAAACAACAATATGATAGGTTAAAATGGATCAAACATAGGCAAAACCCCCTATTTTCCCCTAAGCATGTTTAGGTGAAACTTATGATATAATTAGCAAAACTTAACCAAATTAACCCAAATTCATATCAGAGGTCTAAAAAATCATTCCGAATTTTATAAACATTTTTCCAGAATTTTATCATGTTTAAATTCGCTAATTAACACTAATCACTCCTAATTAGCCATAATTAGTGCAAAACTATGCAAATCACTCACCTTAGCCACAAAATAAACTAAGTTCTGAAATAAAGCTCTGATTTGATGTGAATCTCTATGCTAAACAGCAGCTCCAATGTTGCTTTGGTGAAGATCTTCCTTGATTAGAGGTTGCTAAGCCAAATCCTTGACCAAAAGGTGATTTGGAGGTGATTTAGAGGTTGAAGGCCATTTTTAGGGTTCCTTAGTGACAAGTGGAGGCTAGAAAACTGAAATGGAATGATCCTCTATCTCATTTCAGCCTCCCCATAACCCTAATCCCGAAATGGGTTATGGGCCTACTCACTAATCACCCGATTTGGCCCGGTTAAGCAGTTTTTCACCTTCCAAACCTTATTTCAGCCATATCTCCCAAACGGTAAGTCCGATTGGCTATTATGACCACTCTACGGAAAGGTAAACCATCAAACGAATCTAATGGAAGTGGTTTCAGGTCAAAATTCCTTTTCAATTAAAAGTTATGGCCAAAACAGTACCAACTAGGGGCAAAATGGTCATTTAAAAATCGACAAAAATCATAAGCATGGGAAATGACTCTAATGGATGTTTCCCAAAGTTACATGACCATATGACTTCATATGGGAAAGAAATAAATATTCTACGATCCCCCGATGCGTAGAATGCGGGTCATTACAGAAAATTTGATTTAGCCATAACTTACAATCTATAAGAGAAATCTCGAATTTTCTCTTCTATTAGAAAAATACAATTCAAAAGATTCAAACATTTATTGTTTCATAGAATTTCGACTTAAAACGAATCTTGTATACTCAGCTGGTGTTCAAAACTCAATATTACGAACTACCGCGAACTTACGAGCTCGATTATAATTATATTATAATTTAATTCGTTCGAATGTCGTTTAAATAATATATTCATTATTATAACTAGAATATAAACTAAATTAAATATCTTAAGTAATCCAATTTAAACAATCTTGCCAATTCAACCATTTCCGATAATTTCAAAAATTAAATATATCATCCCATTATTATATTAATGAATATAAATCAAAATTGTTTAAATTTAATCCAAATTAAATTACCATACCATTACTAAATAATTAAATTAATTAATTATTATATCGTTAAAAAAAACGTGATGTTACACTTTTGATTGCTCAGAGGGAGGATCCTACGAAAATTACACGTACCCCTTAAGATAAATTCTAAGGAAAAGGGCGTGCCTGACTATTACTCATACTAATTATAATAAATCCTAAGGGTGAGTTCTAATCGCTTAATACCCCCAAAGCTCTGTCCAACTACTTAATACCTTGATCATGAGGCAGGCTTTCCGACACTCAATGACCTTTAGGTAAAGAGACGGACCTTTTGGCCTCTTAGTACATCAACGCTTGAAGTAAAACATCAAGAAAATTTGTTGGACTATTCCCACAATTTCCATGCATTCCCACGATAAATGATATCACACATAAATTGTACGTGCACTTGAATGCTAGAAAGCGTAGTGATCCAATTAACCTCGCATCATCAACCTATTAAGTCCAATTCCTTATTTTTAATTTGAATACTATTCCTATATTTAAAAAAAAATCTAAAATGAGATAAATAGTTCTAAAGTAATTTATTAAACTTAATATAATTATGGTAATTTTCGTCTAAAATCCCCATTTAAAATTGTTACCACAACTGTCACATACCATTAATTATAGTAACATGTTAGTACTATGGAAGGTAGTTTTGATGATAATAAACTCAAGCAATGAATATATTATTTTGTTTGCTAGATAGAAATAAATTTAATAGAGTAACTTCTTGCTGCATATAAAATTTATAAAAATTTACAAATCACCCATGAAGGAACAAGTAAAGTTAAACAAACTAAAATTTCCTTCTTAACTAATCATTTTCCGTTATTTAAAATGAATCCAATGTATCAGTTTCTAACATATATAGTATATTTCAACATGTAGTTCTTTTACTTATTTCATTAGGCAAAAAAAATCATAAGAAGGCCAAGTTAGAAAAAAAATAACTCACTCCCAATAGGGATCATAAAACTTTAGGAATTAAAGAAGTTAATGATATTATCACTATGAAAATAGAAGAGTTAATGGCTAATTTAATGTCCTTTGAAGCACAAATGCAAGGCATAAGAGAAAGCAAGTAAGTTGAAAATAAATCGATAGACATTCAATGTAATTACTGATAGATCTAACTCAGATAATGATGATAAGGAGATAATATTGATGACAAGGAACTTCGCAAAATTCCTAAGATATAAAAAGATGTACAACTCTAAAAGAGACGATAATATAAATTAAGGTAATGCATATAATATTCAAAACGAAATCAGATGGTGCAATTGTGATAAGCTAGGTAATGTGTAATGATTTTGCCCATATCCAAATAAATAAAAGACTACACCAAATACCGATTCATCTAGAAAAAGAAAAAGGGTGTATACTGTGATATCAGATGATTCACATTGAGACAGTTCATCAAGCGATAGCGGTTCTGACATAAATGGGTAATATGTGCTTCACAGCAACGTACAGTTTGAATGAAATTAAGACAAGATGTGAAACAGCAACGCGGCTACATTAGATTTATTTTATTGTATTAGATATATAGTTTGTTTGGTTGCTTTGATTGCTTGTTTTGGTTGAATCGATTTTTTAAAATAACTTTTAGTTAATTAAATTAATTATGAAATAATTTTTAGTTAATTTTAAAATTTAAAATTAATATTTTAAATTTTAAAATAAGTTATATATAAAAATAAAGTTTCTTAATTTGGAGAAAACTAAAGCTAATATATACACACGTATATATATAGTTGCATAAGCAAACAAAATTTTGAATAGGATCAAACTGTACAAAAGTACACTGACATGTCGACATGTCCTATGACCAGATGTCAACAACTATATGGAACTTTGAAATTTAGATTTGAGTTCAAAAGTTGAATTTTCCCATTATCTTTTCATTAATTGGTAGGACATTAAGAGGCACTTTTTGATTAAAAAATGTGCCTATTCAAGCTTTACTTATATCATCTATATTTATCCATTCTTATCGTCACAATTCAAGTTCTATCTCCCTTTATCAAAACTCTTATCTTGATATAACTCAAATGGCTTCTTCCTTAAACATTCCTACCACTATGAAACTCACAAGACTATAAAAGCTCATTTCTACAACGGCTAAAAGGCTATGCAAATTTCCATGATGTTTGAGCCTTATGAATCCATTAGTGGAAAAGAAAAAAGCTAGCTGATGAATAACAAATGGGAGAAGACGAAGAAGAAGAAAAGAAAGAAGGAATGGAAATTGAGGAAGAAGGAGAGGAAGAAACCTCTTCGGAAAGTATTGATCTCCTGGCCATCAAACCACCTGAGATCTTACGAATCAAAAGAAGCTCGTAGAAAACCAAAAGATACTTAAGCATTCCATGAGCAAAAAATTCATTAGAATTTCATGCAAATTGGTCAAGTTCTTTGGGAAGGTTAAAAGGAAGCTCGTATCGAGACTGGATAACGATATATCTGTTGAGACTAGCTAGAGTACGTAATGCTCTTCGAATGTCGGGCAATGTATTACTCATGATTGTTGAGGACACGTAGAGGTTACGTACTAATAGTTATTGGATAAGTATAGAATGACTCATTCGATAGTTTTTGTTGGTTAGTATAACTGCGGTCAAATAGAAACATCGATGTGAATAATTTACACAGTTTTTTCGCCTTGAGAATATTGTGAATCTTCAATATGAAAGATCTGCATTGATTATAGTCAAATCATGGTACATTGTCCATTGCGTGACCATAGTTGGGTCGAGTGGAAGTATTGGAAGTGAAGAACTATTCAAGAGAGGATTCATTTCCTCAATTATATGAGGTTAGTATCACGATCCACTTAAGTCAACCCAAAGTCAAAATCTCTGGCCAGAGTAGTTCGGTTAATAATTATTATTTCCAAACCAAGGACTTTATGTTTGGACTATAAAGTTACATGGGGACGATGTTGAAATTTTGACCATTACCAAATTCAATAAGTCCAAAGTGATAGTTTTGACAAAGAGAATTGGTGTAAATAATTGTCGCAACTGGGTAATGTTTATTAAATTAAAATGAGATTTTTTTATAGAATAAATTTGCCATAATGTCACACCATCTGCTATGTGAAATAGGAACATTAACGTTCAAATAGTTTTATGTTGATTGCTAATCGAATTTATACCCAAGAATCACACAACCAAAACAATGATTTCTCTTAAGACTTAATGGTTTAATTAATTTATGATTATTATGAATTGATTAAATTAATCAATATTTAAGAAATATTAATTATTAAATTTGAATTTGATATGAGAAATAAATTGTTGCATATATTTATAAAAGTTATGAATATATTGATCGATATGAGATATCGATGACAAAATATGTTAAATATGGTTCTACATACTTAATCTGGGTTAAATAGGCTTACAACCCATGCATTTTTAGAGAGGAATTTCGTTGATTTAGTAAGAGGAATTTTCTTTTTCTCTTTCTTAACTATATAATTAGCAAATCTCAAAGCCCTAAACATAAGTGAATTCATTTTTGAGCCGCCACTTTCTTCTTCCTCTTCCTCATTTTAATGGAAAATTTTTTTCCCCAAATTCTCAAATCCAAAACAAAATTACTAATTTGTAGTAGAAGGTCTCCATTTTAGGATTAGCAACTTAACGGATCGTGAATCATTATTAGAAAAGAGATCTTTGTTCAATGTGGACTCAAAGGCTTCATTAAAAAGGTGTGCTTTTATTTAATCTTGTTGTTTTGATTTTAAATTTATCATATAAAAGTCTATTTTCATCCAAATCCTCTGTTAGTTTCCAAATATGTTTATTGTTTAGATTAGGTAAGATTTTTGTGGGTATATGTGTTTGTTACAGTTAAATTGGTTATGTGCTTGTAATATTATGTTTATTTGGTTTTATTGAATTAATCTTCTGAAGAAAACAAGTGATTTTAATTTTGATATATATATATATATATATATATATATATATATATATATATATATATAGAGAGAGAGAGAGAGAGAGAGACTAAATTAGCATAGATCTACAAATTATCTATATGTGTAAATTTTTTATTTTTTTTGTTTGTGTATATATGTTTGTCTATAATTTGTATTTAATCAAAAATTTTCTTATGATAATTTGTACTTATTATGAATCATAAAATATAAAATTATTTCATTCAATATGTGTATATATATACATATATATATTATTTAATGATTTTGTGAATTGTTTTTTATGTATATATTAATTAGTATCTCAAAATTTCAAATTTATTAGTTTTATATTTGCTGCACCATATAATAAGATTACTTTCAGATTATCTAAACTTAATTTATTAATTTTAAAAATTAATTTGTTTTCGGCCTGAAACTAATTATTTAATAAAAAAAAATAATTTATATTGTAAAAACTATATAAATTTTTCTTAAGCTTATATATGTATCTAAAACCTCCGGAAAAAGTTTTAGAATTTTTAAAACTTGCTTACTTATTTTTAAATTTAGTTCTAAACCGCAATTAATTATTTAACTAAAAATATAATTTTGATAGAGAAAATTCTTAAAATAATTTCACAACCCAAAATATGTCTTAGGTAAATACAGCTTTTTTTTAGAATTTTTAAATTTGTTTTTTAATTTTAAGAATTAATTTGATTGTTGACTATTATCAGTTATTTGATAATAAATATTAGTTTAATTGTAAAATTTTCTGTAAATTAGTCTTGAGCCTAAAATGTATTTCCAAATTTTCTGAAATTATTAAACTTGTAATTTTATAATGTGATTATTTTATATTAATTTATTATGGTAGAAACTATTTTATTCAATAATAATATATATTCATATACATATGTTAATATCTTGTTTTTGACATATTATACAAACACATATTTAAACAAAATACAGTACACATAAAATGAGCTAATGTGTCTGTTGCAATGTAAATCCCAACATCTATATACTTGCATGTACCCTTCATGGAATATGATGTTACACATGCGCGCGCACACACACATACACACACACACATACACACACACACACACACACACACATATATATATATATGTGTGTGTGTGTGTGGTACACATATATGTATACTTATATATCTCTACTAATAATGCCAATATTTTATTGCAGTGAAGCTTTTTTGGATTACCAAAAAAAGTCATTGTCTATGCATATATCTGAATACGGCTATTAAGATGAGGGTATACACGTGGATATTCAGCTGATCTCTCATATTCGTTTTCTTATTCTTCCATTCTCCACGTTTTTTATTTTCGTCATATTCATTTCTTCCCCACTCCTCGCCTCTTCATCAAACCTATCTACGGCCAAATTATCGGCTTTAACACCTTCCACCATTAATTCCTCTTTTTACCTCCTCCAACCCTCTCCTTTTCAAATCCACGCGCTTCCATCTTCCTCCTGTAACCGTGCGAGTTCCATGGTCATACCATTCGATCTCATTAATTTCTGCTTCAGCTATCATATCTTCTTCAGATCTGGCATTGGATGAACGACAGTGGTAACATTGTTTTGTTTTTTATTTACCTCCTCCTATTATTTCTTATAATTAATTATTCTAATTGGTACATGCGTTTACATGTACTTGCTGAACCATTTTCCTTCCTTATTTGGACGAAGAAAGGGTTGCTTCAGATCTGCCACTCAAAGAAATGCTCTCTTCTTCAGATCTCTATTTCAGCCGTGGTGTTATAGATTTGTTGATTTCAAATGTGATTGTTCTTTCAAAACAAATATTTTATAACTTTGTTGTTCCACTGTTTATGTTCCATTTTCTCAACCTTTTTTTTAACAGATAGTGAGTTGAGGACGAACTGAAATCAAAAGTACTGCATAATACGACAATCCTCACTCGTGGTATTGAGTTCATCATTCGCTTGAATTTTCTAAAAAAAAATCCCTTTTGAATTCGTTTATTTTAAAATTCTGATTATATCTTCGTTGTTTCCAGTAGCACATTGATTTAGATGGGTCTGGACGGGACAAGCGACAGATAGCAACCAGTTCGTACAACGAAATATTTGCCCCAAGTAAGCTACTAGTTTTCGCTGGTATAGTTTTAATTACCTTCGCTCCCATTTCTCTTTAGTCATTAATTCCTAAATCACTGCTTTTACATTTAAAAATTTATTTGTCGTTGATGCTAGACATTCACGTTTGGATATGTGTAGTATCCGTAAAAAATCAATTCTTTCGGTTTGTCCTTCCTAATTTGATTTTGATTCAATTTTTTTTCCTTAACAACTTGCATCTGGAGATCTATAGGATGACTATCATGATATTATTCCTAATTTAATTCAAGGTTGTTGCACCTTTTATAACCTTCATTTGTCGATAAATATAACTGACTGTACACCGAGAATTATTCCTGCCTAATTTGTATATAATAATGAACTTTAAAGGTAGTAACTATTTTACCTTCTGCTTGTAATAAAAGTCTATTTTAATCATGCTTTAATACTATTTATTGCCAGTATTTATTGTTTTTTCAAAGAAAGTAGTGTTGGTTGAACATTTAGACTTAATTATTTATTATTTGTTCGCTTTGCACACTTTGACTTCACCAAAATAAGGGTATTTAATTATAGACATATAAGCATTTGTAACTAATCTCTTAATGTATCTTATTTGTAGACAGTTGTATACTTAAGATAATATCTTAGGTAGTGTGTTTGAACAGTTTGTTAGAATTGTGAAGGATATAATAATGATATCTAACTATATTTGAATTCACATAATTTTCTTATTTTATTTTTTTGATGTAGACCGATGTATTCTTGCTTTGACACAATTATCAAGGATAAGCATATTACACATTTGACTGTGGCTTAAGAAGAAGTTACATTAACAAATATTACAAATATAGGTGAATACAAATTAAAAAGATATCATAGTTTTCTTTTTCAATTTTAGGTAGTTCTATTATCTGCTTCTTAATACCTTATTAAGGAATGGTTGTAGGAATGTTTGGTCATTAGTTAAACATGTTATATTGTTTATGTATCAGTTTTCCATTATTACAAGATTAACAGTTAATCAATTAACCTTTTTATGTAAAAAAAATTAATAACAACCTTATATATGTGTGTGCATGGAATAAACTGCATTTTTTTCATTTTATCGTTCATAGTTTGCTGCACAAAAGTAGCATTAATTAATAACAAAAATGCATCATTTTTTCAATATATTCGGCAAGTATCTTTCTTCCCTTTTTAAACACAGTTGGGAAGTACCGATCAAGATGATTTGGTTGCAAAAGATAATTCATTAACTAATTTGTGAACATGATTACTAGCCAACTTCGCAATAGGTTTTCAATGACAAATCCACAATAAACAATCTCAAAATTATATAAGACAATATACAGTTGAACGAAGAGAAATACCCTAGAAATGACCAAATTCATTGTCTTCAAGATTGGATTAACAAGTAGGTTCATTGACCAAGGTTGTGCTCAAGCGTTTAATGATATGTAGAAAGATAATTTTTACTTTTATGGCCATTGTTTTATGTTTAAAACTGTTATATGATACTGTGGTATGGTTTTCTCCATTTGAATTTTTCAAAAGTTAAGCATTTATATTTCTAGTTTCTTTATGTAATACATACCACTTTTACAGGCACTAATATTTGTTTACCTTTCTATTAAGTGACATAGACTATCATTTTCCAAATGATTTTATCTCTTGAATACTTTTTGTGCATTATTTATTTCTTAATAGAAAATCAGTTAAGATGGAAAGAAATATAACCACATTTAAGATGGAAAGAAAATATCTTATTGATAATGCCATAGCAGTTACATTAAGGATTGCACTACATTTTTGTAATTAAAATAATGTTGTAACTTCTAATAAGTACTGAATTAAATCTAATATGATTCATAAAGCAATTAACCTCATAATGTAAGAGGCTGATATTTCATTCTAGTGAGATGACCCACGATCTACTATAATATATTCAAAATGTTTTAATCGATTTTCCTTTGTTGAACTGTTTATGTATTGACGTTAAATTTATAAGGTATCTATATTGGATTTACTTTACCAATAACATAGTATGGAGAATTTTTGTCTGAATTTTTGAGGAATTCAAATGCCAGACTCAACTAGCATTCACTGACTCATGTGATCGGGGGATTTTTTTTATTTTAATACTCATGATTGTCGGTCCTAGAAATTTGTTTGATTAAGTCATAAGTATGAGAAAGACGGGATAAGACGACAATGATTAAAATGCCTCGACTTACTTTTTCTTGAAACATTGCATTTTTATTTTAATTGGGTTATATTCTCTCTTAACATGAATTTATGCATTATTTTAATATATTGAACATACTCATGTATTTCTACTTTTGATTCATCATAGTAACTCATTTTATTTATTATATAATGTGATGTATGACTACTAATTCTAGATGCTTATATTATATCATGTTCTAAGTTTACTGCTATACCCATTTAATACAATGTTTAGTTAAAGCAGACAGTGGTAGCAATCCTATATACTCATTTCAGTCAGGCAAATGTTGTTTTATCTTCTGGCATATTCTCAGTTATTATTGTGGATGAGTCAAGGTTTCAAAAAAGGAACTTATATTAAAAACAGAAAAAAATTAGAATGAACGAAATTAATAGAGAACATGTGAATAATTGTATCTTTTGGGTAACTGATCTAATATCAAATTGTAGTTTTTATTGTGACCATTTATGGTGCAATATCTTTCTAATAGTTAAAGAAATCATTTTATTCACTAACTATGAAACCATATACAGTATTTTTTAAATGTGTTAATCCATATTTAGTTATCTGAATGACTATATAAAAATGATGTTTTCCTGGCTTTTAATGCATCTCCAAATATAGGAATCTTTGCAAATTTATTGAATTGACAGTTTCTGAGAACAAATACTATTTTAACTTTAACTGCTCTTCGTATATTTCAGATATACAGTTTCATAGTGTATGCTTTAATGGTTAAAAATAGTGATATATTGTCGTAGATTTAAAGTTATGAATGTAATATAAACCTTAAAGTAACACATTTTACTATATGTTGATTTCCACATGTCATTATTACCAGCTACTCCATTGTCCACTATGGTAATATTGACATTTATCTATACCTTCCACTAAAAATATTTATTTCTTACTATTTATAAATGTCAAAAAACGTGGCAATGACTAAATTTCACTCTATATTTTGAAATTACTCAAAATTTTCTCAATCGCAAATTTCATCAATGAATATGCACCAATTTATGTGGATTGGAATCAACGGTTCACTAATATACTTGACGACCCTTTATTCTCTAAGATACTGAATTGTACACATTAAACAAACTTTATTGTCATATGGTCGCTTATATTTTTTCCATAGTTGGCCTCCATTCAGTTTCATGTTATAAATTGACTGACCATAACGGATCAGCTCATTTTGGAGCAGATCTTTGGTCTTAAGGAGGCCAGTAATTTGTTTGTAAAAGACAGTGTTTGCATGATAGAAGAGCTAGAGTGAGCATTCATAGCCAAACCCTGACTAAAGGAAAACTAGAAGAAATGCTGGATAAGGTTCATGCCGACCGTCAGAGTTTGACAATCTCATGGTTTGGAAAATGAAGGAAATGAATTGCAAAAAGCAGCTGAAAGATGGCTTTGTTTCTTCAATGGAACTCATGCATGTGATGACTGATATTAGAGAGATGCTTACTGATGAAGAGATCCAACAGATCATAAGAGTGATCAATGTTAATGGGGATGGAAAATTCAATTATGGATAGCATATTAAAGTCGTCATGGCCTATACGGTATGCTTTATGATCCAATAAAGGAACAAAAGGATTATGTAGAGTATTCTTTTTCATATTTTTGGTTTTGTTATTATGAATGTTGGTTTATCTTTCATGACTTTGTATATAATTTGTGGGGTATTATGTATTGTGAGTTAGGATTAAAAAAATACTTCATTTCTCTACATTGGTATATTACATTATATTTGGTGTGCAATGCCTGAGATATAACATACAACTTTCTTAGTCAACATCTAAATTCAGACAACCAATTGCAGTTAATGGTGGAGGTGAAATGGCAACCATTTTCCTGTGTACGCGCATAAGCGCGTGCCTTTGTACTAGTATAAATAAAATAAAATAAACTTCAAACTACACTTTTTACAGTCAGAATATATATGGACATAGTAATAAACCTTGCTATGAATAAATTATTAATTAAAGATATTTAGTATGGAAAGTTTAGAATTTAGCGAGGACAAATGTTAGTGTAAATGGAAAAAGGATAGTGGGCCCCCTGAATTCCATTTTTAGTGTAAATGTATCATTCTCTCTAAATTTTGAAACTTTTCATACTTCTCTCCAGTTTTTTTGCAAAGTTTGTCCTTTAAAAGAAAATCCTCTTTGATATATCGATCAATTCAAATTAAATAGAGAAAATGACAGGATTATCTTTCCATTTAATGCAACTAATAATAACTCATGTTTTAGGGAAAGAAATGAAAGGTCTCATTCCCTATACAACTAAATGTTAAGTGTATCTGATACACTATACATTTGAAATTAAATCTTCTCTTTAACTAACTTAAATAAAATAAATGATTTTATTTAAAAACAAATTTAATAAATTCATAGGCTCAACTAAGATCCAATAGAGTAAAAAAAATTGAAATTCACCCATATCTTCGGCTGCGGGCAAGCCTAGTTCCTACAAGTTATGCGAGGTCAGTTGGGTTATTGTACACACGTCTACATTCTCCAGCAATCAGATATACATACAACTGATGTGAGATATCACCTATCATGGGAACCCATGACAATTGTGGGAACAATGCGATAAGCGTTACTAATGGTTTACTTCAAGCGTTAAAGTATTAAATGACTGTAATGTCCACCTCCCTATTGAAAGAAGAAACTTAAGGGTCATAGAGTGTCTGAAAGCCTGCTTTAGGATTGAGATATTAAGCAGTTATATCCGCCTTTGGGGTCCTAGGTGGTTAGGACTCATCTCTTTTCTTACAGATTTATCCTAATAAGTACGGATAGTTGTCAAACTTGCCCCTTTCCTTACAAATTTATCCTAGGGAGTACGGATAGTAGTTTTAAGTGATTGGGTTGGAGTCCTATTAGGGATAAGGTATTAAGTACACCTTGTGAGTAGAGTCTGCCTATCATAATGAAGTATTAAGTGACCATGAGTTTTCCAAAATAATGTCAGCTGCACAATAACACAAGAGTCAGCCAAGAGAGGTCTTAAATGATGTGATGACGTCTACCTACTAAGTAGTAAATGGCTACTTACAACCACATATATTAAACCTTGTTTTCTTTATGAGATTAGGACATGCAAATGACGGAAGTCTTAACTAGTAGTTATAGGATTTAGTAGCTAGTGTCCTCCCATCAATAATCATGTGTTAGGTAACCAAATGTTAAGGTCTGAAGTGGTCAAGGGATCTGCCTTATGTTACAGTTTTGGAAAGGCCTTAAGTGATCGATGGATCCGCCTTAAATGTTACACTCTATGTGAGGTCGTAAATGATCGAAGAGCCTACCTCTTTTGATATTTGAGTGAGTTAGTAAGTGATTAGAGGACCCCACTTCTTTTATTATTGGAGTTTAGGAGTTTTGGAATAGTGTGGTGGTTTAAAGGCATTATATGAATGTACTCTCAGATACAAATAACTTGGTTTATTGGAATGTGCTACCTTGGATATTGTAGTTAAATCGTCGTGCGTTTAGTGCAAGGTTAGGCTAGAATCACTAACCTTGTTAGACATATAAATCGGATGAAACTAAACGAGATAAATTTATTTGCTATGGACAGTTTGTACATTTTCTACTCATCATGACTAGTTGTTCTGACAACCCCTCATTACAACTCTCAAGATAGCATTAGGAGAAGCAGGTCTTCCTTCTTATTCTTTCATGCTCGGTATTAGTGTGATTACTTGATTTAGACATAGTCAATACTTATTATCCTATCTTGTTTCCGTTATGAGTTTGTCTTTATTATAACCTGATTACGATCATGCTAATTATTGCAGGTGTCAGATCAACATGATACGTGCTCAGACGAGTTTGGATTCCGATGTTTGTCAAAATTCGAGTCTAGAAAAGTGCAGGTTGTTACATTGTCATTCCATAATCGTATTGGGGAGACTTTTGTTTATGATTTCAATATTGTACTAAAGGAAACATTGTAAAATGGGATCGATATTCTATCCCAAAGACATAAGTCTATATTATTAAGTATTTCATACAACTGGCGCAAGGCATGTAAATATAAAATATTACAAGTATTTGAACTATTGTCGGATTTACACCCTGATCAAATTCACTATATGCAATTGTTTAGTAATTTAAAGAAATATCATGGTCGATGATTAATGCTATAATGTTATGTGAAGAGTATAAAGTAGTAAATATTGATTACATGATAAACAGATAGGAAAAAAGAGAGAAAATATTGAATAAAAAGGTGAATTTAAGTCAAATATGTTTGAATATAGAGTTGGGTATGAATGACATGAAAAATGTAATGACGTATGCTAGCAAAAATACAAGTGATGTGAAAAATATTTCCATCAAGTTAACATTTCAAAAAAATTACAAGGACATATTGATGATTTTTATTGAACATAATTGATAAGCAAATATTTATTTTCGCTTTGTACGTTAAGTATATACAACTTATCACCAAGTAATATATGGTTTCTACAAATTTAAGTCCATAATAGATGAACTTTCTCTTTAAATTTTAGTTTGCTTCATTTACTTGAAATTTTGTTGCTTCATTTGATAAGTATATATTTTATGAATGTTTTTTTATTCTCAATAATTTGACTAAATTAGTTTATTTTGTCACAAAATCAATATCTACATAATTTGTTAGGCTTACTATTTATTTTAGCTCAAAATTTTAATTTTTGAATTTCTTTTCATAGTTCACTTCATTAAGTACATTTTTCATTGCCTCGCGATCTTATTTTCGTCATTAATATGTCATCCAAAGTAATTTCAAGTGCGTCCACTAGTATTTTTTGTTATGGTAATTGCTAATATAACTTTGAATTATGGTAGTTATTATATTATTTCAATTGTTATTTTGTATGAATATTTTAAGTAATGATTAAAAATTATTTTCAAATTCTACAAATTGGACTGCATAATGTTAATATTTATGTAGTTTTGTCTCAACGTATAATGATATTTGAAAATATAATACTTCAGTGCATATCAAATTCCATTCGTATTAGATATCGTAAAATTGTACCAATGCAACTGTTGGAATTTTGTTTGTTTGAACAAAGTTTAAAACACTATTCCACTACTAGCAATATGCAGTTTCGAACATCAGTGTGTAGCAAACTATACATATTTGCATGTATACGTCTGCACAGGATATACCAATGTTAAGAATATGCACACCTAATTTTTTAAAATTAAAATACAAGCACATTGATGTAATGATTACTAAGTTGGAAATGATTAGTGATAAATAGTAGCATTGGTTGTATAAAGCCAATAGTATTTTGTTCACACTATTTTTTATAGTGTGAACAAAACACTACACCTAATTGGTGGAAATCAGTGATATTTATTCTTGTGCTTCATGTTTTTTTGTGTTTCAAAGAAACTTCACCAGAAAACCTTTGACAACAGAGTTAGAATGAAAGCCAATATAAAAATGTTATAAACCAGAGCCATTTATTCTGTTCACTGAACAAATATGTTTAAACTGTACTGGTATTAAATCATAAGGTGTTGTGTAGCATCAGTTCACACTAAAACACAAATAAGAAGCAGCTGAAAGTTCCTCTGGGCCTTATATTGAAGGATGATGTACTGTCATATCAAAGAAACCCAAATATATAATTCTCCTTATCAATTCTTCTGAATATAACGAGGTGCAGCAATTGGCTTTAAGGGTTACATGATGTAAATTTCTAAAAATCATTTGGAATATAATTCAAGTTTTGATCCTACTATTACAAAGGGGAAGGAATCATAGTTTGAGACATTGGGTTTCTAATTTATAGCAAGCAGCTAAAGGCATTACATATCCAAAGATCATACATGCTCTTGATGTCTTGGAAACTGTTTAAGCTATAAACAGACTTCAGGAATCCATTCAACAAAAACAGTTTGAAAAAAACATTCATGAAGCAAGCTGCTGGAGATGTCTAAATAACCATATCCAGTCGTTCTACACATGGACTCAATAACGTGAGAAAGAACATAAAAGATAATAGAAACCCCGAATGTTTTTTCACCTTCATCAATTTATATGAAACAAATCTATATCTATGGAAAAATCCAGTATTTACATACGTGAAAAGTAATCATTTCCCCACTAATCTAAGTAGTATACTTAGGAAGACAAAAGTGAATGATACACAATCCAAATTCAGTAAACGAGTATCACAGCTTAGTCTTATACCTGCAATTAGAATTTTCAACAGTTCGATTCCTCACATTGATGCTCACTTCACAGCTCGTATAACTCACCAACTTATGCTTTAAAATACCCAAAATGGCAACTTTTCCTCCCAAAGTTGTATACGTCTGGAAAACCAACGGTCGACCAGCAAGCACCTGTCTATAAATATCGCCTTTACCGATTAAATTATCAGCCAGCACCGTTAATGTGACATCGATCATCTCCCTCCCCTTTGCCCCAATTTCACCAGCCGGAATCACGGCATCTCCGGCGATTTCTTCGTGGTAGTAAATTTGAGCTGTGCCGCCGTCGGGATAACGGAAACTGACGGCGTTAGGGTTAAAGACGGTGATGTTTAGGGCTAGAGTTATGTTGAGGTCAACTGAGAGGTGGGGGATGTCAAGGCCTAGATTGATGGAGGAAAGGTTGACAGAGTTGACGGTGGTGATGGCATGGCGGGGACGGAAGACGGTCAGAGAAAGAGTAAGGATGATGAGAAATATGAGGATGATGATGATTAGGGTTATGGTCAGGCAGAGGCAGCAACGGCGGCGACGACGGGGCTTTTCTGTTTTGAAATTGGAATCGTTCATCTCGTTTGGGGATATACGAATGTTTACCTAATTTTATGGATGTCGGCTAGTTATCGAAAGGATACAGCTGCTGCAAAAAAAAAAAAATAGTTTCATTGATTTTTTTGCATTTATCGTTCCTTAATTTTATCAACGCGTATGAAAGTGACACAAGGATAAACATTTAACCGTGGAAAGCGTATGCAATTTAAGTCATTTCAAATGAATGAAATGGGCGTACAACCATATATGATGTAGATGTTACAAAATGTGCAATTGTATAACGTAATTAAGAAATTTTCCTAACTATTATGGGTTTATGTACATGTTCAATAGGTATATTAAGCTCAAATGCTTGTTGATCAAACATTTGGTTTATTATATGAAAACTTTACACTATTTTGTTAAGGAATTTGCTATGTAAATGTTACAATTCTCAAGAGCTTTTTCAATAGACGTCTGTTCGATAAATGTATGAAAATTGAAACGGCTCTTTAACATGCATTTAATTTGATTATTTGTAACCTAATTGTTCGAAATGTAACCGATTATATTATCTGCAATATGTTAAAGATTGAAACGGAGGTGTATATTATGTTTTGTAATAAATAATCAATTCGTTTGGAGATGCTTTTGACAACAATGGCATGTAAAGAATTAAAGAGAATGTAAATAAGGTCATAACTTAATTTAAAAATCATCATCCGTCTCTTAATAAACAAACAATTTTTGATTTGCAATATTATGCAAAATCACGAGTCAGTTATTAGGTTTATAAATTAAATATATACTAAATACACTACATGTTGAAGGAATTGCACATTGGTACCCTGTCATAAAAGACAACACTCGGATGTGTTAAAAAATATAATATTAAATATTTATTAACAATAGGATTCCCATATAAGTTTTCAATTGACTGACACAAAAAGAGACTCATCGTCCACAACTTGAGAATTTTCTTTTTACTTATCACAATGCCTAAAGTAAACAAAATTTTGTTCAACATTGAAGGTCTCAATATCTCATTGTACAGGACAAGAAGGAGCTTATTACGGGTATATTTTACCAAGATATTTAAGAATATTAGATCTATGCTATTAAAGCCCCGCAATAGCTCATAGCGCTCTTCAACCGCTATGTTCTTTCAATTTAGCGCTGATGAACAGTAGATCCGCTTTTAACCCCGCTATTTTCCATTGCATCCGCTAATTCAAGACTTTTTAGCGTCCAATTTAGCAACATTAATATATAGAGCTTGATTTGATCAGTTTACTTTTTAATAAATTTAATAAAGTTAGCATAAAGGGCTAAAATTTAAGGCGTAAGTCCAAATATTTGATAACAATCAATTACACTAATCAAATTTTGCATTCATAACTATGATATTCCGTCATTTTGTTACAAAAGATTAATTAATATTAGTTTCTTGTACACATATAATGTGAGAAAAATGATTAATTAATTTCAAAATATTTATTTTTACATCTAATGAACTTTTTGTATCTCCGCTATATCCCAATATTTCCCCATTTTATCTCTGTTACACCTTTTTGCACCTCTACCGTTATAGAATCGCGAAGCGCTTTAACTGCATAGTATTAGATAGGCTTGATTTATGGTTATTGATATCTTTTAGTTGTTTCCTACAACAAAAAGATTCGCCAAGCTAATTCAGAATTTTAGATAGGCTTGATTGATCGATATATTTCTTTTCTGTTTGTGGCCACCTGATTGATTAATGTATTTCTTTCCTATCTTATTTGTGGCTTTCGTAGGTTTAGAGATCTTTTCTTTCCTGCATATGACCACCTGATTGATTGATGTATTTCTTTCCTATTTTATTTATGACCACCATAGGTTTAGGAATCTTGATTGATCGCCTAACAACTTGTATATATATTGCTTTGATGAATCGATAAAATCATAACATATTGTCACTACAACAAAATGACCCTATTACAATGGTGGAACACCGTTGTAATATACATTTTACAACGGTGGGCAAACCGTCGTGTATTAAGAAGTTGTAATAGACTAATATCTTTTACAACTTTTTTGCACTGTTGCAACACCGTTGTAATATGTATATTTTACAACTTTTTTCCACCGTTGTAATATACTGTATTACAACAGTTATGCACCGTTGTAATAAAATCTACTACAACTGTTATGCACTGTTGTGATTGACATTTGGATTTAAAAAAAATAAATAAACATCTTTTGCAACTGAAAAGAACAATACACTAAATATAGCAATACTCCATAAGCAAATCCGATATTACAGTTATTTGCAAACTAATTTATTTAAATACTCAAATATTCAGTATTACAAACAATAAGTTTTAAACAACATTTCGTACATTATTACATACTTGACCGTTACAAAGCAACTTAATATAAGCACAAGTTATCCACAAAAAAATGCATATCCTACAGGAGTACACCATCATCCATAATCTATTACAACTTTATGTACAAGTTACCTGAATCTTTACATCATCATCCATAATGTCCTTATGTTCCAGTAATACATCTTCATAGTATTTCTTTAACCAACCTTCAATCACTTTTTGAATAATATTTTCAGGCTTCCGTGAACTTGCAACCTTATAAAACCGAAAAAAGTATAAATGAGCCAATGATATGAGAAAGGACTTTAATTGGACGTTAACACAGAAAAATGGAAAATTTGTGAAAAATGCCATGAAACCATATACAAATTATCAAGAACAAACATGCTATCAAACCATGCATATATATAGAATACAACTTATCAGTCTCACTGTTGATGCCTTCATTTTCATAGAAGTGCTTAAGAAACTTAAACAGCAACATACATGTAACACCCCACACCCGCTACGGTCACTCACTATGGGAATGCCATAACATCGGTGGAGTATTTTTAAGTGAATATAGAACAGAAAAATTACAATAAGACAGATATAAGTAATACTTGAGAATTTGAAACATCATTTCATTGCAGCGGAAAGTAAAACATGTTTGGTTACACCAAAACCATAAACAAGAGTCAAGTACATAATATCCATCCTGATAAAACAAAAGTACATAATCCCACTACATAACCTAATAGCCATAATAGAAAAGATAAACTGAGCTTTACACCCACGGTCCAAGCTCCAAAAGATAGATAAAGCAGTCTGATCAAAGCCCACTAGTGCTAGGCCCACTCTGAAAACCTGAGGGTTAGGAAAAAGATAAAAAAACAACGGGGTCAGACATAAGTCTGAGCGAGTCCTATAACCTTAACAATACAATCATTAAAGTAATTAGGGTATGATATAAACAAGGTACGGTACCTCTGGGGACAATGACTACACTAAGTAGCCAACTAAACACAGGATGTACTAAGATAACCGAAAAGACGCATTTACCCACCCAAGGATAATTACTACACTGCACCACCCCAGATCTACCCACCCAAGGGTAATTCCTACACTGTACCACACCGGTTCTACCCACCCAAGGGTGATTCCTACTTAAGGTTGATCCCACTAAGTGTACTTAGTAATTTTTAATAGTAGTTTCGTGTACCCCTAGCTGACTACATAGGTGCCGTCTGCCCCTATCTCCACTAGGTGTACCCACTACTCCCCAAGCGATCGGCTCCCTAACGTAGATACCCGTGCTGGCCCCACAGTGGGGTGTATCATTCCCCAAAGTGGCAACCTGATAATATCAACGGTGCACGGCTTATACCTACACGATGCAACAACGTCTTACTTACCAGCCCGGGTCCACACACGCATATGAAACCCGTTGGACTTGCGTTGCCACCGCTACCCCGTTTTGGCCTCTTATAGTCAAGCCCAGTACGCGTGTCCCGTCCTCGACATGGGTCGAGCCCAATAAGATACATATGGGTTACTGGTTGAAATGGGCCCCCACAAGCTACTACTTAAGCTTGTCATTTTATCTAGTGCATCCCACTTAACCCCTTTTTATAATCATGCCCACTTACATGTTAAGGTTTGGTTAAGTCATCTAATCATATTTCAATTGCCACTCAAGGCCCCCACAAGCTACTACTTAAGCTTGTCATTTAATCATATTTCAATTACCACTTAAGGCACCCACTAGATTTCCACATGCCACCCAAGGCACTTACTTGATTCCCACATGCCACCCAAGGCACTTACTTAACCCTTTAATCATGTTTAATTACATGTTCCACTTTGGTTAAGTATTCTAATCGTATTTTCTATTGCCACCCAAGGCAACCCACTAGTTTCCTCATGCCACCCAAGGCACCCCCACTAGTTACTACATGCCACCCAGGGCACCCACTTAACCCCTCATGCCTCACTACATGCTAATTTGGTTAAGTGTTTCTTAATTGATTAAGATCGTAACCTTTGTAAAGACCTCTCACGTTAGACTGTCTTTTATGGCAGCTGGATATGCCGGTTGGTTCCGGGCAGCCTTACACCATAACAGAGTCTAACCTCGTGTCTTTACACTTGTCACTTATTTAGTTTATGACTAAGACCTCTCACATTGGGCCAATCATTTGTAGCCGCTGGATTTGCCGGTCGGTTCCGGGCAGTCTTATGCTACAAAAGGGTCCAACCTCGTGTCTTAGTCGATTAATTACACCTAATTAATCACCCCCATAATTTGTATTAATTGTCCTTAATTAATTACAAATATTTAAGAATATGGGTAGACCTAACTCAATAGGTAAATTCCCAATTCCATAATATGGGTAGACCTAACTTAATAGGTAAATTCCCAATTATGTCCATCCACTTTATGGTATGTTTAATCATACCCACTTCACACAATTTTATGTGTTCATTAATTTTTACCCCATCGTCCCCACGTAAATACGTTAACATGACATACTTCAAAAGAGAAGATTCATCATACACACAATGGGTTCAACTTAGCATATCATTAGCATTATCATGGGTTTAAAAGGTGTCAACTTGCATATATGACCATAAACCCAACTTGCATAAATAACCAACCCAAACTTGCATGAAGCACATATGTCACAAAGGGGGTAACTTGCATATGATTCTTATGTCATACAAAGGTGTGAACTTGCATAGCATGTCACACGTTAACTTGCATATAACCAAACACATAACTTGCATAACATGTTACATATGAATTTGCATATAATCATGCACATAACTTGCATATAACCAAACACATAACTTGCATAACATGTTACATATGATCTTGCATATAATCATGCACATAACTTGCATTACATGTTACATATGAACTTGCATATAATCTCACATATAGCTTGCATAACATGTTACATATGAACTTGCATATAATCTCACATATAGCTTGCATAACATGTTACATATGAATCAATGTTCAACATAGTGTTTTGCATAATGAGCATCATAAAACATAGCATCAAACTTGCATAACATATAGCATAAAACTCGCAAAACACACAACATACACTATACTAAACTTTCATAAACACATTGATCCACAAACATAGCCATATCTTATCATATCCTATCATAATCAATTTAACAATTGATTATTAAGGCTATAGAAACTCACCACTAAACTCCAATAAGCAAACCTGTAACACCCCACCTCCGCCAGGGTGACTCTTGCAAGCACTCTGACTTTGGAGGGGCGTTTGAATCAGGTAAACATGCATAATGATATATCAAGGCAGAACAAGAACATATGTATATGCGTAAACAGAGTAAATAACATAGATAAAACAACGGAAGATTTTAAACCATTTCAAAATAAGTCTGTTACATCATAATGTCAACTTCCCAAATAAACCAGTCTAGATAAAACAGCATCAACTGAAAACTGAAATACATAAATACTAATCCCCAAAAGAAGTCACAGCCACAGCTAGCTTCATGTCAAACCGTACATGAGCTAAATCCCACAAGCAAGCAGTCAGAAATCCAGCTAAGCTCCAGTATTCCCTCCCTGAGAACCTGGGGGGGGGGGGGGGGGGGGGAGGGGGGAATGGAAGAAAAGAGGCGAAAGAAAACAGGTCAGTCAAAAAGACTGAGTAAGCCCTACTACAATCAATGTAAACTGATAAAGTTAACAGGCATGAGAAGCAGGTATGATCATAAGGATAACAACATACTAGCATGAGGATTAACTAACAAGGTAGATAAAGGTGTCATCGCATAATCAGGATTAAGGTCTTGCACCACAGGTGTACTAGCAAACTAACATGACTTGAATAAAAAAGTATTGATCCCTTGACCCAAACTTTGGCCCATTAACATGAAGTGACCCTAACCCGCGGTCCAATAACATGAAATGACCCTAATACGAGGTCCAACCAAACGGTCTAGTCGATCGGCTCCCTAAGCCTAACTCGTCACGTGTTGGTGTCAATACGGCCCAATCATAATTGTAGTCAGACTGTGCCGGGTCCACCCTTCGGGTGTATCAAGCCCTAGGGTGTCAACCCCTGGACACCATGAACATGAGTGCACAGTCCCGATCTACTGGTACCCGTGCATGCTTTCCCCGGCTTCGGACTATGTGCACGACCATGGTCCGCCCGGAACTACACCGGCGTACCCTCTGCCGTCGCTTTTGGTCGCTTACCTCCAGTCCAGTAATCGTGCCCCCACCCTAGCCTAGTCCCTAGGGTCATGATGATACTAACTTGGGATTACTGCTGGAGTGGGCCCCCATTGCTAGGATTTTTCTAGTGGGTTAAGTACGGTTTAACCCTCTTGCTAATCCTGGATTAACTTGGTTAAGTGTAACAATGAGTTCACGACTTAACCCCGATTAATCTACCAAGCCCAAATTGGTTAAGTATTAAGTGGACCATGACTTAACCCTAATCACGAGGCATTAATTAATTTAATGCGCCTTAACCTCTCACATTAGACCTTGTTGTGGTTACTAGTTAAGCCGGGCGGGTCCGGGTAGCTTTACACCACAACTTGGTCTAACCTCGGGTTCAAGGTACAACATGACCAACTTCTCACATTGGGTCCTATTGTTTGTAGCAACTAGTTAAGCCGGTCGGTTCCGGGTAGGTTTACGCTACAAACTCAACCCAATCTCGAGTTGGCCACACTTATCTTTTCTAAGTGTCATGTCCATCATGTTTCCAAAACATGTTACAAGTTTTCAAGCAATTGGGTAGACCTAACTTAATAGGTAAATTCCCAATGGGTAGACCTAACTTAATAGGTAAATTCCCAAGCTTATGTTTTTATGTCTTTTACTTTTACCCAACCCCAAACGCAATCCCATCGCTTACATATCGCAATAGCGCATAAAGGATAGAAAGAGGGAACTTGGCATAATCATGACATAAAAGGTGTTGAAGCCACAAGTTCAACATGGTGGCATATGATATGTACATAGTGTTCATATACCTGAATATTACATTTTTAGGCCCCAAAAGCATGCATAAAACCAAGCTTGGCATATTGGTGATACATGGTGCTAAATGACATGTAGAAATGGCCATAAGTTCGCATTTAGCCTCACATGCAAGTTATCACAAGAGATATGATAACTTACATGTTGCCAAAATGCAACCTTTGGCATAAAGCTTGAAGCTTTATGTTCATAAACCCAAGATAAGCTTGCATAACATGATAGCATGAATAAAATGTTCAACCCAAACTTGCATAGCATAACTTGCATATCATATGACAACTTGCATATCAAACTTGCATAACATAACTTGATGAACTTGCATATCACATCATAGCATACTTGCATAACATGATAAACTTGCATATTACATCATAGAAAACTTGCATAACATGATAAACTTGTATATTACATCATAGAAAACTTGCATAACATGATAAACTTGTATTTCATAACATAGTAAACTCGCATATAAACTTGCATATCATACATTTAACTTCAAAGTTTAAGTATGAAAGTAGAATAGGGCTTACAATGATTAAGAAGTCACAAAAATATGACAAAGCCCTTATTAAACCCAAAATGCAAGCAAAAATGATCAAAAACTCTTCCTTTATGATGCTAATATAAGAACTTGACTTGAATGCAAGCTAATGATGATCATAAAAGTCTAAAAACACTTGTATGCATGGAAAATCTCATAAAAATTTGTTTAGGAATTTTATGAAGAGAGTGGAGGCCATGAGAGGATTGATTTTGCCATAGTTTAGTTGCTAGAATGAATAATGATGATTTAGGGCTAGGTTAGGGTCTTATTTATAGATTAGGCAAGTGTTTTAGGCCATAGGATTAAACCCTAGTTCCAATCTCAACCCTCAAAACCGAATCTGGCCCCCAAGCTCAACACATTCTCAAAATGGTGCACCAGGCTAAACAGCCCGTCTGAGCCAAGTCGACAGCCCAGTCGACAGGGCTGTCGACTTGGTCTAACCAAGTCGACTCCCAAGTCGACAGGGCTGTCGACTTGGGGTGTTCTGGCGGAAATTCTCCCGCCTGGCCCAAACTGGCCCAATTTTCCAAATTCAGCTTTGAATTTGAAATCTGTTTTTACTTAGAAATTTTCTGAAAACTTCGTTGGGCCTTAATCGGGTCATACGGACTCCGATTTTCGAAAACTCGGACTCTATTTCGCGTATTTTTCCGAGACGAACGCAATGGCATAGCCCGTTTCCCTTGATTCAGATTTTTGAATTAAATTCTGCCTCGATTTACATCATTACAGGTTATTGAAAATACGGGTTGTTACATTCTCCCCTCCTTAAAGGATTTCGTCCCCAAAATCTTCAAGTTAGGAAGAACGTATCCTACCATCCAACCATCCATCTACTCAAAACATCATCCACGAGCAATCATTGTCCTTACAAGATTCTAAATGTTGTATGAACATATGCAAAGGTGTGTGTATATGTACCTATCTAATGTAAATATCATCAATGCAGATTATGTTAGTGAAATGAATCCATATGTATGCAATTCCTAACATAATGTATAACATCTATATGTGTGCACATCACATACACCCATATGCAACATCCATGTGATAACACACAAATTTTCATCCATGAATAAGCATAAACACTCATGCATAGGCAATATGAGGAGTGTGTGAGCCGATCTAGTGCCTAACGTGTATAATGCATCCACGAGTAACCACTTGCAAACACTTGCAACCACTTGCAACCATCAAGCATAACATGTTTCAAACACATGTTTCGTCCAAAGGTTTTCTACCTAAGGTTCTCATGACAAGATTAACACGATAAACTAGATAAACAGAGGAAGATATGCTAATCAAAGAAAAGAGATTGAGAGTGTACCCTCAAAAAGGAATGGATAAAGCCCACGCATCTTCTCCTCGGTTTCCCAAGTTGCGTCTTCTTCGGCTTCGCCCCATTGAACCTTCACCAACTTGACCTCTTGATTCCTTAGCTTCTTGGTCTCCGTCCCCAAGATACGAATCGGAGCTCTCCTCAAGGTAATCTCTTTCTCCACTTCCACATCTTCCAGAACACTTAGCTCAACAACCTCTGCTGATTCATGTAAACATTTCCGGAGATGCGAGACATGAAAAACATCGTGTACTCCGGCAAGCTTCTCGGGCAACTTCACTCTATAAGCCATCTGCCCGATCCTCTCTATAATAGGGAATGGTCCAACAAACCTCGGTGCCAACTTCCCAACGGCTCCAAATCGGACCACATTCCGCAAAGGAGAAACCTTTACGAAAACCATATCCCCAACATCAAACTCCAAATCAGTTCTTCGCTTATCAGCATAGGATTTCTGTCGGTCTTGGGCCGCTTTCATCCGTCTCCGAATCAACTCGACCTTCTCGGATGTATCTCTGATCATATCAGGCCCAAGTATAAGCTTATCTGTAGTCTCCCACCAACATGTAGGCGACTTGCACGGCCTCCCATATAAAGCTTCAAATGGTGCCATCCCTATGCTTGCCTGATAACTGTTATTATATGCAAACTCAACAAGAGGGAGATGGTCTTCCCAAGTACCACCAAAATACAGAATACAAAGCCTCAACAGATCCTCGAGTACCCTATTCACCCTTTCGGTTTGACCGTCCGTCTGTGGGTGATAAGCAGTACTTAGATTCAACCTCGTGCCCATGGCTTCTTGCAAGCTATTCCAGAATTGACTTGTAAAGATTGGGTCACAGTCACTGACAATACTAGAAGGGACTCCATGTAGTCTCACAATCTCACGAAGATATACAGACGCTAGCCAAGATGCGGTCCTCTTGCTCTTTACCGGAATGAAATGAGCACTCTTCGTAAGTCTATCCACAATAACCCAAATGCTCGTATTCCCTTTCCTTGACCTTGGTAGCCCATCGATAAAATCCATGGAAATACTCTCCCACTTCCAAAGTGGAACGTCTAGAGGATGCAATAGCCCACCGGGCTTCTTCGACTCGGCCTTAACTTGCTGACAAATGATACATCTAGAGACAAACTCTGCCACATCCTTCTTCATCCCAGGCCAAAAGAAAATGCGCTTCATATCTTTATACATCTTGTCTCCGCCCGGATGTATAGTCAACTTAGAGTGATGCGCTTCCTCAAGAACTCTTATTACTAGATCTTCCACCATTGGAACACATAACCTTCCGTCTCTCCTCAGCCAACCCTTGTCATCAATAGAAAATCGAGCGAGATGACTAGACGTCTCTCCTCGAATCAGCTTATCCATAATCCCGACTATCTGAGGGTCTTCTCTCTGCGAAGCCCCAACTTGATCAAGAAGGGTAGGTCTGAGTTCCAGAGATGCTAAAGAACCGGTCATTGACTCAACCGCCAAAGAGAAATCAAAGGTTGCCACATACTCTAAATTCTTCATCTCAACGAATAGAGGACTTAGGGTCAACCTTCTTCTACTCAATGCATCAGCCACCACATTCCCCTTGCCAGGGGTATAGGCTATCTCAAAATCGTAGGACGCCAAGAATTCCATCCATCTTTGTTGCCTCGGATTTAGATCCTTCTGAGAAAAGAGATACTTCAATGACTTGTGATCGGTATAAAGCTCAAATCTTTCTCCCAGAAGATAATGGCGCCAAGCCTTGAGTGCATATACTATTGCTGCCAACTCTAAGTCATGAGTGGGATAATTCTTCTCATGTACTTTGAGTTGTCTACAGCCAAAGCATATCACTCTTCCTTCTTGCATAAGAACGACTCCTAACCCTGTGCCACATGCATCGGTGTATACTGTAAATAACTTCCCTCCATCGGGCAAAGCTAGAACAGGTGCTGATGTGAGAGCTCTCTTGAGCTTCTGAAAAGCAAGCTCGCATTCTATGCTCCAAGCAAAAACTAAATTCTTCTTCGTCAATTTAGTGAGAGGAGCGGATATCTTCGCGAAGTCCTTGATGAACTTCCGGTAAAAACCCGCAAGACCTAGAAAACTTCTCACTTTGGTTGCATTCCTTGGAGTCATCCAATCCTGAACTGCAACTACCTTAGCGGGATCCACCGCTAAGCCTTGCTTAGATACTATATGCCCAAGGAATCTAACTTCCCTTCTCCAAAAGTGACACTTGGAGAACTTGGCCTTCAATTGATGCGCTCTAAGCGTATCCATCACCTCCATGAGATGCCTTGCGTGCTCTTCCTCATCCTTAGAGAAGATCATAATATCATCCACGAAGACCACGACAAACTTGTTCAAGAACTCCCTGAACACCCTACTCATCAAGTCCACGAAATATGCGGGTGCATTAGTCAAGCCGAACGGCATGACAAGCCATTCGAAGAATCCATCTGGAGTTCTGAACGCAGTCTTGTCTATACTATCTTCAGCTACCCTGAGCTGATGGAACCCCGTAGCAAGATCAAGCTGAGAGAAAACAGAAGCACCGACAAGCTGGTCAAAGAGATCATCAATCCTCGGTAACGGGTGTCTGTTCTTCTTAGTCAGCTTATTCAACTCTCGATAGTCAACACAAAGTCGGAGAGAACCATCTGCCTTGGTAGCAAACACCACAGGCGCTCCCCATTCAGATATGCTTCGTCTAATGAAGTTCTTCTCAAGCAACTCTTTCACTTGCTTACTTAGCTCCCGCCTTTCACGCGGAGCCATATGCCGAACGGGCAAAGAAACAGGCTTTGCATTATCCACCAGATAAATGCGGAAATCAATCTCTCGCTTAGGGGGCAACCCCTTAACTTCATCGAAAACATCCGGATACGCTCGAACCACTCTCACAGACTGAAGAGTTTCCATTGACGAGTCGAGTGATTCCAGATAGCACAACATGACGGGACCTCTCGGATCACAAGAAATCTCTAGGGTGTTTCCGAGGCGAGTCACGAGCCTCACAACCCTATGCTCACAATCAAGGATGGCTCCATATCTGGACAACCAATCCATGCCCAATATCAATCCGTATCCCCTGAAACCAAGAACATAAGCACTACACAAGAACTCTACACTCAGTATAGAGATCCTCAAATCCCCACATATCATAGACAGATGGGCAGAACCCCCAATAGGATTTGAGACACAGACGGGATCATCTACCAAGCTAGTACTGAGGTGCAAACTATCAACAAGATCAGATGAGATAAAGCTATGCGATGCACCAGAATCAAACAAGGTACGAACTGGAAAATCAGAAATATATACAAGGCTCTCAACAGAAATACTACCTCGATCGGGAACTAGAGCGACATTGAGAACATGAACTTGCCCTCCTGAAGGTCCAGCACGCTGAGTCTGACCCTGGCCTTGCCCTTGCTTCCTCGGGCAATCCTTACTGAAATGTCCAGTCTCACCACAGAAAAAGCATTCACCATTCTTCCTTTTCCTCTTCTTACAATCCTTGATAAGATGCCCAACTGAACCGCAATAATGGCATATCCCCTTGTTGTTCTTGCCCTTGTTGTTATTGCCCTTGTTGTTGTTTCCCTTGTTGCCTTGCCTCTTGTTCTTGTTCTGATTGCCTTGACTGCTCTGACCACTTGGATTACCCTGATTTCCTTTCCCCTGGGAATCAGTCTTCTTGGCTTGAGTATCATTCACCTTGATCTCCTTCTTGACATCTCCCTGAAGTAACGCCATATCAACCAAGCTCTCAAACGTGGCCCCATGGGGAATATGCGACATAACCAATCCCTGCAACGGCTCATTCAATCCTCTAGCAAAACGAAGAGCCTTCTTCTGAGGAGTATTCACCATATCCAAGCCAAAACGAGCTAACTGATTGAACTTGTTCACATATTCTTTGACAGACATATCTCCTTGTCTCAAAGTTATGAACCTCTCCATTTGCAGATTCTCCTCAGTAGAAGATAGAAACTTAAGCATGAACCTTGCCCTGAAATCGGCCCAAGTCTCAACAGGCCTAGTACCATTGGTGACTTCCCACCAATAAGCGGCTTCATCCTTCATAAGCCAAACCGCCAACAAGAGCTTCCTCTGATCGTCTATCCCAAAGATAGCAAACAAATCCTCGGTCTCTTTCAACCAATTTCTGGCCTCTACAAAAGTCTCAGTGCCTTGAAAGTTCTTGCCACCCATTGCTTTGAAATCTTTGCAAGTCTTTGCGAAGTCAGCTTGAGGATGCTGAGGGGGAGGAGGAAGAGGAACCTCAGCGACAGGAGGAGCAGGAACATTAACCACCGGAGGAGGAGGAGGAACATTAACTACCGGAGGAGGAGGAGGAGGAACATCTGCGGGGCCGGCTTCGGTCGCCCTAGCCTCCAAAAGTCTCCTATACCAAACAGGTACGTGTACTCCCTCCGGAATAGCAAAGTTATCGGCCATACTGAAAACGAAGAAAAAGACAGATTCAGAATGGAGAAAAACGAAGGAATTTTGCTAATGGCTTTTTGGGGAATAGCCTTTAAAATAAACTAGACTTTTCTTTGGAAAATACTTTATACTTGGTTTTGAAAATAGTTTTCCAAAAGTTTTAAAATCCTTTTTGTTCCTTCTCGTAAACCTGGCTCTGATACCAAATGTAACACCCCACCTCTGCCAGGGTGACTCTTGCAAGCACTCTGACTTTGGAGGGGCGTTTGAATCAGGTAAACATGCATAATGATATATCAAGGCAGAACAAGAACATATGTATATGCGTAAACAGAGTAAATAACATAGATAAAACAGCGGAAGATTTTAAACCATTTCAAAATAAGTCTGTTACATCATAATGTCAACTTCCCAAATAAACCAGTCTAGATAAAACAGCATCAACTGAAAACTGAAATACATAAATACTAATCCCCAAAAGAAGTGACAGCCACAGCTAGCTTCATGTCAAACCGTACATGAGCTAAATCCCACAAGCAAGCAGTCAGAAATCCAGCTAAGCTCCAGTATTCCCTCCCTGAGAACCTGGGGGGGGGGGGGGGAGGGGGGAATGGAAGAAAAGAGGCGAAAGAAAACAGGTCAGTCAAAAAGACTGAGTAAGCCCTACTACAATCAATGTAAACTGATAAAGTTAACTGGCATGAGAAGCAGGTATGATCATAAGGATAACAACATACTAGCATGAGGATTAACTAACAAGGTAGATAAAGGTGTCATCGCATAATCAGGATTAAGGTCTTGCACCACAGGTATACTAGCAAACTAACATGACTTGAATAAAAAAGTATTGATCCCTTGACCCAAACTTTGGCCCATTAACATGAAGTGACCCTAACCCGCAGTCCAATAACATGAAATGACCCTAATACGAGGTCCAACCAAACGGTCTAGTCGATCGGCTCCCTAAGCCTAACTCGTCACGTGTTGGTGTCAATACGGCCCAATCATAATTGTAGTCAGACTGTGCCGGGTCCACCCTTCGGGTGTATCAAGCCCTAGGGTGTCAACCCCTGGACACCATGAACATGAGTGCACAGTCCCGATCTACTGGTACCCGTGCATGCTTTCCCCGGCTTCGGACTATGTGCACGACCATGGTCCGCCCGGAACTACACCGGCGTACCCTCTGCCGTCGCTTTTGGTCGCTTACCTCCAGTCCAGTAATCGTGCCCCCACCCTAGCCTAGTCCCTAGGGTCATGATGATACTAACTTGGGATTACTGCTGGAGTGGGCCCCCATTGCTAGGATTTTTCTAGTGGGTTAATTACGGTTTAACCCTCTTGCTAATCCTGGATTAACTTGGTTAAGTGTAACAATGAGTTCACGACTTAACCCCGATTAATCTACCAAGCCCAAATTGGTTAAGTATTAAGTGGACCATGACTTAACCCTAATCACGAGGCATTAATTAATTTAATGCGCCTTAACCTCTCACATTAGACCTTGTTGTGGTTACTAGTTAAGCCGGGCGGGTCCGGGTAGCTTTACACCACAACTTGGTCTAAACTCGGGTTCAAGGTACAACATGACCAACTTCTCACATTGGGTCCTATTGTTTGTAGCAACTAGTTAAGCCGGTCGGTTCCGGGTAGGTTTACGCTACAAACTCAACCCAATCTCGAGTTGGCCACACTTATCTTTTCTAAGTGTCATGTCCATCATGTTTCCAAAACATGTTACAAGTTTTCAAGCAATTGGGTGGACCTAACTTAATAGGTAAATT
This sequence comes from Allium sativum, assembly GCA_030737875.1. Taxonomy (NCBI): domain Eukaryota; kingdom Viridiplantae; phylum Streptophyta; class Magnoliopsida; order Asparagales; family Amaryllidaceae; genus Allium; species Allium sativum. The sequence continues at coordinate 374,158,812 of CM060921.1, forward strand.
CCCAATGGGTAGACCTAACTTAATAGGTAAATTCCCAAGCTTATGTTTTTATGTCTTTTACTTTTACCCAACCCCAAACGCAATCCCATCGCTTACATATCGCAATAGCGCATAAAGGATAGAAAGAGGGAACTTGGCATAATCATGACATAAAAGGTGTTGAAGCCACAAGTTCAACATGGTGGCATATGATATGTACATAGTGTTCATATACCTGAATATTACATTTTTAGGCCCCAAAAGCATGCATAAAACCAAGCTTGGCATATTGGTGATACATGGTGCTAAATGACATGTAGAAATGGCCATAAGTTCGCATTTAGCCTCACATGCAAGTTATCACAAGAGATATGATAACTTACATGTTGCCAAAATGCAACCTTTGGCATAAAGCTTGAAGCTTTATGTTCATAAACCCAAGATAAGCTTGCATAACATGATAGCATGAATAAAATGTTCAACCCAAACTTGCATAGCATAACTTGCATATCATATGACAACTTGCATATCAAACTTGCATAACATAACTTGATGAACTTGCATATCACATTATAGCATACTTGCATAACATGATAAACTTGCATATTACATCATAGAAAACTTGCATAACATGATAAACTTGTATATTACATCATAGAAAACTTGCATAACATGATAAACTTGTATTTCATAACATAGTAAACTCGCATATAAACTTGCATATCATACATTTAACTTCAAAGTTTAAGTATGAAAGTAGAATAGGGCTTACAATGATTAAGAAGTCACAAAAATATGACAAAGCCCTTATTAAACCCAAAATGCAAGCAAAAATGATCAAAAACTCTTCCTTTATGATGCTAATATAAGAACTTGACTTGAATACAAGCTAATGATGATCATACAAGTCTAAAAACACTTGTATGCATGGAAAATCTCATAAAAATTTGTTTAGGAATTTTATGAAGAGAGTGGAGGCCATGAGAGGATTGATTTTGCCATAGTTTAGTTGCTAGAATGAATAATGATGATTTAGGGCTAGGTTAGGGTCTTATTTATAGATTAGGCAAGTGTTTTAGGCCATAGGATTAAACCCTCGTTCCAATCTCAGCCCTCAAAACCGAATCTGACCCCAAGCTCAACACATTCTCAAAATGGTGCACCAGGCTAAACAGCCCGTCTGAGCCAAGTCGACAGCCCAGTCGACAGGGCTGTCGACTTGGTCTAACCAAGTCGACTCCAAAGTCGACAGGGCTGTCGACTTGGGTTGTTCTGGCGGGAATTCTCCCGCCTGGCCCAAACTGGCCCAATTTTCCAAATTCAGCTTTGAATTTGAAATCTGTTTTTACTTAGAAATTTTCTGAAAACTTCGTTGGGCCTTAATCGGGTCATACGGACTCTGATTTTCGAAAACTCGGACTCTATTTCGCGTATTTTTCCGAGAAGAACGCAATGGCATAGCCCGTTTCCCTTGATTCAGATTTTTGAATTAAATTCTGCCTCGATTTACATCATTATAGGTTATTGAAAATACGGGTTGTTACAAAACCCTTGCCAAAAATCACCCAAAAACTCTAGCCTTGAAAATAAAGCTTGCAACTTGATGATGAATGCAAGCTAATGATCACTCATACAACTTAAAAATGCTTGTATGAACATGAAAGCCTTCATAGAAATAGTTTTTAAAGAGGATGGAGGCTAGGGTTTTGAGTGGAGGCCATGATCATAGAAAATTTTGGCATAGTTTAGTTAGAGGATAGGATTATGATCATTTAGGGCTAGATTAGGGTCTTATTTATAGGATTAGGATATGTTTTAGACCATTAGATTAACCATAAATTAGATTAGGACCGTCAGATCTCAGAAGCTTCCAGAAAACAGCCCCAAAACACAGCCAAACCCTAAAATGGTGCACCAGGCCAAACTGGCCGAGCACCCCCTGTCGACACCCAAGTCGACAGGGCTGTCGACTTGGTCCTAGCCAAGTCGACTGCCCAGTCGACCGGGCTGTCGACTTGGGTAGCTAGGCGGGAATTTTCCCACTTGCGCCCAATGGCCCCAATTTCGAAATTTGAACCTGAATTTTAAATCTGTTTTGAACTTTGAATTTTCTGTAAACTTCATTGGGCCGTAACTGGGCCATACGGACTCCGATTTACAAAATTTCGGACTCTATTTCGCGTATTTTTCCGAGATGAACGCAATGACGCTGCCCGTTTCCTCCAATTCTCACATCTGAGATTATTTATTCTGCAATTAGTGAATTTTAGCATTAACCGAAATTCAGGGTGTTACAATACATACATACATATATATACATGTGTGTGTGTGTGTGTATGTGTGTTGACTATGAACATGTGCTAAACCAGGTGCTTTTCAGAATCCAGAACTATTTTTTCACTTCAATTCTAGATGAAAGCAATGGTAAAAACTTACCTCAATAGGATGTGATTCAGAAAGTGCATCCAACCTGAGGCCAATAGTAAAATCATCTAAAAATTGTGTCCATATGTTCCATTCAGGGAATATGGAATCTGCAGCCAAATAACTAACCTGAAAATGAGTACACAGAAAAACTGAACAATATAATACTAGACAGGTTTATAACATGCTAAGGAGAAAAAATCGGGTAAATTACCCATGTTGCAAAACGCTCATTAAGCCACAAGCGTGTCCACCATTCCATTGTTACAAGATTCCCAAACCACTGATGTGCCAATTCATGTGCTACAACAACTGCCACCTGGGGGAATAATTGGGATATGTGGTTTTCAAGATGTAACTAACTCCATGGCAAGTATAAAAGCTGCAATCTATTTTATATGACAACAGAAATCTGGCATAGATCGAGGATGTCAAAGGAACCCATTTTTAATTGACATGGACTAAAATTTGAAGTGCTTTCTATCCAGTTATAAAAACAAAACAATTAATCTCAATATGTAAGATAAGCATGGAATAATTTCCATTATCCATTCCACCATTGAAGATTTCATTCTCATGTGATGCAATTAAAGTTACCCGTTGTTTATTTGCAGATGTTGAGTGTTGCTCGTCATATAGTAACGCTGTCTCACGATATGTGACCAAACCATAATTCTCCATAGCATCAACAGAAAAATCAGGTATAGCAAACATATCCAGTTTCGGTAGCGGGTAAGGCACTTCAAAGTAACTGCAGACAGACCGACTGACCGTATATAAGGCCAATGGAAATTTAAGAGATTGTACATTAAGGTATAAATTTCTAGGTGTTGCACAAACTAAAGGAATATATATTACTGAAAAGTTACCTTTTATATATATCCAATGTCTTCACGGCAACATCTAGAGCAAGCTTTCCTTGGCTAGCCTTACCAACTTGGCAGTATACACGAATTTTGGTACCTTCGATAATGAAAAGAAAATTGTACTAAGAGTTGGTATATTCATTTGGTTAAAATATACGAAGTGGCGTGATTAACTACAAAACCAATAATACAGTCATCCATTCCAGAAAATAGCTTTTAAGCAAGAAAATAATAACTATTCCATCTTCTTTTCTTCTTCTAAAAGGAAAAAAACAAATAGAGAGAGATAGAGAACGACACTAATGACAGACTATAATATTAGAATTCTGAAGGTTAAATTATGAATATTAACCTGATACGTACAGTCGATCAGACATTCAGATTAATTTCAAACAGTCAAGACACTAATAATAAAACAGGTCAGAAATTTATTTATGCAGAACAATCATTTACTTATGAATACTCAAATAAGGTCTCATTACTTTCACCATTTACTTATGCATAACAATCAGTAACATGCACTTTATTAAAGGGCATGTATATATCATTATTCTTATCATTCAGTGAAACATACTTGCAAACAGGCTGGCAATATAGGTCATAATGCCAAATAAAAAGGGAAAATTCACTCACCATGATTTTTTACTCTCGATTTTATATTTCAGGTCTCGATTTGGCCTTCCAAACTCCTCAATCTGCTGCCGCTTCCCTCTAGAAACCATATCCCTCATGAATCCATCTTGGCTCCGATGCGAGATGATCATCTTCATAGATTTCGTCCCAATTGGATTTTTAGGGTTTTTGGCCATTGTTGGTTTCATTTTTTTTAGAGCTAGAGAACGAAATGGAAAACGACGACCTATTTTCTTTTACTGGGTTATAAGCAATACGGCTAGGGTTTCACCCTTTCTAATTCCCTTTTTGCCCCCCCCTTTAGCTTTTGCATTAACCCATTATACTACTTAAGCCCGTTTTCCACCATACTTAGCTAATTTTCCATGCTATATTTAACCTAATAATAAACATGAATTTTACTTGCAAGTTAAGCACACCCACAATTTAGATGAAAATAAAAAAGAAACGGCTAGCGGGAAATGAAAATTAGCTTGAATTAGGAGCGCAGGAACGCTGTAATTATTAGCAGAAAATTTATTTCTAAATCTAAGTAAAACTTCTAAATTCACTTTCCGTAATTATTTTATTTAACAGTAGTTACTAATCTTATTAATTAAAGATTTCTTATTAATCGTTCGTTATTATGAATTAATTATTAAATATAATCTTAGTTATTAATCTCTTCTTCTTAATTATTAATCTCTACTTCTTAATTATTAATAGCAATCATTGATTTTTCATGATTAGCTTTAATTATTATATTTAAATTATTAACTATTTAATAGTAATTATGTAATATTAACTATATTTTTAATTATTCTTCTTAATTGTTAAATATTAAATATTACGGATTGATAATTAATTATTACTTTCTAATTGATTATTAATAGTAATTATTAGTTATAAATTATAAACAATCAATATAAATGTATTAAATATTAATTATTAGTTGTTAATTATATTAAAATATAGTCATATATTATAGCAGTCAAAAAATAAAAGTTGTGATAGGCTTTTATAACAACTGTCAAAATAACACAGTTGTTAAAAATAAGTTTATTACAACTTTTCTGGAAAAAAGTTGTAAAAAACATTTATTACAACGGTGCTTTTACCACCGTTGTAAAATTAAATTTGTAATATGGTGTTTTTGTTGTAGTGTGTCTGTCTTTCCACAACTCTTTATTTGATTGCTACAATATGCATAATTCCAATTTTATGGCAAGGCTAGTAAGGATGCCAAATAGGGCTACTAGCCTCAAAAAGCAACCACCGTCTAACAAAATCATTAAGAGTATATGTAAATATACATATACACACACACATACACACACACACGATAATAGCCAATGCTCTAGGTCTGTTATGGTAAAATTAAATTAAATTAACATATCATTATTAGTCTATCACTTATCATTTTTAAGTGAAATCGGTATACTAGTTTAAACGGTATGATAACAGTAAATTTATATTTTTTTACAGTAAATTTATCGTTTTATCTCATGTGTATATTTACTTTGCGTACTTTTATTATTGATATTTAAAGCCAAACAGATTATTAAATTTAATTCAGTAAATATATGAAATAATGTTTAACACTTTACTTCATTTTCCTTATATATTTTATTATGTAATGTTATAAAGTGTATAATGAAGTAGCATTGTAGTTTTAATACATGTCAAGTGACCATTCTTTTTTAGGCAAACAAGTAATTTACCACTATCAGTGTAATGGTTACCAAATTATCGGTACATTAGTCGTCAATAAATTGGTCTATCGTTAATGGTTACAGTAAACCACTTTGTCTTACTGGTAAAAATTGTATGGTAATTTTAACTATTACCATAACAGTCATAGTGTTCTTTAGATTAGTTGATTGTCCTGCTTTGGTTCATTGGCAACCTATTTATTGACTTAGTCCTAGGTTTCAATGGTATAAATTACAAATAATGCTTCAATTTCCCCCATATTGATATTTTTTATTCGTACCATACCTGTGGGACCCTTTGGCACAGAGCTAATCTTGACTGTGCATGCCAAGTTTGGCCCCCGTATATTTTCCACCTTAACAGACACCTTCTTATTTCACTTGATAGAGCATAACACTTATCATACATTATACACCACTAAAACTTCATACAACATGACATTTTAGTCTACTTAGAAAATTTAACGTTTTAAATTAATGTTGTTAATTGAAATTTAACTTAAAATTTAAAACTTAAATTAAATAACGAAACCTGAGATCTGAAATACGTTAAACTAAATGTTGCGAAAGAATGAATGTCATAGTAAAATACGCAAGTTGGTTCTTATTCGAGAAAATTTAGTTAAAGATTGTAAAATCATTGAAAAATAAAAAGTTGGCGAACTCATTTTTTTTTTAATGCTAGATCTTTTTTTGAAAAGGACATAATTTTTAGTTTCATTAAAATTCAAACATTTATTACTTTGAATTTACGATTTTGTCTTCAAAAAAAAGACGCAAAATCAGCTAGTGTATTTTGTGTATATTTACATGTTTTTTTCTTTCCCTTTTCAACTATGATTCACTTTTGAAGTTTTGAATAAGAAATAAAAAAGGGAACCTCACGTTGTGTCAGCCACATTTAATTTATATTATCTAAATTTGAAAAGACTTCTCTGCTTCTTCTCTCATCTCCTCATTTCCTTCTTTATACAAATAGCTCTTCTCCTTTATTTGCATACTCAGATCTGAACCAAGAAAAATCCCCACTTACGAATTCTTTTCTTTTTCCCCAAATCAAAGCATGTTCTTTTTTTCCACTCTTCTTCTTATACTTTGCACTTCGTATATCATTCTAAAAAAAGAAGAAAACCCGACCTTTTCTTCTTCCTCCTATAATCCACCAGCTCCGGCCTCCTATTACCAACCTACCACCTCCGACATCCCACCTCCCATCCAAAACTCTCTACCCAAAAAAACCTACGTCCACTCGTCCATCCTCCTCGAATCCCAAACATCAACCTTAATGAAATAATAAAGGTGCTGTCATCATTCATCACAGCTGTTCATTTTGAATAAGGTCTCATAACATCGTATTGGGCTCATTTACAGGCTCGGTCTTGTCTATTGTTATAATCAACAAGTATTAGCCGTTACAATGTTATATACGTCAAGTATTATACTAGCCGTTACAATGTTTTAATTAGCAAGTATTAGCTGTCACAATGTTATATACGGCAATTATTATACTAACCATTACAATGTTATAATCAGCAAGTATCAGTCGTTACAATGTTATATATGGCAAGTATTATACTAACCATTACATCTTTATGTATAAATACATGGTCTTTGTATCAATCTTATCTGTCAATAAAAATTCAAATGAAATTCTCTCTAATTCTAATTATGGTATCAGAGCACTGAATTGTCGAAAGGCATTATACATCCTATGCCAACTTGTTTCACCATCGAGAAGAGGGGATTTTTCTTTTTACTCAGTTTTTTCTCTTTTCGTTGTTTTTTCCCTTAAGGCTGCAGTTTGATACTGCCCCACCACGGCCAACGACAATGAAGCTACTTCCGCTCTGTCTGGCAGCAATGCCAATGGCTTATCTCCAAACCTCATGAACCTGATTAAGTCTAAGAGTCAAGTTATTACAACTTCTTTGGATGAAGATAATTATATACTATGGAAATATCAAAGTAGAGATTGCTCTTAAAGGTTATGGACTACAAGACTACATAAAAGGAACATTGGTTGCTCCATCAATAATGATTACCGATGAAGAGGGAAAAACAATATCAAATCCAGAATATATCAAATTCCAGAAGCAGAACAGCTTACTATCATCATGGCTTTTATCTTCTACCAGTTTTAATCTATTATCACAAATTGTTGGATGCAACTCATCATACGAAATATGGACTACTATAGAGCAAATTTTCAACTCCCAATCTGCAGCAAGGATTATGCAATACAGAAGGGAACTTCAAAATTGCAGAAAAGAAGATACAAGCATGAAAGATTACTTGGGAAAATTAAAAATACATGTGATAAATTAAATGCTTTTGGACACAAAATCAGTGACAATGAGCAAATACTTTTTTTACCGGAGAATATGAGTCGTTAATAACTGTTCTTGCTACACAACAGGCATTACCTGATCTAAGTTCGTACGATCTGCTCTCCTCGCTCATGAAGGCAGGATTGATCAAAGGAAAACAACACAGGGTGAGTTTTCTACTAATTACGTTGTAACTAAAAACAGGAAAACACAGGCAAGCAACAATAATATCAATGCAAATAGACAAGACAATCAGTATTCAAAGGGATTCCAATCACGAAGGGGAGGCTTTCAACTACAAAAGGCTGAGGACGTGGCAGATGGAACAATAACAACCGGGTAAAATGCTAAATATGTCAAAAGTGTGGTCACATAGCAAACAAATGCTATTTCAGGTATAACACTGACAATGGGCAGCAGTATAATCAAAACAATTCAGCTCAGAAGGCACCTGTAACACCCCGTATTTTCTGTGAATTTAAGAACTACAAATCTGAGTGTAATTAAAATATAAAATAAGAATCAGGGAAAACGGGTTGCGCCATTGCGTTCGTCTCGAAATTCTACTTGAAAACGAGTCCGAGTTTGTGAGAATCGGAGTCCGTATGACCAAGTTATGGCCCTCCAAAGTTTCAGGAATTTTCAGAGTTCAAAACAGCTCGAATTCGAATTCAAATTTCGAATTCAAAACCCTGAACAGACTGGGCGGGAAATTTCCCTCCCAGTACCCAGGTCGACTGGGGAGTCGACCCCCTCCCCCCCCCCGACCAGGTCGATTGGGCAGTCGACCTGGGGGTCGACCTGGTCCCCGAACCTGGTTTTGGGCCTGGGTGCATTCTTATGTATCTGGTCTCATTTTCTGCCTAGATTCATCTGCCTAAACCTATTTAAACAGCCCCAAACCTAGCCTTCTCTACACACAATTCTATTCTGCTTCTATTCTGCCTCTATTCTAAATAAAAATAAAAATGGCGTCACTACTCTGCTGGAATCAAAACTAGAAGCTAATCAACATCAACCTAAGCAACTCAATTCAAACTAGAGATTAAAGCTTCTGCAACGATTCTACAACAATTAAAGTTCTTTCTTTAATCCAACCAAGGCAAGTGCAGTTATTTTCCGATATAAACTTTAATCATAATTGTGAAATGATTGTAAATCTGAATTTGAGATTGTGTATGTTCTGTTCTGATCTATTTTATACTGTATCTCTTCTTCTTTCTGTTCTATAGCCAGGCTACTACGAGCCTGCGTCAATCTCCTAAGAGATTAACGCATGAACGCTAAAATGTTTGGGACAAATAATGAATGTGGCATAATTGGACATGGCTAATCTGTGACTGATTTAAGAAAAAGGACATAGGTTGTAAACTAGATTTAGATCTATGCATATTCTGTGAATTGGAAGATGAGGAACCATGGTATGTTAACATGTGACTTGAGACATTGGACATAACACATATTTTGAATTAAGATCTGTTATAACTAGATTGTTGGGCATATTGTTTATATCACAATCCATGATTTGAAAAAGAACATGACTTAGGTGTGAAGATCTACATTAAGATTTGATAACTGTCAAACGTGAATAACACCTAAGTAGGAGATTTTTGAATATATGACATGCACTGAAATCGATGGTTATATTTGGTATAATTTACATGTGAATTTTTTGTACTAGGCAAGTTGAACTAAAATGGGACATGTAAATTATGACCATAATCCGTGACATGTAAATTCATTGCAAACGTGGGGTATATGATCGTAGTGTGAATCATGACAACTGTTTAGGCATGCAAACTTAGGCCAAATTTATAATTAGGCAAGATATGTTTGTGAAACTTTAAGGAATGATTAAATCTGTTATATTTGCCTAATTTGCTTATTCTGCTATATTTGCCTAATCCACTAGTTCTGTTATATTGCCTAATCTGCTAGTTCTATTATATTGCTTAATCTGCTAGTTCTGCTCTACTGCCTAGTCTGCTGGATCTGTTCATCTGCCAAATCTGTCATCTGCTAAGTCTGCTGAAAATGCCAAATCTGTTATATGCTAAGTCTGCTAAATTACTTAATCTGTTGAATCCGTTAAGTCGTATAATCTGCGAAAATCTGTTATCTTCTATATCTATTAAGTTGATATATTCAGTCTGTTATTGACATAATCTGAATTAGCTATGAATAATTGACGTGTATATTAGGCGTGGGCATAAATGGTAAATTATTAATTAATTGGCCACAAAGATAAACATGGCTAACTCGAGGTTAGAATGAGTTTGCGGCATAATTCTGCCCGGAACCACCCGGCACATCTAGTGGCCGCAAACAATAGGCTCTAATGTGAGAAGTTAGTCATAACATGCTTGAAACCCGAGGTTAGACTCAGTTTGCGGCAGAAATCTGCCCGGAACCAACCGGCTTAACCAGTAGCCGCAAACTGTCAGTCTAATGTGAGAGGTCTGGGCATTAATATTTAATTAATGAAAATCTGAGATAAATATGATGTCTAAAACGTGTTGGGTGGATAGGATTAAACCCACTAGACTGATGAATTTAATAAATCTGTTCCGTGAATCTGTAGGCCCAATTACAAAGTTAGACAAATCTGTAAGTCTGTTAATCTGTAACGAGTTAATCGGTAAGTCTGTTAAATCTGTATATCTGATCCGTTAGTCTGAAAACTTGTCTGGGAACTAGTTGATCTGAATTATGTATGTCTGAACTTGTAAACAAGTTAATCCAAAATCTGTTAGTCTGGGGACACAAGGATAGGAAGGGAATTACTTGTGTCATCTGTTGTTTGGGACCCATATTAGTCAGTAACCCTTTCTGGTATCAAAACTTTGACCCAACAGTAGGTAGGGTCCGGGCACGCTTACTGAACTAATTATAAGCGGCTCATTCTGATAATGGCGAAGGGTGTTGATGGTGCGTTCCAACTGGGTCATGTGCGTGCATGGATCCCAGTCTGCCTTTGAGGATATAAGACGCTGTGACATCTGTAAATAGGTCTGTGCCAATTGGTTGTCACTTTAGGGAGTGATACACCCTACTGTGGGGCCGACACAGGGTATTTATGTATTAGGGAGCCGATCACTTGGGGTAGGGTTTTAGGGTACACTTAGTTCTATCTGTTTCTGTTGGTACCGTCTATTTCTGTTGGGTGGTAACACCTGTCTGTTTCTGCGTGGTACCGTCTGTTCGGGTGGTAAAGGCCCATTTACTAGTGTACACCTAATTCTACATTCTGTTTCCATAGGGATTAATCTGTTTTTGTACCTTCTGTTGGGGTGGTAAAGGCCCATTATTAGCATTCTGTTTCTGTCTATTTCTATTGGGGTGGTAAAGGCCTATTACTAGCATTCTCTTCTGTGGAAATTATTCTGTACCTGTTTCTGTTTCAGTTTAGACATTAGGGTGACACCCAATCCTGTATACTATTATTAGTGCAGAGAAGTGTAAAGCAGTAGCTTATATCATTCTGTTCTTCTGTTATATCTATTACACCTGTTACGGTTATCTCTCATCCAGTTTTATTTTCATGTCATGTTATTATTATCTGTTCATAACTGAAAATCACTGGACTTGCCAGACTTTTTGTCTGACCCTTGTTGTTTCGCCTCCTTTCTTCCGTTTCCCCCCTAGGTTTTCTAAGGAGGGAATACTCTAGCTTGATCCGGATTCCTTCTATTTGAAGTGCTTAAAGTATGGCTTGTCTTCTGCTGTGGGGATTATGATTTTAAACTATGCATTCTGAAGGCTTTTGTACAAGACTGATATTTTGTACTTGAATTCTGATATTGTGATTTGAAAGGATGTAACCAAGCTTATTTCGGTTTCTGTTGAAATAAAGTTATAAAATTTTCAAGTACTGTTTTATCTATCTTGTAAGTTTCTGTTCTGTTTACTAAAATGCTCCACCAAAGTTAAGGCATTCCCTTTGTGAGTGACCTTAACGGAGGTGGGGTGTTACAGCACCCCAAGCCAACATGGCTATGATGAACTCAAATTAGAGCGGTAATAATGCAAATAATAGTCAGAGTACAAGTAATAATGATGCAGGTAAAAATGAAGATAGCATTTTTGAAGAATGTTACCTATATTTTAGTGCCACTCATCACATAACAAGTAATCTCTAAAATCTTAACATTGGAAGCAGAAACTACTCAGGTATGAAAAGTTTACATATAGGGGATGGAAAAACTACATGTATAACAGACGTTGGAAAGGGTTCTATCCTAGGAAAAAGGCAATTTTAATTTAAAAACAATGCTTAGAGTACCTTTTATTAATAAAAACTTGTTAAGTGTATCAAAATTTGCCAATGACAATCATGTATTTTTTGAATTTCACCCCAAATTCTGTGTTGTTAATGATTTACTAAGTCACGAAATATTACTACAGGGTAATCTACATGATGGGCTTTCCAAGTTTGATACCTTGAAGACCAGAAACATTAGTGGCAAAATCTGGTGTAATACTGTAGGAACTAGTAATAATGATTGTAGTAAGGGTACTAATGTTAGTAGTAACAATGGATGTAATGGAGATGTAAGGAAATGTAGTATTGAATCATGGCATATGAGACTAGGACATCCTAACATTGAAACTGTAAAAACCTTTTTAAGCAATAATAATTTTTCATTTAATAAAAATTTACCTGTTGAGCACACATGTACACACTGCTAACTTGGCAAAAGTCATAAGCTTCCTTTCAGAGATTCTGAAATGAAGTATAGTAAACCTCTCGAGTTGATAGCTACTGATTTGTGGAGACAAGTACCACTGAACTCATATTAAGGACACAGGCACTACACCATATCAGCGAATTTGGCACACAGGGATGCAAATATATAATTCGGCTATAAGCGGTATCAAATTTGATAATGCTCAAAGCCGTCTCAAACTACATTTTGTAATCCGCACCATCCCAAACACCCTTAATTTGATCGTCCATCGACGACGCCCCGAATCAGTTAATTTGATATGGCTTTGGACCGTATGAAATGCATATCAAAATTTTCCCTCCTTACCTCCACTCAGGCACAATCGACTTTTGCCACATCAAAACTTTCGGCCGAATTATCCTCTTTATATTTTGCAATGGAGACCACCGAATACCCAAATTAGGGTTTTGGTAATCAACTGACGTCCTTTGTCAATAAGCCATCCACCGTAGTCCATGAGTTATCGTCACCTCGTGCTCCCTTCAGCTGAACGGCGAAGCCTTAGTGCACCGCTATCCATCCTTATCATCGCCACTGGAGGTGAGTACTAGATCATGGTTAAATTTAAATATGAATTGGTTTTGATTTGGGTTTAATTTGAATTCTAATTGGGTTTAAATTGGTTTTAATTTGAGTTTCCATACCTTAGTTCAAAAATATGAATGATAGATAGTTGCATGTGCTTATCTACCTAGAATTCATGCTGCTATTGTGTTTAAATTGGGTATTATCCCCAGTTTTATAGTGCGGCAATGTATTTGCTATCATTTACTTGTGTTGTATTTGTCTACCTTGAACTCAGACACTTTTACTTGTGTTGCCCTGCTAATTTGTGTGTATTATTGTACTATATACACTGATCCTTACTAATCTGAAGTTGAATCTTTGACTAAAGGAGAGATTCTTATTGGAAAAGGATTGAATCAAGAAACAAATTTACAATGACCTGGTGACACTCGATGGGGATCACACTATGGTACACTTATTAGACTTATTACTATGTTTACTTCTATGCGTGAGGTGTTAGAAATTATTATGGATAACGGTATTAGTTCAGAACAAAAGGTCGATGCACAAGTTTTGCTAGACATAATGCACTCATATGACTTTGTGTTTACCATGCACTTTATGAAAAATATCTTAGGAATAACTAATGACTTGTCAATGACATTGCAAAAAAAAGATCAAGAGATTGTAAATGCGTTGAATTTAGTAAAAATATCAAAAATGCGCCTACAAGACATGAGATGTAATGATGTGAAGTGGGAATCTTTGTTAGAGGAAGTGTTATTATTTTGTTCTTTGAATGGAATTGTTGTACCTAACATGGATGATGTGTACGTAGCTCGTAAACATTCAGGACGGAGAGCTGAAAAAAATTACAAATTTACATCACATACGAGTCGACGTTTGCAACACCATCATAGATTTGCAACTCTTGGAACTAAACAATTGGTTTTATACAGAGCAAGATAGCGAGTTGCTTTTGTGTATGGGAAGTCTTAATCCAATCAATTCATTTTCTGCTTTCAACATTGAAAAGTTGATTAAATTTGCTCGATTTTATCCATTTTTCTATGTATAATATTGTGGTACTTGAGAATCAACTTGAAACTTATATTATGGATATGCGTTCGGATGATAAATTTTTACATATCAATATATAATTTTTTTATGGATGATTGTTGTTGCCCCCTTCTCATATATATTCCTATATTCGCCCCTGACTATTATAACATGTGTGTGCATGCAGCAGCCTCTGTCATTTGGATGAGGCTAATAAACATGTACTTGGATGAAGCTAATAAACATGGATTTAGTTGTCGGTTTTCTCTTCTTTAAATTTTAGTTGCTGCCTTTTGGATGAAGCTAATAAGCTTGGATCTGCCAGTGGTTCTTGTTTGGTTTGAGATTACCTTGGTATTTTTTTCTGATAGAATGCAATGTTGCTTGGCTAGTTTATGATCTTTTGTCTGTTTTGGAGGATGTTCATCTTGAAAGAAGCATTGATTCAACAGGTGGCTGCATTTTAATGTATCTTCTTTAATGTAATGAAACAGCGTGTATCTTATTTAATGTAATGTAATCAAATAGCATGTACCATTATACATTGTAATGTAATGAAATATTTCATACATTTGTTTCGTTTGCTGTTACAATTGTGAATTAGTGTATCCTATGTTATATATGCTTTGTGTTACAAATAATATATGCTGCAGTTTCTGCTTATATATATATATATATATATATATATATATATATATATATATATATATATATGTGTGTGTGTGTGTGTGTGTGTATGTGTATATATATATATATATATATATATATATATATATATATATATATATATATATAAGATATGGCTTACAGTTGTATTTACTTATACTTTAGATACGGCCAACAGTCACATTAGGATACGAGTTTGAGCCATATCTAAAAATTTAACACGCCGTTATTTGTTACGGCTTTTTGTCGTGCCTACATGCTTTAGATGCGGCTAAAAACACAGCCTAATCAGCATATATGGTGTAGTGAGGTACTATCTTTTCTTTGTAGATGCCTATTCGAGATATACTTGGATATACATGCTAAAGAATAAGTCAGAAACATATAATACTTTGACACAATTCATAACTCATGTGGAAAACAAACTAATTGTAGTGTCAAAACTATCCAAACAGATGGTGGGGGAGATTTAAGCCATTGACTAATTATTTTATTAAAAGAGGAATCAAATATAGGCTAACTTGTCCTTATACATCTGAACAAAATGGTTTGGTTGAAATAAAACACAGGCACATTGTAGAGACTGGTCTCACACTAATGTCTCAAGGCTCAGTACCAATGAAATATTGGAATGAAGCTTTCTACACTTTAGTTTTTCTTATCAACAAATTACCAACTAAATTTTTATAAAACGAAACTCCATATGAAATGATATATAATATTAGACCAGATTACAGTTTTTAAAAAATTTATGGTTGTCTGTATTTTCCATGCTTAAGATACTATAATAGGCACAAACTAAGCATGAAATCAAGCCCATGCATTTTCATTAGGTATGCTCAGAATAAAAAAGGATATAAATGCTTAGACAAAAATGGAAGAAATTATATTTCTAGACATGTAGTTTTTGATGAAAACACTTTTCCACCTGCAGGATAAGCAGCAATATGGACATGCACCAACAAACACAGCAAGGACATCATATGATAACAAGGTCAAAGAGTGGCATATACAAAATTAAAGTGTATAACATCTCAGTTTTGACGTTGAACCAATCAACTTCGAGCAAGAAATAAAATCAAAAAAGTGGAAAGAGGCTATGGATGTTGAATATCAGGCTCTCACGAAAAATAATACATGGAGTTTAGTGAAACCACCTAAACATAATAACATCATTGGATGTAGACGGGTATTCAAATTAAAGAGAAAGGAGGATGAAACTATTGACAAGTACAAAGCTAGATTGGTCGCTAATGGTTATGCACAACAATTTGGATTTGATTTCAATGGGACTTTTTCTCCAGTCATAAAACCCACAACAATTAGAATCATACTAACCATTGCAATGAGAAAAGGATGGAACATAAGGCAGTTGGATGTCAACAATGCTTTCTTAAATGGGGAGTTGACTGAAGAAGTTTATATGCATCAACCCGAAGGTTACAATTATGGCAACAAATTATGCAACTTACATAAGGCTATATATGGTTTAAAACAATCTTCAAGGGCTTGGTACGAAAAACTCAAGTTAACCTTATCCAACACGAATTTCTTACAAGCTAAATCAAATAACTCGTTATACATGAAGAGAAGCACACACGGAACTATCTATATTTTGGTATACGTAGACGATATGTTGATAACAAGAGATAACTGCCAAGAAATAAACAACATCATACGAAGACTGGATCAAAACTTTACTATAAAATACATGGGGGAACTAATTTTTTTTCTTGGAATACAAACTATCAAGAAAAATAGCAGAGAATTATTCTTATCTCAACAAAATTACATTTCAGAAATCTTGCACAGGGATAAAATGCATCAAGCAAATTCATTACCAACGCCAATGTCAAGCAACCTAAGACTTTCTAAATACAAAGGCGAAGCCATCAACAACATCAAGGAATATAGAAGCTTAATAGGAGCTCTTCAATATGCAATTGTTACTCGTCCAGATATATGTTAAACTGTTAATAAATTAAGTCAATACATGTAAAATCCTAAATCGGAACATTGGATAGCAGTTAAAAGAATACTACGATACTTGCAAGGAACGAAATACCATGGTATAATAATAAAATCTGAGAAAGAACTTAGCTTACAATGTTTTAGTGATGTAGATTGGGTAAACGATAGTGATGACCAAAAATCATTCTCAGGGTATTGTGTTTATCTTGGCTCTAACATAGTATCTTGGTGTACAAAAAAGCAACATAAAACTTCCATGTCCAGTACGGAGGCAGAGTATCGAGCCTTGGAAAGCGCAACGGCCGAAGTTACTTGGATACAGCTACTATTGGAGGAGCTATGGTTTACTCTAAACCGAAAGCCTGTTATTTGGCGTGACAACAAGAGTACGGTGTCTCCATCACTCAATCCGATTTAACATTCGAGGACAATGCATCTTGAAATTGATCTTTATTTTGTTAGAGACAAAACTCAGATAGGAAAACTGGCAGTTTATCATGTCCCTGCGTATTATCAGTGAGCTGATATGCTTACAAAAGCTTTGTCTACCAAGAATTTTATGAGATTGAGGGGGGATCTAAAAGTCATTGATAGAGGCAGAGATAGAAATAGGAAAGTAGTTGATGGAGGCAGAGATAGAAATGGGAACCTTAGTTTGGTTTGAGATAGAAATAGAAATGAAATTTTCTCTAATTCTCAATAAACCTCCCCTTTAACTGCCACCGCCATCCCGTACAATCGCTCCACCACCCGCATACCTTTAAACCACCCTCGCAGCCACCAAATCCCATACCTCAGATCCATCGCTCGCCCTAGAATGAACTCACATCTTCTTCTTGCACCATCGTCCCCCTCTGCGCAACCCAAACCCACCAACTCCATAGCCTCAACAACCTCTGAAAACTCCTACAGCCCATACAAGCCCAGACCCGAGATTTGTCTGTCACTGTGCCACTATCTTTCCCCTCCGTCTTCTTCTTTATATATACATAAAAGGAGATTTTAAATTTCTTTCCATATGCTATCAATTTGTCATTATCGAAGTTTGTTTGCATGTCGTCTTGTTTCCGTTACCCGTCAGTAATCCATGGAAGGTGAGACTCACTCGTGACTAACATTATTTTTGCAAATTTGTCAACATCACATGAAATGTGGGTGTTATTCACATTAGCTATTAGTCGATAATCACATGATGTTAATTGCTATTTGTATGAATTAATTATCATTGATTGTTGATTGTGTGATTGTTATTATGATTGGTTATCTAATTTGTTCACTTATTTTTACATCATCTCTGTTGTCACACTGCAATTTACCGACATTGTAATTGTTAATAAAATCATTATGCATTGAAATGGTATATACTCAAAAAATTTGAATTGGGATACGATTAGAAATGATATATATCTGATTATTAAATCACTATATGTTGAAATGATACATACCTGAATCAAATGATCATAGGATATAAAATTATATACAAACAACGTTGGTCAATAAAATTATTTTACAAAATAAAAAATTATGTTTTGACCTAAACAAACCAATTTGGAAATTTAATTTATATTTTAAGTTAAATTAATGATTGAAATATTTAAACTTGAATTTATGAATTTAAAACTTAGTTAATTTAATTAATGATTATTTTAAGGTATATACTTGATTCTTAATTTATAAATTAAATATTTAACTCATTTAAATTAACTGCATGAAAGATTTGATTTAATTTAAAATTTAATTGATATATGATTTTTTTTAACTATAATTATTTAATTGGTTTAATGATAAAATATGAATTTGAAGAATTTGATTTATATGATAAAATCTGATACTTAACCTTAAATGTGTTTTAAACCCATGTAATGAATGAAAATTGAATTTAGAATTTAAGTTTTAACCCAAACTGAAGTTAATGGTTTAAATACAGGAATTTAAATTGTAATGTAACTTAAACACTTTGTAGCTATATTGTTTTAATTTTATGTTTGTTTGAATCGAAAATTGAAATCTGAATAAATGTTAAATCGAATTTTGAAAATGTGGATACTTGGTTTGGATTGAATTATTATTGCAAATTAGTATTATTTTATATTAAACTATTTTATTTAAATCAAGTACTCTTTTACTATGCATTTTCATAACTATCACATATTTTACAACTATTTTAATAAAACTAATTTATATATTGTTTTAACCATTATATATTTTTATACTATTTGAGTTGACTTTTATAAACTAAATTTAACTATTATATTTTGAAACTATCTTATTTGTACTAATTTATATAAATTTTATTAACTATTATATATTTTATAATTATTAAGTTAAACTATTTTACATTAAAGCTAACTATTTTAAATTAAATTATATTTCTAATTCGAGCAATTAATTCAGAATTATTTGGATATATAGATTTCATCGAATAACAATATTTGTGATATTGAAATCTAAAATCAAAATATGAACTTTGAAAATGAACCAAATATTTATTTGAGTAAATGACAATGAAAATCAATATTTGAAGTTAATAGATTTGTGACAATGAAATATGATATTGATTTTAAATATAAATGGCCACTATGTGAAATAATTATTTGGCTGTTCAAGGGACCGAGGTCGGATATTGTCATACTCTCTACCAGTATCGAACCACATTATCAATGTGACGGCAAAGAATTTCGCTCGGTCCGAACCAGTCGCTAAACCGATCCAGGCCGTTCGAAACGCCCTATCGTTTGAGAACACGACAAAACAGAACGCATACAGAAGAACATTTCATTGTATATTACAACAATGCATCAGATTACAGGGATATACAGAGTATGAATAAATATTACACAGAAATATCAGAGATTTAAATTACATTTAAATACATCGCAGCGGAAAATAATACAATACACAACTAGAAGTAGATATACGGATACAAAGCTTTCCGGATATCGTTCCAGCTGTAAACCAGGATCCTGTGAATATAAATCTGCAAAACCAAAACTACTAGCTGCCCGTGTCAAAATAAGGGCACCCAGAGTTTAGGTTAAAACAATAAACTCCAGGTCAGTCATGTGACTGGTGTGAGAACTAAAACAGTTTTTAATCTTTATTTTAAAGTTAGGTAAATCAAGGGACCACGCCGTATAACACGGAACGGGTTTCCTCCCAAGAATACCAGTGCATAAAACAAAGCAGCGCAATGCTAAATAAAGAAAAATGAAGCTGTTATAAGACCCAGGTCCTATCACACAATGCAACGCAAGCCGGGGGATAGGGTTTTTACCTTATAACAGCCAAAGAATGCTTGATACGTTTAAAACAAATCATTTGATACTATAATAAGTGCATAGTGTACAAAACAACTTCAAATCATAAGTATAAATCATAGGCGGCATGAGCGCCCCATCCCACTATGTCACCATATATAGGTTTACAAATAAAACCGCAAAGTCACGTATTTGGAAATTGGATTTCCGTCTATGAACCGAGGCAAAAGATAGTCCTCAACCTATTCGAGACAATCTAGCCCATGTCTCAGGAACAGCCGCAACTGCCCCATGGAGCGACAGGGCCGGTCCACCGATGTGGATTATTATGCCTGAACACTACGTCTCCCCGCCCTTTGGGGCGTAAATGAGCCAACTAGATGACTCCATCGGTTCGAGAACGACCGATCAATCCGAGGCGCCTCGCAACAGCAACAACCACATAAATCAAACTCGTCAGGGCGTGTAAAACCACTGACGCCACTTTCTAGCTAGAAGAAAACGCATGCCCTCCCTGAGGTCCGTCTCCCGTTTTTGGTTCATACCGGGTGTGAAACACGCGAGGTAAACGTTACACAAAGCAACGCCACAAAGGCCTTGCTTTGATCATCACCACAAGACTTTGCTTTTCAACAGAAGCCTCGATCAATTGCCACTTAGGCATGCCACACAGGCAATTCACTCCATGCGTTTGATATCCATCAATATATAACCCCTGAGCTCATACGCCTCAGAGAAGGGCGTTAAGCAAGAGAATAAATTCTCCGCCGCCAAGCAGATATATATTTAATGGAGATCAATCACACAGACTAAAATCCATTGTCAGACACACAGTCCATTTACAAGTCCGTTCTGGGTCTGAACGAAACCGGAGGCACCTAGTACCCCGCATATCCATCGATCTCCAAGTACGTTTGGACGATCACTAACTGTTTCCATCTTCTTGGGTGTACAGCCCAATCAAGATCATCAGTAATTACCCAAACGACGTGAAGACTTCCGGTCTTCGACCATCGTCTTCATCTTCGACTTATCGTCGTATCAGTTATCCAGAATGGGATAAACCCGGTCTTTCCGAATACCTCGCGTATATTTTAAATAAGTGTTACACAAACACAACATACGCCTCATTCCAATCCATTAGTCACTAACCGTAAATTAATCAAGAGAATAATTCCCTAAATATTAACCCCGAAGGCCGAAACCAACATCAGATCAATATCCAGAAAACCATTCTGCTTGGCCAACCGACAGTTAGTTTCTAAATTTCACATTCATAGGGAAATGTTCCCATTAATTTTATCCAAGATAAATTTCTTGAATTTATTCTTCTTTTGAATTTCGATTCAACTAGTCGAGATTAACGAACCTTACCGAAGTAATCATTGGTTTTAATTTCCCAATCCCAACCTATTTATCCCATGAAGTAAAACTGGTAATACTTCATATCTAACACCACAGTGTTATCGGTAAATTCAATTACCATTTCACGTTCAAATCTAATTAAAGATTTAACTATCGCCTGGAGCAAAACTGGTGATACTCCATTTCGATTATTTCAATTTAATTAAAGATTCATTAAAACTTCACTTAGTTTTAATCTGTGACTGGGTTAAAGAATCAGTGTCATTTAAAACACGGTTCACGATAAACCCAAAATCACATCACATTTCAATCAGTCCCTAATTGTAAATTAGCAAGTGAGCAATTCCCTAAGTATTAATCCCGAAGGCCGAATCCAACATCAGATCAATACCTCGGAAACTATTCAACTTAACTAATCTCCAGTTAGTTTCTGATTTTCTTAACTCCTTTAGGTTTAAGAACTGTATTATTGAAGATACCGTTCACGACAACCCACAATCACATTTCATTAATGATCGGGTTAAAGAACGAGCGTTATTTAAAACACTGTTCACGATAAACCCAAAAATCAATATCAATTCAATTCCAATTAAATATTATTTAATTGGTACACTTCATTAAATCTAAATAAAAAGATTTAATCATTTCTCAACTGGGTTCAAGAACAGTGTTAGTGAAGACACCATTCACGACAAACCCAAATCACATTTGATATTCAATATAAGGCTCTGAATAGAAAATATATCGGCTTATAATCAATATCAAATTCTACGATTAACAAATGTCGTATTGGAAATAACGATACAAATATATCTTTCAAATTTCCATAACAACACCTGTAGAATCACGAATTCCAACATCGAAATATTCCGAAGACAATTTCGATTCAAATCCACTCCAATGCAATCATTGGATATTCTGGTTATTTTTAAAACCCTTTTCGAATTCAATTTATTTATTTAAAAATAAATAGAATTATAATTCTAGTTCAAAACTAGTTCATTTCGATAAAAATCTATTTTTATCCTTTCAAATATGGAGTTTTTCATCCCAATCCTTTCTAAATCATTTCTTATGATTTTACACAAATTATTACTATTTTTAATAATTTTATCAAGGCCCGTACAGTCGATTTCCATCAATGGCCATCGAACTGCACTTACAGCGACCTTTTTCAAATTTGATTTGGACGTAACTCCAAATCCAACCGTTAGATTTCTAATTTCTAATATTCGTTAGAAAGCTCTTTTCGATACGAACCGAACGGTTCCGGTTTTAGGAGAATCCGACGGTCGAATCTCCCGTAATGTCCGTTTGAAATAAATGGTCGAAATTCACGAACTGCCGCGGCGCGGCGCGTTCTATTCAGGCCATTATATTATATATATAATATATATTTCGTCGATTTCTATTTAAAACGAATTATATAAATAGTTTTAAATTCGTTTCAAAGGCAATTTCAACTTCCGTTTCAGTTCAAATCAAAATTGAATTCTTCTCAATAAATTCGTTTTAAAATTCATTTCTATTCAATTCAAATTTCAATTCATTTCAATTCGCTTTCAAATCAATTTGAATTCGTTTTCAATTCAATTCATTTCGAAATCGTTTTTAATTCAATTTATTTCGAAATCGTTTTCAATTCAATTCATTTCGAAATCGTTTTATATTCAATTCTTTTCGAAATCGTTTTATATTCAATTCTTTTCGAAATCGTTTTATATTCAATTCTTTTCGAAATCCTTTTATATTCAATTCTTTTCGAAATGAATAGAATCGATATAAATATCGTTCACGTCAAAATGGCGTCAATCTAATCAACACGGCTTCATAAATTTCTATTTTCAAATATTCTATTTCAAATATTTCTTTTTCAAAATAGTTGTTATTATCAAAATATTTCGTTCAACACATGAACAATCTCAATGAATGAGTACTGTCAACACATGAACTTTTATTTTATAATGATAAAGATGTAAATTTTATTACTAAAATATTTCGTTCAACACATGACCAATCTCAGTGAATGAGTACTGTCAACACATGAACTTTTATTTTATAATATTCTTTATTTTTCAAATTGGAATGAGGCCCAATCAATTACCATATAAAATTAATTATATGGATTTTCATACAACACATGTATATAATAGCATTGAAAATAATCAACCATCAACCAAAGTGCACTACACTGTATAAGCATCAAATATAGATATTCAACGCTTATAACAGCCTGTCAATCAATCGATCGACATTTTTAATCAATCAGGATGAGTGAACTTCAGATTTCATCCTAACACCCGTGTGGGGTTTCAAACAATCAAACAAATATTTTATTTGTGCGGTTGGGCGATGTGTAAAATTTATCGTCCCAATCAATGTCCTTCAAATAGGTGTACATAAACAAACCGTCCGGTTTGTAAATGAATATTTATTTATTCACATTCACTATATTCATATTCACGTTAAAAAATTATATTTTTAACGATAAAACATTTTATTTCAACCTATGAATTTCTATTCAATTCATTTATTCAATAAAATGATATTTTTATTTTTCTAACATATTTTAGAAAATTTCGGCGGCATAACGGCACGATACTAGAAACGGGATGAGGCCTAGCCTTATCCCCGGTCTAGTGAAGGCCCACGCCATTCACGCATCAATCAAATCACCAAACAACCAAATTCTACTCAAATCATATAACTAATCTATGCAACCAAACAAACAAGTCCATGGTCTGTGGACGATTGTGTCGGGTGCTACTAAGCACCGTCTGCATCCTAGTATATATATATAACTAGAAAAATTAAATTGAAAAGTGAGGAGTTCTCACATATAGCTATCCTAGCTCCACGGCACTTCCTTTGCAGAATACTTCGTCGTTCTCGCCTTTTTGTCGCTTTCGCCCGTATTCTCTACATATGTAAGAATCGAATTTTTACGATGCTATTCAATATATAAAAATATGATTTTTACTTCGACTTTCAATATATAAAAATCTGATTTTTACTTCGACTTTCAATATATAAAAAAATCTGATTTTTACTTCGACTTTCAATATATAAAAATCTGATTTTTACTTCGACTTTCAATATATAAAAATCTGATTTCTACTTTCAAACCTTTTTCTATACGAAAAATCAAACCTTTTTCTATACGCAAAATCAAACCTTTTTCTATATGAAAAATCAAACCTTTTTCTATTCTAAAGTTCAAATCTTTTCTTATTTAAAATCTAAAAATAAAATCAGTTTTAAAATTCTTTTTTAAAAATTCATTTTTCATTTCTTTTAAAAATCAGTTTATATATCTTTAAACAAAATCAGTTTTTTAAAATTCCTAAAAATCAGTTTTTATGCAACTTAAAAGAAAAAAACAGTTTTTATCTTTTTTTTTTAAAATTCAGTTTTTATTTTCTTTTTATATCAGTTTTAACTCTTTAAAAACAAAACAGTTTTCATTTCTTTAAAAAAAACAGTTTTTAAATTATTATAAAAGAAACAGTTTTTAAATTATATAAAAAAAACAGTTTTCAATTTACTGTAAAACAAAAATATAAACAAAACAAAATAATCTAAACGTTCACCTCAGGCTGCGAAGAGGGAGGGCTCGATGGTGTTCGTCGGTGGCGAGCTTCAGGCGGCGTCGCTGTGGCGTTCGAGGTGGAGGCTTCGATTGCGTCGCGACTAGGAGAGGTGTTCGAGGGGTTTCGAGGTGAAGGCGGCTTCGAGGTGGGGGCGGCGTCGAGGGGTTCGTCGGTGGCAGGCTTCAGGCCGCGGCTTGACGAAATTAGGGTTCTTTTTTTTTTTTTTATCTGGTAAATGAACAATGAATCGGGGGGGGGGGGGGGGGCAATTAAGAAGAAAAAGGGGGGAAAAGGAAATTAAAATAATATTTTTTTAATTATTTAATTATTTAATTTGTAAAAAGGTTGACTTTTACATACGACCTCGAAACGAGGTCCACCGCCGGTCGTCCACAGCGTTTTACCCCCATTCCGAACACAATGGGATATGTATCGTAAGCTGGTTTGATCGTTACAATCAGTTTCCGTTGAATTTACAATTTAAATCCTTATATTGAATTTTAAACGTACATTTCAAATTACCGGGGTCACATACTAACTAGAAAAATTCCAGAAAAATATTTTCTAGTTTCGTATTGACGATACGGTCCTAACAAAACTAATTTCGTCGAATTCTGAGACCGTATGAAAAATGGCCAATTTCCAGTCGATTAAATTCAACAGAAACTGGTCAAACGCGTTTTCTTTTGCCACGCTCACATATTGATTCAGAAAATTATGAAATTTGAAACCTAGCAATAACTTGACATCACGGACCCAACAAAACTAGTTTCGTCGAAATCCGAGGTCGTCTGCAAAATTTCCATTTTTAAGGGCCTGAATTCCATAGCGACTATTCAGAATTTTCAACTGGACATATCTTTTGATTCCCGCTATCAAAATTTGATTATTCGGATTCGTTGGAAAGATATTATCAATTAGATCCCATTATTTTTGGTTTCACTAAAATCCGGATTGTTTTGCACCCGGTACATTCAATTGAAGTTTGAAATCGAATTATCGAACTACCGCGCCATTTTCAATTCTATTTATAATTATATATAAATATTTATTTTCTAACGACGACGCGTATAATATATACGATCGAATTATATTCAAAATAAATTTCTCGTCGATTTTATTTAAAATAATTCATTTTAAATAATCAAAATTCGCTAAAATTGCCAAAATAAAAATTTCAAACTGGCTCACATTTTACGGGTTGTTACAATCTCCCCCACTTAAAACTTTTCGTCCCCGAAAAGGAACAAAGTCGAAAGTGGTTTGATTAATCAACTCTACGTTCGATCTGGCTTTCATTCTCCAACTTTTCAGTTTCTGAGAATTTTCAAAATTTCAAAAATTTGGCTAACACCCTAAAATTTCGAAAAATTTCGCCATAACCTCCTCTGCACCGGGAGCATCGGGAAATTTCAAATAGCTTCCCCGGTCCTTCAGATCTCAAAAAGAAAAAGAAAAAGCCAAGCGACTAGCCAATAGGCTCATAAAATCATCATCACCCAAACAAAACAGTAAATTATGTAGTAAACATGTACCTATTTGTCGGGCAAACAAATTTTATTCTCTGCTCTAGCCTCCTTGCTATGACCTGTTCAATGATATATATGTATATGCAAGCAAATGCAACCAATTTTCAATACAATTCAATATGTGATTCAATTAGGCTAAATGGCTAAAAATTAGCAAACAAATAAACAAACAACACAAACATCAATCAATTAGTGAATTTAACATTTCAAATTCATAATTTTGATATATATACTGAAAATCTTGTTTTTGATGCCAATTTACAACAATGTGTTCTAGCTATATATAAGTTTTGGTTCTCACACCAGCCTAATGGAAATATATAGAAAATCACACCTTCGAAACACGAACATAAATACTGATGATGTCATGACAATCATCAGTACCATCTTCGGGCGACTAGAGTGTGATGCTATATCTATCCAATATATTAAAACTTCGAATACACGCGGATCAGACGTATACGCAAAATCTATATATACTGGATTGTCCACATTAATATAAATAAATAATCAAATACGAATAGTTGATTTAGATTTTCAAAACAAAAATGGTTTTCATTTTCAAAAATATACTCTTCACACTCGTTCTAGGATACTACTAATCCCATCTCTAACGAGTCATTCCATTGGATATTACTAACCTAATATCTGATGAATTCTTTCGTACAGTTCTAATGTGTCTTGTTCTCCGAGCTTTGTAAACCAAAGCTCTGATACCAACTGTGACGACAAAGAATTTCGCTCGGTCTGAACCAGTCGCTAAACCGATCCAGGCCGTTCGAAACGCCCTATCGTTTGAGAACACGACAAAACAGAACGCATACAGAAGAACATTTCATTGTATATTACAACAATGCATCAGATTACAGGGATATACAGAGTATGAATAAATATTACACAGAAATATCAGAGATTTAAATTACATTTAAATACATCGCAGCGGAAAATAATACAATACACAACTAGAAGTAGATATACGGATACAAAGCTTTCCGGATATCGTTCCAGCTGTAAACCAGGATCCTGTGAATATAAATCTGCAAAACCAAAACTACTAGCTGCCCGTGTCAAAATAAGGGCACCCAGAGTTTAGGTTAAAACAATAAACTCCAGGTCAGTCATGTGACTGGTGTGAGAACTAAAACAGTTTTTAATCTTTATTTTAAAGTTAGGTAAATCAAGGGACCACGCCGTATAACACGGAACGGGTTTCCTCCCAAGAATACCAGTGCATAAAACAAAGCAGCGCAATCCTAAATAAAGAAAAATGAAGTTGTTATAAGACCCAGGTCCTATCACACAATGCAACGCAAGCCGGGGGATAGGGTTTTTACCTTATAACAGCCAAAGAATGCTTGATACGTTTAAAACAAATCATTTGATACTATAATAAGTGCATAGTGTACAAAACAACTTCAAATCATAAGTATAAATCATAGGCGGCATGAGCACCCCATCCCACTATGTCACCATATATAGGTTTACAAATAAAACCGCAAAGTCACGTATTTGGAAATTGGATTTCCGTCTATGAACCGAGGCAAAAGATAGTCCTCAACCTATTCGAGACAATCTAGCCCATGTCTCAGGAACAGCCGCAACTGCCCCATGGAGCGACAGGGCCGGTCCACCGATGTGGATTATTATGCCTGAACACTACGTCTCCCCGCCCTTTGGGGCGTAAATGAGCCAACTAGATGACTCCATCGGTTCGAGAACGACCGATCAATCCGAGGCGCCTCGCAACAGCAACAACCACATAAGTCAAACTCGTCAGGGCGTGTAAAACCACTGACGCCACTTTCTAGCTAGAAGAAAACGCATGCCCTCCCTGAGGTCCGTCTCCCGTTTTTGGTTCATACCGGGTGTGAAACACGCGAGGTAAACGTTACACAAAGCTACGCCACAAAGGCCTTGCTTTGATCATCACCACAAGACTTTGCTTTTCAACAGAAGCCTCGATCAATTGCCACTTAGGCATGCCACACAGGCAATTCACTCCATGCGTTTGATATCCATCAATATATAACCCCTGAGCTCATACGTCTCAGAGAAGGGCGTTAAGCAAGAGAATAAATTCTCCGCCGCCAAGCAGATATATATTTAATAGAGATTAATCACACAGACTAAAATCCAATGTCAGACACACAGTCCATTTACAAGTCCGTTCTGGGTCTAAACGAAACCGGAGGCACCTAGTACCCCGCATATCCATCGATCTCCAAGTACGTCTGGACGATCACTAACTGTTTCCATCTTCTTGGGTGTACAGCCCAATCAAGATCATCAGTAATTACCCGAACGACGTGAAGACTTCCGGTCTTCGACCATCGTCTTCATCTTCGACTTATCGTCGTATCAGTTATCCAGAATGGGATAAACCCGGTCTTTCCGAATACCTCGCGTATATTTTAAATAAGTGTTACACAAACACAACATACGCCTCATTCCAATCCATTAGTCACTAACCGTAAATTAATCAAGAGAATAATTCCCTAAATATTAACCCCGAAGGCCGAAACCAACATCAGATCAATATCCAGAAAACCATTCTGCTTGGCCAACCGACAGTTAGTTTCTAAATTTCACATTCATAGGGAAATGTTCCCATTAATTTTATCCAAGATAAATTTCTTAAATTTATTCTTCTTTTGAATTTCGATTCAACTAATCGAGATTAACGAACCTTACCGAAGTAATCATTGGTTTTAATTTCCCAATCCCAACCTATTTATCCCATGAAGTAAAACTGGTAATACTTCATATCTAACACCATAGTGTTATCGGTAAATTCAATTACCATTTCACGTTCAAATCTAATTAAAGATTTAACTATCGCCTGGAGCAAAACTGGTGATACTCCATTTCGATTATTTCAATTTAATTAAAGATTCATTAAAACTTCACTTAGTTTTAATTTGTGGCTGGGTTAAAGAATCAGTGTCATTTAAAACACGGTTCACGATAAACCCAAAATCACATCACATTTCAATCAGTCCCTAATTGTAAATTAGCAAGTGAGCAATTCCCTAAGTATTAATCCCGAAGGCCGAAACCAACATCAGATCAATACCTCGGAAACTATTCAACTTAACTAATCTCCAGTTAGTTTCTGATTTTCTTAACTCCTTTAGGTTTAAGAACTGTATTATTGAAGATACCATTCACGACAACCCACAATCACATTTCATTAATGATCGGGTTAAAGAACGAGCGTTATTTAAAACACTGTTCACGATAAACCCAAAAATCAATATCAATTCAATTCCAATTAAATATTATTTAATTGTACACTTCATTAAATCTAAATAAAAAGATTTAATCATTTCTCAACTGGGTTCAAGAACAGTGTTAGTGAAGACACCATTCACGACAAACCCAAATCACATTTGATATTCAATATAAGGCTCTGAATAGAAAATATATCGGCTTATATTCAATATCAAATTCTACGATTAACAAATGTCGTATTGGAAATAACGATACAAATATATTTTTCAAATTTCCATAACAACACCTGTAGAATCACGAATTCCAACATCGAAATATTCCGAAGACAATTTCGATTCAAATCCACTCCAATGCAATCATTGGATATTGTGGTTATTTTTAAAACCCTTTTCGAATTCAATTTATTTATTTAAAAATGAATAGAATTATAATTCTAGTTCAAAACTAGTTCATTTCGATAAAAATCTATTTTTATCCTTTCAAATATGGAGTTTTTCATCCCAATCCTTTCTAAATCATTTCTTATGATTCTACACAAATTATTGCTATTTTTAATAATTTTATCAAGGCCCGTACAGTCGATTTCCATCAATGGCCATCGAACTGCACTTACAACGACCTTTTTCAAATTTGATTTGGACGTAACTCCAAATCCAACCGTTAGATTTCTAATTTCTAATATTCTTAGAAAGCTCTTTTCGATATGAACCCAACGGTTCCAGTTTTAGGAGAATCCGACGGTCGGATCTCCCGTAATGTCCGTTTGAAATAAATGGTCGAAATTCACGAACTATCGCGGCGCGGCGCGTTCTATTCAGGCCATTATATTATATATATAATATATATAATATATATTTCGTCGATTTCTATTTAAAACGAATTATATAAATAGTTTTAAATTCGTTTCAAAGGCAATTTCAACTTCCGTTTCAATTCAAATCAAAATTGAATTCTTCTCAATAAATTCGTTTTAAATTTCATTTCTATTCAATTCAAATTTCAATTCAATTTGAATTCATTTCAATTCGCTTTCAAATCAATTTGAATACGTTTTCAATTCAATTCATTTCGAAATCGTTTTCAATTCAATTTATTTCGAAATCGTTTTCAATTCAATTCATTTCGAAATCGTTTTATATTCAATTCTTTTCGAAATCGTTTTATATTCAATTCTTTTCGAAATCGTTTTATATTCAATTCTTTTCGAAATCGTTTTATATTCAATTCTTTTCGAAATGAATAGAATCGATATAAATATCGTTCACGTCAAAATGGCGTCAATCTAATCAACACGGCTTCATAAATTTCTATTTTCAAATATTCTATTTCAAATATTTCTTTTTCAAAATAGTTGTTATTATCAAAATATTTCGTTCAACACATGACCAATCTCAATGAATGAGTACTGTCAACACATGAACTTTTATTTTATAATGATAAAGATGTAAATTTTATTACTAAAATATTTCGTTCAACACATGACCAATCTCAATGAATGAGTACTGTCAACACATGAACTTTTATTTTATAATATTCTTTATTTTTCAAATTGGAATGAGGCCCAATCAATTACCATATAAAATTAATTATATGGATTTTCATACAACACATGTATATAATAGCATTGAAAATAATCAACCATCAACCAAAGTGCACTACACTGTATAAGCATCAAATATAGATATTCAACGCTTATAACAGCCTGTCAATCAATCGATCGACATTTTTAATCAATCAGGATGAGTGAACTTCAGATTTCATCCTAACACCCGTGTGGGGTTTCAAACAATCAAACAAATATTTTATTTGTGCGGTTGGGCGATGTGTAAAATTTATCGTCCCAATCAATGTCCTTCAAATAGGTGTACATAAACAAACCGTCCGGTTTGTAAATGAATATTTATTTATTCACATTCACTATATTCATATTCACGTTAAAAAATTATATTTTTAACGATAAAACATTTTATTTCAACCTATGAATTTCTATTCAATTCATTTATTCAATAAAATGATATTTTTATTTTTCTAACATATTTTAGAAAATTTCGGCGGCATAACGGCACGATACTAGAAATGGGACGAGGCCTAGCCTTATCCCCGGTCTAGTGAAGGCCCACGCCATTCACACATCAATCAAATCACCAAACAACCAAATTCTACTCAAATCATATAACTAATCTATGCAACCAAACAAACAAGTCCATGGTCTGTGGACGATTGTGTCGGGTGCTACTAAGCACCGTCTGCATCCTAGTATATATATATAACTAGAAAATTTAAATTGAAAGGTGAGGAGTTCTCACATATAGCTATCCTAGCTCCACGACACTTCCTTTGCAGAATTCTTCGTCGTTCTCGCCTTTTTGTCGCTTTCGCCCGTATTCTCTACATATGTAAGAATCGAATTTTTACGATGCTATTCAATATATAAAAATATGATTTTTACTTCGACTTTCAATATATAAAAATCTGATTTTTACTTCGACTTTCAATATAAAAAAAATCTGATTTTTACTTCGACTTTCAATATATAAAAATCTGATTTTTACTTCGACTTTCAATATATAAAAATCTGATTTCTACTTTCAAACCTTTTTCTATACGAAAAATCAAACCTTTTTCTATACGCAAAATCAAACCTTTTTCTATACGAAAAATCAAACCTTTTTCTATTCTAAAGTTCAAATCTTTTCTTATTTAAAATCTAAAAATAAAATCAGTTTTAAAATTCTTTTTTAAAAATTCATTTTTCATTTCTTTTAAAAATCAGTTTATATATCTTTAAACAAAATCAGTTTTTTAAAATTCCTAAAAATCAGTTTTTATGCAACTTAAAAGAAAAAAAAACAGTTTTTATCTTTTTTTTTTAAAATTCAGTTTTTATTTTCTTTTTATATCAGTTTTAACTCTTTAAAAACAAAACAGTTTTCATTTCTTTAAAAAAAACAGTTTTTAAATTATTATAAAAGAAACAGTTTTTAAATTATATATAAAAAAACAGTTTTCAATTTACTGTAAAACAAAAATATAAACAAAACAAAATAATCTAAATGTTCACCTCAGGCTGCGAAGAGGGAGGGCTCGATGGTGTTCGTCGGTGGCGAGCTTCAGGCGGCGTCGCTGTGGTGTTCGAGGTGGAGGCTTCGATTGCGTCGCGACTGGGAGGGGTGTTCGAGGGGTTTCGAGGTGAAGGCGGCTTCGAGGTGGGGGCGGCGTCGAGGGGTTCGTCGGTGGCAGGCTTCAGGCGGCGGCTCGACGAAATTAGGGTTCTTTTTTTTTTTATCTGGTAAATGAACAATGAATCGGGGAGGGGGGGGGGCAATGAAGAAGAAAAAGGGGGGAAAAGGAAATTAAAATAATATTTTTTTTTATTAATTAATTATTTAATTTGTAAAAAGGTTGACTTTTACATACGACCTCGAAACGAGGTCCACCGCCTGTCGTCCATAGCGTTTTACCCCCATTTCGAACACAATGGGATATGTATCGTAAGCTGGTTTGATCGTTACAATCAGTTTCCGTTGAATTTACAATTTAAATCCTTATATTGAATTTTAAACGTACATTTCAAATTACCGGGGTCACATACTAACTAGAAAAATTCCAGAAAAATATTTTCTAGTTTCGTATTGACGATACGGTCCTAACAAAACTAATTTCGTCGAATTCTGAGACCGTATGAAAAATGGCCAATTTCCAGTCGATTAAATTCAACAGAAACTGGTCAAACGCGTTTTCTTTTGCCACGCTCACATATTGATTCAGAAAATTATGAAATTTGAAACCTAGCAATAACTTGACATCACGGACCCAACAAAACTGGTTTCGTCGAAATCCGAGGTCGTCTGCAAAATGTCCATTTTTAAGGGCCTGAATTCCATAGCGACTATTCAGAATTTTCAACTGGACATATCTTTTGATTCCCGCTATCAAAATTTGATTATTCGGATTCGTTGGAAAGATATTATCAATTAGATCCCATTATTTTTGGTTTCACTAAAATCCGGATTGTTTTGCACCCGGTACATTCAATTGAAGTTTGAAATCGAATTATCGAACTACCGCGCCATTTTCAATTCTATTTATAATTATATATAAATATTTATTTTCTAACGACGACGCGTATAATATATACGATCGAATTATATTCAAAATAAATTTCTCGTCGATTTTATTTAAAATAATTCATTTTAAATAATCAAAATTCGCTAAAATTGCCAAAATAAAAATTTCAAACTGGCTCACATTTTACGGGTTGTTACAATCAACCATGTATGTGATGACGAATCTAGAATGAAGTAGAATGGTTCTACGAAGAATTGCGGGAATGAAGTAAGAGAACAACATGGATAGCCTTAAGTCATAACTAAAATGAGTAAAAATATGAGCTATATCGGGGACAAGTGGGGTCGCTCCCCCTATCAGACACACTTCTTCATTTATTTTCTCAGTTCCTCAATTTGATTTGATTTACATCTTTGATTATGGGAGTGATGTTCGAGGTGGATGGTAACTGTGCTCTATGCTCTACTATCAGCCTAGCTCTGTAAACGGTAAAATCCTACATCATGTATTGTCTCGTGTGCCTTATCATATTTATCCCGATCGAGTCAACTACGTCTTTGGTTTATGTTGTATCTATGGAGTACTCTTCGATAGCCCAACAATTTATGGTGAAGTTTGCAGTACTATATGAGTTACTATGCTTATATAAAATGCGTTAAGGATATAACTATAATAACATATTCTATTATACATATATAGTTTAGCAAATCCTTAAAGGATGGAAATCCCTAACATTATTTAAGTTACTTGTACCATTCGCTAGAACATTTCACTTGAGATTGCTTTACTTACATAAGAATGTTAGTCCTGACTTGACTATTTTATTTTACTTTATGCTTGAGTCAGATCGAGTATCACAGTATTTGAGATCCAACTTTTAGAGCTAAAGACCTTTTGAAGACTTATCCTTCTATTCTAGTTATTTTAGTCATTCCTTATTTAGTCAGTTGTATTAGTGAATTTTTATGTATTTAGACATTCGTTGTATTTTCTAATAGATTCTGATGTATTTGTTGGTAGCTTCATGAACAACTATTTTATTATTTTATCTCGTTGTGAGATTTTGTAATGTTTTATGCTTACGATTTTGTGATTTGATTTATATTAAATACCATAGTAATAATAATCCGTTGTTTTAAGCGAATCGAGTTGGACATTTGTGGTTTTATTGTCAACTTGAATCGCTCAAAAGGGTAGGTCGTTGTAGTTGGTATCAAAACTTTGATTTTGAGAAAAACCTTAGCCTATGGGGTTTAAACTCATTACCGGTAGGGTAGTAATACTCTATAATGAGTGGAATCATCTAGAATCATCGTTAAGAGAGCGTATTTTGAAAATATAAATTGTTTCAAAATTTAAAATATTTTATCCAAAAAATCTCCTACCATTCGAATCCATCTTCTTTGATAGGATTTCTTTAAGTCTCTTTCTTGATTCTTGTTCTAAATCCATTTTTGATCTTTCCTAAGGATTTTAGTTTGTAAATAAATGATTCTATTTTAAAGAGGACTGATATTTGGGTAAAATGCACATTATTGAAATTTTAAGTGGAAATAAGCCATAGTTAACTTATAATAAAATTTGTAGAAAGGTCCATTAAAGAAATGAATTTTATTTAGATTTAAAATACAGAACATTTGAATATTAATGATTTCTCGATAAGCATAATATAAATTATACTGATTGTAAGCATATATTTCTAAAATTGTTAATTTCTAAGCCAAGCAAGTATTAAATGTTAAGTTGATTTCGAATAAATATATTTAGAATACTAATTTGATTTTAAAGAAGATACTTGTGGAATTATAAAATTCCACTCCATATAGATATGAAATTAATAAAAGAATGATGATTTGTAAAGAAGATATATAAATTAAATTTATAAAGTTAAATTGGATTTTATAAGTATAATTTAGGCAAACATGCTTCTAAAGTTGATAAAATAACTTATTCATTTGAATTTGAGTTATAGCTATTTTAAAATAATTTTAAACTTAGGAAAATTGAAATAAATATTAATGAGAATTTAAACTTTAGTAATATTGAGAACTATAATGAATAATGGATACAAAACTAACTTATTGAAATTAAATTTACTTTAAACTTAATCTATAAGTTGATCTATAAATGTGAAATTGAACAATTAGCATATTCTTAATAATATTAAGATTGAGAATTTATAAAAATGGGATTTATCGAATAAACTTTATAGGGTAAAATCATGAATTGGAAAATTTACGAAATTGAAACCTAGGTTAAACTCAAATACATACAATCTATATATATATATATATATATATATATGAGAATTATATTTTGTATGATTTGTCACTATGTGATAGGTGAATCATAATTGAATAAATGATAAAAATCAAAATATGATAAAATAAATGTGTAGGGATATATATATATATAATTTGTCTAATTGAAATTTTGTAAGAAATGATTTGAAACACATATTTACAATACATATTTGGAAATTTTGTATATCCTTTTTTGTAAGAAAATTTTTCAAGTATTTTTACTTTATGTTAAGATTAGACTATCAAATGCTTAGTGATTTTCGATATGTTCCTAACTAACGTATATACAAAATCTTGTATGTATTTGACAGATATAGTATCACACTTTAATCACTGGAAATAATTCTGGTGATATTGCAACATTAGCTGGATTTATTTTCAGGTTTTGAAAGTGAGAAAAATAGGCAGTTCTAGTTGAGACTTTGATTTGATACTTAAAATTACTTTTTAAATATCTAAAATTTGTTTAATGAATTTAATACTAAATAAGAATCTATTTTGGTAAATAAATGTGAACTTAAGGAAGTAAACAAGCTATAAATTGAAGTTAACCTAATGGATTTAAATGAAGTTGAATCTGAGCTTAAATAAAAATGAACTTAAGTTGTTAAATGAATACTAATAATTTAATATAAGAAAAAAATACTTTAGTGAATGTAAATCATTTGAATGATTAAGGAAATGTTTTTTTTTTTGAAGAAAAGGGTACTTATATTACAAGAGAAAAGATTATAAAGCAGGACAGATCTGGAACCAAATACAGACTACAAACAAAACAAATACTATACAAAACTAACAAAGCCAGATCCGTCCTAAACAACTGTCACACCTCATACAAGTAAGATAACAACTAAACCAAAAGGCCAGCAAGACAACCTTACAAGACACTAATAAATGCCCACATTCCAAACAAAAACCGAACTCATGCAAATTCCCATACATCAGCTGTTGATAGGACCATAAAACAGCCAATGAGAACCAAGAAAGCCCACAGCAAAATAATGTTAAGCCAACAAAATTAAACCGCAACAAACCCATGAGCAGACTAACTCCACTTCAACACAACCAACGCAAGTTGCATACCATCCAAAACTACACAAAGCTCCAGAAAACCAAAAGAAAAGCGTGTGGAATTCAACACCCAAACTCCAGTAGCAACATTTACTAGAAGATAAATCAACACAACTGATACCCATAAAAACACATGGAAGATCAAAAAACATAATATACTTATTTTTTTAGAGATACCTCCCTTTGTTACCCCTCCAGGAGAATTTATACCCCCTTTAGCTTTATTCGATTTGGATCTAGATTGATATTAAGACATTAGCTTTACCAACTCTGGATTAGTTTCCACTAATGGCTCTCCACTCATAACTGTGCTACTCCTCCTATACTTGTTTTTCTTCAGTTTAGATCTTATACTACTGAAACTACTTATAGAACTGTTTGATTCATCTAAAGAAAATTCCTCACTTCTCATCTCATCATTAGATTGTATTATATTATCAGTTGCACTATCCATCATCCCAACTTCCTTATTATTAGAGTCGGATTTTCCGTGAGTAGAACCTGTCTTCAACTGATTCTTATCATTCCTCAAGTTGACTGTAGATACACTATTATGATTTATATCTTCTACCTTATTTTCCTACATACAAAAGTTGTTGTCTGAAAGCACCGAAAAAGTATTTTCTGTACTAACCTTTTCCAAATTAGCTAAATAATGAGCATCATTATGCAGATCCCTATTTACACTATTACTTTCCACTTTCATAACTTCACTTTCCCATATAGAAATACTATCTGAAGCCAAATTAACAGCATGTGTTATACTCCTATAAGTCACCTCCCCATTAATAATTTCCTGATAATTCAAATTAGTCTCTATATCCATATTGTTAGCTGCATCTGGGTTTTCTTTTGGAATCCACAATTTAACAGCCTTACACACTGTAGCATCATGTCCAAATATTTTATATAATGAACACGCAAACGGTTTCCATTCATACTCTACCTTATGCCACATTATATCTCCATTATAGCATTTAATAGGAATAACCTCCGGGAATGAAAAATCACTGTTAACTTCTATTAAAATTCCTGCATATGAAATTCTAATTAGGTCCTTAGTAAAATTATCCAATTTAAGAGGGTGACCTAATAAGGAAGCTATCCTGCTTAAGGCTTCTACGGACCAGAAGTTTAACTTTAGATTCTAGAGTTTTATCCAAATAGGAATTGAGTGTAAAGATTCACAAGTCAATTTCATAACTGGTTTCCATTTTTTCATGAATATCAATCGCTTATTGTAATAATAAGGTCCTAAAGCCAATATTCCTTCCCAATTTTCTACTTTTTCACACTTAATTATAAAACAACCATTTCCACACGTATATAGCTTGTAATTTCCGTGCATGCCGCAATTTCTATCAATGTATTCTTTTAGGAACTTATAGTAAGGGCGACTTCCAAACACATAAAAAACTATTGAATTTACTCACTTTTCTCTAGCCTTGTTAATCAAGTTTCATCTATAACGGCTAATTTAAGATTACCTTCTATCGTCGGCTCATAGTAATTAAGCTGAATTGAATCCAGGCGATACTTTTCTTTTGTGACTACATCAACCCAAGCATTTGAATGAATAAAATTCGCACTTTTATTAGTTGCTTGGGAGTTTGAAATCATATCTGGGAAGTGGATCCTCGAGTTCAGATCTGGATAAGGAGCTTTAGCGTTCGAAGACCTTCCTTCTTTGCATGTTGTGGATTTTGTTTTAGATTTGGTGGATGAGAAGAACGGCAGTCTGAATCTTGGTAGAAGGCAGTTTTTGAGCGAGAAAAGGAATTAGGGATTTCAAAAGGAAATGAATGTTAATATTTAATGAAAATAAATATGAAGTAAATGAATTGAATGCAAATCCATTTAATGTAAGTAAATTGAATTTAAGTAACTTGATATAAACAAATTCAAGGTAAGTGGAGTGAATGTTAACCAACTACATATAAACAAATAAGCGCTTCGTATGCAGTGGGAACGTAAATGGTGACAAAGGTCATCCTCCATCCTTCTTTTTCCTTTTCACACTTTCCCTTCCTCTTCAAAATCTCTTCTTCACTCCTCACCGTACTCAGTTTTCACTTCTTCTATCACCTTTGTTTTCATTAAGCGTGTTTTCCCACTGTGTATCAGATTGTCTTAGTCAGATCTAAGCTTTGCTACGAAATTCATTTGAGATCCAGTTTTCCCAATTCGTTTGTCTCATCTCTCTAACTCTCTTCCATCAGCTCTGTAAACTCATCATTTCCATGTGTTGAAGCTTTTCTAGGCAACCTGCTTTCTCTTGCAAGTCATTCAATTGAAAGTTTTGGCATTTGGAAGAGATCTGACGATGGCGTGGAGTCCACAAGGTGTACAGTAACTCTTCAAGCTGAATTGGTTCGCCTTTCGACTCTAGTTAGTTATGGTTCATTTGGTTTATGGGTACTCAATTTTTGCAGTGTAGTTCATCTTGTTGTTTGTCTTGGTTTACAGACTTGGTTTACTGGTTGATTTTTGTTTTGTTTTTTGGAGGTGCTTGGTTAGTTCTCTCTGATAATTGGATCTCAGAGCTATCTTTATGGAAGTATTTTATGTTATTTTTCTATTAGTTGTTCTTCGATGTCTGTTTGAGTACAACAGATGGAAGGAATGTTATTGATGTCTGCTTTTACTGTGTTTGTAGTTCCCTTAGCCTTGTCATTGCCTTGAATGAATGCTACATATGAGATGCCTAGCACTGATCGTAGTGTTGTTCAAGTTGGTGAATGTCTGTGCTAGTCTTCATGATATAGCAATTTAGTTTATGTAATTCTCTAGTGCTTATGGTTTGTTGTGAGTTTGGTGCTCTGTTTCAACTTTTGGCCTTGGCTTCTTCAAATTTGGTGATGCTTCGGCACTCTATTTGTTGGATTCTAGGTTACATCTAATACCTCCTTCTCCAATCTTACTATATGATCGAAAGATGGGACATTAGGGCTCTTGCCCCGATGCTATCAAGGATTTTCTATTATGTAATTCATGCTTCAGTTTCTGGAGCATGAAATGGCTTTTGCAGATGCTAGATCACTTCCCACCTTTCCTGCAAAAGAATGTAATATTATAATATGGTAGTTGTACTTTTTGTGTGGCTCGAGATGCTAGGACACCCTTCCTATGC
Organism: Allium sativum; assembly: GCA_030737875.1. Taxonomy (NCBI): domain Eukaryota; kingdom Viridiplantae; phylum Streptophyta; class Magnoliopsida; order Asparagales; family Amaryllidaceae; genus Allium; species Allium sativum. The sequence goes on from CM060921.1 coordinate 374,199,206, forward strand.
CTTGAATATGGCTCTGTTCTCCTGAATGTGATGTTGTTCCTTCAGCACTTGATAACGTATTTGTAACAACCCGGATTTTCGGAACCAATTTAAAAAATTTATTTCAGGAAATTTTGTTAGAAAACGCGTCAGAATTTAAAAATTCCATTATTAAAATAAATTATTGAAAAAAAAGCAAACAAAAAAAATATGATACCGTAAAATGTTTTATGTAATAACACATGATATTTACTACTATATGTTTTGAAATTTGAAAAGTTGCAAACCTTCTAATAACTAGCAATAAATAGTTAATCTAGCATTCATCTCTTTCCGTTTATTCTCTCTCTCTCTCATTGTTATTTACTTTTGAAATTTGAATTAAAAAGTTAAACAATAAAAAGTTTACATTTTTATTGTAAACGAGAAATATGAAAAGTGATTCATTTGTTTGGATAATAAATTAAACAATAAAAAGTTTACATTTTTATTGTATAGGAGAAAATATGAAAAATGATTCATTTGTTGAATTGAAAAGGTTAAACCAAAAAAAGGTTTACATTTTTAATTATTGTATATGAAAAATGAACATTGGTTTGGATAGAATAGCTAATAAAATGGTATTTACATTAAAATTTATGTTTTAATGTATGTAAGAAGCATATTAAAAGATTCAAGATTATAAATTGTGTTTACATAAAAGATTACATTTTTATGTAATAAAGATTTATTAAAAATTGTTCATAGTTTGTTAATATGATGTAACACAAAAGAAAATTTATTTCGTTGGTTCACAAGATTTTGGATTATTCTTATTGGGCTTAGTGGAATATTATGAGTGAAGCGGTTACTTAAGTTTAGTATCTAAAGCGTTTCTCATACGTGAATAAATAGTGTAGTCTTCCCATTCCTTCCTCATTCCTTCTCACATCTCAGATCCCTTTTCTCCTTCTCTAAAATTCTCAACAATCAAAATCATGGTAAAATTTAAAAAATTTCATTCTTAAACTATGTTTTATTTTCATATCTAATTTATTCTATCTTTCTTTCCTTTCTGAAATCAAACTCTAAGTCTCAATTTCAAAATCTAGATCTACATCAAAATTCTCATGGAGACATTTCTCAAACCAAATCAAATCCATCAATCTTTTCTTCCTTTTCCTCTTTATATTTTCTAATTTTTTTTTTTTAGATTTTGATCTGTTTTGTAAAGACCATAATTTCCTCATACGAAATCCAAATCGACATTACGTTTTTTTTTCAAATTGGAGGAAGTTGAAAGATCTACGACTTTTATGTTGAATACTTTTCCAGATTTCGAATTTTTCTAGGTCAAAACTGTTAATCTTTCTAATGCATTTTTGAACCCAGATTTCTAATCTAAATATTTTCTTGTCGTTGTTTTGATCATATCTTCTTAAAAATTTATCGAAAACCAGTTTTCTTTTTTTTTAAATTGAAGAGAAAAGAATTTGCAACAACTTTTATCTTTTTGACTTTTTTGGATTCCAATGTTTACTAGTCCAACATATTATTTTAAAATGACCAAAATCTTGTTCACTTTTATAAAATTTTGTAAAGATCGAAATCCATATTCCATAGTTAGATCGTTTTTACTCCCTTCATTTAAATTGCTTGGGGTATTGATTTGTGAATCTTTTCATATCATGGTGTCAAAAAGAGCATAGTTATGCTTGTAATTGGAAGGGTGCATCATGCTTTTCGTATCCGCGCTCGTATCAACCTACGTCATCGTCTATTCTTAAAACCACGCAAGGTGAGATTTCTCGATTTGAAATTAAAATTAAAAAATATATATATATTTATATTTAGGTTCATATTGATTGTGGTTTTGGTGATTTGCTGAATTATATTGTTGTATGATGGAAATATAATCTTTGACATGTTATATTAGAAATAAAATATTATTTTTTGTTAGTAATGTCGCCTTAGAACAAATATCTTTTTTGTTAGTAATGTCGCTTTAGAAATAAAAACAACATTTTTATTAGGATATGTTATGTAAACAAAAACAACATTTTTGTTAGGATATGTTATGTAAATAAAAATAACGTTTTTGCTAGGAATAGGTTATGTAAAGGAAAACAACATTTTGCTAAAATATGTTATGTGAAATTAAAAATAACCTTGTGTTAGAATCATGTGATATAAGATAAGAATATAATTTATTTAACACATATTGTGTGAAATAAAATTGTCATAATAATAATATCGTTATTGTTAACAATGTCACATTAGAACAAAAATGTTATGTTAGAATAAAATTGTCATTCTAGTTAAAGTGTTATGTTAAATTATATTTATCACGTTTGACAAATTAGAATTGTTAAATTATGTTAACGATAAAATTCACATTTTTATCGTATATGTATAAAAGATTAAAAATATTCATTTATTTGAAATGAAAATATGTTGATGGTAACATTCACATTTTTATCGTATATGTAGAAAAGATTAAGAATGTTCATGTTTTAAATATAAAAACATGTTTACATTAAAAATCACATTTTTAATGTAATGAAAGAAAATATAAAAATGTTCATGTTTTAAAAATAAAAACATGTTTACATTGAAATGCTCATTTTTAATGTAATGAATGAAATTAGGAAAATGGTTATGTTTAAAATAAAAACATGTTAACAATTAAAAACCTTATTTTTAGTGAAAAGAATGATTTATATGAAAATTGTTCGTGTCAGAATAAAAGTGTTGAAATATTAAAAATCACATTTTTAATGAAAAGGTTGATTCATTAGAAAAATATTCACTGCTTGAATAAAATGTTGAGACATTAAAAATTCTATTTTTCATGTAAAAATGATTTGCCAAATAAAATATGTCTTTTATTTAGAATAATAATTTGTCATTTATGTTAGAGAAGCATAGTTGTAAATCAATAGGTCAATTATTTAGAATATAGTTTTGGCAAATGAAAATGTCATTAGTGAGAATATGTTATTTTAACAATGAAAATGCCATTAGTTAGAATATGTTATGTTAACATTGAAAATGTCATTAGTTAGAACATGTTATGTTAACATTGAAAATGCCATTAGTTAGAATATGTTATGTTAACATAGAAAATGTCGTTTTAGTAATAATATGTCATTTATTTAGAATAATGATTTGTCAATTATATTAGTTGAAACAAAACATTCACTTTTGTCAATTATATTAGTTGAAACATGTGGCGACCCCAAACCCCGATAAGACGGTGCAAGGTAATCTTTGGAATATAACACATAAACAGATAACAGCAGAACAGAAATAAATAAATACACCAGATAATGTACAGTAGAATACACTGGATAAACATAATCATTAGAGTTACACAATATACAGGATCATACTTAGTACAAAATACAGTTCAGCTATACATAAATGTCTACAGCGGAAAAGAAAACATAATATGTATAGCAGGAGCTGAACATCATTAAAAGAGATAAATGATGAAATCCATCTTCAGCTATCCAGAAAGAGCCTGCTAGAACCTGAATACAAGGCTGCCCATGTAGAAATAGGGGCACCCGAGTTTGCAAGTGAAACAAACTACGTGTCAGTCATGGGACAGATATGAGAAATCTACTTAACACATTTTACAATATGGCTAATCACAGGACCACGCCACTTTCGCAGAACGGGTTTACTCCATTGGATTGCCAGTGCTTTAAAACAAATAAATCTTTTAAACATCGCAATGCTTTTTATAAAAATGAAGCCATTATAAGACTCAGTTCCCATCACACAATGCAACACAAAACAGAGGATAGAGTTTTACCTTATAATGGCCAAAATATGTTGGATACGAGCAAAACAAATCATTTGATATTATTGCTAGTGTTTATATGTTTCAAAAACAATTTCAATCATAACTATCAATCATAGACGGCATAGGTACCATATATCATGTCGCCATATATATATATATATATACATACATATATATATATACATATATATATATATATATACATATATATATACACACACAATCAAAACCGCACGGTGTCGTATTTGGAAACTGGATTTCCATCACGAACCAGGGCAAAAGATAGTCCTTACCGAATTCGAGACTGTCTAGCCCGAGTCTCATGATCAGAACGCATCAACCCTTGGATCGTCAGGGCCGGTCCACCGATGTGGATTTAAATGCCTGAACACTGTGTTTAGCCGCCCTTTGGGGCGTAAATGAGTCCTATGACTCCATCGGCTCCACATAGTCACCGATATATCCGAGGCGCCTCGCAACAGCAACAACCACACATGTGAAAATAATATAAATGTGAGGGCTGGTAGGTCACTGACACCACCCTAGCTAGAAGGAAACGCATGCCCTCCCTGAGGTCCTCTCCCGTTTCAGGCTCATACCGGGGTGTGAGGCCCACGAATTCACGTTATACACAAAGCTATGCCACACAGGCCGTGCTTTGATCATCAACCACAAGACTTTGCTTTTCAACAGAAGCCTTGATCATCTGCCACTTAGGCATGCCACACAGGCAATTCACTCCATGCGATTGATTTCTATCGATATATAACCTATGAGCTCGTACGCCTAAGAGAAGGGCGTTAAGCAAGAGAATAAATTCTCCGCCGCCAAACATATATATATATATATATATATTTAATAGAGATCAATCAGCATAGAAAAAAATCCAATGTCAGATACACAGTCCATTTACTAGTTCGTTCTGGGTCTGAACGAAACCGGAGGCACTCAATACCTCGCATATCCGTACAATCAACAGATACGTCCGGACGGCTACTACTTCAGCCCCGTCAAGGTAGCTACTCCCATCATGAGTATCAGTAGCACCCCTCCATTCGACGTGCAGATCATCGTTCTTGCACCGTCTTCATATCTTCGACTTTCAATCATCGATCAATTATTTGAAATGAGAATTAACTCGGCCTTTTCAAATAATTCACGTATATTTAGAATTTCAAATCAATTTATTTCAATTGTTAAATTATTCGACACCGATAATTAATTCATTAAGGTAATTTTCACGCCAAACACATTCAACCATCAAATATCACATAAACCGAGCAAATTCAGTTTATTTCCATTCCATATCATTTATAATATTTTATCACTATTTATCGCTATTTTTACTTATTTAAAAATAGCCAATTCACTCTAACGACGCTTCAGGCCATAACACGGCCATGGCACTGTTTTTCTTCAGATTTGATTTATACCTATCTGAAAATCTTACCGTTGCATCTTCACAAATTATATATCATTAGAAAGATCTTTTCGAAACGAATCCAACGGTTTCAGTTTTGGGAAAATCCGACGTCGGATCTCCCGCACTTATCATTTGAAGTTACGATTTCAAAATACGAACTGCAGCGTCGTTATTCGATTTAATTTAATTATATATATATAATCGATTCTAGCGCTGTTTTTCTTCAGATTTGAGTTAAACATTCCAGATAATCCAACCGTTGGATCTTCAAAATGTTGGTGTCGTTGGAAAGATATTTCCAAAGCATACCCAACGGTTTTGGTTTCGGGAAAATCCGATGGTCGGATCTCCCGCACTAGTCATTTGAAATCACAGTTTCAAAACACGAACTGCAGCTTCATTATTCGATTTATTATATATATATATATATAATTCATTCTTCGATTTCAAAACCATATCCACTTTATATATTTGATAAAAATGATATTTATTCCACACACCACCATTTTTAACACTTCATATTCACAATAAAAATGTAGATTTTATTGTTCGATCTATATATTCAGCACATGAACATTTTCGACTTCACACATACGATAAAATATGATTTTTATCGTTCTAGTCCTTTATTCTACACATGAATATTTTCTATACTTGATATATATAATAAAAATGTGTTTTTTATTGTAAAACAATTTATTCTAAAACACGATTATTTTATATAGTGTGTACATAAGGTAAATGTTATTTTTGGTGTTAAAATAATTTATTCAAAATATTAATGTTTTATATAGGCTATATATATAATAAAAATGTGATTTTTATCTTTCAAATAATTTACTCAACACATGAATTTCTATTCAACACATGAATTTCTATTCAACACATGAATTTCTATTCAACACACGAATATAGTTTCAACACATGAAAATAATTCTAACACATGAATATTATTGAAAATTTCGGCAGCATAACGGCATGGTAGTTAAAACCGGCACCGTCCCTAGTACGGCTCCTCGCTCTACCTTAAAACCTCGCGGTTTTTGACAATGGGGATTTCATGCATCTAATTCGCACGTAGGCGAGCATGTTTATTTTTCTTTTCCACAAACTAATCCTATTGAGACGACCCGATTTCCCGTTCTCACGGAAACAAGGTTATCTTTGGAATATAACACAGAAACATATAATAGCAGAACAGAATTAAATAAATACACCAGAATGAACAACAAAATATACTGGATAAAATAATCATCAGAGTTACACAGTATACAGGATCTTACTTAGTACAAATACAGTTCAGCTATACATAAATGTCTACAGCGGAAATAAACAAAATATGTACAATAGGAGCTGAACAGCATAAAAAGAAATAAATGATAGAATCCATCTTCAGCTCCAGCTATCCAGAAAGAACCAGCTAAACCTGAATACAAGGCTGCCCGTGTAGAAAAAGGGGCACCCGAGTTTGAGAGTGAAACAAACTACGAGTCAGTCATGGGACTGGTATGAGAAATCTACTCAACACATATATAATTGGCTAATCACAGGACCACGCCACTTTCGTGGAACGGGTTTACTCCATTGGATTACCAGTGCTTTAAAACAAATCTTTCTTTTTAACATCGCTATGCTTTTTATAAAAATGAAGCCGTTATAAGACTCAGTTCCCATCACACAATGCAACGCAAACCGGAGGATAGAGTTTTTACCTTATAACGGCCAAAATATGCTTGATACGAATAAAACAAAGGCATTTGATATTATTGCTAGTGTATATATGTTTTGAAAACAATTTCAAATCATAACTATCAATCATAGACGGCATTAATGCCCCATACCACTATGTCGCCATATATAGGTATACAATCAAAACCGCACAATCACGTATTTGGAAATTGGATTTCCGTCATGAACCAAGGCAAAAGATAGTCCTTACCGAATTCGAGACAATCTAGCCTACCATGTCTCAGGATCAGAGCTCGAGTGACCCTTGGATCGTCAGGGCCGGTCCACCGATGTGGATTAAAATGCCTGAGCAATACGTTTCCCCGCCCTTTGGGGCGCAAACGAGCCAACGAATGACTCCATCGGACCCGGATCGTCCGATCAAACCGAGGCGCCTCGCAACAGCAACAACCACATAGGTGAAAAGTATATAAATGTCAGGGCTGGTAGGTCACTGACACCACCCTAGCTAGAAAGAAACGCATGCCCTCCCTGAGGTCCTTCCTCCCGTTTTAGGTTCCTACCGGGGTGTGAGGCTCGCGAATTCACGTTATACACAAAGCTACGCCACACAGGCGGTGCTTTGATCATCACCACAAAACTTTGCTTTTCAACAGAAGCCCTGATCACTGCATCTTAGCATGCCACACAGAATAAATCCTATGTCAGACACACAGTCCATTTACAAGTCCGTTCTGGGTCTGAACGAAACCGGAGGCACTAAATACCTCGCAAACCCTTCGATCAACACGTACGCCTGAACGATCACCACTCATTATCCATATTTCGGGATGCCTCCCAATCAGGACCTCGGTTACCATCCAAACGAGGTGAAGATCTCCGGTCTTCGACCATCGTCTTCATCTTCGAATTTCAATCGTCGGTCGATTATTCGAAATGAGAATTAACTCGGCCTTTTCAAATAATTCACGTATATTTAGAATTTCAAATCGATTTATTTCAATGGTTAAATTATTCGACAACACCAATTGTGTTCTTTATATAGTTTTCACACCAAACACATTCAACCATCAAACATCACATAAATCAAGCAAATTCAGTTTATTTCCATTCCATATCGCTTACGATATTTTATAACTATTTATCGCTATTTTTATTTATTTTAAAATAGCTAATATATTCAAAACGACGTTTCGGGCCATAACGTGGCCGTGGCGCTGTTTTTCTTCAGATTTGATTTACACATATCTGAAAATCTAACCGTTGGATCTTCACAAAATTTACATCATTAGAAAGGTCTTTTCAAAACGAATCCAACGGTTCCAGTTTCGGGGAAATCCGACGGTCGGATCTCCCGGTACAATCGTTTGAAGTTTCGATTTCAAAATACGAACTGCAGCGTCGTTATTCGATTAAATATAATTATATTTATATATATAAATAAATATAATCGTTTCTGGCGCTGTTTTTCTTCAGATTTGAATTAAACATTCCAGACAATCCAACCGTTGGATTTTTACAAGGTTGGTGCCGTTGGAAAGATTATTCCAAGGCGAACCCGACGGTTGAGGTTTCGGGAAAATCCAATGGTCGGATTTCCCGTACTAGTCGTTTGAAATCACGGTTTCAAAATACGAACTGCACGGCCTCGTTTCGTTTTAATTTTATTTATATTTATATAGTTATATAAATATAGTTCATTCAATGATTTCTATATCGTTTTCACTTCAAAAATTTTTCTAACACCTTAAATTTTGGAAAAATTTCGCCATAACCTCCCCTGCACCGGGAGCGTCGGGAAATCGCAAATAGCGTCCCGGTCCTTCTAATCTCAAAAAGAAAAAGAAAAAGCCAAGCGGCTAGCCAATCAGGCTCAAAATCATCACCCAAACAAATCAGTAAATGTGTACCTATTTGTCGGGCACAAAATTTTATTCCTCTTCTCTAGCCCCTTTGCTATAACCTGTTCAATGAATATGCATGTACATATATATACAGTTCATATCATTTTTCATTTTCTATTCAACTTCATATTTGATTTCTATTTGGTTTAAAAACTCCATTCATTCTAATGTTACATAAATAGGTGCAAATCATTTCATTAGCTAATTAATGAATATTTCAACTCATCTATGTTTATTTTGAACAAGTGGCTATTTTTAACACTTCACATTTCAACGTTTTATGCATACAATAAAAATGTGATTTTTATTGTAAAACAATTCATTTCAAAACACTATTTTTCTATATAGTTCATATAGTCGATAAAAGGTGATTTTTATTATCAAACAGTTTATTTCAAAATATGAATACCATTCAACACATGAATTTCTAAACAACGAATGAATATCAATTCAACACATGAATGTTTTCTATAGTTTTTATATATAGATAAAAATGTGATTTTTATTATCAAACGATTTATTTCAAAATATGAATACCATTCAACACATGAATTTCTAAACAACGAATGAATATCAATTCAACACATGAATGTTTTCTATAGTTTTTATATATAGATAAAAATGTGATTTTTATTATCGAACAATTTATTTCAAAATATGAATACCATTCAACACATGAATTTCTAAACAACGAATGAATATCAATTCAACACATGAATGTTTTCTATAGTTTTTATATATAGATAAAAATGTGATTTTTATTATCGAACAATTTATTTCAAAATATGAATACCATTCAACACATGAATTTCTAAACAACGAATGAATATCAATTCAACACATGAATGTTTTCTATATAAGGAATAAATATAGTTTAAGCATATGAAAATAATTCAAACACACAAATATTATTCAAAATTTCGGCAGCATAACGGCAGGGTAGTTACACCGGCACCGTCCCTAGTACGGCTCCTCGCTCTACCTTAAAACCTCGCGGTTTTTGACAATGGGAAACATGCATCTAGTTCGCACGCAGGCGGCATGTATATATATTTATTTCATTTCCACAAACTAATCCTATGTGGTTTCAACCAAATATTTCACAACCACAAATGGGTATTTTTCAACCACAATCAACCAATATCAATCACAAACAATCCCAAACAATCATTCAATTTTCACCTCAATTTCAACCAATAAATATCGTCCATGGTTTGTGGACGAGGGGCGTATATATATATATATATATATATATATATATTTATATATAGCAATTCACTTTTACTTCACACACATATATATATATAAATTTTAAATCAGAAATCTCACCAATAGCTATCCAACTTCAAGACTCTTCTTAATAGAAATCTTCGCCTATTTTTCACTTTCACCCGTATTCTCTGCATATGTAAAAATAGAATTTTTACTATGCTATTCAATATATAAAAATCGAATTTTGACTTCGCTATTCGATATATAAAAATATGATTTTTACTTCGACTTTTTATATATAAAAATATGATTTTTACTTCGACTTTCTATATATAAAAATATGATTTTTACTCTTGCTTTCAACATATAAAAATATGATTTTTACTTACTTTTTTTTTTTTTTTTTTTAAAGAAACCAGTTTTTTTCTCTTTTATAAAAATGCAGTATTTTTTTTAGTTTCTAAAAAAAAACAGTTTTTAAAATCTTTTATAACAAAACAGGTTTTTAAAAAATCTTTTATAACATTCAGTTTTAAATAAATAAAAAAACAGTTTTTAAATTCTTTTGAAATCAGTTTTATATTTTATAAAATAAATCAGTTTTAACTTATAAATAAATCAGTTTTTATTTATAAATAAATCAGTTTTTATTTTTAAAAATTTCAGCTTTTAACTTTATAAAAATTCAGTTTAAAATACTTTTTAAAATCAGTTTTATAAAATCTTTAAATCAGTTTTTATACTTTTTATAAATCAAAATAAAATAAATAAAAATAATATACAATTAAAGGCTTACAGAGGAGCGGGGGGAAAGGAGACGACGTCGGCGGTGGTCTTCTCGAGGGTGGCGCTCGAGGTTGGGTGGCGTCGCGAGGTTTTCGACGGGGGGGGGGGGGGGGGCTCGAGGTCTGGCGGCTCGGAGCTCGTGCGATAGGGGGGCGTCGGCGATGCTCGAGGAGGGGGCGGTGATGTCTGGAGGAGGGGGGCGCTCGATCTAATTTAGGGTTTTCCCCTTTTTTTTTTTTTATTCTGATTGTAAATCGAAACGGAAAAATAAAAGGGGGGCCAATGAAGATAAAGGAGGGGGGAAGAAGAAATTATTTATTTATTTATTTATTTATTATTTTATTATTTAAATTTGCAAAAGGGTTGACTTTTACACACGACCTCGAAACGAGGCCCACCGCCTGTCGCCCATAGCGTTTCACCCCCATTCCGAACACAATGGGATATGTATCGCAAGCTGATTTGATCGTTATAGTCAGTTTCCTTTTGAATTTTCATTTAAATCATTATATTGAATTTTAAACGCACATTTCAAATTACCGGGGTCACATACTAACTAGAAAAATTCTAGAAAAATATTTTCTAGCTTCGTATCAACGATACGGTCCTAACAAAACTAGTTTCGTCGAATTCTGAGACCGTTTGAAAAATGGTCAATTTCCAGTCGATTAAAATCAACTGAAATCGGTCAAACGCGTTTTCCTTTGCCACGCTCACATATTGATTCGAAAAATTATGAAATTTGAAACCTAGCAATAACCTGACACTGCGGATCTAACAAAAGTGGTTTCGTCCAAATCCGAGGTCGTATGCAAAATGTCCATTTTTAAGGGCCTGAATTCCATAGCGACTATTCAGAATTTTCAACTGGACATATCTTTTGATTCCCGCTATCAAACTTCGATTGGTCAGATTCGTTAGAAAGATATTACCAATTCGATTCCATTATTTTTGGTTTCACTAAAATCTGGATTGTTTTGCACCCGGTATATTCAATTGAAGTTTGAAATCGAATTATCGAACTACCGCGCCATTTTCAATTTTATATATAATTATATTTAATTATATTGGTTTTCAAATGTCGATTCAACTCAGTTTTCATCGCCATTACTTAAAATATTTATTTTAAATATTTAAAATCCATTATTTTAGCCAATTTAAAAATTTTAAATTGGTTCAGATTTTCTGGGTCGTTACACCTATGTGGTTTCATCCAAAATAATTCTCAACCACAAACAGGTATTTTTCAACCACAATCAATTATTCATGATTTTCACTAAATTTCACATCAACCAATAATCCAAACAATATCGCAACCAATATATTTCGTCCATGGTCTGTGGACAAGGGGAGTGTGTGTGTATATATATATTCGTATATAAATATATTTCGATTTCAATTCAATATCATTTCAATTTATTTCAACGCATATATCACTTCTACAACGCATATATAACTTATACATCGAACATACAACTTATACAACGCTTACACATGAGGTGTACAATGCTTATATGACTCATACATCGACTATATAATTTATACATTGCTATTTTCCATATCAATTATAATTTAGAAATCTCACATTGGGTTTCACTCCACCAAAAATTGCAGAAGGCTCAGAAAAATATGCGGTTTGTTCTAGAATGTAGAAGACGTCCACACGAGTCCATTGTCTTTTGTTTCACTGAATTTCGACCACATAGCAAAAAGATATGATTTTCATATGATAATCATATTTCGTAGCGCTTGAAAGTGTTATAAAACAGTTCAAAAACTTCAAAGCCGTTACCTTTCAGTGGGGTTCGAAACTAGGTTTCAGTTTTTCTTGTTATCCGTAGCACGAGGTGACGATCGGGCGGCTCCATGTGAAAGGGCTCGGAAGTGCGCTTCAGGCACTGGTGGTCCCATCAGGTGAAACGACGAGATGGAGCTCCGGTGGGTCTTCGAACGGCTCGGATTTAGAGAGGTGATTCGAAGGATATACTCAACGATAGATGCTCCAACCAGTATGGATCTGAAGGGGAGATCGAGATCTACAAAAAGTTGAACTGGAGGGGGTGGTTTTGGTGAGCGTGGCAGCCGGAAAGGAGGAGAGAAGGAATGAAGGGGGTTCCGCCATTCATCGCAGAAGATCGGGGAAGAGAGAGAGTTTGAATGAGCCAATAGGATTTTTTCTATTAATTTATATATTTTTAAATTTCTAAAATACCCCTTATCTCTTACGAACTCCAATCCAAACCCAACGACTGTCGTCCCCAGCTAAATACCCCCATTCCGAATACAATGGGATATGTCTCGTAGGCCCATTCGACTGTTTCAGTCTATTTTTTATTCAAATTAAAATATAAAACATTCAATATTTAATTTGAACGTACGTTTCAATTTGCCAGGGCCACATACTGATTCTAAAAATTCCAAAAAAACAAACGTAGCTATTTTTTGACGATACGGTCCGAACAAAACTAGTTTCGTCGAATTCTAAGACCGTTTGAAAAATGGCCATTTTCTGGTCAATCCAATTTAACTGTAATTGATCAAAACACATTTTCCTTTGCCACGCTCACATATTAACTTCAAAAATTATGAAATTTGAAACCTAGCAATAATTTGACATCCCAGATCCAACAAAAGTGGTTTCGTCGAATTCCGAGGTCGTTAGCAAAATGTCTATTTTCTAGGGCAATATATTCTCTATAGCGACCTTTCTGAAAATTCATTTGGCCATAACTTTTGACTCCCGCTATGAAACTTCGATTTTTCAGATTTGTTAGAAAGATATTCACTAACATATTTAAATATATTTGGGTTTCACTAAAATCCATTTTATTTTGCACTCGGTACAGTCAGTCAAAGTTTGAATTCCAATTTTGAAACTACCGCGCCATTTCAGGCTTATTTATAATTTAAAATAATTATATTTATTTTCAAACATCGATTTAAACACACTTGTCATCGTTATTATTTTAAATATTTTATTTTAAATATTTAAAATCCACTAAAATAGCCAAATTAAAATTTGTAAACTGGCTCAGATTCTCCCCCACTTAAAAATTTTTGTCCCCGAAAAGGAACAAAGTCGAAAGTGGTTTAATTAATCAACTCTACTTTCAATCTGGCTTCCATTCTCCAACTTTTCAGTTTCTAAGAATTTTCAAATTCTTCAAAAATTTCGAAAAATTTCGCCATAACCTACTTTGTACGGGGAGGGGTTTGGAAATTTATTGGGCCGTATTAGGTACCCAATAAATCCTAATAAGCATGCACATATTTATAGTGATATATTCCGGTGTCCGCAGGGGAGTGTGTATAGATCATTACTCCAGAGAATAAATTCTCGTTACCCTATAAATGGTTTTTGTGCCTTGATGACCAGAGAGACGTGTTTATTGTCATCTCCAGACCCGTGTGGGGTTTTTATTAATCTGGCAATTTACCGTTATATTTTATATGGTCCATATCAGTCATCAGTTCAACCTGTAAAATATAGTCATCGCCATACAAGCCTCTCGCTCATACGGTAAATCTTCAACCTCGTCACACAAGCTCCAAATGTTTATGTGGTATATGATGAAGTATGCCTATCTTCAAGAAGTATGCCATGTAGTGTAGTTCAAAATTAATTGTTACTATCATATGGCGACATTTATTATTACACATAGAACAACCAACACTCCGCATCCAATGGCATTCACAGGAGTTGATATAATAATAAAATCGCGCAACCAACTCATTAAGGTTTACCTATTTGTCGGGCATGCAAATAATTTCTTTACTCAACAGCTAATCCATTTACCTGTTCAAACATATATAGTGCACATGTATATATTTCTATCTATTTTTAAACTAGTTCAATGTGTGATTTAAATGCGTATATTTACCATTCCTTCGTTGATTAAATTAACTATCATTCTAATAATTCAATCAATCAAATTCACAATCACACAACCCAAACAAAAATCAATTTGTTTATAACTTTCAAAAATATACTAATTAATTCATATACTCTTTTTAAAATCATTCAGACTATATGATTAAAAATTTACATCCATTGAAAGAAAACAACAGCAAAGTGGAGAACGTAATGGAAATGCAAATTATGGTAAATGTACCTTGCACCAGAGTCAATCAGAGACATCCACCCTGCACTTAGGATAGGCTTTCTTAATGCTTTCCTCAATTTCCCAAGTACAATCTCACGGATCTCCACTCTATTGCACTTTGACTAAGTGAACCTTTTTGTTCCTCAGCTCTTTGGTTTCTTTTCTAATTATCATCATCAGCTCTCTTCTAACTGCCAATTCTGGAGTGATTTGCAAATCCTGTTGTGCGGCTTCTTCTACAACGAGATCTGGATCATGCACATGCTTTCGCAGTTGAGATACGTGAAATACATCATGCACTCCAGGCAACCAATCAGGCAATTGAACCCTATATGCAAGAGTTGCAATCTGTTCAAGAATAGGAAACGAACCAATAAATTTGGGTGCCAGTTTCCCTGTTTTACCGAACCGGATAACTCCTCTCATCGGAGATACCTTTAAATATACATAGTCTCCAACATCAAATGATATATCTCTTCTTCTCTTATCTGCATAGCTTTTCTGTCGGCTTTGAGCGGCGAGTAATCATTTCTTAATGAAATCGACTTTATCCGCAGCATCGCGAATCATATCAGTCCCCAATACGAGTCTATTTCCAGGTTCTACCCAACAAGCAGGGGATCGGCACAGTCTACCATACTTCGAATGGAGACATTTTTAGGCTCGCCTGGTAGCTTTTGTTATATGAGAATTCGGCCAAATGTAAATGGTCTTCCCATGATCCGCCAAAATAAATAATACACGCCCGCAATAGATATTCAAGAATACGATTCACACCCTCAGTTTGACCATCTGTTTGAGGATGATATGCGGTGCTCAAGTTCAGTTTCTTTCCCAATTCTACTTGGAATGCTTCCCAGAATTTACTAGAAAAAATGGGGTCATGATCACTCATGATGCTCATGGGAACTCGTGCAGTCTAACTATTTCCTTGAAATAAATCTGCGCCAGACTCTGAGCATTCTATTCGATTTAACAGGTATGAAATGGGCGGTCTTCGTAAAAAGATCCACGATCACCCAAATACTGTCGTTTTCTTTCCTGGTTCTGGGCAAACCATCTATGAAATCCATAGAAATCTGTTCTCACTTCCCACCGGGAACTTCCAAAGGTTGCAACAATCCAGCGAGCTTCTACTGATCGCTTTTGACTTGTTGACCAGTAGAGCACCGACTTACATATAAGGAGATGTCTCGTTTCATAGATCTCCACCAGAAAGTGCGTTTGATATCATTATACGTCTTGCTCACTCCTGGATGGATACTAAGCTTGGATTTGTGACATTCATCTAATACTTCTCTCCAGAGTTCAGGAATGTTTGGCACACATATTCGGCACTTCAACCTCAGAATTCCCTAGTTATCAATCTGCAAACTCAAGGGTTCACCTTTCTGTATTCTTTCTCTGATTCTTTGAATGAAGTGATCATCCCTCTAAAGAGCAGATATTTTATCGATCAAGTGATAATAAAATTGGCGATTATCACATTCTTTCTACTTAGCGCATCAGCCACAACATTGGCTTTCCCTGGAGTGTACAAAATCTCAAAATCGTACGCTGTAAGAAATTCTAGCCAACGCTGCTACCTCAAATTCAAGTCTTTCTGGGTGAGCAGATACTTCAATGACTGATGGTCTGTATAAAGTTCGAATTTCTCACCCAAAAGATAGTGCCTCCAGATTTACAAAGCAAATACAATGGCTAACAACTCAAGATCATGAGTAACGTAATTCTTCTCATGCGGTTTCAGCTGACGGCTAGCATAAGCAATCACTTGACCTCTTTGCATTAATACTGCACTAAGGCCTTCTCTAGAAGAGTCTATCCAGACTTTCAAGTCCTCATTGCCATCTATTATTGTCAACACTGGAGCAGTTGTCAGTTTTAATTTCAGCTTCTGGAAAGCTGCCTCACATTCTGGAGTCCAGTTGAATCTCGAATGTTTCTTAGTCAGTTTCGTTAAGGAACTAGATGACTTCGCGAAATCCTTAATGAATTTCCGATAATAACTGGCCAACCCAAGGAAACTTATGACTTCTGTAGGTGCACGAGGATGTTCCCAATTCCGAATAGCAGTGATTTTACTGGGATCCACTGAAATTCCTTGCTTTGACCCGACATGGCCAAGAAATTTGACTTCTTCTTACCAGAATATACATTTGGAAAACTTTGCTTTCAACACATTCTTTCTCAAAATTTCTAACACTTGTTCCAAATGTTTTTAGTGCTCGGTTTCTGATTTAGAGAAGATCAATATATCATCAATAAAAACCGGAACAAATTTATTCAATACTCCTATGAATACCCGATTCATTAGATTGACAAAATAAGCTGGTGCGTTACATAAGCCGAACGGCATTACTAACCACTCGTAGAATAAGTCTGGACCCCTGAATGATGTCAAAGGAACACACTCTTCGGCAATACGAAGCTGATGGAAACCTGTAGCTAGGTCCATTCTTGAAAATACTTGTGCTCCATTCAATCGATCCAATAAATCATCAATCCGCGGCAATGGATATTTGTTTTTCAGCATCTGCTTATTCAAGTCACGATAATCGACACATAGTCTGAGAGTACCGTCTGACTTCGGGACAAATACCACTGCTGCTCCCCAATCAGAGAAACTAGGCCTGATCAGACCTTTCCATACAAGCTGTTGAGTTTGATTATCTAACTCTTCTTTCTCTTTCAAGATCATTCTTCGAATAGCGTGAACTACTGGCGTCGCATTCAGAACCAAAGAGATTTTAAAATTGATTTCTCTCTGCGGAGGTAAGCTAAAAACTTCTTCGAACACATCCGCATAATTCTTGACAACTGGGATATTTTCTATGTCAACCGGAATATTCTCCGTCTCGACAGGAACAAGTTCAATTTGAGCAGGAGAAACCTCCAAAGCTGCCCAAAAGTCTTTTCTATCAGAATTCGGACCTTCACAGGGAATGGTTATATAGTCACCTGATTTAATCTTCGCCTTAACGAATCTGTCGGCGCATTTAACCTCAGCTTCATATTTGGTCAACCAGTCTAATCCCAAGATAAGATCAAATTCTGTAAAATTCATGACGACCGCGATGGTAGGGAATTGATAACGAGAAAAAGAAACCGGCACCCCATAAACCCAACTGAGATCGAGGGAACCCCCAACTGGATTATGGACAGTCATTGGTTCTTTGAGCTTCTTCAAATTCAAATCCAATTTCTTAACCGCTTTCTTTGCAACAAAGCTTCGCGATGTGCCTGTGTCAAGCAGTACTTTAACTGGAATATCTTTGACAGTAAGCGTGCCTTCTAAAACATCTGGCCTTTCCTGACTAGCTGAGGTAGCAGGAATTTCTGCCACCTCATATACATGAACCTTTTCTGATTTCTTTACGAGCCGACAATCCTTTTCAAGATAGCCAGTTTGACCGCATTGACTGCATTTTCTTTTCTCTTGAAACTTGTTCTTCGATTTAGATACTATCTTCTTCTGCATTTTCAAGGGTTTACAATTCCAAGTCAAATGCCCTTGCTTTTTGCAGTTATTACATATGGCAGTCGTTACTGGTTCTTTTTCAAATTTAACCTTTTCCCGATTGAATCTAGGCTTCGTTTTGAGCTCAGACTTCGTAGTGGCCTCAGGCTGTGCACTTGTCTCTAGGCTATCAGTTTCAAATTTCCTTTTATTGCTCGAACTAACTTCCTCTTCGTCGAAGACCTCGATTGTTTAGATCTTCATAATGATAAGCCATGTATATCATTTCAGAAAAAGGAAGCTTCACATGCCCCATTACTTTATTCTGGTATTTTCTTTGAAGCCCGTTAATAAACCTCAGATTCTTCCTCTTCGGATCTTGAATTAGATGCGGAGCAAAACGAGAAAGATCATTGAATCTCTTATGATATTCTGGGATATTCATATCTCCTTGTATCAAATAGTAGAATTCATCACATAACCGCTCAGTTGCTTTTGGAGGAGTAAATCTTTCACTGAAAATCTCTTTGAATCTACCCTAGTGATATCACCGTCTGGATTGTCCTAAATGATTGCCTCCCACCAGAACAAAGCTTCGTCTTTGAGTGCCCAAGATGCCACTAATCTTTTCTGATCATCTCCCAGTTGGTGACGTTCAAGAATTCTCTCAGCAGACCGCACCCAATCTTGGGTTTGACAAATGGATTCATTTCCCGAGAATGATACTCCACCCAGATTTCGATACTTCTTTAATAGAGCTTCAGATCTGGTTCTGCATTCCTTCTGTTTCTGACACTCATTTTCTAGTACTTCTGCAAATAGCAGACCAAGTGTAAGGTCAACAGAAAAGAGATTATAAAGCATAGAAACATATACTTGAATGTAAATGTGTCTACCGAGGTGTATTTCATTCTGCTTTACTCATACTAGGACCCTACTGATCCTATCTGTAATGAGCTATTCGTCCTAGAACACTACTGGTTCTATTTCCGACGAGTTCGTTAATATGTTATATTCCAGAACTAAGCTTAACCAAAGCTCTGATACCACGCTTGTGACGACCCTGAACCCCAATAAGACGATGCAAGGGTAATCTTTGGAATATAACACATAAACAGATAACAGCAGAGTATAAATAAATAAATACACTATATAATGTACAATAGAATACACTGGATAAACATAATCATCAGAGTTGCACAGTATACATGATCATACCTAGTACAAAATACAGTTCAGCTATACATAAATGTCTACAGCGGAAAAGAAAACATAATATGTACAGCAGGAGCTGAACAGCTTAAAAAGAGATAAATGATGAAAACCATCTTCAGCTCTAGCTATCCAAAAAGAGCCTGCTAAAACCTGAATACAAGGCTGCCCGTGTAGAAATAGGGGCACCCGAGTTTGCAAGTGAAACAAACTACGAGTCAGTCATGGGACTGTTATGAGAAATCTACTTAATACATTTTACAATATGGCTAATCACAGGACCACGCCACTTTCGCGGAACGGGTTTACTCCATTGGATTGCTAGTGCTTTAGAACAAATAAATCTTTTAAACATCGCAATGCTTTTTATAAAAATGAAGCCATTATAAGACTCAGTTCCCATCACACAATGCAACACAAACCAGAGGATAGAGTTTTACATTATAATGGCCAAAATATGTTGGATACGAGCAAAACAAATCATTTGATATTATTGCTAGTGTTTATATGTTTCAAAAACAATTTCAATCATAACTATCAATCAGAGACGGCATGGGTACCATATATCATGTCGCCATATATATACAATCAAAACCGCACAGTGTCGTATTTGGAAATTGGATTTCCATCATGAACCAAGGCAAAAGATAGTCCTTACCGAATTCGAGACTGTCTAGCCCGAGTCTCAGGATCAGAATGCATCAACCCTTGGATCTTCAGGGCCGGTCCACCGATGTGGATTAAAATGCCTGAACACTGCGTTTCCCCGCCCTTTGGGGCGTAAATTAGTCCTATGACTCCATCGGCTCCACATAGTCACAAATATATCCGAGGCGCCTCGCAACAGCAACAACCACACAGGTGAAAATAATATAAATGTCAGGGCTGGTAGGTCACTGACACCACCCTAGCTAGAAGGAAACGCATGCCCTCCCTGAGGTCCTCTCCCGTTTCTGGCTCCTACCGGGGTGTGAGGCTCGCGAATTCACGTTATACACAAAGCTATGCCACACAGGGCGTGCTTTGATCATCAACCACAGGACTTTGCTTTTCACTAGAAGCCTTGATCATCTGCCACTTAGGCATGCCACACAGGTAATTCACTCCATGCGACTGATTTCTATTGATATATAACCTCTAAACTCGTACGTCTCAGAGAAGGGCGTTAAGCAAGAGATTAAATTCTCCGCTGCCAAACAGATATATATTTAATAGAGATCAATCAGCACAGAACAAAATCCAATGTCAGACACACAGTCCATTTACAAGTTCGTTCTGGGTCTGAACGAAACCGGAGGCACTCAATACCTCGCATATCCTTACAATCCATAGGTACGTCTGGAAGGCTACTACTTTAGCCCTGTCAAGGTAGATACTCCCATCATGAGCATCAGTAGCACCCCTCCATTCGACGTGCATATCATCGGTCTTGCACCGTCTTCATATCTTCGACTTTCAATCGTCGATGAATTATTTGAAATGAGAATTAACTCGGGCTTTTCAAATAATTCACGTATATTTAGAATTTCAAATCAATTTATTTCAATGATTAAATTATTCGACACCGATAATTAATTCATTAAGGTAATTTTCACGCCAAACACATTCAGCCATCAAATATCACATAAACCGAGCAAATTCAGTTTATTTCCATTCTATATCATTTATAATATTTTATCACTACTTATCGCTATTTTTATTTATTTAAAAATAGCCAATTTACTCAAATGATGCTTCAGGCCATGACGCGGTCATGGCGTTGTTTTTCTTCAGATTTGATTTACACCTATCTGAAAATCTAACAGTTGGATCTTCACAAATTTTGTATCATTAGAAAGATCTTTTCGAAACGAATCCAACGGTTTCAGTTTTGGGAAAATCCGACGGTTGGATCTCCCGCACTTATCGTTTGAAGTTACGATTTCAAAATACGAACTGCAGCGTCGTTATTCGATTTAATTTAATTATATATATATAATCGATTCTAGCACTGTTTTTCTTCAGATTTGAATTAAACATTCCAGACAATCCAACCGTTGGATCTTCACAAAGTTGGTGTCGTTGGAAAGATATTTCCAAAGTGAACCCAATGATTTTGGTTTTGGGAAAATCCGACGGTCGGATCTCCCGCACTAGTTATTTGAAATCACGGTTTCAAAACATGAACTGCAGCTTCGTTATTCAATTTATTTTAATTATATTTATTTATATGTATATAAAAATATAATTCATTCTTCGATTTCAAAACCATATCCAGTTTATATATTTGATAAAAATGATATTTATTCCACACATCACCATTTTTAACACTTCATATTCACAATAAAAATGTAGATTTTATTGTTCAACCTATATATTCAACACATGAACGTTTTCGACTTCACACATGTGATAAAATATGATTTTTATCGTTCTAGTCCTTTATTCAACGCATGAATATTTTTTATAGTTGATATATATAATAAAAATGTGATTTTTATTGTAAAACAATTTATTCCAAAACACGACTATTTTATATAGTCTATACATAAGGTAAATGTTATTTTTGGTGTTAAAATAATTTATTTAAAATACTAATATTTTATATTGGCTATATATATAATAAAAATGTGATTTTCATCTTTCAAATAATTTACTCAACACATGAATTTCTTTTAAACACATGAATTTCTATTCAACACATGAATTTCTATTCAACACACGAATATAGTTTTAACACATGAAAATAATCCTAACACATGAATATTATTTAAAATTTCGGCAGCATAACGGCAGGGTAGTTAAAACCGGCACCGTCCATAGTACGGCTCCTCGCTCTACCTTAAAACCTCACGGTTTTTGACAATGGGGATTTCATGCATCTAATTCGCACGCAGGCGAGCATGTTTATTTTTCTTTTCCACAAACTAATTCTATGTGGTTTCATCCAAAATAATTCTCAACCACAAACAGGTATTTTCAACCACAATCAATCATTCATGATTTTCACCAAATTTCACGTCAACCAATAATCCAAACAATATCACAACCAATATATATCGTCTATGGTCTGTGGACGAGGGGAGTATATATTTTATATATTCGTGTATAAATATATTTCGATTTCACTTCAATATCATATCAATTTATTTCAACGCATATATCACTTTTACAACGCATATATAACTTATACATCGAACATACATCCTATACAACGCTTATACATGAGGTGTACAACGCTTATATAACTCATACATCGACTATGTAATTTATACATCGTTGTTTTCCATATCGATTATAATTTAGAAATCTCACATTGGGTTCCACTCCACCAAAAATTGCAGAAGGCTCAGAAAATATGCGGTCTCTTTTAGAATGTAGAAGACGTCTACACGAGTTCACTGTCTTTTGTTTCACTGAATTTCGACCACATAGGAAAAAGATATGTTTTTTATATGATAATCATATTTCGTAGCACTTGAAAGTGTTATAAAACAGTTCAAAAACTTAAAAGCCATTACCTTTCAGTGGGGTTCGAAACTAGGTTTCAGTTTTTCTCGTTATCCGTAGCACGAGGTGACGATCCGGCGGCTCCATGTGAAAGGGCTCGGAAATGCGCTCTAGGCGCTTGTGGTCCCATCAGGTGCGACGGTGAGATGGAGCTCTGGTGGGTCTTTGAACGGCTCGGGTTTGGAGAGGTGATTCGAAGGATATACCCATCAATAGATGCTCCAACTAGTATGGATCTGAAAAGGAGATCAAGATCTACAAAAAGTTGAACTGGAGGGGGTGGTTTTGGTGAGCATGGCGACCGGAAAGGAGGAGAGAAGGAATGAAGGGGGTTTCGCCGTTCATCGCAGAAGATCGGGGGTGAGAGAGTTTGAATGAGCCAATAGGATTTTTTTATATTTATTTATATATATTTAAATTTCTAAAATACCCCTTATCTCCTACGAAATCCAATCCAAACCCAACGACTATCGTCCCTAGCTAAATACCCCCATTCCGAACACAATGGGATATGTCTCGTAGGCCCATTCAACTGTTTCATTCTGTTTTTCTTCAAATTAAAATACAAAACATTCAATATTTAATTTGTACGAACATTTCAATTTGCCGGGGCCACATACTGATTCTAAAAATTTCAGAAAAATAAATCTAGCTATGTTTTGACGATACAGTCCCAACAAAACTAGTTTCATCGAATTTTGAGACCGTCTGAAAAATGTCCATATTCTGGTCGATCCAATTTAACTGTAATTGACCAAAACACATTTTCCTTTGCCACGCTCACATATTAACTTCAAAAATTATGAAATTTGAAACCTAGCAATAATTTGGCATCCCAGATCCAACAGAAGTGGTTTCATTGAATTCCGAGGTAGTTTGCAAAATGTCTATTTTCAAGGGCGATATATTCTCTATAGCGACCTTTCTGAAAATTCATTTGCCCATAACTTTTGACTCCCGCAATGAAACTTCGATTTTTCAGATTTGTTAGAAAGATATTCACTAACAGATTTAAATATTTTTGGTTTCACTAAAATCCATTTTATTTTGCGCCCGGTACAGTCAGTCAAAGTTTGAATTCCAATTTTGAAACTACCGCGCCGTTTCAGGCTTTGTTTATAATTTAAAATAATTATATTTACTTTCAAACATCGATTCAAACACACTTTTTGTTGTAATTATTTAAAATATTTTATTTTAAATATCTAAAATCCACTAAAATAGCCAAATTAAAATTTTTAAACTGGCTCAGATTTTCCGGGTTGTTACAAAACAAAACATTCACTTTTGTCAATTATATTAGTTGAAACAAAACATTCACTTTTGTCAAATTACAAAACATTCACTTTTGTCAAATTATATTAGTTGAAACAAACGTTTACTTTTGTCATATTGGATTAGTTGAAACAAGACATTTACTTTTGTCAAATTAGATTAGTTGAAACAAAATATGCACTTTTGTCAAAATAGGTTAGTTGAATCAAAATATTCATTTTTGTCAAAATATAATAGTCGAAACAAAAATTATATTTTTGTAAATTAGATTTGAAGTAAAGCAAAAATCACATTTTGTTAAATAAAAGAGTTAAAACACAAATTGCATTTTTGGTTAAATGGATTTGTGTCAAAACACAAATAGCATCTTTGTTAAATAAATTTGTGTTACAACAAAAATATCACTTTTGTTCATTTACTTAAAAGTTAGAATTGTTAACAATATGAATTATCAATTTATCCATTTTATTAAATTAGAATTGTTAACAATATGAATTGTCACTATACTCATTTTGTTAAATTAGAGTTGTTAACAAAATGAGTTATCACTTTTATTCATTTTGTTAAAATTAGAACGGTTAACAATATGAAATATCTCTTTTATTTATTTTGTTAAATTAGAATTGTTCACAATATGAAAATGTCATTTTAATCATTTTACTGAAATAGAATCGTCAACAAAAGTGGGAGAATCACTTTTTATTGTTAAAACATACATTAGAATTTGTAAGTTAAATAAAGAATCATTTTTATTGTGAAAACATACATTCAAATTGATATGCAAATATAAGAATCATTTTCATGGTCAAAACATACATTAGAATTGTATGTAAATTAAAGTGACATTTTTATTGTTAAAATTAAACAATAGAATTTATATGCAAATAAAAGTGACATTTGTATTGACGAATTATACATTATACAGAGGCATTTCATATGTTATGATTTGAAACCATATACATGCAAATAAAACATTTATTTTTATTTGTTAAAGTTAAAAATAGAAATTTGCATGCAAATAAAGGAAAATGAAAAATTATCTTTTCATTTGTCATCAGCAATAATGTCATATAAATAAATTACATTTTATTAGACATTAGAAACATGTAGGAATGGTTTGAAAGTAAATTACATTTTTATTTGGCCTTAGGAATATTATAACCTATTTGTTCATTACCCTCAACATGTTAGCGGATTAAAATTGGTTAAATTCATTAACCAATGATTTATTTATGTGAATTGTTGTTATCTGAAAACCCCACACGGGTATTGGGATAATATCTGACATTTACTAGTCCCAATATTTAGTTGAATATCAATCGATGGATTGACAGGCTGCGATGAGCGTTATTTATTCATTTTAATGCTCATACAGATGTAATTTTCACTCTGGATGTGAATGGATTGTGTAATGGTTATTTATCGTTATTGCCGTATACATGCGATGTTTGAAATCCATACAATCAAATTATATGGTAACTGATTGAGTCACATTCTGATTCAGAATATCTTTTAAATAAAAAATAATTTAAAATAAAGAACATTGTAAAATAAAGAATATTTTAAAATAAAAAACATTGTAAAATAAAGAACATTGTAAAATAAAGAATATTGTAATATTAAGAATATTTTTACATAAATAATCTTTTTAAATATTGAATATTTTTAAATAATATTCAACGAATAATAAAATGATGATTTCTATGTCCATTGTTTGACGGACACAAAAGATAAAAATGTATTTTTATCAAAATGAACTTGTTATAATCTAGAATAGATCTTTTAATTAAATATTATTAGAGTTTCCAATTATATTTGTTACTTGGAATAAAATGATATGTGAATTGGGCTTATTGTGAACTGTGTTTTAAACGACATTTGTTCTTTAGCCCAATTAATAGTAAAAATATGATTTAAAATTTATAAATATTTTTATTAAGATTTAAAAATAAATTTTCCAATGTCAAGTTTTCCAATTTAATATATTAAATTGGAATTGAGTGGAAATTCGATTTGATAATAATCGAGATAGGCTTCTATACAAGAAGACTGTTACTATATATGGAATTTAAAAGGCTTGTCATTATTCTATTTATATTATTAGTCTGATACGGAAAATTATATCGATTATATATTAATTTGATTTCTGTGAAAATTTCATATTTAATGGAAGTTGATTTTAGGTTTATCGTGAACTGTGTTTTAACTGACATTGGTTCTTTAACCCAGTTAAAGATAAAAATAATTTCTTAAGAGTTGAATAATCATAAAGTAATGACTTTGATATTAAAATCAAATTGGAGTTTTGTTGAATCTTAAAAAAGAAAGATTAAAAATAAATTTGAAGGAATTTATCTTTGATAAAATTGATGGGAATCTTTCGCTTTTAATATGAATATTTTATTAAAAGAACATTCTGAATTGGAATGGGGCGTATGATGTATATTTATAGCACCGGATTTTTGATTATAAAATACCCGAGTTGTTCGGAAAGACCGGGTTTAACCCATTTTGAATAATTACGATGACGATTAAAAGTCGAAGACATTGAAGACGGTGATTGAAGACTGGCGATCTTCACATCGAATGTGCGACTACTGATGCTCTGAACTGCGTCGCTCCTAGGAAAGTGTTAAAGTGGTAGTTGTCCTGACGTACTTGTTGATTGTCCGGATATGCGAGCACCTCTCTTCCATATTGGACATACGGGATGAGGAATAAGGTGTCTCCGATTTCATTCAAACCCAGAACTGACTTGTAAATGGATGTGTGTATGACATTGGATTTCATTCCCTGTAAATTGATTTCTATTTAATATATATCTGTTGGTGGCAGTGAATTTATTCTCTTGCTTAACACCCTTCTCTGAGACGCATGAGCTTAGAGGTTATATATTGGTAGTTATCGATCGCATGGCATGAATTTTCAATGTGGCATGCCAAGATGCAATTGATCGAGGCTTTTGTGGAAAAAACAGAGCCTTGTGGATGATGACCAAAGCATAGCCCATTTCGGCATAGCTTTGTGTATAACGTTACCTCGTGAACCTCATACCCCGGTAAGTGTCATAAACGGAATAAGGGAACGCAAGGAGTGCACATGTTTCATTCTAGCTAGAAGCACGGTTTTTCAAGCCTTGACATTTATGTGGTTGATGGAATGTGGTGCCTTGGGTTTATTGGTTGATAGTGACCATTTTATAGGTCCAATAGGATCGGGAAGCGTGTATTCCGGCATAACTAATCCACAAAGGTGTATTTGTGGACCTCCCTGCAGTATCCAAGGGTTCATTGCGGGGGACCCTGAGACATTGCTAGAGTGTCTCGAATCGGTAAAGAGATCGTCCCTAGCGTTGACTCATGATGGAAACCTAATTTCCGATATGACATTGTGGTTTCGATTATAAACCTATATATGGCGACATAGTAGGATGGATTACTATGCCGTCTAGGATTGATACATTTACTTTGAAGTATTTTAAAACTGATTTGATACTAATAATAATATTAAAATATATTTTTCTACGTATCAAGCATTTTTGACCATTATATGGTAAAACTCAATCCTCTGGTTTGCATTGCATTGTGTTATGGGACTTAAGTATTATAATGGTTTCATTTTTCTAAAAAGCATTGCATAGTTTAATGATTTACTTTATTCCATGCACTGGCAATCCAATGGAGTAAACCCATTCCGCGTTAGGGGCGTGGTCCTGTGATTAGCCTTATTATTAGATAAGTTAGGAAAGATTTCTCATACCAATCCCATGACTGACCTATAGTTTGTTTCACTTGCAAACTCGGGTGCCCTCTTTTCCATACGGACAGTCGAGTAGCTTATTTTGCAGATATATTGAGCAGGATTCTGGATCAAAGCTTAAAGTTGTGTCCAGAGTATTGATAGACTTCCACTGTATCAGTTTATTTATTTCCGATGCTGTGTATTACATTTGTTGTAAATTATCTTCCGCTGTATTTAATCGATGTACTCTGATATTCTATACTCTGATGTTACATTATTATAATGTTTATAAAAGTCTGGTGTTATTTGTTCTGATGTGTTGTACTCCTAGAGTTAGCGTATTCGGGTGTTGAACAGTCTTAATCGATTTAATGATCGATTAGGTCCGGGCAAAATCCGAATAGTTACAGTTGGTATCAGAGCTCTGGTTAGCACAAATCTTTGGGGTACAGCTCGTTGGAACTGAACAAAAGATTCATTAGAGGTAGGATTAGTAATATCCCATTAAAGAATACTCATTAGAGATAGGATCAGTAGCATCCTAGAATGAGAAAACTTGTTAGAGATAGAGTTAAAAATGCCCTAGAATGAGTTGAGAATGACAAGTCTATAATTAACGTATTTACGATTATATATAATCCGATATTAGGAAATATGATTTTTGAATATATAAAAGTTATATATATTTGAAAAGCTAATCAACTAATTGATTGATGATTGTGTTGTGCGATTATTAGTTCAACTAACAAAATTATTGAAACTACTAAAAAAATGAAAATTTAGTTGGTTAGTTAAACAAATTTCAGTTCCGTTCCTTTTCGAGGACGAAAAGATTTTTAGTGGAGGAGATTGTAACAACCCAGATTTTCAGAACCAATTTAAAAAATTTATTTCAGGAAATTTTGTTAGAAAATGCATTAGAATTTAAAATTTCCATTATTAAAATAAATTACTGAAAAAAAAGCAAACAAAAAAATATAATACCATAAAATGTTTAATGTAATAACACATGATATTTACTACTATATGTTTTGAAATTTGAAAAGTTGCAAACCTTCTAATAATTAGCATTAAATAATTAATCTAGCATTCATCTCTTTTCGTTTATTCTCTCTCCCTCTCATTGTTATTTACTTTTGAAATTTGAATTAAAAAGTTAAACAATAAAAAGTTTACATTTTTATTGTAAATGAGAAATATTAAAAGTGATTCATTTGTTTGGATAAAAAGTTAAACAATAAAAAGTTTACATTTTTATGGTATAGGAGAAAATATGAAAAATGAGTCATTTATTGAATTGAAAAGGTTAAAAAAGGTTTACATTTTTAATTATTGTATATGAAAACTGAACATTGGTTTGGACAGAAAAGTTCATAAAATGGTATTTACATTAAAATTTACATTTTAATGTATGTAAGAATCATATTAAAAGATTTAAGATTATAAAGTCGTGTTTACATAAAAGATTACATTTTTATGTAATAAAGATTTATTAAAAATTGTTCATAGTTTGTTAATATGATGTAACACAAAAGAATATTTATTTCGTTGGTTCATAAGATTTTGGATTATTCTTATTGGGCTTAGTGGAATATTATGAATTAAAGAGGTTACTTAAGTTTAGTATTTAAAGTGTTTCTCATACGTGAATTTTTCCCCTTCCTTCCTCATTCCTTCTCACATCTCAGATCCCTTTTCTCCTTCTCCCTCTCTGAAATTCTCAACAATCAAAATCATGTGGTAAAATTTAAATCTTTTCATTCCTAACCTATGTTTTATTTCCATATCTAATTTATTTTATCTTTCTTTCCTTTCTAAAATCAAACTCTAAGTCTCAATTTCAAAATCTAGATCTACATCAAAATTCTCATGGAGACATTTCTCAAACCAAATCAAATCCACCAGTCTTTTCTTCCTTTTCCTCTTTATATTTTCTAATTTGTTTTTCATATTTTAATCTGTTTTGTAAAACCATAACTTCCTCATACGAAATCCAAATCAACATTACTTTTTCCTCTTGGAGGAAAATGAAAGATCTACAACTTTTATGTTGAACACTTTTCCATATTTTGAATTTTTCTAGGTCGAAACTGTCAATCCTTCTGATGCATTTTTGAACCCAGATTTCTAATCTAAATATTTGTTTGTCGCTGTTTTGATCATATCTTCTTCAAAATTTATCGAAAACCAGTTTTTTTTTTTAAAAAAAAAATTGAAAAGAAAAGAATTTGCAATAACTTTTATGTTTATTACTTTTTCGGATTCTTATGTTTACTAGTCCAAAATATTATTCTAAAATGACCAAAATCTTGTTCACTTTTATAAAATTTTGTAAGGATCATCTTCCTTAGCCATATCCCTTTTACTCCCTTCATTTAAATTGCTTGGGGTATTGATTTGTGAATCTTTTCATATCATGGTGTTAAAAAAAGCATAGTTGTGCTTGTAATTGGAAGGGTGTATCATGCTTTTCGTATCCACGCTCGTATCAACCTACATCATCGTCTATTCTTAAAACCACGCAAGGTGAGATTTCTCGATTTGAAATTAAAATTAATATATATATATATATATATTTATGTTCATATTGATTGTGGTTGTGGTGATTTGCTGAATTATATTGTTGTATGATGGAAATATAATCTTTAACATGTTATATTAGAAATAAAATATCATTTTTTGTTAGTAATGTCGCCTTAGAATAAAATATCATTTTTATTAGTAATGTCGCTTTAGAAATAAAAGTAATATTTTTGTTAGGATATGTTATGTAAATAAAAATAACATTTTTGTTAGGAATAGGTTATGTAAAGGAAAACAACATTTTGTTAGAAAATGTTATGTAAAATTAAAAATAACCTTGTGTTAGAATCATGTGATATAAGATAAGAATATCATTTATTTAACACATATTGTGTGAAATAAAATTGTCATATTAGAAATAATAATATCATTATTGTTAACAACGTCACATTGGAGCAAAAATGTTACGTTAGAATAAAATTGTCACTCTAGTAAAAATGTAATGTTAAATTATATTTATCATGTTTGACAAATTAGAATTGTTAAATTATGTTAACGATAAAATTCACATTTTTACCGTACATATATAAAAGATTTAAAATGTTCATTTATTTGAAATGAAAATATGTTGACGAAAACATTCACATTTTTATCTTATATGTAGAAAAGATTAAGAATGTTCATGTTTTAAATATAAAAACACGTTTACATTAAAAATCACATTTTTAATGTAATGAAAGAAAATATAAAAATGTTCATGTTTTAAAAATAAAAACATGTTTACATTGGAAATCTCATTTTTAATGTAATGAATGAAAGTAGGGAAATGGTCATATTTAAAATAAAAACATGTTAACAATTAAAAACCTTATTTTTAATGAAAAGAATTATTTAAATGAAAATTGTTCATGTGAGCATAAAAGTGTTGAAACATTAAAAATCACATTTTTAATGAAAATGTTGATTCATTAGAAAAATATTCACTGCTTGAATAAAATGTTGAGACATTAAAAATTCTATTTTCATGTAAAAATGATTTGCCAAATAAAATATGTCTTTTATTTAGAATAATGATTTGTCATTTATGTTAGAGAAACATATTTTGTAAATCAATAGGTCAATTAGTTAGAATATATTTTTGGCAAATGAAAATGTCATTAGTGAGAATATGTTATGTTAACATTGAAAATGCCATTAGTTAGAATATGTTATGTTAACATTGAAAATGTCATTAGTTAGAATATGTTATGTTAACATTGAAAATGCCATTAGTTAGAATATGTTATGTTAACATAGAAAATGTCATTTTAGTAATAATATGTCATTTATTTAGAATAATGATTTGTCATTTATATTAGTTGAAACAAAACGTGTAACGACCCGGATTTTTGGTCGATTTATTTTAAATATTTAGTATGATTTTAAATATTTAATTTATAATATAAATGGTATTTTATTGGGTTATCGATTAAATAATCGATATACGATTTATTTTGAATATATATAGTTACCGAAATACGAGCATTTGAATAATTCAATTTGAAATTTAAAATGGATTCAGAATGATTCAAATTGTTAATTTGAATTTTTATTTTAATATGAACGATGATAATAGAAATTTATTATTTGAGGAATTTATTTGTTTTGAATTTAAATTGATTTAATATGGCTATTTTAAATATCTTCGTTCAAATTAAATTGTATAATCTATTTTGTTGAATTCAAAATAACGTTATTACATTAAAATGTCGGTCAGTACGCTAGAATAGCGGTTCGTGATTTCAATTAACGAACCCCGATTTATTTGATCAGTGGATAGGATCAAATCAAATTGATATCTGTTTAAAAGAAATAAAAATCTCTTTATTTCAAATCATATTAAATTAGAAATCAAATCGCATTAAAAATATGGTACCTTACCTATAACTATACGCAGACCTAACTCCTTCAGCTACATGTATTCTTCATCTATAAATTGCGTCCCCCTCTCTCATTTCTCTTTTATTCTAAAAAAAAAAAAACGAAAGATGTTAAAGCAAATGAAAGCCATTTCCTTTTCTGAAATCATTCGTTCATTCCTAGAAGCTCGAGAGCTAGCTGGCAACGCTCGCGATTAAGGGGGGAGTAGGGCGACTGTCGATTTAGGATAACGAGCACAGTAAGCGGCAAGGCTAAAGGAGAGATCGATTCTCCACTTAGGGGAACCGTGGGCTTCGACTTCAAGTACGTGGCGATGGGCTAGGCGAGTTGGTTGTCAAAGGCGGTGAATTTGATCAGGGGGGTGGTCGCGACTGTCTCGTGATGTTGGAGAGTTCGAATTGGGGGTTTAAGTGCCAATGGTTGGAGTGCGATATTGAATGGATAAACTGAATTCGAATCTAGGTTTAGGGTAGGGTGCGATAGGGTTAAAGGCATTCGAAGTCCACAGCTTCGATCGATCTACTGTAGCGTGAGTGAGTTCAGGCCGAAGTCATGGTGTGGGAGTTGGAGCTTGCGCAGAGAAGGGGAGTGTGGTAAACTCATTCGTTCTGCTCTAGTAAGATGAAGAGAAGGATCAAATTTCTTGTGTGGTACAATATTGGGAGTGCGATGTCTAGAGGGGATCGACAGTTGAAATCAAATGGGGTGTTTGGCAGTGTGGTTTTGGAAATTTTACAGTGGTGGTTTAAGGCATTTTTGTGAGGTTGATCAAAGAATATTGAAGTCGAATAGTGGATTAGTCAACGCAATAAGGTATACCGTTTTGAAAAATTTAATTTACATAGAATAATTTACTTATTCATGTGTTAAGTTATTTTAGATGAATCAAAGATTAATCGATTAATAAAAATAAATAATCATGGGTACATATTCAGGCAAGACAATTCGTAATAGAGATGATTTTGAATCGGAATGGATATTCTGCAAATAAAAACCACGGTGAGTAAATCCCACTCACCTTTAGAATTATTTTTATTTCATTAAAAATAATTGTTTGTTGCTTGTGTGGATGCTTTCTGCTTGTTTTATATATATATTAGTTATTTAGGCTATTATATATATATTGGGTTGATTGATTGGTTGGATTCCCGCAGTCTCATTAGCGGATGCCCGCGGTACCATAGCGGATGATTACCCTATACGCCCCACGCTATGATTAGTGGATGACCTTCTATACCGCGATATTCTGCCACGAAGCAGAATGGGTATTATTTATGTGCTAACATCTGTGGATGCAGGAAAACAGGTTGGAGGAATCCAACTGGATTCCTCAAAAATATATTATCTGTTTGTTTATTTGTTTGCATATATATTTTTATATAGGATGTGTTAGAAAAATAAATAATTCGTTGCTTTGTGTGTTTAAATATCACTGGGCTTAAGTAATGATATTTAAAAACTATCGTGGAAGGATATTTGAGATTTAAAAAGGACAATTCTATTTTTAAATAGAATTTGAATTTTAAATGGAAATGAAATATAAACTTGTTTTTGAAAAATAAAACAAGTAGTTCCTTTATAAACGAGGTTTATAAATAGTTCTTTTATAACGAAGTATAAATGAAGTAAAAGAATTATCATTTGATAATTCAGAAATAGAAATACAAGTGTGAAATTGGAAATGGGAAATCTATCTTCAAAGAAAAGTAGAAATATCTATTTCAAAAGGAATTGAAGTCGAGACTTGTTTAAAGGAATTGGATATAAGAATTCAAATAGAAACAGACTTTGAAATATAGAATTTCAAAGAAGAATTGAAGAGAATTTGAAATATAGAATTTCAAAGAAGAATTGAAATATGAAATTTGAATAGAGATTTGAATTGAAATTCAAATATGAAATTTGAATAGAGATTTGAAATAGAAATTCAAGTATTGAATTTGAACATGGAATTGAATATAGATATTCAAGTAGAAATTTGAATATGAAATTTCAAAATAGAATTTGAAATAAACTTTGAAATAGGATTTTCAAAGTAGAATTGGAAATAGAATTTCAAAATAGGAAATCCAAATGGTTTTGAAATGGAATTTGGATTCAAGGGAATTCAAATGGATTTGAGTGAAGAAATTCAAATGGTGTTAAAAATAAGTTTGAATATTAGAAATTCAAATGGTGTTAAAAATAAGTTTGAATATTAGAAATTCAAATGGTGTTGGAAATGAATTTGAATATTAGAATTCAAATGGAAATAGAAAATGAAATTTGAATATAAGAGATTCAAATTGAATTCAAATAGGATTTAATCTATGAGATTTGAATATAGAAATTCAAATGAAGTTTTGAAAATAGATTTGAATATAGAAATTCAATGGAGTTTTGAAACTAGATTTGAAATAGAATTCAAATAAGAGGATTTAAATAGAATTTGAATGATAAAATTAAAAAGGGGTTGAATATTTGAAATTTCAAAATAGAATTGAATCGGAGTTTGGATATTTGAAATTCAAATAGAATAAATATAGAATTTGAATTCGAAGAGGATTGAATAGGGAATTTGAATGTAGAATTCAAAAAGGAATTCAAATGGAATTTAAATTATAGAATTTGAATATAGCATTCAAATGGAATTTTAAACTATGGGATTTAGCTATATAATTCAAACGGAATTTGAAATATGGAATTTGAATATAGGATTCAATAGAAGTGAAATTTGAATTTGAATATAGAATTCAAATAAAAGTGAAAATGAAGTTTGAGTGGAGTTGAATTCATTTTAAACGAAGTTTAACGTTTATATTTATAAATATAATTAAAACGAACTCGCCGCAGCGCTGCAGTTCGTAAATTGGCAATTCGAACTTCAATTGAGTATACAGAGCGCAATTGAAGCCGGAATTCTTCGAAACAAGAAACGTCAGGACCGGTTTGATAATAGTTTTCTAATGGAAGAGGAAAATATGAATTTCGTCGTATAGATTTTGAGTTATGTCAAAATCAAATTTTCAGAAAAACAGCGCCAGAATCGTTTTGAAACCATAACGGTTTATCTAATGTTATAAAAGGATTTTAAGCAGGTAAAAATCCGAAGTTTCTAGTTAGAAAATTTCAGAGTTGAGTTGTAAAATATATGCGAATTCAAGTTGTGTAAATGAATATGATTTTTGAAGCAGAACCAGACTTTGATTTATTGAATAGAATTAACTAAAGTGAATAGAAATTAGTTAATGAGTTTTGAAGGGATATTGGGTTTGAATAAGCGAATTCGATTTGAAAAGTTATATTCGAAATCAAACAGGAAACTAGAATTGAAATTGAAATTCAATTTGGTTGTGAGCAAGTTAAACATTTTTTTTGAACATGTTATGTTCAAACAAAGAAGTGAAATAGGCAAAGGGGCTAATTTAAGAATAATTGAGCGAAACTGAATTCAAACGATTCAAAATTGAATTCAAACAAATGGATTGAGTTGAATTGAATTAGAAACAGGTGAACAGGTGTTTAACAGATATGGGATGGAGTATATGAAGATTTTTATTTATGTGCCCGACAAAAAGGTACATGTTTAAATTCACATATGAGATTTTATGCGCCGTATCGGCAAGCCGCTTGGCTTTTTCTTTTTCTTTTTGAGATTAGAAGGACCGGGGAAGCTATTTGAAATTTCCCGATGCTCCCAATGCAGGGGAGGTTATGGCGAATTTTTCCGGGAATTTAAGGAGTTAGAATATTTTTAAGATATTTTGATAGTTAGAAATCATTGTATCGACGTATAGAATTCGATAGGTAAATGAATATAAAAATCGAATATTGTAAACAAAAAGGGAAATCTATAAATTAGAAATAGAAAGCGAACTTTATACATGTTTTAAAAATGAACGATTTGATTGTATAGTGTGTTTATTCGAGGTAAGTGGTTTTGCTGTTTTGAAGTTGAGGATGTTTTCAGTTAAGGTCTGAGAGGTAATTTTACCCCAACTTGATTGATTCCATTTTTAATGGATAAATAGCAAGATCCAGTCTCGAAGAGAAGTGTTTGAAAAAGAGTTAGTTGAATAAAATATTTTGGGTTGTTGTAACGATGTTTTACACAACATTTGTTTTAAACCCAAGTGATGGAATATTGGAAATATAACAGTAAATATTTCCTGAGTATAATTAAATAGTCGGAATAGAGATAAGTGATTGAAATTGTTTTCAGTTGCAAATAGAGACATTTTCTAATATATAGAAAATAAAAGAAGTTAATATTTGGAAACGTTTTCCAAATGGCATAAGAGGCAAGAGGATTATTGAAAATATTTGGTTAACAAATATTGATAGAGAAAATAGAGAAGTGGTTTAATTAATGAATATTAATTAAAGGGCCCAGTGATTTGTTTGATATGTTGGATGAACACTTGTTTTTATTCGATAGTTAAATCACAGTCTATCGAAGTTTTGACCATCGTTGTCAATATGGAGAGACCGGTTGGATTATTATCCGAAGAACCACTCCGTATCGGCATAAGCGTTGCGAACCAAGTATGCTGAATATATTGAAGACGGAGTAAAGTGCAAGGGCTTTTCTATTTATAGAAATAGTGCCTTCGGTTTCGTTCAATCCCAGAACGAACGTATATGGACGAATGTCTGACAGAGTATTTCCAATGATCAAATGGGTTGGTCTGTATGAATGTATATGGTTGCAACGGATTTATCCCTTAGCATAACATCCAGAATATTTGTGCAAACTTAACTAGTGATTAACGGATCTGACAATGTGGCATTCAAAGTGATTGTGCTATCAATGAATGGTAAGTATTCGTAGCCTCAGGCCTCAACAACCGGGAAAGGACAAAAATCGGGCAGGCAGCATGGCTATGTGGGTCGCACCCATTAGGATGTATAATCACCTATCTAGAGGTTCATTTAATTTCTTATTCTATTCGATGTTGTCCCAGTCGGGAGACGGTTGTTGATCCCAACCGTTGGTGATATACATTCGATACACTCAAGCGAAATGAGTGGTCGGTCATGTGTGGGCCGGGTTACAAGATGTTCTTGTTGAACCCAGTGTATTCCTCTCTAGAGATACACAGTCGGAAGGTGGTTCCATACCTTGTCATGTTGGAAATCCAATCTCCAATAAGCGCCATGCGGT
This sequence comes from Allium sativum, assembly GCA_030737875.1. Lineage (NCBI taxonomy): Eukaryota > Viridiplantae > Streptophyta > Magnoliopsida > Asparagales > Amaryllidaceae > Allium > Allium sativum. The sequence goes on from CM060921.1 coordinate 374,236,855, forward strand.
TTTTGATTTTATATTATATATATGTGGAGCGTGAGATGCAAGCGTTCTGCTATTTGGTTATTTATTTGATGTAGACATTACTATAATATCACTGGATTTTCGTATCAAAGTGTTTTGGGTTATAGTAAGGTAAAAACCGTCCGTGTTTATGTGTGTGCTGGTCTTACTATTATCTTTTCTTTCGAAAAGGATTTTTGAAAGTTAACCAAGTGGTTGGAGTTTACTCACACCAGTCCCATGACTGACCCAGAGTTTTATTTTGTTTTGTTTTCCCTAAGCTCTTGGGTGCCCAAATTTGTACGGGCAGTCAAGTGGTCGGGATTTTTTACAGATTCATTTGGAGGAGCTTGGAGCAGGAGGCTTCAGCGTTAGTTATCTAGTGTTATTTCCGCTGTATTGTAAGTGTGTACTCTGATAATGATGTATGTATATACAGTCAAAAAAATTTGTATTTCAGAAGCTATTCTATATATATTATATTTTATTCCGCTGCGATGTGAGGTTCTGTGTGTGTTTATGTTCTTCTTCTTCTTCTATTCTAAGTTTCTATCTCATCTATTCTCACCCTCTAACTTCTTTCTATTAATGGTTCGTATTTCTGTGTTATTTGGGTTGGACGTGTGTTGTATTTAGTCAACTCAGATAGCTCGGATTTGCGGGTCGTTTCAGTTGGTATCAGAGCTTAGGTTGAGCGAACACCTAGGCTTGTGTGGCATGTGCTCATTAGAGATAGGGTCAGTAGTACCCTAGAATGAGTTGAGTGTATAGATACGAGAGAGCGTATTTGTAGTTGATATAAAAGTTGTTTTATATTGTGTTGGCTAGTCTGTTGAGTGGTTTATGAATTCTGGTCGGATAGTGGGACGCCACAAAGTCGATAGGAATTTCTAAACACTTGAACAGGAGATTGAACACGATATTGTTTTAAAGTGGGTGAAATTATTTTACCCAAAATTCTATTTTGATATAGAAAGAATAATTTTTGAAATTATTATATATGAATGTATTGGTTGATATTATTATAATTAAATGGGATTATAAGAAATGAAATGGTTATATAGAACCAAACAGAACTTGTACATGAATAACATATACAAATGAAATGAATTGAAATTTAATTCAAACCAGAATTAAGAATTCAAAATCCTGGGAAGTTTGGAAATATTTTCTAAAAGTAAATAATATAGCTTTGTTTTGAAAAGGATTTGAATAAATACCATTTTTGAATGGATTTTAGAAGTAATATAGCACTGAACTCACTTCAGTGGCTGGAAAATAATTCTGATGATGATTGCAACATCATCAGTGTTCATTTTCGAGTTTCTAAGTGATGGATTGCTACCTTAGAAAAGTTTTTGATGGAAATTTGTTTTGAAAGAAAACAAGTGGATTGAAATTTCAAATGTTTTGAATTTGTGATGGAAATAAATATATGTATATATTTGATTTCAAAAGGATTTGGAATAGAAACCTGGGAATTTGAATTCTGGAATCAAATTTAACTTAGACAAGTAAAATGATTCAAAGTGAATAAATTGAATCAGAATCAAGTTGAATAAATTAGAATGTATATGAAAGAAAACCGAAAGTTTTGGTGAAATTAAATTTGTTGAAATATGAGGAGTGGAATTTCAACATAAGCTAGATCTTGAAAAGTAATGGATTTGTACCATTTTTCCTACCTTAGCAATTTCGAGGACGAAATTATTTTAAGGGTGAAAGAATGTAACGACCCGGATTTTTGGTCGATTTATTTTAAATATTTAGTATGATTTTAAATATTTAATTTATAATATAAATGGTATTTTATTGGGTTATCGATTAAATAATCGATATACGATTTATTTTGAATATATATAGTTACCGAAATACGAGCATTTGAATAATTCAATTTGAAATTTAAAATGGATTCAGAATGATTCAAATTGTTAATTTGAATTTTTATTTTAATATGAACGATGATAATAGAAATTTATTATTTGAGGAATTTATTTGTTTTGAATTTAAATTGATTTAATATGGCTATTTTAAATATCTTCGTTCAAATTAAATTGTATAATCTATTTCGTTGAATTCAAAATAACGTTATTACATTAAAATGTCGGTCAGTACGCTAGAATAGCGGTTCGTGATTTCAATTAACGAACCCCGATTTATTTGATCAGTGGATAGGATCAAATCAAATTGATATCTGTTTAAAAGAAATAAAAATCTCTTTATTTCAAATCATATTAAATTAGAAATCAAATCGCATTAAAAATATGGTACCTTACCTATAACTATACGCAGACCTAACTCCTTTAGCTACATGTATTCTTCATCTATAAATTGCGTCCCCCTCTCTCATTTCTCTTTTATTCTAAAAAAAAAAACGAAAGATGTTAAAGCAAATGAAAGCCATTTCCTTTTCTGAAATCATTCGTTCATTCCTAGAAGCTCGAGAGCTAGCTGGCAACGCTCGCGATTAAGGGGGGAGTAGGGCGACTGTCGATTTAGGATAACGAGCACAGTAAGCGGCAAGGCTAAAGGAGAGATCGATTCTCCACTTAGGGCAACCGTGGGCTTCGACTTCAAGTACGTGGCGATGGGCTAGGCGAGTTGGTTGTCAAAGGCGGTGAATTTGATCAAGGGGGTGGTCGCGACTGTCTCGTGATGTTGGAGTTTGGAGAGTTCGAATTGGGGGTTTAAGTGCCAATGGTTGGAGTGCGATATTGAATGGATAAACTGAATTCGAATCTAGGTTTAGGGTAGGGTGCGATAGGGTTAAAGGCATTCGAAGTCCACAGCTTCGATCGATCTGCTGTAGCGTGAGTGAGTTCAGGCCGAAGTCATGGTGTGGGAGTTGGAGCTTGCGCAGAGAAGGGGAGTGTGGTAAACTCATTCGTTCTGCTCTAGTAAGATGAAGAGAAGGCTCAAATTTCTTGTGTGGTACAATATTGGGAGTGCGATGTCTAGAGGGGATCGATAGTTGAAATCAAATGGGGTGTTTGGCAGTGTGGTTTTGGAAATTTTGCAGTGGTGGTTTAAGGCATTTTTGTGAGGTTGATCAAAGAATATTGAAGTCGGATAGTGGATTAGTCAACGCAATAAGGTATACCGTTTTGAAAAATTTAATTTACATAGAATAATTTACTTATTCATGTGTTAAGTTATTTTAGATGAATCAAAGATTAATCGATTAATAAAAATAAATAATCATGGGTACATATTTAGGCAAGACAATTCGTAACAGAGATGATTTGGAATCGGAATGGATATTCTGCAAATAAAAACCACAGTGAGTAAATCCCACTCACCTTTAGAATTATTTTTATTTCATTAAAAATAATTGTTTGTTGCTTGTGTGGATGCTTTCTGCTTGTTTTATATATATATATTAGTTATTTAGGCTATTATATATATATTGGGTTGATTGATTGGTTGGATTCCCGCAGTCTCATTAGCGGATGCCCGCGGTACCATAGCGGATGATTACCCTATACGCCCCACGCTATGATTAGTGGATGACCTTCTATACCGCGATATTCTGCCACGAAGCAGAATGGGTATTATTTATGTGCTAACATCTGTGGATGCAGGAAAACAGGTTGGAGGAATCCAACTGGATTCCTCAAAAATATATTATCTGTTTGTTTATTTGTTTGCATATATATTTTTATATAGGATGTGTTAGAAAAATAAATAATTCGTTGCTTTGTGTGTTTAAATATCACTGGGCTTAAGTAATGATATTTAAAAACTATCGTGGAAGGATATTTGAGATTTAAAAAGGACAATTCTATTTTTAAATAGAATTTGAATTTTAAATGGAAATGAAATATAAACTTGTTTTTGAAAAATAGAACAAGTAGTTCCTTTATAAACGAGGTTTATAAATAGTTCTTTTATAACGAAGTATAAATGAAGTAAAAGAATTATCATTTGATAATTCAGAAATAGAAATACAAGTGTGAAATTGGAAATGGCAAATCTATCTTCAAAGAAAAGTAGAAATATCTATTTCAAAAGGAATTGAAGTCGAGACTTGTTTAAAGGAATTGGATATAAGAATTCAAATAGAAACAGACTTTGAAATATAGAATTTCAAAGAAGAATTGAAGAGAATTTGAAATATAGAATTTCAAAGAAGAATTGAAATATGAAATTTGAATTGAGATTTGAATTGAAATTCAAATATGAAATTTGAATAGAGATTTGAAATAGAAATTCAAGTATTGAATTTGAACATGGAATTGAATATAGAAATTCAAGTAGAAATTTGAATATGAAATTTCAAAATAGAATTTGAAATAAACTTTGAAATAGGATTTTCAAAGTAAAATTGGAAATAGAATTTCAAATAGAATTTCAAAATAGGAAATCCAAATGGTTTTGAAATGGAATTTGGATTCAAGGGAATTCAAATGGATTTGAGTGAAGAAATTCAAATGGTGTTAAAAATAAGTTTGAATATTAGAAATTCAAATGGTGTTAAAAATAAGTTTGAATATTAGAAATTCAAATGGTGTTGGAAATGAATTTGAATATTAGAATTCAAATGGAAATGGAAAATGAAATTTGAATATAAGAGATTCAAATTGAATTCAAATAGGATTTAATCTATGAGATTTGAATATAGAAATTCAAATGAAGTTTTGAAAATAGATTTGAATATAGAAATTCAAATGGAGTTTTGAAACTAGATTTGAAATAGAATTCAAATAAGAGGATTTAAATAGAATTTGAATGATAAAATTAAAAAGGGGTTGAATATTTGAAATTTCAAAATAGAATTGAATCGGAGTTTGGATATTTGAAATTCAAATAGAATAAATATAGAATTTGAATTCGAAGAGGATTGAATAGGGAATTTGAATGTAGAATTCAAAAAGGAATTCAAATGGAATTTAAATTATAGAATTTGAATATAGCATTCAAATGGAATTTTAAACTATGGGATTTAGCTATATAATTCAAACGGAATTTGAAATATGGAATTTGAATATAGGATTCAATAGAAGTGAAATTTGAATTTGAATATAGAATTCAAATAAAAGTGAAAATGAAGTTTGAGTGGAGTTGAATTCATTTTAAACGAAGTTTAACGTTTATATTTATAAATATAATTAAAACGAACTCGCCGCAGCGCTGCAGTTCGTAAATTGGCAATTCGAACTTCAATTGAGTATACAGAGCGCAATTGAAGCCGGAATTCTTCGAAACAAGAAACGTCAGGACCGGTTTGATAATAGTTTTCTAATGGAAGAGGAAAATATGAATTTCGTCGTATAGATATTGAGTTATGTCAAAATCAAATTTTCAGAAAAACAGCGCCAGAATCGTTTTGAAACCATAACGGTTTATCTAATGTGATAAAAGGATTTTAAGCAGGTAAAAATCCGAAGTTTCTATTTAGAAAATTTCAGAGTTGAGTTGTAAAATATATGCGAATTCAAGTTGTGTAAATGAATATGATTTTTGAAGCAGAACCAGACTTTGATTTATTGAATAGAATTAACTAAAGTGAATAGAAATTAGTTAATGAGTTTTGAAGGGATATTGGGTTTGAATAAGCGAATTCGATTTGAAAAGTTATATTCGAAATCAAACAGGAAACTAGAATTGAAATTGAAATTCAATTTGGTTGTGAGCAAGTTAAACATTTTTTTTGAACATGTTATGTTCAAACAAAGAAGTGAAATAGGCAAAGGGGCTAATTTAAGAATAATTGAGCGAAACTGAATTCAAACGATTCAAAATTGAATTCAAACAAATGGATTGAGTTGAATTGAATTAGAAACAGGTGAACAGGTGTTTAACAGATATGGGATGGAGTATATGAAGATTTTTATTTATGTGCCCGACAAAAAGGTACATGTTTAAATTCACATATGAGATTTTATGCGCCGTATCGGCAAGCCGCTTGGCTTTTTCTTTTTCTTTTTGAGATTAGAAGGACCGGGGAAGCTATTTGAAATTTCCCGATGCTCCCAATGCAGGGGAGGTTATGGCGAATTTTTCCGGGAATTTAAGGAGTTAGAATATTTTTAAGATATTTTGATAGTTAGAAATCATTGTATCGACGTATAGAATTCGATAGGTAAATGAATATAAAAATCGAATATTGTAAACAAAAAGGGAAATCTATAAATTAGAAATAGAAAGCGAACTTTATACATGTTTTAAAAATGAACGATTTGATTGTATAGTGTGTTTATTCGAGGTAAGTGGTTTTGCTGTTTTGAAGTTGAGGATGTTTTCAGTTAAGGTCTGAGAGGTAATTTTACCCCAACTTGATTGATTCCATTTTTAATGGATAAATAGCAAGATCCAGTCTCGAAGAGAAGTGTTTGAAAAAGAGTTAGTTGAATAAAATATTTTGGGTTGTTGTAACGATGTTTTACACAACATTCGTTTTAAACCCAAGTGATGGAATATTGGAAATATAACAGTAAATATTTCCTGAGTATAATTAAATAGTCGGAATAGAGATAAGTGATTGAAATTGTTTTCAGTTGCAAATAGAGACATTTTCTAATATATAGAAAATAAAAGAAGTTAATATTTGGAAACGTTTTCCAAATGGCATAAGAGGCAAGAGGATTATTGAAAATATTTGGTTAACAAATATTGATAGAGAAAATAGAGAAGTGGTTTAATTAATGAATATTAATTAAAGGGCCCAGTGATTTGTTTGATATGTTGGATGAACACTTGTTTTTATTCGATAGTTAAATCACAGACTATCGAAGTTTTGACCATCGTTGTCAATATGGAGAGACCGGTTGGATTATTATCCGAAGAACCACTCCGTATCGGCATAAGCGTTGCGAACCAAGTATGCTGAATATATTGAAGACGGAGTAAAGTGCAAGGGCTTTTCTATTTATAGAAATAGTGCCTTCGGTTTCGTTCAATCCCAGAACGAACGTATATGGACGAATGTCTGACAGAGTATTTCCAATGATCAAATGGGTTGGTCTGTATGAATGTATATGGTTGCAACGGATTTATCCCTTAGCATAACATCCAGAATATTTGTGCAAACTTAACTAGTGATTAACGGATCTGACAATGTGGCATTCAAAGTGATTGTGCTATCAATGAATGGTAAGTATTCGTAGCCTCAGGCCTCAACAACCGGGAAAGGACAAAAATCGGGCAGGCAGCATGGCTATGTGGGTCGCACCCATTAGGATGTATAATCACCTATCTAGAGGTTCATTTAATTTCTTATTCTATTCGATGTTGTCCCAGTCGGGAGACGGTTGTTGATCCCAACCGTTGGTGATATACATTCGATACACTCAAGCGAAATGAGTGGTCGGTCATGTGTGGGCCGGGTTACAAGATGTTCTTGTTGAACCCAGTGTATTCCTCTCTAGAGATACACAGTCGGAAGGTGGTTCCATACCTTGTCATGTTGGAAATCCAATCTCCAATAAGCGCCATGCGGTTTTTGATTTTATATTATATATATGTGGAGCGTGAGATGCAAGCGTTCTGCTATTTGGTTATTTATTTGATGTAGACATTACTATAATATCACTGGATTTTCGTATCAAAGTGTTTTGGGTTATAGTAAGGTAAAAACCGTCCGTGTTTATGTGTGTGCTGGTCTTACTATTATCTTTTCTTTCGAAAAGGATTTTTGAAAGTTAACCAAGTGGTTGGAGTTTACTCACACCAGTCCCATGACTGACCCAGAGTTTTATTTTGTTTTGTTTTCCCTAAGCTCTTGGGTGCCCAAATTTGTACGGGCAGTCAAGTGGTCGGGATTTTTTACAGATTCATTTGGAGGAGCTTGGAGCAGGAGGCTTCAGCGTTAGTTATCTAGTGTTATTTCCGCTGTATTGTAAGTGTGTACTCTGATAATGATGTATGTATATACAGTCAAAAAAATTTGTATTTCAGAAGCTATTCTATATATATTATATTTTATTCCGCTGCGATGTGAGGTTCTGTGTGTGTTTATGTTCTTCTTCTTCTTCTATTCTAAGTTTCTATCTCATCTATTCTCACCCTCTAACTTCTTTCTATTAATGGTTCGTATTTCTGTGTTATTTGGGTTGGACGTGTGTTGTATTTAGTCAACTCAGATAGCTCGGATTTGCGGGTCGTTTCAGTTGGTATCAGAGCTTAGGTTGAGCGAACACCTAGGCTTGTGTGGCATGTGCTCATTAGAGATAGGGTCAGTAGTACCCTAGAATGAGTTGAGTGTATAGATACGAGAGAGCGTATTTGTAGTTGATATAAAAGTTGTTTTATATTGTGTTGGCTAGTCTGTTGAGTGGTTTATGAATTCTGGTCGGATAGTGGGACGCCACAAAGTCGATAGGAATTTCTAAACACTTGAACAGGAGATTGAACACGATATTGTTTTAAAGTGGGTGAAATTATTTTACCCAAAATTCTATTTTGATATAGAAAGAATAATTTTTGAAATTATTATATATGAATGTATTGGTTGATATTATTATAATTAAATGGGATTATAAGAAATGAAATGGTTATATAGAACCAAACAGAACTTGTACATGAATAACATATACAAATGAAATGAATTGAAATTTAATTCAAACCAGAATTAAGAATTCAAAATCCTGGGAAGTTTGGAAATATTTTCTAAAAGTAAATAATATAGCTTTGTTTTGAAAAGGATTTGAATAAATACCATTTTTGAATGGATTTTAGAAGTAATATAGCACTGAACTCACTTCAGTGGCTGGAAAATAATTCTGATGATGATTGCAACATCATCAGTGTTCATTTTCGAGTTTCTAAGTGATGGATTGCTACCTTAGAAAAGTTTTTGATGGAAATTTGTTTTGAAAGAAAACAAGTGGATTGAAATTTCAAATGTTTTGAATTTGTGATGGAAATAAATATATGTATATATTTGATTTCAAAAGGATTTGGAATAGAAACCTGGGAATTTGAATTCTGGAATCAAATTTAACTTAGACAAGTAAAATGATTCAAAGTGAATAAATTGAATCAGAATCAAGTTGAATAAATTAGAATGTATATGAAAGAAAACCGAAAGTTTTGGTGAAATTAAATTTGTTGAAATATGAGGAGTGGAATTTCAACATAAGCGAGATCTTGAAAAGTAATGGATTTGTACCATTTTTCCTACCTTAGCAATTTCGAGGACGAAATTATTTTAAGGGGGAAAGAATGTAACGACCCGGATTTTTGGTCGATTTATTTTAAATATTTAGTATGATTTTAAATATTTAATTTATAATATAAATGGTATTTTATTGGGTTATCGATTAAATAATCGATATACGATTTATTTTGAATATATATAGTTACCGAAATACGAGCATTTGAATAATTCAATTTGAAATTTAAAATGGATTCAGAATGATTCAAATTGTTAATTTGAATTTTTATTTTAATATGAACGATGATAATAGAAATTTATTATTTGAGGAATTTATTTGTTTTGAATTTAAATTGATTTAATATGGCTATTTTAAATATCTTCGTTCAAATTAAATTGTATAATCTATTTCGTTGAATTCAAAATAACGTTATTACATTAAAATGTCGGTCAGTACGCTAGAATAGCGGTTCGTGATTTCAATTAACGAACCCCGATTTATTTGATCAGTGGATAGGATCAAATCAAATTGATATCTGTTTAAAAGAAATAAAAATCTCTTTATTTCAAATCATATTAAATTAGAAATCAAATCGCATTAAAAATATGGTACCTTACCTATAACTATACGCAGACCTAACTCCTTTAGCTACATGTATTCTTCATCTATAAATTGCGTCCCCCTCTCTCATTTCTCTTTTATTCTAAAAAAAAAAACGAAAGATGTTAAAGCAAATGAAAGCCATTTCCTTTTCTGAAATCATTCGTTCATTCCTAGAAGCTCGAGAGCTAGCTGGCAACGCTCGCGATTAAGGGGGGAGTAGGGCGACTGTCGATTTAGGATAACGAGCACAGTAAGCGGCAAGGCTAAAGGAGAGATCGATTCTCCACTTAGGGCAACCGTGGGCTTCGACTTCAAGTACGTGGCGATGGGCTAGGCGAGTTGGTTGTCAAAGGCGGTGAATTTGATCAAGGGGGTGGTCGCGACTGTCTCGTGATGTTGGAGTTTGGAGAGTTCGAATTGGGGGTTTAAGTGCCAATGGTTGGAGTGCGATATTGAATGGATAAACTGAATTCGAATCTAGGTTTAGGGTAGGGTGCGATAGGGTTAAAGGCATTCGAAGTCCACAGCTTCGATCGATCTGCTGTAGCGTGAGTGAGTTCAGGCCGAAGTCATGGTGTGGGAGTTGGAGCTTGCGCAGAGAAGGGGAGTGTGGTAAACTCATTCGTTCTGCTCTAGTAAGATGAAGAGAAGGCTCAAATTTCTTGTGTGGTACAATATTGGGAGTGCGATGTCTAGAGGGGATAGACAGTTGAAATCAAATGGGGTGTTTGGCAGTGTGGTTTTGGAAATTTTGCAGTGGTGGTTTAAGGCATTTTTGTGAGGTTGATCAAAGAATATTGAAGTCGGATAGTGGATTAGTCAACGCAATAAGGTATACCGTTTTGAAAAATTTAATTTACATAGAATAATTTACTTATTCATGTGTTAAGTTATTTTAGATGAATCAAAGATTAATCGATTAATAAAAATAAATAATCATGGGTACATATTCAGGCAAGACAATTCGTAACAGAGATGATTTGGAATCGGAATGGATATTCTGCAAATAAAAACCACAGTGAGTAAATCCCACTCACCTTTAGAATTATTTTTATTTCATTAAAAATAATTGTTTGTTGCTTGTGTGGATGCTTTCTGCTTGTTTTATATATATATTAGTTATTTAGGCTATTATATATATATTGGGTTGATTGATTGGTTGGATTCCCGCAGTCTCATTAGCGGATGCCCGCGGTACCATAGCGGATGATTACCCTATACGCCCCACGCTATGATTAGTGGATGACCTTCTATACCGCGATATTCTGCCACGAAGCAGAATGGGTATTATTTATGTGCTAACATCTGTGGATGCAGGAAAACAGGTTGGAGGAATCCAACTGGATTCCTCAAAAATATATTATCTGTTTGTTTATTTGTTTGCATATATATATTTTTATATAGGATGTGTTAGAAAAATAAATAATTCGTTGCTTTGTGTGTTTAAATATCACTGGGCTTAAGTAATGATATTTAAAAACTATCATGGAAGGATATTTGAGATTTAAAAAGGACAATTCTATTTTTAAATAGAATTTGAATTTTAAATGGAAATGAAATATAAACTTGTTTTTGAAAAATAGAACAAGTAGTTCCTTTATAAACGAGGTTTATAAATAGTTCTTTTATAACGAAGTATAAATGAAGTAAAAGAATTATCATTTGATAATTCAGAAATAGAAATACAAGTGTGAAATTGGAAATGGCAAATCTATCTTCAAAGAAAAGTAGAAATATCTATTTCAAAAGGAATTGAAGTCGAGACTTGTTTAAAGGAATTGGATATAAGAATTCAAATAGAAACAGACTTTGAAATATAGAATTTCAAAGAAGAATTGAAGAGAATTTGAAATATAGAATTTCAAAGAAGAATTGAAATATGAAATTTGAATTGAGATTTGAATTGAAATTCAAATATGAAATTTGAATAGAGATTTGAAATAGAAATTCAAGTATTGAATTTGAACATGGAATTGAATATAGAAATTCAAGTAGAAATTTGAATATGAAATTTCAAAATAGAATTTGAAATAAACTTTGAAATAGGATTTTCAAAGTAGAATTGGAAATAGAATTTCAAATAGAATTTCAAAATAGGAAATCCAAATGGTTTTGAAATGGAATTTGGATTCAAGGGAATTCAAATGGATTTGAGTGAAGAAATTCAAATGGTGTTAAAAATAAGTTTGAATATTAGAAATTCAAATGGTGTTGGAAATGAATTTGAATATTAGAATTCAAATGGAAATGGAAAATGAAATTTGAATATAAGAGATTCAAATTGAATTCAAATAGGATTTAATCTATGAGATTTGAATATAGAAATTCAAATGAAGTTTTGAAAATAGATTTGAATATAGAAATTCAAATGGAGTTTTGAAACTAGATTTGAAATAGAATTCAAATAAGAGGATTTAAATAGAATTTGAATGATAAAATTAAAAAGGGGTTGAATATTTGAAATTTCAAAATAGAATTGAATCGGAGTTTGGATATTTGAAATTCAAATAGAATAAATATAGAATTTGAATTCGAAGAGGATTGAATAGGGAATTTGAATGTAGAATTCAAAAAGGAATTCAAATGGAATTTAAATTATAGAATTTGAATATAGCATTCAAATGGAATTTTAAACTATGGGATTTAGCTATATAATTCAAACGGAATTTGAAATATGGAATTTGAATATAGGATTCAATAGAAGTGAAATTTGAATTTGAATATAGAATTCAAATAAAAGTGAAAATGAAGTTTGAGTGGAGTTGAATTCATTTTAAACGAAGTTTAACGTTTATATTTATAAATATAATTAAAACGAACTCGCCGCAGCGCTGCAGTTCGTAAATTGGCAATTCGAACTTCAATTGAGTATACAGAGCGCAATTGAAGCCGGAATTCTTCGAAACAAGAAACGTCAGGACCGGTTTGATAATAGTTTTCTAATGGAAGAGGAAAATATGAATTTTGTCGTATAGATATTGAGTTATGTCAAAATCAAATTTTCAGAAAAACAGCGCCAGAATCGTTTTGAAACCATAACGGTTTATCTAATGTGATAAAAGGATTTTAAGCAGGTAAAAATCCGAAGTTTCTATTTAGAAAATTTCAGAGTTGAGTTGTAAAATATATGCGAATTCAAGTTGTGTAAATGAATATGATTTTTGAAGCAGAACCAGACTTTGATTTATTGAATAGAATTAACTAAAGTGAATAGAAATTAGTTAATGAGTTTTGAAGGGATATTGGGTTTGAATAAGCGAATTCGATTTGAAAAGTTATATTCGAAATCAAACAGGAAACTAGAATTGAAATTGAAATTCAATTTGGTTGTGAGCAAGTTAAACATTTTTTTTGAACATGTTATGTTCAAACAAAGAAGTGAAATAGGCAAAGGGGCTAATTTAAGAATAATTGAGCGAAACTGAATTCAAACGATTCAAAATTGAATTCAAACAAATGGATTGAGTTGAATTGAATTAGAAACAGGTGAACAGGTGTTTAACAGATATGGGATGGAGTATATGAAGATTTTTATTTATGTGCCCGACAAAAAGGTACATGTTTAAATTCACATATGAGATTTTATGCGCCGTATCGGCAAGCCGCTTGGCTTTTTCTTTTTCTTTTTGAGATTAGAAGGACCGGGGAAGCTATTTGAAATTTCCCGATGCTCCCAATGCAGGGGAGGTTATGGCGAATTTTTCCGGGAATTTAAGGAGTTAGAATATTTTTAAGATATTTTGATAGTTAGAAATCATTGTATCGACGTATAGAATTCGATAGGTAAATGAATATAAAAATCGAATATTGTAAACAAAAAGGGAAATCTATAAATTAGAAATAGAAAGCGAACTTTATACATGTTTTAAAAATGAACGATTTGATTGTATAGTGTGTTTATTCGAGGTAAGTGGTTTTGCTGTTTTGAAGTTGAGGATGTTTTCAGTTAAGGTCTGAGAGGTAATTTTACCCCAACTTGATTGATTCCATTTTTAATGGATAAATAGCAAGATCCAGTCTCGAAGAGAAGTGTTTGAAAAAGAGTTAGTTGAATAAAATATTTTGGGTTGTTGTAACGATGTTTTACACAACATTCGTTTTAAACCCAAGTGATGGAATATTGGAAATATAACAGTAAATATTTCCTGAGTATAATTAAATAGTCGGAATAGAGATAAGTGATTGAAATTGTTTTCAGTTGCAAATAGAGACATTTTCTAATATATAGAAAATAAAAGAAGTTAATATTTGGAAACGTTTTCCAAATGGCATAAGAGGCAAGAGGATTATTGAAAATATTTGGTTAACAAATATTGATAGAGAAAATAGAGAAGTGGTTTAATTAATGAATATTAATTAAAGGGCCCAGTGATTTGTTTGATATGTTGGATGAACACTTGTTTTTATTCGATAGTTAAATCACAGACTATCGAAGTTTTGACCATCGTTGTCAATATGGAGAGACCGGTTGGATTATTATCCGAAGAACCACTCCGTATCGGCATAAGCGTTGCGAACCAAGTATGCTGAATATATTGAAGACGGAGTAAAGTGCAAGGGCTTTTCTATTTATAGAAATAGTGCCTTCGGTTTCGTTCAATCCCAGAACGAACGTATATGGACGAATGTCTGACAGAGTATTTCCAATGATCAAATGGGTTGGTCTGTATGAATGTATATGGTTGCAACGGATTTATCCCTTAGCATAACATCCAGAATATTTGTGCAAACTTAACTAGTGATTAACGGATCTGACAATGTGGCATTCAAAGTGATTGTGCTATCAATGAATGGTAAGTATTCGTAGCCTCAGGCCTCAACAACCGGGAAAGGACAAAAATCGGGCAGGCAGCATGGCTATGTGGGTCGCACCCATTAGGATGTATAATCACCTATCTAGAGGTTCATTTAATTTCTTATTCTATTCGATGTTGTCCCAGTCGGGAGACGGTTGTTGATCCCAACCGTTGGTGATATACATTCGATACACTCAAGCGAAATGAGTGGTCGGTCATGTGTGGGCCGGGTTACAAGATGTTCTTGTTGAACCCAGTGTATTCCTCTCTAGAGATACACAGTCGGAAGGTGGTTCCATACCTTGTCATGTTGGAAATCCAATCTCCAATAAGCGCCATGCGGTTTTTGATTATTTGGTTATTTATTTGATGTAGACATTACTATAATATCACTGGATTTTCGTATCAAAGTGTTTTGGGTTATAGTAAGGTAAAAACCGTCCGTGTTTATGTGTGTGCTGGTCTTACTATTATCTTTTCTTTCGAAAAGGATTTTTGAAAGTTAACCAAGTGGTTGGAGTTTACTCACACCAGTCCCATGACTGACCCAGAGTTTTATTTTGTTTTGTTTTCCCTAAACTCTTGGGTGCCCAAATTTGTACGGGCAGTCAAGTGGTCGGGATTTTTTACAGATTCATTTGGAGGAGCTTGGAGCAGGAGGCTTCAGCGTTAGTTATCTAGTGTTATTTCCGCTGTATTGTAAGTGTGTACTCTGATAATGATGTATGTATATACAGTCAAAAAAATTTGTATTTCAGAAGCTATTCTATATATATTATATTTTATTCCGCTGCGATGTGAGGTTCTGTGTGTGTTTATGTTCTTCTTCTTCTTCTATTCTAAGTTTCTATCTCATCTATTCTCACCCTCTAACTTCTTTCTATTAATGGTTCGTATTTCTGTGTTATTTGGGTTGGACGTGTGTTGTATTTAGTCAACTCAGATAGCTCGGATTTGCGGGTCGTTTCAAAACGTTCACTTTTGTCAATTATATTTGTTGAAACAAAACATTCACTTTTGTCAATTATATTAGTTCACTTTTGTCAAATTATATTAGTTGAATCAAAACATTCACTTTTGTCAAATTATATTAGTTGAAACAAACATTTATTTTTGTCAAATTAGATTAGTTGAAACAAGACATTTACTTTTGTCAAATTAGATTAGTTGAAACAAAATATGCACTTTTGTCAAAATAGATTAGTTGAATCAAAATATTCATTTTTGTCAAAATATAATAGTCGAAACAAAAATTACATTTTTGTTAATTAGATTTGAAATAAAGCAAAAATCACATTTTATAAAATAAAAGAGTTAAAACACAAATAGCATTTTTGGTTAAATAAATTTGTGTCAAAACACAAATAGCATCTTTGTTAAATAAATTTGTGTTACAACAAAAATATCACTTTTGTTCATTTAGTTAAAAGTTAGAATTGTTAACAATATGAATTATCACTTTATCCATTTTATTAAATTAGAATTGTTAACAATATGAATTATCACTATACCCATTTTGTTAAATTAGAGTTGTTAACAATATGAGTTATCACTTTTGTTCATTTTGTTAAAATTAGAACTGTTAACAATATGAATTATCTTTTTTTATATTTTGTTAAATTAGAATTGTTCATAATATGAAAACGTCATTTTAATCATTTTGCTGAAATAGAATCATCAACAAAAATGAGAGAATCACTTTTTATTGTTAGAACATACATTAGAATTTGTAAGTTAAATAAAGAATCATTTTTATTATAAAAACATACATTCGAATTGATATGCAAATATAAGAATCATTTTCATGGTCAAAACATACATTAGAATTGTATGTAAATTGAAGTGACATTTTATTGTTAAAATTATACAATAGAATTTATATGCAAATACAAGTGACATTTGTATTGTCGAATTATACATTATAATTTGTGTACAGAGACATTTCATATGTTATGATTTGAAACCATATACACACAAATAAAACATTTATTTTTATTTGTTAAAGTTAAAAATAGAAATTCGCATACAAATAAAGGAAAATGAAAAATTATCTTTTCATTTGCCATCAGCAATAATGTCATATAAATGAATTACATTTTATTAGACATTAGAAACATGTAGGAAAGGTTTGCGAGTAAAGTACATTTTTATTTGGCCTTATGAATTTATTAACCTGTTTTGTTCATTACCATCAACATGTTAGCGGATTAAAATTGGTTAAATTCAATAACTAATGATTTATTTGTGTGAACTGTTGTTTTCTGAAAACCCCACACGGGTATTCGTATAATATCTGACAAACACTAGTCCCAATATTTAGTAGAATGTCAATCGATGGATTGACAGGCTGCGATGAGCGTTATTTATTCATTTTAATGCTCACACATTTGTAAATTTCACTCTAGATGTGAATGGATTGTGTAATGATTATCTGTCGTTATTGCCGTATACATGTGATGTATGAAATCCATATAACCGAAATTATATGGTAACTGATTGAGTCGCATTCTGATTCAGAATATCTTTTCAATTAAAGAACATTGCAAAATAAAGAACATTGTAAAATAAATAACATTGTAAAATAGAGAATATTTTAAAACAAAGAATATTGCAATATTAATAATATTTTTACATAAAGAATCTTTTTAAATAAAGAATATTTTTAAAAATCGAATATTTTAAAATAATATTCAACGAAGAATAAAATGATGATTTCTATGTCCGTTTTTGGACGGACAAAAAAGATAAAAATGTATTTTTATCAAAATGAACTAGTTAATAACTAGAATAAATCTTTTAATTAAAGTTTATTAGAGTTTCCAATTATATTTATTACTTGGAATAAAATGATATGTGAATTGGGCTTATTGTGAACTGTGTTTTAAATGACATTTGTTCTTAGCCCAATTAACAGTAAAAATATGATTTAGAATTTATAAATCTTTTTATTAAGATTTAGAAAGAAAGTTTCCAAAGTCAAGTTTTCCAATTTAATTTATTAAATTGGAATTGAGTGGAAATTCGATTTGATAATAATCGAGATAGGCTTCTGTAAAAGAAGGCTGTTACTATATATGGAATTTAAAAGGCTTTGCCATTATTCCATTTATATTATTAGTCTGATATGGAAATTTATACCGATTATATATTAATTTAATTTCTGTGAAAATTCCATATTTAATGGAAGTTGATTTTAGGTTTATCGTGAACTGCAATTTAAATGACATTGGTTCTTTAACCCAGTTAAAGATAAGATTAATTTCTTAGAAGTTGAATGATCATAAAGTAATGATTTTGATATTAAAATCAAATTGGAGTTTTAATGAATCTTTAAAAAGAAAGATTAAAAATAAATTTAAAGGAATTTATCTTTGATAAAATTGATGGGAATCTTTCCCTTTTAACTTGAATATTTTATTAAAAGAATATTCTGAATTGGAATGGGGCGTATGATGTGTATTTATAGCACCTGATTTTTTATTATAAAATACGCGAGTTATTCAGAAAGACCGGGTTTAACCCATTCTGAATAATTACTACGACGATTAAAAGTCGAAGACATTGAAGACAGTGATTGAAGACTGGCGATCTTCACATCGAATGGGTGACTACTGATGCCTTGAACTTGGTCGCTCCTGCGAAAGGTTTAAAGTGGTAGTTGTCTGGACGTACTTGCTGATTGTTTGGATATGCGAGCACCTCTCTTCCATATTGGACATACAGGACGAGGAATAAGGTGTCTCCGGTTTTGTTCAGACCCATAACGGACTTGTAAATGGATGCGTGTCTAACGTTGGATTTCATTCCCTGTAAATTGATATCTATTTAATATATATCTGCTGGTGGCGGAGAATTTATTCTCTTGCTTAACACCCTTCTCTGAGATGCACGAGCTCAGAGGTTATATATTGGTAGTTATTGATCGCATGACGTGAATTGTCAATGTGGCACGCCAAGATGCAATTGATCGAGTTTTTGTTGAAAAGCTGAGCCTTGTGGATGATGATCAAAGCATAGCCCATTTCGGCATAGCTTTGTGTATAACGTTACCTCGCGAGCCTCACACACCGGTAAGAGTCGGAAACGGGACACAGGGAGTGCACACGTTTCATTCTACCTAGAAGTGGTATCAGGGTTTTGCAAGCCCTGACATTTTACTTATATGGTTGATGGAATGAGGCGCCTCGGATTTATTGGTCGATAGTGACCAATTTATAGGTCCAATAGGATCGGGAAGCGTGTGTTCAGGCATAACTAATCCACTAAGGTATATCTGTGGACTGGCCCTGCAGTATCCAAGGGTTCACTGCGGGGGACCCTGAGACATTGCTAGAGTATCTCGAATCGGTAAGGAGATCGTCCCTAGTCTTGACTCATGATGGAAACCCAATTTCTAATACGACAATACGGTTTTAATTGTAAACCTATATATGGCGACATAGTAGGATGGGGTACTATGCCGTCTGGGATTGATACATTTACTTTGAAGTATTTTAAAATTGATTAGGTACTAATAATAATATTAAAATATTATTTTCTACGTATCAAGCATTTTTGACCATTTTAAGGTAAAACTCTATCCTTCGGTTTGTGTTGCATTGTGTGATGGGACTTGAGTCTTATAATGGTTTCGTTTTTCTAAAAAACATTGCGCGGTTTAACGATTTACTTCGTTCCATGCACTGGCGATCCAATGGAGTAAAACCGTTCCGTGTTAGCGGCGTGGTCCTGTGATTAGCCTTATTATTAGATAAGTTAGGAAAGATTTCTCATACCAGTCCCATGACTGACATGTAGTTTGTTTCACTTGCAAACTCGGGTGCCCTCTTTTCTACATGGACAGTCGAGTAGCTTATTTTGCAGATATATTGAGCAGGATTCTAGATCGAAGCTTAAAGTTGTGTCCAGAGTATTGATAGACTTCCGATGTATCAGTTTATTTATTTTCGATGCTGTGTATTACATTTGTCGTAAATTATCTTCCGCTGTATTTAATAGATGTACTCTGATATTCTGTACTCTGATGTAACTTTATTATAATGTTTATAAAAGTCTGCTGTTAATTTTTCAAACGTGTTGTATTCCCAGAGATAGCGTATTCGGGTATTGAACGGTCTTAATCGATTTAACGATTGATTAGGTCAGAGCAAAATCTGAATCGTTACAGTATTGTTATTTATGTAATCTAATGTTTATGCAGTATGTAACTGCTCCCTGCGTGGAGTTAATAGTAGTATAGTATATTTGCTAGCCCTTGTGCTGTAATCTAGGTTAGATATTGTGGACGGTCCATATTAAATGCTGTATGCGGTGGACGGTCCACCTTAAAAACCGACTTACTGACTGCTAACTACAGTCACCTTGTGACAACCCGCCTTTTCTGAATAATCCAAGTTGACAATATAACCACAAATGTCCAACTTGAACGATTCAAAACTGACAGATAATCAATTTAGGGTGTATAATAGAATCAGATCATAGAATCACATATACAGAATAATACAGAATCTCGCAGTGGAAATGAAATAATATACATAAGCAGTTCATGAAGCTACTTAAATAGTTACAATTTAATTTTTACAATATAGCGACTCATAAAGTTCGCAAATACAAGCCAAACGGAAATAGGAACTAATACTGGATAGGATGGAGTCTTCGACTAGGTCTTCGGCTCCATATAAAGTGCTCCTCGAGAACACTGCAATACTCAGTCTGACCCGAGCGAAATGAGAAAAACACAAAACACTCGAGTCAGGTCTAAACATTCTAATGTGATTAGATCTAAACTCAGATGCAAATAACTCAAGAGATGTTACGGTATTTTCCATCTCTTAAGGATCCGTTAAACTATCTATATATAGTATAATACGCTATTATATGTAATGTCTATCAGTAATATAAAATATTAAAAATAGCGTTAAGGCTTTACATTGATCCCCCTTAACACGTTTTTAAACAATGTGGTCTATGCAGGTCCTGTAACACAACCAGTAGAACGTCGGTAGCCAGTGAGTCCCCTATAGGCACAGATTAAATAGAAACTCGTAATGGTCGCGCATAAGGATAAAACGTATGACAAGGCACGTGAGGCAATGCCCAAGGTAGGATACTACCAATTTGCCTGATCCGGACTGGTGGTCACCCCTAACGGCCCACCGCAACACAACACTTCCAAAATCAAGGGTGATCACCAAATAACAAAAGATAGAATATACGAAAAAGTGTGTCTGCTAGAGGTAGCTAGCCCCAATGGTCCGGCACGGCTCCTGTTTTAGTCATTTCAAATTGACACAAGTGTCGGTCATCCATTATCGTTCACTTTCTTCAATACAGCAAACGTACACCAAAAACAGCCACTTCATTCTGGATCATCACTTCACAAACATAGTTATCAAAGTGGTACCAGTATTGACAGAGAATGTGTTTATAACTGGCTCCGGTCTCTTTGACAACTAACGTCATTTAATTTTCATTATTAATGTATTCAATAGATCAAGCCATAATTGTATTTCAACTTCTTATTTAAACTTGAACTATCAAATATTGCAATTTGAAATATTAACAACATTTTATCGTTTGCAATTATACACTTAACTTTGTGTCTAATTCCAAAGTTCCAAATAAATAAACTAAAGTTGTATTTTCCTTTTATAAAATTTACAATTTCCAAATATTGAATATTTCACTTAAGTTCACTTTCAAATTTCATAGTTTTTCTTCATCTAACTAAATTATATTTCCTAACTAAATTTGTATCCAAAATTTACAATTTTGAAATTTATTTCCTTAAATATTTAGGCTAATGTTTTTTTTTTCAATAAGAGGTCCAACAATGGTTATTTCAATAAGTTTAAAATAAAATTTAAATCACTTAATATTTCATTTATCAATTTAAATCAAATTTTCATGTATATAATTTAAACCAAAGTTTAATCTTCGAAATTTGAAACAATTCTATTTTTTTTTCAAAATGGGAATTTGATATTTGAAATACGTATAGTGAAATGTAGCAGTTGGGAAAATTTCGTCGGAAAATTTGAATGTCGTCGGTCGCGCAATTTTCAGTGCAAAGCTGCGTATAACAGTTCAATTTTTTTAGTGATTTTAAAATCTCTTCAAAACAAGTTCAGACAAACATGAAAAATATTCTATTCGTTGACAGTAATCCAACGGTGGAATTCGTTTTGTGAAAATCGGACGTTTTGACCTCCGTTTCATGTCCGCATTTTTACGTCAAAGGAGTCCGTAACGCGTTTTTGAACGGAGCATGCAGACACTGCAAATTATATACCGTTGTGTCCGTCTCGTCGTGCTGATTACCGAAATATATTCACTTGTCAGTTTCGGTACTCGGTTCGCGCTGAAACTGTGAAAAAGCTTGTACAGTTCATTTTTGAAAAAGAGTCATTTGAGTTCGATGTGTCCCTTTTATGATCTTACATATCTTTATAAATATTTTTGGGTCTGCAAAAGATATTTTATTTTATTAAACTACTTAATTTTTTTTCTTCAAAGTATGATGAATTGGACACATTTAAAGTCACATGACACACGCACATATGTATGAATACACACATGCATACACTCACACAACATGTGCACTTTCTTTTCATTTTTTTTTTTTTTTGGACCAAAATGAACGAAATGTTCCTTTCCATCTATAAGCCAATACGCCAAAACATGATGTTGCTGTATTGGTGCATTTACATTGGAAAAAAGTGGAGAAGGAATGTAAAATGTCTGGCCAACAAAATAATGCCTCCCATTCACCTGCTCTTTCATGCATGCCTGCATGCGTGCTTCCCCCTTCTTCCATGCGTTATTTTTTTTTAACTTTTTTTTAATACATATAAAAAAAACTCACGCATACATGTGTAATCACACACGCCGGCCACACAACCCACACGCACCCAGCACACATAAAACACACACACATATACATGAATACACACATATTCACGTGTATACTCACTCCCAACGTTCACACAAAACAAGCGACATGCACATTTTTACACAAGCATACTGAGTTCTTTGCATCTTCATTGACATGCACACACGTATATCTCACGCTGGCCACTTCCTAAGTCACTTCATTTTCCATACACGCCAATAACCTAACCCGAAAATCCACATACATGCATTCCCATTTCCACAAATAAGTATGTGCAAATTCAATTGTTTGTACTGTAAATGAAGAAGGGAAGAAAGAAGAGTTTCTGGGCATCAAAAGATGGAAAAAAATCGTTTCCAAGCGCAGGCCATGTAAAAGAAAGAAAAGTGGACTTGCAAGAAAGAAAAAAGGGAAGAGAAAAGAAATGTCCAAGAAATATATGGCTTGTTGCCATTTGTGAATGATGGAGCAAAATGGGAGGAAGGGAAGTTGTGTCCCCTGTAGCATGCGTGAATGAAAAGAAAAATATGTGGCTTACCGTCCCTCAAAAATAATGAACTCATGTGAGAAAAAAAAATTGTTCTTTGGAAGAAAATAAAGTTGCTCTCTTTTAAAATCAGTCAGAGAGAAGTTGCAAGGAAAAACTACTAAAAAAAACTGTCTGAAACAAAATGATGACCTCCCTATAACAGAAAAACGTGGCCATTGTTTTCCCCAAACATCTCCCCTACACGCGTGACTAAGAAAAGAAAAACAAAACATCCCCTGTTCCATGCACACACGCCAACACATATAAATAACTATGCACTTACACATACAAATTACTGCATGCACACACTTATGTTCATATGTGTATAAATATATAGCAACACATCAAAGAAGTTTAGACGTGATTAACAACTCACATTCGGGTTCCGAAAGCTAAATGACGAGTTAGCGGTTGTTGTCGATGTTGCCGGAGCTTGAGGCGAAGGCTTTCGGACTCGGAGCGGACTGTCGGAACTCGGTGCGGGGCTGTCGAAGGTTGCTGGGTTGGTGCGAAGAGGAGAGTGGCTGCTAAACACGGTGTAAAGAGAGAGGCGGAAGTGAGAAGGGATGAGGCGAGAGCAAGAGGAGAGGCTGCTGTGAAACCACGGAGGAAAGAGAAGCTACTTCATGCGACTGTCATGTTTTTTTCTTTCTTTGTTTTGTTTTTATTTTTCTATTTTTGTGTACGAAGCAACTCTGCTGAAGGAAGGAAATAAAGAGAGAAGTCCTAGAAAAAGAAGAGAGAGCTGATGTAGTTTGGAACTTATGTGCTACGGTGGTAGGGTAGGTGAATTAATGTGGTTTACATTTGGCAGAAGAAATGATGCGTGCACGCCTCACCTAGACAATGAAGAAAATTAATGTCCTACGTCACTTCTTCTTTAATGCTCAGTACCCTCTTAGACAGTTATTTGGATTTGTGGAGAGATTTTTTTTTTGTTTGTCAGTAACATTTGCAGTAGGTCACGCACATTAATTTCAGTCTAATTTGTTGATGTTGCACTTCTTTACAGGGTCACCTGTATGAAAATAACTGTTTACCCATTTGTCTTTACGGACACCAAAATATTAGTATAAATATACCATTGGAATTAGGACGTTGAGACGAACACAACGACACATAGTTATCAGTGCTTTGAACATTTTATAAAAAATCTATTTTTATTTTTAATTGCACCGAGTTTAATGAACGGTCATTTAAATTTATTTAGTTTAAATTTATCAGAATTTAACAGAAAGAACTTATAACGTTTTGATTACAAATTTGTTTTCAAATTCTTTGCATACAAATATTAAATTTTATGTTATATTCAATAAACTTTGAATATATTCATTCTTATAACTAAATTTTATAGTTTTATTTTATTTACTTGTTTGTTTCTTGGAATTTATCGTCGAATAATATATTTTTTCCGATTTGAAAACTCAGGTCGTTACATTCTCCCCTACTCAAATCTTTTCGTCCTCGAAAAGAACAGAACAAGGGAAAATAAAGAAATAAACAAAAATGTACGAATGATTTAAGATGAATTTGGGTACCTTATGCAAACAATTCAGGATTTGAGGCACGGATACTCTCCCCAGTTTCCCAAGTGCAATCTCGGTCATCTCTACTCCACTGAACTTTGACGAGATTAAATATCTTCCTTCTAAGCTGCTTCACATCTTTATCGACTATATGAAGTGGTCTTCTTTCGATAGTAAGATTTGGCTCAACATCCATATCTTCAAATAAAGCAGGCTAGACTATAGCTAATGGGTCATGTACATATCTGCGATATGTGAAACATGGAATACATTATGCACACCCGATAGTTTCTCCGGTAAATCAACTCTATAAGCTAAACCTCCAATCTTTTCTAAGATAGGAAAAGGACCAACAAATCTCGGAGCAAGCTTTCCTTTCTTTCCAAAACGAATCACGTTCTTCAAAGGTGAAATTTTCAAAAATATAAGATCACCAACAACAAATTCCAAATGTCTCCTCTTTCCATCAGCGTACTTCTTTTGTCTATCCTGGGCAATCTTCATCCTCCGTCTGATTTCTCCAACTTTTTCAGAAGCTTACAAAATCATTTCAGGGTCCAGAACAAGTCGATTCCCAGATTCAATCCAACAAGATGGAGATTTACATGGCCGTCCATATAGAGCGTCGAACGGTGCCATTTTAATACTCGCCTGAATTTCAAAGATTAATTCAAGATTTACATTTATTTAAACATGAATTTTAATTTGAATTTAAATTACCTGATAGCTATTATTATAGGTGAATTCAACGAGATGGAGATGATCTTCCCAAGATCCCCCAAAATCTAAAGCACAAGCACGGAGCAAATCCTCCAGAATCTGATTTACCCTTTGGGTCTGACCGTCTGTCTGAGCATGATAGGCGGTGCTCAGGTTCAATTGAGTTCCCAAAGTTATCTGGAAAGCTTTCCAGAATTTGCTAGTAAAAATGGGATCTCTATCACATACTATGCTAGACGGAACACTATGAAGTCGGACTATATCTTTCATATAGAGCTCGGCTAAACTTAAAGCATTTCGAGTTGTCTTTACAAGAATAAAGTGGGCTGATTTGGTTAGTCTATCAACAATAACCCAAATGCTTTCATTTCCCCTCCTGGTCCTTGGTAATCCATCTATGAAATCCATAGAAATTTGATCCCATTTCCAGTTAGGAATCTCTTAAGGCTGTAACAAACCTGCAGTCTTCTGATGGTCGGCTTTTACTTGTTGGCAAGTGGCGCATCTACTAATATGAATAGAAATGTCTCTCTTCATTCCACTCCACCAATAAAGCTTCTTCATATTATGATACATCTTAGTGACCCCAGGATGAATAGAAAGTTTAGACTGATGATTCTCTCTAAGCACCTCCTGTCTTAGACCATCCACATTCGGAACGCAGATACGACTGTTGATCCTCAAAATTCCATTAGAACCAATTTCAGCGCCCCATCCCTTCTGCACATTAACAACTTCTTTATTGAGAACGCTTTCCTTTATTCACCTAAGCATTTCATCTTCTTCTTGCTTAGCAATAATGCGATCCATAAGAGCTGGAGAAGCAGTAATTTGGAATAACATTTCTTTGTTTCTACTCAAAGCGTCGGCTACCACATTAGCCTTTCCGGGGGTATAGTTGATGTCGAGGTCATAGGATGCTAAGAACTCGAGCCATCTGACTTGTCTCTGATTCAGATCCTTCTGAGAAAAGATATACTTCAATGATTTGTGGTCAGTGAAGAGTTTAAATTTAATTCCCAAAAGATGGTGCCTCCACCACTTAATAGCAAAAACTACAGCAAGTAGTTCTAAGTCATGCGCTGCATAATTAACCTCATGGACTCTTAAGTTGTCTACCAGCATAAGCAATAACTTTACCATGCTGCATAAGAACAACCCCCAAACCTTCTCCGCAAGCATCGATATAAATAGTCAAACCTTCACTTCCATCCAGAACAGTAAGAACGGGAACAGAAGTTAACTTGCGTTTAAGTTCATTAAATGCTTTTATACACTTATCGCTCCAATCGAACTTAACATTCTTTCCAGTCAAAGTTGTGAGTGGTGAAGAAATTCGAGCAAAATTTTCAATGAATCTCCTATAATAACAAGCTAAGCCGAGGAAACTATGAATATCGGTTGGAGTTTCAGGAGTTTTCCAATCCTAAAAGTTAAAGAATTTATGAATACCTATATAAGAGAGATAGGATGAATCGAATAAGTATGAATGGATGTTTTAAATTAAGGGCTTACTTTGATTATGGCGATCTTAGCTGGATCGACCGAAATCCCATTCTCCGAAATAATATGTCCAAGAAATCTAACTTCATCTCTCTAGAAATTACACTTAGAAAACTTGGCCTTCAGCTGATGATCTCTCAAAGTTTTAAGAACAAACTTGAGATGCTTCTCATGTTCTTCTTTAGTCTTAGAAAAGACTAGAATATCATCAATAAAGACAAGGACAAACCTATTTAGAACATCCCGGAATACACTGTTCATGAGGTCAACAAAGTAAGCTGGGGCATTAGTTAAACCAAATGGCATAACTAACCATTCATAGAAACCGTCTCCTGTTCAAAAAGCTATTTTGAGAATACTATCTTCAGAAATTCGAAGTTAGTGAAAACCTGTGGCAAGGTCGAGTTAAGAAAATATCTTGGCTCCGTGCAATTGATCAAATAGGTCATTAATGCGAGGCATCGGATATCAATTCTTGTGAGTAAGCTTATTCAGTTCTCGATAGTCTACGCACATTCTCAGAGAACCGTCTGACTTAGTAACAAATACAACTGCAGCTCCCCATTCTGAATGACTTCGGCAAATTAGATCTTTAGAGAATACATCTTCGATTTGCACCTTTAATTCAATCTTCTCCCTAGGTGTCATTCTTCTTGGTGCAAGTACAACGGGTCTAGCTCCTTGAATGAGATCAATACGGAATTCGATTTCACGATGAGGTGGTAAGAAAATTACTTCTCCAAAAATATCAAGAAAATGTTGAATAACAGGAGTAGTGCTAAGATCGCTTAGATGTGAATCAAGAGAGAAAATGAAACTTTCTGCAACTTCTTGAAGCAATTGACATTCGATCTTCAAGGGTTTAACTTTGTCACAATGTAAAGAGACAGTTCGAGCTTGAGATAAGGAGAAAGTTCGAGAAATTTAAACTGAAGAGAACCCTAATTAAGGAAAATAGGCTAAAGTTTAAAAAGAGATTTTGAAAATAAGTTTGATTTTAAAACATTTTATACTTTCAAAATACGCCCTCTCGGGAATGATTCTACTCATTCCAGGGTATTTCTAACCCTATCTATAATGAGTTTTACCCCCAGGCTAAGGTGGTTCTAAACCTTAGCTCTGGTACCAACTGTGACAACCCTCCTTTTCTGAATAATCCAAGTTGACAATATAACCACACATGTCCAACTTGAACGATTCAAAACTGAAAGATAATCAATTTAGGGTTTATAATAGAATCAGATCATAGAATCACATATACAGAATAATACAGAATCTCGCAGTGGAAATGAAATAATATACATAAGCAGTTCATGAAGCTACTTAAATAGTTACAATTTAATTTTTACAATATAGCGACTCATAAAGTTCGCAAATACAAGCCAAACGGAAATAGGAACTAATACTGGATAGGATGGAGTCTTCGACTAGGTCTTCGGCTCCATATAAAGTGCTCCTCGAGAACACTGCAATACTCAGTCTGACCCGAGCGAAATGAGAAAAACACAAAACACTCGAGTCAGGTCTAAACATTCTAATGTGATTAGATCTAAACTCAGATGCAAATAACTCAAGAGATGTTACGGTATTTTCCATCTCTTAAGGATCCGTTAAACTATCTATATATAGTATAATACGCTATTATATGTAATGTCTATCAGTAATATAAAATATTAAAAATAGCGTTAAGGCTTTACATTGATCCCCCTTAACATGTTTTTAAACAATGTGGTCTATGCAGGTCCTGTAACACAACCAGTAGAACGTCGGTAGCCAGTGAGTCCCCTATAGGCACATGTTAAATAGAAACTCGTAATGGTCGCGCATAAGGATAAAACGTATGACAAGGCACGTGAGGCAATGCCCAAGGTAGGATACTACCAATTTGCCTGATCCGGACTGGTGGTCACCCCTAACGGCCCACCGCAACACAACACTTCCAAAATCAAGGGTGATCACCAAATAACAAAAGATAGAATATACGAAAAAGTGTGTCTGCTAGAGGTAGCTAGCCCCAATGGTCCGGCACGGCTCCTGTTTTAGTCATTTCAAATTGACATAAGTGTCGGTCATCCATTATCGTTCACTTTCTTCAATACAGCAAACGTACACCAAAAACAGCCACTTCATTCTGGATCATCACTTCACAAACATAGTTATCAAAGTGGTACCAGTATTGACAGAGAATGTGTTTATAACTGGCTCCGGTCTCTTTGACAACTAACGTCATTTAATTTTCATTATTAATGTATTCAATAGATCAAGCCATAATTGTATTTCAACTTCTTATTTAAACTTGAACTATCAAATATTGCAATTTGAAATATTAACAACATTTTATCGTTTGCAATTATACACTTAACTTTGTGTCTAATTCCAAAGTTCCAAATAAATAAACTAAAGTTGTATTTTCCTTTTATAAAATTTACAATTTCCAAATATTGAATATTTCACTTAAGTTCACTTTCAAATTTCATAGTTTTTCTTCATCTAACTAAATTATATTTCCTAGCTAAATTTGTATCCAAAATTTACAATTTTGAAATTTATTTCCTTAAATATTTAGGCTAATGTGTTTTTTTTTTTTCAATAAGAGGTCCAACAATGGTTATTTCAATAAGTTTAAAATAAAATTTAAATCACTTAATATTTCATTTATCAATTTAAATCAAATTTTCATGTATATAATTTAAACCAAAGTTTAATCTTCGAAATTTGAAACAATTCTATTTTTTTTCAAAATGGGAATTTGATATTTGAAATACGTATAGTGAAATGTAGCAGTTGGGAAAATTTCGTCGGAAAATTTGAATGTCGTCGGTCGCGCAATTTTCAGTGCAAAGCTGCGTATAACAGTTCAATTTTTTTAGTGATTTTAAAATCTCTTCAAAACAAGTTCAGACAAACATGAAAAATATTCTATTCGTTGACAGTAATCCAAGGTGGAATTCGTTTTGTGAAAATCGGACGTTTTGACCTCCGTTTCATGTCCGCATTTTTACGTCAAAGGGGTCCGTAACGCGTTTTTGAACGGAGCATGCAGACACTGCAAATTATATACCGTTGTGTCCGTCTCGTCGTGCTGATTACCGAAATATATTCACTTGTCAGTTTCGGTACTCGGTTCGCGCTGAAACTGTGAAAAAGCTTGTACAGTTCATTTTTGAAAAAGAGTCATTTGAGTTCGATGTGTCCCTTTTATGATCTTACATATCTTTATAAATATTTTTGGGTCTGCAAAAGATATTTTATTTTATTAAACTACTTAATTTTTTTTCTTCAAAGTATGATGAATTGGACACATTTAAAGTCACATTACACATGACACACACACATATGTATGAATACACACATGCATACACTCACACAACATGTGCACTTTCTTTTCATATTTTTTTTGGGACCAAAATGAACGAAATGTTCCTTTCCATCTATAAGCCAATATGCCAAAACATGATGTTGCTGTATTGGTGCATTTACATTGGAAAAAAGTGGAGAAGAAATGTAAAATTTCTGGCCAACAAAATAATGCCTCCCATGCACCTGCTCTTTCATGCATGCCTGCATGCGTGCTTCCCCCTTCTTCCATGCGTTATTTTTTTTTTTAACTTTTTTTTTTAATACATATAAAAAAACTCACGCATGCATGTGTAATCACACACGCCGGCCACACAACCCACACGCACCCAGCACACATAAAACACACACACATATACATGAATACACACATATTCACGTGTATACTCACTCCCAACGTTCACAGAAAACAAGCGACATGCACATTTTTACACAAGCATACTGAGTTCTTTGCATCTTCATTGACATGCACACACGTATATC
The DNA here is from genome assembly GCA_030737875.1 of Allium sativum. Classification (NCBI taxonomy): domain Eukaryota; kingdom Viridiplantae; phylum Streptophyta; class Magnoliopsida; order Asparagales; family Amaryllidaceae; genus Allium; species Allium sativum. The sequence goes on from CM060921.1 coordinate 374,267,355, forward strand.
TCACGCTGGCCACTTCCTAAGTCACTTCATTTTCCATACACGCCAATAACCTAACCCGAAAATCCACATACATGCATTCCCATTTCCACAAATAAGTATGTGCAAATTCAATTGTTTGTACTGTAAATGAAGAAGGGAAGAAAGAAGAGTTTCTGGGCATCAAAAGATGGAAAAAAAATCGTTTCCAAGCGCAGGCCATGTAAAAGAAAGAAAAGTGGACTTGCAAGAAAGAAAAAAGGGAAGAGAAAAGAAATGTCCAAGAAATATATGGCTTGTTGCCATTTGTGAATGATGGAGCAAAATGGGAGGAAGGGAAGTTGTGTCCCCTGTAGCATGCATGAATGAAAAGAAAAATATGTGGCTTACTGTCCCTTAAAAATAATGAACTCATGTGAGAAAAAAAAAATTGTTCTTTGGAAGAAAATAAAGTTTCTCTCTTTTAAAATCAGTCAGAGAGAAGTTGCAAGGAAAAACTACTAAAAAAACTGTCTGAAACAAAATGATGACCTCCCTATAACAGAAAAACGTGGCCATTGTTTTCCCCAAACATCTCCCCTACACGCGTGACTAAGAAAAGAAAAACAAAACGTCCCCTGTTCCATGCACACACGCCAACACATATAAATAACTATGCACTTACACATACAAATTACTGCATGCACACACTTATGTTCATATGTGTATAAATATATAGCAACACATCAAAGAAGTTTAGACGTGATTAACAACTCACATTCGGGTTCCGAAAGCTAAATGACGAGTTAGCGGTTGTTGTCGATGTTGCCGAAGTTTGAGGCGAAGGCTTTCGGACTCGGAGCGGACCGTCGGAACTCGGTGCGGGGCTGTCGAAGGTTGCTGGGTTGGTGCGAAGAGGAGAGTGGCTGCTAAACACGGTGGAAAGAGAGAGGCGGAAGTGAGAAGGGATGAGGCGAGAGCAAGAGGAGAGGCTGCTGTGAAACCACGGAGGAAAGAGAAGCTACTTCATGCGACTGTCATGTTTTTTTCTTTCTTTGTTTTGTTTTTATTTTTCTATTTTTGTATACGAAGCAACTCTGCTGAAGGAAGGAAATAAAGAGAGAAGTCCTAGAAAAAGAAGAGAGAGCTGATGTAGTTTGGAACTTATGTGCTACGGTGGTAGGGTAGGTGAATTAATGTGGTTTACATTTGGCAGAAGAAATGATGCGTGCACGCCTCACCTAGACAATGAAGAAAATTAATGTCCTACGTCACTTCTTCTTTAATGCTCAGTACCCTCTTAGACAGTTATTTGGATTTGTGGGGATATTTTTTTTTTGTTTGTCAGTAACATTTGCAGTAGGTCACGCACATTAATTTCTGTCTAATTTGTTGATGTTGCACTTCTTTACAGGGTCACCTGTATGAAAATAACTGTTTACCCATTTGTCTTTACGGACACCAAAATATTAGTTTAAATATACCATTGGAATTAGGACGTTGAGACGAACACTACGACACATAGTTATCAGTGCTTTGAACATTTTATAAAAATTCTATTTTTATTTTTAATTGCACCGAGTTTAATGAACGGTCATTTAAATTTATTTAGTTTAAATTTATCAGAATTTAACAGAAAGAACTTATAACGTTTTGATTACAAATTTGTTTTCAAATTCTTTGCATACAAATATTAAATTTTATGTTATATTCAATAAACTTTGAATATATTCATTCTAATAACTAAATTTTATAGTTTTATTTTATTTACTTGTTTGTTTCTTGGAATTTATCGTCGAATAATATATTTTTTCCGATTTGAAAACTCAGGTCGTTACACACCTATACTATATTGTATTTTTTTATTATTAGTCATAATAAAAGGTGTTTGCGGTATCTCAAAAAACCAGTCAGATATGCCAAAAAAAAAAAAAGTTAACCAACTAGAAGTTAATGAACTAAAAGTGAATGGATTGATTAAATAAGTATACATATTAAATATTGACATTAAAAAGATAAATTTTTACGTTTATAAATTTATAGACATAAAAGTAGTTACTCTGCGTTTCTTTTATGGCGTTTCTATGTTAGTGCATATGGTTATTACATAGTTATGTTATGTATATTGATTTTCCTTTTTATATGCTTGATTCCCATTTATTTTTGAGTGTTTAGTTGGTAACAATGACGTGCGCTTTGCTTTTGAAGCTTGCTTTCGTGCCACATTGCTAAAATATAAGCTAACTTGCTTATAATGCTAATAAAAGGTACATATATTGTACTCGGGTAATATATATTATTTTCCCATGTTTTGAGATGCCTCGTCATTGAGAATATATATATATATATACTATTTTATGTATTGTAAACAAAAATCGATTGAGCAGCGCAAAGAGACGGTGCAGAAATTTTTTGTAATTTTGATTGTTAGAAATTTTTTGAGACTTTCGAATCCCATAACTCAAATAAGTTTTAAAATGAAGTAAAAGTTTTAAAGTTAAATATTTTGTTTAAACTATATCAACATATGATTTTCTACACAAATTTTTTTAGGGCGAAAAGTTTTGAGTAGAGGGGAGTGTAATGACTCAGAAATTTTAACCTTTTATATTAATGTTGTTAACTGAAATTTAACTTAAAAACTAAAATTTAAGATAGATAACGAAGTATGAGATTTGAAATACATTTAACAAAACATAGTGAAGTAATGAATTTCATAGTAAAATAAGTAGATTGGTTCTGATTTGCGAAAATTTAGTTAAAGATTGTAATATCATTGAAAACTAAAAAAATTGTGAATTCAAAATTTTCTTTTTTAAAAAACTACCAGTCATTTTTTAAGAAGGGCATTATTTTTCATTTCATAAAATTCAGACGTTTATTGCTCCAAATTTATGATTTTGTTTGCAAAAAAAAAATGAATAATCAACTAATGCATTTTATGCGTATTTGCATGTCCTCTTTATTATCTCTTTCTCTTTTAACTATTATTCTTTCTTATATTTTAAATAAGAAATAAGTAAAGGGTTTGGATTGACACCTCACACTGATCAACCACATTTGATTTTTGTATAACGATTTCTAATTTTGAAGAGACTTTTCAGTGATAAATACATATTATTTCTTTCCTCCTCTTCTCATCTTCCTCTTCACAAAAATAGCTCTTATCCTTCTAATTACAAACTCAGATAAGAAAAAAAACCATTCACAAATTATTTTTCCCTAAATAAAAACCTTTCCTTTCTTTTCCCTCTTCTTCTACATTGCACTTTAAGTCTCGTTCTACCAAAAGTAACAAACCCGAGTTTTTCTCCCTCCTCCTCAAATCCACCAGCTATGGTCGTCTATCAACGAGCTACTAGCATGGAGATCCCACATCCCATCCAAAAGCCTCTGCCCAAAAAACCCTATAGCGCCTCATCCGTCTTCCCCAAATCCTACACGTTGAATTCCCTTTCAACCACTGTCGCATTCCCATACAATTGTTCCACCACCAGTGCAATTTTGCAACCTCGCGCCCTCCGAACCACCCTTGCCCCATCAGACCCTGTACCTTAGATCCACCGCCTGCCCTAGAACACACTCGCACCTTCCCCCTTGCAACACCGTCCCCCTATATAGGCTATGCAACCCAAACCCACCCACCATAGCCTCAGCCACCTCCGCAACCTCTTGCAATCCGTACAAGCCTGAATCTGAGATATGTCTATCATTATGTCACAGTCTTTCCCCTCTCTTCTTCTTCTTTATATATAAAATTGGAGATTTTCAGTTTCTGTACATATTGCTATCGATTTTTCGATGTCGAAGTTTGTTTGCGTGTCGTCTTGTTTCCATCACCTGTAACAATCCATGGAAGATGAGATTTTTCACTCAAAACTAATATTATTCTGCAAATTTGTCAACATCATATGAAATGTTGTTATTTTTCACATGACCTATTTGTCAATAATCGCATGATGTTTGTTGCTGTTTTTATGAATTAATTATGACTAATTCTCGATTGTGTGATTGTTTTTATGACTGACTGTTTTTTTTTAATTTTTTCACATATTTTGGCATAGTCCCTGTTATCACACTGTAAGTTCCTGATACTATTAGTTTGTTAGTAAAATCGCTATAGGTTACAATGGTATATACATGAAAATTTGTAATTGTGATATAGGTTGAAATAATACAAATTTGATTATTAAATCAGTATGGGTTGAAATGATATATATCTGAATCAATTGAAATGGTATATGTCTGAATCACTTGACCATAGGATATAAAATTATATACGAACACCGTTGGTCGATAAAATTATTTTCCATAGTTAAAATTGTGTTTTGATCTAAACAAGCCTATTTGGAATTTTTGATTTATATTATAATTTAAATTAAGGATTGAAATATTTGAACATGAATTTATGAATTCAAAATTTAATTGATTTAGTGAATGGTTTAATTTAACTTTTAAGATTAAAATTTGATATTTCCTGGTTAATTTATTGATTAACGATTTAACTTGTTTAAATTTACAAAATTAAAGGTTTGACTTATTTTAAAAATTCGATTGATAAAGATTATTGTTTAATTTTAGCTTTTTAATTGATTCAACGATAATATTTGAATTTGAAGAATTTGATTTAAATGATTAAACCTGATACTTAACCTTGGACGTGTTTGAAATCTATATAATGAATGTAAAATAAATTTAGAATTTAAATTTCAAACCAAATTGAAGTTAATGGTTGAAAAACTGAAATTCAAGTTGTAATTTAACTTAAACACCGTTTTTAAATTAGAAATTTATATTGTTTAAAGTTTACGTTGATTTGAATTGAAATTTGAATTAATGTTAACTCGAAATTTGGAAATTTGGATATTTTCTTTGGATTGGATTTTTATTTTATATTAAACTGTTTTATTTAAATCAATTTCTTTTACTATGTATTTTCATAACTGTTACATATTTTACCACTATTTTATATATTTCACTTAAATATTATACATTTTTATATTATTTTAATTGACCTTTTTAAACTATTTAACTATTATATTTTATAAATATTTTAATCATACTATTTTGTATAAAATCATAACTATTATATATTTTATAACTATTTTTTAAAACTATATTGTAACAAATTTAACTATTTTAAATTAAGATATATTTCCAATCCGTGCAGTATGGTTCGAATAATTTGAATATAAAGATTTCATCGAATAACGATATTTGTGATATTGAAATCTAAAATTGAATTTTGAATTTTAAAAATTAACCACATCGAAATTTGAGTTTTATAATTTGAAACTGAACCCAAATATTTAGTTTATTTGAGCAAACGATAATGAAAATTAATATTTGAAGTCAACTTGAAGTTAACTGATTTATAACATTGAAATATGGTATTTATTTTAAATATGAATGACCATAGTGTGAAATAAATATTTGGTTATCAAAAAGACTGGGGTCAGATGTTGGCATACTCTCTATCAACACTGAAACCACTTTAATAATTGTGCATATGGTGGAAAATCTAAAACAAAGTAGGATGGTTTGGCGAACAATTGTTGGAATGAAGTAAGAGAACGATGATGGACTTTCAAATCATAATTAAAATGACTAAAGGAGGAGCTATGTAGAGGCCAAGTGGGGTCGCTTCTCCCATCAGGCACACTTCTTCATTTATTATCTCAGTTCCTCGGTTTGATTTACATCCTCCATTAAAGGAGTGTGATTCGAGGTGGGCGGTAGCTATGCACTATGCGTTACCACCAGCCCGACCCTACAAATAGTAGAATCCTACATTGGGTATTGCCTCGTGTGCCTTAACATAGTTATCCTTATCAAGCTCACTATGACGTTGGCTTTTACTGTACCTATGGAGTGCTCCCTAGTAGCCCACTATTTACGTTGGAATTTACAATACTATAGACACTACAATGCTTATAGAAAATGTGTTAAGGATAAATGTATAATTCCTTAATGTTATTTTCAATACTATATCTTACTAATAGAATTGACGATAATAGCGTATTCTATTGTATGCATATAGTTTAACGAATCCTTAAATGATGGAAATCCCATACATCCTTTATGTTACTTATACCATTCATTTGAACATTTCACTTGAGATTGATTTACTTGCATAAGAATGTTAGTCCTAACTCTAGTATTTTGTTTTACTTTTTGCTTGAGTCATGCCGAGTTTCACGGTATTTGAGACTCTTCTTTTGGAGCTGAAGACCTTTAGAAGACTTATCCATCTATTCTAGTTATTTTATTCATTCCTTATTCTAATCAGTTGCATTAGTGAATTTTTATGTATTTATACTTGCATTTTTTTAATAAACTCTGATGTAATTATTAGCAACTTTATGAACTATTATTGTATTATTTTATTCCACTATGAGATTTTTTTTTAATAATCTACGTATGTGATTTTGTGATTTAATTCTTATTTAACCCTATAGTAATAACAATCTGTCATTTTGAATGATTCAAATTGGACATGTGTAGTTTAATTTTCAACTTGAATCACTTAAAAGAGCGCATCGTTGCAATACCATGATAAAATAATGGTCAAAGGTATGATAACCATACAAAATATTTTGTGATGTGATGACTTGCATTTTGAAATTTTTGTAATATCTTTGTCCTCAAAAAGTATGTTGCAAACATTGTAGAATATTTGACATTTATAATGTTTCATAGAGATTTATTAACATAATCACAAACATTTACAATTTAGCCATATTAATTTACAAACAAAATATTTAATGTTTACAATTTTTTAAAATATTCGTAGATAATATTGTTTTACTGAAATGAAATGCAATGAACACACAAGAACAAGTCTAATTTATGAGTGGGTGAGAACTTTTAAACACTTTAAAAAGGTGTAGAATTGCAAACTTTCAAACAAAACCGAAATGATTCCGCATGCATATTTGAATCGTAGATAACGATTTTTTTTATAATAGTAAAAATTCAATATAATAAATAAGTAATATGAATTAAAAGTAGTATCCTTTATCCAAGCTAGAATTCTACTTTTTTTTCATGAGATTTCTGCATACTTCTTATAGTACACTATAATTTCTTATGTAACATACGTTTTATTTTCCACTTGAGGCTCTCACTTCTTAGACCTATAGATGGTAATGAGTAAGAGGATATCCCAGTATGTGTGTTGACCTGTCATTTCACAAGGCAGTCACGCTTCAGAATTCTTGTTATCGAAGTTCTCAGGACTTGATTATGGATGTAGGAAAACTCTGAGTAATTTGGACGATATCGCGGAGTTCACAAAAACTTTGAAAATATGGCTAAGTGTTCCAGGATTGTTTACGTATCTCTGAAACACATAGGGGCTCAGTTGGAATCACGAAGATTTGAAAGTTGGAAGAATTCTTCTAAGTATTCCAAGATCGGTATTGCCATTTTGTTTCCCGGGGTCGGTATTATTGGATGGCATGGGATTTCATATCCTACGTTTGGAGATTGGATTTCGTATCCCATGAATGATTTTGGAAGTGGTGGGATTTATCTAAGGCTTACGGGATTGGTATTCATGTGGATTGGTATTTTTGGAATCTTCTCGGATCGGTGCAAATGCAAGGAGGGATCAAAGATCGGTTTTTATATTCTGTATCCCTAGATACGAAATTTAGCAAGGCAATGGAATCAGGATGCTTCAAAACAAAGCATGAATTTGGCTAAGGCTTGGAGGATCGCTACCGATCCTAGTGTGACTTTTTAGGATACGAATCCCACTCCTCATTGCCTATAATTAGCCTTGTTGTGGGTTGTTTTCAGGATGTTTTGACAAACTCTGCTGCACTTGGGATTCTTGGAATTAGTGCTTCTTAATGGCTTCTTTTATGACTTCCTCTTCTTTTGACCTGTGAACTTCTTCTTCATACTAAGCTTAGATCTTTTGGACACTTAGCTTGCTACTTGCACTCTTTTGGACGTTAAAGCTTCTTCTTGGACTTTTGGACATAGAAGCACCATTAAAGATTCTTCTTAGATTTTTGGACATTGGAGAGGACTTGTTAACTTTATTGTAACGGCCAAGAATTTCGCTCAATCTGAATCGATCGTTAAACCGACAAAGACCGTTCGAAATTCTTGGCCGTTACAGTTGGTATCAGAGCTTTGGTTTACAGAGCTCGAGAACAAGACACATTAGAACCATACGAAAGAATTCATCAGATATTGGATTAGTAATATCCAATTAGAATGACTCATTAGAGATAGGATCAGTAGTATCCTAGAACGAGTGTGAAGAGTATATTTTTCAAATGAAAACAATTTTGTTTTGAAAATTTAAATCGCTTTATACGTATTTGATTATTTATTTATTTTGAATATGGACAATCCAATATATAAAGATTTCGCGTATACGCGTCATGAACGTATATACGAAGTTTTAATATACTGGATAGATATAGAATCATACTCCAGTGGCCCGAAGATGATTCTGATGGTTGAGTACTCATCGTCAGAATTTGTATTCGAGTGACGAATGTGTGATTTCTATATATTTCCATTAGACTGGTGTGAGAACCAAAATATAGCTAGAATACATTGTCGTGATTTGGCATCAGAAACATGATTTTTGACTATATTTCAAAATTATCAATTGGAAACTCTAATTCACTAATTGATTGATGTTTGTGTTGTTTGTTTATTTGTTTGATAATTTTGAACCATTTAGCCTAATTGAATCACATATTGAATTGTATTGAAAATTGGTCGCATTTGGTTGCATATACATGTACTTACTTTGAACAGGTCATAGCAAGGAGGCTAGAGCAGAGAATAAAATTTGTTTGCCCGACAAGTAGGTACATATTTACTTTAATTTACTGTTTTGCTTGGGTGATGATGATTTTATGAGCCTATTGGCTTTTTCTTTTTCTTTTTGAGATCAGAAGGCCTATATGGCAATTTTGGGATTTTCCCGTTGCTCCCGATGCAGGGGAGGTTATGGCGAAATTTTTCGGAAATTTAGGGTGTTAGACAATTTTTTGAAAAATTTGAAAAGTTCTTAGAAACTGAAAAGTTGAAGAACTTAAGCCGTAGTCAAAATAATGGAAGTTGAGTTGATTTGTCAAACAACTTTCGGCTTCGTTCCTTTTCTGCTTCCATTGTTATGTTCCTTTTCGGCCTTTGATTTAGAGAAGATTAGAATATCATCAATAAAAACCAGAACAAATTTATTCAATTAAATCACACATTGAACTGATTAGAAAATAGTTAGAAATATATACTTGTGCATTATATATGTTTGAACAGGAAATTGGATAGCTATTGAGTAAAGATTTTATTTGTGTGCCCGACAAATAGGTAAACCTTAATGAGTTAGATGCGCACAAATATTATTATATCAACTCCTGTGAATGCCATTGGATGCGGAGTGCTGGTTATTCTGTGTGAAATAATAAACATCACCATAGGATAGCAACAATTAATTTTGAACTACATTGCATAGCATACTTCTGGAAGATAGGCATACTTCATCATATACCACATAAGCATTTGGAGCTTATGCGACGAGGTGGAAGATTTACCATACGAGCGAGAGGCTTGTATGGCGATGACTATATTTTACAGGTTGAACTGATGACTGATATGGACTATTTAAATTGTAACGATAAAATTGCCAGATTAATAAAAACCCCACACGGGTCTAGAGTTGACAATAATCACGTCTCTCTAGTTATTAGATATGGCACATGGACTATTTATTTCCCACACGGGACGAGGTGACGAGGATTTATCCTCTGGAGCATTTAAAATACACACTCCCTCAGGCTTTGACAGGGTGACGAGAATTTATTCTCTGGAGTTATTATCAATACACGCTCCCTTGTAAACACCAGAATATATCACTATAAATATGTGTATGCTTATTAGGATTTATTGGGTACCTAATACGGCCCAATAAATTTCCAAACCTCTCCCCGTACAAAGGAGGTTATGGCGAAATTTTTCGAAAATTCCGGGTGTTAGCCAAATTTTTGAAGAATTTGAAAATTCTCAGAAACTGAAAAGTTGGAGAATAGAAGCCAGATCGAACGTAGAGTTGATTAATCAAACCACTTTCGACTTCGTTCCTTTTCGGGGACGAAAAGTTTTAAGTGGGGGAGATTGTAACAACCCGAAAATCTGGGCCAGTTTAAATTTTTTATTTTGGCAATTTTAGCGAAGTTTGAATATTTAAAATAGATTATTTTAAATAATACCGACGAGAAATTTATTTTGAATAGAATTCGAACGTATATATTATATACGTCGTCGTTAGAATATAAATAATTATATATAATTATAAATAGAATTGAAAATGGCGCGGTAGTTCGATAATTCGATTTCAAACTTCAATTGAACGTACCAGGTGCAAAACAAACCGGATTTTAGCGAAACCAAAAATAATAGGATCTATTTGAGAATATCTTTCCAACGAATCTGAAAAATCAAGATTTCATAGCAGGAATCAAAAGATATGTCCAGTTGAAAATTCTGAATAGTCGTTATGGAATTCGGGCCCTTAAAAATGGGAATTTTGCAAACGACCTCGGATTTCGACGAAACCACTTTTGTTGGGTCCGAGATGTCAAATTATTGCTAGATTCCAAATTTCATAATTTTTCGAATCAATATGTGAGCGCGGCAAAGGAAAACGCGTTTGACCAGTTTCAGTTGATTTTAATCGACTGGAAAATGGCCATTTTTCCAACGGTCTCAGAATTCGACGAAACTAGTTTTGTTAGGACCATATCGTCAATACGAAGCTAGAAAATATTTTTCTGGAATTTCTAGAGTTCGTATGTGACTCCGGTAAATTGAAATGCGCGTTCAAATTAAATATATAGAGTATATATTGATTTTAACGAAAACTGATCGAAACGGTCAAATCAGCTTACGATACATATCCCATTGTGTTCGGAATGGGGGTAAAACGCTAGGCACGAGAGGAGGTGGGCCTCGTTTAGAGGTCAAATGAAAAAGTCAACTTTTTGAAATTAAATAATTAAATTAAAAAAACCTCTCCCCTTAAATCCCTCTGGCCCCCTTCTCCTTATCAGTTCAAAATCGAACGATAATAAAAAAAATAAAAAAAGGAATCGAAGAGGGGCGACGGAGGGGGGGGGGTGGGGGGGACCCACTGCCGCCGCCATCGCGCCCCCCAAGTGGTGCGCCGCCTCCTCCTACCCTTCTTCTCCTTCCTCCACGCGAGACATCGAGACCCCCCCTGTTCTGAAAACCGCCGCCGCCCTCCACCCTAGCGCCACCGCAGGCCAGGCGCCGCCCCTCCCCTTCTTCCCCTTCTCCTCCCTCGCGTTCACCTCCTCCCCTAGCCCTCTTCGTTCCACGCACGAATCCCCTCCAACCCTCCGACGCCGGAGCCACCACCACCGCCGAGCTCTGAGACCCTCCCCACCGCAATGATAAGGTAAATTTATTTAATTAAATCAGTGTCTAGATTAATTTCAGTTTTATTTTATATGATAGAAGGATAAAAATATAATCTTTTATATTGTAGAAGGATAAAAACATGATTTTTACATTATATAAGTGGTAAAAATTTGATCTTTGTATATGTAGTGAATCAAAAATATGACCTTTATATAGTAGAAGATATAAAAATACTATTTTTATGTAAGTAGTGTATTGAAAATATAATTTCTATAAAATAGAAAATAAAATCTTTATATTTAAAAAGGCGAAATCTTTATGTAGAGAATAACGATGTAAAAATAGAATTTTTATCTATATAATAGCGATGTAAAAATAGAATTTTTATCTATATAGTAGCGATGTAAAAATAGATTTTTTATCTATATAGTAGCGATGTAAAAATAGAATTTTTATCTATATAGTAACGATGTAAAAATAGAATTTTTATCTCTATAGTAGTGATGTAAAAATAGAATTTTTATCTATATAGTAGCGGTGTAAAAATAGAATTTTTTATCTATATAATAGCGATGTAAAAATAGAATTTTTGTCTATATAGTAACGATGTAAAAATATGATTTTTTATATACATAGCAACAATATAAAAATGTGATTTTTATATATGTAGTGGCTACGGGCAACGAAAGTGACAAAAAGGCGAGAACAATGATGATTTCTTACAATAGAAGAGTCGTGGTATTGGATTTGCTATTGGTGAGAACTTCTCACTCTAAATTTCTTTTTCTAGTTATATATATATACTAGGATGCAGACGGTGCTTAGTAGCACCCGACACCCGTCATCCACATACCATGGATGGCTTGTTTGTTTGATTGATATGTTGTGAAAATTTGTTTGTGAGGTTGATGTGAAATAGATAATGAAATATATTCATGTGTTGTAATAAATTAATTATCGTTAAAAATATAATTTTTAACGTGAAAGTGAATAAATGAATATTTATAAACAAATCGGCCGATTTGTTTATATGCACTGATTTGACTGATATTGATTGGGATGATAAATTTTACACATCGCCCAACTGCACGAATAAAAATATGTGTTTGTTGATTTGAAACCCCACACGAGTGTTGGGATGATATTTGGCGTACACTAATCCCAATTATTTAATTGTATGTCGATCGATGGGTCGACAGACTGTGTAAGCGTCGATTATTTATATTTAATGCTTATGCAGTTATGTGGTGCACCCTGGATGATGGTTGATTGTTTGTCATTGCTATTATATACATGTGTTGTATGGAGTCCATATAATTAACATTATATGGTGATTGATTGGGCCTCATTCCAATCGGGAAAATAATGAATATTTTAAAAGATAATTCATGTGTTGAATTTAAAAATAGTCATGTGTTGACAATATTCATGTGTTGAAACTATTCATGTGTTGAGTAAAATATTTTGATAATAAAATTTACATCTTTATCATATTTAAAATTTGAACTACTTTATGGTTGAAGTCTAATTAAAAATCAAACGATAGACATCATAGTTTTATGAAATATTTTACATAACAAAAATAGATTCATGTGTTGAATAGAATAAATATTCATTTGTTGAATAGGGTAACAAATTTATTGAAATATATATAAATCCGTGTTGACTAGAGTTGTGCTATTTTGACGGGAACAATATTTATATCGATTTTATTCGAATATCGAAAAAGAAGTGGTTTCAAAATATAACGTTTTGAAAATATTATCATTTATATAGTAATGATAGGAAATATTCAATTTTGATTAGAAATTGAATATAGAGTTGAAATGGTTTTGAAAACGAATTTAAAACGATTTATAAAATACGTTTTAAAAAGGAAATCGACAAATTATATATAATATATATTATATATATATATATATAATGGCCTGAATAGAACGCGCCGCGGCAGTTCGGGAATTTCGACCATTAACTTCGAATTGACGTTGCGGGAGATCAGACCGTCGAATTCTCCTAAAACCGGAACCGTTGGGTTCGTATCGAAAATAGCTTTCCAATGAATATTAGAAATTTGAAATCTAACGGTTGGATTTGGAATTATGCCCAAATAAAGTTTGGAAAAGGTCGCTGTAAGTGCAGTTCGATGGCCGTTGTTGGAAATCGACTGTACGGGCCTTGTTAAAATTATTAAAAATATCTATAATTTGTGTAAAATCATAAGAAATGATTTGGGAAAAAGTGGGCTGAAAAATTCCATATTTGAAAAGATAAAAATAGATTTTTATCGAAATGAACTAGTTTTGAACTAGAATTAAAATCAATTTATTTTTGAAATACATAAATTGAATTTGAAATTGATTTTAAAAATAATCAATATTCCCAATACGTGGATTGGACTGGAGTTGAATCGAAATTATCTTCGAAATATTTCGATGTTGGATTTCGTGACTATACAAATATTGTTATGGGGATTTGAAAGATATATTTTATATCGTTATTTCCAATACGAAATTTGTTAGTTTCAGAATTTGATATTGAAAATAATCCAATATATTTTCTATTCAGAGCCTTGTATTTAATATCAAATGTGATTTGGGTTTATCGTGAATCGTGTTTTAGATGACATTGGTTCTTTAACCCAGTTAAAGGCAAGATGTTAATTTTTGAAAGGATTAAAACTAAATGGAGTTTTAATGAATCTTTAATTAGATTGAAATGTGAATTGATAATTTAAATTATCAAATCTGAAAGGTGATCGAGAATGGAGTACCACTAGTTTTGCTCCAATGCGATAGTTAAATCTTTAATTAGATTTAAACGTGAAATGGTAATTAATTTTACCGATAACACCGTGGTGTTAGATATGGAGTATTACCAGTTTTGCTCCATGGGATGAATAGGTTGGGATTGGGAAATAAAATAAATAATTACTTCGGTGTTGTTCGCTAATCCCAACTAGTTTGTAAAACCATAATATGGTTTGAAATGAAATCCAAAGGAAGATTAAAGAATAAATTTAGAAGAATTTATCTTGGACAAAATTAATGGGAACCTTTCCCTAAGAATGTGATTTTGTGAATAAAAGAGTATTCTGAATTGGAATGAGGCATTTGTTGTGTTTGTATAACATTTGTTTATCATATGCGTGGGTTATTCAGAAAGGCCGGGTTTATACCCATTCTGAATAACCGATTCGACGAGATGTCGAAGATGAAGACGGTGGTTGAAGACCGGAAGTCTTCACATCGTTTGGGTGATTACTGATGATCTCGATTGGGCTGTACACCCAAGATGAGGGAAACAGTTGGTGGTCATCCAGACGTACTTGGAGATGGATGGATATGGGAGGAAAGTGCCTCCGGTTTCGTTCAGACCCAGAACGAACTTGTAAATGGATTGTGTGTCTGACATTGGATTTTATTCTGTGTTGATTGATCTCTATTAAATATACATCTGTTTGGCGGCAAAGAATTTATTCTCTTGCTTAACGCCCTTCTCTGAGACGTACGAGCTCAGAGGTTATATATCGATGGACATCAGTCGCATGGAGTGAATTGCCAGTGTGGCACGCGTAAGTGGAAATTGATCAAGGCTTCTGTTGAAAGCAAAGTCTTGTGGTTGATGAACAAAGCACGGCCTGTGTGGCGTAGCTTTGTGTATAACGTGAATTCGCAAGCCTCACACCTCGGTATGAGTCAAAAACGGGATACGGACCCAAGGAGTGCACGGCGTTTCTTTCTAGCTATGGTGGTGTCAGTGACCTACCATCCCTGACATTTATATACTTTTCACCTGTGTGGTTGTTGGAATACGAGGCGCCTCGGATATAAGTCTGTAAGGACCGGGAAACGTGTGTTCAGGAATAATTAATCCTCAAAAGTAAGAGAGGACCGGCCTTGGAGGTTCCAAAGGATCAGAGTGGGGTCCTAAGGCATTGCTAGAGTGTCTCGAACGCGGAGAGGAGCTTGCCCCTTGCCTCGGCTCATGACGGAATCCAATTTCCAATACGTGATATTGCGGTTTTAATTGTAGAACTAGTATGGCGACATGATATATGGTACCCATGCCGTCTATGATTGATATTTATGATTGAAATTGTTTTGACACTATACACCTATAATAGTATCAAATGATTTGTTTTAAACGTACCAAGCATGTTTGGCTATTATAAGGGAAAACCCTATCCTCCGGCTTGCGTTGCATTGTGTGATGGGACCTGGGTCTTATAATAGCTTCATTTTTCCAAAGATCATTGCGCTGTTTTGTTATATGCACTAGTATTCTTGGGAGGAAACCCGTTCCGTGTTATACGGCGTGGTCCCTTGAATTACTCTCTTTTAAAGTAAAGTTTTAAATAACTGTTTTAGTTCTCACACCAGTCACATGACTGACCTGGAGTTTATTGTTTTAACCTAAACTCTGGGTGCCCCTATTTTCCACACGGGCAGCTAGTAGTTTTGGTTTTGCAGATTTATATTCACAGGATACTGATTTACAGCTGGAACGATGCTCGGAAAGCTCTGTATCCGTGTATCACTTTCAGCTGTGTTTTGTATATTTTTCTGCTGCTATGTAATTTATTGTAATCTCTGATGTTTATCGAATGTAGTTTATTCATTTATACTCTGTATATTCTTGTATCTGATGGAATTGTTGTAATAACAATGAAATGTTCTTCCGTCTGCGTTCTGATTTGTCATGTTCTCAAAACGATCAGGGGTTTCAAACGGTCTTTGTCGGTTTAACGACCGATTCAGATCGAGCGAAATTCTTGGCCGTTACATTTATGCAAGGACTTTGCAATTGCTGACACTTAACATTGTAATCAAACGGACTGTACTTGTAACCATACAATATAAATATATGAAATTACATCACAATGGATGTAGGTACAACTTGCTGAATCACTACAAATCTTTGGTGTTATTTACTTTCCTTGCACTATGCGTCTGAAATATTCGTTTTGGTGTTGGCATGAGAGGTGGAAAACTTTCCCACATCAACATTTTGGCATGTCAAGAAAGGGAAAACAACTTTAGATTGCTAAGGAATTTGGATTGCTTGGGTTTCTACAATGGTTAAAAGGAAAAAGGATGCTACTTTAGCTCGTTCTGAAGGAGTAGGAATAGAAGGAAGATAGGAGGTTTCCTCTATTGGAAATCCATCAAACTATCTGACTAGAGAAGAGATCGATGGATTAGTTAAGGATTTGCATGTACACATGTAACGACAAGAATAACTTCTTAGAAGACCATAAGAAATGATGAACATATTTTTCACTCGGATGAAAGGATTTGGAAGGTCGAGAGGACAAGGAAATAATTCTAGAACAAGTGTGCAAGGCACTCAAGGTTTACAGGACTTGGTGGCAGTTGCCCCTGAATCGACTCCAAGCCAATCTGGCTCAGCTGGGGGGAATATCCCCCAATCCCAATGGAAGTGTTGTTCGGGATGTTTTGGTTGGTCGGGCTATGAGATATGAAGTTGGAACTGTGATTCATGAACCACTGGGCGAGGGAACAGATGCTGGAAGAACTCTGACGGCTACAGAAGTTAGATTTTCACCCACAACAGTTTCTTAGGTTGAGGCTGAAGAAACTATTCAGGTTGGAATCAATTAATGGCTCATGTTGGATTGGACACCGAGGGCTCCAGTGCTAGATTGGAAGATTGAAGGCAATTGGTTGGAAATGGAAATCGAATTGTAGATGTGATTCGAAAATATACTAGAGGCGGAGCGTCTCACTCAAACTTGGAGTATATCAATCGCATTCCATTCACTCAGGCTATTAGGAATTCTCAAAACCTCCTATATTTCAAGTTACCGGTTTTGGATGCTTATGGCGGTTGGAAGGATCCTACCATTCATTTGATGCATTATATGCGCCACGTGGAGGTACTAAAGGCTTCGGATAATGTAATGAAAAAATGCTTTCCTCTTTACCTCACGGATATTGCTGTTATATGGCTCGATAGTTAGAATTGGAAAATATTGGAAGTTGGAATATTTTGGTTAAAAAAGTTCATTGAACAGTTCAGGGTCCACATTTCTTGACCAAAGAACGTTATGACTCTCATATCGATTAAGAAAAGATCTAGAGAAAATTTGCGAATTTTTTAAGAAAGGTTTAATGCGACTGTGGCATCAGTTGAGCGATCGAACCCGTCTATGGTATTAATGGCTACTGTTTCTAGAATCTTAGATAAGACATATTTCAAGATCACACTCTAGCAGAATTCACCAAAGGACCTTTGCAAATTTTACTTTGAAGCATATAGGTTTCTGCGGGAAGAGGTTGCTAGGACTGATAAGGAAATTAACAAGGTTAATATTGTTGAGGGAGAAGGATTGTCTAAACCTGGTAAGGATAAAGGTAAAGGAAAGGTTTTATTTGGCTATGATCAGAATGCATTCCAACAAAGGGAGCCCAAATTCCCTTTATATATGGAAATTACTTCTTCTTTGGAAGTAATTTATCTGGATGTTCACCCTATAGCTCCCTTTAGAAAGTCTTCCTGGAGGGAGTCAACTCTGAAGGAAAGGGTCTTTATTAGAGATTATTTGTTTAATGAGCTTGATGACCATAATACAAACGACTACATCATCTTCGGGATATGATTGAGGAACGTGTTAGATTTTGAAAGCTAGCACAATTTGTTAGGAATCAAATCGATGTAGCGGAACAGGCACAACTACCTGCTCCGACTCGAAATAGGATCGAGCGAGAACATGGTCTTGGTGAATTGGTCGTCGATCGATGTCACGACCCCAACTTCCCCATGAAGAAAAACACGGATTGAGTTGAGAACAAGACGAATCAGAACATAAACAGAAGAACATTTCATTGTTAATTACAATAATTCCATCAGAATACAAGAATATACAGAGTATGAATAAACATTATACATCAGAAAAATATCAGAGATTACAATACATTGCATAGCAGCGGAAAAATAATACAATACACAACTGAAAGGAATAAACAGATACAGAGCTTTTCGAATATCATTCCAGTTGTAAACCAAGATCCTATGAATATGAATCTGCAAAACCAAAACTACTAGCTGCCCGTGTGGAAAATAGGGGCACCCAGAGTTTAGATTAAAACAATAAACTCCAGGTCAGTCATGTGACTGGTGTGAGAACTAAAACAGTTATTTAAAACCTTACTTTAAAAGAGAGTAATTCAATGGACCACGGCGTATAACACGGAACGAGTTTCCCCCCAAGAATAATAGTGCATAGAATAAACAACGCAATGTTTTTTGGAAAAATGAAGCTATTATAAGACCCAGGTCCTATCACACAATGCAACGCAAGCCAGAGGATAGGGTTTTCCCTTAAAATAGCCAAACATGCTTGGTACGTTTAAAACAAATTATTTTGATACTATTATAGTGTAAAGTGTATGAAAACAACTTCAAATATAAATGTATCAATCATAGGCGGCTTGGGTACCATCTATCATGTTGCCAATACTAGGTTCTACAAATAAAACCGAAATGTCACGTATTGTGTAATAACCCGGAAAATCCAAACCATTTTTTTTGGCAATTTTAATGAATTTTGAATATTTAAAATGAATTATTTTAAATAATAACGATGAGAAATTTATTTTGAATAGAATTGGAACATATATATTTATTGGAATCGACGTTAGAATATAAATATTTATTTTAAATTATAAAAGAAATTGAAAATGGCGCGGTAGTTCGAAAATTCATTTTCAAATTTCAAATGAATGTACAGGATTCAAAATAAACCGGATTTTAGCGAAACCAAAAATATTAGAATCTATTTGAAAATATCTTTCCAACGAATCCGAAAAATCCAAATTTCATAACGGGAATAAAAAGTTATGCCCAGTTGAAAATTCAGAAAAGTCGTTATGGAATTTTCGCCCTTAAAAATGGAAATTTTGCAAACGACCTCCGTTTTCAACGAAACCACTTTTGTTGGATCCGGGATATCAAGTTATTGCTAGATTACAAAATTCGTAATTTTTGAAATCAATATGTGAGCGTGGCAAAGGAAAACCTGTTTTGATAGTTTTAGTCAATTTGGATCGACCAAAAAATGGCCATTTTTCAAACAATCTCCAAATTCAACGAAACTAGTTTTGTTAGAACCATATTGTCGATACGAAGCTAGAAAATATTTTTCGCGAATTT
Organism: Allium sativum; assembly: GCA_030737875.1. Lineage (NCBI taxonomy): Eukaryota > Viridiplantae > Streptophyta > Magnoliopsida > Asparagales > Amaryllidaceae > Allium > Allium sativum. The sequence goes on from CM060921.1 coordinate 374,286,891, forward strand.
TTAGAGTCCGTATGTGTCCCCTGTAAGTTGAAATGTGCGTTTTAAATTTAGTATATAGATATATTTATTTTAATTTTGACGGAAATTGATCGAAACAATCAAACTGGCTTAGGATACATATCCCATTGTGTTCGGAATGGGGGTATTTAGTTATGGACGACAGTCGGTGGGTCTCATGTCGAAATAAAAAGTTACATTTAGAAAAATAATATATATATATATATATATATAATAATATCCTCACCACTCTCTACCCTATCTCTCTTCAGTTTATAACGAAATTAAAAAAACCACCGCCGATACGCCATCGTTGTGATGGCCCGCCCCGCACCAGCCTGCGTTTCCTTCGAAAGTGCGTTGTACACATGCCCAACTAGCACGGGACGGTCATCAGAAGAAAGGGAAGAAGAGGATTAACTAACAAGAAACCGGTAGAATGTCTCACAGCGCATGGAGTAAAATATAATAATAACATACTTGACATAAAACAAGTGAGACAGTGTATAAGCTGATAACTAAAACCAACATCAACACCAGAGCAGCGGAAATCCAAATACAGCTTATTACAACTTTTCAAATTTACTGTCTCTAAACAAAAGAAAGCTAAAGTAGAAGATGCACCACCAATGCCCAAGCAGTGATCTTCAACAACACAGGGAGAATACTATATATATATTACGTGGAAGCCTCCCGCTCGTCTCCGGATCATCTACCCTTGCATCACCAGCTAACCTGTCTCTATATGCTCGTGTGAGCACCCAGAGTAATAAGAGGAGACATAAAACTCTGGGTTAGACATAAAGCCTGGTATGAGCGATAAGCATCTAAACAGAATAATAACAGATATACTAAACCATACCTGAACCTGGACCTGCAACAAAAGAGTTAGTACCACATACCGTACAATACTCTAAGGTGCCATAATAAATAGTGTAAAGAATACGGGGGTGGGGTGTGCATGTCATAATGATAGCAAACAAATCATCCATAGAAACCATACTCACATCTCTCACTCAGTGCGTAAAGCATAGATGTCCACCACTGTCAATCACTAGACCCATCGATGTAGTGACGGAGTTCAACTTGTACAACTACTGCTACTACCAAGCTTACCACATGGAGTCATGACCAAATCTTTACAAATGATCCCACTTCATTGGTTTATAGCCCTTTAGTCGTACCTAGGCCATTTCAGCCCTGAATCCGTTCACGTACTTCCCATACATAGTGATCCAAAGTCATAAACATCGACTGCCCCTTGTCACACGTCCCGCAGCAAAGCCCAATCATGAAGTGAACTCATTAGTTCCCAACTGGATCCTGAGCTCTAACTTCCCATATTGGACTACCTTTGCATCTTGGGTTATTGGTCAATACTGGGTCGGGTCGGATTCCTTTCAAGCCATCGGTTCGGGTCGGGTCCACTGTGTTGCGTTGGTGCATGGTCTTCCTCTGATAGCGGTTCGGTTTGGGTCCACTCCATCGCATCGGTTCGGGTCGGGCGTCCTCCTCCGGGTCGGGTGTCCCACCTCGGGTCGGGTCGGGTGCCATCTCCCTTCCAGTTCGTGCTTCCGCTCCGATCCACTCCCTCGTTCTTCACATGCTCCGATCCGATCCCTCGTTCTTCACATGCTTCGATCCGATCCCTCCTTCTTTATCTGATCCGATCCTAGTTCAATTAGCGTGGCCTTCCTTCTTGCCAGTTCTCCCAAGTGTCAAGTTCCAATCCGAGCCCTTCGTCCTTAAGTTGATCCGATCCCCAGCTTAACCAACATGGCCTTCATTTTTGCTAAGCCTCTTTTGTGCCAGACTCCAGTTCGGGTCGGGTTTCTTGCTCAGGTCTCCAATCCGATCTGAGCCTATATCCGATCCGATCCGAAACCCTGCACAACTTTCTGCAACTTTCTCCAGCAACTTGTTTACGCCATTCGACGACGTTTTCGACAAATCTAACTATACTAATCAATCACAATCATCCCAAATAGTCATAGCAACATAGCAAGCTAACCACAACCACCAAAACAATGGATTTACATGTCAAAATGGATCAAATATACCCAAAACCCCATAATTTCCCTTAAGCATGTTTAAGCAAAACTAATCATAGGGTTAACAAAACTTAATCAAATTAAACCAAATTTCTACCAGAGGCATAAAATATTATTTTTGAATTTATAGACATTTTTCCAGAATTTTTTAGTGTGTAAATTCGCTAATCTTCACTAATTACCCTTAATTAACTGTAATTAGTGTCAAAACAATGCTAATCACTCACCTTGGCCACAAATGAAATTCTCAGAACTGAAACCTCGCTGATTTGGGTGAATTCTAACGTCTAACAGCAGTTCTAACCTTGCCTTCGTGTTTTCTCTCCTTAATTTGATGTAGAATAAGCAAAAACTTGATTAGAAAGTGATTTGGGGATGTTTCTAGACATTGGCAGCCATTGTTAGGGTCCAAGAATGAAAGTGGCGGCTGAGAAATGAGGATAAGATTGTTCTCTCACTGATTTCAGCCTCTTCCTTACCCTAATCCCGAAATCCCCCATTGGGCCTAGCTGTTAATCACCCGGTTAGGCCCAATTAAGCTGTTTTTCACCATCTGAAACTTTTTTCAGCCATATCTCCCAAACGGTGAGTCCGTTTGGCTAATGTGACCACTCTACGGAATTGTAAACCATCATCCGGAGCCAATGGAAGTGGTTTCAGGTCAAAATTCCTTTCTAGTCAAAAGTTATGGCCAGAACAGTGCCAACTAGGGGTAAAATGGTCATTTAAAAATCGACAAAAATCATGAACATGGGAAATAACCCCAATAGTCGTCTTCCAAAGTTACATGACCATACGACTTCGTGAGTGAAAGAAATAAATATTCTACGATCCTATGGTGAGTAGAATACGGGTCGTTACACTCTCCCCCCCCCCCCCCCTACTTAAGAAATTTCGTCCTCGAAATTCCTTAACCCAAAACATACAAAAGATCCTGTATGCCTAACAGCCACATACAACAATCAAACATGCAAAACAAGCAAACAAGCCTACCCTAGCATGTAGAAAACTAAATCGAAGTCAAAATCTTACCAGGCAAAGAGTTCTGGATATGTCTTCCTAATGCTCTCCTCTATCTCCCAAGTGCAATCATTCTCGTCCTTGCCCCACTGAACCTTGACTAGCTTCACCTCCTTCCTTCGAAGTTGCTTCATGTCGTGCTCGACAATACGGGCCGGCTTGCGGTTCCCAACCGCCTTAGGTTCTACTTCGAAGTCCTCTAACTGATCAGGTGAAATAGTCATAACTGGGTCGTGAACGAACTTCCTTAGTTGGGAAACATGAAATACATTGTGAACTCCCGCCATCTTCTCTGGTAAGCCAACTCTATATGCCAAATTCCCGACTAGTTCAAGAACAGGGAATGGGCCAACAAATCTTGGTGCCAACTTGCCTCTCCTGCCAAATCGTATCACGCTCTTCAACGGAGAAATCTTGACAAACACCAAGTCACCAACGGAGAATTTTAAGTCTCTTCTCCTCTTATCAACATAACTCTTCTGCCTATCTTGGGCAGCCCTCATTCGTTGTTGAATGATCTTAATCTTATCTGAAGTTTCCCTCACCACATCTGGTCCAAGCATAAACTTCTTGCCAGTCTTTATCCAACATGATGGTGAGTTACACGGTCTTCCATACAAAGCTTCAAATGGAGCCATACCGATACTGGATTGGTAGCTATTATTTTATGCAAACTCTACTAGATGCAAATGGTCATCCCATGATCCACCAAAATCCAATATACAAGCTCTCAAGAGATCTTCCAATATACGGTTCACCCTCTCCGTCTGACCGTTGGTCTGAGGATGATACGCGGTACTGAGATGTAACTCTGACCTTAAAGCCTCTTGTAAGCTCTTCAAAAACCCACTAGTGAACAACGGGTCTCGGTCACTCACAATGCTTTTAGGTACTCCATGAAATCTCACTACCCATTTCATATACAATTCTGCTAACCTAGCTGCCGTTCTGGTCGATTTGACTGGTATGAATCTTGCACTCTTAGTCAATCGATCCACGATTACCCAGATGCTATCATGTCCCGATCTAGTCCTTGGTAAACCATCGATGAAATCCATCGAGACTTGCTCCCATTTCCATTCGGGAATTTCTAATGGTTGCAACAACCCACTAGGCTTCTTTTGCTCGGCTTTAACTAGCTGGCAATTCATGCATTTGGATATAAACCTCCCAATGTCTCTTTTCATCCCTTCCCAGTAGTAGGTCTGCTTCATATCTCGATACATCTTGTTACCAACGGGGTGTATAGTCAGTTTTGAGTGATGACATTCTCTAAGCACTTCATCTCTCTATCCATTGACATTGGGTACAACAAGCTTTCCATTCTTTCTAAGCCATCCATCTCGATCAAGCCCATACTTGTTCATCTCCTTATTGATACCCATCTCTAACTTGGAGATGATTTCCAATAGGTTAGGATCGTCCCTCAGACTAGAACCGATCCGCTCAATCAAAGTGGGTCTGATCGTCAAACTTGCTAACATTTCTGGATCCAATTCGCACTTTGGTCTGAAATCAAACCCAGCGATGTATTCCAGTTGCTTCCATTCTAGAAACATAGCCCCTAAGCTGGCATGTATCCTACTCAATGCATCAGCCACCACATTGCCCTTTCCCGGTGTATATGCGATGTCGAAATCATAGGAAGCTAAGAACTCTAACCATCTCTGCTGATGGAGATTCAGATCTTTATGAGAAAAGAGATACTTTAACGACTTATGATCTGTAAATAGCTCAAATCTTTCTCCCAAGAGATAATGTCTCCACACCTTTAATGCGAACACGATCGCTGCCAATTCTAAATCATGGGTAGGGTATCTTCTCTCGTGCGGTTTCAATTGCCGACTTGCATAAGCTACAACCCTACTGCCTTGCATCAATACAGCACCCAATCGGGTACCACAGGCATCCGCGTATACCGTCATCTCTTCATTCCCCTTAGGAATGACTAACACTGGTGCGCATGTCAACTTTTCTTTCAGACTCTTGAATGCATTCTCGCACCTTTCATCCCAGACAAAAGCTTGATTCTTCTTGGTCAACTGGGTCAATGGTGCTGCTATCTTGGAGAAACCTTGGATAAACTTACGATAATATCCAGCTAACCCCAAGAAACTTCTTACATCTGTTGCATTCTTGGGCGTAGGCCAATCCTGTACCGTAGCCACCTTCGCCGGGTCCACGGCAACACCATTCTCTGAAACAACATGGCCCAAGAACCTCACTTCCCTCTTCCAGAAGTGAAACTTAGAAAACTTTGCTTTCAATTGGTGTTTTCTCAACACCTCCATCACTATTCTTAAATGTTCCTTGTGTTCTTCCTCTGTCCTCGAGTAGACCAAAATATCATCAACGAACACAAGGACAAACTTATTCAACTGATCTCTGAATACCCTATTCATAAGATCCACAAAATATGTTGGGGCATTGGTCAGCCCGAATGGCATGACCAACCACTCATAAAATCCAGACGGCGTCCGAAATGCCGTTTTAGCTATACTCTCAGCTTCCACTCTAAGCTGATGAAAATCTTTCGCGAGATCCAACTGAGAAAATACTCTCGCGCCACTCAACTGATCGAACAAATCATCTATCCGCGGTAGAGGATACTTATTCTTCCTCGTCACTTTATTCAACTCGCGGTAGTCTACACACAAACGAAGGGAACCATCCGCCTTGGTAGCAAACACAACTGGCATAATGGCCCTTCTTACCACAGCTGAAGCACTCCACATCTTGCTTATTCTTATTCTTCTGGCCATCCTTAGTCTGGCTCTGCTTTCTCTTATTCTGGGAACCACCCTTGCCTCCACCACTTGCTTGTGGTTTTGGCTCTTCTGCAGATGCAACCTCAGTCTTCGGCTTAGGGTAGAGACTTTCTGACCTCAATGCTTTCCCCACAATCGATTCAAACGTCTCATCGATGTGGTTAATAAGCCTTTCCCCTAAGTACTGATCTAACCCAATTATGAATTTCTCATTCTTCTTCTCGGCAGTATCAATAAGAGATAACCCATACTTTGACAAAGTGTCGAATTCAGCAATGTACTCCGAGACAGCTCTGCCATTCTGCTTGAGCTCCAAGAATTTCTTAAACAACACTGACTTCTGAGCAGCTGGAATGAACTTCTCGCTAAAGCGAGCTTTAAACTGCTCCCAAGTAATCTGATCTTCGGGAGTAGCTGCCTTTATAGCATTCCACCAATTCATTGCCCGCCCTTGCAGCTAACGGGACGCTAGCTTTCTCTTCATCGCATCCTCGATACCCAAATCCTCGAAGATATGTTCGCAACTATCCAACCAATCCTGAACATCCGTAGTCGACTCCGTTCCGTGGAACGGCTTCCCACCAAGGCTAGTATAATCCTTATTCAGCTTGGCGAAGTCGACTCTAGGCGCCTGCACTATTGGATCGCCACCATTTCCACCATTGGGAGCTTCCCTCTGCACATCTCTAAGCATCTCTCTCATGAGGTCAGTAAACATCGTCCTCATGTCAGCAGCATTCCCATTATTGGCTCCCCTACTAGCACCTCTAGTATATCGGCTCATCGTCAATCTGAAAAAGGGAAACGATTAACGACCCCATAGTGGTGCTAGTGCAGTACGACTTCATTCTTATACTACTAATAGTATATATATAGCTTTTAAAAACCAAAGTAATCACAAATACGCTCTCTCGTATACGTATACTATCTCTCCCTGATAACTTCCGTAGGTTAACTATGCAACCTAGAGCTCTGATACCAAGTGTGACGACCCGCCCCACACCGGCCTGCATTTCCTTCGAAAGTGCGCTGTACACATGCCCAACTAGCACGGGACAGTCGTCAGAAGAAAGGGAAGAAGAGGATTAACTAAGAAGAAACCGGTAGAATGTCTCACAGCGCATGGAGTAAAATATAATAATAACATACTTGACATAAAACAAGTGAGACAGTGTATAAGCTGATAACTAAAACCAACATCAACACCAGAGCAGCGGAAATCCAAATACAGCTTATTACAACTTTTCAAATTTACTTTCTCTAAACAAAAGAAAGCTAAAGTAGAAGATGCACCACCAATGCCCATGCAGTGATCTTCAGCAACACAGGGAGAATACTATATATATATATATATTACGTGGAAGCCTCCTGCTCGTCTCCGGATTATCTACCCGTGCATCACCAGCTAACCTGTCTCTTGTATGCTCGTGTGAGCACCCAGAGTAATAAGAGGAGACATAAAACTCTGGGTCAGACATAAAGCCTGGTATGAGCGATAAGCATCTAAACAGAATAATAACAGGTATACCAAACCATACCTGAACCTGGACCTGCAACCAAAGAGTTAGTACCACATACCGTACAATACTCTAAGGTGCCATAATAAATAGTGTAAAGAATACGGGGGTGGGGTGTGCATGTCATAATGATAGCAAACAAATCATCCATAGAAACCATCCTCACATCTCTCACTCAGTGCGTAAAGCATACGATGTCCACCACTGTCAATCACTAGACCCATCGAAGTAGTGACGGAATTCAACTTGTACAACTACTGCTACTACCAAGCTTACCACATGGAGTAAAGACCAAATCTTTACAAATGACCCCACTTCATTGGTTTATATCCATTTAGTCATACCTAGGCCATTTCAGCCCTGAATCCATTCACGTACTTCCCATACATAGTGGTCCAAAGTCATAAACATCGACTGCCCCTTGGCACACGTCCCGCAGCAAAGCCCAATCATGAAGTGAACTCATCGGTTCCCAACTGGATCCTGTGCTCTAATTTCCCATATTGAACTACCTTTGCATCTCGGGTTATTGGTCAATACTGGGTCCGGTCGGGTTCCTTTCAAGCCATCTGTAACGACCCGGATTTTGAGAGACTTTGGTTATCGACATAAGCACGATGTCGATAACCAAACCATCGAAAAATCCCGGTAATTAATGAAAGAAATTAGAAGGTGAGAATAGATAAGATAGAAACTAAGAATAGAAGAAGAAGAAGAACACAACATCAGAGTAACACGAACCTCACAGCGGAACGAATAACATATAATAGATAACATAACTTTGAAATATAACAGTTATGTATACAATAGCACTTATCAGAGTACAGCACTTACAACACAGCGGAAATAACTATAGCTATATGATCTTGAAGCCTCCTGCTCCACACTCTTCCAGTATATCTGTAAATTCCTGACTACTTGACTGCCCGTACAAAATTAGGCACCCAAGAGTTTAGGGAAAACAAAACAAATAAACTTTGGGTCAGACATGGGACTGATATGAGTAAAACAGTTTAAACAGGTATATGAACAAGTAAACGATATCTCATAAGACCACGCCGCAGAACGGAACGGGTTTTTCCCTTATGAGAATCCAAAATATCTTTATATCAAAAACCTTTTGATATTATAATAATGTCTATGTACAAATAGATATCAACTAGCAGAAACGCTTTCATCTCACGTTCTACATATATAGTATACAATCAAAATCGCAAGCACGTATTGGATATTGGATTTCCAACTATGACAAGGTATGGAACCACCTTCCGATCAGTGTACTCTAGGAACGATACACTGGAGTTCAACAAGAACATCTTGTAACTCAGCCACACATGACCGACCACTCGTTTCGCTTGAGTGTATCGAATGTACATCAACAACGGTTGGGATCAGCAACCGTTTCCCGAATGGGACAGCATCAATAATAGATTTTTAGAAATAAATGAAACTCTAGATCAGGTGATTATACACCCTAATAGGTGCGACCTACATAGCCATGCTACCTGCTCGATTTCTGTCATTTACCGGATGTGAGGCTAGAAGCTACGCTTATCTTCAAATCAGATTCACTTTAAATTCCGCATCATCAAATCCATCCAATCACCGATTGACGTCCTCAACAATACATTATGCGTTAGCTAAAAGAAGTTTCCTTCTCCGCTTCTACTCTTGGTACGGTTGGAGAAATCAAGGTACGTGATCGTCTGGAAATACTCTGTCAGACATCCATCTTCATTCACTTAGAAATGTCACATCGTCATACCCGCCAAATCACAAATTGACTTATCCAAAAATAACACGGGTATACAGCTAAGAGAAACGAATGCTTCCGCCACCAAACGTGAATACGTTTGAACAGATCAACTTACGTGATCCATTGGATATACTCTGTCAGACCTTTGTCCATACAAGTTGTCCTGGGACTGGACAAACCGAAGGCACTATTCCGTATATCCATCTTAGTCACTGTTATCTAAGACTTATACAACAGCCCTTGCATTTTACTCCGTCTTCAATTATCTTTGGCATATATGATTCGCGACGCTTATGCCAATACAGAGTGGTTCTTTGGATTATAATCCAACCGGTCTCTCCATATTAACAACGTTAAAATGGTCAAAACTTCGATAGTCTGTGAGTTAACTATCAAAGAGAAACAAGTGTGCAAACAACGATATTATTTCCAGATGGAAATTATATCGAACAAACATCATTTAACATTAATCTCTTTAGTTCATTTATTTACTTATCTCCTTTTTCCCTATATTCTAAATTCTTATTTTCTTTTATCAGAAAACATTTCTGATTCTCGTTTGGAAAACATTTCCAAAAATCCTTTACGATCAAACCTTACCATTTCTTAGTTAAGAAGGAAGTCACTCAAGTTGGGGTACAATTACCTCTCAGACCTTAACTGAACAACGTTATAACTTCGAAATGGTCAAAGTTTATCTTTTAATCTTTAACAACTTCTTTACGCCTTTCTCGGATCCAATTTTACTAATCCACTTCTATATTTAAAACATTGGTTATAACGATAACGTTATAATCCCTCCTTTCGAATTATCTAACTTTAATTATAACTTCTATTCTTATTAGTGAAAAATTAACCTAACACTTATTTATTTATAAATAAATAAATCTCTATTTAAACACTGGAAAGTATAAGTACTTTCCCGAATTCGATATAATCGAATTCGCCGATTAACTCTCTTCGAGAAATCTCTATTTGATTAACTCTTCTTCGAATAACCTATATTCGATTAACTTCTTCTCGAATAAACGATATTCGATAATGTCTCTTCGAATAACTAATATTCGATAACTCTTCCTTTTCAAATATCTCATATTTGAAAATCTCACTTCGATTAAACTAACATCGATAACTCCTTTCGATGAAACTAACATCGATAACTCCTTTCGATGAAACTAACATCGATAACTCCTTTCGATGAAACTAACATCGATTTATTTAACTCGACGAACTTAACTTGACTCGACTAACTCGACTTACTTGGTTCGACCAATTCGATTTGATTTACTAGGCTCGACTAACTTAAATCGACTTACTTGGTTCGACCAATTCGATTCGATTAACTAGGCTCGACTAACTTGGTCGAACCACCCGATCAACTCAACTTATTTAACTTAACTTATTTCTCAACTCGATCAACTCGATTAACTCCTATCGAATAACTAATATTCGATTAAACTCCATTCGCTTGACTCTAGATCGCAGCGATCATAATGGTTACGCCTGACTCCCTCAGGAAACATCCGACCGCCGTAGGCTATTTACAGCCCTGCGAATTACGCTAGCAGTCGTACAAGATGGCAACTTACCCTGAATACTATGTTTGACTAATTCTGTCTCAAATAACTATATTTGATTAATTCTAGTTCGTTTTAACTCTAATCGATTAACTCTAACTAATTAACTCCAACTGGTTAACTCTATCAGATTAACTCTAACTGGTTAACTCTATTTGACTAACTCGACTTGACTAACCCCTTTCGAATAACATATTCGATTAACTAACTTTCGAATACCATATTCGATTAACTAACTTCGAATACCATATTCGATTAACTCCTTTCGAATGTCTATATTCGATTAACTACCTTCGAATACCATATTCGATTTCTCCTTTCGAATACCATATTCGATTTCTCCTTTCGAATACCATATTCGATTAACTAACTTCGAATACCATATTCGATTAACTAACTTCGAATACCATATTCGATTAACTAACTTCGAATACCATATTTGATTTAACTCCTTTCAAATGTCTATATTCGATTAACTAACTTCGAATACCATATTCGATTTAACTCCTTTCGAATGTCTATATTCGATTAACTAACTTCGAATACCATATTCGATTTCTCATTTCGAATACCATATTCGATTAACTAACTTTGAATACAATATTCGATTAACTAACTTCGAATACCATATTCGATTTAACTCCTTTCGAATGTCTATATTCGATTAACTAACTTCGAATTCCATATTCGATTTCTCCTTTCGAATACCATATTCGATTTACTTTATTCACTTTATAAAGATTTCCTTTTTAACAACGTTTTATTCATTTGAAAAGATTTACTTTTAAATAACGGTTCTACACTTTAAAAATGATTTCCTTTTAATAACGTTTTCCTTTTAATAACGTTTTCCTTTTTATAACTCTATTTATTTTCTAAATATTCCCCTTTCAATTCTATTTGTAAATGGTTTACAAATATTTCTTTTCTCTATTTTATTCTATTTGCAAATGGTTTGCAAATATTCCCTTTTCAAATTTATTATTAAAAATATTCTAACTCCTTAAATTCCCGGGAAAATTCTCCATAACCTCCTTTGTATCGGGAGCATCGGGAAAATCCCCAAACTCGCCACACAGGCCTTTCCATTCAAAAAGAAATGTTTTGAATTTATTTTCCTTTTTAAAATATATCCTATTTATAAATATCCCAATTTATAAATATTCCTTATTTATAAATATTTAAATTTATAAATATCTCTAATTTATAAATATTCCAATTTATAAATATTCTGTTTTCAATATCACTTTGAAAATCCTCTTATCTACATTCCGGTATGTCATGGTATTCAATCATATCAAATCACGATGTTAAATATCGTCCATACCCAAACAATCAACAACAGGTTGTACCTCAAATCATATGCCAAAATATATGAAAAACAATAAAATAACTGTTGAGGAATCCAGTCGGATTCCTCCAACCTGTCTCCCTGCATCCACAGATGTTACACAATATGATTATCATCACTTTCAGTTCTATATGATATATTCTGTTAAATAGAATCGATATAGAAAATTCAACTAACTGACTAGTAGTTCAATCAAACAGTCAACATACAGTCAATCAACCAATATCTAACAGTTCTAAAAATACAACATGAAATTATAAACTGTTCAGAGTTAGTGAGATTTACTCACATTGGCGCGTTAATCGTTAAATAAAGTTTGCGTTATTTGACTGCGACGGGCAATTTATTTCACCATAAATTGTAACGAGCTCGGATTGACTCGCGGTCAGTCCCATTGTGTTGCTCCCGTCCATACGATCCCAACGCAACTTACGGCTCGTCAATCCGATACAGTATGTGTCAGATATTAGCATTACAAGTTAATACGATTTTTAAATTAATTTTGAACTAAACATTTATTAACAAAAGGGCCCTCACCCCATTTAACTTTGCGGCCCATTTCAAAGCCCACTAACGCAACCTCCTTTTAAACCCGTGCCCACTACTCTTTCTTCCCAAACGAAAAAAACCTCTCCAGTAAAAAGGAACCCGAACCCAATCACTACCCCGTTGACCTCCTTTGATCGTCGGTACCTCCTCCTCCGTCCCTCTATTCCGAACGCCGCCTTCACCATTGGACTCAGCACCAAAATCCGCTCCACCCCATGCTAACACGATCGAACTCGCCCTCCACCTGGAATCTGCGTTGAAACCCAGTACTCCCTGTACCTTCAACACAACACCATCTCAAAAATCCCACCATAACGCATGTACAAACTGCAGCTCCTCAGCATGACATTGCCGCACATTTGGAACTCCATACTCATCATGTTCCTGTTCAAAACTTAAAGCCGCACTGCTCCTCACGCAGAAAACAAACGAGCACCCTTACTGAAGTTCATACTCCTCCACACTCTCACGTTTCACCACTTCTTATGCACGAAACCTTCACGCCTTTAAATTCAAGACTTTACTTTCTTCTACAATAACTCAGATCCATATATGCGCCCTTCTCGCATGGGTGCTCATGTAAAAGAACACAAAGCCTCTTTGCGGTTTTATATTCCTGAAGCCCAAAAAGAAAATGAAGACATTGCTCCTCTGTTTATAGGGTAGTTGTTAAGACAAAGAAAGATGGGTACATAGTCCACGTAAAGAAACGACGTGGACAACTCGTCATTATAAGGAACCCCTTGGCTAAGGCAAAGGCACATGGAGCATTCATTTGGAGGGGACGTGCATGTGGGAATGACCAAAAATGACAAAAGAGTTTCGAATGAAAATGTAGGTATAACTGGAGGAGGCTACTGAGTTTAGTGGAGTTTACTGCATTACGAAGATATGGTATTTTGCAGACAACATGCGTGTAGTTGAAAAGTGTATATATGGGATTATGTATATAATTTAAGTTAGAAAACGTGGGTATTCGTTATGTACAAATCTCGTTCACGTATGACTGTAAACAACAGAAATAAAAATACCATTGTATTCACCAATGTGCCATGACCCCAAAAATATAATAATACCGGTAGGTTAGCTTATTCTGCGAAACCCCGAAATGTTGATTACAGGGTGCAAAATACTCCAAACAAAAAGTTACTTATTTAATTAATTAAAAATTACAATAAAATTCTAAAAATTAAATTATCACTATTTCCCAAAAGAACCTTGTCTAAATTCAAACCCGATCTCTAGTTATATCGAATAAACCGTTACGGTCGATAAACGATTCCATAGCGACTATTTCAAAATTTGATTTGGACGTGAATAAAAATCTACACGACGAAATCCCGATTTTTCTCTTCTACTAGAAAGATATACTCCACCAGCTCCACACGTTTCTTGTTTCACAAAAATCCGATTTAAAACGAATTCTGTACATTCAGTTGAAGTTGCCAAATCGCGAACTACAGCGCCATTTCAAGCTCGATTATAATTATAATATAATTATACGTTCAAACTGTCGTCGATTGAATATATTCGTCAATATAATTCAACTCTAAGCTGAAATAAATCTAAGGGACGACCCTGTTCACAGAATATTGTGATTTCCAATATTTTTGATTATTTCTGAATTAAATATATTATTTAATTATTTAATTTAATTAAATATTCACTATAATTAAATTAATGACGATTTAATTCCCTAAATCACTATTTATATAATTAAATAAATTAATTATAATACCTCTGCCAATGCGGGTCATTGCATTCTTCCCCACTTAAAATAATTTCGTCCTCGAAATTGCTAAGTTAGAGGACGACCCTACCTATTGGAATTCCTAAGATTTGTTTACCCCTTATTTCTGATTTTAACTGAACCAATTACTATCGACTAAAATATTTATTCATTCCGACTAACTAAAATTTTCAAAAATTTTGAAAATTATCTAACACTTTAAATTTTCGGAAAATTTCGCCAGCGTCTCCTTTGTACTGGTCAATAGCTCAAACTCCAACTCGCCTCTCTGGGCCTTCTTTAACCCAAAAGAAAATCAAACAGCCAAGCGGCTTGTCAATTCGGCTCATAAATCTCATATCAATATATACTATAAACTGGTACCTTTTTGTTGGGCATATCAACTCTATCACTTCCATATGCTATCAACTTAGCATATACCAGTGTTATCTCAATCAAATTCCAATCAGTTCATATCCTCAAATCCAAATCGAATTTTCATTCGAACCCCAATATCAAATTCCAAATTATTGACTTATCAATTTGGTTCCATTCTAGATTATCTCTAATCCATTCAATTTTTTTAACTCAGTTCAAGTTAAATTTCAATTTATTTTTACCATCTCATTTTATTTAACTTCATTTGTTAAATTTTAATTTCTAGAACTTAAATTCCTGGGTAAATTTCAAAACAATTTGAAATCATACTTCCAATTCAAAACCTTTGAATTTCTAAACACTTGCTTTCTCAAAACAATTCAAATCAAAATCTCTGGTAGTAATCCACCCCTTAGAACTCGAAAATCACACCGATGATACTGCGCAGTCATCATCGGAATTATTTTCCAGCGACCCAAGTGATTTCAATACTATATCATTTCAAAACCCTTACTAAATACATCCATTTTGAAAACATCTCAAAATCTCCCAGGAACTTAAAATTTCCTTATTTTAATTCCAAATCTGATTTAAATTCATATTTAATTCATCTTATTTCATATACTTTACTTATATGAATTCTGATTGGTTATATATAACCATTTCACTTTATAATCTCATTCGATTATAATCACAACCAATATATCTAATATATGATAATATATTACATATCCATACTGTGTCGGTCCATCGTATTCAGGTATTTATTTACTCCTACCGATACAGTGGATCAAACTGATCGACCAGAACTCATAAACAACTCAGCCAATGAATCTCCACAATATAAAACCATTTTCATATCAAATACAAATACGCACTCGTATATATACACTCAACTCAATATAGGGTATTACTAACCCTATCTCTACCGAGTCACGCCACAGAGCCAAGTAATTCTTAACTTAAGCTCTGATACCAACTGTAACGACCCGGATTTTGAGCGACTTTGGTTATCGACATAAGCACGATGTCGATAACCAAACCATCGAAAAATCCCGGTAATTAATGAAAGAAATTAGAAGGTGAGAATAAATAAGATAGAAACTTAGAATAGAAAAAGAAGAAGAACACAACATCAGAGTAACACGAACCTCACAGCGGAACAAATAACATATAATAGATAACATAACTTTGAAATATAACAGTTATGTATACAATAGCACTTATCAGAGTACAACACTTACAACACAGCGGAAATAACTATAGCTATATGATCTTGAAGCCTCCTGCTCCACGCTCTTCCAGTATATCTGTAAATTCCTGACTACTTGACTGCCCGTACAAAATTAGGCACCCAAGAGTTTAGGGAAAACAAAACAAATAAACTCCGGGTCAGTCATGGGACTTGTATGAGTAAAACAGTTTAAACAGGTATATGAACAAGTAAACGATATCTCATAAGACCACGCCGCAGAACGGAACGGGTTTTTCCCTTATGAGAATCCAAAATATCTTTATATCAAAAACCTTTTGATATTATAATAATGTCTATGTACAAATAGATATCAACTAGCAGAAACGCTTTCATCTCACGTTCTACATATATAGTATACAATCAAAATCGCAAGCACGTATTGGATATTGGATTTCCAACTATGACAAGGTATGGAACCACCTTCCGATCAGTGTACTCAAGGAACGATACACTGGAGTTCAACAAGAACATCTTGTAACTCAGCCACACATGACCGACCACTCATTTCGCTTGAGTGTATCGAATGTACATCACCAACGGTTGGGATCAGCAACCGTTTCCCGAATGGGACAGCATCAACAATAGATTTTTAGAAATAAATGAAACTCTAGATCTGGTGATTATACACCCTAATAGGTGCGACCTACATTGCCATGCTACCTGCCCGATTTCTGTCATTTACCGGATGTGGGGCTAGAAGCTACGCTTATCTTCGTATCAGATTCACTTTAAATGCCACATCATCAAATCCATCCAATCACCGATTGACGTCCTCAACAATACATTATGTGTTAGCTAAAAGAAGTTTCCTTCTCCGCTTCCACTCTTGTTACGGTTAGAGAAATCAAGGTACATGATCGTCTGGAAATACTCTATCAGACATCCATCTTCATTCACTTAGAAATGTCACATCGTCATACCCGCCAAATCACAAATTGACTTATCCAAAAATAACACGGGTATACAGCTAAGAGAAACGAATTCTTCCGCCACCAAACGTGAATACGTTTGAACAGATCAACTTACGCGATCCATTGGATATACTCTGTCAGACCTTCGTCCATACAAGTTGTCCTGGGACTGGACAAACCGAAGGCACTACTCCGTATATCCATCTTAGTCACTGTTATCTAAGACTTATACAACAGCCCTTGCATTTTACTCCGTCTTCAATTATCTTTGGCATATATGATTCGCGACGCTTATGCCAATACAGAGTGGTTCTTTGGATTATAATCCAACCGGTCTCTCCATATTAACAACGTTAAAATGGTCAAAACTTCGATAGTCTGTGAGTTAACTATCAAAGAGAAACAAGTGTGCAAACAACGATATTATTTCCAAATGGAAATTATATCGAACAAACATCATTTAACATTAATCTTTTTAGTTCATTTATTTACTTATCTCCTGTTTCCCTATATTCTAAATTCTTATTTTCTTTTATCAGAAAACTTTTCTGATTCTCGTTTGGAAAACATTTCCAAAACTCCTTTACGATCAAACCTTACCATTTCTTAGTTAAGAAGGAAGTCACTCAAGTTGGGGTATAATTACCTCTCAGACCTTAACTGAACAACGTTATAACTTCGAAATGGTCAAAGTTTATCTTTTAATCTTTAACAACTTCTTTATGCCTTTCTCGGATCCAATTTTACTAATCCACTTCTATATTTAAAACATTGGTTATAACGATAACGTTATAATCCCTCCTTTCGAATTATCTAACTTTAATTATAACTTCTATTCTTATTAGTGAAAAATTAACCTAACACTTATTTATTTATAAATAAATAAATCTCTATTTAAACACTGGAAAGTATAAGTACTTTCCCGAATTCGATATAATCGAATTCGCCGATTAACTCTCTTCGAGAAATCTCTATTTGATTAACTTTTCTTCGAATAACCTATATTCGATTAACTTCTTCTCGAATAAACGATATTCGATAATCTCTATTCGAATAACTAATATTCAATAACTCTTCCTTTTCAAATATCTCATATTTGAAAATCTCACTTCGATGAAACTAACATCGATAACTCCCTTCGATGAAACTAACATCGATAACTCCTTTCGATGAAACTAACATCGATAACTCCTTTCGATGAAACTAACATCGATAACTCTTTTCGATGAAACTAACATCGATTTATTTAACTCGACGAACTTAACTTGACTCGACTAACTCGACTTACTTGGTTCGACCATTTCGATTCGATTAACTAGGCTCGACTAACTTAACTCGACTTACTTGGTTCGACCAATTCGATTCGATTAACTAGGCTCGACTAACTTGGTCGAACCACCTGATCAACTCAACTTATTTAACTTAACTTATTTCTCAACTCGATCAACTCCTATCGAATAACTAATATTCGATTAAAATCCATTCGCTTGACTCTAGATCGCAGCGATCACAATGGTTACGCCTGACTCCCTCAGGAAACATCCGACCGCCGTAGGCTATTTACAGCCCTGCGAATTACGCTAGCAGTCGTACAAGATGGCAACTTACCCTGAATAGTATGTTTGACTAACTCTGTCTCAAATAACTATATTTGATTAACTCTAGTTCGTTTTAACTCTAATCGATTAACTCTAACTAATTAACTCCAACTGGTTAACTCTATCTGATTAACTCTAACTGATTAACTCTAACTGGTTAACTCTATTTGACTAACTCGACTTGACTAACCCCTTTCGAATAACATATTCGACTAACTAACTTTCGAATATCATATTCGATTAACTAGCTTCGAATACCATATTCAATTAACTCCTTTCGAATGTCTATATTCGATTAACTACCTTCGAATACCATATTCGATTTCACCTTTCGAATACCATATTCGAATACCATATTCGATTAACTAACTTCGAATACCATATTCGATTAACTAATTTCGAATACCATATTCGATTAACTAACTTCGAATACCATATTTGATTTAACTCCTTTCGAATGTCTATATTCGATTAACTAACTTCGAATACCATATTCGATTTAACTCCTTTCGAATGTCTATATTCGATTAACTAACTTCGAATACCATATTCGATTTCTCCTTTCGAATACCATATTCGATTAACTAACTTCGAATACCATATTCGATTAACTAACTTCGAATTCCATATTCGATTTAACTCCTTTCGAATGTCTATATTCGATTAACTAACTTCGAATACCATATTCGATTTCTCCTTTCGAATACCATATTCGATTTACTTTATTCACTTTATAAAGATTTCCTTTTTAACAACGTTTTATTCATTTGAAAAGATTTACTTTTAAATAACGGTTCTACACTTTAAAAATGATTTCCTTTTAATAACGTTTTCCTTTTTATAACTCTATTTATTTTCTAAATATTACCCTTTCAATTCTATTTGTAAATGGTTTACAAATATTTCTTTTCTCTATTTTATTCTATTTGCAAATGGTTTGCAAATATCCCCTTTTCAAATTTATTCTTAAAAATATTCTAACTCCTTAAATTCCCGGGAAAATTCGCCATAACCTCCTTTGTATCGGGAGCATCGGGAAAATCCCCAAACTCGCCACACAGGTCTTTCCATTCAAAAAGAAATGTTTTGAATTTATTTTCCTTTTTAAAATATCTCCTATTTATAAATATCCCAATTTATAAATATTCCTTATTTATAAATATTTAAATTTATAAATATCTCTTATTTATAAATATTCCAATTTATAAATATTCTGTTTTCAATATCACTTTGAAAATCCTCTTATCTACATTCCGGTATGTCATGGTATTCAATCATATCAAATCACGATGTTAAATATCGTCCATACCCACACAATGAGCAACAGGTTGTACCTCACATCATATATAAAAATATATGAAAAACAATAAAATAACTGTTGAGGAATCCAGTCGGATTCCTCCAACCTGTCTCCCTGCATCCACAGATGTTAAACAATATGTTTATCATCACTTTCAGTTCTATATGATATATTCTGTTAAATAGAATCGATATAGAAAATTCAACTAACTGACTAGTAGTTCAATCAAACAGTCAACATACAGTCAATCAACCAATATCTAACAGTTCTAAAAATACAACATGAAATTATAAACTGTTCAGAGTTAGTGAGATTTACTCACATTAGCGCGTTAATCGTTAAATAACGGTTTGCGTTATTTGACTGCGACGGGCAATTTATTTCGCCATAAATTGTAACGAGCTCGGATTGACTCGCGGTCAGTCCCATTGTGTTGCTCCCGTTCATACGATCCCAACGCAACTTACGGCTCATCAATCTGATACCGTATGTGTCAGATATTAGCATTACAAGTTAATACGATTTTTAAATTAATTTTGAACTAAACATTTATTAACAAAAGGGCCCTCACCCCATTTAACTTTGCGGCCCATTTCAAAGCCTACTAACGCAACCTCCTTTTAAACCCGTACCCACTACTCTTTCTTCCCAAACGAAAAAAACCTCTCCAGTAAAAAGGAACCCGAACCCAATCACTACCCCGTTGACCTCCTTTGACCGTCGGTACCTCCTCCTCCGTCCCTCTATTCTGAACGCCGCCTTCACTATTGGACTCAGCACCAAAATCCGCTCCACCCCATGCTAACACGATCGAACTCTCCCTCCACCTGGAATCTGCGTCGAAACCCAGTACTCCCTGTACCTTCAACACAACACCATCTCAAAAATCCCACCATAACGCATGTACAAACTGCAGCTCCTCAGCATGACATTGCCGCACATCTGGAACTCCATACTCATCATGTTCCTGTTCAAAACTTAAAGCCGCACTGCTCCTCACGCAGAAAACAAACGATCACACTTACTGAAGTTCATACTCCTCCACACTCTCACGTTTCGCCACTTCTTATGCACGAACCCTTCACGCCTTTAAATTCAAGACTTTACTCTCTTCTACAGTAACTCATATCCATATATGCGCCCTTCTCGTATGGGTGCTCATGTAAAAGAACACAAAGCCTCTTTGCGGTTTTATATTCCTGAAGCCCAAAAAGAAAATGAAGACAGTGCTCCTCTATTTATAGGGTAGTTGTTAAGACAAAGAAAGATGGGTACATAGTCCACGTAAAGAAGGGACGTGGACAACTCGTGATTATAGGGAACCCCTTGGCTAAGGCAAAGGCACATGGAGCATTCATTTGGAGGGGACGTGCATGTGGGAATGACAAAAATGACAAAAGAGTTTCGAATGCAAATGAAGGTATAACTGGAGGAGGCTACTGAGTTTAGTGGAGTTTACTGCATTACGAAGATATGGTATTTTGCAGAAAACATGCGTGTAGTTGAAAAGTGTATGTATTAGATTATGTATATAATTTAAGTTAGAAAACGTGGGTATTCGTTATGTACAAATCTCGTTCACGTATGACTGTTAACAACAGAAATAAAAATACCATTGTATTCACCAATGTGCCATGACCCCAAAAATATAATAATACCGGTAGGTTAGCTTATTCTGCGAAACCCCGAAATGTTGATTACAGGGTGCAAAATACTCCAAACAAAAAGTTACTTATTTAATTAATTAAAAATTACAATAAAATTCTAAAAATTAAATTATCGCTATTTCCCAAAAGGACCTTGTCTAAATTCAAACCCGATCTCTAGTTATATCGAATAAACCGTTACGGTCGATAAACGATTCCATAGCGTTTATTTAAAAATTTGATTTGGACGTGAATAAAAATCTACACGACGAAATCCTGATTTTTCTCTTCTACTAGAAAGATATACTCCACCAGCTCCACACGTTTCTTGTTTCACAGAAATCCGATTTAAAACAATTTCTGTACATTCAATTGAAGTTCAAATCGCTAAATCGCGAACTGTAGCGCCATTTCAAGCTCGATTATAATTATAATATAATTATACGTTCAAACTGTCGTCGATTGAATATATTTGTCAATATAATTCAACTCTAAGCTGAAATAAATCTAAGGGACGACCCAGTTCACAGAATATTGTGATTTCCAATATTTTTGATTATTTCTGAATTAAATATATTATTTAATTATTTAATATTCACTATAATTAAATTAACGACGATTTAATTCCCTAAATCACTATTTACATAATTAAATAAATTAATTATAATACCTCTGCCAATGCGGGTCATTAGACCATCGGTTCGGGTCGGGTCCACTGCGTTGCGGTGGTGCATGGTCTTCCTCTGATAGCGGTTCGGTTCGGGTCCACTCCATCGCATCGGTTCGGGTTGGGCGTCCTCTTCCGGGTCAGGTGTCCCACCTCGAGTCGGGTCGGGTGCCATCTCCCTTCCAGTTCGTGCTTCCGCTCCGATCCGCTCCCTCGTTCTTCACATGCTCCGATCCGATCCCTCGTTCTTCACATGCTCCGATCCGATCCCTCCTTCTTTATCCGATCCGATCCTAGTTCAATTAGCGTGGCCTTCCTTCTTGCCAGTTCTCCCAAGTGTCAAATTTCGATCCGAGCCCTTCGTCCTTAAGTTGATCCGATCCCTAGCTTAACCAACATGGCCTTCCTTTTTGCCAAGCCTCTTTTGTGCCAGACTCCAGTTCGGGTCGGGTTCCTTGCTCAGGTCTCCAATCCGATCCGAGCCTATATCCGATCCGATCCGAAACCCTACACAACTTCCTGCAACTTTCTCCAGCAACTTGTTTACGCCATTCGACGACGTTTTCGACAAATCTAACTATAATAATCAATCACAAATCATCCCAAACAGCAATAGCAACATAGCAAACTAACCACAACCACCAAAACAATGGATTTACATGTCAAAATGGATCAAATATACCCAAAACCCCATAATTTCCCTTAAGCATGTTTAAGCAAAACTAATCATAGGGTTAACAAAACTTAATCAAATTAAACCAAATTTCTACCAGAGGCATAAAATATTATTTTCGAATTTATAGACATTTTTCCAGAATTTTTTAGTGTGTAAATTCGCTAATCTTCACTAATTACCCTTAATTAACTGTAATTAGTGTCAAAACAATGCTAATCACTCACCTTGGCCACAAATGAAATTCTCAGAACTGAAACCTCGCTGATTTGGGTGAATTCTAATGTCTAACAGCAGCTCTAACCTTGCCTTCGTGTTTTCTCTCCTTAATTTGATGTAGAATAAGAAAAACTTGATTAGAAAGTGATTTGGGGATGTTTCTAGACATTGGCAGCCATTGTTAGGGTTCAAGAATGAAAGTGGCAGCTGAGAAATGAGGATAAGATCGTTCTCTCACTGATTTCAGCCTCCTCCTTACCCTAATCCCGAAATCCCCCATTGGGCCAAGCTGTTAATCACCCGGTTAGGCCCAATTAAGCTGTTTTTCACCATCTGAAACTTTTTTCAGCCATATCTCCCAAACAGTGAGTCTGTTTGGCTAATGTGACCACTCTATGGAATTGTAAACCATCATCCAGAGCCAATGGAAGTAGTTTCAGGTCAAAATTCCTTTGCAGTCAAAAGTTATGGCCAAAACAGTGCCAACTAGTGGGTAAAATGGTCATTTAAAAATCGACAAAAATCATGAACATGGGAAATGGCCCCAATAGTCGTCTCCCAAAGTTACATGACCATACGACTTCGTGAGTGAAAGAAATAAATATTCTACGATCCTGTGGTGAGTAGAATACGGGTCGTTACAATCGCCCCCCCTACATCACCGCGCCGCAGACGGCGCAGCCACCAAGCCCCCCGTCGCGCGCACCTCCCTCCTCCGTCCTTCTCCTTCTTCCTCCATCTTCAATTTGAACCCAAATTCCCTACACCCAAATCCACCGCTAGCCAAACCCTAGCCCCGCCACCAGTCAGGCCGCGCCTCCCCCCTGATCGACTCCGACCCCACGCCGCCTTCCTCAGCCTCCAAACCCGATTATGGGCCCCCTTTCGATTAAAAGTCAAATTTGTCGCTTCCCGCTTCGTGTTTACACCTGTTCCTTCGCTGTTTCCTTTGCTTTACAATACAAAGTGAGTTCTTTTGTCTACATTCTTTTTATATGCTAGGAATTTGATAAAAATTAGATCTTCATATAAATAAATTCTTTGTAAAGATTTGATTTTTAATTAGGTTAAAGCTTTGAATTTTATTATAATGAAGGTACGATTATTATTTTTTACTAACGTAAAGATTATATTTTTATAAGGTGAAGATTGGAATTTTAATATATGAACGACACCAGAAAGATTTGATTTTTAATGTGAAGAAAAGTTCGATTTTTAATTAGTGAAAGAAATGATTTTTATAAAGAGAAAAGATACGATCTTTATATGGATATCACTAGAATAAAAATCTGATTTGTATATATATATAAAGTAGCGATAAAAAAATTCGATTTTTATTATATATGAAGCGAAATAAAAATTCGATCTTTATATAAGAAGTAGAGATTAAAAAAAATACAATTTTTATATAGATAGAAGCATTGTAAAAATATATGATTTTCATATGTGAAGTGCCATAATAAAAATATGATTTTTAATTACACAAAGTTATGATATTTAGTTATGTAAAAAAATATCATTTTTGGTTAGTTAAAAATAGGATTTTTATCGCAGGAAGGAAATATTTGCAGCAAGATTAAAAATATGATTTTTAACTAGTGTATGGCATGAAATTATTTTTAGAAAGATAAAAATATAATTTTTAGCCTATGTATGTTATTTATAAAATAATCATACAAAGAAATATATGAAGTAGAAATAAAAATATGATTTTTATTTATTAGAATGAAACGATAAAAATTTGATTTTTATCTATGAACAGCGTGAAAAGGATGCGTTGGAATTTCGTACAAATCCAGACCGTTCAGAAATAAAGAATGGATTAGTGGATCACAAAGGTGAGAACTTCTCACTTTAATTTTACTTTCTAGTTAAAATATATACTAGGATGCAGACGGTGCTTAGCAGCACCCGACATCCGTCGTCCACAGACCATGGATGACTTGTTTGTTTGATTGATGTGTGTGAAAAATTGATTGTGTGATGTGGAATTGAAATAAATATTTTATAGTTAAAAATATTTTTTTTAACGTGTATATGAATAAAATAAATATCCATAAACAAATCGGTCAATTTGTTTATGTACACACATTTGACTGATATTGATTGGGACGATAAATTTTACACATTACCCAACTGCACAAATAAAACCCGTGTTTGATTGTCTGAAACCTCACACGGGTATAGGGATGATATATGACATATACTAGTCCCAATAATTAGTTGTATGTCAATCGATTGGTTGAAAGACTGTTATAAGCGTCAAATATTTATATTTAATGCTTATACAGTGTAGAATGCACTCTGGATGATGGATGATGATTTATCACTGTTGTTGTATACATGTATTGTATGAAATCCATATAATCAAATTATTTGGTAATTGACTATGTCTGATTCCAGTTCAAAAAGAATGAATATTTTAAAATAACAATTATTTTAGGATAACGAATATTTTCAAATAATATTAAGAAAAGAATCAAAATATGATTTTTATGTCCAATTTGGGATGGACACGAATATATTTAAATATATAAAACCGTGTTGATTAGATTGACGCCGTTTGACGTGAACGATGTTTATATCGATTTTATTCATTTTTATAATGAATATCGAAAAAGAATTGATTTTAAAATATAATGGTTTGAAAATACTATCATTTATATATCGATGATATGGAATATTCAATTTTGATTTGAAATTGAATATGAAGTTGAAATCATTTTGAAAACGAATTTGAAACGATTTATAAAATACGTTTTAAATGGAAATCAACAAAATATATATTATATATAATATAATGGCCTGAACAAAATGCGCCGCGCTGCGGCAGTTCGTGAATTTCGTCCATTGACTTCGAATGGACATTTCGGGAGATCCGACCTTCGGATTCTCCTAGAGCCGGAACCGTTGGGTTCGTATCAAAAAGAGCTTTCTAACGAATATTTGAAATTGGAAATCAAACAGTTGGATTTGGAATTATGTCCAAATCAAATTTGGAAGAGGTCATTGTAAGTGCAGTTCGATGGCCGTTTGTGGAAATCAACTGTACGGGCCTTGATAAAATTATTAAAAACATCAATAATTAGTGTAAAATCATAAGAAATGATTTGAAAAGAATTGGGATGAAAAATTCCATATTTGAAGGGACAAAAAAATATTTTTATCGAAATGAACTAGTTATGAACTAGAATTATAATCCATATATTTTTAAAATAAATAAATTGGATATGGATTTGAATCGAAATTGTCTTCGGAATATTTCGATGTTGGATTTCGTGATTATACAGATATTGTTATGGAAATTTGAAAGATATATATATCGTTATTTCCAATACAATATTTGTTGATTTCAGAATTTGATATGGAATATAAGCCGATATAACTTCTATTCAGAGCCTTGTATTTAATATCAAATTGGATTTTGGGTTCGTCATAAATGGTATCTTTAATAATACTGTTCCGGAACCGAATGGAGTTAAGAAAATTAGAAACTGAATGGAGATTAGTTAAGTTGAATGGCTTCCTGGGTATTGATCTGATGTTGGTTTCGACCTTCGGGGTTAATACTTAGTGGATTTTTCTCGTACTAATTTACGGCTAGAGGCTAATGTGAATTGGGTTTATTGTGAACTGTGTTTTTAACGACATTCATTCTTTAACCCGATTTACAGTGAAATGTGATTTGGAATTTATAAATCTTTTGTTAAGATTTAAAGGAGATTTTCCAAAGTAAAGTTTTCTAATTTAATATATTAAATTGGAATTGAACGGAATTGTATTGATAATAATCGAAGTGAACTTCTGTGGAGGAAGACCATTAATACATATGGAATTTAAGAGGCGTTGCCATTATTCCATTTATATTAGTTGTCGAATATGGAAATTGATATCGATTATATATTGATTTGTTTTTCCATGAAGATTCCATAATTAATGGAATGTGATTTGGGTTGTCGTGAATGGTATCTTTAATAATATTGTTCTTAGACCCAATGGAGCTAAGAAAATCAGAAACTAACTGGAGATTAGTTAAGTTGAATGGTTTCCTGGGTACTGATCTGATGTTGGTTTCGGCCTTCGGGGTTAATACTTAAGGAATTGGTCACTGGCTAATTTACGGTTAAAAGCTGATGGAATGGAATGTGATTTTGGATTTATCGTGAACCGTGTTTTAAAAGACATTGGTTCTTTAACCCAGTTAAAGAGAGGATATGGTTTCCCAAGTTAAACAATCGTTAATATTGATTTTTGGGAAGATTAAAACCAAGTGGATTTTTAATGAATCTTTAATTAGATTGAATTGATATCCAAAGGAAGATTAAATAATAAATTTAAAGAATTTATGTTTGATAAAATTAATGGGAAACTTTCCCAAAGTATATGAATATTTGGATAAAAAAATATTCTTGATTGGAATGAGGCGCATGTTGTGTTTTTATAGCACTTATTTATTATATACGCGAGTTATTCAGAAAGACTGGGTTCATCCCATTCTGAATAACTGATTCGACGATGTGTTAAGGATGAAGACGGTGGTTGAAGACCTGAGGCCTTCACATCGTTTAGATGATTATTGATGTCTTGATAGGGCTGTACACCCAAGGCGAGGTAATAAGTGGTGATTGTCCAGACGTACTTGGAGATCGATGGATATGCGAGGGCCTCTCCCCTGTATTAGACAAATGGGGGAGGAATAAGGTGCTTCCGGTTTCGTTCAGACCCAGAGCGAACTTGTAAATGGATGTGTGTCCGACATTGGATTTCATTCTGTGTGATTGATATACATCGGTTGCATAGCGTGAATTTCCTGTGTAGCATGCTGAGATGCAAATGATCAAGGCTTCTGTTGAAAAGCAGAGTCTTGTGGTTGATGATAAAAGCACGGCCTTTGTGGCGTAGTTTTGTGTAGCGTTAATTCGTGAGCCTCACACCCCGGTGTGAACCAGAAATGGGAGAAGAACCTCAGGGAAAGGGACATATGCTGGTTTCTAGTTAGGGGTGGTGTTTTGGGTTTTACACGCCCTGGCATTTTACTTATGTGGATGATGGATTGCAAGGCGCCTCGGTTATATCGGTCGATCCGGGACCGATGGAGTCATTTGGCTCATTTATGCCCCATAGAGCAGACTAGCATATCGTTTATGGCATTTTAATCCACTCCGTGTGGACCAGCCCTAACGATCTAAAGGTTTGACAGAGTACTTGCCTGAGGCTCGGGCTAGAGAGTCTCGAAGAGGTAAGGACGATCCCTTGCCTTGGTTCACAGATGGAAATCCAACTTCCAATATGACATTTTGCGGTTTTAATTGTAAACCTATATATGGCGACATATTGTTATGGGGCACTTATGCCATCTATGATTGATACTTATGATTGAAATTGTTTTGACACTATACACTCATAGTAATAATAAAAGATGAAATTTCACGTACCAAGCATTTTTGGCTATTATAAGGTAAAAAGTCTATCGTCCGGCTTGCGTTGCATTATGTGATGGGACCTGAGACATATAATTGCTTCGTTGTTCTTTATTTAGCATTGCGCTGTTTGTTTTATGCACAGGTTTTCTTGCGGGTAAACCCGTTCTGTATTATACGGCGTGGTCCCTTGATTTACCTAACTTTAAAAGCAAATTAATAACTGTTTTAGTTCTCACACCAGTCACATGACTGACCTGGAGTTTATTGTTTTAACCTAAACTCTGGGTGCCCTATTTTTCGCACGGACAACTAGTAGTTTTGGTTTTGCATATTTATATTCACAGGATCCAGGTTTACAGCTAGAATGATATTCGGAAAGCTCTGCATCCGTATATTCCTTTCAGTTGTGTTTTGTCTTATTGTTCCGCTACATTGTAAATCTCTGATATTTATCGAATGTATATTATTTATTCATACTCTGTATATTCTTGTATTCTTATGGAATTGTTGTAATAAACAATGAAATATTCTTTTGTTTGTGTCCTGATTTGTCATGTTCTCAAAGTCAACCTGGGCTTTCTTTAATGGGGAAGTTCGGGTCGTCTCAGTTTGGTATCAGAGCTTTGGTTTATAGAGCTCGAGAACAAGAAACGTTAGAACCAAACAAAAGAATTCATCAGAGATTGGATTAGTAATAACCAATGTGAAAGACTCGTTAGAGATAAGATCAGTAGTATCCTAGAACGAGTGTGAAGAGTGTTGTTTTCAAATAAAAATGAAAACGATTTTTATTTTGAAAATTTAAATCAATTATTCGTATTTGAATATTATTTTTATATTGATTTTTACAATCCAATATATAAAGATTTTGAATATACGTCTAATTCACTTGCATTTGAAGTTTAAATATACTAAACAAATATAGAATTACACTCTAGTCGCCCGGAGATGATTCTGTTGATGACTACGTAGCATCAGCAGTTTGTGTTCGAGTTTCGAAGGTGTGATATTTATATATTTCCAATTGACTGGTGTGAGAACCAAAGCTAGATAGGGTCTATTGTTATGATTTGGCACCAAAAATGTGATTTTTTGACTATGTATCCAAGTTATGAATTTGAAAAGATAATCAACTAATTGATTGCTGGTTGTGTAGTTTGATTATTGTTTGATTAATTAAGTGTTGAACCTTTAGCCACATTGAACCAAATAGTGAATTGTATTGAAAATTTATTGCATTTGCAAGCATATACATGTACTTACGTTGAACAGGTCATAGCAAGGAGGCTAGAGAAGAGGAATAAAATTGTATGCCCGACAAATAGGTACATGTTTACTAATTTCTTGGGTTTTTGATGATTTTATGTAACGACCCAGAAAATCTGAACCAATTTAAATTTTTTAAATTGGCTAAAATAATGGATTTTAAATATTTAAAATAAATATTTTAAATAATGGCAATGAAAAGTGAGTTGAATCGACAATTGAAAACGAATATAATTAATTATAATTATAAACAAGGCTGGAAAAGGCTACAGTTTCAAAAATTGAATTCAAACTTTGTCGGACTGTACCGGGTGCAAAACAAAACGGATTTTAGTGAAACCAAAAATATTTAAATCTGTTAGTGAATACCTTTCTAACGAATCTGAAAAATCGAATTTTCATAGCGGAAAGCAAAAGTTATGGCCGAATGAATTTTCAGAAGGGTCGCTATGGATTTTATATAGCCCGTGAAATTGGCCATTTTGCAAACGACCTCGGAATTCGACGAAACCACTTTTGTTGGGTCCGGGATGTGAAGTCATTGCTAGGTTTCAAATTTCATAATTTTTGAAGCTAGTATGTGAGCGTGGCAAAGGAAAATGTGTTTTGGTCAATTACAGTTAAATTGGATCGACCAAAAATGGGCCTTTTTGCAAACAGTCTCAAAATTCGACGAAACTAGTTTTGTTGGGACCGTATCATCAAAACATAGCTAGATTTATTTTTCTGGAATTTTTCGAATCAGGTTGTGGCCCTGGCAAATTGAAATGTACGTTCAAATCGAATATTGAATGTTATATATTTTAAATTGGAAGGAAAACTGACTGAAACATTCGAATGGGCCTTCGAAACATATCCCATTGTGTTCGGAATAGGGGTAAAACGCTAGGGATGACAGTCGTTGGGTTTGAATTGGTGGTCGTGTCAGAAAACCCCTTTAAAGACCCATCGACCAATCAGAATTTTTTTTAAAAAAATAATAGAAAATCCCTCTTTTCTC
Organism: Allium sativum; assembly: GCA_030737875.1. Lineage (NCBI taxonomy): Eukaryota > Viridiplantae > Streptophyta > Magnoliopsida > Asparagales > Amaryllidaceae > Allium > Allium sativum. The sequence continues at coordinate 374,317,542 of CM060921.1, forward strand.
TCTCCCCGACGAACGACGGAAACCACTCAAAACCTTCCCCCTCGATTTTCGATCAATCCACGCAAAATTAGCTCGTGCCACAGTTGAACTTTTTGATGATCTTCTCGAGATCTTCAAATCCATATAAAGTTTGGAATTTTTCGTGGCCTGTGGAGGGAGAATCGGGTCCCTGAAGTCGGCGACTTCAAACCGCCGCCGCCGTCGCCTGGCGCCGCCGAGTGGGCCCCCCACCACCGCGTGCAGACGCGCGTCTCCTCCCTCTTCGTCGCTGCATCGGCCGATGCTCCTATCGATTCACGGTTTGATCGAAAATCGCAAACCTAGTTTTGAACCTTTCAGCTGAGGTACGACTTATATATATTTTCAACAGTTTTAACACCTTTAAACCGTTGCAAACTTTGAAAAATCATATCTTTTTGCTGTGTTACTGAAATTCGATGAAACAGGAAACATCGTGACCGTGTGGACGTCTACATTTTAGAAGAGACCGCATATTTTTCTAAGCCTTATGCTATTTTTGGTGGAGTGGAACCCAATGTGAGATTTCTAATTTATAAACAATGTGGAAAACGACGATGTATAAATTATATAGTCGATGTATGAGTTATATAAGCGTTGTACACCTCTTGTATAAGCGTTGTATAAGTTGTACGTTCGATGTATAAGTTATATATGCGTTGTAAAAATTATATATGTGTTGAAATAGAAGTGAATTGCTATATATATATATATATATATATACACACGCCCCTCGTCCACAAACCATGGACGATATTTATTGATTGTGATTGGTGTGAAAATTGATTGATAGTGAATGGTTGTTTGGGATTGTTTGTGGTTGATATCGATTGAAAGTGGTTGAAAAATACCCATTTGTGGTTGAGAAATATTTGGTTGAAACCACATAGGATTAGTTTGTGGAAATGAAATAAATATACACATGTCGCCTGCGTGCGAACTAGATGCATGATCCCCATTGTCAAAAACCATGAGGTTTTAAGGTAGAGCGAGGAGCCGTACTAGGGACGGTCCCGGTTTTAACTACCCTGCCGTTATGCTGCCGAAATTTTGAATAATATTCATGTGTTTGAATTATTTTCATTTGTTGAAACTATATTTGTTCATTGAATAGAAAACCTTTATGTGTTGAATCAATATTCATTCGTTGATTAGAAATTCATGTGTTGAGTGGTATTCGCGTTTTAAATATAAAAATCACATTTTTATCTATATATAGAAACTATAGAAAACCTTCATGTGTTGAATCGATATTAATTCGTTGATTTGAAATTCATGTGTTGAATGGTATTCATATTTTGAAATAAATTGTTTGATAATAAAAATCACCTTTTATCGAATATATGAACTATGTAAAATAATCTCGTTTTAAAAGAAATTGTTTTTAATAAAAATCCTATTTTTATCCCCTATATAAACTATATAAAATAATAGAGTTTTGAAATAATATGTTTTGCAATAAAAATCACATTTTTATTAGATACATGAATTGTTGAAATGTGAAGTGTTAAAAATAGCAACTTGTTCAAATAAATATGCATGAGTTGAAATATTCATTAATTGGCTAATGATATGATTTTTGCCTATGCATGCAACATTAGAATGAATGGTGTTTTTAAACCAAATGGAATCAAATATGAAATTGAATGGAAAATGATAAGTGATAAGAAATGTATATATGTACACGCATATTTATTGAACAGGTTATAGCAAAGGGGATAGAGAAGAGGAATAAAATTTTGTGCCCGACAAATAGGTACACATTTACTGTTTTGTTTGGGTGATGATTTTATGAGCCTGTTGGCTAGCCGCTTGGCTTTTTCTTTTTCTTTTCGACATGAGACGCCCGTGTGGCTATTTGGGAATTTTCCCAGCCCCTCCCGTACAACGGAGGTTATGGCGAAATTTTCCAAAATTTAAAGGCGTTAGTGAAATATTTGAAGTAAAAACGATATTGAAATTGTTGAATGAACTATATTTATATAAATATATAAATATAAATAAAATTAAAACGAAACATGGCCGTGCAGTTCGTGATTTGAAATCGTGACTTCAAACGACTATACCGGGAGATCCGACTATCGGATTTTCCTGAAATCGCAACCGTTGGGTTCGCCTTGGAAAAATCTTTCTAAAGGCACCAACTTTGTAAAAATCCAACGGTTGGATTGTCTGGAATGTTTAATTCAAATATGAAGAAAAACAGCGCCAGAAACGATTATATATATATAATTATATTTAATCGAATAATGACGCTGCAGTTCGTATTTTGAAATCGAAACTTCAAACGATTGTACCGGGAGATACGACCGTCGGATTTTCCCGAAACTGGAACCGTTGGATTCGTTTTGAAAAGACCTTTCTAATGATGTAAATTTTGTGAAGATCCAACGGTTAGATTTTCAGATACGTGTAAATCAAATCTGAAGAAAAACAGCGCCACGGCCGCGTTATGGCCCGAAGCGTCGTTTTGAATAAATTGGCTATTTTAAAATAAATAAAAATAGCGATGAATCATTATAAAATATCATAAACGATATGGAATGGAAATAAACTGAATTTGCTCGATTTATGTGGCTTTTGATGGCTGAATGTGTTTGGTGTGAAAATTACATTAAAGAACAAAATTGGTGTTGTCGAATAATTTAACCATTGAGATAAATTGATTTGAAATTCTAAATATACGTGAATTATTTGAAAAGGCCGAGCTAATTCTCATTTCAAATAATTGACCGACGATTGAAAGTCGAAGATGAAGACGGTGGTCGAAGACCGGAGATCTTCACCTCGTTTGGGTGGTAACCGAGGTCCTGATTGGGAGGCATCCCGAAATATGGATAATGAGTGGTGATCGTCCAGACGTACGTGGTGATCGATGGGTTTGCGAGGTATTTAGTGCCTCTGGTTTCGTTCAGACCCAGAACAGACTTGTAAATGGACTGTGTGTCTGACATTGGAGTTTATTCTGTGTTGATTGATTTCTGTTAAATATACATCTGTTTGGCGGCGGAGAATTTATTCTTTTGCTTAACGCCCTTCTCGGAGACGCACGAGCTCAGAGGTTGTATATCGATGGACATCAGTCGCATGGCATGAATTGCCTGTGTGGCATGCTAAGATGCAGTGATCAGGGCTTCTGTTGAAAAGCAAAGCCTTGTGGTGATGATCAAAGCACCGCCTGTGTGGCGTAGCTTTGTGTATAATGTGAAATCGCGAGCCTCACACCCTGGTATGAACCAGAAACGGGAGAGGACATCAGGGAGGGCCTGCGTTTCTTCCTAGCTAGGGTGGTGTCAGTGACCTACCAGCCCTGACATTTATATACTTTTCACCTGTGTGGTTGTTGCTGTTGCGAGGCGCCTCGGTTTGATCGGACGATCCGGGTCCGATGGAGTCATTCATTGGCTCATTTACGCCCCAAAGGGCGGGGAAACGCAGTGTTCAGGCATTTTAATCCACATCGGTGGACCGGCCCTGACGATCCAAGGGTCGATGCGCTCTGACCCTGAGGCTCGGGCTAGGCAGTCTCGAAGTCGGTAAGGACTATCTTTTGCCTTGGTTCATGACGGAAATCCAATCTCCAAATACGACATCGTGCGGTTTTGATTGTACGTATATATGGCGACATGATATATGGTACCCATGCCGTCTATGATTGATAGTTATGATTTGAAATTGTTTTCAAAACATATAAACACTAGCAATAATATCAAATGCCTTTGTTTTATTCGTATCAAGCATATTTTGGCCGTTATAAGGTAAACACTCTATCCTCCGGTTTGCGTTGCATTGTGTGATGGGAACTGAGTCTTATAATGGCTTCATTTTTATAAAAATCATAGCGATGTTTAAAAGAAAGATTTGTTTTAAAGGACTGGCAATCCAATGGAGTAAACCCGTTCCGCGAAGTGGCGTGGTCCTGTGATTAGCCATAATATATATATATATATATATATATGTGTGTTGAGTAGATTTCTCATACCAGTCCCATGACTGACTCGTAGTTTGTTTCACTTTCAAACTCGGGTGCCCCTTTTTCTACACGGGCAGCCTTGTATTCAGGTTTAGCTGGTTCATTCTGGATAGCTGGAGCTGAAGATGGATTCTATCATTTATCTCTTTTTATGCTGTTCAGCTCCTATTGTACATATTATGTTTATTTTCCGCTGTAGACATTTATGTATAACTGAACTGTATTTTTACTAAGTATGATCCTGTATACTGTGTAACTCTGATGATTACTTTTATCCAGTATATTCTGTTGTTCATTATCTGGTGTATTTATTTAATTTCTGTTCTGCTATTATCTGTCTCTGTGTTCTATTCCAAGGATTACCCTTGCCGCTGTCAGTACGGGGTTTGGGGTCGTCTCATTTTGGTATCAGAGCTTTGGTTAAGCTTAGTTCTGGAATATAACATTTGAACGAACTCGTCAGAAATAGAACCAGTAGTGTTCTAGGACGGGTAACTCAATACAGGTAGGATCAGCAATATCCTAGTATGAATAAAGCAGAATGAAATTACACCTCGATAGACACATTTACATTTGAAGTATATGTTTCTATGTTTTAAAATACCTTTTCTGTGACCTGACACTTGTTCTGCTAATAGCAGAAGTACTAGAAAAATGAGTGCCAGAAACAGAAGGAATACAGAACCCGATCTAGAGGCTCTATTAAAGAGATATCGAAATCTGAACGGAGCACAGTTCTTGGGCAATGAATCTATTATTCAGACTCAAGCTTGGGTGAGCTCTGTCGAAAGAATTTTTGAGCGTATCCAGCTGAGAGATGACCAGAAACGGTTAGTAGCATCTTGGGCGCTCAAAGAAGAAGCTTTAATCTGGTGGGAAACAATCATCAAAGATAATCCAGAAGGTGATATCACCTGGGACAGATTCAAAGTGATTTTGCTGGAAAGATTTACTCCTCCCGAAGCAACCGAGAGATTATGTGATGAATTTTCTTATTTGATACAAGGTGATATGACCATCCCAGAATATCATAAGAAATTCAACGAACTTGCTCACTTTGCTCCTCATCTGATTCAAGATCCAAAGAGGAAGAATCTGAGATTTATTCATGGCCTGCAAAGGAGATATCAGAATAGTGTAATGAGGAATGTAAAGCTCCCTTTTTCTGAAATGATATACATGGCTTATCAGTATGAAGATCTCCATAAGAAAGGAATGTTGCGCGACGAAGAAGAAGTTTGTTGTAGTGACAAAGAAGAGTCGGAAACTGATATTCCCGAAGCCAGTACGAGGTCCGAGGTCAGTAAAGAGCCTAAAGTAAATCGAAAAAGGGCTAGATCTGAAAAAGAACCTGCCACGACTGCCATATGCAAGAACTACAATCAGAAGGGGCATTTTTCCAGAAAATGTAAATCTTTAAAGAAACCAATAAAGGATGGACATAGAGCCAATCGAAAGCAAAAGAAGAAAAGGTTGGGAAAAGATGGGGAGTTTCAAGAGAATAGGAAGTGTAAACAGTGCCACGAGGCCGGTCATCTGGCAAAGGATTGCCCGCTCTTGAACAAGCCCGAAGCAGTACATGTAAATGAAGTGGCAGAAGTGCCTGCATCTTCGTCTGCTCAAGAGAGGCCAGATGTTTTAGAAGGCACGCTAACTGTCAAGAATATTCCAGTCAAAGTACTGTTTGACATAGGCGCGTCACGAAGCTTCATTGCCAAAGATGTAGCTAAGAAAATGGATTTAAATTTGAAAAAGTTGAAGGAACCAATGACTGTCCATAATCCGGTTGGGGGTTCCGTCCGTCTCAGTTGGGCTTGTGCAGTACCTGTCTCTTTTTCCTGCTATAAATTCCCTACTATCTCTATGGCCATGAATTTTAATGAATTCGATCTTATTCTAGGATTGGATTGGCTAACCAAATATGAGGCAGAGGTTAGATGCGCTGAGAGAGTTGTTAGGGCTAAGATAAAATCGGGTGGTTATATAACCATTCCCTGTGAAGGACAGAAAGCTAATAGAAAAGACTTCTGGGAAGCTCTAAATGTTTCTCCAGCCCAAATAGAAAATAACCCTGAAGTTACAGAGAATATTCTTGACCTAGTGAAAGATATTCCTGTCGTCAAGAACTATGCGGACGTGTTCGAAGAAGTTGTTCTCTTACCTCCGCAGAGGGAAATAGATTTCAAGATCGCCTTGATTCCCAATGCAAGGCCGGTAGTTCACGCTATTCGAAGAATGTCCTTGAAAGAGAAGGAGGAATTAGACAATCAAACACGACAGCTAGTATGGAAAGGTCTGATCAGGCCTAGTTTCTCTGATTGGGGTGCAGCAGTGGTATTTGTCCCAAAATCTGACGGTACTCTACGGCTATGCGTTGACTATCGTGATCTGAACAAGCAGACAATAAAGAACAAGTATCCATTACTGCGGATTGATGATTTGTTGGATCGATTAAATGGAGCACAAGTATTTTCACAAATGGACCTAGCTACAGGCTTCCATCAACTTCGAATTGCCGAAGAGTGTGTTCCAATGACAGCATTCAGAGGCCTCGACTTATTCTACGAGTGGTTAGTAATGCCGTTCGGCTTATGTAACGCTCCAGCTTACTTCGTCGATCTGATAAACAGAGTATTCAGAGGAGTTTTGAATAAATTTGTTCTGGTTTTTATTGACGATATTTTAATCTTCTCTAAATCAAAAGCCGAACATGAAAAGCATCTGGAACAAGTTCTAGAAATTCTGAGGAGGAATGTATTGAAAACAAAGTTTTCCAAATGTATATTCTGGCAAGATGAAGTAAAATTTCTGGGCCACGTAGTATCGAAAGAAGGAATTGTTGTGGATCCAAGCAAAATCACAGCTATTCAGAATTGGAAACAGCCCAGTACCCCCACCGAAGTCCCCAGTTTTCTCGGATTGGCTAGTTATTACCGGAAGTTCATTAAAAACTTTTCGAAGATATCTGGTCATTTAACGAAGCTTACGAAGAAGCGCTCTAAGTTCAAATGGACTCCAGAAAGTGAGGAGGCTTTTGAAGAGCTAAAGTTGAGATTAACAACTGCTCCAGTGTTAACCATCATCGATGGCAACCAGGATTTTAAAGTCTGGACTGATGCTTCTAGAGAAGGCCTTGGCGCAGTGTTAATGCAAAGGGGCCAAGTGATTGCTTATGCTAGCCGTTAGTTGAAGCCACATGAAAAGAACTACGTAACTCATGATCTTGAGTTATTGGCGATTGTGTTAGCTTTGAAAATCTGGAAACACTATCTGTTGGGTGAGAGATTTGAACTGTTTACAGATCACCAGTCGTTAAAGTATCTGTTCACTCAGAAAGACCTGAATCTGAGGCAGCAACGTTGGCTGGAGTTTCTTGCGGCATATGACTTTGAAATTATATACACTCCGGGGAAAGCAAATGTCGTGGCCGATGCGCTGAGCCGAAAGAATGTAATGATCGCCAGCTTTATTATCACGACTTCATTGATAGACAAAATATCTGCTCTTCAGGAGGATGATCACTTCATTCAAAAGATCAGAGGAATAATTCAGCAAGGCGAACCCTCGAGTTTTCAAGTTGATAATGATGGGATTCTAAGGCTCAAAAGTCGAATATGTGTTCCTAACATTCCTGAGCTTCGAAAGGAAGTACTGGATGAATGCCACAAGTCAAAACTCAGTATCCATCCAGGAGTAAGCAAAATGTATAATGACATCAAACACACTTTCTGGTGGAAGTCAATGAAGAGGGACATTTCTTTATATGTTAGCCGATGCCCTACTTGTCAGCTAGTCAACAGTGATCAACATAAATTGGCTGGATTGTTATAACCACTAGAATTTCCTGGTTGGAAGTGGGAACATATTTCTATGGATTTCATTGATGGTCTGCCCAGAACCAGAAAAGGGAATGACAGTATTTGGGTGATTGTAGATCGCTTCACGAAGACCGCCCATTTCATACCTGTCAGATCAAACAGAACTGCTCAGAGTCTGGCGCAGATATACTTCATGGAAATAGTTAGACTACATGGAGTGCCGCTCAGTATAGTCAGTGATAGAGACACAATATCTACTAGTAAATTCTGGGATGCATTTCAAGTCGAGCTGGGAACGAAGCTGAATCTAAGCACCGCTTATCATCCTCAGACAGACGGTCAGACTAAGAGAGTGAATCGTATTTTAGAAGATCTATTGCGGGCTTGTGTTATAGATTTCGGTGGATCATGGGAAGACCATCTGCATTTGGCTGAATTCTCATATAACAACAGTTACCAGGCGAGCCTGACAATGTCACCATTCGAAGCATTGTATGGTAGACCATGCAGATCTCCTGCTTGTTGGGTCGAACCTGGAAATAGACTTGTGTTGGGCCCTGATATGATCCGAGAAGCTGCCGACAAGGTCGATTTTATTAAGATGCGTTTACTCGTCGCTCAAAGCCGACAAAAGAGCTATGCCGATAGAAGAAGAAGGGATATATCCTTTGCTGTTGGCGACTATGTATATTTGAAAGTATCGCCAATGAGAGGAGTTATCCGGTTCGGTAAAACTGGAAAGTTGGCGCCCAAATTCATTGGTGCGTTTCCTATTTTGGAACAGATCGGAACTCTCGCTTATAGGGTCAAACTGCCTGATTGGTTGCCTGGAGTTCATGAAGTATTTCACATATCTCAACTTTGAAAGCACGTTCATGATCCAGACTTGATCGTGGAAGAGTCAGCTCAGCAAGATATTGAAATTACTCCAGAACTAGCTATGAGAAGAGAGCCGCTGAAGATTATCGGCAAAGAAACCAAAGAGCTAAGGAACAAGAAGGTTCACTTAGTCAAAGTGCAATGGAGTGGAGATCCGCGAGATTGTACTTGGGAAACTGAGGAGAGCATTCAGAAAGCTTATCCTAGATGCTGAGTGGATATCTCTGATTGACTCCGGTGCAAGGTACATTTATCCTACTTTGCATTACCATTAGATTCTCTACTCTGTTGTTATTTTCTTTCCATGGATGTGAACTTTTAGATTCTATAGTCTGAATGATTTTAAAAAGAGTATAGAAGTGGATCAGTATATTTTTGAAAAGAGAAAACAATTGGATTGGTTGTTGTGTTGTGTGATTGTAGATTTATCAAACCACTTTCGACTTTGTTCCTTTTCGGGGACGAAAAGTTTTAAGTGGGGGAGATTGTAACGACCCAGAAAATCTGAACCAATTTAAAATTTTTAAATTGGCTAAAATAATGGATTTTAAATATTTAAAATAAATATTTTAAATAATGGCAATGAAAAGTGAGTTGAATCGACAATTGAAAACGAATATAATTAATTATAATTATAAACAAGGCTGGAAAAGGCTGCAGTTTCAAAAATTGAATTCAAACTTTGTCGGACTGTACCGGGTGCAAAACAAAACGGATTTTAGTGAAATCAAAAATATTTAAATCTGTTAGTGAATACCTTTCTAAAGAATCTGAAAAATTGAATTTTCATAGCGGAAAGCAAAAGTTATGGCCGAATGAATTTTCAGAAGGGTCGCTATGGATTTTATATAGCCCGTAAAATTGGCCATTTTGCAAACGACCTCGGAATTCAACGAAACCACTTTTGTTGGGTCTGGGATGTGAAGTTATTGCTAGGTTTCAAATTTCATAATTTTAGAAGCTAGTATGTGAGCGTGGCAAAGGAAAATGTGTTTGGTCAACTATAGTTAACTTGGATCGACCAAAAATGAGCCTGTTTGCAAACAGTCTCAAAATTCGACGAAACTAGTTTTGTTGGGACCGTATCGTCAAAACATAGCTAGATTTATTTTTCTGGAATTTTTCGAATCAGTTTGTGGCCCTGGCAAATTGAAATGTACGTTCAAATCGAATATTGAATGTTATATATTTTAAATTGGAAGGAAAACTGACTGAAACATTCGAATGGGCCTTCGAAACATATCCCATTGTGTTCGGAATGGGGGTAAAACGCTAGGGATGACAGTCGTTGGGTTTGAATTGGTGGTCGTGTCAGAAAACCCCTTTAAAGACCCACCAACCAATTAGAATTTTTAAAATAAAAATAAAAAATAGCGAATCCCTCTTTTATCTCTCCCCGATGAACGACGGAAACCACTCAAAACCTTCCCCCTCATTTTCCGATAAATCCACGCAGAATTAGCTCGTGCCACAGTTGAACTTTTTGAAGATCTTCTCGAGATCTTCCAATCCATATAAAGTTTGGAATTTTTCGTGACCTGTGGAGGGAGAATCGGGTCCCTGAAGTCGTCGCCTTCAAACCGCCGCCGCCGTCGCCTGGCGCTGCCGAGTGGGCCCCCACCACCGCGCGCAGACGCGCGTCTCTTCCCTCTTCGTCGCTGCATCGGCCGATCCTCCTATCAATTCACGGTTTGATCGAAAATCGCAAACCTAGTTTTGAACCTTTCAGCTGAGGTATGACTTATATATATTTTCAACAGTTTTAACACCTTTAAACCGTTGCAAACTTTGAAAAATCATATCTTTTTGCTGTGTTAACGAAATTCGATGAAACAGGAAACATCGTGACCGTGTGGACGTCTTCTACATTTTAGAAGAGACCGCATATTTTTCTGAGCCTTCTGCTATTTTTGGTGGAGTGGAACCCAATGTGAGATTTCTAATTTATAAACAATATGGAAAATGACAATTATAAATTATATAGTCGATGTATGAGTTATATAAGCGTTGTACACCTCTTGTATAAGCGTTGTATAAGTTGTACGTTCGATGTATAAGTTATATATGCGTTGTAAAAATTATATATGTGTTGAAATAGAAGTGAATTGCTATATATATATATATATATATACGCCCCTCGTCCACAAACCATGGACGATATTTATTGATTGTGATTGGTGTGAAAATTGATTGATAGTGAATGGTTGTTTGGGATTGTTTGTGGTTGATATTGATTGAAAGTGGTTGAAAAAAACCCATTTGTGGTTGAGAAATATTTGGTTGAAACTACATAGGATTAGTTTGTGGAATTGAAATAAATATATACATGCCGCCTGCGTGCGAACTAGATGCATGATCCCCATTGTCAAAAACCACGAGGTTTTAAGGTAGAGCGAGGAGCCGTACTAGGGACGGTCCCGGTTTTAACTACCCTGCCGTTATGCTGCCGAAATTTTGAATAATATTCATGTGTTTGAATTATTTTAATTTGTTGAAACTATATTTGTTCATTGAATAGAAAACCTTCATGTGTTGAATCGATGTTCATTCGTTGATTAGAAATTCATGTGTTGAATGGTATTCGCGTTTTAAATATAAAAATCACATTTTTATCTATATATAGAAACTATAGAAAACCTTCATGTGTTGAATCGATATTCATTCGTTGATTTGAAATTCATGTGTTGAATGGTATTCATATTTTGAAATAAATTGTTTGATAATAAAAATCACCTTTTATCGACTATATGAACTATGTAAAATAATCTCGTTTTAAAAGAAATTGTTTTATAATAAAAATCCTTTTTTTGTCCCCTATATAAACTATATAAAATAATAGAGTTTTGAAATAATTTGTTTTGCAATAAAAATCACATTTTTATTAGATACATGAATTGTTGAAATGTGAAGTGTTAAAAATAGCAACTCGTTCAAATAAATATGCATGAGTTGAAATATTCATTAATTGGCTAATGATTTGATTTTTGCCTATGCATGCAACATTAGAATGAATGGTGTTTTTAAACCAAATGGAATCAAATATGAAGTTGAATGGAAAATGATAAGTGATAAGAAATGTATATATGTACATGCATATTTATTGAACAGGTTATAGCAAAGGGGCTAGAGAAGAGGAATAAAATTTTGTGCCCGACAAATAGGTACACATATACTGTTTTGTTTGGGTGATGATTTTATGAGCCTGTTGGCTAGCCGCTTGGCTTTTTCTTTTTTCTTTTTGACATGAGACGCCCGTGTGGCTATTTGGGAATTTTCCCAGCCCCTCCCGTACAAAGGAGGTTATGGCGAAATTTTCCAAAATTTAAAGGCGTTAGTGAAATATTTGAAGTAAAAACGATATTGAAATTGTTGAATGAACTATATTTTTATAAATATATAAATATAAATAAAATTAAAATGAAACGTGGCCGTGCAGTTTGTGATTTGAAACCGTGATTTCAAACGACTATACCGGGAGATCCGACCATCGGATTTTCCTGAAATCGCAACAGTTGGGTTCGCCTTGGAAAAATCTTTCCAACGGCACCAACTTTGTAAAAATCCAACGGTTGGATTGTCTGGAATGTTTAATTCAAATCTGAAGAAAAACAGCGCCAGAAACGATTATATATATATATATATAATTATATTTAATCGAATAACGACGCTGCAGTTCGTATTTTGAAATCGAAACTTCAAACGATTGTACCGGGAGATCCGACCGTCGGATTTTCCCGAAACTGGAACCGTTGGATTCGTTTTGAAAAGACCTTTCTAATGATGTAAATTTTGTGAAGATCCAACGGTTAGATTTTCAGATACGTGTAAATCAAATCTGAAGAAAAACAGCGCCACGGCCGCGTTATGGCCCGAAGCGTCGTTTTGAATAAATTGGCTATTTTAAAATAAATAAAAATAACGATGAATCATTATAAAATATCATAAACGATATGGAATGGAAATAAACTGAATTTGCTCGATTTATGTGGCTTTTGATGGCTGAATGTGTTTGGTGTGAAAATTACATTAAAGAACAAAATTGGTGTTGTCGAATAATTTAACCATTGAAATAAATTGATTTGAAATTCTAAATATACGTGAATTATTTGAAAAGGCCGAGCTAATTCTCATTTCAAATAATTGACCGACGATTGAAAGTCGAAGATGAAGACGGTGGTCGAAGACCGGAGATCTTCACCTCGTTTGGGTGGTAACCGAGGTCCTGATTGGGAGGCATCCTGAAATATGGATAATGAGTGGTGATCGTCCAGACGTACGTGGTGATCGATGGGTTTGCGAGGTATTTAGTGCCTCCGGTTTCGTTCAGACCCAGAACAGACTTGTAAATGGACTGTGTGTCTGACATTGGAGTTTATTCTGTGTTGATTGATTTCTGTTAAATATACATTTGTTTGGCGGCGGAGAATTTATTCTTTTGCTTAACGCCCTTCTCGGAGACGCACGAGCTCAGAGGTTGTATATCGATGGACATCAGTCGCATGGCATGAATTGCCTGTGTGGCATGCTAAGATGCAGTGATCAGGGCTTCTGTTGAAAAGCAAAGCCTTGTGGTGATGATCAAAGCACCGCCTGTGTGGCGTAGCTTTGTGTATAATGTGAAATCGCGAGCCTCACACCCCGGTATGAACCAAAAACGGGAGGGGACATCAGGGAGGGCCTGCGTTTCTTCCTAGCTAGGGTGGTGTCAGTGACCTACCAGCCCTGACATTTATATACTTTTCACCTGTGTGGTTGTTGCTGTTGCGAGGCGCCTCGGTTTGATCGGACGATCCGGGTCCGATGGTGTCATTCATTGGCTCATTTACGCCCCAAAGGGCGGGGAAACGCAGTGTTCAGGCATTTTAATCCACATCGGTGGACCGGCCCTGACGATCAAAGGGTCGATGCGCTCTGACCCTGAGGCTCGGGCTAGGCAGTCTCGAAGTCGGTAAGGACTATCTTTTGCCTTGGTTCATGACGGAAATCCAATCTCCAAATACGACATCGTGCGGTTTTGATTGTATGTATATATGGCGACATGATATATGGTACCCATGCCGTCTATGATTGATAGTTATGATTTGAAATTGTTTTCGAAACATATAAACACTAGCAATAATATCAAATGCCTTTGTTTTATTTGTATCAAGCATATTTTGGCCGTTATAAGGTATAAACTCTATCCTCTGGTTTGCGTTGCATTGTGTGATGGGAACTGAGTCTTATAATGGCTTCATTTTTATAAAAAGCATAGCGATGTTTAAAAGAAAGATTTGTTTTAAAGCACTGGCAATCCAATGGAGTAAACCCGTTCCGCGAAAGTGGCGTGGTCCTGTGATTAGCCATAATATATATATATATATATATATATGTGTGTGTGTGTGTGTGTGTGTGTTGAGTAGATTTCTCATACCAGTCCCATGACTGACTCGTAGTTTGTTTCACTTTCAAACTCGGGTGCCCCTTTTTCTACACGGGCAGCCTTGTATTCAGGTTTAGCTGGTTCTTTCTGGATAGCTGGAGCTGAAGATGGATTCTACCATTTATCTCTTTTTATGCTGTTCAGCTCCTATTGTACATATTATGTTTATTTTCCGCTGTAGACATTTATGTATAGCTGAACTGTATTTTTACTAAGTATGTTCCTGTATACTGTGTAACTCTGATGATTACTTTTATCCAGTATATTCTGTTGTTCATTATCTGGTGTATTTATTTAATTTCTGTTCTGCTATTATCTGTCTCTGTGTTATATTCCAAGGATTACCCTTGCCGCCGTCAGTACGGGGTTTGGGGTCGTCTCATTTTATGAGCCGATTGGCTAGCCGCTTGGCTGTTTCTTTTTCTTTTTGGATTGGAGAGGCCTGTATGGCAATTTCGGGATTTTCCCGATGCTCCCGTACAGGGGAGGTTATAGCGAAATTTTTCGAAAATTTAAGGTGTTAGCCAAATTTTTGAAAATTTGAAAAGTTCTTAGAAACTGAAAAGTTGAAGAACTTAATCCATAATAAAAAGAATGAAAGTTGAGTTGATCGGTAAAACAACTTTCAGCTCCGTTCCTTTTTGAGGACGAAAAGATTCTAAGTGGGGGAGAATGTAATAACCCGGAAATTTCGAACCAAATTTTTTTTTTTTTTTTTGCAATTTTAATGGATTTTGAATATTTAAAATGAATTATTTTGAATAGTAACGATGCGAAATTTATTTTAAATAGAATTGGAATGTATATATTTATTGGAATCGAAGTTAGAATATAAATATTTATTTTAAATTATAAAAGGAATTGAAAATGGCGCGGTAGTTCGAAAATTCGATTTCAAATTTCAAATGAGTGTACAGGATTCAAAATAAACTGGATTTTAGTGAAACTAAAAATATTAGAATCTATTTGAAAATATCTTTCCAATGAATCCAAAAAATCCAAATTTCATAGCGGGAATAAACAGTTATGCCCAGTTGAAAATCCAGAATAGTCGCTATGGAATTTTGGCCCTTAAAAATGGAAATTTTGCAAACGACCTCTGTTTTCGACGAAACCACTTTTGTTGGATCCGACATGTCAAGTTATTGTTAGATTCCAAAATTCGTAATTTTTGAAATCAGTATGTGAGCGTGGCAAAGGAAAACATGTTTTGACAGTTTTAGTCAATTTGGATCGACTAGAAAATGGCCGTTTTTCAAACAGTCTCCAAATTCAGCGAAACTAGTTTTGTTAGAACCATATCGTCGATACGAAGCTAGAAAATATTTTTCGGGAATTTTTAGAGTCCGTATGTGGCCTCGGTAAATTGAATTGTGCGTTTAAATTCATATACAGATGTATATTTTGATTTTGACGGAAACTGATCAAAACGGTCGAATTGGCCTACGATACATATCCCATTGTGTTCGAAATGGGGGTATTTAGTTATGGATGACAGTCAGTGGGTATTGTTTGGAGGTCGAAATAAAAAGTTACTTTTAGAAAAATAATAATAATATATATAATAATATCCTCACCCCTCTCTACCCTCTCTCTCTTCAGTTTATAACGAAATATAAAAACACCGTCGATACCCCGTCGCCCCCCCTACATCACCGCGCCGCCGTCGGCGCAGCCACCAAGCCCCTCGTGCCATCTCCCTCCTCTATCCTTCTCCTTCTTCCTCCATCTTCAATTTGAACCCAAACGCCCCACACCCAAATCCGCCGCTAGCCAAACCCTATCCCCGACACCAGTCAGGTTGCGCCTCCCCCCGACCAACTCCGACCCCACGCCACATTCCTAGCCTCTAAACCTGATAGTAGGCTCCCTTTCGATTAAAAGTCAAATTTTATCGCTTCGCGTTTATACTCGTTCCTTCGTTGTTTCCTTCGCTTTACAATACAAAGTGAGTTCTTTTTTCTACATTGTTTTTATATGCTAGGAATTTAATAAAAATTAGATCTTCATATAAATAAATTTTTTGTAAAGATTCGATTTTTAATTAGGCTAATGCTTTGAATTTTATTATCATGAAGGTATGATTATTTTTCTACTTAGGTAAAGATTATATTTTTATAAGGTGAAGAATGGATTTTTAATATATGAACGACACCTGAAAGATTTTATTTTTAATGTAAAGAAAAGTTCGATTTTTAATTAGTGAAAGAAATGATTTTTATAAAGAGAAAAGATACGATCTTTATATGGATATCATTAGAATAAAAATCTGATTTTTATATATATGAAGTAGCGATAAAAAAATTTGATTTTTATTATATATGAAGCGAAATAAAAATTCGATCTTTATATAAGAAGTAGAGATATAAAAATATAATTTTTATATAGACAGAAGCATTGTAAAAATATATGATTTTCATATGTGAAGTGCCATAATAAAAATATGATTTTTAATTACACAAAGTTATGATTTTTTAGTTATGTAAAAAAATATCATTTTTGGTTAGTTAAAAATAGGATTTTTATCGTAGGAAGAAAATATTTTTAGCAAGATTAAAAATATGATTTTTAACTAGTGTATGGCATGAAATTATTTTTAGAAAGATAAAAATATAATTTTTAGCTTATGTATGTTATTTATAAAATAATCATGCAAAGAAATATATGAAGTAGAAATAAAAATATGATTTATATTTTTTAGAATGAAACGATAAAAATGTGATTTTTATTTATGAACAGCGTGAAAAGGATGCGTTGGAATTTCGAACAAATCCAGACCATTCAGAAATAAAGAATGGAGTAGTGGATCCCAAAGGTGAGAACTTCTCACTTAAATTTTATTTTCTAGTTAAAATATATACTAGGATGCAGACGGTGCTTAGCAGCACCCGACACCCGTCGTCCACAGACCATGGATGACTTGTTGTTTGATTGGTGTGTGTGAAAAATTGATTGTGTGATGTGGAATGGAAATAAATATTTTATAGATAAAAATATAATTTTTAACGTGTATATGAATAAAATAAATATCCATAAACAAATCGGTCGATTTTTTTATGTACACACATTTGACTGACACTGATTAGGACGATAAATTTTATACATCGCCCAACTGCACAAGTAAAACCCATGTTTGATTGTTTGAAACCCCACACGGGTATTGGGATGATATATACATACACTAGTTCCAATAATTAGTTTTATGTCAATCGATTGGTTGACAGAGTGTTATAAGCTTTAAATATTTATATTTAATGCTTATACAGTGTAGAATGCACTCTGTATGATGAATGATGATTTATCACTGTTGTTGTATACATGTATTGTATGAAATCCATATAATCAAATTATATGGTAATTGACTGTGTCTGATTCTAGTTCAGGAAGAATGAATATTTTAAAATAACAATTATTTTAGAATAACAAATATTTTCAAATAATATACAGAAAAGAATCAAAAGATGATTTTGATGTCCGATTTGGGATGGACACAAATATATTTAAATATATAAAGCCGTGTTAATTAGATTGAAGCCATTTGACGTGAACGATGTTTATATCGATTTTATTCATTTTTATAATGAATATCGAAAAAGAATTGATTTTAAAATATAATGGTTTGAAAATACTATCGTTTATATATATATCGATGATATGAAATATTCAATTTTGATTTGAAATGAAGTTGAATCGTTTTGAAAAAGAATTTAAAACGATTTATAAAATACGTATTAAATGGAAATCGATGAAATATATTATATATATATATATATATTATATAATATAACGGCCTGAATAGAACGCGCCGCGCTGCGGCAGTTCGCGAATTTCGGCCATTGACTTCAAATGGATATTTCGGGAGATCCGACAGTCGGATTCTCCTAGAACCAGAACCGTTGGGTTCGTATCAAAAAGTGCTTTCTAATGAATATTTGAAATTGAAAATCTAACAGTTGGATTTGGAATTATGTCCAAATCAAATTTGGAAAAGGTCGTTGTAAGTGCAGTTCGATGGCCGTTTGTGGAAATCGATTGTACGGGCCTTGATAAAATTATTAAAAACATCAATAATTTGTGTAAAATCATAAGTAATGATTTGGAAAGAATTGGGATGAAAAATTCCATATTTGAAAGGATAAAAATATATTTTCATCGAAATGAACTAGTTATGAACTAGAATTACAATCCATATATTTTTAAAATAAATAAATTGGATTTGAAATGGTTTTAAAAATAACCAGAATTCCCAATATATAAATTGGAAATGCATTTGAATCGAAATTGTCTTTGGAATATTTCGATGTTGGATTTTGTGATTATATAGATATTGTTATGGAAATTTGATATATATATATATATATATATATCGTTATTTCCAATACAATATTGGTTTATTTCAGAATTTGATATGGAATATAAGCCGATATATCTTCTATTCAATGCCTTGTATTTAATATAAAATTGGATTTTGGGTTCGTCGTGAAAGGTATCTTTAATAATACTGTTCTTGAACCGAATGGAGTTAAGAAAATTAGAAACTGACTAGAGATTAATTAAGTTGAATGGCTTCCTGGGTATTGATCTTATGTTGGTTTCGGCCTACGGGGTTAATACTTAGTGGATTGTTCTCTTACTAATTTACGGTTAGAGGCTAATGTGAATTGGGTTTATTGTGAACTGTGTTTTTAACGACATTCGTTCTTTAACCCGATTTACAATGAAATGTGATTTGGAATTTATAAATCTTTTGTTAAGATTTAAAGGAGATTTTCCAAAGTAAAGTTTTCCAATTTAATATATTAAATTGGAATTGAATGGAATTCGATTGATGATAATCGAAGTGAACTTCTGTGGAAGAAGACTGTTAATACATATGGAATTTAAGAGGCGTTGTCATTATTCCATTTATATTATTGGTCGGATATGGATATTGATATCGATTATATATTGATTTGTTTTTTCGCGAAGATTCCATAATTAATGAATGTGATTTTGGTTGTCGTGAATGGTATCTTTAATAATACTATTCTTAGACCCAATGGAGTTAAGAAAATCAGAAACTAACTGGAGATTAGTTAAGTTGAATGGTTTCCTGGGTATTGATCTGATGTTGGTTTCGGCCTTCAGGGTTAATTGTTCACATGCTAATGTACGGTTAAAGGCTGATGGAATGGAATGTGATTTTGGGTTTATCATGAACCGTGTTTTAAATGACATTGGTTCTTTAACCCAGTTAAAGATAGGATATGGTTTCCCAAGTTAAACAATTGTTAAATTTATTTTTGGGAAGACTAAAACCAAGTGGAGTTTTAATGAATCTTTAACTAGATTGAATTGATGTCCAAAGGAAGATTAAAGAATAAATTTAAAGAATTTTTCTTTGATAAAATTAATGGGAACCTTTCCCAAAGTATATGAATATTTGGATAAAGAAATATTCTAGATTGGAATGAGGCGTATGTTGTGTTTTTATAGCACTTGTTTATTATATGAGTGAGTTATTCAGAAAGACCGGATTTATCCCATTTTGAATAACTGATTCGACGATGTGTCGAGGATGAAGACTGTGGTTGAAGATCGGAGGTCTTCACATCGTTTGGATGATTACTGATGTCTTGATTGGGCTGTACACCCATGGCGAGGTAATAAGCGGTGATCGTCCAGACGTACTTGGAGATCGACGGACATGCGAGGGCCTCTCCCCTGTATTGGACATATGGGGGAGGAATAAGGTGCCTCCGGTTTCGTTCAGACCTAAAGCGAACTTGTAAATGTATGTGTGTCTGACATTGGATTTCATTCTGTGTGATTGATATACATCGGTTGCATAGCGTGAATTGCCTGTGTGGCATGCTGAGATGCAAATGATCAAGGCTTCTGTTGAAAAGCAGAGTCTTATGGTTGATGATCAAAGCATGGCCATTGTAGCTTTGTGTAGCGTTAATTCGCGAGCCTCACACCTCGGTGTGAACCAGAAATGCGAGAAGGACCTCAGGGAAAGGGACATATGCTGGTTTCTAGTTAGGAGTGGTGTTTTGGGTTTTACAAGTCCTGGCATTTTACTTATGTGGATGATGGATTGCGAGGCGCCTCGGTTTTATCGGTCGAGCTAGGACCGATGGAGTCATTTGACTCATTTATGCCCCATAGGGCAGACTAGCATATCGTTTACGGCATTTTAATCCACTCCGTGTGGACCGGCCCTGACGATCTAAAGGCTTGACGGCGTACTTTCCTGAGGCTCAGGCTAGAGAGTCTCGAAGCAGTAAGGATGATCCCTTGCCTTGGTTCATAGTTGGAAATCCAACTTCCAATATGACATTTTGCGGGTTTAATTGTAAACCTATATATGGCGACATAGTGGTATGGCGACATAGTGGTATGGCGCACTTATGCCGTCTATGATTAATACTTATGATTGAAATTGTTTTGACACTATACACTTATAGTAATAATAAAAGATGAAATTTCACATACCAAGCATTTTGGCTATTATAAGGTAAAAACTCTATCCTCCGGCTTGCGTTGCATTGTGTGATGGCACCTGAGTCTTATAATAAGTTCATTGTTATTTATTGAGCATTGCGCTGTTTGTTTTATGCACTGGTTTTCTTGGGGGTAAACGCGTTCCGTGTTATACGGCGTGGTCCCTTGATTTACCTAAATTTGAAAGAAAATTAATAACTGTTTTAATTCTCATACCAGTCACATGACTGACCTGGAGTTAATTGTTTTAACCTAAACTCTGGGTGCCCTATTTTTCGCACGGGCAGCTAGTAGTTTTGGTTTTGCAGATTTATATTCATAGGATCCAGGTTTACAGCTGGAATGATATTCCGAAAGCTCTGTATCCGTATATTCCTTTCAGTTGGGTTTTGTATTACTTTTCCGCTGCATTGTAAATTGTAAATCTCTGATATTTATCGAATGTATATTATTTATTCATACTCTGTATATTCTTGTATTCTGATGGAATTGTTGTAATAAAGAATGAAATGCTCTTCTGTTTGTGTCCTGATTTGTCGTGTTCTCACAGTCAATCCGGGCTTTCCTTCACGGGGAAGTTTGGGTTGTCTCATATTGGAAATTGGATTTCCGTCATGAGTCGAGGCTAGGGATGGCTCCTTACCGCTTCAAGACACTCTAGCACATGTCTCAGGACTACACACTATGGGTAACCCTTGGATCTTCAGGGCCAGTCCTCTGTTACGTTTGAGGATTAGTTATTCCTGAACACATGTTTCTCGGTCCTATCAGACCTATATCCGAGGCACCTCGCAATCCAACAGTCACACAGGTAAAATAACAACGATGTCAGGGAGAGTAAAACGCTGACACCACCCACAGATTGAAAGAAACGCCGTGCATTCCCTACAGTCACGATCCCGTTTTTGACTCATACCGAGGTGTGAGGCTCGCGAATTAACACCATACACAAAGCTACGCTGCATTATAGTCGTGCTTTAATCATCAACCACAAGACTCTGCTTTTCAACAAAAGCCTTGATCACTGTATCTCTGCATGCCTCACAAGCAATTCATGACATGCGACTGATATCTATCGATATATAACCTCTGAGCTTGTACGTCTCAGTGAAGGGCGTTAAACAAGAGAACAAATTCTCCGCCGCCAAACAGATATATATTTAATAGAAATCAATCAGCACAGAATAAAATCCAATGTCAGACACACAATCCATTGATAAGTCCGTTATGGGTCTGAACGAAACCGGAGGCACCTTATTCCTCCCCCACATGCCCAATACAGGGGAAAGGTCCTCGCATATCCGTCGATCTCCAAGTATGCCTGGACGATCACCACTTATTACCTTGGCTTGGGTGTATAGCCCAATCAAGACATCAGTAATCATCCAAACGATGTGAAGACCTCCGGTCTTCAACCACCGTCTTCATCATTGACATATCGTCGAATCAGTTATTCATAATGGGTATAAACCCGGCCTTTCCGAATAACTTGCGTATATAATAAACAAGTGCTATAAACCACAACATACGCCTCATTCCAATTCTGAATATTCTTTTATTCAAATATTCACATACTTTGGGAAAGGTTCCCATTAATTTTATCAAAGATAAATTCTTTAAATTTATTCTTTAATCTTTCTTTGGATTTCAATTCAAACTGTATTCTGTCTTTAATTGGGTTTAAGAACCAATGTCATTTAAAACACGGTTCACGATAAACCCAAAATCACATTCCATTCCATCAACTTCTAACCGTGAATTAGTAAGAGGACAATTCCCTCAGTATTAACCCCGAATGCCGAAACCAACATCAGATCAATATCCAAGAAACCATTCAACTTAACTAATCTCCAGTTAGTTTCTGATTTTTTTAACTCCATTGTTAATCGGGTTAAAGAACCAGGGTTATTTAAAACACCGTTCACGATAAACCCAAAGACCAATTTAAATTCAGTTCCAATTAAATATATTAAATTGGAAAACTTTACTTTGGAAAATTTCCATTAAATCTTAATAAAAAGATTTATAAATTCCAAATCTCATTTCACTGTAAATCGGGTCAAAGAACGAATGTCGTTGAAAACACTGTTCACAACAAACCCAAAATCCAATCAGTCTCTAACCGTAAATTAGTAAGAGAACGATTCCCTAAGTATTAACCCCGAAGGCCGAAAAGAACATCAGATCAATACCTAGGAAACCATTCAACTTAACTAACCTCCAGTCAGTTTCTAATTTCCTTAACTACATTCGGTTCAAGAACAGTATTATTAAAGATAACATTCATGACAAACCCAAAATCCAATTTAATATTAAATACAAGGCTCTGAATAGAAAATATATCGGCTTATATTCAATATCAAATTTTGAAACCAACAAATATCGTCTTGGAATAACGATATATATATCTTCCAAATTCCTCCACAATACTCATATAATCACGAAACCCAATATTGAAATATTTCGAGCATAATTTTGATTCAAATCCATTCCAATTCATATATTGGAAATTCTGGTTATTTTTAAAACCATTTCAAATCCAATTTATTTATTTTACAAATATTAGATTTATTATTCTATTTCAAAACTAGTTCATTTCGACAAAAATATATTATTATCTTTTCAAATATGGAATTTTTCATCCTAATTCTTTCCAAATTATTTATTATGATTTTACACAAATTATTGATATTTTTAATAATTTTATCAAGGCCCGTACAGTCGATTTCCATAAATGGCCATCGAACTGCACTTACAACGACCTTTTCCAAATTTGATTTGGACATATTTCCAAATCCAAATGTTAGATTTCAAATCTCTAATATCTGTTAGAAAGCTCTTTTCGATACGAACCCAACGGTTCCGGTTTTAGGAGAATCCGACGGTCGAATCTCCAGTAATGTCCGTTTGAAGTCAATGGTTGAAATTCGCGAACTGCCGCAGTGCGGCGCGTTCTATTCAGGCCGTTATATAATATATATAATATATATTTCGTCGATTTCCTTTTATAACGTATTTTATAAATCATTTTAAATTCGTTTTCAAAATAGTTTCAACTTCATATTCAACTCCAAATAAAAATTGAATTTTCCATTATAAATTTGTTTTAAATTCATTTCAAATTGATTTCAATTCAATTTCGATTTCAATTCAATTCAATTCGTTTTGAATTCACTTTAAATCAATTTCAATTCAATTTCAATTCCAATTCAATTTGAATTCACTTGAAATTGATTTCAATTCAATTTCAATTCCAATTCATTTTGAATATTTTATATCACTTCAATATTTTCAAAACATCAGATTTTGACATCACTTTTCGATATTCATTATAAAATGAATAAAATCGACCAAATTCCCGTTCATGTTAAAATGGCATTTAACTACTTAACACGGCTTCACATTCCAATATTCACTGGATATCATTTTAAAATATTCGTTAATTCTGAACTGGAATCAGACTCAATCAATTACCATATAATTTCAGTTATATGGATTTTATCCAATACATGTATACAACAATGATGATAAACAATCATTAAAAATACAAACAACATCAAGAGTGCATTCTACAACCGTATAAGCATTAAAATAAATATTCAACGCTCATATAGCCTGTCAATCAATCGATCGACATACAACTACTTATTAGGACTAGTGTATGTCATATATCATCCCAATGCCCGTGTGGGGTTTCAATCAACAAATAACGAATTTTATTTGTGCAGTTGGGCAATGTGTAAAATTTATCGTCCCAATCGATATCAGCCAAAGGTGTGTACGTAAACAAATCGTCCAATTTGTTTATAAATATTTATTTAATTTATATACATGTTAAAAATTATATTTTCAACTATAAAATGTTTTGTTTCCATTTATGAATATTTTATTTATCCATTCCGTATCACAACCTATTTTCACAACAACATACAATCAAACAAACAAGCCGTCCATGGTCTGTGGACGACGGGTGTCGGGTGCTGCTAAGCACCGTCTACATCCTAGTATATATTTTAACTAGAAAATAAAATAAAAGTGAGATGTTCTCACCTTGGAGTTCCACTCCGCCATGCTTTGATTGTCAATCTATGTAGTATACCTACATTAAAAATTATATTTTTAACCAGTCAGTAATTATTTCTTTATGTGATTATTTTATAAATAACATACACAGGCTAAAAGTTATATATTTTATCTTTCTAAAAATAATTTCATATTTTTATAAAAATGCTACATAGATAAAAATCACATTTTTATGCCGCTACTATATAGATAAAAATCAATTCTTTCTATCGCTAATGAGTATATAAAAATCACATTTTTACATTGCCATTCAAACGATAAAAATCATAGTTTTACTTTGCAATATATATGATAAAAAAATCACATTTTTATATCTTCATTTAATATATAAAAATCGTATTTTTATAATCTCTACTATATAAAAATCATATTTTTAATATAGTTCCATCCATATAAAAAATCAAACATCTATCCATATGAATATCATATAAAAATCGAACCTTTATTCATCTGAATATCATGTAAAAATCGAACCTTTATTCATATGAATCTCATATAAAAATTGATCCTTTTAAATAAATAAAAATCAGATTTTTGAAGTAACTAAACTAAAAAAAATATCTTACAGCTGGAATCGGGAGAACGGGGAGGAACGGCGGCCTTTCAGACAGAGGAAGGGGTTGAGAGGAGTAGCGCCGGAGCTCGGTGGGTCGGAGGTGGCGGCCGGGGCCCTCATCAGTCGGAGCAGTGGCTTGGTGACGGAGGCTTTCTAGGGTTTGGGGGAAAGATGCGGGAGGGGCTCACGCGAGGAGGGAGAAGGGGGTGGCGACCTAGGGAGGCGCGACGGCCAGAGGGAGGGGGGGGGGACTTCGGCGGCGGCGATGGGGCTCTGGGCAAGGGCGACGGGGAAAAAAAGGGGGCACGGGATTTTTGTTTGACCGTAGGATTTTACTTTTAGGGCTTTGACTAGGGGGATTTATATTATTTTATTATTATTTAATTTCAAAAAGTAACTTTAAAATTCGAACTCCAAATGAGACCCTCCGCCTGTTGTCCTTAGCTAATTACTCCCATTCCGAACACAATGGGATATGTATCATAAGCCGAATCGACTGTTTCGATCTGTTTCCGTCGAAATCAAAATATAAATCTATATATCGAATTTGAACGCGCATTTCAATTTACTGGGGCCACATACGGACTCTAAAAATTCTCGAAAAATATTTTCTAGCTTCGTATTAACGATACAGTTCTAACAAAACTAATTTCATCAAATTTGAAGACCATTTGGAAAATGGCTATTTTCTGGTCGATCGAAATTGACTAAATTTGTCAAAACACGTTTTCCTGCGCCACGCTCACATATTGGTTCAGAAAATTATGATTTTTGGAATCAAGCAATAATTTGACATCCCGGATCCAACAACAGTGGTTCCATCGAAAATGGAGGTCGTTTGCAAAATTTCCATTTTTAAGGGCTATATTTTCCATAGCGACTATTCTGATTTTTCAACTGGGCATAACTTTTTATTCCCGCTATGAAATTTTGATTTTTCAGATTTGTTGGAAAGATATTTTCAATTAGATTCTAATATTTTTGGTTTCGCTAAAATCCAGTTGATTTTGAATCCTGTACATTCATTTGAAATTTGAAATCGAATTTTCAAACTACCGCGCCATTTTCCATCCCTTTTATAACTACAAATAAATATTTATATTCTAACGTCAATTCAAATAAATATATACATTCCAATTCTATTCAAAATAAATTTTTTGTTGTTATTATTTAAAATAATTCATTTTAAATATTCAAAATTCACTAAAATTGCCAAAATAAAAATTTTAAATTAGTTTCGATTTTCCGGGTTGTTACAATCGACTAACTTCGAATTCTCTAGACTTTCTGGATTCGTGGCTTTAAGATTTTGGGTTTTGGTTGTTTGGTTTCTTGCTTTTTGGTTACTTAGGTTTTGGCATTCTGGCTCTCCGTTTTTTGATTCTGTTTCTTTGGATTTTCAGCTTTTGGATTCTGTCACTTTGGCCTTCTGGCTTTTGGATGCTCTTTGATCTTCTAAATTTTGTATTTTGGTTTCTTAGTCAATAGCATTTTGGCTTTCAGGCTTTGGTTATACGGGCTTCGGCCTTTTGGATGTTGTTTCTTTGTCTTTCTAGTTACTTGTCTTCGGATGGTAAAGTCTGCCTCCCAATATGTGGGAACTGGTGAGATCAATATGCATGCGCTTTGTAGACGATAAACCATTTTCCTTATAGTTAATAAATGTTCATTCAACTACTACGGATTTCGGTTTTAGACGGTTAAATCCACCTACCATGTACAGAAATTGACGTGATTCCTAGGAATGCTCTTTGCAGACAAAAAACCATCCAATCACTTTCACTTAATGAACTTTTAATCGAAAATGGCTAAGTTGGCTCGCCTACGTATGGGGTAAGGACTTAACCCCTAGGCGTGCTCTCTGCCCAGTGACAAATAGTTTGAATTTCTTTTAGCTATAATAAAAACTTAGAACCTTTCCAAAACTTTAATAAAATTACTTTGCTTGTATGGACTATGCTTGTGAAGTATGAAATCAAAAATTGAAATTTCAAACTTTAAGGACTTAATGAGTATAAACAATGCTCATCAAGTATAAAACTAGTCCCCAAGTAAGGACCTTGCTTGGGAAGAGTTGGGCCTTCTTATCAGGACTTGCAAGATTGCATGGCTGAGGAGCAGGTATGAACTATACTTAATTGGTTGTAGATTATTTTGTCAGGACTTGGCAAAACAATTCACTTGGTTTTTTGGCAGGTATGGACAATGCCAGCATTGGATATTCTGGATTTCGGGTTTCTATGGCTTTCTGGATTTTGCAGTTCTGGATTTTTTGGATTAGCATTCCCTTATAATATGATCAGGAGTGATCATGGGGTTCTATTGGTCTTTGGATAATGGTTTTCTATCTAATACAATTCGGCGTGATCGTGGTTTTCTAGATATCTGGTTTTTAGTTATTGGAATTTATTCAAACTTCTCTTGGATTACGACTTCTGGTTCGTCTTCCACAATAAAAACATATTTTGGGGGGGGGGGCAAGTATTGATCGACCTTTTTACAATGCAATCATGCTTAGGAATTCCAGTTATCGGAGTAATCAAGACTTGAATACAGACTTGGGAAAACTCAGAGCGATTTGGTCGAAGTTGCGGATTTCAAAAAAACTCAAAAAATATGGCTAAGTGTTTCGAGACTGGTATATATCCCCAAAACACATTAGGGATTGGCAGGAATCACGATGGTTCATAAGTTCGCAGAATTCTTCTAAGTATTCAGGATCGGTACTGCCAATTTATATCCGAGGATCAGTATTATTGGATGGCATGAGATTTTGTATCACGGGTTCGGATGTGGGATTTTGTATCTCCTAAATGGTTCTGGAATCGG
Source organism: Allium sativum (assembly GCA_030737875.1). NCBI lineage: Eukaryota > Viridiplantae > Streptophyta > Magnoliopsida > Asparagales > Amaryllidaceae > Allium > Allium sativum. The sequence continues at coordinate 374,345,606 of CM060921.1, forward strand.
TGGAATTTCTCCAAGGCATTTGGATTAGTACCCAATTCGATTGGTTTTTGTGGCATCTTCCCAGATTGGTGTAAATTCAAGAAGGGATCTAGGATTTGTTTTTATTTTTCGTTACTTTCGTATCTCCGAATATGAAATAGGGAAAAGCAATGGAAACAGAATTCTTTAAAAACGAAAAATGGTTATGGCTTAGGGTTGGGCTATCAATGCTGATCCCAATGGTGGCTTTTAGGAGATGAATTCCACTCCCCTTTTCCTGTAAATAGCCCTTATTATGGATTGTTTCCAGGATCTTTTTTTCTCATTCTGTTGTACTCGAGATTCTTGGACTAAAAGCTTTTTTAATGGATTCTCTAATGACTTCTTCTTCTTTGGATTCTTCTTTGGACATGTGAACTTATTCTTCACACTTAATTTGAATCTTTTAGACACATGGCTAGTTACTTGCACTGTTTCGGGCATTAAAGCATCTTCTTGGACTTTGGGACATAGAAGCACAATTAAAGCTTCTTCTTGGAGTTTTGGACATTGGAGAGGACTTGCTGGCTTTAGGTAAGGACTATGCTATTGCTAACACTTAACATTGTAATCAAAAGGACTGTACAAAAATGGTAGTAATAGATATGCTTCCTATTGTCTATGTCAATCACTATTTGTTTCAGAATAAATATACGAAATTACATCATAGTGGACGTAGGTACAACTTATTGAACCATTATAAATCTCTAGTGTTATTTATTTTCCATGCACTCTATGTATGAAATCTTAGTTTTGGGTGTTGGCGTGAGAGGTGGAAAACTTCCCCATTTCAATAATATGTATAGATATGTATAGATAATAAGTAGACAAATAAAATACTAGAAGGAGGTATGGTCAAGATAAATGCTTCAAAAGTCATAAAGTTTATGTATTTAGCGCTAACACAATATTCCTAATATTATAGCTAACATGAGCTTTTCAAAATTAAACTAATAAGATCACCATAGTTTAATTTTACATAAATATTTAACGATGACATTAGGATTTCCTAAATGAAAGAAATATAAATAAGAACTTGGAATGACAAAACAAATGGGAGTAACTTACCCTTTCGGCATACCACGACTCTATGGTTGTTGTAAGATCTATACATTATCGAAGTGTCCAAAATCAATGTCTATTTTAGAAACAACGTGATTTTTAGAAAAAACAAAATGGAGAGTTTAAATCGTCTATATCAAAAAGGAGAACCTAAATAGAGAATATAAAAAATGAATATTTTGGAATTTACATAATATAATGCTATCCATTATCGCCAAAGCATAAATTCTAAATATAAGTAATAAAAATATAAGTCTATGTAATGTATATACCATTAAAAACTACATTTAAATCAGTTGAAAGTTAACCCAAAAATATGGAAGGTTGAATCAAAAGAAATCTAATTAGTTATAACGACTTATCTTGCATTGAAGATACAAAGTAAACTTTATGGAAAAAAATTACCTTTTGATTTGGTTCCATGTCTCTTTTATATTTGTCAAATCCTCAACGCTCGTTTCCTAGTTAATTTTCAATTTGTAGTATGGATGAGGTACACAACAATCAATAATTATAATGTGTGTAATAACACAATCAATTTCATGTATTTTAATCTTGAAAGTTGCTATTATGGTTTTGTCCATCTCTCATTTATCTATGAAATTCATTATCCTTTTGGGAGAAGAGAATATATGCATTGGGATACCATCCTTTGTAATAACATGAAGTTTATTTAAAATTATGCTTTATAACAACTCAGCGAGGTGCAATTATAATACTTTTTAGTGAAGATACCTACAACATTAAATTATTCTTAATAGCAAATCAATGTTTGAATAATTATTCGACTTTTATAAAAACCTACCTCACAAACCATTACATATTAGTTTTTTCCAAAACCAATATTCCATGTAACAAATAAATTTTGATGTTTTAATTCATGTAGATGGTAAGAAAATATGGTAAAAATTGAATCAAGTGGTCATTTTTACAGTGTTTTAATGAATATAATCAAATAGATAAATAAAGAATAACTATATGCATAGTAATTCATGCATGTCAGATAATTTTATGAAGTAAACATTCATATTAAGAGGAAAATCTAGTACTTACATTAATTAGTGTCCAGTAGTTTTCAACAACTGTAGTTTGGCATTACCCATGAAAGAATTCCTTTTCCAACATGAAATGAGGTTATAATAGTTTAACCAATAACTTAAAAATGTTTAAAATGGAAAAGTTAGAATAATTAAATTTTAAAAAAATCAATGAAAATAATCAAAGAATATATTTTAAACAAATAGAATTTTACATATATTCATATGAAACAACTGATACTAGTTTTGTCATAGAAAAGAGTAACAAAAACCTTTGTAAAATCATATCACAATGGCATCAATTTTAGAGAATATTATGTCCTAACCATTAACAATTAAATTGCAAGGTTCGTTTCATTTTATTCGTCGTTAATGCCGGTAAGGGGTTCCATTCACTTTCTACGCAATTCTCTTCCTTTCCCATCTCTTACTCTCTTGTTACTTTTCTTTCTACTCTCTCACGCCCTTAGTTTTTCCTGCGTGGTTGATACAATGAACCGAGTTTACAGCATTTTATGTTACCCTATTCCCTTGATTCCCCTAATTTATTTGAACCTTAAATACAGTCCCCTTCTACTTATGCCCACAACCACCCTTAGTTTCTACTCGTTGCGTGGTGGCATACTGGGTGTTCTTGGAATTTTTGATGCTCACTGTTGGTTGTTCTTTTGGAACCGTGTGGTACGATACTGTAACAACCCACAAATTTTGAACCAATTAAAAAATTTTATTTTAGAAATTTTAAAAGTAAAAAATAATTTATTTTAAATAATAACGACGAGAAAATTTATTTAAATTCGAAGTTAGAATGAAAATTTTAATTTGAATTATAAAAGGAGTTAGAAATAACACGGTAGTTTAAAAAGTCAAACTTGAACTTTGACCGGATGTACATGATGCAAAATAAAACGGATTTTGGTGAAACAAAAAATATTAGAATCTATTTAAAAATATCTTTCCAATTAATCCAAAAAATCGAAATTTCATAGCGGGAATCAAAAGTTATGCCCAGTTTAAAATTCAGAATAGTCGATGTAGAATATATATATATATATTTTTTAATATTAAAAATAGTCATTTTACAAACAACCTCCGTTTTCGACAAAACGACTTTTGTTGGAACCGGAATGTCAAATTATTGTTAAGTTTAATTTTCCATAATTTTTAGAATTTATATGTGAGCTGTAACAACCCGTATTTTTATAACATGTTAAAACAAGAAATCAAGGCAGAATTAAATTTTAAAGTCAGAATCAAGGGAAACGGGTTAAGCCATTGCGTTTGTCTCGAAATTTTACATGAAATAGAGTCCAAGTTTTCGAAAATCGGAGTTCGTATGACCAAGTTTTGACCACTAGAAGTTTCAGGAATTTTCAGAATAAAAAACAGCTCGGAATTCGAATTTGAATTTCGAATTCAAACCCCAGAACAGGCTAGGCGGGAAAATTCCCGTCCATGGACCAGGTCGACCTGGGGGTCGACTATAGTGTCGACCTCCCAGGGGCCAGGTCGACCATAGTGTCGACCTGTGGGTCGACCTGCCTCCCGAACCACTTTTCTGAACCAGATGCATCCTGACGTATTTAGACTCGTTTTCTGACCAGATTCGTCTGCCTAACCCTATATAAACAGCCCCCTAGCCTCATTTTCTCCACACCATTTCTTTCTATTCTTATGCTGCTTCTAAGATAATCAAAATAAAAAGATAAAAAGGAAGAAAAAGGACTGCTCCTTCTCCATCAAGACTACGCTTAGGGATTTGCAAATTAGGGGGATTTCAATTAGAACACGATCGAACAAATAGAGATTCAACAACTGCAACAACCGTTTCTAGAATCAAATCTTTGCACTCTAATTCTCGATCCGCGCTCTGTAAGTTCTAGTTACTTTGAGATTGAAACTTGTTAAATTTGATATGGACATGGAATAAAATGAAATTGGACCTAAGCTTGATAATCTATTTGGATCTGTTCTTGTCTCCTCTTGAATCTATGATTTTGGGATTATTTCTTATCGACTGAATCATGCCCATTCATGTTGTTGGACCTAGTTTATTATTCAAACGCTAGGTTGTAACATAAATTCTTAGACCTTGACTTGTGGGAATATTTCTATTTAGGGCCTATTTATGTTGTAAATCAAATTCTTTCAGGACTATAACCTTAGTATGCCTATGACTGTGGACATAAGGTTTTTCCTATGCCTATGACTATGATGATGAACATAAGACTATACCTATGCCTGTGACAGAACATAAGACCATGCCTATGACTGTGAATATGAGACTATGCCTATGACTATGACGAGGATAATTGTGATTAACCACCTATGACTCTTGACTATGAGGATTATTACCTATGATTATGAACATAATGCCATTATCTATGACCATGACTTTGAAACTATTACTGTTAATTACTTATGACTATTTTCCTAGAACTATTTTTGATAATTATCCATGATTATTGTGATGAGTCTCTTATGATTCATAACTATGAGATTTCTACTTATGACTGTTGGGGTTAATTGCCTAAGGCTATTGTTCATGCCCATGACACCATAGTTGAAAACCATGTTGTGCACCGAATTGATATTCTGTTGAATTGTATACCTAGGGTGTGACTTGCTTAGTTTATTCGCAATTATGTACACCAAAACCACTGGATCCATTATCCTTGTATTTGGCTTGCTTTTTCATGCCTATTATTTTATGTCAGCGTTTACCATGACTATCGCCTTATCTTGCTATATTTGAAATCCTTTATGCCAGTGATGTTGTAACCAATTATCTCAAGTTATGTAATGCTAGTCTTTTATCGCTTTATGCTCATCCCTTTTGCCTATCATAGTTTTGATGTTATTCCCTTTATTATGAGGTTTGAATTTATTTGTAGTATGGATCGATTCACGTTTACGTGTGATGGGAATATGATTTGGGTAGAATAGGCAAAACATGAATTGGTTATGAACATGAATTATGAACCTGATAAAAGGAAAAACTTGAAACATGAACGCTGTTGTAACTTGAACCTGGATATGGACACGAACTTGATATCGACTTGACACGAAACTTTCCTTGAAAACTTGACACGAACTTGACATGAAACTTGAACATGGTCATGACACTTAGAATGAACATGAAAATGGCCAACTCGAGGTTGGGTTGAATTTGCAGTGTAATTCTGCCCGGAACTGCCCGGTAAATCCAGTTACTGCAAACAATAGGATCCAATGTGGGTAGTTGGTCATATCGCACTTGAAAACCCGAGGTCAGACTGAGTTGTGGTGTAAATCTGCCCGGAACCGCCCGGCATATCCAGTGACCACAACAACAGGTCTGATGTGAGAGGTTGGGTGTATTAATGAATTAATGCCACATGATAGGGTTAAGTCATGGATCGCTTGAATATACTTAACCAATTTGACACGATGATTTGATAGGGTTAAGTCATGAACCGCTTGAATATACTTAACCAATTTGACACGATGATTTGATAGGGTTAAGTCATGAACCTCTTGAATATACTTAACCAACTTGAGACATGATTCGTAAGGCTAAGTCATGAACTTGAACGACAACACTTAGCCAATTTGACATGCCACGTAGGTGGGTTAAGTCACGAACTTGAATGACAACACTTAACCAACTTGACATGCTAGACTGATGGGGTTAAGTATCGAATTTAAATGACAACACTTAACCTACTGAACGGAAACCCTAGTTGCACGGTCCTTTTCAGCAGTAACCCACTAGATGTATCATGGTACCGTGGAACTAGGTAGGGTGGGGCACGATTACTGGGCTGATTGTAAGCGACCAGAACGACGGCTATGTGGGTGCGCCAGTGTAGGTTCAGGCGGACTATGGTCGTGCACGTAGTCCGGAGTTGAAAAAGCAGGCATTGGGCACCAGTAGGTTTACTCTGTGCGTGCTTGATTCGTGTTGGTGGTTGGCACCCTAGGGCTTGATACACCCTATGGTAGACCTAGCACAGGTGACTACATTTCGTGATTGGGCCGTATGACACAGACACATGAACGAGCTAGGACTTGTAGGGAGCCGATCAATTAGTAGATCGTTACGTGGAATTCGTTAGGTAGCATAATCCCTAGTGATCCTGGGTGGCATAAACCCTAATCGAATCTAAAAAACGTTCAATAGGTAGCATAATCCCTAGTGGTCCTAGATGGCATAAATCCTAGTTGAACACGCGATATTTCATGATAAGGAAACCTAGCCAGAACAAGGGTGGCGGTCCAAACGATTTCAAGAATGGTGGCACTACGTTGAAGTAGTATAGAAATACGTGATGAAACCCTTATGATATACGGCAAGGGACTGTACATATACATGGAAAGGATGATACGGGTTGGAGTACTAGTACAGTTGGTGCAGAGAATTTAGGAAATCAAAGAAAATAGTGGAATGGTAAAGCTTAGAAATCTTTCGATGTTATACTTAATAGAAACATTGCTATGTGATACTTGGTAGGAACCTTGTGATGATACTCTTGATAGAAAGCATGGAATATTATACTTGATTCATCGTGCCTGTAGCTTACCTTGTCATCATGCTTAAGTTTACTTTCAGTTTATTCATGCCATATTATCTTCACCTGTTTATATGTTGAAAGCCACTTGGACTTACTCAGTCTTTATGACTGACCCAGTTTGTTTCACCTCGTTTTCTTTCGTCCCCCCCCCCCCCTCCCCAGGTTCGCAGGGTGGGAACACAACTTAGTTCGGATCTTACCAAGCTCCAAAGCTCTTTCATGTACTGCTTGGATTTCTCTTGGCTATGGCTTGCTTTGCTGCTTTATTTGGGGAATGATTTATGACTATGGTTTTATGCTTCTTTACTATTGCAAGACAGATTTCGATGTAATGGATTTAATGGCATTTTGATGTAAAAGGCTTTAGACCTTTCTAGATTTTAAAGCAATGACATTTGGTTCTTCTTCCGCTGTTTTATATGTTCTGTCTTGTAATATTTCTGTGTATGTTTACCTAGATAACGCTCCACCAAAGCTAGTGCATTCCCTTTGTGAGTGACCATAGCGGAGGTGGGCTGTTACATGAGCACAGTAAATATAAACGTGTTTTGCCAAATTCGGTCAATTTTAATCAACTAGAAAATGGCCATTTTTCAAACGGTCTTAGAATTCAATGAAATTAATTTTTTTAGGACTGTATCGTCGAAACATAGCTAAAAATATTTTTTGGGATTTTTCGGAGTTAATTTGTGGCCCCAGTGAATTTATTTGTATGGTTGGATTAAAAATAAAAGTAAATATTTTAAATTAAAGAATATTGGGTCAAAGCAGTCGTTTGGGCCTGCGGGACATAGCCAGATGAGTCCGGAATGGGGGTAAATAGGTAAGAACGACAGTCGTTGGGCTGAAATCAGAAAAAGTTGATAATCGGGCCTTAATTGGGTAATTAACTAATTAATTAATATAAATATTCACTAAATGACAAAACCCCTAACCCTAATTTATTTGCTCCAGCCGCCACTTGCAATTTCCATGGCCTAGAATGGCCGATTCTTCCTTCCTCAAATTCTCCCAATCCACAAAGAATTAACACCTCATTCTTTAGACAATATTGGAGAGATTTTCGAGACCTTCGTTTCCATACGAATATGATTGGATTTCATGAAGTAAAATGCCCGAATTTCACCTCCAAACCCGTCGCCTTAATGGACCCGCCGCACCCACCATGGCCCACCGCGGCCACCACCACCCTTTTTGGTGCACAAAGCCCTTCCCTCCCTCTTTGATTTGCCACCTTCCGATCGACTTCTAGTTTCACAAATTTCGATAAAAGTGGAAACCTAATTTTGAACTCTATGGGTTCAATGAATGGCTTGGAACATTGGTTTGAGGAAGATGAGGAAGGTTGACTTTTTAAACTTTGACCAATCAATTTAATTAATTCAAATATTGTCCAATCTTAATTAAACCATATCTTGCTCGTATGGACTCAGATTCGAACGATTTCAGGTGCGCCTCGATCGTGAGACCGAGATCTTCGGGATGAAACTAATTAGATCTGATTCAGAGCAAGTTGAATTCTTGACAAATTTTGGATCTGAACGACGCAGAACTCAATAACGATCTGAGATTTCTATTTTTAAAATTATATTTTATTCCTTGTGGTTTAAATCTCATATGTATGTATTTATTTAATTGAATCTGCGATTGTAGTACATAAAATAGTATTTGTTGTTGATGGTGACTGTTTGTACTATTCGTGTGTGATAGATCTGATTTTGTAAAACCAGAATTCCCCCTTTTAATTTAATCTAAGTTGTAGATCTGAATTCTATTCTGAATCCATGTATGAAAAATATTCGTTGTGTTTGTAAACATTAAAAGATAGCAACTTTGTTTGTTTTTAAAATAAAAGCTTTCATTTTATTGGTTTTAAATAAAAATAAATCACTTGTGTTTATGAATGAAAAGAAGTCACTTTTGTGGGTAAATGAATATAACTCACTTTTGTTTGTAAATAAAAGTATTTACTTTTGTTTATAAAAGAAAAAAGATATCATTTTGTCTTTGTTTTGAAAATGTAAAAAAGATATCATTTTGTCTTTGTTTTGAAAATGTAAAAAAAATATCATTTTGTCTTTGTTTTGAAAGTGTAAAAAGATATCATTTTGTCTTTGTTTTGAAAATGTAAAAAGATATCATTTTGTCTTTGTTTTGAAAATGTAAAAAGATATCATATTGTCTTTGTTTTGAAAATGTAAAAAGGTATCATTTTGTCTTTGTTTTGAAAATGTAAAAAGATATCATTTCGTCTTTGTTTTGAAAATGTAAAAAGATATCATTTTTGTTAAAAAGAGAAGAATGATTTTCACTATCATTTTGTTAAGAATGAAAATATTCATGGAACTTGTTAAAATGAAATTGACATTATTTTGCACCGTCACTTGTTAAAATGAAATTGACATTATTTTGCACCTTCATTTATTAGAAATGTGATGATAATTTTTACACCGTTATGTGCTAATTTAGAAATGGACATTATTTTTACACCATTATGTGATAATGTAGAAATGAACATTTTGCACTGTCATGTGTTGATAAGGGAATGAATATTTTCACCGTCATGTTTGTTATAAAAGAAAGAAAACATTTTTTTATATGAATAAGATTAAAGAAATGAAAGTTACATTTTTAATGTAATTAGATTTAAAAGTAAAAATGTAATAGCCCGGAAATCTGGGCCAGTTTAAAATTTTTATTTTGGCAATTTTAGTGAATTTTGATTATTTAAAATGAATTATTTTAAATAATATCATCGAGAAATTTAATTTGAATAGAATTAGAATGTATATATTTATATACGTCATCGTCAGAATATAAATATTTATTTATATTTATAAAAGGAATTGAAAATGGCGCGGTAGTTCGATAATTCGATTTCAAAATTCAATTGAATGTACCAGGTGCAAAATACACCGGATTTTAGTGAAACAAAAAATATTTGAATCTAATTGAGAATATCTTTCCAACGAATCAGAAAAATTGAAATTTCATAGCGGGGATAAAAAGTTATGTCCAGTTGAAAATTCAGAATAGTCGCTATGGAATTTCGGCCCTTAAAAATAGTCATTTTGCAAACGACCTCGGATTTCGATGAAACCACTTTTGTTGGATCCGTGATGTCAAATTATTGCTAGATTCCAAATTTAATAATTTTTCGAATCAATATGTGAGCGTGGCATAGGAAAACGCGTTTGACCAGTTTCAGTTGATTTTAATCGACTGGAAAATGGCCATTATTCAAACGGTCTCAGAATTCAACGAAACTAGTTTTGTTAGGACTGTATCGTCAATACGAAGCTAGAAAATATTTCTCGGGAATTTTTCGAGTTAGTATGTGGCCCTGGTAAATTGAAATGTGCATTTAAATTCAATATATAGAGTTATATTTTGATTTTGACGAAAACTGATCGAAACGGCCAAACTGGCTTACATGGCATATCCTATTGTGTTCGGAATGGGGGTAATTAGCTATGGACGATAGTCGTTGGGCCTCGTTAGGGGTTCAAATGAAAAGTCAACCTTTTGTGGATTAAATAGAAAATAAATTAAATAAATAATATTATATATAATATACCCCCCCCCCCCAAATATTTCACTAAACCTAAACGCTCAGCCCTCTTCAAAACCCGTTCTCGCTCCACGTCGTATACCCTCCAGTGCCACCCCGGAGGCGCCGCCGCTCACCTGCCTGCGTCGATCGACGGCGAACCCACCCCAAACGCCACCTTCCTTCTCCTTTCCCTCCTCTTTCTGTCGTACGAGGAAACCCCCATCCCCAAATTGAAGACCTCGCCACCGCACCCAATTCTGCAGCGTCTGCCCCTCCCTAAGCACCGCCGCCGACCACCACTGATAAGCCCGACGCTCCAGCCTGCGCCATCACCAGCAGCCCTCCTTCAATCGATAGGTGAGTTTTAAATTATAAAATTAGTTTTTTTAAATCCGTTTTTAAATCAGTCTTCATATATGAACATAACATTGTTTGTTTTCAATTCATAATTATATATGGCATAAGTAAAAATAAGATTTTTATTAGAGTAAGAATAGGATTTTTTAACACACTAAAGAATAGGACTTTTAACACATGAAGGTTAGATCTTTAATCGTGTAAAAACTAGATTTTTATCGTATGAAGATTAAATTTGTAATCGTATAATGATGTGATTTTTAATCAAATAAAAATATAGTTAGAGTATTAAAAATATAATTTTTATATAGGTATGATTATAAAAATATGATTTTTATATAAGTAGAGAATTAAAAATATGATCTTTTTTATAATGGAGAAATAAAAATAAGATTTTTATATTAGAAAAGTTTGAATCTTTATATAGTTGAAAGGGTAAAGTAAAAATGAGATTTTTATATAGGAAGTAACGAAATAAAAATATTATCTTTATAATGTAAACCTCGTGTTATGTATGTGATTTTTACACATATGGCTTTGAAGTATAAATATAATTTTATTATATGATTTTTATATAATAGAAAATATAAAAATGTGATTTTTATATATGCAGTGAACACGGACGGCGAAAGTGACAAAAGGCGAACATGGCAAGATTTCCTACATAAGAAGAGTCGTGGAGTTTGGATTAGCTAGTTGGTGAGAAATTCTCACTTTTAATTTAATTTTCTAGTTAAAATATATACTAGGATGCAGACGGTGTTTAGTAGCACCCGACACCCGTCGTCCATAGACCATGGAAGGCTTGTATGCTTGTTTGTTTGATTTTGATGTGTAGTTGATTGTGTGATGTGATGTGAAATTAAATATTTATACAGTTAAAATATTTTATAGTTAAAATATAATTTTTAACGTGTATATAAAATAAATATTTATAAACAAATCGGAGATTTGTTTATATACACTGATTAGATCGATATTGATTGGGACGATAAATTTTACACATCGCCCAACTGCACCAATAAAATATGTGTTTGATTGTTTGAAACCTCACACGGGTATTGGGATGATATATGACATACACTAATCCCAATAATTAGTTGTATGTCGATCGATCGATTGACAGACTGTTATAAGCGTTGAATATTTATATTTGATGCTTATACAGTGTAGAACGCATTTTGGATGATGGTTGATGATTTATCGTTGCTGTTATATACGTGCGGTAGAAAATCCATATAATTAACATTATATGGTAATTGATTGGGCCTCATTCCAGTTTTGAAATATAATATTGGAAAAGAAATATTGAAATAGAAATATTTGAAATAGAGTATTTGAAAATAGAAATATATGAAGCCGTGTTGATTAGATTTACGCCATTTTGATGTGAAAGATATTTATATCGATTTTATTCATTTTATAATGAATATCGAAAGTGATTTCAAAATCTGATATTTTGAAAAGAATTGAAATTCGAATTGAAATTGAATATAAATGAATTCGAATTGAAATTGAATATAATAGAAATTCGGATTGAAATTGAATATAAATGAATTCGGATTGAAATTGAATATAAATGAATTCGAATTGAAATTGAATTGAATTGAAAACGAACTAAAATTGAATTAGAAATAAATTTGAATTGAAATCGATTTGAAATGAATTTAAAACGAATTTATATTGGAATATTCAATTTAGATTTGAAATTGAATATGAAGTTGAAACCTTTTTGAAAATGAATTTAAAACGATTTATAAAGCACATTTTGAATTGAAATCGACGAAGTATATATTATATATATAATATAATGGCCTGAATAGAACACGCCGCGCCGCGGCAGTTCGCGAATTTCGACCATTGACTTCGAATGGATATTGCGGGAGATCCGACCATCGGATTCTCCTGAAACCAGAACCATTGGGTTCGTATCGAAAAGAGCATTCCAATGAACATTAGAAATTAGAAATCTAATGGTTGGATTTGGAATTATGTCCAAATCAAATTTGGAAAAGGTCGCTGTAAGTGCAATTCGATGGTCATTGATGGAAATCGACTGTACGTGTCTTGATAAAATTATTAAAAATAGTAATAATTTGTGTAAAATCATAAGAAATGATTTTTGAAGAATTGGGATGAAAAACTCCATATTTGAAAAGATAAAAATAGATTTTTATCGAAATGAACTAGTTTTGAACTAGAATAGTAATTTAATTATTTTTAAAATAAATAAAGTGAGTTTGAAATGGTTTTGAAATATAACCAGAATTTCCAATAATTGAATTGGAATGGACTTGAATTGAAATTTTCTTTGGAATATTTCAATGTTGGATTTCGTGATTATACAGATGTTGTTATGGAAATTTGAAAGATATATATATATATATATATATCGTTATTTCCAATACGTTATTTGTTGGTCGTAGAATTTGATGTTGAATATAAGCCGATATATTTTCTATTCAGAGCCTTGTATTTAATATCAAATGTGATTTGGGTTTGTCGTGAATGGTGTTTTCATTAACACTGTTCTTAAGCCCAGTTGAGAAAAGATTAAATCTTTTTATTTAGATTTAATGAAGTGCACCAATTAAATAATATTTAATTGAATTGATATTATTTTTGGGTTTATCATGAACAGTGTTTTAAATAACACTTGTTCTTTAACCCGATAATTAATGGAATGTGATTTTGGGTTTATCGTGAACCGTGTTTTAAATGACACAGATTCTTTAACCCAGTTAAAGATTAAAACTAAGTGGAGTTTTAATGAATCTTTAGTTAGATTGAAAAGGTGTTAGAATGGAGTATCACCGGTTTTACTCCAAGCGATAGTTAAATCTTTAATTAGATTTGAACGTGAAATGGTAATTGAATTTACCGATAACACCGTGGTGTTAGATATGAAGTATTACCAGTTTTACTTCATGGGATGAATAGGTTGGGATTGGGAAATAAAATAAATGATTACTTCGGTGTGGTTCGCTAATCCCGACTAGTTTGAATTGATATTCAAAAAGGAGATTAAAGAATAAATTTAAAGAATTTATTTTTGATAAAATTAATGGGAACCTTTCCCAAAATATAAGAATATTTGAATAAATGAATATTCTGAATTGGAATGAAGCGTATGTTGTGTTTGTGTAGCACTTGTTTATTATATACGCGAGTTATTCAGAAAGACCGGGTTTATCCCATTATGAATAACTGATTCGACGTGGTGTCGAAGATGAAGACGGTGGTTGAAGACCGGAGGTCTTCACGTCGTTTGGATAATTACTGATGATCTTGATTGGGCCGTACACCCAAGAGGAGGGAATCAGTTAGTGATCGTCCAGACGTACTTGGAGATCGATGGATATGCGGGGTTCTAGGTGCCTCCGGTTTCGTTCAGACCCAGAACGAACTTGTAAATGGACTATGTGTCTGACATTGGATTTTAGTCTGTGTGATTGATTTCTATTAAATATATATTTGTTTGGCGCCGGAGAATTTATTCTCTTGCTTAACGCCCTTCTCTGAGACGTACGAGCTCAGGGGTTTTATATTGATGGATATCAAATGCATGGAGGGAATTGCCTGTGTGGCATGCCTAAGTGGCAATTGATCAAGGCTTCTGTTGAAAAGCAAAGTCTTGTGGTGATGATCAAAGCACAGCCTGTGTGGCACAGCTTTGTGTAACGTGAATTCGCGAGCCTCTCACCCCGGTTGTGAACCAGAAACGGGAGAGGACGTCAGGGAGGGCATGCGTTTCTTTCTAGCTAGAAGTGGCGTCAGCGGTTTTACACGCCCTGACGAGTTTGACTTATGTGGTTGCTGCTATTGCGAGGCGCCTCGGTTATATCGGTCGATCCGGGACCGATGGAGTCATTCGTTGGCTCATTGACACCCCATAGGGTGGGGAAACGCAGTGTTCAGGCATTTTAATCCACATCGGTGGACCAACCCTGAGGATCCAAAGGCTTGTCTGCGCGCTTGCCTGAGACATGGGCTAGAACGTCTCGAATTCGGTAGAGGACTATCTTTTGCCTTGGTTCACAGACGGAAATCCAATTTCCACATACGTGACAGTGCGGTTTTATTTGTAGAGCCTAGTATGGCGACATAGTGGTATGGGGCATTCATGCCACCTATGATTGATACTTATTATTTGAAATTGATTTCTTCACTTATAGAGATAATAAAAGATTTGTTTTAACGTATCAAGCATTCTTTGGGTATTATAAGGTAAAACCCTATCCTCTGGTTTGTGTTGCATTGTCTGATGGGACCTCGGTCTTCTAATAGCTTCATTTTTCTTTATTTAGCATTGCATTGTTGGTTTTAGCACTGGTATTCTTGGTAGAAAACCCGTTCCGTGTTATACGGTGTGGTCCCTTGATTTGCCTGACTTTAAAAATAAAGATTAATAACTGTTTTAGTTGTCACACCAGTCCCATGACTGACCTGGAGTTTATTGTTTTAACCTAAACTTTGGGTGCCCTTATTTTCGACACGGGCAGCTAGAGTTTTGGTTTTGCAGATTTATATTCACAGGATCCTGGTTTACAGCTGGAACGATATCCGGAAAGCTTTGTATCCGTATATCTCTTCTAGTTGTGTATTGTATTATTTTCTGCTGCTATGTAATGTATTGTAATCTCTGATATTTATCGAATGTAATATTCATTTATACTCTGCATATTCTTGTATTCTGATGGAATTGTTGTAATATACAATGAAATGTTCTTCTGTCTGCGTTCTGTTGTGGCTTGTTCTCAAAACAATTCGTTCTTTCTCTTCTCTTCGGAGACCGGGGAAGTTCGGGTCGCTTCAGTTGGTGTCAGAGCTTTGGTTTACGGAGCTCGAGAACAAGGCACATTGGAACCATACGAAAGAATTCATCAGATATTGGATTAGTAATATCCAATTAGAATTACTCGTTAGAGATAGGATCAGTAGTATCCTAGAACGAGTGAAGAGTATATTTTTCAAATGAAAACGAATTTTGTTTTGAAAATTTAATTCGTTTTAAACGTATTTGAATATTTATTTATTTTGAATTTGGACAATCCAATATATAAAGATTTTGCATATACGCGTCATGAACGTATATTCGAAGTTTTAATATACCGCATAGATATAGAACCGCACTCTAATAGCCCGGAGATGTTCTGATGGTGGTTCGAAACATCATTAGCATTTATTTTCGAGTGACGAAGGTGTGATATCTATATATTTCCATTGATTGGTGTGAGAACCAAAACTAGATATGTTTATTGTTGTGGTTTGGCATCAAAAATGTGATTTTTGACTATATATCAAAGTTATGAATTTGAAACGTTAATTCACTAATTGATTGCTGATTGTGTTGTTTGATTATTGTTTGACTAATTAAATGTAGAACCATTTTGCCAAATAGTGAATTATATTAAAAAAAATAGTCGCATTTGCTTGCATATACATGTACTTACATTGAACAGGTCATAGCAAGGAGGCTAGAGCAAAAGAATAAAATTATTTGCCCGACAAATAGGTACATGTTTACCATAATTTACTGATTTTTTTTGTGATGATTTTATGAGCCGATTGGCTAGCCGCTTGGCTTTTTCTTTTTCTTTTTGAGATCAGAAGACCTGTATGGCAATTTCGGGATTTTCCCGTGCTCCCGGTGCTGGGGAGGTTATGGCAAAAAATTTCGAAAATTTAGGGTGTTAGCCAAATTTTTGAAATTTTTGAAAAGTTCTTAGAAACTGAAAAGTTGAAGAACTTAAGCCATAATCAAAATAATGAAAGTTGAGTTGGTATTTGAAACAATTTCAGCTTTGTCCCTTTTCGGGGACGAAAAGTTTTAAATGGGGGAGATTGTAATAACCCTGAAATCTGGGCCAGTTTAAAATTTTTATTTTGGCAATTTTAGTGAATTTTGATTATTTAAAATGAATTATTTTAAATAATATCGTCGAGAAATTTAATTTGAATAGAATTAGAATGTTAATATTTATATACGTCGTCATTAGAATATAAATATTTATTTATATATATAAAAGGAATTGAAAATGGCGCGGTAGTTCGATTTCAAAATTCAATTGAATGTACCGGGTGCAAAATAAACCGGATTTTAGTGAAACCAAAAATATTTGAATCTAATTGAGAATATCTTTCCAACGAATCAGAAAAATTGAAATTTCATAGCGGGGATAAAAAGTTATGTCCAGTTGAAAATTCAGAATATTCGCTGTGGAATTTCGGTCCTTAAAAGTAGCCATTTTGCAAACGACCTCGGATTTCGACGAAACCACTTTTGTTAGATCCGTGATGTCAAATTATTGCTAGATTCCAAATTTCATAATTTTTCGAATCAATATGTGAGCGTGGCATAGGAAAACGCGTTTGACCAGTTTTAGTTGATTTTAATCGACTGGAAAATGGCCATTTTTCAAACGGTCTCAGAATTCAACGAAACTAGTTTTGTTAGGACCGTATCATCAATAAGAAGCTAGAAAATATTTCTCGTGAATTTTTCGAGTTAGTATGTGGCCCAGTAAATTGAAATGTGCGTACAAATTCAATATACAGAGTTATATTTTGATTTTGATGAAAACTGATCGAAACGGCCAAACTGGCTTACATGGCATATCGCATTGTGTTCGGAATGGGGGTAATTCCCTATGGACGATAGTCGTTGGGCCTCGTTAGGGGTTCATATGAAAAGTCAACTTTTTGTGGATTAAATAGAAAATAAATTAAATAAATAGTATTATATATAATATACCCCCCCCCCCAAATATTTCACTAAACCTAAACGCTCAGCCCTCTTCAAAACCCGATCTCGCTCCACGTCGTCTACCCTCCAGCGCCACCCCGGAGGCGCCCCCGCTCCCCTGCCTCCGTCGATCGACGGCGAACCCACCCCAAATGCCACCTTCCTTCTCCTTTGCCTCCTCCTTCTGTCGTACGAGGAAACCCCCATCCCCAAATTAAAGACCTCGCCGCCGCACCCAATTCTGCCGCGTCTGCCCCTCTCTAAGCACCGCCGCCGACCACCACTGAAAAGCCCGCCCCTCCAGCCCTGCGCCATCACCAGCAGCCCTCCTTCAATCGATAGGTGAGTTTTAAATTATAAAATTAGTTTTTTTAAATCCGTTTTTAAATCAGTCTTCATATATGAACATAACATTGTTTGTTTTCAATTCATAATTATATATGGCATAAGTAAAAATAAGATTTTTATTAGAGTAAGAATAGGATATTTTAACACACTAAAGAATAGGACTTTTAACACATATGGTTGAAAGGGTAAAGTAAAAATGAGATTTTTATATAGGAAGTTACGAAATAGAAATATTATCTTTATAATGTAAACCTCGTGTTAAGGATGTGATTTTTACACATATGGCTTTGAAGTAGAAATATAATTTTATTATATGATTTTTATATAATAGAAAATATAAAAATGTGATTTTTATATATGTAGTGAACACGGACGGCGGAAGTGACAAAAGGAGAGCACGGCAAGATTTCCTACATAAGAAGAGTCGTGGAGTTTGGATTATCTAGTTGGTGAGAACTTCTCACTTTTAATTTAATTTTCTAGTTAAAATATATACTAGGATGCAGACGGTGTTTAGTAGCACCCGACACCCGTCGTCCACAGACCATGGACAGCTTGTATGCTTGTTTGATTTTGATGTGTAGTTGATTGTGTGATGAGATGTGAAATTAAATATTTATATAGTTAAAATATTTTATAGTTAAAATAGAATTTTTAACGTGTATATAAAATAAATATTTATAAGCAAATCGGAGATTTGTTTGTATACACTGATTTGATCGATATTGATTAGGACAATAAATTTTATACATCGCCCAACTGCACCAATAAAATATGTGTTTGATTGTTTGAAACCCCACACGGGTATTGGGATGATATATGACATACACTAATCCCAATAATTAGTTGTATGTCGATCGATCGATTGACTAACTGTTATAAGCGTTGAATATTTATATTTGATGCTTAAACCGTGTAGAACGCACTTTGGATGATGGTTGATGATTTATCGTTGCTGTTATATACGTGTGGTAGAATATCCATATAATTAACATTATATGGTAATTGATTGGGCCTCATTCTAGTTTTGAAATATAATATTGGAAAAGAAATATTGAAATAGAAATATTTGAAATAGAATATTTGAAAATAGAAATATATGAAGCCGTGTTGATTAGATTTACGCCATTTTGACGTGAACGATATTTTTATCGATTTTATTCATTTTATAATGAATATCGAAAGTGATTTCAAAATCTGATATTTTGAAAAGAATTGAAATTTGAATTGAAATTGAATATAAATGAATTCAAATTGAAATTGAATATAATTGAAATTCGTATTGAAATTGAATATAAATGAATTTGGATTGAAATTGAATATAAATGAATTCGAATTGAAATTGAATTGAATTGAAAACGAACTGAAATTGAATTAGAAATCGATTTGAATTGAAATCGATTTGAAATGAATTTAAAACGAATTTATATTGGAATATTCAATTTTGATTTGAAATTGAATATGAAGTTGAAACCGTTTTGAAAAACGATTTATAAAGCACGTTTTGAATTGAAATCGATGAAGTATATATTATATATATTATATATATTATATAATGGCCTGAATAGAACGCGCCGCGCCGCGGGAGTTCGCGAATTTCGACCATTGACTTTGAATGGATATTGCGGGAGATTCGACCGTCGGATTCTCCTGAAACCGGAACCATTGGGTTCGTATCGAAAAGAGCTTTCCAATGAACATTAGAAATCTAACGGTTGGATTTGGAATTATGTCCAAATCAAATTTGGAAAAGGTCGCTGTAAGTGCAGTTCGATGGCCATTGATGGAAATCGACTGTACGGGCCTTGATAAAATTATTAAAAATAGTAATAATTTGTGTAAAATCATAAGAAATGATTTGTGAAGAATTGGGATGAAAAACTCCATATTTGAAAAGATAAAAAGAGATTTTTATCGAAATGAACTAGTTTTGAACTAGAATAGTAATTTATTTATTTTTAAAATAAATAAAGTGCGTTTGAAATGGTTTTGAAATATAACCAAAATTTCCAATAATTGAATTGGAATGGATTTGAATCGAAATTGTCTTTGGAATATTTCGATGTTGGATTTCGTGATTATACAGATGTTGTTATGGAAATTTGAAAGATATATATATATATATCGTTATTTCCAATACGTTATTTGTTGGTCGTAGAATTTGATGTTGAATATAAGCCGATATATTTTCTATTCAGAGCCTTGTATTTAATATCAAATGTGATTTGGGTTTGTCGTGAATGGTGTTTTCATTAACACTGTTCTTAAGCCCAGTTGAGAAAAAATTAAATCTTTTTATTTAGATTTAATGAAGTGTACCAATTAAATAATATTTAATTGAATTGATATTGATTTTTGGGTTTATCGTGAACAGTGTTTTAAATAACACTTGTTCTTTAACCCGATAATTAATGGAATGTGATTTTGGGTTTATCGTGAACCGTGTTTTAAATAACACCAATTCTTTAACCCAGTTAAAGATTAAAATTAAGTGGAGTTTTAATGAATCTTTAGTTAGATTGACAAGGTGTTAGAATGGAGTATCACCTGTTTTACTCCAGGCGATAGTTAAATCATTAATTAGATTTGAACGTGAAATGGTAATTGAATTTACTGATAACACCGTGGTGTTAGATATGAAGTATTACCAGTTTTACTTCATGGGATGAATAGGTTGGGATTGAGAAATAAAATAAACGATTACTTCTGTAACGACCCAGATTTTTGAATAATTTATTTTAAATATTTAATATTGTTTTAAATATTTAGTTGATAATATAAATGATATTTTATATTGAATTATCAATTTAATATGCCGTCTATAGTTACATTCGAATGTAAATTTCAATATCAGTCCCGTGGAGTTCAGAATAACGTTATAATCCGAGAATATTGGTCGTTAAGTTAAAATAAGCGGTTCGGGTTTTCAAAACTAGGGACCGTGAGATATATTATAAAAAAAAAAAAAAATCATAAGCCGACCTAAAATCTCAACGCAGACCCAAGTAATTAATTCCGCAGCCTATATTTCTCCTCGAGCCCAAATTCCTGTCTTCCATTTTCTATATCAACGGAACAAAGATTTAATGGCCTTGTACTCCTTGTCTCCCACCGATCACTCTATAAAATGAGCCCTCCCCTTCGTTTGTTTTCATTTATCGAATCCACAAATAAAATGCCGTCCCCTTTTCAAATCATGACATCCCTTCTTTGAAAAATCGAATGAGCGTGTTCCTCAAATCAAAATCATTTCGATTCGAGACAAGATCGGAAGCTCGAAGACACTATGGGGAGGGGCCTCGCGATTTCCGATTTCGACTGTGGGGAGTTCGGTCAGAAGATTTTGGTGTTCAAAGGCTTATCGCGTGACCTAGGGCAGACGTGGAGGAGCTACAGAAGACCGATGTTCGATGCTCAAGAGGGGTCGCGACCTGATGTGATAATGGGAGTCGCGTTCGATTAGGGTTCGAATGCTCTTGCTATTGTTTGAAATCGCGATAATCGAGGTCAACGGGAGGAAGGAGTTTGGTGGAGCAACGTGGAGTTGGATGAGGCCATGGTTTCAGGGAGCTCGGTGTCAGGATGTCGCGATGGATTTAAGAGGATTGACATCGGCTTTTCAGTGAGAACTTCGAACAGAAACTGGCAAATGTAAGGTTCGAGCTTTTAGTGAGTAGCTGTGATGGTGGAATACTGCTGTTGCGTGAATCAGTAAAAGGAGATGAAGAATTTTAAAGGGTATTAAGGTAAATAAATTTTAGTTATCTAAATTGATTTAGGATATTTAATTTATATATCAATATATATTAGTTAGACCCAAATGAGTACTGTTGAAAGAAACGAAAATTTCGTTTACTTTGGAAATTTATTTAAAGTAAATTAATTTATTTAATTGGAAATAGATTAAATATATAGGAATTAGTTAGTTTTTGTTACTTTTATTTAAACTATATTAGTTGATTTAGATTTCAAACTCAAAATAAATAAAAGAAGTTGGATATTTAATTAAAACAATTTGATGTTTTATTTAAATGAGAAAAGGGATACATAGATATAAGACATTTATTTATTCGTTAATTGAAATGTTAATCGTTAAATTAATATTCGTAGGTGAAAGGTGAAATTAACTCGAATAGATTTAGTTGATGATGACTTGAGTAAATTCGTAAACAACGATACAACATTTGAATGGATGTTCGGCAAATGAAATCGAGGTGAGTAAATCTCACTCACCTTTTATTTTAATTATTTTTATTTCATTAAAAATATTTGTCTGTTGCTTGTGTGAATGCTTTCTGCTTGCTTTATATATATTAGTTATTTAGGCTATATATATATATTGGGTTGATTGATTGGTTGGATTCCCGCAGTCTCATTAGCGGATGCCCGCAGTTTCATAGCGGATGATTACCCTATACGCCCCACGCTATGATTAGTGGATGACCTTCTATACCGCGATATTCTGCCACGAAGCAGAATGGGTATTATTTATGTGCTAACATCTGTGGATGCAGGAAAACAGGTTGGAGGAATCCAACAGGATTCCTCAAAAATATATATCTGTTTGTTGTTTGTTTGATTTCATATATATTCATATATGATGTATTAAAATCAAATAATTGAAAATTGGGTGATTTGATTATTTTAAATATCACTGGGCTTGAATATTGATTTATAAAAAAAAAAAATCGTGAAAGGAGATTTGAGATTTAAAAAGGAAAGATTCTATCTTTAAATAGAATTTGAATTTTAAATGGAAATAGAATTTTAAACTTGTTTTTGAAAATAAAAACCAAGTAGTTCTTTTTAAACGAAGTTTAGAAATAATTCTTTTTATAACGAAGTTATAAATAAAGTGAAAAGAATTATCCTTTGATAATTCAGAAATAGAAATACAAGTGCGAAACTGGAATTTGAAATGAAATTTCAAAATAAGATGTGTAATGAAATTTTTAAAAATATAACTCAAATGAAATTTGAGTATAACATTTGAATTTTTAAAAGGAATTTAAATATTTGAATTTTTATAGAAAAGAAAAGGAGTTTGAATATTAGAAATTCAAATAAGAAGTTCAAATAGAATTTTAATAGACGAGATTAGAATGAAAAGTAGAATTTGAATTCAAGGAATTAAAATATAATTTGAATTCGAAGGAATTCGAATAAAGAAATTCAAATAGAGATTTGAATGTAGAATTTCAAAATAGAATTTGAAATATAGGATTTCAAAGAAGAATTTGAATAGAATTTGAAATATAAAATTTCAAAGAAGAATTCAAATGTGAAATTTGAATAGGGATTTGAATGGAATTTAAATATGAAATTTGAATTGAGATTTGAAATAGAAATTCAAGTGTTGAATTTGAACATGGAATTGAACATAGAAATTCAAGTAGAAATTTGAATATGAGATTTCAAAATAGAATTTGAAATAAACTTTGAAAATAGAATTTCAAAGTAGAATGGGAAATGGAATTTCAAATAGGATTTCAAATAGGAAATCCAAAGGGTTTTGAAATTGGATTTGAATTCAAGGGAATTCAAATGAATTTGAATATTAGAAATTCAAATGGTGTTAAATGAATTTGAATATTAGAAATTCAAATGGTGATAATGGGATTTGAATATTAGAAATTCAAATGGTGTTGAAAATGAATTTGAATATTAGAAATTCAAATGGGGTCGGAAATGGAAAATGAAATTTGAATATAAGAGATTCAAATTGAATTCAAATAGGATTTAACCTATGGGATTTGAATATGAAATTCAAATGGGTTTTAAACTATGGAATTCTGAATATAGAATTTAAAAAGAAGTTTGAATATTTGAATTCCAATAGAATTCAAATATAGGAATTGGAATATAGAAGTTCCAATGGAATTTAAAAATAGAGTTTGAATAAGAGAATTCAAATGAATTCAAACATAGAATTTGAATATAGGAAATTCAAATAGAAATTTAAATATTAAATTTGAATATCAAATAGAAAAGGAATTGGGATTTGAAATATAGAATTCAAAAGTGAGATTGAAATTTGAATCAAGGAATTCAAGAAGGCTAAAACGAAGTTGAATTCATTTTTAAGAAGTTTAAAAAGTTTATATATATAAATATAATTAAAACGAACTCGCCGCAGCGCTGCAGTTCGTAAATTGACAATTCGAACTTCAATTGAGTATACAGAACGCAATTGAAGTCAGAATTCTTCGAAACAAGAAACGTCAGGACCGGTTTGAAAATAGTTTTCTAATGAAGGAGAAAAATCTGAATTTCGTCGTATAGATTTTGAGTTATGTCAAAATCAAAATTTCAAAAATGCAGCGCCATAAACCATTATAAACCATAATGGATTTTTATATATAAATATTGGGATTTTTAAGCAAATAAAAATCCGGATTTCCATTTAAAAATCTAGACTTGAGTTAGAAAATAAATGCGAACTCAAGTGAAGTAAAGAAGATGATTTTTGGAACAATAATCATATTTTTGATTATTGAATAGAATTAACTAAAGGAGAATTAGTTAATCGAGTTTGAACTAAAGTCGAATTTTGAAAAGCAAAATTTGGGATTGTAAATATATATTCGAAATCGAATATAGAACTTAAATTGAAATTTGAATTCAATTGATTGATAAGTAAGTGGAAATATATTCGAAACGTGTTATATTCAAATATACAAGCGAGATAGGCAGAGAGTTAGTTAAAGAATTACTTTAACGAATTGAGTCAAACGAGTGTACGAAGTTGAAATAAATGGGACAGGTATAGACAAACAGGTGAACATGTGTAAGCAGGTTTGTTATGAAGCATATGAAGATTTAAATTTATGTGCTCGACAAAAAGCTACATGTTTAATTCATATATGAGATTTTATGCGCCGTATCGGCAAGCCGCTTGGCTTTTTCTTTTTCTTTTTGAGATTGGAAGATACCGGGAAGCTATTTGAAATTTCCCAATGCTCCCGATACAGGGGAGGTTATGGCGAATTTTTCCGGGAATTTAAGGAGTTAGAATATTTTTAAGATATTTTGATAATTTGAAATCATTGTATCGACGTATTGAATTCGATAGGGAAGTGAATATAAAAATCGAATATTGTAAAGGGATAGAGATAAGTAATTGAAGTTGTTTTCAATTGCAAATAAAGATATTTTCTAATATATAGAAAATAAAAGAAGTTGATATTTGGAAACGTTTTCCAGATGGCATAAGAGGCAAGAAGATTATTGAAAATATTTGGTTAACAAATATTGATAGAGAAAATGGAGAAGAGATTTAATTAATGAAATATTAATTAAAGGGCCCAGTGAGTTGTTTGATATGTTGATTGAACACTTGTTTTTATTCGATAGTTAAATCACAGACTATCGAAGTTTTGACCATCGTTGTCAATATGGAGAGACCGGTTGGATTATTATCCGTGAACCACTCCGTATCGGCATAAGCGTTGCGAACCAAGTATGCTGAATATATTGAAGACGGAGTAAAGTGCAAGGGCTTTTTCTATTAATAGAAATAGTGCCTTCGGTTTCGTTCAGTCCCAGAACGAACGTAAATGGACGAATGTCTGACAGAGTATTTCCAATGATCAAATGGGTTGGTCTGTATGGATATATATGGTTGCAACGGATTTATCCCTTAGCATAATATCCAGAATATTTGTGCAAACTCAACTAGTGATTAACGGATCTGACGATGTGGCATTCAAAGTGATTGTGCTATCAAGGAATGGTAAGTATTCGTAGCCTCAGGCCTCAACAACCGGGAAAGGACAAAAATCGGGCAGGCAGCATGGCTATGTGGGTCGCACCCATTAGGGTGTATAATCACCTATCTAGAGAAATTCCTTTTGTTTCTAAATCTATCGATTCTGCCCATTCGGGAAACGGTGGTTTGAGTCCAACCGTTGGTGATATACATTCGATACACTCAAGCGAAATGAGTGGTCGGTCATGTGTGGGCCGGGTTGCAAGACGTTCTTGTTGAACCCAGGTGTATTCGCCTCTAGAGATACATCATCGGAAGGTGGTCCCATACCTTGTCATGTTGGAAATCCAATCTCCAATAAGCGCCATGCGGTTTTTGATTTTATAATATATATGTGGAGCGTGAGATGCAAGCGTTCTGCTATTTGGTTATTTACTTGATGTAGACATTATTATAATATCACTGGATTTTCGTATCAAAATGTTTTGGGTTATAGTAAGGTAAAAACCGTCCGTGTTTATGTGTGGGCTGGTCTTACTATTATCTTTTCTTTGAAAAGAGTTTTGAAAGTTAAACAAGTGGTTGGAATTTACTCACACCAGTCCCATGACTGACCCAGAGTTTATTTTGTTTTGTTTTTCCCTAAACTCTTGGGTGCCCAAATTTATACGGGCAGTCAAGTGTTTCAGGCTTTTACAGATACACTTGGAGGAGCTTGAAGCTGGAGGCTTCAACGTTAGTTATTTAGAGTTACTTCCGCTGAATCAAATGTTATGTGTACTCTGATGATGGTATGTATATATGTACAAAACAGATTTGTATTTCAAAGCTTATGTTATATAATATATTTTATTCGTTCCGCTGTGAGTTGTGATCTTCGTTTTTCTCCTATTCTAATATTTCTTTCTTTCTATTTCTCATCCTCTAACTTCTTTCTAATAATGAGTCGTATTTCTGTGTTATTTGGGTTGGACGTGTGGTGTATTTAGTCAACTCAGATAACTCGGATTTGCGGGCCTTTACAGTTGGTATCAGAGCTTAGGTTGAGCGAATACCTAGGCTTGTGTGGCATGTGCTCATTAGAGATAGGGTCAGCAGTACCCTAGAATGAGTTGAGCGTATATATACGAGAGAGCGTATTTGTAAATTGATATAAAAAGTTATTTTATATTGTGTTGGCTAGTCTGTTGAGTGGTTTATGAATTCTGGTCGAATCGTGGGACGCCACAAAGTCGATAGGAATTTCTAAACACTTGAACAGAAGATTGAACATAATATTGTTTAAAGAGGGTAAATGAAATAATTTTACCCCAAGATTCTATTTTGATATAGAAAAATAATTTTCTAGAATTATTATATGGATGTGTTGGATGTTGATTTTATAATCAAATGAGATTATAAATTTAGAATGGTTATTTATAACCAGAATAGGATTTGTATAGAGATTAAATATACAAATGAGATGAATTAGAATTAAATTCAAACCAGAATTTAGAATTCATAATCCTGGGAAGTTGAATAATATTTTTCAAAGTAATTAAAATAATATAGTTTTACTTTGAAAAGGTTTTGAATGAAAATCATTTTGAATTGATTTTTAAAAATGATAAAGCACTGAACTCACTTCAGTCGCTGGGAAATAATTCTGATGATGACTGCAGCCTCATCAGGGTTCATTTTCGAGTTTCTAAGTGATGGATTGCTACCTTGGAAAAGTTTTGATGGAAATTTGTTTGAAAGAAAATAAGTGGTTTGAAATTCAAATATTTTGAATTTGAGATAGTGACAAATATATATGTATGTATTTATGGGATTTCAATATTGATTTGAAATGATAACCCCGGGATTTGAATTCTGGAATTGGAATTTAATTTAAAACAAGTTAAATAAATCAAATGAATGAATTGATTTAGAATCAATTTGAATGCATGTGAATGAGAAACCAAATGTTTTGGTAGAACTAAAATTTGTTGAAATATGAAGAGGTGAGTTTCAACATAAGTGAGATGTTGAAAAGAAATGGATTTGTACCATTTTCCTACTTTAGCAATTTCGAGGACGAAATTATTTTAAGGGGGGAAGAATGTAACGACCCAGATTTTTGAATAATTTATTTTAAATATTTAATATTGTTTTAAATATTTAGTTGATAATATAAATGATATTTTATATTGAATTATCAATTTAATATGCCGTCTATAGTTACATTCGAATGTAAATTTCAATATCAGTCCCGTGGAGTTCAGAATAACGTTATAATCCGAGAATATTGGTCGTTAAGTTAAAATAAGCGGTTCGGGTTTTCAAAACTAGGGACCGTGAGATATATTATAAAAAAAAAAAATCATAAGCCGACCTAAAATCTCAACGCAGACCCAAGTAATTAATTCCGCAGCCTATATTTCTCCTCAAGCCCAAATTCCTGTCTTCCATTTTCTATATCAACGGAACAAAGATTTAATGGCCTTGTACTCCTTGTCTCCCACCGATCACTCTATAAAATGAGCCCTCCCCTTCGTTTGTTTTCATTTATCGAATCCACAAATAAAATGCCGTCCCCTTTTCAAATCATGACATCCCTTCTTTGAAAAATCGAATGAGCGTGTTCCTCAAATCAAAATCATTTCGATTCGAGACAAGATCGGAAGCTCGAAGACACTATGGGGAGGGGCCTCGCGATTTCCGATTTCGACTGTGGGGAGTTCGGTCAGAAGATTTTGGTGTTCAAAGGCTTATCGCGTGACCTAGGGCAGACGTGGAGGAGCTACAGAAGACCGATGTTCGATGCTCAAGAGGGGTCGCGACCTGATGTGATAATGGGAGTCGCGTTCGATTAGGGTTCGAATGCTCTTGCTATTGTTTGAAATCACGATAATCGAGGTCAACGGGAGGAAGGAGTTTGGTGGAGCAACGTGGAGTTGGATGAGGCCATGGTTTCAGGGAGCTCGGTGTCAGGATGTCGCGATGGATTTAAGAGGATTGACATCGGCTTTTCAGTGAGAACTTCGAACAGAAACTGGCAAATGTAAGGTTCGAGCTTTTAGTGAGTAGCTGTGATGGTGGAATACTGATGTTGTGTGAATCAGTAAAAGGAGATGAAGAATTTTAAAGGGTATTAAGGTAAATAAATTTTAGTTATCTAAATTGATTTAGGATATTTAATTTATATATCAATATATATTAGTTAGACCCAAATGAGTACTGTTGAAAGAAACGGAAATTTTGTTTACTTTGGAAATTTATTTAAAGTAAATTAATTTATTTAATTGGAAATAGATTAAATATATAGGAATTAGTTAGTTTTTGTTTCTTTTATTTAAACTATATTAGTTGATTTAGATTTCAAACTCAAAATAAATAAAAGAAGTTGGATATTTAATTAAAACAATTTGATGTTTTATTTAGATGAGAAAAGGGATACATAGATATAAGACATTTATTTATTCGTTAATTGAAATGTTAATCGTTAAATTAATATTCGTAGGTGAAAGGTGAAATTAACTCGAATAGATTCAGTTGATGATGACTTGAGTAAATTCGTAAACAACGATACAACATTTGAATGGATGTTCGGCAAATGAAATCGAGGTGAGTAAATCTCACTCACCTTTTATTTTAATTATTTTTATTTCATTAAAAATATTTGTCTGTTGCTTGTGTGAATGCTTTCTGCTTGCTTTATATATATTAGTTATTTAGGCTATATATATATATATATATTGGGTTGATTGATTGGTTGGATTCCCGCAGTCTCATTAGCGGATGCCCGCAGTTTCATAGCGGATGATTACCCTATACGCCCCACGCTATGATTAGTGGATGACCTTCTATACCGCGATATTCTGCCACGAAGCAGAATGGGTATTATTTATGTGCTAACATCTGTGGATGCAGGAAAACAGGTTGGAGGAATCCAACAGGATTCCTCAAAAATATATATCTGTTTGTTGTTTGTTTGATTTCATATATATTCATATATGATGTATTAAAATCAAATAATTGAAAATTGGGTGATTTGATTATTTTAAATATCACTGGGCTTGAATATTGATTTATAAAAAAAAAATATCGTGAAAGGAGATTTGAGATTTAAAAAGGAAAGATTCTATCTTTAAATAGAATTTGAATTTTAAATGGAAATAGAATTTTAAACTTGTTTTTGAAAATAAAAACCAAGTAGTTCTTTTTAAACGAAGTTTAGAAATAATTCTTTTTATAACGAAGTTATAAATAAAGTGAAAAGAATTATCCTTTGATAATTCAGAAATAGAAATACAAGTGCGAAACTGGAATTTGAAATGAAATTTCAAAATAAGATGTGTAATGAAAATTTTAAAAATATAACTCAAATGAAATTTGAGTATAACATTTGAATTTTTAAAAGGAATTTAAATATTTGAATTTTTATAGAAAAGAAAAGGAGTTTGAATATTAGAAATTCAAATAAGAAGTTCAAATAGAATTTTAATAGACGAGATTAGAATGAAAAGTAGAATTTGAATTCAAGGAATTAAAATATAATTTGAATTCGAAGGAATTCGAATAAAGAAATTCAAATAGAGATTTGAATGTAGAATTTCAAAATAGAATTTGAAATATAGGATTTCAAAGAAGAATTTGAATAGAATTTGAAATATAAAATTTCAAAGAAGAATTCAAATGTGAAATTTGAATAGGGATTTGAATGGAATTTAAATATGAAATTTGAATTGAGATTTGAAATAGAAATTCAAGTGTTGAATTTGAACATGGAATTGAACATAGAAATTCAAGTAGAAATTTGAATATGAGATTTCAAAATAGAATTTGAAATAAACTTTGAAAATAGAATTTCAAAGTAGAATGGGAAATGGAATTTCAAATAGGATTTCAAATAGGAAATCCAAAGGGTTTTGAAATTGGATTTGAATTCAAGGGAATTCAAATGAATTTGAATATTAGAAATTCAAATGGTGTTAAATGAATTTGAATATTAGAAATTCAAATGGTGATAATGGGATTTGAATATTAGAAATTCAAATGGTGTTGAAAATGAATTTGAATATTAGAAATTCAAATGGGGTCGGAAATGGAAAATGAAATTTGAATATAAGAGATTCAAATTGAATTCAAATAGGATTTAACCTATGGGATTTGAATATGAAATTCAAATGGGTTTTAAACTATGGAATTCTGAATATAGAATTTAAAAAGAAGTTTGAATATTTGAATTCCAATAGAATTCAAATATAGGAATTGGAATATAGAAGTTCCAATGGAATTTAAAAATAGAGTTTGAATAAGAGAATTCAAATGAATTCAAACATAGAATTTGAATATAGGAAATTCAAATAGAAATTTAAATATTAAATTTGAATATCAAATAGAAAAGGAATTGGGATTTGAAATATAGAATTCAAAAGTGAGATTGAAATTTGAATCAAGGAATTCAAGAAGGCTAAAACGAAGTTGAATTCATTTTTAAGAAGTTTAAAAAGTTTATATATATAAATATAATTAAAACGAACTCGCCGCAGCGCTGCAGTTCGTAAATTGACAATTCGAACTTCAATTGAGTATACAGAACGCAATTGAAGTCAGAATTCTTCGAAACAAGAAACGTCAGGACCGGTTTGAAAATAGTTTTCTAATGAAGGAGAAAAATCTGAATTTCGTCGTATAGATTTTGAGTTATGTCAAAATCAAAATTTCAAAAATGCAGCGCCATAAACCATTATAAACCATAATGGATTTTTATATATAAATATTGGGATTTTTAAGCAAATAAAAATCCGGATTTCCATTTAAAAATCTAGACTTGAGTTAGAAAATAAATGCGAACTCAAGTGAAGTAAAGAAGATGATTTTTGGAACAATAATCATATTTTTGATTATTGAATAGAATTAACTAAAGGAGAATTAGTTAATCGAGTTTGAACTAAAGTCGAATTTTGAAAAGCAAAATTTGGGATTGTAAATATATATTCGAAATCGAATATAGAACTTAAATTGAAATTTGAATTCAATTGATTGATAAGTAAGTGGAAATATATTCGAAACGTGTTATATTCAAATATACAAGCGAGATAGGCAGAGAGTTAGTTAAAGAATTACTTTAACGAATTGAGTCAAACGAGTGTACGAAGTTGAAATAAATGGGACAGGTATAGACAAACAGGTGAACATGTGTAAGCAGGTTTGTTATGAAGCATATGAAGATTTAAATTTATGTGCTCGACAAAAAGCTACATGTTTAATTCATATATGAGATTTTATGCGCCGTATCGGCAAGCCGCTTGGCTTTTTCTTTTTCTTTTTGAGATTGGAAGATACCGGGAAGCTATTTGAAATTTCCCAATGCTCCCGATACAGGGGAGGTTATGGCGAATTTTTCCGGGAATTTAAGGAGTTAGAATATTTTTAAGATATTTTGATAATTTGAAATCATTGTATCGACGTATTGAATTCGATAGGGAAGTGAATATAAAAATCGAATATTGTAAAGGGATAGAGATAAGTAATTGAAGTTGTTTTCAATTGCAAATAAAGATATTTTCTAATATATAGAAAATAAAAGAAGTTGATATTTGGAAACGTTTTCCAGATGGCATAAGAGGCAAGAAGATTATTGAAAATATTTGGTTAACAAATATTGATAGAGAAAATGGAGAAGAGATTTAATTAATGAAATATTAATTAAAGGGCCCAGTGAGTTGTTTGATATGTTGATTGAACACTTGTTTTTATTCGATAGTTAAATCACAGACTATCGAAGTTTTGACCATCGTTGTCAATATGGAGAGACCGGTTGGATTATTATCCGTGAACCACTCCGTATCGGCATAAGCGTTGCGAACCAAGTATGCTGAATATATTGAAGACGGAGTAAAGTGCAAGGGCTTTTTCTATTAATAGAAATAGTGCCTTCGGTTTCGTTCAGTCCCAGAACGAACGTAAATGGACGAATGTCTGACAGAGTATTTCCAATGATCAAATGGGTTGGTCTGTATGGATATATATGGTTGCAACGGATTTATCCCTTAGCATAATATCCAGAATATTTGTGCAAACTCAACTAGTGATTAACGGATCTGACGATGTGGCATTCAAAGTGATTGTGCTATCAAGGAATGGTAAGTATTCGTAGCCTCAGGCCTCAACAACCGGGAAAGGACAAAAATCGGGCAGGCAGCATGGCTATGTGGGTCGCACCCATTAGGGTGTATAATCACCTATCTAGAGAAATTCCTTTTGTTTCTAAATCTATCGATTCTGCCCATTCGGGAAACGGTGGTTTGAGTCCAACCGTTGGTGATATACATTCGATACACTCAAGCGAAATGAGTGGTCGGTCATGTGTGGGCCGGGTTGCAAGACGTTCTTGTTGAACCCAGGTGTATTCGCCTCTAGAGATACATCATCGGAAGGTGGTCCCATACCTTGTCATGTTGGAAATCCAATCTCCAATAAGCGCCATGCGGAATTCTTCAATTGAGTATACAGAACGCAATTGAAGTCGGAATTCTTCGAAACAAGAAACGTCAGGACCGGTTTGAAAATAGTTTTCTAATGAAGGAGAAAAATCTGAATTTCGTCGTATAGATTTTGAGTTATGTCAAAATCAAAATTTCAAAAATGCAGCGCCATAAATGTAACGACCCAGGGATTTTCGGCCTCGAAAATCGACATAAATACCCTTACCGTACTCTTGTCGACCTTCCAACACCGAAAACACTGGAACGTTTATAGGAAGAAATTAGAGGGTGAGATAAGAAAGATAGAAATATTAGAATAGAAGAAGAAGAAGTATCAACACAGAGTCTCACATCGCAGCGGAACAAAATATAATACAGAAATAAATCTTTACTGAAATCTTTAAAATACTTACAATATCAGAGTACAACCCATATCTGGACAGTTTTGACAACCTGTCCTCATATATACAATCACACAGCGGAATATTCTCGTCTGAACATCTTCAGCTCGTCCTTGGACTTCTCAGTAACTGATAACCTGAACCTGTACACCCCGGCTAACCCGAGCATTTAAAAAAAACACCGGGTCAGTCTGGTGAACCAGAGTGAGATAAACTCGCACAGCAATTTATGATATCACACAACTTGATTTTAAAGTTAAAAATCCTTTCGAAAGAAAAGGATAATCGTAAGACCGGTCCACACATAAACACGGACGGTTTTTACCTTACGATAACCCAAAACAGCTTTGAAACCATATACTTGTCTGATATTATAGTAATGTCTAAATACAAGTATATAACAATCTAGTGAAACGCTTGCATCTCACGCTTCACATATATATATACAACAAAATCGTGGGCACTTATTGGAGATTGGATTTCCAACTTGACAAGGTATGGGACCACCTGCCGTACGTGTATCTCTAGAGGCGAATACACAGGGTTCAACAAGAACTTCTTGCAACCCGGCCCTCACATGACCGACCACTCATTTCGCTTGAGTGTATCGAATGTATATCACCAACGGTTGGACTCAAACCACCGTTCCCGAATAGGCAGAATCGATAGAATAAGAAACAAAAGGAATTTCTCTAGATAGGTGATTATACACTCTAATGGGAGCGACCCACATAGCCATGCTGCCTGCCCGATTTTTGTCATCTTCCGGTTGATGAGGCTTGAGGCTAGAATTTCTCTTCAAACATCTGGCCACCATTCACTTTGAATGTCACATTGTCAGATCCTCTGGATATCACTAATTGACGTCCACAAAAAATACCCTAGTTGGGAGCTAACCAACTATGATACGTTTGAAGAAATCAACGTACGTGGCCCTTTGGAAATACTCTGTCAGACACTCGTCCATACAAGTCATCCAGGAACAGGATGAACCGAAGGTACTCTCCTACTGCCTCCAATACAGGAATCACCCCATGGATCAGTAGCGATCGTCCTTGCAAATTCACAGATTCCAACCACGACAGAACCCCAGTGTATCTCCGGGTCGAATCAGAGATTGTAAGTGGTTCTTCCGCTTTATGAAAACTATGGTCTTCACATGCTCCATCTCGATCATCGTCTGATCTTCAACATATTCGTATTTGTTGGTCGGAATGGTTTTCGAATATTCATTCGATCCCGGTCTTTCCATACCAACACCCGTAAGGGTCAGACTTGATAGTCGGTTATTTAACTATCAAGCAAACATCCATAAAACCATAAAACAATGAAAAAGGATCCATCGTCATAACATCCAGTGCCACTTGGCCTTTATATAAATCAATTTGAAATATCAAAATGATATATCGATTTTCTATACCAGAAATCTCACATCATTTCTATTTCTATAGAAAAATACCTTGAATTATATTCAATATCTCATTAGCTTATATTTCAAAATATTTGTTTTAAATCACCACTTGTTATCTATACTCGAGTGATTTATCCTACTTATCGTCATACCATAATTATTACAAACCCTTCCTTTGTTATTTTGATCACCATAAACTTCCCCTTCATTTCAAAACAAATTCCATTCCAAATCCTATTCTCACACTCGGAAAATATAGCCACGTTTCGCAAACCTCCTTTTATTTCCTCCATTTTGGAAACATCGCATCATATTCTTACGTCCTCTTTTTAATTCCTTTTTATATGGAATGACAATATATATATTCCTTCGAACGACGTCACATTATTATTTCTCAGAATAAATTACTTAACACCCTTCTAGTTACAACTGATGCCACCCTTCGATAATTCTGAAGTCATCCAAGTTGGGGTATTTGATTACCTCTCAGACCTTGGTTAACAACATTATTATCTGAGGATAGATATCAGGTGTAATACAAACTTGATATTCCTTTCTGATATCAAAACAAATTCCCTTGATTCAACTTGACACCATGATCAAATATTTCTATTTTAACACAACGTTTAACTCTCGTTCCATTTATAAACCTTGTTTATAAATTTCAGTCTTAAATAAAGGCTTTGCATTTTTATCTCCTTTTTCACAATCCAATATTAAGTAACATCCCCTTTTAACTTGTCGCATTCGTGTAGAACCTTTCGTTGCTTTATTCGAAAACCCGAGTTCAAATATGAACTTGTTTATAACTTCCTTTCTTCAAACTCTCCTGGTCGATTCAAACCACATTATCTTTTGGTCTATGCAAGTTAATTCCTCTTTTAAATTAATTAAAAATATAATTAATTTAAATAACTTATTTAACTGTTCTTAGGAATTAATCGAATTTTCCAACCGTTAGGTTATACTCATCCCATCTGCTTACACAAGTATTTTATCAAAACAAGTTAGTAATAACTTATGAACCTTCGAATAATAGTAATACCTTTTCTCTTTCTTCTTAAAAATTTCTTTATTCAAAATAAAATTTTTAAAGCCTAAAATAAATTTTTGTAATCCTCGAAAGGTCACACTTACAGATAGAAATCTGTATTTGTAAAACGACTGGTTTATAGACGATGTAATGCCAGCTTATTCAACCAATGTTCCTACTAGTTAACCCAACTAGATGTTGGATTTCAATTCAAGTTTAACCGATCAAATCGATTTCCAAATCGCAACTATTCCCCTTATCTGCTAATAACAACCATACATTGGCAAACAGATAACACAAACAATTCAACCATTTCAATCACGTTTATTTTTTTATAAACATGAATAATCGAGGGAAATTATTTCATTTGGGTCGTCCCAAAACAGTGGTTATTTCCTGAAATTTAACAACTGTTTAATTTCATTTGTTAAATCAACAATGTATGTATGTATGATCAGCAAACAGTCAATCACTCAAAATCAGAACACGCAAAAATAAACCTAGTTTATATAAAATATAAACGAGGAGGCTGAGTGAGTTTAACTCACCTGATTTGTCGATTAACGCTGCGTTTTGATTAAACTGCTGTTTTAATTTAATCAAAAATCCCGGTCTCTCCCAATCCCGTCTGAACCAGCATCATCACGTAGTGCTTGTCTTCACGGTTCCAACGAACCCAACCGTTCGAAAATCTGATCACGTATGGTCAAGTAATCATCAAAACAAGTTTTTAAGTCAAATTCAAATTTTAAACATGGTCTTTTCTTTTAAAAATGGGCCATTACCTTAGCTCTTCAGCCCAACAGGACCCGACCCGCTCTCCATAATAACCCTAACCCGTCCTCTTTTCCATTCATTAACCCGCCGCCTTATTTTATTTCCCCAAATCAAACCCTAGCTGGAAAAGAAACAAACCCTAATCCTTCCTTTCGATCCTCATTTGCCAACCGGAGTTCGGCGTCGCACCCCCCCCCCCCCCTTACGCCGCCACGCTCTGATTACCCTTCTCCCCCTTCCACTCGCTCGGCCTAAACCCCCAACACCTGTTCACCGTTGCTTCGTCGATCAACCTCAGCACCATGACGAGCGACTCAGATGGAAGCCCTCTCGAATTTAAGCTAAGTCTCCTTCTTGATTTTTAATTGCAGTAATATTTGTTTTGATTACTTTCTGATGGTTCGAACGTTTTCGATTTACTGTGATGTTCATGTGGTTATTGCCTTCGAATGGTTTGTGCGTGTATACCTGTATTTATAGTAGTGGGTTTGTGTTGGGAAAAATCACTGTCTTTCAGGGTTTGCGAATTGTTATATCTATCAAATCTGAAAATCAGATTTTAGGTTTGGCTACCCTTAGGCCATTGGGGTTTGTTCTTTACTTTTCAGATTGATTTATACAGTGATGGTTATTGATCACTGCATACTCGGTTTTGTCGAGATTTGGGCTATGCCTTGTTCATTTCAAATGCAGATATTTTAAATCTTGTGTTCAGGATTGTACATGTTTTTGAATACATCCTTACCGTGTAGATTTGTGATATAATATATATATATGTCAGCTCATTGTCTATATAATTTGTGTCTACCATATATATATATATATATAAATATATATTTGCTGTAGATGAACATATCAAATTGTTTGGTTGTCTGTACACCCTCTGATGGTCTGGCTGTTCCTAGTTGTTCACGG
This sequence comes from Allium sativum, assembly GCA_030737875.1. Taxonomy (NCBI): domain Eukaryota; kingdom Viridiplantae; phylum Streptophyta; class Magnoliopsida; order Asparagales; family Amaryllidaceae; genus Allium; species Allium sativum. The sequence goes on from CM060921.1 coordinate 374,382,978, forward strand.
CTGTTCCTACTATCCCTAGTTGTTCATTCACTATCCAAATGGGTACATGAATTTATTATATGTGTAGGTTTAGCCATACCCACATCAGCTTTGTATTGTCTGATCTATATTTTTCTGTTCCCTTGAATGAAACCAGACATGCAGTAATTTAAAATGAGTTGTTTTCTTTTGTATTTTCTTTTAGTTGTTCATTGTACTTCACTGTATTGATGTATGGTATTGTCTTGTCTTGTTGGCTGCTTCTTCTATCTCGGTTTTCATGCTCCCCTTTTCTCTCTAGCTGTTAGTTACTGTTTTATAGCAGTTTATTCACTGTTCATTGATTTATAAAATCTGCCTTGTATAGATACATATACTTACCTAAACTTTTAGCTATTTGTACTGTGTTTCTAGGCTGTCCCCTTGATCATGAATATATATTTGTTTCTGTTCATGTTTTGCTGTTCATTGATATATACCTATATATTTTTTTTTTTAATTTATTACTAATAGGTTTATATATTTTTTTCTTGTAGCTTTGACTGTTTCAGGAAGGACGAGATGGGAACAAGACATGCCGTATTTAAAAAGAGTTGTAGCTTGTCCATTTCACTTTATGTTGTACCAAAACTTTATATGTATTTCTGTACTGTAAAGCTTAATGTATAAATAAATTTTTCTTTTCTTTTACTGTTCACCGATGGATAGAGATAACATTTTATAGCTGTTTTCCTTATGGTGACTATGGGCACAGATTTTCTTTCCCTTGTTTTGCGACAACACATGCTGAACATGTAAATTTGCAAATGAATTTGTATTGTATACATTTTTTTCTTTTTTCTTTCTTTCTTTTATGTAGTATATTAATTCAGTTTTATTTTAATGTTCTTGTTTATGGCGTCATGTTTATTTATTTGACAAAGGTGGAGTATTCATATTTCAAGTTGTTTTATGGCGCGACCCTTTTGTGGCGCGACTTCTTTAGAGTTGATTTATTATTCTAATCTCATATAACCTTAATTAAAGTAAATTAAGTTTCAAATGACGCTACTAAATTAACACCATCGCTTAGAGCAGACTTCAAATTCCAAGGAGTATAAAATTTATACGTCCATATATATAGCTAAACAAACAAACCATACTTTGTAAATTTATCTAAAATTCTAAATCGATGTTTTAAATAATATAATATATTAAATATTCAACAGTCAAAAATACAGGTCGTTACATTCCTTCCCCCTTAAAATAATTTCGTCCTCGAAATTGCTAGGTACGAGGAATGTTCCAATTCCAATTATTCTCAAGATAATTATTATGGAATTATTTTCAAATTATAAATTATAAAATTTTCGAAGGATCCGCCAGCATCTTTGTTGCGTTGCCCGACCAAACCAATCGCGAACGCCATTCTGGGCCTAACTTCGATTCAAGAAAACAAGAATCCAAACAGGTACCCTTCCATGGTTATACACAATTCCCCAATTCACTTTTTCAACAACCACTCGACAATACCCAATCCAATTAACCAAATCAAATGACTTTGATTTCCCAACTCCACCTTTTAATCTCTGTATCCAACACTTAACCATGTTAAGTTCAGAACTCATATTCAATTATCTATTTACTTCTCTAATTCATACATCTCCATTTCAACTAAATTTTGATTTCTATTTCAAACGTTATCCATTTTCTCTTTTCTAATTCCATATGTGGAAAATTAGAGTTATATTTGATCCTTTCCAATTCATAGTCAAATTTGAATTTAATCCAAATAAATCAACCAACTCAAAATCAATCAAAACTTATTATTTTTTTTTTCTATACAAAATATAATATGGCCAAAGTTATTTCATCCGACCATTTTAACAAAACAATACTGCGTCAATTGCTAGTTTGAAATCGAACTAGTCAAATAACACAATATAAAATAATTTTATATAGAATTACAAATACGCTCTCATATATATATACTCAAACTCAATCTAGGGTGTTACTAACCCCATCTCTATTGAGTCACGCCACAGAGCCAAGGTTACTACTCAACCAATAGCTCTGATACCACTGTAACGACCCAGGGATTTTCGGCCTCGAAAATCGACATAAATACCCTTACCGTACTCTTGTCGACCTTCCAACACCGAAAACACTGGAACGTTTATAGGAAGAAATTAGAGGGTGAGATAAGAAAGATAGAAATATTAGAATAGAAGAAGAAGAAGTATCAACACAGAGTCTCACATCGCAGCGGAACAAAATATAATACAGAAATAAATCTTTACTGAAATCTTTAAAATACTTACAATATCAGAGTACAACCCATATCTGGACAGTTTTGACAACCTGTCCTCATATATACAATCACACAGCGGAATATTCTCGTCTGAACATCTTCAGCTCGTCCTTGGACTTCTCAGTAACTGATAACCTAAACCTGTACACCCCGGCTAACCCGAGCATTTAAAAAAAACACCGGGTCAGTCTGGTGAACCAGAGTGAGATAAACTCGCACAGCAATTTATGATATCACACAACTTGATTTTAAAGTTAAAAATCCTTTCGAAAGAAAAGGATAATCGTAAGACCGGTCCACACATAAACACGGACGGTTTTTACCTTACGATAACCCAAAACAGCTTTGAAACCATATACTTGTCTGATATTATAGTAATGTCTAAATACAAGTATATAACAATCTAGTGAAACGCTTGCATCTCACGCTTCACATATATATATACAACAAAATCGTGGGCACTTATTGGAGATTGGATTTCCAACTTGACAAGGTATGGGACCACCTTCCGTACGTGTATCTCTAGAGGCGAATACACAGGGTTCAACAAGAACTTCTTGCAACCCGGCCCTCACATGACCGACCACTCATTTCGCTTGAGTGTATCGAATGTATATCACCAACGGTTGGACTCAAACCACCGTTCCCGAATAGGCAGAATCGATAGAATAAGAAACAAAAGGAATTTCTCTAGATAGGTGATTATACACTCTAATGGGAGCGACCCACATAGCCATGCTGCCTGCCCGATTTTTGTCATCTTCCGGTTGATGAGGCTTGAGGCTAGAATTTCTCTTCAAACATCTGGCCACCATTCACTTTGAATGTCACATTGTCAGATCCTCTGGATATCACTAATTGACGTCCACAAAAAATACCCTAGTTGGGAGCTAACCAACTATGATACGTTTGAAGAAATCAACGTACGTGGCCCTTTGGAAATACTCTGTCAGACACTCGTCCATACAAGTCATCCAGGAACAGGATGAACCGAAGGTACTCTCCTACTGCCTCCAATACAGGAATCACCCCATGGATCAGTAGCGATCGTCCTTGCAAATTCACAGATTCCAACCACGACAGAACCCCAGTGTATCTCCGGGTCGAATCAGAGATTGTAAGTGGTTCTTCCGCTTTATGAAAACTATGGTCTTCACATGCTCCATCTCGATCATCGTCTGATCTTCAACATATTCGTATTTGTTGGTCGGAATGGTTTTCGAATATTCATTCGATCCCGGTCTTTCCATACCAACACCCGTAAGGGTCAGACTTGATAGTCGGTTATTTAACTATCAAGCAAACATCCATAAAACCATAAAACAATGAAAAAGGATCCATCGTCATAACATCCAGTGCCACTTGGCCTTTATATAAATCAATTTGAAATATCAAAATGATATATCGATTTTCTATACCAGAAATCTCACATCATTTCTATTTCTATAGAAAAATACCTTGAATTATATTCAATATCTCATTAGCTTATATTTCAAAATATTTGTTTTAAATCACCACTTGTTATCTATACTCGAGTGATTTATCCTACTTATCGTCATACCATAATTATTACAAACCCTTCCTTTGTTATTTTGATCACCATAAACTTCCCCTTCATTTCAAAACAAATTCCATTCCAAATCCTATTCTCACACTCGGAAAATATAGCCACGTTTCGCAAACCTCCTTTTATTTCCTCCATTTTGGAAACATCGCATCATATTCTTACGTCCTCTTTTTAATTCCTTTTTATATGGAATGACAATATATATATTCCTTCGAACGACGTCACATTATTATTTCTCAGAATAAATTACTTAACACCCTTCTAGTTACAACTGATGCCACCCTTCGATAATTCTGAAGTCATCCAAGTTGGGGTATTTGATTACCTCTCAGACCTTGGTTAACAACATTATTATCTGAGGATAGATATCAGGTGTAATACAAACTTGATATTCCTTTCTGATATCAAAACAAATTCCCTTGATTCAACTTGACACCATGATCAAATATTTCTATTTTAACACAACGTTTAACTCTCGTTCCATTTATAAACCTTGTTTATAAATTTCAGTCTTAAATAAAGGCTTTGCATTTTTATCTCCTTTTTCACAATCCAATATTAAGTAACATCCCCTTTTAACTTGTCGCATTCGTGTAGAACCTTTCGTTGCTTTATTCGAAAACCCGAGTTCAAATATGAACTTGTTTATAACTTCCTTTCTTCAAACTCTCCTGGTCGATTCAAACCACATTATCTTTTGGTCTATGCAAGTTAATTCCTCTTTTAAATTAATTAAAAATATAATTAATTTAAATAACTTATTTAACTGTTCTTAGGAATTAATCGAATTTTCCAACCGTTAGGTTATACTCATCCCATCTGCTTACACAAGTATTTTATCAAAACAAGTTAGTAATAACTTATGAACCTTCGAATAATAGTAATACCTTTTCTCTTTCTTCTTAAAAATTTCTTTATTCAAAATAAAATTTTTAAAGCCTAAAATAAATTTTTGTAATCCTCGAAAGGTCACACTTACAGATAGAAATCTGTATTTGTAAAACGACTGGTTTATAGACGATGTAATGCCAGCTTATTCAACCAATGTTCCTACTAGTTAACCCAACTAGATGTTGGATTTCAATTCAAGTTTAACCGATCAAATCGATTTCCAAATCGCAACTATTCCCCTTATCTGCTAATAACAACCATACATTGGCAAACAGATAACACAAACAATTCAACCATTTCAATCACGTTTATTTTTTTATAAACATGAATAATCGAGGGAAATTATTTCATTTGGGTCGTCCCAAAACAGTGGTTATTTCCTGAAATTTAACAACTGTTTAATTTCATTTGTTAAATCAACAATGTATGTATGTATGATCAGCAAACAGTCAATCACTCAAAATCAGAACACACAAAAATAAACCTAGTTTATATAAAATATAAACGAGGAGGCTGAGTGAGTTTAACTCACCTGATTTGTCGATTAACGCTGCGTTTTGATTAAACTGCTGTTTTAATTTAATCAAAAATCCCGGTCTCTCCCAATCCCGTCTGAACCAGCATCATCACGTAGTGCTTGTCTTCACGGTTCCAACGAACCCAACCGTTCGAAAATCTGATCACGTATGGTCAAGTAATCATCAAAACAAGTTTTTAAGTCAAATTCAAATTTTAAACATGGTCTTTTCTTTTAAAAATGGGCCATTACCTTAGCTCTTCAGCCCAACAGGACCCGACCCGCTCTCCATAATAACCCTAACCCGTCCTCTTTTCCATTCATTAACCCGCCGCCTTATTTTATTTCCCCAAATCAAACCCTAGCTGGAAAAGAAACAAACCCTAATCCTTCCTTTCGATCCTCATTTGCCAACCGGAGTTCGGCGTCGCACCCCCCCCCTTACGCCGCCACGCTCTGATTACCCTTCTCCCCCTTCCACTCGCTCGGCCTAAACCCCCAACACCTGTTCACCGTTGCTTCGTCGATCAACCTCAGCACCATGACGAGCGACTCAGATGGAAGCCCTCTCGAATTTAAGCTAAGTCTCCTTCTTGATTTTTAATTGCAGTAATATTTGTTTTGATTACTTTCTGATGGTTCGAACGTTTTCGATTTACTGTGATGTTCATGTGGTTATTGCCTTCGAATGGTTTGTGCGTGTATACCTGTATTTATAGTAGTGGGTTTGTGTTGGGAAAAATCACTGTCTTTCAGGGTTTGCGAATTGTTATATCTATCAAATCTGAAAATCAGATTTTAGGTTTGGCTACCCTTAGGCCATTGGGGTTTGTTCTTTACTTTTCAGATTGATTTATACAGTGATGGTTATTGATCACTGCATACTCGGTTTTGTCGAGATTTGGGCTATGCCTTGTTCATTTCAAATGCAGATATTTTAAATCTTGTGTTCAGGATTGTACATGTTTTTGAATACATCCTTACCGTGTAGATTTGTGATATAATATATATATATGTCAGCTCATTGTCTATATAATTTGTGTCTACCATATATATATATATATATATAAATATATATTTGCTGTAGATGAACATATCAAATTGTTTGGTTGTCTGTACACCCTCTGATGGTCTGGCTGTTCCTAGTTGTTCACGGCTGTTCCTACTATCCCTAGTTGTTCATTCACTATCCAAATGGGTACATGAATTTATTATATGTGTAGGTTTAGCCATACCCACATCAGCTTTGTATTGTCTGATCTATATTTTTCTGTTCCCTTGAATGAAACCAGACATGCAGTAATTTAAAATGAGTTGTTTTCTTTTGTATTTTCTTTTAGTTGTTCATTGTACTTCACTGTATTGATGTATGGTATTGTCTTGTCTTGTTGGCTGCTTCTTCTATCTCGGTTTTCATGCTCCCCTTTTCTCTCTAGCTGTTAGTTACTGTTTTATAGCAGTTTATTCACTGTTCATTGATTTATAAAATCTGCCTTGTATAGATACATATACTTACCTAAACTTTTAGCTATTTGTACTGTGTTTCTAGGCTGTCCCCTTGATCATGAATATATATTTGTTTCTGTTCATGTTTTGCTGTTCATTGATATATACCTATATATATATTTTTTTAATTTATTACTAATAGGTTTATATATTTTTTTCTTGTAGCTTTGACTGTTTCAGGAAGGACGAGATGGGAACAAGACATGCCGTATTTAAAAAGAGTTGTAGCTTGTCCATTTCACTTTATGTTGTACCAAAACTTTATATGTATTTCTGTACTGTAAAGCTTAATGTATAAATAAAATTTTCTTTTCTTTTACTGTTCACCGATGGATAGAGATAACATTTTATAGCTGTTTTCCTTATGGTGACTATGGGCACAGATTTTCTTTCCCTTGTTTTGCGACAACACATGCTGAACATGTAAATTTACAAATGAATTTGTATTGTATACATTTTTTTCTTTTTTCTTTCTTTCTTTTATGTAGTATATTAATTCAGTTTTATTTTAATGTTCTTGTTTATGGCGTCATGTTTATTTATTTGACAAAGGTGGAGTATTCATATTTCAAGTAGTTTTATGGCGCGACCCTTTTGTGGCGCGACTTCTTTAGAGTTGATTTATTATTCTAATCTCATATAACCTTAATTAAAGTAAATTAAGTTTCAAATGACGCTACTAAATTAACACCATCGCTTAGAGCAGACTTCAAATTCCAAGGAGTATAAAATTTATACGTCCATATATATAGCTAAACAAACAAACCATACTTTGTAAATTTATCTAAAATTCTAAATCGATGTTTTAAATAATATAATATATTAAATATTCAACAGTCAAAAATACAGGTCGTTACAATAAACCATTATAAACCATAATGGATTTTTATATATAAATATTGGGATTTTTAAGCAAATAAAAATCCGGATTTCCATTTAAAAATCTAGACTTGAGTTAGAAAATAAATGCGAACTCAAGTGAAGTAAAGAAGATGATTTTTGGAACAATAATCATATTTTTGATTATTGAATAGAATTAACTAAAGGAGAATTAGTTAATCGAGTTTGAACTAAAGTCGAATTTTGAAAAGCAAAATTTGGGATTGTAAATATATATTCGAAATCGAATATAGAACTTAAATTGAAATTTGAATTCAATTGATTGATAAGTAAGTGGAAATATATTCGAAACGTGTTATATTCAAATTTACAAGCGAGATAGGCAGAGAGTTAGTTAAAGAATTACTTTAACGAATTGAGTCAAACGAGTGTACGAAGTTGAAATAAATGGGACAGGTATAGACAAACAGGTGAACATGTGTAAGCAGGTTTGTTATGAAGCATATGAAGATTTAAATTTATGTGCTCGACAAAAAGGTACATGTTTAATTCATATATGAGATTTTATGCGCCGTATCGGCAAGCCGCTTGGCTTTTTCTTTTTCTTTTTGAGATTGGAAGATACCGGGAAGCTATTTGAAATTTCCCGATGCTCCCGATACAGGGGAGGTTATGGCGAATTTTTCCGGGAATTTAAGGAGTTAGAATATTTTTAAGATATTTTGATAATTTGAAATCATTGTATCGACGTATTGAATTCGATAGGGAAGTGAATATAAAAATCGAATATTGTAAAGGGATAGAGATAAGTAATTGAAGTTTTTTTCAATTGCAAATAAAGATATTTTCTAATATATAGAAAATAAAAGAAGTTGATATTTGGAAACGTTTTCCAGATGGCATAAGAGGCAAGAAGATTATTGAAAATATTTGGTTAACAAATATTGATAGAGAAAATGGAGAAGAGATTTAATTAATGAAATATTAATTAAAGGGCCCAGTGAGTTGTTTGATATGTTGATTGAACACTTGTTTTTATTCGATAGTTAAATCACAGACTATCGAAGTTTTGACCATCGTTGTCAATATGGAGAGACCGGTTGGATTATTATCCGTGAACCACTCCGTATCGGCATAAGCGTTGCGAACCAAGTATGCTGAATATATTGAAGACGGAGTAAAGTGCAAGGGCTTTTTCTATTAATAGAAATAGTGCCTTCGGTTTCGTTCAGTCCCAGAACGAACGTAAATGGACGAATGTCTGACAGAGTATTTCCAATGATCAAATGGGTTGGTCTGTATGGATATATATGGTTGCAACGGATTTATCCCTTAGCATAATATCCAGAATATTTGTGCAAACTCAACTAGTGATTAACGGATCTGACGATGTGGCATTCAAAGTGATTGTGCTATCAAGGAATGGTAAGTATTCGTAGCCTCAGGCCTCAACAACCGGGAAAGGACAAAAATCGGGCAGGCAGCATGGCTATGTGGGTCGCACCCATTAGGGTGTATAATCACCTATCTAGAGAAATTCCTTTTGTTTCTAAATCTATCGATTCTGCCCATTCGGGAAACGGTGGTTTGAGTCCAACCGTTGGTGATATACATTCGATACACTCAAGTGAAATGAGTGGTCGGTCATGTGTGGGCCGGGTTGCAAGACGTTCTTGTTGAACCCAGGTGTATTCGCCTCTAGAGATACATCATCGGAAGGTGGTCCCATACCTTGTCATGTTGGAAATCCAATCTCCAATAAGCGCCATGCGGTTTTTGATTTTATAATATATATGTGGAGCGTGAGATGCAAGCGTTCTGCTATTTGGTTATTTACTTGATGTAGACATTATTATAATATCACTGGATTTTCGTATCAAAATGTTTTGGGTTATAGTAAGGTAAAAACCGTCCGTGTTTATGTGTGGGCTGGTCTTACTATTATCTTTTCTTTGAAAAGAGTTTTGAAAGTTAAACAAGTGGTTGGAATTTACTCACACCAGTCCCATGACTGACCCAGAGTTTATTTTGTTTTGTTTTTCCCTAAACTCTTGGGTGCCCAAATTTATACGGGCAGTCAAGTGTTTCAGGCTTTTACAGATACACTTAGAGGAGCTTGAAGCTGGAGGCTTCAACGTTAGTTATTTAGAGTTACTTCCACTGAATCAAATGTTATGTGTACTCTGATGATGGTATGTATATATGTACAAAACAGATTTGTATTTCAAAGCTTATGTTATATAATATATTTTATTCGTTCCGCTGTGAGTTGTGATCTTCGTTTTTCTCCTATTCTAATATTTCTTTCTTTCTATTTCTCATCCTCTAACTTCTTTCTAATAATGAGTCGTATTTCTGTGTTATTTGGGTTGGACGTGTGGTGTATTTAGTCAACTCAGATAACTCGGATTTGCGGGCCTTTACAACTTCAGTGTGGTTCGCTAATCCCGACTAGTTTGAATTGATATTCAAAAAGGAGATTAAAGAATAAATTTAAAGAATTTATCTTTGATAAAATTAATGGGAACCTTTCCCAAAATATAAGAATATTTGAATAAAAGAATATTCTGAATTGGAATGAAGTGTATGTTGTGTTTGTGTAACACTTGTTTATTATATACGCGATTTATTCAGGAAGATCAGGTTTATCCCATTCTGAATAATTGGTTCGACATGGTGTCGAAGATTAAGACGGTGGTTGAAGACCGGAGGTCTTCACGTCGTTTGGATAATTACTGATGATCTTGATTGGGCCGTACACCCAAGAGGAGGGAATCAGTTAGTGATCGTCCAGACGTACTTCGAGATCGATGGATATGCGGGGTACTAGGTGCTTCCGGTTTCGTTCAGACCCAGAATGAACTTGTAAATGGACTGTGTGTCTGACATTGGATTTTAGTCTGTGTGATTGATTTCTATTAAATATATATCTGTTTGGCGGTGGAGAATTTATTCTCTTGCTTAACGCCCTTCTTTGAGACGTACGAGCTCACGGGTTATATATTGATGGATATCAAACGCATGGAGTGAATTGCCTGTGTGGCACGCTTAAGTGGCAATTGATCAAGGCTTCTGTTGAAAAGCAAAGTCTTGTGGTGATGATCAAAGGACTGCCTGTGTGGCACAGCTTTGTGTAACGTGAATTCGCGAGCCTCGCACCCCGGTTGTGAACCAGAAACGGGAGAGGACGTTAGGGAAGGCATGCGTTTCTTTCTAGCTAGAAGTGGCGTCAGCGGTTTTACACGCCCTGACGAGTTTGACTTATGTGGTTGTTGCTGTTGCGAGGCGCCTCGGTTATATCGGTCGATCCGGGACCGATAGAGTCATTCGTTGGCTCATTGACACCCCATAGGGTGGGAAAACGCAGTGTTCAGGCATTTTAATCCACATCGGTGGACCGACCCTGAGGATCCAAAGGCTTGTCTGCGCGCTTGCCTGAGACACGGGCTAGAGCGTATCGAATTCGGTAGAGGACTATCTTTTGCCTCGGTTCACAGACAGAAATCCAATTTCCAAATACGTGACAGTGCGGTTTTATTTGTAGAGCCTAGTATGTCGACATAGTGGTATGGGGCATTCATGCCGCCTATGATTGGTACTTATGATTTGAAATTGATTTCTTCACTTATAGCGATAATAAAAGATTTGTTTTAACGTATCAAGCATTCTTTGGCTATTATAAGGTAAAACCCTATCCTCTGGTTTGTGTTGCATTGTGTGATGGGACCTGGATCTTATAATAGCTTCATTTTTCTTTAGTTAGCATTGCGTTGTTGGTTTTATGCACTGGTATTCTTGGGAGGAAACCTGTTCCGTGTTATACGGCGTGGTCCCTTGATTTGCCTGACTTTAAAAATAAAGATTAATAACTGTTTTATTTCTCACACCAGTCCCATGACTGACCTGGAGTTTATTGTTTTAACCTAAACTCTAGGTGCACTTATTTTTGACACGGGCAGCTAGAGTTTTGGTTTTGCAGATTTATATTCACAGGATCCTGGTTTACAGCTGGAACGATATCCGGAAAGCTTTGTATCCATATATCTCTTCTAGTTGTGTATTGTATTATTTTCCGCTGCTGTGTAATGTATTGTAATCTCCGATATTTATCGAATGTAATATTCATTTATACTCTGCATATTCTTGTATTCTGATGGAATTGTTGTAATATACAATGAAATGTTCTTCCGTCTGCATTCTGTTGTGGCTTGTTCTCAAAACAATTCGTTCTTTCTCTTCTCTTCAGAGACCGGGGAAGTTCGGGTCGCTTCAAAAAATTACATTTTTCATGTAATTGAATAAAAGTAAAAGATTACATTTTTATGTAATGTTGTTTACAATAAAAAGAATTTAAATAAATAAAAATGGTTCTTTTATTTGCATCCTTTTATGCAAATATACATAGAAATATAAAATGTACTTTTATTTGCATTCTTTTATGCAAATATACATAGAAATAGAAAAATGCTCTTTTATTTGCATTCTTTTATGCAAATATATATTGAAATATAAAATATTCTTTTATTTGCATTCTCTAACGCAAATATGCATTGAAATAAGGAAAGTTATATTTTTGTTTGCTATTTTAGATGCAAACAAAACATTAGAAGTAAAACTATATTTTTATTTGAAATTTTAGATGCAAACAAACATTAGAGTTAAAATTTCTTTTTTGCAATTATAAATGTAAACTAAAACACTAGAACGAATATGACATTTTTATTTTGTATTTTAGATAAAAATAAAAATATGATTTCAAAACTTACATTTTTGCTGGTAAATTTAGTTGCAAACAAACATATGGCATGAATTAAAAGATTTTATTGTATTTGCATATTTAGATGCAAATAAATATCGTAGATAAAAGATTATATTTTCATTTGCATTCTTTGATGTAAACAAACACCGTATTTGAAAGTTGAATTTTTCATTTGCTTTCCTTGATGCAAATAAAACATGAAATTAAAAGTTGCATCTTTATTTGCATTCCTTGATGCAAATAAATCATAAATTAAAATATTACATTTTTGTTTGTATGTTAGATGCAAACAAAAAGCATAGTTTAAGAAGTTACACTTTTATTACACATTAGATGCTAATAAAAGAATGGGATTAAAAATATCATTTTTTTCTAGAGTAATAAAAAGATTATGATAAAATGAATTCATCTTTGTTGTAATTTTGTTAAATTAATTAAAGTGTTTTTATTTTCATCATAGATTATAACAAAAAGATTAGAATTAAAAAGATATATTTTTAGTGTCATCTTAGCTAAAATAATAAGAGTAATAGATAGATGAGGTTTATTTGTCCTTTTGTTGCAATACAAAAAGATACATTTTTATCAGTTAGATAGAATGAGACAAAATTATTTAATTTGTCATTTTAAAAGGTTAAGACAAATTTATTCACTTTGGTCATTTTAGAAGAATGAGGAAAATTATCCATTTTTGTGTTGCTTAAAAGAATGAAGCAGGTACATTCACCATTACCAATTTACAATAGCTGAAATACATTTGGTCACTTTTGTCAAATGTAATGGCTAAAACAAAACATCATCGTTTTGTCGACAAACAAAACTCACCACTTATATTTGTTTGTTGAATTAGATTGTTCAACAAAACAAAGTCGTCATCTTTGTTCTTTTGTTGAAATAGAATAGTAAAGTCAAAATATACATTTTGTAAAAAATATTCATTTTTGACAAACTAGATTAGTTAAAGCAAACCATATATTTTTATCAAAGTAGACAAGTTGAATCAAAATACACATTTTGGACAAATAGCTTAGTTGAACCAAAATAATTATTTCTGTTAAAAATATTTACTTTTGTTAAAAATATAATAGTCGAAACAAAAATTATCTTTGTTAATTAGATTTGAATTAAGACAAAATTTACATTTTTATCAACTGAAAGAGTTAAACACAAATAGAATTTTTGTGAAATAGGTTTATGTTACCATAGCAATATGCGTTTTGATAAAAATAAGAATCTTTAGCATAATGGAACTTCTTATACATTTTGATGAGATAGAATTTTTATGCAAATATAATAACCATTTTTATTTGCATAACATACAATAGAATTTATATGCAAATATAAAAACCATTTTCATTTGCATAGCACACCATAGAATTTATGTGCAAATATAAAATCATTTTTATTTGCAAACTTGCATTGAAATTTATATTCAATTATAAGAATCATATTATTAGTCAAAATATACATTAGAATGTATAATTGTGTTAAGGTGACATCATTATATGTTATTGCATACATTAGAATTTGTATGCAATTTAAATAAACATTTTTAGGGGTTGGGTTATACATTGAAAACATTTACAAATGTGATTATTTCTTTTCTATGTTAAAGTTAAGAATGATTACTTACAAATAAAGTATAATGTAAATTATCTTTTATTTGTCATCCACAATAATGTTATATAAATAAATTACATTCTATTATATATTAGAAATGTAAAAGAAATTATGCGAGTCAAATATATTTTATTTCGACATTAGGAATAAAATATCATTTTTGTCCATCATTATCAACATGTTGGTAGTATTCAAAATTGGTTTAATTCACTAACCAATTATTTATTTGTATGTACTGTTGTTGGCTGAAAACCCCACTCGGTTATTGGGATGATAATTGATGCACACTAGTTCCAATATTTATTCATATGTCAATCGATAGATTGACCGGCTGCGATGAGTGTTATTATTTCATTTATTGCTTACACAGTTGAGAACTTCACTTGGATGATGAATAGATAGTTTGATGATTATTTATTAATTGTTGTCATTTACATACGATGTATGAAATCCATATAACCAAAGTTATATGGTAAATGATTGAGTCGCTTTCCGATTCAGAATATCTTCTATATAAAGAATATTTTTAAACAAAGATTTTATTTTAAATAAAGGATAAATCTTTCAACTAAGATTATTGGTTTTTCAATTTATTTATTGGGAAAGGGATTTTGGGTTTATCGTGAACAATGTTTCTGAATGACATTGATTCTTTAACCCAGTTAAAAATAAGGTTTATTCCTTAATTTGGAATAATTGTAAAGTAGTGATTTTTGATATTAAAATTGAATTGGAATTTTAACTAATCTTTGAAAATCAGATTTAACAATAAATTTAAAAGATTTTATCTTTGATAAAATTGATGGGAACCTTTCCCCAATAATATGTATATTTTATTTAAAGAATATTCTGAATTGGAAAGAGGCGTTGGATGTATCCTTATAAAACTTGATTTTTAAATTAAAAAAAATACGCGAGTTATTCGGAATGACCGGGATTAACCCATTCTGAATAATTACTACGACGATTAAAAGTCGAATATGAAGACGGTGGTTGAAGACTGATGATCTTCACATCGAATGGATGAGGACTACTGATGCCTTTGATGGGAGTTGCTACCTTGAAAAGGTTCCAGTGGTAGTTGTCCGGACGTATTGTTGATCTTTCGGATATGCGAGGTATAAGGAGCCTCCGGTTCCGTTCAAACCCAGAACGGACTTGTAAATGGATGTGTGTCTGACATTGGATTTCATTCCATGCAAATTGGTTTCTATTTAATATATATCTGATGGTAGCGGAGAATTTATTCTCTTGCTTAACACCCTTCTCTGAGACGCATGAGCTCAGAGGTTATATATAAGTAGTTATCGATCGCATGGTGTGGAGTATCAATGTGGCATGCCAAGATGCAATTGATCAAGGCTTTTGTTGAAAAGCAGAGCCTTGTGGATGATGATCAAAGTATAGCCTACTTAGGCATAGCTTTGTGTATTTCATTGCCACGCGAGCCTCACACCCCGGTAGAGTCAAAAATGGAGCAAGGGAACGCAGGGAGTGCACACATTTCTTTCTAGCTAGAAGTGGTGCTTGGGTTTAACACGGCCCGACATTTTACTTATGTGGTTGATGGATTTTGACGCTTCGGATTTTTATTGACCGCAATGGCCAATTTATAGGTCTAATAGGATCGGGAAGCGTGTGTTCAGAAATTGCCAATCCAACCCATTGCACTATTGGGGGACCGGCCTTGCTGTATCCAAGTGTTAGCCAGCGTCCGAATCCTAAGACATTGCTAGAGTGTCTCGAATTGGTCAGGAGACCGTTCCTAGCCTTGACTCAAGATGGTAAGCCATTCTCCAATACGACATCCTGCGGTTTTGATTGTATACCTATATATGGCGACATAGTAGGATGGTGTACTATGCCGTCTATGATTAATACATTGTGATTGAAATTTTTTTAAAACATATATACACTAATAATAGTATCAAATCCGTTTTTATCGTATCAAGCATTTTTTACCATTATAAGATAAAACTCTATCCTCCGGCTTGCATTGCATTGTGTGATGGGACCTGAGTCTTATAATGGTTTCATTTTTCTAAAAATCATTGTGTTGTTTTAAAGATTTACTTTATTTGTGCACTGGCAATCCAATGGAGTAAACCCGTTCCGCGTTAGCGGCGTGGTCCTGTGATTAGCCTTCTTATTAGACAAGTTAAGTAAAGAATTGTCACACCAGTCCCATGACCGACCCGTAGTTTGTTTCACTTTGCAAACTCGGGTGCCCTTTTTCCACATGGGCAGTCGAGTAGCTTATTTTGCAGATATATTGAGCAGGATTATGGATCGAAGCTTAGAGCTGTGTTCAGAGCATTGGTGGTCTTCTGCTGTGATTAAATTAATTATTCTGCTGCATTATATTAATTATGTTGTAATTAAATCTACCGTTGTATTATTTATCAATGTACTCTGACACATTCTGTACTCTGATATAACATTATTATAATGTTTATAGAAGTCTGTTGTTATTTGTTCTGATGTGTTGTATTCCCAAAGTTAACGTATTCGGGTTTTGTATGGTCTTAATTGATCAAGCGGTTGATCGGGTCGGGCGGAATCCGGGTTGTTACAATTGGTATCAAAGCTTTGGTTAGCTCAAATCTTTGGGGTACAACTCGTTAGATGTAACAACCCGAAAATCTGGGCCAGTTTAAAATTTTTATTTTAGCAATTTTTGCGAATTTTGATTATTTAAAATAGATTATTTTAAATAATATCGAAGAGAAAAATGTTTTGAATTGAATTCGACGTATATATTATATACGTCGTCGTTTGAATATAAATAATTATTTATAATTATAAAAGGAATTGAAAATGGCGCGGTAGTTCGATAATTCGATTTCAAACTTCAAATGAATGTACCGGGTGCAAAATAAACCGGATTTTAGTGAAACCAAAAATAATAGAATCTAAGTGAGAATATCTTTCCAACGAATCCGAAAAATCAAGATTTCATAGCGGGAATCAAAAGATATGTCCAGTTGAAAATTCTGAATAGTCGCTATAGAATTCAGGCCCTTAAAAATGGAAATTTTGCAAACGACCTCGGATTTTGACGAAACCACTTTTGTTGGGTCCGTGGTGTAAAGTTATTGCTAGGTTCCAAATTTCATAATTTTTCGATTCAATATGTGAGCGGGGCAAAGGAAAACGCGTTTGACCAGTTTTAGTTTATTTTAATCGACTGGAAAATGGCCATTTTTCCAACGGTCTCAGAATTCGACGAAATTGGTTTTTTAGGACCGTATCGTCAATACGAAGTTAGAAAATATTTTTCTGGAATTTTTAGAGTTAGCATGTGATCCCGGTTAATTGAAATGTGCGTTCAAATTCGATATACATTGATTTATATTTTGATTTGAACGGAAACTGATCGTAACAGCCGAATCAGCTTATGATACATATCCAATTGTGTTCGGAATGGGGGTAAAACGCTAGGGACGACAGGCAGTGGGTCTTGTTTCGTGTTCGAAATAAAAAGTTGCTTTTTGAAAAATAAAATGAATTAAATATAAAATATATATATTTTCAGAAAACCTCCTCCCTCTTTCATTTGCCCTCCCCATCGAATTCGATACCAGAAGAAAAAAAAACCCTAGACAATCGAAGACCACCGCCCGTCGCCTGCCACCCCTTCCGCCGCCTCCTCCGTCCAACCTCCCCCCCCCCACCCACGCACGTTAGATCGGCCACTCCCCCCTCTGCTACTCCACTCGTGCGAAGCCCCTTCTCCCATCGAAAAACCGCAACCGCACCACCCCGAGACGCCAACCACCCCTAGCCTCCGTTCAACCTCCGCCCCCCCCTCTATCTGCGCCGCCAAACAGAAACCCCCCCAGTCGACGAACACTGTAAGTTTATTTTATTTTATTTTTATTTCTTTATTTTATTTATATTGTTTTATCCGATTTTAATTAGGGGGAAAAACCTGATTTTTAAAGTATAAAAATATAATGTTTGAAGAAGATAAAGATTTGTTTTATAACATTTAAAAAGATTTGATTTTTAATTTATAAAAAGGAATGGTTTTTAAAAAAATGTAAAAACATGATTTTTATTTTAAAGCAAAGCTATGATTTTTATCGAAGTAAAAGAAAGATTTTTATTCGTTCATTAGCTAGGAAAAAGAAGTGTTTTATAAAAGTAAAAATATGATTTTTATATATTGAATAGCAAAGTAAAAATTCGATTTTTACATATGTAGCGGCTACGGGCAACGAAGACGACAAAAAGGCGAGAACGACGAAGATTTCTATAAATGAAGTGTCGTGAAGTTGGATAGCTTTCGGTGAGAACTCCTCACTCTAAATTTCTTTTTTTCTAGTTATAAATATATACTAGGATGCAGACGGTGTTTAGTAGCACCCGACACCCGTCATCCACAGACCATGGATGGCTTGTTTGTTTAATTGCCTGGTTGTGTAGTTAGTTAGATTATTTGGTTTGATTTGAATTGTTTGGTGAGATGAAATTGATTTGATTGATGTGTGAATGGCGTGAGCCTTCACTAGACCGGGGATAAGGCTAGGCCTTGTCCCGTTTCTAGTATCGTGCCGTTATGCCGCCGAAATTTTCTAAAAATAAGTTAGCAAAATAAAGATAACATTTTATTTAATAAATGAACCGAATAGAATATTCATAGGTTGAATAAAATAGTTTGATCGTTAAAAATATAATTTTTAACGTGAATGAGAATAAATAAATATTCATTTACAAACCAGACGGTTTGTTTATGCGCACCTATTTGAAGGACATTGATTGGGATGATAAATTTTACACATCGCCCAACTGCACAAATAAAAAAACTGTGTTTGATTGCTTGAAACCCCACATGGGTATTGGGATGATATTTGACGTACACTAATCCCAATAATTAGTTGTATGTCGATCGATTGATTGACAGGCTGCTATAAGCGTTGAATATTTATATTCGATGCTTATACAGTGTAGAATGCACTTTGGATGATGGTTGATTATTGATCGTTGTTATTGTATACATGTGTTGTAGAAAATCCATATAATTAACTTTATATGGTAATTGATTGGGCCTCATTCCAGTTTTGAAAAAGAAGTATGTGAAATAGAAATATTTGAAATAGAAATATTTCAAATAGAATATTTGAAAATAGAAACATATGAAGCCGCGTTGATAGATTGACGCCATTTTGACGTGAACGATATTTATATCAATTTTATTCATTCTTCAATGAAAATTGAATAGAAATGAATTCGAATTGAAATTGAATTGAAAAACGAACTGAAATTGAATTAAAAATCAATTTGAATTGAAATCGATTTGAAATAAATTTAAAACGAATTTATATTGGAATATTCAATTTTGATTTGAAATTGAATATGAAGTTGAAACCGTTTTGAAAATGAATTTAAAACAATTTATAAAGCACGTTTTAAAAGGAAATCGACGAAGTATATATTATATATATTATATATATAATATAATGGCCTGAATAGAACGCGCCGCGCCGCGGCAGTTCGCGAATTTCGACCATTGACTTCGAACGGATATTACGGGAGATCCGACCGTCGGATTCTCCTAAAACCAGAACCGTTGGGTTCGTATCGAAAAGAGCTTTCTAATGGATATTTGAAATTAGAAATCTAACAGTTGGATTTGGAGATACGTCCAAATCAAATTTAGAAAAGGTCGTT
Organism: Allium sativum; assembly: GCA_030737875.1. Classification (NCBI taxonomy): domain Eukaryota; kingdom Viridiplantae; phylum Streptophyta; class Magnoliopsida; order Asparagales; family Amaryllidaceae; genus Allium; species Allium sativum. Next base: position 374,402,620 of record CM060921.1, read on the forward strand.
GTAAGTGCAGTTCGATGGCCGTGGATGGAAATCGACTGTACGGGCCTTGATAAAATTATTAAAAATAGTAATAATTTATGTAAAATCATAAGAAATGATTTAGAAAGAATTAGGATGAAAAACTCCATATTTAAAAAGATAAAAATAGATTTTTATCGAAATGAACTAGCTTTGAACTAGAATTAAAATTCTATTTATTTTTAAATAAATAAATTGGAATTAAAAAGGGTTTTAAAAATAACCAGAATTTCCAATGATTGCATTAGAGTGGATTTGAATCGAAATTGTCTTCGGAATATTTCGATGTTGGAATTCATGATTATACAGATGTTTTTATGGAAATTTGAAAGATATATATTTATATCGTTATTTCCAATACGACATTTGTTAATAGTAGAATTTGATATTGAATATAAGCCGATATATTTTCTATTCAGAACCTTGTATTGAATATCAAATGTGATTTGGGTTTGTCGTGAATGGTGTCCTCACTAACACTGTTCTTGAACCCAGTTGAGAAAAGATTAAATCTTTTTATTTAGATTTAATGAAGTGTACCAATTAAATAATATTTAATTGGAATTGAATTGATATTGATTTTTGGGTTTATCGTGGACAGGGTTTTAAATAACACTCGTTCTTTAACCCGATAATTAATGGAATGTGATTTTGGGTTTATCGTGAACCGTGTTTTAAATGACACTGATTCTTTAACCCAGTTAACGATTAAAACTAAGTGTAGTTTTAATGAATCTTTAATTAGATTGAAAAGATTGAGAATGGAGTATCACCAGTTTTGCTCCAGGCGATAGTTAAATCTTTAATTAGATTTGAACGTGAAATGGTAATTGAATTTACCGATAACACCGTGGTGTTAGATATGAAGTATAACCAGTTTTACTTCATGGGATGAATAGGTTGGGATTGGGAAATTAAAACAAATGACTACTTTGGTAAGGTTCGTTAATCCCGACTAGTTGAATCGAAATTCAAAAGAAGATTAAAGAATAAATTCAAGGAATTTATCTTTGATAAAATTAATGGGAACCTCTCCCTATGAATGTGAAATTTAGAAACTAACTGTCGGTTAGCCAAGCAGAATGGTTTTCTGGATATTGATCCGATGTTGGTTTCGGCCTTCGGGGTTAATATTTGGGGAATTATTCTCTTGATTAATTTACGGTTAGCGACTGATGAATTGGAATGAGGCGTATGTTGTGTTTGTGTAACACTTATTTAAAATATACGCGAGTTATTCGGGAAGACCGGGTTTATCCCATTCTGAATAACTGATACGACGATAAGTCGAAGATGAAGACGATGGTCGAAGACCGGAAGTTTTCACGTCGTTTGGGTGATTACTGAAGATCTTGATTGGGCTGTACACCCAAGAAGATGGAAACAGTTGGTGATCGTCCAAACGTACTTGGAGATCGATGGATATGCGAGGTACTAGGTGCCTCCGGTTTCGTTCAGACCCAGAACGAACTTGTAAATGGACTGTGTGTCTGACATTGGATTTTAGTCCGTGTGATTGATCTCTATTAAATATATATATCTGTTTGGCGGCGGAGAATTTATTCTCTTGCTTAACGCCCTTCTCTGGGATGTACGAGCTCAGAGGTTATATATTGATGGATGTCAAACGCATGGAGTGAATTGCCTGTGTGGCATGCCTAGGTGGCAATTGATCGAGGCTTCTGTTGAAAAGCAAAGTCTTGTAGTGATGATCAAAGCACAGCCTGTGTGGCACAGCTTTGTGTAACGTGAATTCGCGAGCCTCACACCCCGGTTGTGAACCAAAAACGGGAGAAGGACCTCAGGGAGGGCATGTGTTTCTTTCTAGCTAGGGTGGTGTCAGTGACCTACCAGCCCTGACATTTATATACTTTTCACCTGTGTGGTTGTTGCTGTTGCGAGGCGCCTCGGTTTGATCGGACGATCCGGGTCCGATGGAGTCATTCGTTGGCTCATTGACACCCCATAGGGTGGGGAGACGTAGTGTTCAGGCATAATAATCCACATCGGTGGACCGGCCTTGACGATCCAAGGAGCAGTTGCGGCTGTTCCTGAGACACGGGCTAGAGCGTCTCGAATCGGTTGAGGACTATCTTTTGCCTCGGTTCATAGACGGAAACCCAATTTCCAAATACATGACTTTGCGGTTTTATTTGTAGACCTATATATGGCGACATAGTGGCATGGGACGCTCATGTCGCCTATGATTGATACTTATGATTTGAAGTTGTTTTATACACTATGCACTTATAATAGTATCAAATGATTTGTTTTAAACGTATCAAGCATTCTTTGGCTATTATAAGGGAAAACCCTATCCCCCGGCTTGCGTTGCATTGTGTGATAGGACCTGGGTCTTATAACAGCTTCATTTTTCTTTATTTAGCATTGCGCTGTTTGTTTTATGCACTGGTATTCTTTGGAGGAAACCCGTTCCGTGTTATACGGCGTGGTCCCTTGATTTACCTAGTTCAAAAATAAAGATTAATAACTGTTTTAGTTCTCACACCAGTCACATGACTGACCTGAAGTTTATTGTTTTAACCTAAACTCTGGGTGCCCTTATTTTCGACACGGGCAGCTAGTAGTTTTGGTCTTGCAGATTTATATTCACAGGATCCTGGTTTACAGCTGGAACGATATCCGGAAAGCTTTGTATCCGTATATCTCTTCTAGTTGTGTATTGTATTATTTTCCGCTGCTATTTATGTAAATGTAATTTAAATCTCTGATATTTCTGTGTAATATTCATTTATACTCTGTATATTCTTGTAATCTGATGGAATTGTTGTAATATACAATGAAATGTTCTTCCGTCTGCGTTCTGTTTTGTCGTGTTCTCAAAACGATCAGGCGTTTCGAACGGTCTAAGCCGGTTTAGCGACTAGTTCGGATCGAGCGAAATTCCTTTTCGTCATAGTTGGTATCAGAGCTTTGGTTTACAAAGCAGAGAACAAGGCACATTAAAACCATACGAAAGAATTCATCAGATATTGGATTAGCAATATCCAATGAGAATGACTCGTTAGAGACGGGATCAGTAGTATCCTAGAACGAGTGTGAAGAGTATTTTTTTTTATGAAAACAAATTTTGTTTTAAATTTTTTTTTATTTAAATCAATTATTCTTATTTGATTATTTATTTGTATTGATTTGGACAGTCCAGTATATAAAGATTTTGCATATACGCCTTGCAAACGTGTATTTGAAGTTTTAATATACTGGATAGATATAGAATTACACTCTAATCGCCCGGAGATGATTTTGATGATGGAGCTCCATCATTAGAATTTATATTCGAGTGACGAACGTGTAATATCTATATATTTCCTATTGACTGGTGTGAGAACCAAAAATTAGATAGGGCCTATTGTTGTGATTTGGCATCAAAAACATGATTTTTGTATATGTATCAAAATTATGAATTTGAAACTCTAATTCACTAATTGATTGATGTTTGTGTTGTTTGTTTATTTGTTTGCTAATTTTTAGCCAATTAGCCTAATTGAATCACATATTGAATTATATTGAAAATTGGTCGCATTTGCTTGCATATACATATACTTACATTGAACAGGTCATAGCAAAGAGGCTAGAGCAGAGAATAAAATTTGTTTGCCCGACAAATAGGTACATGTTTACTATAATTTACTGTTTTGTTTGGGTGATGATGATTTTATGAGCCTATTGGCTAGCCGCTTGGCTTTTTCTTTTTGAGATCAGAAGGCCTGTATGGCAATTTCGGGATTTTCCCGTGGCTCCCAGTGCAGGGGAGGTTATGACGAAATTTTTCGAAAATTTAGGGTGTTAGCCAAATTTTTGAAGAATTTGAAAATTCTCAGAAATTGAAAAGTTGGAGAATGGAAGCTAGATCGAACGTAGAGTTGAATGATCAAACCACTTTCGACTTTGTTCCTTTTCGGTGACGAAAAGTTTTAAGTGGGGGAGATTGTAACAACCTGGAAATCTGGGCCAGTTTAAAATTTTTATTTTGGCAATTTTAGCGAATTTTGATTATTTAAAATAGATTATTTTAAATAATATCGAAGAGAAAAATGTTTTGAATTGAATTGATCGTATATATTATATACGTCGTCGTTTGAAAATAAATAATTGTTTATAATTATAAAAGGAATTGAAAATGGCGCGATAGTTCGATAATTCGATTTTAAACTTCAAATGAATGTACCGGGTGCAAAATAAACCGGATTTTAGTGAAACCAAAAATAATAGAATCTAAGTGAGAATATCTTTCCAACGAATCCGAAAAATCAAGATTTCATAGTGGGAATCAAAAGATATGTCCAGTTGAAAATTCTGAATAGTCGCTATAGAATTCAGGCCCTTAAAAATGGAAATTTTGCAAACGTCCTCGGATTTTGACGAAACCACTTTTGTTGGGTCTGTGGTGTAAAGTTATTGCTAGGTTCCAAATTTCATAATTTTTCGATTCAATATGTGAGCGTGGCAAAGGAAAACGCGTTTGACCAGTTTCAGTTGATTTTAATCGACTGGAAAATGGCCATTTTTCCAGCGGTCTCAGAATTCGACGAAACTTGTTTTGTTAGGACCATATCGTCAATACGAAGTTAGAAAATATTTTTTTGGAATTTTTAGAGTTAGCATGTGGTCCTGGTTAATTGAAATGTGCATTCAAATTCGATATACATTGATTTATATTTTGATTTGAACAGAAACTGATCGTAACAGCCGAATCAGCTTATGATACATATCCCATTGTGTTCGGAATGGGGGTAAAACGCTAGGGACGACAGGCGGTGGGTCTCGTTTCGTGTTCGAAATAAAAATTTGCTTTTTGAAAAATAAAATGAATTAAATATAAAATTATATATATTTTCAGAAAACCCCCTCCCTCTTTCATTTGCCCTCCCCATCGAATTCGATACCAGAAGAAAAAAAAAAGAACCCTAGACAATCGAAGACCACCGCCCGTCGCCTGCCACCCCTCGCGCCGCCTCCTCCGTCCAACCTCCGCCCCCCCCACCACCCACGCACGTTAGATCGGCCACTCCCCCCTCTGTTGCTCCACTCGTGCGAAGCCCCTTATCCCATCGAAAAACCGCAACCGCACCACCCCAAGACGCCGACCACCCCTAGCCTCCGTTCAACCTCCGCCCCCCCCTCCAGCTCCGCTGCCAAACAGAAACCCCCCCCCCCCCAAGTCGACGAACACTGTAAGTTTATTTTATTTTATTTTTGTTTCTTTATTTTATTTATATTGTTTTATCGGATTTTAATTAGGGGGGAAAACCTGATTTTTAAAGTATAAAAATATAATGTTTGAAGAAGATAAAGATTTTTTTTATAACATTTAAAAAGATTTGATTTTTTATTTATAAAAAGGAATGGTTTTTAAAAAAATGTAAAAACATGATTTTTATTTTAAAGCAAAGCTATGATTTTTATTGAAGTAAAAGAAAGATTTTTATTCGTTCATTAGCTAGGAAAAAGAAGTGTTTTTTAAAAGTAAAAATATGATTTTTATATATTGAATAGCAAAGTAAAAATTTGATTTTTACATATGTAGCGGCTACGGGCAACGAAGACGACAAAAAGGCGAGAATGACGAAGATTTCTATAAATGAAGTGTCGTGAAGTTGGATAGCTTTCGGTGAGAACTCCTCACTCTAAATTTCTTTTTTTCTAGTTATAAATATATACTAGGATGCATACGGTGTTTAGTAGCACCCGTCATCCACAGACCATGGATGACTTGTTTGTTTAATTGTCTGGTTGTGTAGTTGGTTAGATTATTTGGTTTGATTTGAATTGTTTGGTGAGATGAAATTGATTTGATTGATGTGTGAATGGCGTGGGCCTTCACTAGACCAGGGATAAGGCTAAGCCTTGTCCCGTTTCTAGTATCGTGCCGTTATGCCGCCGAAATTTTCTAAAAATAAGTTAGAAAAATAAAGATAACATTTTATTTAATAAATGAACCGAATAGAATATTCATAGGTTGAATAAAATAGTTTGATCGTTAAAAATATAATTTTTAACGTGAATGAGAATAAATAAATATTCATTTACAAACCAGACGGTTTGTTTATGCACACCTATTTGAAGGACATTGATTGGGACGATAAATTTTACACATCGCCCAACTGCACAAATAAAAAAACTGTGTTTGATTGCTTGAAACCCCACACGGGTATTGGGATGATATTTGACGTACACTAATCCCAATAATTAGTTGTATGTCGATCGATTGATTGACAGGCTGCTATAAGCGTCGAATATTTATATTCGATGCTTATACAGTGTAGAATGCACTTTGGATGATGGTTGATTATTCATCGTTGTTATTGTATACATGTGTTGTAGAAAATCCATATAATTAACTCTATATGGTAATTGATTGGGCCTCATTCCAGTTTCGAAAAAGAAGTATGTGAAATAGAAATATTTGAAATAGAATATTTGAAAATAGAAACGTATGAAGCCGCGTTGATAGATTGACACCATTTTGACGTGAACAAAATTTATATCGATTTTATTCATTCTTCAATGAAAATTGAATAGAAATGAATTCGAATTGAAATTGAATTGAAAAACGAACTGAAATTGAATTAAAAGTCAATTTGAATTGAAATCGATTTGAAATAAATTTAAAACGAATTTATATTGGAATATTCAATTTTGATTTGAAATTGAATATGAAGTTGAAACCGTTTTGAAAATGAATTTAAAACGATTTATAAAGCACGTTTTAAAAGGAAATCGACGAAGTATATATTATATATATATATAATATAATGGCCTGAATAGAACGCGCCGCGCCGCGGCAGTTCGCGAATTTCGACCATTGACTTCGAACGGATATTACGGGAGATCCGACCGTCGGATTCTCCTAAAACCGGAACCGTTGGGTTCGTATCGAAAAGAGCTTTCTAATGGATATTTGAAATTAGAAATCTAACGCTTGGATTTGGAGATACGTCCAAATCAAATTTAGAAAAGGTCGTTGTAAGTGCAGTTCGATGGCCGTGGATGGAAATCGACTGTACGGGCCTTGATAAAATTATTAAAAATAGTAATAATTTGTGTAAAATCATAAGAAATGATTTAGAAAGAATTGGGATGAAAAACTCCATATTTGAAAAGATAAAAATAGATTTTTATCGAAATGAACTAGCTTTGAACTAGAATTAAAATTCTATTTATTTTTAAATAAATAAATTGGATTTAAAAAGGGTTTTAAAAATAACCAGAATTTCCAATGATTGCATTGGAGTGGATTTGAATCGAAATTGTCTTCGGAATATTTCGATGTTGGAATTCGTGATTATACAGATGTTGTTATGGAAATTTGAAAGATATATATTTATATCGTTATTTCCAATACGACATTTGTTGATCGTAGAATTTGATATTGAATATAAGCCGATATATTTTCTATTCAGAACCTTGTATTGAATATCAAATGTGATTTGGGTTTGTCGTGAATGGTGTCTTCACTAACACTGTTCTTGAACCTAGTTGAGAAAAGATTAAATCTTTTTATTTAGATTTAATGAAGTGTACCAATTAAATAATATTTAATTGGAATTGAATTGATATTGATTTTTGGGTTTATCGTGGACAGGGTTTTAAATAACACTCGTTCTTTAACACGATAATTAATGGAATGTGATTTTGGGTTTATCGTGAACCGTGTTTTAAATGACACTGATTCTTTAACCCAGTTAACGATTAAAACTAAGTGGAGTTTTAGTGAATCTTTAATTAGATTGAAAAGATTGAGAATGGAGTATCACCAGTTTTGCTCCAGTCGACAGTTAAATCTTTAATTAGATTTGAACGTGAAATGGTAATTGAATTTACCGATAACACCATGGTGTTAGATATGAAGTATAACCAGTTTTACTTCATGGGATGAATAGGTTGGGATTGGGAAATTAAAACAAATGACTACTTCGGTAAGGTTCGTTAATCCCGACTAGTTGAATCGAAATTCAAAAGAAGATTAAAGAATAAATTCAAGGAATTTATCTTTGATAAAATTAATGGGAACCTCTCCCTATGAATGTGAAATTTAGAAACTAACTGTCGGTTAGCCAAGCAGAATGGTTTTCTGGATATTGATCTGATGTTGGTTTCGGCCTTCGGGGTTGATATTTGGGGAATTATTCTCTTGATTAATTTACGGTTAGCGACTGATGAATTGGAATGAGGCGTATGTTGTGTTTGTGTAACACTTATTTAAAATATACGCGAGTTATTCGGGAAGACCGGGTTTATCCCATTCTGAATAACTGATACGACGATAAGTCGAAGATGAAGACGATGGTCGAAGACCGGAAGTTTTCACGTCGTTTGGGTGATTACTGAAGATCTTGATTGGGCTGTACACCCAAGAAGATGGAAACAGTTGGTGATCGTCCAAACGTACTTGGAGATCGATGGATATGCGAGGTACTAGGTGCCTCCGGTTTCGTTCAGACCCAGAACGAACTTGTAAATGGACTGTGTGTCTGACATTGGATTTTAGTCCGTGTGATTGATCTCTATTAAATATATATATCTGTTTGGCGGCGGAGAATTTATTCTCTTGCTTAACGCCCTTCTCTGAGACGTATTAGCTCAGAGGTTATATATTGATAGATATCAAACGCATGGAGTGAATTGCCTGTGTAGCATGCCTAAGTGGCAATTGATCGAGGCTTCTGTTGAAAAGCAAAGTCTTGTGGTGATGATCAAAACACAGCCTGTGTGGCACAGCTTTGTGTAACGTGAATTCGCGAGCCTCACACCCCGGTTGTGAACCAAAAACGAGAGAAGGACCTCAGGGAGGGCATGCGTTTCTTTCTAGCTAGGGTGGTGTCAGTGACCTACCAGCCCTGACATTTATATACTTTTCACCTGTGTGGTTGTTGCTGTTGCGAGGCGCCTCGGTTTGATCGGACGATCCGGGTCCGATGGAGTCATTCGTTGGCTCATTGACACCCCATAGGGTGGGGAGACGTAGTGTTCAGGCATAATAATCCACATCGGTGGACCAGCCTTGACGATCCAAGGGGCAGTTGCGGCTGTTCCTGAGACACGGGCTAGAGCGTCTCGAATCGGTTGAGGACTATCTTTTGCCTCGGTTCATAGACGGAAACCCAATTTCCAAATACGTGACTTTGCGGTTTTATTTGTAAACCTATATATGGCGACATAGTGGCATGGGACGCTCATGTCGCCTATGATTGATACTTATGATTTGAAGTTGCTTTATACACTATGCACTTATAATAGTATCAAATGATTTGTTTTAAACGTATCAAGCATTCTTTGGCTGTTATAAGGGAAAACCCTATCCCCCGGCTTGCGTTGCATTGTGTGATAGGACCTGGGTCTTATAACAGCTTCATTTTTCTTTATTTAGCATTGCGTTGTTTGTTTTATGCACTGGTATTCTTGGGAGGAAACCCGTTCCGTGTTATACGGCGTGGTCCCTTGATTTACCTAATTCAAAAATAAAGATTAATAACTGATTTAGTTCTCACACCAGTCACATGACTGACCTGGAGTTTATTGTTTTAACCTAAACTCTGGGTGCCCTTATTTTCGACACGGGCAGCTAGTAGTTTTGGTTTTGCAGATTTATATTCACAGGATCCTGGTTTACAGCTGGAACGATATCCGGAAAGCTTTGTATCCGTATATCTTTTCTAGTTGTGTACTGTATTATTTTCCGCTGCTATGTATGTAAATGTAATTTAAATCTCTGATATTTCTGTGTAATATTCATTTATACTCTGTATATTCTTGTAATCTGATGGAATTGTTGTAATATACAATAAAATGTTCTTCCGTCTGCGTTCTGTTTTGTCGTGTTCTCAAAACGATCAGGCGTTTCGAACGGTCTAAGCCGGTTTAACGACTGGTTCGGATCGAGCGAAATTCCTTTTCGTCACATTAGAACTGAACAAAAGACTCATCGGAGATTGGATTAGTAATATCCAATAAGAATAACTCGTTAGAGATGGGATCGGTAGTATCGTAGAACGAGTGTAAAGAGTATTAATTTTTAAAATAAAAATGCAAACAAATTTAATTTTGAAAATTTAAAATCTTATTATACATATTTGAATATATTATTTTATTTTATTTTGGACAATAGAGTATATAAAGATTTTGCATATATGCCTAGCTAGCGTGTATTCGAAACCTCAAATATACTAGATAAATATAGAAGCACACTTTAGTCGCCCAGAGATGTTCTGATGGTGGTTCGAAACATCATCAGAATTTATGTTCGAGCTTCGAAAGTGGTATATCTATATATTTCCATTGACTGGTGTGAGAACCAAAACTAGATAGGGTCTATAACTGTGATTTGCACTAAAAATATGATTTTTGGCCATATATAAAAGTTATATATATCGGAAAAATTAATCACCTAATTGATTGTTGGTTGTGATGTTTGATAATTAGTTTAACTAGTTAAAATATTGGAATGATAATTAATTCAACCAATATATAAAAGAAAGATAAATTTAACTAAATCCAATTTAATATTGAACTGAGCTGAAAATTGATTAAAATTAAAAGTTGAGTTGGTTAATTAAACGACTTTTAGCATCGTTCCTTTTCGAGGACGAAAAGATTTTAAGTGGGGGAGATTGTAACAACCCGCAAATTTTGAACCAATTTAAAATTTTTATTTTAGAAATTTTAATAGTAAAAATAATTTATTTTAAATAATAACAACGAGAAAATTTATTTAAATCAAAGTTAGAACGAAAATTTTAATTTGAATTATAAAAGGAGTTAGAAATAACACGGTAGTTTGAAAAGTCAAACTTGAACTTTGACCGGATATACAAGATGAAAAATAAAACGGATTTTAGTGAAACCAAAAATATTAGAATCTATTTAAAATATCTTTCCAACGAATCTGAAAAATCGAAATTTCATAGCGGGAATCAAAAGTTATGCCCAGTTTAAAATTCAGAATAGTCGATGTAGAATATTTTTTTTTAATATTAAAAATAGTCATTTTACAAACAACCTCCATTTTCGATGAAACCACTTTTGTTGGAACCGGAATGTCAAATTATTGTTAAGTTTAATTTTCCATAATTTTTAGAATTTATATGTGAGCACAGTAAATATAAACGTGTATTGTCAATTTTAATCAACTTGAAAATGGTCATTTTTCAAACGGTCTCCGAATTCAACAAAATTAATTTTATTAGGACCGTATCGTCAAAACATAGCTAAAAATATTTTTTGGGATTTTTCGGAGTTAACTTGTGCCCTTGGTGAATTTATTTGTACGGTTGAATTAAAAATAAAAGTAAATATTTTAAATTAAAGAAAACCGGGTCAAAGCAGTTGTTTGGGCCTGCAGGACATACCAGATGAGTCCGGAATGGGGGTAAATAGGTAGGAACGACAGTCTTGGGCTGAAATCGGACAAAGCTGATAATTGGGCCTTAATTGGGTAATTAACTAATTAATTAATATAAATATTCACTAAACGACAAAACCCCTAACCCTAATCTATTTGCTCCAGCCGCCACTTGAAATTTCCATGGCCTAGAATGGCCGATTTTTCGTTCCTTAATTTCTCCTAATCCACAAAGAATTAACACCTCATTCTTTAGACAATATTGGAGAGATTTTCGAGACCTTCATTTCCATATGAATATGATTGATTTCATGAAGTAAAATGCCCAAATTTCACCTCCAAACCCGTCACCTTAATGGACCCGCTGCACCCACCATGGCCCACCGTGGCCACCACCCTCTCCGGCGCACAAAGCCTTTCCCTCCCTCTTCGATTTGCCACCTTCCGTTCAACTTCTAATTTCACAAGTTTCGAGAAAAGTGGAAACCTAATTTTGAACTCTATGGGTTTAATGAATGGCTTGGAACGTCGATTTGAGGAAGATGAGGAAGGTTGACTTTTTAAACTTTGACCAATCAATTTAATTAATTCAAATATTGTCCAATCTTAATTAAACCATATCTTGCTCGTACGGACTCGGATTCGAACGATTTCAGGTGCGCCGCGATCGTGACACCGAGATCTTCGCGATGAAACTGACTAGACTTGATTCGGAGAAAGTTGAATTTTTGACAAATTTTGGATCTGAACAGCGCAGAACTCAATAACGATGTGAGATTTCTATTTTTAAAATTATATTTTATTCCTTGTGGTTTAAATCTCATATGTATGTATTTGTTTAATTGAATCTGTGATTATAGTATTTAAAATTGTATTGGTTGTTGATGGTGTCTGTTTGTACTATTCGTGTGTGATAGATCTGGTTTTGTAAAACCAGAATTCCCCCTTTTAATTTAATCTAAGCCGTAGATCTGAATTCTATTCTGAATCCATGTATGAAAAATATTCGTTGTGTTTGTAAACATTAAAAGATTGTAACTTTATTTGTTTTTAAAATAAATTCTTTCATTTTGTTGGTTTTAAATAAAAATAAATCACTTGTGTTTATAAATGAAAAAAGTCACTTTTGTGGGTAAATGAATAAAATTCACTTTTGTTTGTAAATAAAAGTATTTACTTATGTTTATAAAAGAAAAAAGATATCATTTTGTCTTTGTTTTGAACATGTAAAAAATTATCATTTTGTCTTTGTTTTGAAAATGTAAAAAAATATCATTTTGTCTTTGTTTTGAAAATGTAAAAAAAATATCATTTTGTCTTTGTTTTGAAAATGTAAAAACATATCATTTTGTCTTTGTTTTGAAAATGTAAAAACATATCATTTTGTCTTTGTTTTGAAAATGTAAAAAGATACCATTTTGTCTTTGTTTTGAAAATGTAAAAAAATATCATTTTGTTTTTGTTCTGAAAATGTAAAAAGATATCATTTTGTTTTGTTTTGAAAATGTAAAAAGATATCATTTGTCTTTGTTTTGAAAATGTAAAAAGATATCATTTTGTCTTTGTTTTGAAAATGTAAAAAGATATCATTTTTGTTAAAAAGAGAAGAATGATTTTCACAGTCATTTTGTTAAGAATGAAAATATTCATGGAACTTGTAAAATGAAATTGACATTCTTTTGCACCGTCAATTGTTAAAATGAAATTGATATTATTTTGCACCGTCATTTGTTAGAAATGCAATGACAATTTTTACACCGTTATGTGTTAATTTAGAAATTGACATTATGTTACACCGTTATGTGATAATGCAGAAATGATCATTTTGCACCGTCATGTGTTGATAGTGGAATGAATATTTTCACCATCAAGTTTGTTATAAAAGAAAGAAAACATTTTTAATGTGAATAAGATTAAAGAAATGAAAGTTACATTTTTAATGTACTTAGATTTAAAAGTAAAAATTGCATTTTTCATGTAATTGAATAAAAGTAAAAGATTACATTTTTATGTAATGTTGTTTACAATGAAAAGAATTTAAATAAATAAAGATGGTTCTTTTATTTGCATCCTTTTATGCAAATATACATAGAAATATAAAATGTACTTTTATTTGCATTCTTTTATGCAAATATACATAGAAATAGAAAAATGCTCTTTTATTTGCATTCTTTTATGCAAATATATATTGAAATATAACATATTCTTTTATTTGCATTCTCTAACGCAAATATGCATTAAAATAAGGAAAGCTATATTTTTGTTTTCTATTTTACATGCAAACAAAACATTAGAAGTAAAACTATATTTTTATTTGAAATTTTAGATGCAAACAAACATTAGAGTTAAAATTTCATTTTTGCAATTATAAATGCAAACAAAAACACTGGAATGAATATGACATTTTTATTTTGTATTTTAGATAAAAATAAAAATACGATTTCAAAAGTTACATTTTTGCTGTTAAATTTAGTTGCAAACAAACATAAGGCATGAATTAAAAGATTTTAGTGTATTTGCATATTTAGATGCAAATAAATATCGTAGTTAAAAGATTATATTTTCATTTGCATTCTTTGATGCAAACAAACACCGTATTTGAAAGTTGAATTTTTCATTTGCCTTCCTTGATGCAAATAAAATATGAAATTAAAAGTTGTATCTTTACTTGCATTTCTTGATGCAAATAAATCATAAATTAAAGTATTACATTTTTATTTACATGTTAGATGCAAATAAAAAGCATAGTTTAAGAAGTTACACTTTTATTACATATTAGATGCTAACAAAAGAATGAGATTAAAAATATCATTTTTTTCTAGAGTAAATAAAAAGTTTACGATAAAATGAATTCATCTTTGTTATAATTTTGTTAAATTAATTAAAGTGTTTTTATTTTCATCATAGATTATAACAAAAAGATTAAAATTAAAAAGACATATTTTTAGTGTCATCTTAGCTAAAATAATAAGAGTAATAGATAGATGAGATTTATTTGTCCTTTTGTTGCAATACAAAAATATACATTTTTATCATTTAAATAGAATGAGACAAAATTATTTAATTTGTCATTTTAAAAGGTTAAGACAAATGTATTCACTTTGGTCATTTTAGAAGAATGAGGCAAATTATCCATTTTTGTGTTGCTAAAAAGAATAAAGCAGAAACATTCACCATTACCAATTTACAATAGCTGAAATACATTTGGTCACTTTTGTCAAATGTAATGGCTAAAACAAAACATCATCATTTTGTCGACAAACAAAACTCACCACTTATATTTGTTTGTTGAATTAGATTTGTCAATAAAACAAAGTCGTCATCTTTGTTGTTTTGTTGAAATAGAGTAGTTAAGTCAAATATACATTTTTCAAAAATATTCATTTTTGGCAAAATAGATTAGTTAAAGAAAACCATATATTTTTGTTAATATATATACTCTTGTCAAAGTAGACAAGTTGAATCAAAATACCCATTTTGGACAAATAGCTTAGTTGAATCAAAATAATTATTTCTGTTAAAAATATTTACTTTTGTTAAAAATATAATAGTCGAAACAAAAATTACCTCTGTTAATTATATTTTAATTAAGACAAAATTTACATTTTTGTCAACTGAAAGAATTAAACACAAATGGAATTTTTGTAAAATAGGTTTATGTTACCATAGCAATACCCATTTTGATAAAAATAAGAATTGTCAGCATAATGGAACTTCTTATACATTTTGGTGAGATAGAATTTTTATGCAAATATAATAACCATTTTTATTTGCATAGCATACAATAGAATTTATATGCAAATATAAAAACCATTTTTATTTGCATAGCACACCATAGAATTTATATGCAAATTTAAAAATCATTTTTATTTGCCAACTTGCATTGAAATTTATATTCAATTATAAGAATCATATTATTGGTCAAAATATACATTAGAATGAATAATTGTGTTAAGGTGACATCATTATATGTTATTGCATACATTAGAATTTGTATGCAATTTAAATAAACATTTTTAGGGGTTGGGTTATACATTGAAAACATATACAAATGTGATTATTTCTTTTCTGTGTTAAAGTTAAGAATGATTACTTACAAATAAAGTATAATGTAAATTATCTTTTATTTGTCATCCACAATAATGTTGTATAAATAAATTACATTCTATTATATATTAGAAATGTAAAAGAAATTATGCGAGTCAAATATATTTTATTTCGACATTAGGAATAAAATATCATTTTTGTCCATCATTATCAACATGTTGGTAGTATTCAAAATTGGTTAAATTCAATAACTAATTATTTATTTATATGTACTGTTGTTGGCTGAAAACCCCACTCGGGTATTGGGATGATAATTGATATACACTAGTCCCAATATTTATTCATATGTAAATCTATAGATTGACAGGCTGCGATGAGCGTTATTATTTCATTTAATGCTCACACAGTTGAGAACTTCACTCGGATGTTGAATGGATGGTTTGGTGATTATTTATCAATTGTTGTCATTTACATACGATGTATGAAATCCATATAACCAAAGTTATATGGTAAATGATTGAGTCGCTTTCCGATTCAGAATATCTTCTATATAAAGAATATTTTTAAACAAAGAATTTCTTTTAAATAAAGGATAAATCTTTCAACTAAGATTATTGGTATTTCAATTTATTTATTGGGAAAGGGATTTTGGGTTTATCGTGAACAATGTTTTTGAATGACATTGATTCTTTAACCCAGTTAAAAATAAGGTTTATTCCTTAAATTGGAATAATTGCAAAGTAGTGATTTTTGATATTAAAACTGAATCGGAATTTTAACAAATCTTTGAAAATAAGATTTAAGAATAAATTTAAAAGATTTTATCTTTGATAAAATTAATGGGAACTTTTCCCTAATAATACGAATATTTTATTTAAAAAATATTCTGAATTGGAAAGAGGCGTTGGATGTATCCTTATAACACTTGATTTTTAAATTAAAAAAAATACGTGAGTTATTCGGAATGACTGGGTTTAACCCATTCTGAATAATTACTACGACGATTAAAAGTCGAAGATGAAGACGGTGGTTGAAGACTAACGATCTTCATATCGAATGGATAAGGACTACTGATGCCTTTGATGGGAGTTTCTACCTTGAAAAGGTTCCGGTGGTAGTTGTCCGGACGTATTGTTGATCGTTCGGATATGTGAGGTATAAGGTGCCTCCGGTTTCGTTCAGACCCAGAACGAACTTGTAAATGAATGTGTGTCTGACATTGGATATCATTCCATGTAAATCAGTTTCTATTTAATATATATCTGATGGTGGGGGAGAATTTATTCTCTTGCTTAACACCCTTCTCTAAGACGCATGAGCTTAGAGGTTATATATTAGTAGTTATCGATCGCATGGTGTGGACTGTCAATGTGGCTTGCCAAGATGCAATTGATCAAGGATTTTGTTGAAAAGCTGAGCCTTGTGGATGATGATCAAAGCATAGCCTACTTAGGCATGGCTTTGTGTATTTCGTTGCCTCGCACGCCTCACACCCCGGTATTGTCAAAAACGGAGCAAGGGAACATAGGGAATGCACACGTTTCTTTCTAGCTAGAAGTGGTGTTTGGGTTTAACACGGCCCGACATTTTACTTATGTGGTTGATGGATTTTGAGGCGCCTCGGATTTTTATTGGCCGCAATGGCCAATTTATAGGTCCAATAGGATCGGGAAGCGTGTGTTTAGGAATTGCCAATCCAAACCATTGCACTATAGGGGGACCTGCTCTGCTGTATCCAAGGGTTCGCCAGCATCCGAATCCTGAGACATTACTGGAGTGTCTCGAATCGGTCAGGAGATCATTCCTAGCCTTGACTCATGATGGTAACCCAATTTCCAATACGACATCCGCGGTTTTGATTGTATACCTATATATGGCGACACAGTAGGATGTGGTAGTATGCCGTCTATGATTAATACATTATGATTGAAATGTTTTTAAAACATATATACACTAATGATAGTATCAAATCCGTTTTTATCGTATCAAGCATTTTTGACCATTACAAGGTAAAACTCTATCCTCCGGCTTGCGTTGCATTGTGTAATGGGACCTGAGTCTTATAATGGTTTCATTTTTCTAAAAAGCATTGCGTTGTTTTAACGATTTACTTTATTTATGCACTGGCAATCCAATGGATTAAACCCGTTCCGCGTTAGCGGCGTGGTCCTGTGATTAGCCTTCTTATTAGATAAGTTAAGTAAAGATTTCTAACACCAGTCCCGTGACTGACCCGTAGTTTGTTTCACTTTGCAAACTCAGGTGCCCTCTTTTTCACACGGGTAGTCGAGTAGCTTATTTTCAGATATATTGAGCAGGATTCTGGATCGAAACTTAGATCTACGTCCAGAGCATTGATGATCTTCCGCTGTGATTAAATTAATTATTCCGCTGCATTATAATAATTATGTTGTAATTAAATCTTACGCTGTATTATTTATCAATGTACTCTGATATATTTTATACTCTGATGTAACATTATTATAATGTTTATAAAAGTCTGTTGTTATTTGCTCTGATGTGTTGTATTCCCAAAGTTAACGTATTCGGTTTTGTACGGTCTTGGTCGATCAAGCGGTTGATCGGGTCGGGCGGAATCCGGGTCGTTACAAATACCCTATAATGTGCTGCTCCAGGGTTCCTAACGAGTTTTCTCCCCCATTTCCAAGTGAATTTATGTCCAGAGTATGTCTTGCTATGCGAAGCGGGTTAGGTATAGTTCCAGTTTTAATGGGCTTACTATGCACTGGTGTTAGATCTTCTGGTCTGCCTGGTACTGGTTCCGACTTGTACGAGTCTGGAAGAATTGGTTTCGACGCGGAGACATTTTGGCAGTAGCAACTTCTCTTGCCTTGTCTTGTTTTCACGACTCACCACTAAGCATATGGTATGTATTTGTTTTCTTTTCTACTGATGGAATCTATGCTTTATCTTTTTTCGGTGAGCCAACGGTGATTGCTTTGCATTTCCATTTTGTTTTCTGGTTGTTTTGGAATAGTATGTGGTGACTGATATTCAATGTTGGTTGGGGTGTTCGCCTTGTTGTTATTTAATTTATTGGAATTTGTGTTGCCTAGCGTGAAGGATCAGTAGTTCTTTGGGTTATTATTTTGGGAGTTAGGCATGGAATTTTGCACGCAAGGTTGTCTATGACATTACTGGGTTATTGCCAGTGTTTGTCGTTTCCATTCAAACTATTGGCAACTCCTGGTGATGTTTTTGATGCAAGTGGTAAGGTCTTTGGTCCTTACCTATTATGATGTGATGGAGAGATGCTTCTAGCTTTATCAAGTGTGGTTCTCAAGTAAATGTGCTGCTTTAGGACTTATCATGTGAGCCATCCCTGAAGTCACTTGTAGATTTTGTCCTTGCTGCCTTGGATATTGTTTGTAGCTGTTTTGCTTTTGGGATATTTCGAATTCCTGTTCCAACGGCTACATTGTTTGAAAGCCTTGCGTAGTACTTATATTATAGTGATCTCGTGTTCTACGCAGTGAATGGTATTATACTTATATAACTTTATGTATAGTGTTATTTTGTAATTCGAAATGTAAAAACTTCTCTATGAAGTATGTAATGAGTTTCCTCTCTACGTGGAGTGATCGTCATTTTTGTAGTCTAGATTTAGGGTCCATATCCGGTACTGTAACCTCGTTAGAATCATGGTGGACGACCCACCTTGAAAACCATGGTCCTACGTCCACCTTAAAAACCATGTATAGTAGACTGGTAATTGGCTAATCTCCCGGAACTATTGTAATTATTATTTGTTATAATAATAAATGTTTGTAGTCACTTTAAAAAACCGGTCGGCATTGCCAAAAAAAATACAATTAAATTGATAATCTAAAGCTTCAAGTAATTAACTCCAAATTTAAGTTGGTAATTTTGAATATGATTATAACCTATTTAATTTTAAGTAATAACCTACATAGTATACAAAAAAATTTATTGATCCTATTGATGCAATTTTAGTTTGCTGGAAATGATTAGGAAGACCTGGATGACTTGAGCCAACATGAGGAAATAATATATTATAGAGGCATAAACCAAAGCATTTCAGATAAAACTATACATGTAAAGTTAGTAGAATAACACAATCTAGGTTGATGACACTAGAAATTAGGCAAATGATATGATACCATGCATATGGTGGTAGTAAATATAACGAGGGAATATAAACAATCTTTACAGCTTGATGATATTTATTTATTTATTTTTAAAATTACTAACGCATGACAATAACTACTTGAAAATGGAATAAACATGAACAATTTTGAAATAAAATGATGTTATTAGGCATTCAAAGGAAAATCTCATATGGAGGGGGAAATCAGTTTGATTAGGTTCAAACTTAGTATATACTAAACTTATAACAATGCTTGTTTAATTTTTTTTCCATATAAAGCATGAGAGTTATGATCTAAAAGTGGAAAAGATAAACCATTCTTAATCTTAAAGGGAAGTAGAATTACAAAATTAGTTCCAACTCAAACATAGAAATTTTATTTACAATTTCAAACCTAGAGCACAAAAATTAGTAGAAATAAACACATCTTTATTACCTTTCTTTCAATACAATTATCTTACATATGCTTCTTTTCATTGTTTATTCAAAAAAGTAGGTAGATGTTATTTATTAAAAGATATTACCTCCAGGATATAAATGCATATGTTGATATGAAAGGAAACCATTAATGGACAAAGCTGGAACGAAAGTATTGAAATAATGAGTTATGAAAAGAAACATAAGAAAATTAGTAAATAATTATATCCTCATTTAACATGGTTGTATTCTCAAGAATGGTTAATTCTCTCACTAATTTCATTTAGATCCACATTAACCACTTTAATAGACTCTTTCATTTTCACCATCAGAGTCACTTCAATGAATATCCTTAGTAAAAAAAATTTGAATGAACAACCCAAATTCTGTGTTTATCTACATCAAAAATAAAAATTATTGACGAAGTTTTCCCCTTGGTAATGCTAATATAACAAAATAAAGTAACATAACAATTTTAACTTGTAATAGTCTGATATTCACATGGCTCATGAAACAACCCGGAAATTCTGAGCCAATTTAAAATTTTTATTTTGGCAATTTTAGTGAATTTTGAATATTTAAAATGAATTATTTTACATAATAACGACGAGAAATATATTTTGAATAGAATTAGAATGTATATATTCATATAGATCGTCGTTAGGATATAAATATTTTATTTTAAATATAAAAGGAATTGAAAATGGCGCGGTAGTTCGATAATTCGATTTCAAATTTCAAATGAATGTACCAGGTGCAAAATAAACCAGATTTTAGCAAAACAAAAAATATTAGAATCTAATTGAGAATATCTTTCCAACGAATCCGAAAAATTGAAATTTCATGGTGGGGATAAAAAGTTATGTCCAGTTGAAAATTCAGAATAGTCGCTATGGAATTCTAGCCCTTAAAAATGGAAATTTTGCAAACGACCTCGGTTTTCGACGAAACCACTTCTATTGGATCCGTGATGTCAAGATATTGCTAGATTCCAAAATTCGTAATTTTTCGAATCAATATGTGAGCGTGGCAAAGGAAAACATGTTTGACCAGTTTTAGTTGATTTTAATCGACTAGAAAATGGCTATTTTTCAAACGGTCTTAGAATTTGACGAAATCAGTTTTGTTAGGACCGTATCGTCAATATGAAGCTAGAAATAATTTTTCTAGAATTTTTAGAGTTCGTATATGGCCCGGTAAATTGAAATGTGTGTTCAAATTCAATATATAGATTTATATTATGATTTTGACGGAAACTGGTCGAAACGATCGAATTGTGTTCGGAATGGGGTAATTAGCTATGGACGACAGTCGGTGGGAGGCCTGCTATGCCAAAAGCGAGAGAAACCCCATCCCTCTCTTTCCCTTTTGCGCCCCATGTCCCTCTCATGTGGCGGCATGGGGACGTAAAAAGTGGGATCCTACCAACTTGTTCCGACCTAGGATAATAAGCTCATGAGCTTGGTCTTACTTCACCATCGAGAAACGAAAGAAGACTTCAATATCCAAGCTTAGCTCAGACGTAGCTCGCTTCTTTTTGGGTGTGAAGCAGTGTCAAACCAAAATACCCAACAAGCATAAGCATTAACTGGTTCGATTTCGAGTTCGAAATTAAAGGTTGTTTTTGAAATTAAATAGTTAAATTAAAAAAATAAAAAATAAAAACCTTTTATCTCAGGCCCCCCGTTACTTTACCATTTCGAATTCAGAAAAAAAAGGGGGAGGAGTTGCCGTCGCTCCTCCAACCATCGCGCCACAGCGCCGCAGGTGCGGCCACCCCCACACCTCCCCTTCTCCTCCTCTTCCTCCATCTCCTCCGCTTCCTCCTCCCCCTCTTCTAAATCGACGCAGCCCCCCCCTACGAAACCGCCCATCGCCAGCGCCCACGCCCTCCTCCACTGACATGAACCCCCTTCCTCCACTTCTCTCTCCCCTTCCTTGATTGAAACTGCACCCCCCTTCAGCCTAAAACCGCACCGCCCTTCAGCCTCCAACTCCGCCGCGGCTATCACCACCCCCCTTTGACTCGTGCGCCACGTCAGCCCCTCCACCGAGCCCTCTCCGCCACCAAACAACCACAAGTAAGTTTTACTTATTTTATTTTTAAAATCTGAGCTTATTTAAGTTAAAAACATATTTTAAAAATCAGTTTTATATATGTATTTAGTGTTAAAGTAAAAATAGGATTTTTATATGTGATAATAGCAAAGAAAGGTCGGATTTTTATATGTGATATTAGCAAAGAAAGGTGGGATATTTATATGTGATATTAACAAAGAAAGGTTGGATTTTTATATGTGATATTAGCAAAGAAAGGTCAGATTTTTATATATGATATTAGCAAAGAAAGGTCGGATTTTTAATGAAGTAAAGATTTGATTTTTTTTTAGGCGAAGAAAATATAATCTTTATTAGAAGAAGAGCGAAATAAAAATATAATTTTTATTATGAAGTTAGCGTGGTAAAAATATGATCTCTACTATATGAACACCGTTGTAAAAATAGAATTTTTATCTATATAGTAGCGGTGTAAAAATAGAATTTTATCTATATAGTAGCGGTATAAAAATAGAATTTTTATCTATATAGTAGCGGTATAAAAATAGAATTTTTATCTATATAGTAGCCGTATAAAAATGTGATTTTTATATACATAGCAATAATATAAAAATGTGATTTTTATATATGTAGTGGCTACGGACAATGAAATTGACAAAAGGCGAGCACGACGAAGATTTCTACATATGAAGAGTCGTGGTGTTTGGTTTAGCTTGGGTGAGAACTCCTCACTTTTATCTTGTTTTCTAGTTAAAAATATATACTAGGATGCAGACGGTGCTTAGCAGCACCCGACACCCGTCGTCCACAGACCATGGACGACTTGTATGCTTGTTTGATGTGTTGTGAAGTTGTTTGTGATGTTGATGTGAAATGGATAATATAGATTCATGTGTTGAAATAAATTAATTATCATTAAAAATATAATTTTTAACGTGAATGTGAATAAATAAATATTCATTTTCAAACCGGACGGTTTGTTTATGTACACCTATTTGAAGGATATTGATTGGGACGATAAATTTTACACGTCGCCCAATTGCACAAATAATATTCAGTGTTTGTGGATTGAAACCCTACACGGGTGTTGGGATGATATTTGACGTACACTAATCCTAATTGTTTAGTGGTATGTCGTCGATTGTTTGATTGACAGACTGTATGAGCATTAATTAGTTATATTTAATGCATATGTAGTTGTGTGGTGCACTTTGGATGATGGTTGATTATTTATCGTTGCTATTATATACATGCGTTGTATGGAATCCATATAATAAACATTATATGGTAATTGATTGGGCCTCATTCCAATTGGGAAAATAAATAATATTATAAAATGAAGATTCATGTGTTGAATAGAATAAATAGTCATGTATTGATGATGCTCATGTGTTGAGAATATTTATGTGTTGAAACATATCATGTTGAGTAAAATATTTTAAACAATAAAATTTACATCTTTATCATAATTTTATAAAATATATTAAATAAATAAAAATAGTCATGTGTTGACGATACTCATGTGTTGATAATATTCATGTGTTGAAAGAAATATAGATTCATGTGTTGAATAGAATAAATATTCATTGGTTGAATAACATAACGAAGTTATTGAAATATATAAAGCCGTGTTGATTAGATATGCGCCATTTCGACACGAACGATATTTATATCGATTATATTCGTTTTTATAATGAATATAGAAAAGGAAGTGATTTCAAAATATAATGTTTTGAAAATATTATCATTTGTATATCGATAAAGTGGAATATTCAATTTTGATTCGAAATTGAATATGAAGTTGAAATCATTTCGAAAACGAATTTAAACAATTTATAAAATACGTTTTAAAAGGAAATCGACGAAATATATATATTATATATATAATGGCCTGAATAGAACACGCCGCGGCAGTTTGCGAATTTCGACCATTGACTTCGAATTGACGTTACGGGAGATCCGACCGTCGGATTCTCCTAAAACTAGAACCTTTGGGTTCGTAACGAAAAGAGCTTTCCAATGAATATTAGAAATTTGAAATCTAAGGGTTGGATTTGGAATTATGTCCAAATCAAATTTAGAAAAGGTCGTTGTAAGTGCAGTTCGGTGGTCGTTATTGAAAACCGACTGAACGGGCCTTGATAAAATTATTAAAAATATTAATAATTTGTGTAAAATCATGATATATGAATTGGAAAGAATTGGGATGAAAAATTCCACATTTAAAAGGATAAAAATATATTTTTATCGAAATGAACTAGTTCTGAACTAGAATAAAAATTTGATTATTTTTAAATAAATAAATTTGGATTTGAACTGGTTTTAAAAATAATCAGAATTTCCAATACGTGAATTGGAATGGATTTGAATCGAAATTATCTTCGGAATATTTCGATGTTGGATTTCATGATTATATAGATATGGTTGTGGAAATTTGAAAGATATATTTTATATCGTTATTTCCAATATGATATTTGTTAGTTTTAGAATTTGTTATTGAATATAAGCCGGTATATTTTCTATTCAGAGCCTTGTATTTATTATCAAATGGGATTTTGGGTTCGTCCTGAATGGTGTCTTAAATAACACTGTTTTTGGACCCAGTTTATAAAAGAATAAATCTTTTAATTAAGATTTAGTGAAATTGTCCAGTTAATTAGTATTTAATTGGAATTGAATTTGAAGTGATTTTGGGGTTTATCGTGAGCGGTGTTTTGAATAACACCTGTTCTTTAACCCGATTAACAATAGAAAGTGATTTTGGGTTTATCGTGAATCGTGTTTTAAAGTAACATTGGTTCTTTAACCCAATTAAAGATAGGATATTGATTTTTGGGAAGATTAAAACTAAGTGGTGTTTTAATGAATCTTTAATTAGATTAAGGTGATCGAGGATGGAGTATCAGTAGTTTTGCTTTAAAGCGATAGTTAAATCTTTAATTAGATTTGAACGTGAAATTTTAATTAATATTTACCGATAACACCGTGGTGTTAGATATGAAGTATTACCAGTTTTGCTCCATGGGATAAATAGGTTGGGATTGGGAAATAAAATAAATAACTACCTCGGTGTGGTTCGCTAATCCCGACTAGTTTGGAAAACCATAATATTGTTTGAAATGATATCCAAAGTAAGATTAAGGAATAAATTTAGAAGAATTTATCTTTAATAAGATTAATGGGAACCTTTCCCTAAGAGTGTGAAAATTTGAATAAAAGAATATTCTAATTTGGAATGAGGCGTATATTGTGTTTGTGTAACATTTGTTTATTATATACGCGGGTTATTCGGAAAGGCCGGGTTTATACCCATTCTGAATAATCGATTCGACGATAAGTTGAAGATGAAGACGGTGGTTTAAGACCGGAAGTCTTCACATAGTTTGGGTGATTACTGATGATCTTGATTGGGCTGTACACCCAAGAGGAAGGAATCAGTTGGTGATCGTCCAGACGTACTTGGAGATCGATGGATATGCGAGGAAAGTGCCTCCGGTTTCGTTCAGACCCAGAACGAACTTGTAAATGGACTGTGTGTCTGACATTGGATTTTATTCTATGTTGATTGATCTCTATCAAATATACATCTGTTTGGCGGTGGAGAATTTATTCTCTTGCTTAACGTCCTTCTCTGAGACGTACGAGGTTAGAGGTTATATATCGATAGATATCAATCGCATGGCACTTATGTGGCATGCCTAAGTGGAAAATGATCAAGGCATCTGTTGAAAAGCAAAGTCTTGTGGTTGATGATCAAAGCACGGCCTGTGTGGCATAACTTTGTTTATAGCGTTAATTCGCGAGCCTCACACCTCCGTATGAGTCAAAAACGGGATAAGGACCCAAGGAGTGCATGACGTTTCTTTCTAGCTATGGGTGATGTAAGTGACCTACCAGCCCTGACATTTATATACTTTTACCTGTGTGGTTGTTGGATGCGAGGCGCCTCGAATATATGGTCGATAACTGGCACTATGTGAGCCGACGTACAGACCATTATATAGGTCCTATAGGACCGGGAAACGTGTGTTCAGGAATTGCCAATCCTCAAAAGTAAGAGAGGACCGACCTTGGAGGTTCCAAGGGATCGCTGTGTGTGGTCCTGAGACATTTGCTAGAGTGTCTCGAATCGGAGAGGAGCTTGCCCCTTGCCTTGAATCATGATGGAATCCAATTTCCAATACGTGACTTTCAGTTTTATTTGTAGAGCCTAATACGACGACATAGTGGTATGGGTCACTTATGTCGTCTATGATTTATACATTATGATTGAAGTTGTTTTCTTCACTTATATTAATAATAAAATATGAAATTTCACGTACCAAGCATTTTTGGCTATTATAAGGTAAAAACCCTATCCTCTGTCTTGCGTTGCATTGTGTGATGGGACCTGGGTCTTATAATAGCTTCATTTTTCTTTATTTAGCATTGCGTTGTTTGTTTTATGCACTGGTATTCTTGGGAGGAAACCCGTTCCGTGTTATGCGGCATGGTCCCTTGATTTACCTAACTTTAAAAATAAAGATTAATAACTGTTTATTTCTCACACTATTCACATGACTGACCTGGAGTTTATTGTTTTAACCTAAACTCTGGGTGCCCCTATTTTCCACATGGGCAGCTAGTAGTTTTGGGTTTTGTAGATTTATATTCATAGGATCCTGGTTTACAACTGGAACGATACTCGGAAAGCTCTGTATTTGTGTATCTCCTTTCAGTTGTGTTTTGTATTATTTTCCGCTGCTATGTAATTTATTGTAATATATGATATTTGTCAAATGTATAATATTTATTCATACTCTGTATATTCTTATATTCTGATGGAATTGTTGTAATAAACAATGAAATGTTCTTCTGTTTGCATTTTGATTGGTCTTGTCCTCAAAGTAATTCATTCTTTCTCTTCTCTTCGGAGACCGTGGAAGTTCGGGTTGCTTCAGCTCATGTGATATGTGCTAAGTACAAATATTTTTGGTTTTAAAGCAGCAAGAAGTAACCAAATTGTAAATCTCTAAATAATATTATAAGATATAGCATAACACTTATCAAAATATTATTTCAAATAAATTAAAGTATACTTGCACATCGGAAAGCATATAAAATTTTAAGTAAATTAAAGTACCATTCTCAGTTTCACTCATATTGATCTCTATATATTGACTATAAATCTACTATTATTGTGTTGAAGCTCCTTAAACTTACACCTGGATCCTAATAGTGCTTGACCTTGCTCCTTCTTCCTCTTTTGCTTATGACCTAAGGGAAATTACCCATTTTTCCATCATTTCCTCTCTTTTTTCTTGTTAAACCAAACTATAATGATGTTATAAGAACTTTGTGGAAGTTTGGAAGAGTTTTGATTTATTTAGGCGTAGGTTCACAAATTTAGTAAGGAAGCAAAGATATTATTTTTCTTGAGAAGTAAAACCTATTAGTGCTTGTAGAAAAAAGAAAAGCTTAGGAATAGGAAGAAGGTAAAGAATTGTGAATGGAAAGTGATGGTATGGAGATAAGAAAGAAAATGGGAAAATATCTAAAACAACATTATTAAATGTCACATGCTCCATACACTATGTAACAACCGCCGCACACCTCCTGCACCGAGTGATAAGGAAAATGCATTGTAGACTGCACTAGGATGTTATGGGATGCTCGCTAAGGAGAGATAAATCTAAACAAACCTATCGAATATCTTACACTACATAGGTAATATATAATAAGGAAATATATGATACTATGGAAGTGAGGAATGATAAAGTGGAAATATCATCTCCAAATAAAATCTTAGAATAGGATATGGTATGTCATTAGTTTGAATACATCAAGTAGGTAACATCTAGAAATTTGCTTTATTTAAACTAGTTATTTAATTACTTTCCAAAAATGGAATTTAAGCAAACTAGGGAATTTGACCTTAAAGCTTACACTGTAGCAATCGAGATGGAATTCTAGCCAATTTAATGTTTGAAACTTCACGAGCAAAGTTCGTATGGAAAACTTACGAACTAAAAACAAATAGGATGAAAACTAATTGGTCAGGTATGTGTGTGTATGTATATATATTAATGGTAATTGTATACATATTAATGGTAACTAAACATACCATAAATCACCCTCCCAGCTTAAGATAGGGGTCGACTTCTCCCTTTAAAGTGGTTCCACCCCGACATCGACTGCCCTTCATAGGGTGTCAACCTCTTCGGCCTTGGAGGGTGGGTAATGGCTAGGGTTTGTTTTGTAAAATTTCATATAAATGGGATGATATTAATATAGTTAAATCTAACGGTTACGAGTTATTTAAGCTCCTATAAATAAAGGCCCATACCCTCTACTCTTTGCTCATATTTTTAGGAGGCAGCGGTGAAGCTCTGCAATTCTCATTCCCCAATCTCTTCCAAACGTTTTAAAATAAACCAGTTTCCAAATCAAACAAATAAAAATTAGAGAAGATGAATCCAGTTCTATGAACAAAGGATGGTTCTCCATATTAGCTAAATTCTATTCTTTATTTTCTTTCCCTTTTTCTAATTATTTTCCACATTTATAAATTTTAATATGCATACATGTCTCCTATTTATATATATATATTATATATCTGTAAGGATTTGGTTTTAAAAACCTAAAAAAGTTGTAATTCAGATCTGGGATTTTGGATAACTTTCAGGTGAGTGGGAAATCTATACATTTTTTTAATATTATATTTATTTCATTGGTGTAAATTTGAATTCATATGCCTAATTCTGATATTTATCTATAGGATTTTTAATTTGTAATATTTTTATCTTGCTTACAATTCTTTCTTGTGTATTGTAGTTATTGTTTACACCTTAAATGTGGGAATCAGTCCATAAATATTATTAAGATGTATATAATTCTTCATTCCGGATAAGTAGAATTAGGTGCACATGTAAAATTTGTGTAGAATAACTGTAAAAGCCCGCAAATCCGTGCTATCTGAGTTGACTAAATACAACACACGTCCAACCCAAATAACACAGAAATACGAACCATTAATAGAAAGAAGATAGAGGGTGAGAATAGATAAGATAGAAAACTTAGAATAGAAGAAAACGAAGATCACAAACTCACAGCGGAACGAATAAAATATATTATATAACATAACTTTTGAAATACCAATCTGTTTTGTACATATATACATACCATCATCAGAGTACACATAACATTTGATCCAGCGGAAGTAACTCTAAATAACTAACGTTGAAGCCTCCTGCTTCAAGCTCCTCCAAGTGTATCTGTAAAAGCCTGAAACACTTGACTGCCCGTACAAATTTGGGCACCCAAGAGTTTAGGAAAAAAACAAAACAAAATAAACTCTGGGTCAGTCATGGGACTGGTGTGAGTAAACTCCAACCACTTGTTTAACTTTCAAAATCCTTTTCGAAAGAAAAGATAATAGTAAGACCAGCCCACACATAAACATGGACGGCTTTTACCTTACTATAACCCAAACACTTTGATATCAAATCCAATGATATTATAATAATGTCTACATCAAGTAAGTAACCAAATAGCAGAACGCTTGCATCTCACGCTCCACATATATTATAAAATCAAAAACCGCATGGCGCTTATTGGAGATTGGATTTCCAACATGACAAGGTATGGAACCACCTTCCGATGATGTATCTCTAGAGGCGAATACACCTGGGTTCAACAAGAACGTCTTGCAACCCAGCCCACACATGACCGACCACTCATTTCGCTTGAGTGTATCGAATGTATATCACCAACGGTTGGACTCAAACCACCGTTTCCCGAATGGGCAGAATCGATAGATTTAGAAACAAAAGGAATTTCTCTAGATAGGTGATTATACACCCTAATGGGTGCGACCCACATAGCCATGCTGCCTGCCCGATTTTTGTCCTTTCCCGGTTGTTGAGGCCTGAGGCTACGAATACTTACCATTCATTGATAGCACAATCACTTTGAATGCCACATTGTCAGATCCGTTGATCACTAGTTGAGTTTGCACAAATATTCTGGATATTATGCTAAGGGATAAATCCGTTGCCACCATATACATTCATACAGACCAACCCATTTGATCATTGGAAATACTCTGTCAGACATTCGTCCATTTACGTTCGTTCTGGGACTGAACGACACCGAAGGCACTATTTCTATTTAATAGAAAAGCCCTTGCACTTTACTCCGTCTTCAATATATTCAGCATACTTGGTTCGCAACGCTTATGCCGATACGGAGTGGTTCTTCGGATAATAATCCAACCGGTCTCTCCATATTTACAACGATGGTCAAAAACTTCGATAGTCTGTGATTTAACTATCGAATAAAAACAAGTGTTCATCCAACATATCAAACAAATCACTGGGCCCTTTAATTAATATTTCATTAATTAAATCTCTTCTATATTCTCTTATCAATATTTGTTAACCAAATATTTCAATAATCATCTCGGCCTCTTATGTCATTTGGAAAACGTTTCCAAACATTAACTCCTTTTATTTTCTATATATTAGAAAAATCTCTATTTGCAATTGGAAACAATTCCAATCACTTATCTCTATCCTTTTTTTGTTTACAACATTCGATTTTTATGTTCACTTTACTATCGAATTCAATACGTCGATACAATGATTTCTAATTATCAAAATATCTTAAAAATATTCTAACTCCTTAAATTTCCGGAAAATTTCGCCATAACCTCCCCTGTATCGGGAGCATCGGGAAATTTCAAATAGCTTCCCGGTATCTTCTCTAGTCGAAAAGAAAAAGAAAAAGCCAAGCGGCTTGCCGATACGGCGCATAAATCTCATATATGAATTAAACATGTACCTTTTTGTCGAGCACATAAATTTAAATCTTCATATACTTCCTCCCATACCTGTTCAACAACTGTTCACCTGTTTCCAATTCAATTCAACTCAATCCATTCGTTTGAATTCAATTTTGAATCGTTTGAATTCAGTTTCGCTCAATTATTCTTTACTTAGCCTTTTTGTCTATTTCACTTCTTTGTTGAACATAACATGTTCAAACAAAATATTTAACTCGTTCATAACCAAATTGAATTTCAATTTTAATTCTAGTTCTCCTTTCTATTTCGAATATAAATTTTCAAATCGAATTCGCTTATTCAAACCCCAATATCCATTTGAAAACTTATTAACTAATTTTTATTCACTTTAGTTAATAAATCAAAAATCTGGTTTCTGTTTCAAAAATCATATTCATTTACACAACTTGAATTCGCATATATTTTACAACTCACTCTGAAATTTCCTAAATAGAAAATTCGGATTTTATCGCTTAAAATCCTTTTATAATATTAAATAAACCATTATGGTTTTAAAACGATTCTGGCGCTGTTTTTCTGAAAATTTGATTTTGACATAACTCAAAATCTATATGACGAAATCCAGATTTTTCTCTTTCATTTGAAAACTATTATCAAATCGGTCCTGACGTTTCTTGTTTCAAAGAATTTCGACTTCAATTGAGTTCTATATATTCAATTGAAGTTCGAGTCGCTATTTTACGAACTGCAGCGCTGCAGCGAGTTCGTTTTAATTATATTTATATATATATAAACTTTTAAACTTCTTTAAAATGAATTCAACTCCAATTAACTCTGCTTGATTCAAATTCAAATCTCACTTTTATTTGAATTCTAAATTCAAATTCCAATTCCTTTTCTATTTGGTATTCAAATTCAATATTTGAATTTCTATTTGAATTCCCTTATTCAAACTCTATATTTAAATTCCATTTGAACTTTCTATATTCCAATTTCTATATTTGAATTCTATTGGAATTCAAATATTCAAAACTCCTTTTAAATTCTATATTCAAAATTCCATAGATTAATTTCTATTTGAATTCAATTTGAATCTCTTACATTCAAATCTCATTTTTCCATTTCCGACCCCATTTGAATTTTTAATATTCAAATTCATTTTCAACACCATTTGAATTTCTAATATTCAAATTCATTTGAATTCCCTTGAATTCAAATTCCATTTCAAACTATTTGGATTTCCTATTTTGAAATCCTATTTCAATCCTACTTTGAAATCCTACCTTCAAAGTTTATTTCAAATTCTATTTTGAAATCTCATATTCAAATTTCTACTTGAATTTCTATATTCAATTCCATGTTCAAATTCAACACTTGAATTTCTATTTCAAATCTCAATTCAAATTTCATATTTAAATTCCATTCAAATCTCTATTCAAATTTCACATTTGAATTCTTCTTTGAAATTCTATATTTCAAATTCTATTCAATTCTTCTTTGAAATTCTATATTTCAAATTCTATTTTGAAATTCTACATTCAAATCTCTATTTGAATTTCTTTATTTGAATTCCTTCGAATTCAAATTATAATTAAATTCCTTGAATTCAAATTCTACTTTCGCGTATTCAAATGCTATTTGAACTTCTATTTGAATTTCTAACATTCAAACCCCTTTTCTTTTCTATTAAAAATTCAAATAGTTAAACTCCTTCTAATTCTACTATTCAAATCCCATTTGACCTCTATTATTCCATTTCTATTTTGAAATTCCTTTATTCAAATTCTATATTCAAATGTTATACTCAAATTTTATTTACATATTTAAAAATCCCATTTCAAATATTATTTAAATTTTCTTCTAAATTTCAAATATTCCAACTCCTTTCTAATATTTAAATTCTATTTAAATTTCCACTTAAAAATTCTATTTCAAGTTCTATTTTGAAATTTCATTTCAAAATTCTATATTGAAATTTTTATTTCAATATTCCATTTGAAATTCTATATTTTCAAATTCTACTTGAATTTCAAATTCTATTTGGGAAAAATAAAATTTTCTTTTTAACCCTCAGATATCTTTCTCATGATATTTTAATAAATTAACACTTGGCCCAGTGATATTTAAAGCAATCAAATCACCCCATTTTTCAATCATTTGATTTTTAACACGTCATATATTAATATATGAAATCAAGCAAACAACAAACAACACAACAGATAATATATTTTTGAGGAATCCAGTCGGATTCCTCCAACCTGTTTTCCTGCATCCACAGATGTTAGCACATAAATAATACCCATTCTGCTTCGTGGCAGAATATCGCGGTATAGAAGGTCATCCACTAATCATAGCGTGGGGCGTATAGGGTAATCATCCGCTATGAAACTGCGGGCATCCGCTAATGAGACTGCGGGAATCCAACCAATCAATCAACCCAATATATATATATATATAGCCTAAATAACTAATATATATAAACAAGCAGAAAAATCCAAACAAGCAACAACAATTATTTTTAACGAAATAAAAATAATTAAAAATAAAAGGTGAGTGAGATTTACTCACCTGGTTGTAATTCTCGATATCCTGTTTAAAATTCCAAACGTTGCAACTGCGAATCTACTCGAGTGGAAAATATATGTACCTATGATCATTTGATTTTATTAATCGACTATACTATCATTATTTTAATTTAACTTAACACATTAATATTTTTTTTTATAAATTAAATAACAACTAACAAATTAAACAAATTATTCTATGTATATATTTAAATTCCGGTAAAAGTGTTTACCTTACTGCTCAGTTAATAACTCGATTAGTTCCCGAAATAAATCTTCGAACAGTTCTATGCTGAAATCAGCCCTAAAATACTGCTTCATTCCTTCTCGACATTCCAGCAAACACTTGGTAGACAGTTCCATTTCCTTCCTGTCACGAACTGCTGTTGCCTCGCTACCCAAATCCACTCAAACCAGACTCCCTCTTCCAACGACAGCCACCAACCCATCATTCTTACTGCCCTAAATCGTGAACGTCGCCAGTATCCAATCGAGCTTCAGAGTATTGTGCCTTTCAAATTGTGATAACCAACTTCCCAACCCACGGTACTCCCATCGCAACCGAAGCAAAGACCCGCCGCATCGCACCCCTTCCAGATCGAAATCCCCAAATTGACATCGAGTTTACCCTTCTGACCGCCTTCACCTTCGACTGCTCGACAACCTCCCAACGCCTCCTTGTTGAACTCGCGAGTGTCTCCCTTACATCATCGAGCTCCAGGATCTGCCACGGTTCGGCATCGCTCTGAGTGGAACTCGCGATTGGATTTTTGATTGGAATCATGGAGCTCGGCCATTTTATATTTTCATTGAAGCTTTCGGTTTTTTACTGAGGAACAAATGGTAAAAGCAGTGAAGTAGTCGTTGTTTTATAGGGAAGAACAGGGAGCAGAAAGTACTGGCCATTAAAAATATGTCTCCCATATATCAAAGGCAGAAGACAAATTCTTCAGCTCGATGCAAGGTAGGTTGCGCGATTTTCAGTTTCTAGGTCTGCTGAGTGAAGTATTAGGTCGGCTGTTAAGGATTGAAAGGATTTAATTTGAATTTTATTGATTTTAAAACTAAAATATCTTGTGGTCTTTAACCCGTAAATCTGAACCGCTATTTTAACGTATCCACTGACTTTTCAACACTGTAACATTATTATGAACTGAACTGAATAAAAATCTAAAATTTAATCTGAACGTATAATTAGAATAACCATATTGTATTGATAATTCAATATAAAATATCATTTATATTATCAACTAAATATTTAAAACAATATTAAATATTTAAAATAAATTATTCAAAAATCTGGGTCGTTACATTCTTCCCCCCTTAAAATAATTTCGTCCTCGAAATTGCTAAGGTAGGAAAAAGGGTACAAATCTATTTCTTTTCAACATCTCACTTATGTTGAAACTCAACTCCTTATATTTCAACATATTTAATTTCACCAAAACTTTGGTCTTCTTCCTTTCATATGCCTTCCCATTCAATTCATATTTATTTCAATTTATTTCAATAAATCTATTTAAATTGATTCTAATCAATCCATTCACTTCGATCCATTTAACTTGTTTA
Source organism: Allium sativum (assembly GCA_030737875.1). NCBI lineage: Eukaryota > Viridiplantae > Streptophyta > Magnoliopsida > Asparagales > Amaryllidaceae > Allium > Allium sativum. The sequence continues at coordinate 374,437,566 of CM060921.1, forward strand.
AGTTAAATTTAAATTCCAGAATTCAAATCCCTGGGTTTTTCTTTTCAAATTCTTTTGAAATCACTTAAATATATACATATATATTTATTTCCATTTCAAATTCAAAATATTTGAATATTCAAACAAATTTCCATCAAAACTCTTCTAAGGTAGCAATCCGTCACTTAGAAACTCGGAAATGAATACTGATGATGTTGCAATCATCATCAGAATAATTTCCCAGCCACTGAAGTGAGTTCAGTGCTTTATTATTTCAAAATCCATCTAAAATGATTTCCTTTCAACTCCTTCTAAAACAAATCTATATTATTTTAATATACTTTGAAAAATATTTTTCAACTTCCCAGGATTAAAATTCCAAATTCTGGTTTGAATTAAATTCTAATTCATCTCATTTGTATATTTAATTCCTATACAAATTCTACTCTGGTTATAAATAACCATTCTAAATTTTATAATCTCGTTTGATTATAATCCTAACAATCAACACATCCCTATAATAATAATTCTAGAAAATTATTCTTTCTATATCAAAATAGAATTTTGGGTAAAATTATTTCATTTACCCACTTTAAAACTATACCGTGTTCAATCTTCTGTTCAAGTATTTAGAAACTCCTATCGACGTCGTGGCGTCCCACGATTCGACCAGAATTCATAAATTACCCAACAGACAAGCCAACACAATATAAACAATTTTATATCAATTAACAAATACGCTCTCTCGTATATATATACGCTCAACTCATTCTAGGGTACTACTGACCCTATCTCTAATGAGCACATGCCACACAAGCCTAGGTATTCGCTCAACCTGGCTCTGATACCACCTGTAAAAGCCCGCAAATCCGTGCTATCTGAGTTGACTAAATACAACACACGTCCAACCCAAATAACACAGAAATACGAACCATTAATAGAAAGAAGATAGAGGGTGAGAATAGATAAGATAGAAAACTTAGAATAGAAGAAAACGAAGATCACAAACTCACAGCAGAACGAATAAAATATATTATATAACATAACTTTTGAAATACCAATCTGTTTTGTACATATATACATACCATCATCAGAGTACACATAACATTTGATCCAGCGGAAGTAACTCTAAATAACTAACGTTGAAGCCTCCTGCTTCAAGCTCCTCCAAGTGTATCTGTAAAAGCCTGAAACACTTGACTGCCCGTACAAATTTGGGCACCCAAGAGTTTAGGAAAAAAACAAAACAAAATAAACTCTGGGTCAGTCATGGGACTGGTGTGAGTAAACTCCAACCACTTGTTTAACTTTCAAAATCCTTTTCGAAAGAAAAGATAATAGTAAGACCAGCCCACACATAAACATGGACGGCTTTTACCTTACTATAACCCAAACACTTTGATATCAAATCCAATGATATTATAATAATGTCTACATCAAGTAAGTAACCAAATAGCAGAACGCTTGCATCTCACGCTCCACATATATTATAAAATCAAAAACCGCATGGCGCTTATTGGAGATTGGATTTCCAACATGACAAGGTATGGAACCACCTTCCGATGATGTATCTCTAGAGGCGAATACACCTGGGTTCAACAAGAACGTCTTGCAACCCGGCCCACACATGACCGACCACTCATTTCGCTTGAGTGTATCGAATGTATATCACCAACGGTTGGACTCAAACCACCGTTTCCCGAATGGGCAGAATCGATAGATTTAGAAACAAAAGGAATTTCTCTAGATAGGTGATTAGACACCCTAATGGGTGCGACCCACATAGCCATGCTGCCTGCCCGATTTTTGTCCTTTCCCGGTTGTTGAGGCCTGAGGCTACGAATACTTACCATTCATTGATAGCACAATCACTTTGAATGCCACATTGTCAGATCCGTTGATCACTAGTTGAGTTTGCACAAATATTCTGGATATTATGCTAAGGGATAAATCCGTTGCCACCATATACATTCATACAGACCAACCCATTTGATCATTGGAAATACTCTGTCAGACATTCGTCCATTTACGTTCGTTCTGGGACTGAACGACACCGAAGGCACTATTTCTATTTAATAGAAAAGCCCTTGCACTTTACTCCGTCTTCAATATATTCAGCATACTTGGTTCGCAACGCTTATGCCGATACGGAGTGGTTCTTCGGATAATAATCCAACCGGTCTCTCCATATTGACAACGATGGTCAAAAACTTCGATAGTCTGTGATTTAACTATCGAATAAAAACAAGTGTTCATCCAACATATCAAACAAATCACTGGGCCCTTTAATTAATATTTCATTAATTAAATCTCTCCTATATTCTCTTATCAATATTTGTTAACCAAATATTTCAATAATCATCTCGGCCTCTTATGTCATTTGGAAAACGTTTCCAAACATTAACTCCTTTTATTTTCTATATATTAGAAAAATCTCTATTTGCAATTGGAAACAATTCCAATCACTTGTCTCTATCCTTTTTTTGTTTACAACATTCGATTTTTATGTTCACTTTACTATCGAATTCAATACGTCGATACAATGATTTCTAATTATCAAAATATCTTAAAAATATTCTAACTCCTTAAATTTCCGGAAAATTTCGCCATAACCTCCCCTGTATCGGGAGCATCGGGAAATTTCAAATAGCTTCCCGGTATCTTCTCCAGTCGAAAAGAAAAAGAAAAAGCCAAGCGGCTTGCCGATACGGCGCATAAATCTCATATATGAATTAAACATGTACCTTTTTGTCGAGCACATAAATTTAAATCTTCATATACTTCCTCCCATACCTGTTCAACAACTGTTCACCTGTTTCCAATTCAATTCAACTCAATCCATTCGTTTGAATTCAATTTTGAATCGTTTGAATTCAGTTTCGCTCAATTATTCTTTACTTAGCCTTTTTGTCTATTTCACTTCTTTGTTGAACATAACATGTTCAAACAAAATATTTAACTCGTTCATAACCAAATTGAATTTCAATTTTAATTCTAGTTCTCCTTTCTATTTCGAATATAAATTTTCAAATCGAATTCGCTTATTCAAACCCCAATATCCATTTGAAAACTTATTAACTAATTTTTATTCACTTTAGTTAATAAATCAAAAATCTGGTTTCTGTTTCAAAAATCATATTCATTTACACAACTTGAATTCGCATATATTTTACAACTCACTCTGAAATTTCCTAAATAGAAAATTCGGATTTTATCGCTTAAAATCCTTTTATAATATTAAATAAACCATTATGGTTTTAAAACGATTCTGGCGCTGTTTTTCTGAAAATTTGATTTTGACATAACTCAAAATCTATATGACGAAATCCAGATTTTTCTCTTTCATTTGAAAACTATTATCAAATCGGTCCTGACGTTTCTTGTTTCAAAGAATTTCGACTTCAATTGAGTTCTATATATTCAATTGAAGTTCGAGTCGCTATTTTACGAACTGCAGCGCTGCAGCGAGTTCGTTTTAATTATATTTATATATATATAAACTTTTAAACTTCTTTAAAATGAATTCAACTCCAATTAACTCTGCTTGATTCAAATTCAAATCTCACTTTTATTTGAATTCTAAATTCAAATTCCAATTCCTTTTCTATTTGGTATTCAAATTCAATATTTGAATTTCTATTTGAATTCCCTTATTCAAACTCTATATTTAAATTCCATTTGAACTTTCTATATTCCAATTTCTATATTTGAATTCTATTGGAATTCAAATATTCAAAACTCCTTTTAAATTCTATATTCAAAATTCCATAGATTAATTTCTATTTGAATTCAATTTGAATCTCTTACATTCAAATCTCATTTTTCCATTTCCGACCCCATTTGAATTTTTAATATTCAAATTCATTTTCAACACCATTTGAATTTCTAATATTCAAATTCATTTGAATTCCCTTGAATTCAAATTCCATTTCAAACTATTTGGATTTCCTATTTTGAAATCCTATTTCAATCCTACTTTGAAATCCTACCTTCAAAGTTTATTTCAAATTCTATTTTGAAATCTCATATTCAAATTTCTACTTGAATTTCTATATTCAATTCCATGTTCAAATTCAACACTTGAATTTCTATTTCAAATCTCAATTCAAATTTCATATTTAAATTCCATTCAAATCTCTATTCAAATTTCACATTTGAATTCTTCTTTGAAATTCTATATTTCAAATTCTATTCAATTCTTCTTTGAAATTCTATATTTCAAATTCTATTTTGAAATTCTACATTCAAATCTCTATTTGAATTTCTTTATTTGAATTCCTTCGAATTCAAATTATAATTAAATTCCTTGAATTCAAATTCTACTTTCGCGTATTCAAATGCTATTTGAACTTCTATTTGAATTTCTAACATTCAAACCCCTTTTCTTTTCTATTAAAAATTCAAATAGTTAAACTCCTTCTAATTCTACTATTCAAATCCCATTTGACCTCTATTATTCCATTTCTATTTTGAAATTCCTTTATTCAAATTCTATATTCAAATGTTATACTCAAATTTTATTTACATATTTAAAAATCCCATTTCAAATCTTATTTAAATTTTCTTCTAAATTTCAAATATTCCAACTCCTTTCTAATATTTAAATTCTATTTAAATTTCCACTTAAAAATTCTATTTCAAGTTCTATTTTGAAATTTCATTTCAAAATTCTATATTGAAATTTTTATTTCAATATTCCATTTGAAATTCTATATTTTCAAATTCTACTTGAATTTCAAATTCTATTTGGGAAAAATAAAATTTTCTTTTTAACCCTCAGATATCTTTCTCATGATATTTTAATAAATTAACACTTGGCCCAGTGATATTTAAAGCAATCAAATCACCCCATTTTTCAATCATTTGATTTTTAACACGTCATATATTAATATATGAAATCAAGCAAACAACAAACAACACAACAGATAATATATTTTTGAGGAATCCAGTCGGATTCCTCCAACCTGTTTTCCTGCATCCACAGATGTTAGCACATAAATAATACCCATTCTGCTTCGTGGCAGAATATCGCGGTATAGAAGGTCATCCACTAATCATAGCGTGGGGCGTATAGGGTAATCATCCGCTATGAAACTGCGGGCATCCGCTAATGAGACTGCGGGAATCCAACCAATCAATCAACCCAATATATATATATATATATAGCCTAAATAACTAATATATATAAACAAGCAGAAAAATCCAAACAAGCAACAACAATTATTTTTAACGAAATAAAAATAATTAAAAATAAAAGGTGAGTGAGATTTACTCACCTGGTTGTAATTCTCGATATCCTGTTTAAAATTCCAAACATTGCAACTGCGAATCTACTCGAGTGGAAAATATATGTACCTATGATCATTTGATTTTATTAATCGACTATACTATCATTATTTTAATTTAACTTAACACATTAATATTTTTTTTTTATAAATTAAATAACAACTAACAAATTAAACAAATTATTCTATGTATATATTTAAATTCCGGTAAAAGTGTTTACCTTACTGCTCAGTTAATAACTCGATTAGTTCCCGAAATAAATCTTCGAACAGTTCTATGCTGAAATCAGCCCTAAAATACTGCTTCATTCCTTCTCGACATTCCAGCAAACACTTGGTAGACAGTTCCATTTCCTTCCTGTCACGAACTGCTGTTGCCTCGCTACCCAAATCCACTCAAACCAGACTCCCTCTTCCAACGACAGCCACCAACCTATCATTCTTACTGCCCTAAATCGTGAACGTCGCCAGTATCCAATCGAGCTTCAGAGTATTGTGCCTTTCAAATTGCGATAACCAACTTCCCAACCCACGGTATTCCCGTCGCAACCGAAGCAAAGACCCGCCGCATCGCACCCCTTCCAGATCGAAATCCCCAAATTGACATCGAGTTTACCCTTCTGACCGCCTTCACCTTCGACTGCTCGACAACCTCCCAACGCCTCCTTGTTGAACTCGCGAGTGTCTCCCTTACATCATCGAGCTCCAGGATCTGCCACGGTTCGGCATCGCTCTGAGTGGAACTCGCGATTGGATTTTTGATTGGAATCATGGAGCTCGGCCATTTTATATTTTCATTGAAGCTTTCGGTTTTTTACTGAGGAACAAATGGTAAAAGCAGTGAAGTAGTCGTTGTTTTATAGGGAAGAACAGGGAGCAGAAAGTACTGGCCATTAAAAATATGTCTCCCATATATCAAAGGCAGAAGACAAATTCTTCAGCTCGATGCAAGGTAGGTTGCGCGATTTTCAGTTTCTAGGTCTGCTGAGTGAAGTATTAGGTCGGCTGTTAAGGATTGAAAGGATTTAATTTGAATTTTATTGATTTTAAAAATAAAATATCTTGTGGTCTTTAACCCGTAAATCTGAACCGCTATTTTAACGTATCCACTGACTTTTCAACACTGTAACATTATTATGAACTGAACTGAATAAAAATCTAAAATTTAATCTGAACGTATAATTAGAATAACCATATTGTATTGATAATTCAATATAAAATATCATTTATATTATCAACTAAATATTTAAAACAATATTAAATATTTAAAATAAATTATTCAAAAATCTGGGTCGTTACAATAACATTATTAGTTTGTTAATCTATCTACGTTTAGGATTGTTTAGGGTTTACCTTGATTTTGTGTAAATTAGCCATTTTTCGCTTTTCTATAAAAAAACAGTTTTTGAAATTACAAGGACTATGTACAAAACATACAGAAAGAGATGTGTAATTTCACGTATTTTCTATGTAGTTTATATTATCTATTCCAAATAAAATATTACCAATTTCTTGTGATTTTATATATGTGAATATTTCTTATTTTTAAATGTTTGGGTAAATTTTGCCAGAATTATAGCATATAACCTTTTAATGAGATTTTAAAAATCAATAAGTCAGAACATAGGAAGGTTGTTCTAGCATTAGTTTGCACTAAAATGTAAAATAATCAGAAGTTAAAAGAATTAGTAACTACCTAAATATTGCGCTAACATACGTATAATTATATTTAAAATTTAGCTATCCAAAAATATCCGTAAACAATGCTAGTATTTTTATAAATTTGGTAAACACAAAAATAGGTTTGGATTTGAATGTTCTTCGTTTATGATGAGTATACAAAAATGTTTCCCATAATACTGGAACAAATGGATGTAATCTTTGAATTTTTACTAGTAAATGTGGACTTAATTTCAATAATTGTATAGGTGTAAGTAACTTATATGAGAATTAACATTGTAATCATGCATTTTATGGCAAAATAAATGTGATAATAAATGTCAAAAGATTATAATTAAAATAAATAGGAAGTTAATGATGTAACTCTAATTAGGGAAGTTAATATGATAAACATGCATATGTTATATACATATATGTAGGAACTAATATTATAAATATTAATTAGTTTAATAAATGGGAGTTACAAAAAATAGAATTAATGAAATTAAATGGGGCTGATATAAATGGCATTATTTGAATGTCCGTTACCTTAGGAAAAACGACTGTTATGGTCATTAATGGCATAAGATGTTTATTTTAATTAATTAATTAAAAGGGATTTGGGTATTAATTTCCCTAATTAATACGAAGTCCAATAAATAATCTAAAGTTATGAACCTTATCTTAGTGCAATTAGTTCCATCTTATCTCTAGTTTTAATTCTAGGAATAATATATCTAACTAATATAAGAGTTGGACTTATTTGGTTGATGATGTAGGGTCAGTTGAGTTATCCGATAGAAGTTTGCACTTTCTAACAGTCTGATATACGTACAATTGATGTGAGATATCAATGATCAAAGGAACCCATGGCCATTATTTTTGCATAATACGAATTTATCCTATAGATTTGCTTCGAGTGTTGAGGTCTTAAGTGGCTGTGCGGTTCGCCTTCCTTCGAAAATAAGAAACCTAAAAGGACAACTTAATAGTGTAGTCTACATTGAAATTAAGGTCTTAAGTAGTGAGATCCGCCTATTTGGGTATTAAGTGATTTGATTCACTTTTTCCTTTTAAGGCAAGGGTAGAATCATAGCATATGCCCTTGTAAGGTATTAAGTAATTAGATAATTCGCCTTGTTCCAATAAGGAGTATTAAATGGCTAATTGGGTTCGAGTTTGGAAATCCCTGAAAGGGTCCGCTTTCTTTAAGAGGTAAGTGATGGAGGCAAATCTCGCCTTGGAATAGGGTCTTAAATTAATGCTATGGAGATATGAAAGGTCTTTCTTTTATGTGGGAATTATTAAGTGGCTCAAGGATTATCCAATAAGTTCAGCAAGATAGTAACGTAAGGGTTCGTTGGAGGAAGGTATTAAATGACATGTAGTTTTCTACCTATACTATTGGTAACAAGTGACTGCTTACTATATCTTATCTTATGCGTGGATTGGGATATGTTGAATGATGGAAGCCTTATTTTGAGTTAAGGGACTTAGTATGTAACGACCTGGGAAAATTCGACTCTCGAATTCCGACAACAATACCTATACCCATATTACTTGCCAAACTCCAAGTATCGAAAGCACCCGATACTTAGTAGAAAGAAATTAGACGTTGAGATAATAAAGAAAGAAATATTGGAATAGAAGAAGAAGAACCAAACACAACACAGAGTCTCACGTCACAGCGGAACAAAATATAATATATAAATAAATCTTTATTGAGAGCTTTTAAAAATACTTACAACCATCAGAGTACATCAACACATCTGGACAGTTATAATAATCTGTCCTCATATACAATCACATAGTAGAATAAATACTAGATATCATACGTCTGAACACTTCTAGCTCGTCTCTGGATTTTGAAGCATCCGATAATTAGGACATGTACAACCCGGTCTAACCCGAGCATTACAAACACCGAGTCAGTCTAGTGAACCAGAGTGAGAAAAACACACTATGCTTAAAAGCATCACACAACTTTATTTTAACGTCAAAATCTTTTCAAAAGAACAGGATAATCATAAGACCAAATCCGCACATAAATACGTACAACTATTACCTTACGATAACCCAAAACATTTTTGAAATCAATATCTTTTATAATATTATAATGGTGTCTAAATACAAATAAATATCAATCTAGCAGAACGCTTGCATCTCACGCTCTACATATACAATATACAATCAAAACCGCAGGCTCTTGTTGGAGATGGATTTCCTGGCAAGGTATAGGACCACCTTGGCGACAGTGTACCTCTGGAGATGAATACATTGGGGTTCAACAAGAACATCTTGCAACCGAGGATAAACATGACCGGTCTCTCACTTTCTCTTGAGAGTACCGAATATATCATTAGAACGGTTGGGGGCCAGCCAGTCGAACCGATAACATACATACAATACTAAAAAGGGACAACCGAAGACATTGGAATTCTCCAGATTAGGTAATGATATACCATTTTGATGGGTGCGACCCACATCTCCAAGCGACCTACCCAATTTTGTGCCATTTCACAGTTAATGAGGCTTGACATCATAATTACTCTTTAGAATATCTATCACCATTCACTTTGAATGCCACATCGTCAGATCCATCAAATGTTACTAATTGATATCCACAAAAATACTCTAGTTATTTTGCTAGAGAAAGGCCTTTTCTCCACCATCAACTATGGTACATTTGAAGAAATCAACATATGTAATTCCTTTGGAAATACTCCGTCAGACATCCGCCCATACAAGTCATCCAGGAACAGGATGAACAGAAGGCACCCTCCTACCACATCCAAAGTATCCCTATGGATCAGTAGCGAGTAGTCCTTGCAATCCGTAGGTTCCAACCACGACAGATTCAATAATCAAAATAACTTTGGTTGCAACATCAGAGAAATTTGACAAGTAGTTCTTCCGTTTATGAGGATCCACATTCTTCACTTGCTCCATTTTCAATCATCATCTTCACGTAGTTGCTGGTTTGCAATGGTTTTCGAATAAAGAATTTGATCTTGGTCTTTCCGCACCAACAATCGCATGGGTCAGATTTGATAATCGGCTATTTAACTAGCAAACAAACAGTGATGAAAATAAAATGAGTTCACTGGTTCAGTACTCAACATTATTTGGCCTTTTAATTAAAAAAAATTAACGAATGTTAATTAAACTTTTAAATATTTCAATATTTTTAACACAGTATTTACTTCTTATTTTATTTCAAAGAGTGTTCGCAAAACTATCCCAAATACATTAGAATTAAATCGTATATATTCCCAACATTGATTTTATCGAATTTCTCATAAAACATTGTTACTTGAGAACAATATTCAACTCATATTCTTCCAGAACAAACTCATTCTAGAAACTTAACCTTTTATTCCCCTTTTACTTTTGGAAATATCATTATATACATATATATATATTTTTTCAAATCTTCCCATTTTTGTTACATTCGAAATCTCATTATAAATATCCTCAAATCTTGTGATTAACATTGTGTTATTATTTCATATATGGAAATAATAAATTATTCTTAACCTCTTTCAAATTACAACTAATATCATCCTCAGATAATCCTAAATTCGTTCAATTTGGGGTATTTTAGTTACCACTCAGACCTTGGTCAACAACGTTCTTATCTTAAAGTAGATATGAGTTGTAATCCAAAAATCGATATTTTATTTTTATATCAAACCAATCTCATTAACTATTTTATTTAAACCATGGTTTATGAAACTTCCTTACTTTAGAAAATATTTATTTTTAAATATAACTTATTATTAATTAACATATTGATTAAGTAATTTCTTATTAAAAATCACTTCTTAACCTTAACTTCTTTCAAAGAATTCGTTTTATAACTCGAATTATAATTGCCAAATCCCATTACTAAATCCTTTATCAAATTCAATTACAATCCCCTTTTTAATCTTTTTTTTTTTTTTTGAAATTCTCATTCCAATTCCATTCATTCCCTCAATTCTATTATTTAATAACATTAATTTAAAATTAAACCTTTAACTTCAAATCTCTTTTTGTAAACCTTGTTTACAAAACTCAAGTTTAATATAAAACCCCCTTTTCCTTTATTTCCTTTACTTAATTCAAATATTAAGTAAACATTTAATTTAAACTATCGTATTCGCTTAAAATCCCTTTTATAACTTCGTTACAAAAACTCGGGTTTTTAATATAAAAATCATTCATAGCGCCTTTCACAATTCAATTAGATTCATTACAACTATCTTAAATTATTATTAATTAGGATAATAATTTACTTCATCATCAACTATTGTGAAAGTAGTTAACTTCTTAATTAACTAAATAATTGGTGAATTCCTTTCTAAAATATTATAATATTAAAACAGATATTCGTTGAACTATTTTGAAACGACCCGAAATTCCTAGTAAAGGAAAGCCTGGATTGCGTTGAGAACAGCACACATCGGAACATAAACTGAAGAACATTTTATCGCCGATTACAATAATTACATCATAGTACAAAAATATAACAGAGTATGAATACTTATTACAGAAATAGAAATAAAATAATATCAGAGTTTTAAATTACATTTAAAATGCAGCGGAAAAATATTACAAATATACAACTGAAAGGAATACACGGACACAGAGCTTTCCGAATACCGCTTCAGCTGTAAGCCAAGATCCTGTAAATATCTCTACAAAAAGCTACTCGACTGCCCGTGTGGAAAACAAGGGCACCCGAGTTTGCCGGTGAAACAAACTACAGGTCAGTCATGGGACTGGTATGAGAAATCTAACTTAACTTATCTAATTAATATGGCTAATCACAGGACCACGCCGCTAACACGGAAGGGGTTTACTCCATTGGATTGCCAGTGCATAAAATAAAGTAAATCGTTAAACGACAAAATGCTTTTTAGAGAAATGAAACCACTATAAGACCCAAGTCCCATCACACAATGCAACGCAAACCGGAGGATAGGGTTTTACATTATAATGGTCAAAAGATGCTTGATACGATAAAAACGGATTTAATATTAGTGTGTATATCTATGGGTATATATATATTTCAAAAACAATTTCAACCATAATGTATTAATCATAGACGACATAGTACCCCATCCTACTATGTCGCCATACTAGTTCTACAATCAAAACCGCAAGGTCGTTTTGGAAATTGGATTTCCATCATGAGTCGAGGCTAGGGGCAAGCTCCTCTCCGATTCGAGACACTCTAGCAAATGCCTCAGGATCACACCTATGGGCAACCCTTGGAGTGGTAGGGCCGGTCCCCGCCTATCGGCAGTGGATTGGTTATGCCTGAACACACGTTTCCCGGTTCCTTTGAACCTATAGTATGACCACTAACGGCCTATAAAAATCCGAGGCGCCTCAAAATCCATCATCCACATAAGTAAAATGCCAGCCAGTTTAAGCACTGACACTACCAATAGCTAGAAAGAAACGTGTGCACTCCCTACGGTCCATATCCCGTTTGTGACTCATACCGGGGTGTGAGGCTCGCGAAGTCACGATATACACAAAGCTATGCCGTGATAGGCTATACTTTGATCATCCCACAAGGCCCTTGAAAGAACCCGTAACTTCCCCGTAAAGGAAAGCACGAATACTTTGAGAACAACACACAAAAGGACGCAGACAGAAGAACATTTCATTGCTATTTCAACAATTCCATCAGATACAAGAATATACAGAGTATAAATGAATAAATTACATTCAACAAATATCAGAGATTACAATAAATTACATAGCAGCGGAAAAATATACTAAACACAACTGAAAGTGATACATGGATACAGAGCTTTCCGAGCATCGTTCCAGCTGTAAATCAGGACCCTGTGAATATAAATCTGCAAAACCAAAACTACTAGCTGCCCGTGCGGAAAATAGGGGCACCCAGAGTTTAGGTTAAAACAATAAACTCCAGGTCAGTCATGGGACTGGTGTGAGAACTAAAACAGTTATTATTCTTTATTTTAAATTCGGTAAATCAAGGGACCACGCCGTATAACACGGAACGGGTTTCCTCCCAAGAATACCAGTGCATAGAACAAACAGCGCAATGTTAAATAAAGAAAAATGAAGCTGTTATAAGACCCAGGTCCCACCACACAATGCAACGCAAGCCGGAGGATAGGGTTTTCCCTTATAACAGCCAAAGCATGCTTGATACGTTTAAAACACATTATTTGATACTATAATAAGTGTATAGTGTCAAAACAATTCAAATCATAAATATCAATCATAGGCGGCATGGGTACCATCTATCATGTCGCCATACTAGTTCTACAATTAAAACCGCAATACACGTATTGGAAATTGGATTTCCGTCATGAGTCGAGGCAAGGGGCAAGCTCCTCTCTGCGTTCGAGACACTCTAGCAAATGCCTCAGGACCCCACTATGATCCTTGGAATCGGCTGGGCCGGTCCTCTCTTACTTTTGAGGATTGGCAATTCCTGAACACACGTTTCCCGGTCCTTACAGACCTATATCCGAGGCGCCTCGCATTCCAACAACCACACAGGTGAAAAGTATATAAATGTCAGGGCTGGTAGGTCACTGACACCACCCTAGCTAGAAAGAAACGTCGTGCTCTCCCAGCGGTCCGTCTCCCGTTTTTGACTCATACCGAGGTGTGAGGCTCGCGAATTCACGTTATACACAAAGCTACGCCACACAGGCCGTGCTTTGATCATCAACCACAAGACTTTGCTTTTCAACAGAAGCCTTGATCAATTGCCACTTACGCATGCCACATTGGCAATTCATTCCATGCGACTGATGTCTATCGATATACAACCTCTGAGCTCGTATGTCTCAGAGAAGGGCGTTAAGCAAGAGAATAAATTCTCCGCCGCCAAACAGATGTATATTTAATAGAGATCAATCAACACAGAATAAAATCCAATGTCAGACACACAATCCATTTACAAGTTCGTTCTGGGTCTGAACGAAACCGGAGGCACTTTCCTCGCATATCCATCCATCTCCAAGTACGTCTGGACGATCACCAACTGTTTCCCTCATCCTGGGTGTACAGCCCAATCAAGATCATCAGTAACCACCCAAACGATGTGAAGACTTCCGGTCTTCAACCACCGTCTTCATCTTCGACATCTCGTCGAGTCGATTATTCAGAATGGGTATAAACCCGGCCTTTCTGAATAACCCACGTATATGATAAACAAATGTTACACAAACACAACGAACGCCTCATTCCAATTCAGAATATTCTTTTATTCACAAAATCACATTCTTAGGGAAATGTTCCCATTAATTTTATCAAAGATAAATTCTTCTAAATTTATCCTATAATCTTCCTTTGGATATCATTTCAAACTAGTCGGGATTAGCGAACCACACCGAAGTAATTATTTGTTTTATTTCCCAATCCCAACCTATATATCCCATGGAGCAAAACTGGTGATACTCCATATCTAACACCACGGTGTTATCGGTAAAATTAATTACCATTTCACGTTCAAATCTAATTAAAGATTTAACTATCGCTTTGGAGCAAAACTGGTGATACTCCACTCTCGATCACTTTTCAGATTTGATAATTTAAATTATCAATTCACTTTTTAATCTAATTAAAGATTCATTAAAACTCCACTTAGTTTTAATCTTCTCAAAAATCAATATTATGTCTTTAACTGGGTTAAAGAACCAATGTCTTCTAAAACACGATTCACAACAAACCCAAATCACATTTGATATTAAATACAAGGCTCTGAATAGAAAATATATCGGCTTATATTCAATATCAAATTCTGAAACCAACAAATATCGTATTGGAAATAATGATATAAAATATATCTTTCAAATCCCCATAACAATATTTGCATAGTCACGAAATCCAACATCGAAATATCCCGAAGATAATTTCGATTCTTCTCCAGCCCAATTCACGTATTGGGAATATTGATTATTTTTAAAATCACTTTCAAATTCAATTTATTTATTTCATAAATAAATTGATTTTAATTCTAGTTCAAAACTAGTTCATTTCGATAAAAATCTATTTTTATCATTTCAAATGTGGAATTCTTCATCCCAGTTCTTTCCAATTCACATATTATGATTTTACACAAATTATCAATATTTTTATTAATTTTATCAAGGCCCGTACAGTCGATTTCCAACAACGGCCATCGAACTGCACTTACATTGACCTTTTTCAAATTTGATTTGGACATAATTCCAAATCCAACCGTTAGATTTCAAATTTTTAATATTCATTGGAAAGCTCTTTTCGATACGAACCCAACGGTTCCGGTTTTAGGAGAATCCGACGGTCGGATCTCCCGCAACGTCAATTCGAAGTCAATGGTCGAAATTCACGAACTGCCGCGGAGCGGCGCGTTCTATTCAAGCCATTATATATATAATATATATATATATTATATATTTCGTCGATTTCCTTTTAAAACGTATTTTATAAATCGTTTTAAATTCGTTTTCAAAACCATTTCAACTCTATATTCAATTTCTAATCAAAATTGAATATTTCATATCATTACTATATAAATGATAATATTTTCAAAATGTTATATTTTGAAATCACTACATTTTCTATATTCATTATAAAAACGAATATAATCGATATAAATATCGTTCACGTCAAAATGGCGCAACTTTAATCAACACGGCTTTATATTTCAATAAATTCGTTATCCTATTCAACAAATGAATATTTATTCCATTCAACACATGAATCTATATTTCTTCCAACACCTGACTAATCTCAACACATGAGTACTGTCAACACATCACTATTTTTGTTATGTAAAATATTTTATAAAACTATGGTATCTATCGTTTGATTTTAATTGGACTTCTACTGGGAAGTAGTTCTATTTTTAAATATGATAAAGATGTAAATTTCATTGTATAAAATATTTCACTCAACACATGAACATCGTCAACACATGACTATTTTTATATTCAACACATGAATTTTCTTTTATAATATTCATTATTTTCCCGATTGGCATGAGGCCCAATCAATCACCATATAATGTTAATTATATGGATTTCATACAACACATGTATATAATAGCATTGATAAACAATCAACCATCAACCAAAGTGCACTACACTGTATAAGCATCAAATATAGATATCTGACGCTTATAACAGCCTGTCAATCGATCGATCGACATATTTAATCAATCAGGATGAGTGAACTTCCAAATTTCATCCCAACACCCGTGTGGGGTTTCAAACAATCAAACACAGATTTTATTTGTGCAGTTGGGCGATGTGTAAAATTTATCGTCCCAATCAATGTCCTTCAAATAGGTGTATATAAACAAACCGTCCGGTTTGTAAATGAATATTTTATTTTATTCACTTCCACGTTAAAAATTATATTTTTAACGATAAAATATTCTATTTCAACACATGAATTTCTATTCATTTCATTTACACAATAAAAATGATATTTTCATTTTTCTAACATATTTTGGGAAATTTCGGCGGCATAACGGCACGATACTAGAAACGGGACGAGGCCTAGCCTTATCCCCGGTCTAGTGAAGGCCCACGCCATTCACACATCAATTAAGTCCATTCAATTCACCAAACAATTCAATTCAAACCAAATAATCTAACCAACTATACAACCAAACAATTAAACAAACAAGCCATCCATGGTCTGTGGATGACGGGTGTCGGGTGCTACTAAACACCGTCTACATCCTAGTATATATATATATAACTAGAAAAAGAGATTTTGAGTGAGAAGTTCTCACCAACTAGCTAATCCAATCATCTCGACTCTTCTTATGTAGAAAATCTTGTCGTTCTCGCCTTTTGTCACTTTCGTTGCCCGTAGCCGCTACATGTATAAAAATCACATTTTTATTATCTACATTATATAAAAATCTCATCTTTATATCTTCTATAAGTTAAAAATCGGATTTTATCCTCTCTATAATATAAAGATCATATTTTTATTTATTTCATATGTCAAAAATTGTAGAAGCTTTAAAACGGAGAAAACTCACTTTTTTTCGAACGACCGGATTCGCTGTTTGGGTCCTAGAATTTGCAAACGAGCTTCAATCTTCACACCATCTTTTTTTCTAGCACAAGCACGCCATTCTGAACAACTTTTGCCTAGTGGTCTTCTTGCCGAAAATGTGACATTTCGCCGGAAATCGCGAAAAGACAGCATTTTGACAGTGTTTGATCAGCAGACTTCGGACGCGTTTTCCCGACAACTCCGTAATGCAAAATAGGACTTATTATATACCAAATCGAAGAGAATTTTGTGCTCTACAACTTTGGTCTTGAGGAACTTTGGCTAGAAACGCACGTTTTGGGAGTTATTCGCGAAATACGGTCAGGGACTTATTTGCAAAACGGGCGATTTTGGTGAAAATGGGTTTTTGGGTGTAGCGGGGCCCACGGCCGGAATTGAGGGGGCTGGGGGGGGGGGGCGCCGACCTGATGGACGTGGGGGAGGGTGTGGGTGGCGGTGGTGGGGCCCGTGGTGGCCGCGGTGGTGGTGGTTGGGTGTAGGGGCTTAGGGTTTGCAAATGGAGAGAGGAGGAGGAAGAGGAGGAGGAGGGGAGGAGGAGGAGGGGGTGCGGCGGCCGGAGGGAGGCTGGTGGTGGGCGGTGGAGGTGGGGCAGCGGTGGTGGTGGAGGAGGAGGCCATTTTTGAGTTTTTGTGAAGAAAGAGGAAGAGGAAGAAAGTGAAGAAGAAAAGGAAGTAAAAGTGTTTATATGCTAGTTTCTCGCGTATCGTCCGAACACAAACGATCTCCGATGGCCGCGGATTTCGGACACGAGATAGTAGACGTGAAGACGAGTCCAACGAAACAAGTTTCGTCGAATTCCGAGTTCGTTTGACCATTCAAAAAAAATCACAAAAATGCTCAGATAAGCTCTAAAAATGCGATTTTGGCGCACCTTTTCTTCTCGCACGCTCACATGCTAACTCAAAAAATCAAGCCCTCTTGGATTTAACCATTATTAGATGATACGAATCTAGAAAAAAAAGTAGAATTGAATTCCGCGGTCGTATCAATAATGTTCCTTTGTAAAATGACTGCTCGCTTTACCCTGAACTGTTTCAGCTCGCACGGCCACATATTAACTCCGTTCGACGCGCCATTTGGAACTCAACAATGATTTGTCATTATGAATCCATGAAAATTTATCTCGTCGAATTCTGAGGTCGTTTGCAAAATTCCCATTTTTAAGGGCCTGAATTCCATAGCGACTATTCAGAATTTTCAACTGGACATATCTTTTGATTCCCACTATGAAATTTCGATTGGTCGGATTCGTTGGAAAGGTATCATCAATTAGATCCTATTATTTTTGGTTTCACTAAAATCCGGATTGTTTTGCACCCGGTACATTCAATTGAAGTTTGAAATCGAATTATCGAACTACCGCGCCATTTTCAATTCTATTTATAATTATATATAATTATTTATATTCTAACGACGACGCGTATAATATATACGTTCGAGTTTTATTCAAAATAAATTTCTTGTCAATATTATTTAAAATTATTCATTTTAAATATTCAAAATTCGCTAAAATTGCCAAAATAAAAATTTTAAACTAGCTCAGAATTTCCGGGTTATTACAATCTCCCCCACTTAAAACTTTTCGTCCCCGAAAAGGAACAAAGTCGAAAATGGTTTGATTAATCTACTCTAAGTTCGATCTGACTTCCATTCTCCAACTTTTCAGTTTCTGAGAATTTTCAAATTTTCAAAAATTTGGCTAACACCCTAAATTTTCGAAAAATTTCGCCATAACCTCCCCTGCACGGGAGCCACGGGAAAATCCCGAAATTGCCATATAGGCCTTCTGATCTCAAAAAGAAAAAGAAAAAGCCAATCGGCTCATAAAATCATCATCACCCAAACAAAACAGTAAATTATAGTAAACATGTACCTATTTGTCGGGCAAACAAATTTTATTCTTCGGCTCTAGCCTCCTCGCTATGACCTGTTCAATGTAAGTATATGTATATGCAAGCAGATGCGACCAATTTTCAATACAATTCAAAATTTGATTTTATTAGGCATAGTGGTTAAAAATTGTCAAACAAATAAACAAACAACTCAAACATCAATCAATTAGTGAATTAGAGTTTCAAATTCATAACTTTTGATATATATACAGAAAATCTTGTTTTGGTGCCAAATCACAACAAAATGAATCAATCTATATAAGTTTTGGTTCTCACACCAGTCTAATGGAAATATATAGAAATCACACATTCGAAACACGAACATAAATACTGATGATGTGGCCACATCACCAGAATTATCCCCGGGTGTCTAGAATGTGATTCTATATCTATCCAGTATATTAAAACTTCGAATATACGTTCATGACGCGTATACGCGAAATCTTTATATATTGGATTGTCCATATTCAAAATAAATTAATAATCAAATACGTATAAAATGGTTTAAATTTTCAAAACAAAATTGTTTTCATTTGAAAAGTATACTCTTCACACTCGTTCTAGGATACTACCGATCCTATCTCTAACGAGTAATTCTAATTGGATGTTGCTAATCCAATATCTGATGAATTCTTTCGTATGGTTCTAATGTGTCTTGTTCTCGAGCTCTGTAAACCAAAGCTCTGATACCAACTGAAAGAACCCGTAACTTCCCCGTAAAGGAAAGCACGAATACTTTGAGAACAACACACAAAAGGACGCAGACAGAAGAACATTTCATTGCTATTACAACAATTCCATCAGATACAAGAATATACAGAGTATAAATGAATAAATTACATTCAACAAATATCAGAGATTACAATAAATTACATAGCAGCGGAAAAATATACTAAACACAACTGAAAGTGATACACGGATACAGAGCTTTCCGAGCATCGTTCCAGCTGTAAATCAGGACCCTGTGAATATAAATCTGCAAAACCAAAACTACTAGCTGCCCGTGCGGAAAATAGGGGCACCCAGAGTTTAGGTTAAAACAATAAACTCCAGGTCAGTCATGGGACTGGTGTGAGAACTAAAACAGTTATTATTCTTTATTTTAAATTCGGTAAATCAAGGGACCACGCTGTATAACACGGAACGGGTTTCCTCCCAAGAATACCAGTGCATAGAACAAACAGCGCAATGTTAAATAAAGAAAAATGAAGCTGTTATAAGACCCAGGTCCCATCACACAATGCAACGCAAGCCGGAGGATAGGGTTTTCCCTTATAATAGCCAAAGCATGCTTGATACGTTTAAAACACATTATTTGATACTATAATAAGTGTATAGTGTCAAAACAATTCAAATCATAAATATCAATCATAGGCGGCATGGGTACCATCTATCATGTCGCCATACTAGTTCTACAATTAAAACCGCAATACACGTATTGGAAATTGGATTTCCGTCATGAGTCGAGGCAAGGAGCAAGCTCCTCTCCGCGTTCGAGACACTCTAGCAAATGCCTCAGGACCCCACTATGATCCTTGGAATCGGCTGGGCCGGTCCTCTCTTACTTTTGAGGATTGGCAATTCCTGAACACACGTTTCCTGGTCCTTACAGACCTATATCCGAGGCGCCTCGCATTCCAACAACCACACAGGTGAAAAGTATATAAATGTCAGGGCTGGTAGGTCACTGACACCACCCTAGCTAGAAAGAAACGTCGTGCTCTCCCAGCGGTCCATCTCCCGTTTTTGACTCATACCGAGGTGTGAGGCTCGCGAATTCACGTTATACACAAAGCTACGCCACACAGGCCGTGCTTTGATCATCAACCACAAGACTTTGCTTTTCAACAGAAGCCTTGATCAATTGCCACTTACGCATGCCACATTGGCAATTCATTCCATGCGACTGATGTCCATCGATATACAACCTCTGAGCTCGTATGTCTCAGAGAAGGGCGTTAAGCAAGAGAATAAATTCTCCGCCGCCAAACAGATGTATATTTAATAGAGATCAATCAACACAGAATAAAATCCAATGTCAGACACACAATCCATTTACAAGTTCGTTCTGGGTCTGAACGAAACCGGAGGCACTTTCCTCGCATATCCATCCATCTCCAAGTACGTCTGGACGATCACCAACTGTTTCCCTCATCCTGGGTGTACAGCCCAATCAAGATCATCAGTAATCACCCAAACGATGTGAAGACTTCCGGTCTTCAACCACCGTCTTCATCTTCGACATCTCGTCGAGTCGATTATTCAGAATGGGTATAAACCCGACCTTTCTGAATAACCCACGTATATGATAAACAAATGTTACACAAACACAACGAACGCCTCATTCCAATTCAGAATATTCTTTTATTCACAAAATCACATTCTTAGGGAAATGTTCCCATTAATTTTATCAAAGATAAATTCTTCTAAATTTATCCTATAATCTTCCTTTGGATATCATTTCAAACTAGTCGGGATTAGCGAACCACACCGAAGTAATTATTTGTTTTATTTCCCAATCCCAACCTATATATCCCATGGAGCAAAACTGGTGATACTCCATATCTAACACCACGGTGTTATCGGTAAAATTAATTACCATTTCACGTTCAAATCTAATTAAAGATTTAACTATCGCTTTGGAGCAAAACTGGTGATACTCCACTCTCGATCACTTTTCAGATTTGATAATTTAAATTATCAATTCACTTTTTAATCTAATTAAAGATTCATTAAAACTCCACTTAGTTTTAATCTTCTCAAAAATCAATATTATGTCTTTAACTGGGTTAAAGAACCAATGTCTTCTAAAACACGATTCACGACAAACCCAAATCACATTTGATATTAAATACAAGGCTCTGAATAGAAAATATATCGGCTTATATTCAATATCAAATTCTGAAACCAACAAATATCGTATTGGAAATAACGATATAAAATATATCTTTCAAATCCCCATAACAATATTTGCATAGTCACGAAATCCAACATCGAAATATCCCGAAGATAATTTCGATTCTTCTCCAGCCCAATTCACGTATTGGGAATATTGATTATTTTTTAAATCACTTTCAAATTCAATTTATTTATTTCATAAATAAATTGATTTTAATTCTAGTTCAAAACTAGTTCATTTCGATAAAAATCTATTTTTATCATTTCAAATGTGGAATTCTTCATCCCAGTTCTTTCCAATTCACATATTATGATTTTACACAAATTATCAATATTTTTATTAATTTTATCAAGGCCCGTACAGTCGATTTCCAACAACGGCCATCGGACTGCACTTACATCGACCTTTTTCAAATTTGATTTGGACATAATTCCAAATCCAACCGTTAGATTTCAAATTTCTAATATTCATTGGAAAGCTCTTTCCGATACGAACCCAACGGTTCCGGTTTTAGGAGAATCCGACGGTCAGATCTCCCGCAACGTCAATTCGAAGTCAATGGTCGAAATTCACGAACTGCCGCGGAGCGGCGCGTTCTATTCAAGCCATTATATATATAATATATATATATATATTATATATTTCGTCGATTTCCTTTTAAAACGTATTTTATAAATCGTTTTAAATTCGTTTTCAAAACCATTTCAACTCTATATTCAATTTCTAATCAAAATTGAATATTTCATATCATTACTATATAAATGATAATATTTTCAAAATGTTATATTTTGAAATCACTACATTTTCTATATTCATTATAAAAACGAATATAATCGATATAAATATCGTTCACGTCAAAATGGCGCAACTTTAATCAACACGGCTTTATATTTCAATAAATTCGTTATCCTATTCAACAAATGAATATTTATTCCATTCAACACATGAATCTATATTTCTTCCAACACCTGACTAATCTCAACACATGAGTACTGTCAACACATCACTATTTTTGTTATGTAAAATATTTTATAAAACTATGGTATCTATCGTTTGATTTTAATTGGACTTCTACTGGGAAGTAGTTCTAATTTTAAATATGATAAAGATGTAAATTTCATTGTATAAAATATTTCACTCAACACATGAACATCGTCAACACATGACTATTTTTATATTCAACACATGAATTTTCTTTTATAATATTCATTATTTTCCCGATTGGCATGAGGCCCAATCAATCACCATATAATGTTAATTATATGGATTCCATACAACACATGTATATAATAGCATTGATAAACAATCAACCATCAACCAAAGTGCACTACACTGTATAAGCATCAAATATAGATATCTGACGCTTATAACAGTCTGTCAATCGATCGATCAACATATTTAATCAATCAGGATGAATGAACTTCCAAATTTCATCCCAACACCCGTGTGGGGTTTCAAACAATCAAACACAGATTTTAATTGTGCAGTTGGGCGATGTGTAAAATTTATCGTCCCAATCAATGTCCTTCAAATAGGTGTACATAAACAAACCGTCCGGTTTGTAAATGAATATTTTATTTTATTCACTTCCACGTTAAAAATTATATTTTTAACGATAAAATATTCTATTTCAACACATGAATTTCTATTCATTTCATTTACACAATAAAAATGATATTTTCATTTTTCTAACATATTTTGGGAAATTTCGGCGGCATAACGACACGATACTAGAAACGGGACGAGGCCTAGCCTTATCCCCGGTCTAGTGAAGGCCCACGCCATTCACACATCAATCAAGTCCATTCAATTCACCAAACAATTCAATTCAAACCAAATAATCTAACCAACTATACAACCAAACAATTAAACAAACAAGTCATCCATGGTCTGTGGATGACGGGTGTTGGGTGCTACTAAACACCGTCTACATCCTAGTATATATATATATAACTAGAAAAAGAGATTTTGAGTGAGAAGTTCTCACCAACTAGCTAATCCAATCATCTCGACTCTTCTTATGTAGAAAATCTTGTCGTTCTCGCCTTTTGTCACTTTCGTTGCCCGTAGCCGCTACATGTATAAAAATCACATTTTTATTATCTACATTATATAAAAATCTCATCTTTATATCTTCTATAAGTTAAAAATCGGATTTTATCCTCTCTAAAATATAAAGATCATATTTTTATTTATTTCATATGTCAAAAATTGTAGAAGCTTTAAAACGGAGAAAACTCACTTTTTTTCGAACGCCCGGATTCGCTGTTTGGGTCCTAGAATTTGCAAACGAGCTTCAATCTTCACACCATCTTTATTTCTAGCACAAGCACGCCATTCTGAACAACTTTTGCCTAGTGGTCTTCTTGCCGAAAATGTGCCATTTCGCCGGAAATCGCGAAAAGACAGCATTTTGACAGTGTTTGATCAGCAGACTTCGGACGCATTTTCCCGACAACTCCGTAATGCAAAATAGGACTTATCATATACCAAATCGAAGAGAATTTCGTGCTCTACAACTTTGGTTTTGAGGAACTTTGGCTAGAAATGCACGGTTTGGGAGTTACTCGCAAAATACGGTCAGAGACTTATATGCAAAACGGGCGATTTTGGTGAAAATGGGTTTTTGGGTGTAGCGGGGCCCACGGCCGGAATTGAGGGGGCTGGAGGGGGGGCGCCGACCTGATGGACGTGGGGGAGGGTGTGGGTGGCGGTGGTTGGGCCCGTGGTGGCCGCGGTGGTGGTGGTTGGGTGTAGGGGCTTAGGGTTTGCAAATGGAGAGAGGAGGAGGAAGAGGAGGAGGAGGGGAGGAGGAGGAGGGGGTGCGGCGGCCGGAGAGAGGCTGGTGGTGGGCGGTGGAGGTGGGGCAGCGGTGGTGGTGGAGGAGGAGGCCATTTTTGAGTTTTTGTGAAGAAAGAGGAAGAGGAAGAAAGTGAAGAAGAAAAGGAAGTAAAAGTGTTTATATGCTAGTTTCTCGCGTATCGTCCGAACACAAACGATCTCCGATGGCCGCGGATTTCGGACACGAGGTAGTAGACGTGAAGACGAGTCCAACGAAACAAGTTTCGTCGAATTCCGAGTTCGTTTGACCATTCAAAAAAAATCACAAAAATGCTCAGATAAGCTCTAAAAATGCGATTTTGGCGTACCTTTTCTTCTCGCACGCTCACATGCTAACTCAAAAAATCAAGCCCTCTTGGATTTAACCATTATTAGATGATACGAATCTAGAAAAAAAAGTAGAATTGAATTCCGAGGTCGTATCAATAATGTTCCTTTGTAAAATGACTGCTCGCTTTACCCAGAACTGTTTCAGCTCGCACGGCCACATATTAACTCCGTTCGACGCGCCATTTGGAACTCAACAATGATTTGTCATTATGAATCCATAAAAATTTATCTCGTCGAATTCTGAGGTCGTTTGCAAAATTCCCATTTTTAAGGGCCTGAATTCCATAACGACTATTCAGAATTTTCAACTGGACATATCTTTTGATTCCCACTATGAAATTTCGATTGGTCGGATTCGTTGGAAAGGTATCATCAATTAGATCCTATTATTTTTGGTTTCACTAAAATCCGGATTGTTTTGCACCCGGTACATTCAATTGAAGTTTGAAATCGAATTATCGAACTACCGCGCCATTTTCAATTCTATTTATAATTATATATAATTATTTATATTCTAACGACGACGCGTATAATATATACGTTCGAATTTTATTCAAAATAAATTTCTTGTCAATATTATTTAAAATTATTCATTTTAAATATTCAAAATTCGCTAAAATTGCCAAAATAAAAATTTTAAACTGGCTCAGAATTTCCGGGTTATTACAGCTCTGCTTTTCAACAAAAGCCTTGATCATTTGCATCTTGGCGTGCCACATTGACAATTCACGACATGCGATAAATCACTATTAATATATACCAGGGTGTTAAGTAGAGAATAAATCCTCCACCACCGAACAGACATACATTAACAGAAATCGATTTAATTCACATGGAACGAAATCTAATGTCAGACACGCATCCATTTACTAGCTTATGCTCTGAGCGAAAACCAAATCCGAACAATCAACAATAGTCCAGACGGCCACCACTGAAGCCCCTTCAAGGTAGCTACTCCCATCAAGGGTCTCTGTAGCAACACATCCATTCGATGTGAAGATCGTCGATCTTCAACCACCGTCTTCATCTTCGACTCTTCATCGTCGTAGTAATTATTCGGAATGGGTTAAACCAGGTCTTCCCGAATAACTCACGTATTTTATAATTAAAAATCAAGTACTATAAAAATATCCAACGCCTCATTCCAATTCAGAATATTCATCTAATAAAATATTCGCCTTATTATATCAAAGATAAATTCTTTTTATTATCCTTAAATCTTTTCTTTTAAAGATTTATTAAAAACCCTATTTGGTTTTAAATATCAAAAATCATTATTCAATGATTAATTAAATTTAAAAAATTAATCTTACCTTTAACTGGTTAAAGAACTAATGTCATTTAAAACACCGTTCATGATAAACCCAAAATCGACTTCCATTAAATATGGAATCTTCATAGAAATCAAATTAATATATAATCATTATAAATTTCTGTATCCGACCAATAATATAAATGGAATAACGGCAAAGCCCTTTTAAATTCCATATGTAGTATCGGTTTTCTTTCACAGAAGCTTATCTCGGTTATAATTAATTCGAATTCTATTCAATTCCAATCTAATATATTAAATTGGAAAACTTTACTTTTGGAAAATTCCCATTTAAATCTTGATACAAGATTTATAAATTCCAAATCATATTCTTACTGTTAATTGAGTTAAAGAACAAATGTCGTTTAAAAACATTGTTCACGATAAACTCCATTCACAAATCATTTTTATTCCAATTACAAAAATATATTTTGATACTCTAGTAATCTTAATTAAAAGATTTATTATTTTCATCTGGGTTTAAGAAAGGTGTTATTGAAGACACCATTCATGACAAACCCAAAATCCAATTTATTTAATTTAATTTCAATTAAATCTTAACAAATTGGAAAACTTCATTAAATCTAAATTTAATGATTTTTTTCTAGTTAATAACTAGTTCATTTCAATAAAGGTATATTTTTCTAAAATATATTCTTTTTCTAAAATATATCCTCTTCTAAGAAAATTTCTAACATATTCTTTTCTAGAATATTCTTTATTGGAATATGACTCAATCAACATCCATATATTGCATGAAATCAACAATCATGATGAATAATTATCAAACATCCAAATAACAGCCAAAGTGGATTCTACACTAAATATTGGGATTAGTGTAGATCAAAAAATCATCCCAACACCTGTATGGGGTTTCATCCAACAAACAAATAATAAATTATTTGTGTACTTGGGCGATGTGTAAAAATTATCGTCCCAATCGCATAAACAAGTCGGATGACCTGTAAATGGAAGTGTAGTATTTAGTATGCATATACTAACATAATATTTAACACAACAAACATTTCAACATCATAGACAAACATTTCAAACCTTTTTATTGTGAACACATGACAATAAATATCTAGCCTTTCATTCCCATTCTTTTTATAGTTAACAAATGCCAATAAAAGAAATCTATAATTTCAATTCTTTTTATTGTGAACAAATAACAATAAAAATCTAACCTTTTATTTTCATTCTTTTTATTGTTAATAAAAATATTAACTTTTATTTCTAATCTTTTGTGTTATCCTTTTAAGTGACCAAAAATGCCTATTTTTTTATTCATTCTTTTTAAATGGAAAGAATGTCACCTTTTATTTTGATTCACATTTTCTAACAAAAAAAGCACTTTTTATTCTGATTCACATTTTCTAACAAAAATTTATATTTTATTCTAACTCACATTTTCTAACAAAAATGTATATTTTATTCTGATTCATATTTTCTAACAAAAATGTATATTTTATTCTGATTCACATTTTCTAACAAAAATTTATATTTTATCCTGATTCACATTTTCTAACAAAAATGTAAATTTTATTCTGATTCACATTTTAACACAAACAAAATGCCAGTTTCGTCTAATTCATTTCAATGTAAACAAAATGGGTATTTTACTTTACTCTTTTTAAATGATAAAAAGAATGTTTTTATTTCATTCTTTACATTTAACTAAAAATGCATAATTTCATCATTCTTTTACATTTGATAAAAATGTCTATTTTTCTTTCATTCCTTTTCATCTGCTAAAAATGAGCATTTCATAAAAATATACCTTTTCAATTTATACTTTTTAATGTATAAAAATATAAATTTTCATTTCATTCAACTCAAATGTACAAAAATATCCTTTTTATTTCATTCACGTCAAAGTGACAAAAATGTTCTTTTATCATATTTAACATTTTTAAACCAAAAATGTTAATTATGTCCTTTATAATATAATTAACCAAAATGTTAATTTTGTCTCTTTTCACTAATCAAATTTTGGGAAAAATTGTATTTCTTTTCACTAATCAAATTTTGACAAAAATGTTATTCTTTTTCATAAATCAAGTTTTGACAAAAATGTTATTCTCTTCGCTAATCTTTCTTTTGACCAGAAATGTTAATTTTGTTCGCTAATCTTTCTTTTGATAAAAAGTTGTTTTTATTCATTATAAACATTTTTGGACAAAAATATGTCTTTTATTTACATAATTCATTTTCTTTTACTTTAAACAAAATGTGAATTTTTTTGTCTAATCTTTTTAATGTAAACAAAATATGAATTTTGTCCAATCCCTTTTAATGTAAAAAAAAATGTGAATTTTTGTTTAATCTATTTAATGTAAACAAAATATGAATTTTTATTTCTATAATCATTCTTTCACAAAATTGTGACCTTTATTTCTAATTCTACACTTCCATATTGTAAACAATATAAAAATAAAAACTTAATTTCTGTTTATTGAAAAAGGATGTTTAACAAAATCTATTCTTATTAATGTATAAAAATGTACATTTAATCTCACTAACATGTATAATACAAAAATGATATTTCATTTCACTAACATGTTTTTAACAAAAATGATATTTTATTTCATCCTTCTAAATATGACAAAATTGAACATTTTGCCTCATTCTATTTATTTTAACATATATGAACATTTTTATTTATAACATTCTTATTATAATCTTTTTATTATAATGGGCGAAGATGTTATTTTCATAACCAATTTCTAATCAAAAATGATATTTTGATTTGCAAAGCGTATTTCAAATAAAAAGGTTGTTTCTATTTCTATAATCAATTTCTATTCAAAAATTATATTTTGATTTGCAAAACATATTTCAAATAAAAAGGTTGTTTTTATTTCTATAATTATATTTTTGACAAGAATGAGATTTTTATTTAACCATAATCTAATTAACATGAAATATTAATTCTATTCAACATGATCTAATTAACAAAGAATGTTAATCCTTCTCTAATCATCATTTCTAACCAAGGTGGTATTTTTAATCTACTTTAACAAAACATGATCACTACAATTCATCACAACTACAAACAGAGAAACACAGTTCTGAATTTGTCTCATTCATACATCGATTTCCAATAGCAAAGAAATAATCAAATTTTAATTAATTATATAAAAAAAATAGAAATCTCACATTGCTATTCGTTCAGATCTGAATTTTCTTTGAATTTTGATTTGTTCCTTTTCAGTTCCGGTCAGTTTCATGTTGTAGATGTCGTCCACACGAGTCCAACGCAATTTATTTCATCGAATTCTGATGTTAAATGAATAAGATACGATCGTTTGAATGATTTTATAATAATTTAATTAAATAAATAATTAAGAATTCCTTAATTACATTTTCAAAGGAACGGCCGTTGGTTCCTTCTTCTACTTCATTTCACTGTCACCGAAGAACCCAAAAAGCTCCAATCTTCCTTCACCTGCCGCGCCGCTAGGGATTGCCGTGACCCCGATCAGAAACCACCGTGCTGACCGCCGACCTGCTCTCCCCCACCGCCGGTTTTGTCTTCGACCTCGGTGCCCCTAGTCGGCCTGAAAACAGCTCCACACGCCAGTACTTCTAGCCCCAAATTCGAGAAAACCGAACCTCTATTTTCGATCATGACCGTACATTAGGTAGAGCTCGCTTAGGCGTTCCATTTGGTGGTAGAAAGTTTTGAAAAATTGTGTGTGATTATTGAGATATTCGAGGGAGAAGATGGTGCGTTTTCTGCCATTCAATTCGTTCGTGGCGGCTGAAGGGAGATGGACCTAGGGTTTGTTTTGGCTTATTTATAATAAAATAATATTATATTTTCTAGTTTAATGATTTTAGCCCATAAGTCCTTCACAACTTCAAATTTCAGCCCAACAAGAGATGTCCCTAGACAAATACCCCCATTCTGAATCCAATGGGCTAGGTCCCGTCAGCCCAAACGAACGTTTGTAGCCTGTTTTATTTAAATTAATATTTAAATCATTTATTTAATTATTACAATCTTACATTTAAATTCACCGGGACCACATATGACATCTAAAAATTACAGAAAAATATATTTCTAGCTTTGTTTTGACAATACGGTTCTAACGAGACTAATTTTGTTGAATTCTGAGACCGTTTGAAAAATGGCTATTTTCAAGTCGATTAAATTTGATTAAAACTGACAAAACACGTTTTCTTTTGCCACACTCACATATTGATTCGAAAAATTATGGAAATTTAAACTTAGCAATAATTTGATATTCCAGTTCCAACAAAAGTGGTTTCGTCGAAAACCGAGGTCGTTTGTAAAATGACTATTTTCAAGGCCAATATATTATATTAAAATATATATAAATTCGGTAACGACTTTTCTAAATTTTAAACTGGGCATAACTTTTGATTTCTAAAGTGAAATTTCAGTTTTTCAGATTCGTTAGAAAGATATAAATAAAGATATTTAAATATTTCTTGTTTCGCTCAATTCTGATTTAAAATGAATCCTGTACATTCAGTCAAAGTTCAAATTCAAATTTTCAAACTGCAGCGCTGTTTTAAACTCCTTTTATAATTAAACTAAATTTATTCGTTTTTAAAATAAATTTTTAGTCGTTATTATTTAAAATAAGTTATTTTAAACATTCTAAATTCATTAAAATTTCTAAAATAAAATTTTTAAATTGGCCCCGAAATTCCGGGTCGTTACAATCGCCCCCACTTAAAATCTTTTCGTCCTCGAAAAGGAACGAAGCTAAAAGTTGTTTAATTAACCAACTCAACTTAAAAAAATATATTATTTATTTATCGGTTTCAATTAGTTAAATTAATAATCAAACATCACAACCAGCAATCGATTAGGTGATTAACTTTCCAAATATATATAACTTTTATATATAATCAAAAATCATATTTTTAGTGCAAATCACAACAATGTGTACTAACTAAGTGTTGGTTCTCATACCAGTCAATGGAAATATATAGAAATCCCACTTTTGAGACTCGAACATAAATACTGATGATGGAGATCCATCATCAGAATTACCCCCGGGCGACTAGAGTGTGATTCTATATCTATCTAGTATATTAAAACTTCAAATATCCGTTAATTACTCGTATATTCGAAATCTTTATATACTCGATTGCCCACATTAAAATATAATAATATACTCAAATACGTACTTTAAGATAAAATTTTCAAAACTAAATTTTGTTTTCATTTTAAAGAAAATAATACTCTTTACACTCGTTCTAGGATACTACTGATCCCATCTGTAACGAACCGGGATTTTCGACTCCGAAAATCAACATCAAACTACCGTGTTGACCATTCAGACATCGAACATTCCAGATCATTAATAAAAAGAAGTTAGAGGGTGAGAATAGATAAGGTAGAAATATTGAATAGAAGAAGAAGAAGAAAGCAACACCACACAGAGTCTCACATCGCATCGAAACAAAATATAATACAGAAATAAACCTTTATTGAGAGCTTTGAAAATACTTACAGTATCAGAGTACATCATACCATGGGACAGTTATAATAGCCTGTTCCCATATACAACACACAGCGGAATAGTAGTAATATCATACGTCTGGACTCTTCCAGCTCGTCTCTTCATAGCAGTCGCTAACCTGAACCTGTACAACCCGGTCTAACCCGAGCATTTACAAAACACCGGGTCAGTCTGGTGAACCAGAGTGAGATAAACTCGCACAGTAAAAAGGGTGAACCATCCAATCATGATTTTTAAGTTCAAATTCTTTTCAAAAGAAAAGGATAATCGTAAGACCAAATCCACACATAAACATGGACGGTTTTTACCTTACGATAACCCAAAACAGTTTTGAAAACAATATCTTTTATGATATTATAATAATGTCTAAATACAAGTAAATAACAATCTAGTGGAACGCTTGCATCTCACGCTTCACATGTATAGTATACAATCAAAACCCGCAGGCGCTTATTGGAGATTGGATTCCGACTTGACAAGGTATGGGTCCACCTTCCGATAGTGTATCTCTAGAGACGAATACACTGGGTTCAACAAGAACTTCTTGCAACCCGGCCCTCACATGACCGACCACTCATTTCGCTTGAGTGTATCGAATGTATATCACCGACGGTTGGGATCAGCAACCGTCTCCCGATAAGGGACAGCATCGAAACATAGATTCAAGAACAAATAGGAATTTCTCTAGATAGGTGATTATACACCCTAATGGGAGCGACCCACATAGCCATGCTGCCTGCCCGATTTTTGTCATTTCCCGGTTGATGAGGCTTGAGGCCAGAATTAACTCCTGATCATCTGGTCACCATTTACTTTGAATGCCACATCGTCAGATCCGTCAGATATCACTAATTGACGTCCACAAAAATACTCTAGCAGTTAAGCTGAGAGAATGGCAATTCCCTGCCAACAACTATCGTACGTTTGAAGAAATCAACGTACGTGACTCTTTGGAAATACTCTCCATACACGTCATCCAGGAACAGGATGAACCGAAGGCACTCTCCTACCGCATCCATATAGGAATCACACCATGGATCAGTAGCGAGTAGTCCTTGCGACCCATAGATTCCAACCACGACAGAATCACAGCTTTCCTCTGCTTGCCAGGTAGAGAATATTAAAGGTTCTTCCGTTTATGAAAACCCACGGTCTTCAATACTCCATCACGATCATCTTCTGAAATCTTCACGTATTTTTTTGTCGGAATGGTTTTCGAATATAAATTCGATCCCGGTCTTTCCATACCAACAATCGCATTGGACAGATTTGATAGTCGGTGATTTAACTATCAAAATAAACAGTGTTTCAAACATGACACTCCAATGAGTTCACTGGTTCAGTATTCAGCATCACTTGGCCCCTAACAAAAACTGATTTACTTTTGTTAAATTAAAACTTCTAACTCCTTCAAATATTCAAAAATACAATATTTGAATACTTCTAATTCGATTTAACTCTAATCGATTAATTCTAATTGATTAACTAATACTCGACTTAAATCCATTCGCTTGACCCTAGATCGCAGCGATCACAATGGTTCCGCCTGATTCCCTCAGGAAACATCCGACCGCCGTAGGCTATCTGCAGCCCTGCGAATTACGCTAGCAGTCGTACGAAATGACACTCATCTTGAATATTATGTTTGACTAACTCTAGCTCGAATAACTATATTCAATTACCCACTTAAATCTTCTTTCAAATTATCTTTTAAATTCGGAAATCCATTAGTTTTAACAAAGAAATTTATAGCACATATGTTATAACAATAGCGTTATAATTACTATTTAGATTTACAAAACAACAGCACTATAATCGCTGTTTAGGTTTACAACCCATTTACTATAGCAAAACGCTACAATCGCTATGTTAGATTTACAAAACATATATTATAACAACAGCGCTAAAATCGCGGTTTAGATTTCCAAAACATATCCACTAACGTCTCTTACGATTACCAACTAATACTATCTTCAGATAATCCCGATGTTGTTCAAGTTGGGGTATTTTAATTACCTCTCAGACCTTGATCAACAACATTCTTATCCTTCGATAAATATCAGTTGTAATCCAACACCAAAATTCCCCTCCAGTTTCAAAACAAATCCCATTTATAAATTGGGTTTAGTTATACAATCTTATGACCCATTTCTTTATCCCCAAATTGCACTTTCTACCGATCTCCTTTCAATTATTTTCAACCCTTATCCACTTTGGAGATCTTATTTCCCTTGTCCCATTTTTACTTGATTTCACTCTCACGTAACGTTAATGTAAAGTTAACGCTTTACACTTTAAATCTCACTTAAAACCTCTGGTTTATAATAAACCCTTTTATCGTAATCTCCTTTCAGTTAATTCATATAATTGAGTACGTTTATTTCCTTTCACCATTCAATTGGCTTGCATCTCACATTCGGTAACCTTTTAAACGAATTCCCATTTAAAAATATATTCTTAACTTTATCATTAATTAAAATAATAACTTATTTCAAACATTAACTACTTTAGTAGTTAATCCCTTTATTAACTAAATTAAATATTAAATCCCTTTTAAATCCTTATTTAAATTCAAACCATATTCATTTAACTATTTTAGTCAAAACACAATAACTTGATAAACAATTCTAATTCCAAACGGTCGATTTAATTAACTCAAAAAAAAACTTGATTTCTCATTAACCGATTTCAACAATCCTCGCTTTAAATTAATCAAAAATATGATTAATTTAAATAGATTCTAATTATTTGTTTTATTTACAAAACAAATTTTCAAGGTTTAACCATTTAATTCATTTCTTATTCTTCAACTGGTAAATCTGATTAACATCAGCATTTGCTTTGCAAAATAAATTCATAACAAATCAAAGTCTTAAACAAATAAAATATTTATTTATTTTTCTTAAATAACTTTTATTCAAATAATATAATTCAAATCTAACTCTGGTTATAAAATAAATTTTATAACCTCAACTCTATCGATTCACCTGACGGTGAATCAATATCTATAACTCGATTGGTTTTAAAGGCCATACCCTGCCAAACACTTAACTAATATCGCCCATTGGTTTAAACCAAACAGATGTTGAATGTTCAGTTAATAATTAACCATCAAATCAAACACACAAACAGATCAGTTCATATATGATAATATGAAAATAAATAATACATTTGAGGGATCCGGTTGGGTCCCTCCAACCTGTTCTTCCCTGTATTCAAATGGTTATCTCACATCAGACCATTCAGTTTTGTTTAACTGATAAACCGAATAACGACCATTTAACATCAACCACAAGCAATTCAAACGGTTCAACCATTTAAAACATGTTTATAAATAAACGTGACCAACCAAGGTGAGTCACCTTTATTGGAACCGATCGTTAAAATAACGATTTGGTATTTCACTGAAATTAAACACAGTTTAATTTCATCGGTTAAATCAACAGATAAATAACTAGCAAAACAGTCAACCATTGGCAAGCAGAGCACACAAAATAAAAATACCCAATTTATATAAAATATAAAAAGGGTAACTGAGTGAGTTTAACTCACCTTGATTTTCATCCGTTGTTAAAATGAGTTGGTTTGATTTAATTAAACAAGCGTTTAATTAAATCAAATTCCCCAGTATCTTCCCGCTTTGACTGCTCTAGTTCTGTACCGTAGTGCTCATCCCATTGCCCCTTTTTAATTCCTTTAAATCTTATAATCCGACTGTCACCCTTTGTTCGCCTGGTACCAAATAAGAAATCCGATTCATATTTCCAAACACCCATGATGTTTCTTTCCACCGTTTAAATCCACCTCCCCATGCTTCCGTCCTCCCAGAGCAATTTTTTTTTCTTCTTTTTTTTTTTTAACACTTCCCCTAAACCAAAACTGGTCTCCGTGTTCACCAAAACTCACGCCAGCTCGCCAAAAACTTGACGCCGCCCCCACCATTCGGTCCTCCCAACTTTTTTTCCATAGTTTTTTTTTCTTTTTACCGCTCACGGTCCTTCAATGCTCCGACCGCTTGAGGAGTCACCAGCGTCCCTGTCCCCCCCTAAAACGCAATAGCAACAGCCTTCCCTCCCATAACACAACCATCCCCACTTTGGACCAGACACACACACCCTGCCGCCTATCCTCTTTCCTGCGTTCCCCACTACCATCTGCCTTTTCTCCCTTTTCTATTTTCTTGTATACTTTTTTTTTCTTTATTTGATTCGTTCTCTTATGTTACTACTGTGAGAAAGAATGAAGTAACTACAGCGGATTTATAGCTGCAGATGTTTGGCGCCCAAGTAATATAGTACAAGGTAGGCATTAGAGGCTTAAGTAGCTGTGTCATAGACTTGTTGGCTTTGAGGTGAAAGCTTGAATTCGGTTTCAAGTGGGGAAAGAAATAAGTAGGCTGTAGGTAGCAGTGTGCTGTCGGCAGACAAGAAAACAAAGATTTGAAATACAAGAAAGAGAAGGAACAGTGGGATGGATTTTATTAATAAAATAATGTATGAAACTTCGTCATGGAGAAATCATGTTAAAAACCACTACAAATGAATTCTGTCTACTGATAAAAAGGCTATTCTTAGTATAAAAAGATATTCCGGATCCAATGAGACAAGTTTCGTCGAAATCCGAGATCGTTTGAAAAATTTTCCTTTATGAAACCAGGAATGAACACGCGTTTAATTTTTCCACGGTCACCCGACAAATCGAATCAACTTGAAACTGCGAACATTTGCAATAACTTTTCGATACGAACCCAATGGCACTAGTTTCGTCGCATTCCGAGACTGTTGCCCCGGTAGGCTATTTTGAACGCGCACCGCACTGCCCTTTTTAACGCCAAATTTCTCGATCTCTAAAAATAACAAACTATATACTTATTCTGACTCTAATCGACGATACGAACTCAACGGAACTGGTTTGGTCGAAAACAGAGTCCGTTTGCAAAACGGCTACTTTAAAGGCCTATAATTTAATAACGATTTTCCATAGCGACTATTTAAAAATTTGATTTGGCCATAACTATCAAATTATAACACGAAATCTGGATTTTTCTCTTTCATATGAAAATTATCATCCATACGGCTCCAACGTGTCTTGTTTCACAGAAATCCGACTTATATCGAATCCTGTATTCTCAATTGAAGTTCAAAACTCTATATTGCGAACTGCAGCGCCATTTCAGGCTCGTTTTATATTATATATAAATATATAACGTTCAACTTCGTTTTAAATAACGAGTTAGATAATAATTCCATCGATATTCCAAATATAATATTTAAATTAAATAAATTAAATTACATATTCGAGTGCCAAAAACACGGGTCGTTACATTTTTCCCCCTTAAAATAATTTTGTCCTCGAAATTGCTAAGGTAAGAAAGGATGCTATAAACTCATTAATTTCAAATCTAATTTTATATTAAATTAGAAACCAATTCAATACTGTAAATAAATATTTTCAAAAATATTGAAAATTTTCTAACACCTTAAATTTCCGAAAAATTTCGCCAGCACCTCCTCTGTACGGCTTAATCGGTACATCTCCAACTCGCCTTTCTAGGCCTTCTTCAATCCAAAAGAAAATGAAACCGCCAAGCGGCTTGTCAAATAGGCTCATAATTCACCATCCCCATATAAAAATAAACGTGTACCTTTTTGTCGGGCATATCATTATATCCTTTCCATCTGCTACCCTGTCAGCATATACAAATGCATTCCCAACAAAATTCCAATTTTAACCTCAAATCCAAATCCTTCACACGTCCAAGCCAAATACCATTCTTAACTCAATCCTCATCCATTATCAATTCCAACTCTTAACTTACCAGTCCAACACCATTTCGGATTCCTGTCTCGCAATTCAAAATCTGGTTCTGCTCGATATAATATATCTCGATTCAATTTCCAGTTAATTGGTTCCAATTCAATTCATATTCGCTTTCACAAATTTCTATTTAATTTTGTTTTTGTTCAAACAATTTCCCTGAGAGTTTTCAAACAGTTCAGTTCTTTCAAAAATCAAATAATCTTTTTCAGGATTCAAACTTGTCTTTCTCAAAGCAATTCAAAACAAAACCTTTGGTAGTAATCCGTCACTTAGAACTCGAAAATGAACACTGATGATGCGGCCGTCATCATCAGAATTATTTTCCAGCGGTCGAAGTGAGTTCAATACTATATCATTTCAAAACTCCAATTTTAAACACTTTTCATTTCGAAGTCTATTTCAAAATACCCAACTGAATGTTTGTAAACAAATTTAAAATCTCCCAGGATCTTAAAATTCTCGTATATTCAATTCAAATCCCTTTAGGAACACTTTTCCCAATTCTCAGCATTTTAATTCTAGTTCTGATTTAATTCAGATTCAATTAATCTGCTTTTATATTATAAGAATTTGAATTGGTTATCTATATAACCATTTCAATTATAATCAACCAACACAACCAATATATTATAATACTTCAAATATGTATCATTCTTTTATGTTAAAATATAATTTGGGTAAAATTATTTCATTTACCCTCTTCCAAAACATACTGTGTCGGTTTATCATACTCAAGCGTTTATAAATTCCTATCAATACAGTGGATCAAACTGATCGACCAGAATCCATAAACAACTCAGCCAATAAATCTCCACAATATAAAACAATTTTTATAAAATCTACAAATACGTTCACTCGTATATATACAATCAACTCAATCTAGGGTATTGCTATCCCCATCTCTATTGAGTCACGCCACAGAGCCAAGGTAATTACTTAACCTTCAGCTCTGATACCACTGTAACGAACCGGGATTTTCGACTCCGAAAATCAACATCAAACTACCGTGTTGACCATTCAGACATCGAACATTCCAGATCATTAATAGAAAGAAGTTAGAGGGTGAGAATAGATAAGGTAGAAATATTGAATAGAAGAAGAAGAAGAAAGCAACACCACACAGAGTCTCACATCGCAGCGGAACAAAATATAATACAGAAATAAACCTTTATTGAGAGCTTTGAAAATACTTACAGTATCAGAGTACATCATACCATGGGACAGTTATAATAGCCTGTTCCCATATACAACACACATCGGAATAGTAGTAATATCATACGTCTGGACTCTTCCAGCTCGTCTCTTCATAGCAGTCGCTAACCTGAACCTGTACAACCCGGTCTAACCCGAGCATTTACAAAACACCGGGTCAGTCTGGTGAACCAGAGTGAGATAAACTCGCACAGTAATAAGGGTGAACCATCCAATCATGATTTTAAAGTTCAAATTCTTTTCAAAAGAAAAGGATAATCGTAAGACCAAATCCACACATAAACATGGACGGTTTTTACCTTACGATAACCCAAAACAGTTTTGAAAACAATATCTTTTATGATATTATAATAATGTCTAAATACAAGTAAATAACAATCTAGTGGAACGCTTGCATCTCACGCTCCACATATATAGTATACAATCAAAACCCGCAGGCGCTTATTGGAGATTGGATTCCGACTTGACAAGGTATGGGTCCACCTTCCGATAGTGTATCTCTAGAGACGAATACACTGGGTTCAATAAGAACTTCTTGCAACCCGGCCCTCACATGACCGACCACTCATTTCGCTTGAGTGTATCGAATGTATATCACTGACGGTTGGGATCAGCAACCGTCTCCCGATAAGGGACAGCATCGAAACATAGATTTAAGAACAAATAGGAATTTCTCTAGATAGGTGATTATACACCCTAATGGGAGCGACCCACATAGCCATGCTGCCTGCCCGATTTTTGTCATTTCCCGGTTGATGAGGCTTGAGGCCAGAATTAACTCCTGATCATCTGGTCACCATTTACTTTGAATGCCACATCGTCAGATCCGTCAGATATCACTAATTGACGTCCACAAAAATACTCTAGCAGTTAAGCTGAGAGAATGGCAATTCCCTGCCAACAACCATCGTACGTTTGAAGAAATCAACATACGTGACTCTTTGGAAATACTCTGTCAGACATTCGTCCATACACGTCATCCAGGAACAGGATGAACCGAAGGCACTCTCCTACCGCATCCATATAGGAATCACCCCATGGATCAGTAGCGAGTAGTCCTTGCGACCCGTAGATTCCAACCACGACAGAATCACAGCTTTCCTCTGCTTGCCAGGCAGAGAATATTAGTGGTTCTTCCGTTTATGAAAACCCAAGGTCTTCAATACTCCATCACGATCATCTTCTGAAATCTTCACGTATTTTTTTGTCGGAATGGTTTTCGAATATAAATTCGATCCCGGTCTTTCCATACCAACAATCGCATTGGACAGATTTGATAGTCGGTGATTTAACTATCAAAATAAACAGTGTTTCAAACATGACACTCCAATGAGTTCACTGGTTCAGTATTCAGCATCACTTGGCCCCTAACAAAAACTGATTTACTTTTGTTAAATTAAAACTTCTGACTCCTTCAAATATTCAAAAATACAATATTTGAATAATTCTAATTCGATTTAACTCTAATCGATTAATTCTAATTGATTAACTAATACTCGACTTAAATCCATTCGCTTGACCCTAGATCGCAGCGATCACAATGGTTCCGCCTGATTCCCTCAGGAAACATCCGACCGCCGTAGGCTATCTGCAGCCCTGCGAATTACGCTAGCAGTCGTACGAAATGGCACTCATCTTGAATATTATGTTTGACTAACTCTAGCTCGAATAACTATATTCAATTACCCACTTAAATCTTCTTTCAAATTATCTTTTAAATTCG
Source organism: Allium sativum (assembly GCA_030737875.1). Classification (NCBI taxonomy): domain Eukaryota; kingdom Viridiplantae; phylum Streptophyta; class Magnoliopsida; order Asparagales; family Amaryllidaceae; genus Allium; species Allium sativum. The sequence goes on from CM060921.1 coordinate 374,478,075, forward strand.
GAAATCCATTAGTTTTAACAAAGAAATTTATAGCACATATGTTATAACAATAGCGTTATAATTACTATTTAGATTTACAAAACAACAGCACTATAATCGCTGTTTAGGTTTACAACCCATTTACTATAGCAAAACGCTACAATCGCTATGTTAGATTTACAAAACATATATTATAACAACAGCGCTAAAATCGCGGTTTAGATTTCCAAAACATATCCACTAACGTCTCTTACGATTACCAACTAATACTATCTTCAGATAATCCCGATGTTGTTCAAGTTGGGGTATTTTAATTACCTCTCAGACCTTGATCAACAACATTCTTATCCTTCGATAAATATCAGTTGTAATCCAACACCAAAATTCCCCTCCAGTTTCAAAACAAATCCCATTTATAAATTGGGTTTAGTTATACAATCTTATGACCCATTTCTTTATCCCCAAATTGCACTTTCTACCGATCTCCTTTCAATTATTTTCAACCCTTATCCACTTTGGAGATCTTATTTCCGTTGTCCCATTTTTACTTGATTTCACTCTCACGTAACGTTAATGTAAAGTTAACGCTTTACACTTTAAATCTCACTTAAAACCTCTGGTTTATAATAAACCCTTTTATCGTAATCTGCTTTCAGTTAATTCATATAATTGAGTACGTTTATTTCCTTTCACCATTCAATTGGCTTGCATCTCACATTCGGTAACCTTTTAAACGAATTCCCATTTAAAAATATATTCCTAACTTTATCATTAATTAAAATAATAACTTATTTCAAACATTAACTACTTTAGTAGTTAATCCCTTTATTAACTAAATTAAATATTAAATCCCTTTTAAATCCTTATTTAAATTCAAACAATATTCATTTAACTATTTTAGTCAAAACACATTAACTTGATAAACAATTCTAATTCCAAACGGTCGATTTAATTAACTCAAAAAAAAACTTGATTTCTCATTAACCGATTTCAACTATCCTCGCTTTAAATTAATCAAAAATATGATTAATTTAAATAGATTCTAATTATTTGTTTTATTTACAAAACAAATTTTCAAGGTTTAACCATTTAATTCATTTCTTATTCTTCAACTGGTAAATCTGATTAACATCAGCATTTGCTTTGCAAAATAAATTCATAACAAATCAAAGTCTTAAACAAATAAAATATTTATTTATTTTTCTTAAATAACTTTTATTCAAATAATATAATTCAAATCTAACTCTGGTTATAAAATAAATTTTATAACCTCAACTCTATCGATTCACCTGACGGTGAATCAATATCTATAACTCGATTGGTTTTAAAGGCCATACTCTGCCAAACACTTAACTAATATCGCCCATTGGTTTAAACCAAACAGATGTCGAATGTTCAGTTAATAATTAACCATCAAATCAAACACACAAACAGATCAGTTCATATATGATAATATGAAAATAAATAATACATTTGAGGGATCCGGTTGGGTCCCTCCAACCTGTTCTTCCCTGTATTCAAATGGTTATCTCACATCAGACCATTCAGTTTTGTTTAACTGATAAACCGAATAACGACCATTTAACATCAACCACAAGAAATTCAAACGGTTCAACCATTTAAAACATGTTTATAAATAAACGTGACCAACCAAGGTGAGTCACCTTTATTGGAACCAATCGTTAAAATAACGATTTGGTATTTCACTGAAATTAAACACAGTTTAATCTCATCGGTTAAATCAACAGATAAATAACTAGCAAAACAGTCAACCATTGGCAAGCAGAGCACACAAAATAAAAATACCCAATTTATATAAAATATAAAAAGGGTAACTGAGTGAGTTTAACTCACCTTGATTTTCATCCGTTGTTAAAATGAGTTGGTTTGATTTAATTAAACAAGCGTTTAATTAAATCAAATTCCCCAGTATCTTCCCGCTTTGACTGCTCTAGTTCTGTACCGTAGTGCTCATCCCATTGCCCCTTTTTAATTCCTTTAAATCTTATAATCCGACTGTCACCCTTTGTTCGCCTGGTACCAAATAAGAAATCCGATTCATATTTCCAAACACCCATGATGTTTCTTTCCACCGTTTAAATCCACCTCCCCATGCTGCCGTCCTCCCAGAGCAATTTTTTTTTCTTCTTTTTTTTTTTTTTTTTTAACACTTCCCCTAAACCAAAACTGGTCTCCGTGTTCACCAAAACTCACGCCAGCTCGCCAAAAACTTGACGCCGCCCCCACCATTCGGTCCTCCCAACTTTGTTTCCATAGTTTTTTTTTCTTTTTACCGCTCACGGTCCTTCAATGCTCCGACCGCTTGAGGAGTCACCAGCGTCCCTGTCCCCCCCTAAAACGCAACAGCAACAGCCTTCCCTCCCATAACACAACCATCCCCACTTTGGACCAGACACACACACCCTGCCGCCTATCCTCTTTCCTGCGTTCCCCACTACCATCTGCCTTTTCTCCCTTTTCTATTTTCTTGTATACTTTTTTTTCTTTATTTGATTCGTTCTCTTATGTTACTACTGTGAGAAAGAATGAAGTAACTACAGCGGATTTATTGCTGCAGATGTTTGGCGCCCAAGTAATATAGTACAAGGTAGGCATTAGAGGCTTAAGTAGCTGTGTCATAGACTTGTTGGCTTTGAGGTGAAAGCTTGAATTCGGTTTCAAGTGGGGAAAGAAATAAGTAGGCTGTAGGTAGCAGTGTGCTGTCGGCAGACAAGAAAACAAAGATTTGAAATACAAGAAAGAGAAGGAACAGTGGGATGGATTTTATTAATAAAATAATGTATGAAACTTCGTCATGGAGAAATCATGTTAAAAACCACTACAAATGATTTCTGTCTACTGATAAAAAGGCTATTCTTAGTATAAAAAGATATTCCGGATCCAATGAGACAAGTTTCGTCGAAATCCGAGATCGTTTGAAAAAATTTCCTTTATGAAACCAGGAATGAACACGCGTTTAATTTTTCCACGGTAACCCGATAAATCGAATCAACTTGAAACTGCGAACATTTGCAATAACTTTTCGATACGAACCCAATGGCACTAGTTTCGTCGCATTCCGAGACCGTTGCCCCGGTAGGCTATTTTGAACGCGCACCGCACTGCCCTTTTTAACGCCAAATTTCTCGATCTCTAAAAATAACAAAGTATATACTTATTCTGACTCTAATCGACGATACGAACTCAACGGAACTGGTTTTGTTGAAAACAGAGTCCGTTTGCAAAACGGCTACTTTAAAGGCCTATAATTTAATAACGATTTTCCATAGCGACTATTTAAAAATTTGATTTGGCCATAACTATCAAACTATAACACGAAATCTGGATTTTTCTCTTTCATATGAAAATTATCATCCATACGGCTCCAACGTGTCTTGTTTCACAGAAATCCGACTTATATCGAATCCTGTATTCTCAATTGAAGTTCAAAACTCTATATTGCGAACTGCAGCGCCATTTCAGGCTCGTTTTATATTATATATAAATATATAACGTTAAACTTCGTTTTAAATAACGAGTTAGATAATAATTCCATCGATATTCCAAATATAATATTTAAATTAAAAAATTAAATTGCATATTCGAGTGCCAAAAACACGGGTCGTTACACCATCTCTAACGAGTTATTCTCATTGGATATTACTAATCCAATCTCTGATGAATTCTTTCATTCGGTTCTAATGTGTCCTGTTCTCGAGCTCTGTAAACCAAAGCTCTGATACCAAATGAAACGACCTGAACTTCCCAGTAAAGGAAACCCTGGATTGCTTTGAGAACAACACACATCAGAACATAAACTGAAGAACATTTTATCGCCGATTACAACAATTACATCAGAGTACAAGGATATAACAAAGTATGAATACTTATTACAGAAATAGAAATAGAATAATATCAGAGTTTTAAATTACATTTAAATAGCAGCGGAAAAATATTACAAATATACAACTGAAAGGAATCCACGGATACAGAGCTTTCCGAATACCGCTTTAGCTGTAAGCCAGGATCCTGTAAATATATCTTCAAAAAGCTACTCGACTGCCCATGTGGAAAATAAGGGCACCCGAGTTTGCCAGTGAAATAAACTACAGGTCAGTCATGGGACTGGTATGAGAAATCTAACTTAACTTATCTAATTAATATGGCTAATCACAGGACCACGCCTCTAACGTGGAACGGGTTTACTCCATTGGATTGCCAGCGCATAAAATAAAGTAAATAGTTAAACAACGCAATGTTTTTTAGAAAAATGAAACCATTATAAGACCCAAGTCCCATCACACAATGCAACGCAAACTGGAGGATAGGGTTTTACCTTATAATGGTCAAAAGATGCTTGATACGATAAAATGGATTTAATATTAGTGTGTATATCTATGGGTATATATATATATTTCAAAAACAATTTCAATCATAATGTATTAATCATAGACGGCATAGTACCCCATCCTACTATGTCGCCATACTAGTTCTACAATCAAAACCGCAAGGTCGTATTGGAAATTGGATTTCCATCATGAGTCGAGGCTAGGGGCAAGCTCCTCTCCGATTCGAGAAACTCTAGCAAACGCCTCAAGATCACACCTATGGGCAACCCTTGGAGCGATAGGCCCGGTCCCCACCTATCGGCAGTGGATTGGTTATGTTTGAACACACGTTTCCCGGTTCCTTTGAACCTATAGTATGACCACTAACGGCCTATAAAAATCCGAGGCGCCTCAAAATCCATCATCCACATAAGTAAAATGACAGCCAGTTTAAGCACTGACACTACCAATAGCTAGAAAGAAACATGTGCACTCCCTACGGTCCATATCCCGTTTTTGACTCATACCGGGGTGTGAGGCTCGCGAAGTCACGATATACACAAAGCTATGCCGTGATAGGCTATACTTTGATCATCCCACAAGGCCCTGATTTTCAACAAAAGCCTTAATCATTTGCATCTTGGCGTGCCACATTGACAATTCACGCCATGCGATCAATCACTATTAATATATACCAGGGTGTTAAGTAGAGAATAAATCCTCCACCACCGAACAAACATACATTAACAGAAATCGATTTAATTCACATGGAACGAAATCCAATGTCAGACACGCATCCATTTACTAGCTTATGCTCTGGGTCTGAGCGAAAACCAAATCCGAACAATCAACAATAGTCCGGACGGCCACCATTGAAGCCCCTTCAAGGTAGCTACTCCCATCAAGGGTCTCTGTAGCAACACATCCATTCGATGGGTCTTCAACCACCGTCTTCATCTTCGACTCTTCATCGTCGTAGTAATTATTCGGAATGGGTTAAACCCGGTCATCCCGAATAACTCACGTATTTTATAATTAAAAATCAAGTACTATAAAAACATATCCAACACCTCATTCCAATTCAGAATATTCATCTAATAAAATATTCGCCTTATTATATCAAAGATAAATTCTTTTTATTATCCTTAAATCTTTTCTTTTAAAGATTTATTAAAAACCCAATTTGGTTTTAAATATCAAAAATCATTATTCAATGATTAATTAAATTTAAGAAATTTATCTTATCTTTAACTGGTTAAAGAACTAATGTCATTTAAAACACCGTTCACGATAAACCCAAAATCGACTTCCATTAAATATGGAATCTTCACAGAAATCAAATTAATATATAATCGTTATAAATTTCTATATCCGACCAATAATATAAATGGAATAACGGCAAAGCACTTTTAAATTCCATATGAAGTGTCGGTTTTCTTTCACAGAAGCTTATCTCGGTTATAATTAATTCGAATTCTATTCAATTCCAATCTAATATATTAAATTGGAAAACTTTACTTTTGGAAAATTCCCATTTAAATCTTGATACAAGATTTATAAATTCCAAATCATATTCTTACTGTTAATTGAGTTAAAGAACAGATGTCGTTTAAAAACATTGTTCACGATAAACTCCATTCACAAATCATTTTTATTCCAATTACAAAAATATAGTTTGAAACTCTAGTAATCTTAATTAAAATATTTATTCTTTTTAACTGGGTTTAAGAAAGGTGTTATTGAAGACACCATTCACGGCAAACCCAAAATCCAATTTATTTAATTTAATTTCAATTAAATCTTAACAAATTGGAAAACTTCATTAAATCTAAATTTAATGATTTTTTCTAGTTAATAACTAGTTCATTTCAATAAAAATATATTTTTCTAAAATATATTCTTTTTCTAAAATATATCCTCTTCTAAGAAAATTTCTAATATATTCTTTTCTAGAATATTCTTTATTGGAATGTGACTCAATCAACATCCATATATTGCATGAAATCAACAATCATGATGAATAATTATCAAACATCCAAATAACAGCCAAAGTGGATTCTACACTAAATATTGGGACTAGTGTAGATCAAAAAATCATCCCAACACCCGTGTAGGGATTCATCCAACAAACAAATAATAAATTATTTGTGTACTTGGGCGATGTGTAAAAATTATCGTCCCAATCACATAAACAAGTCGGATGACCTGTAAATGGAAGTGTAGTATTTAGTTTGCATATACTAACATAATATTTAACACATCAAACATTTCAACATCACAGACAAACATTTCAATCCTTTTTATTGTGAACAAATGACAATAAATATCTAGCCTTTCGTTCCCATTCTTTTTATAGTTAACAAATGCCAATAAAAAAAAATCTATAATTTCAATTCTTTTTATTGTGAACAAATAACAATAAAAATCTAACCTTTTATTTTCATTCCTTTTTATTGTTAACCTATCGACAATAAAAATATTAACTTTTATTTCTAATCTTTTTTGTTATCCTTTTAAGTGACCAAAAATGCCTATTTTTTTCATTCTTTTTAAATGGCAAGAATGTCCCCTTTTATTTTGATTCACATTTTCTAACAGAAAAGCACTTTTTATTCTGATTCACATTTTCTAACAAAAATGTATATTTTATTCTGACTCACATTTTCTAACAAAAATGTATATTTTATTCTGATTCATATTTTCTAACAAAAATGTATATTTTATTCTGATTCACATTTTCAAACAAAAATGTATATTTTATCCTGATTCACATTTTCTAACAAAAATGTATATTTTATTCTGATTCACATTTTAACATAAACAAAATGCCAGTTTCGTCTAATTCATTTCAATGTAAACAAAATGGGTATTTTACTTTACTCTTTTTAAATGATAAAAAGAATGTTTTTATTTCATTCTTTACATTTGACCAAAAATGCATAATTTTATCATTCTTTTACATTTGATAAAAATGTCTATTTTTCTTTCATTCCTTTTCATTTGCTAAAAATGAGCATTTCATAAAAATATACCTTTTCAATTTATACTTTTTAATGTATAAAAATATAAATTTTCATTTCATTCAACTCAAATGTACAAAAATATCATTTTTATTTCATTCACGTCAAAGTGACAAAAATGTTCTTTTATCACATTTAACATTTTTAAACCAAAAATGTTAATTCTGTCCTTTATAATCTAATTAACCAAAATGTTAATTTTGTCCCTTTTCACTAATCAAATTTTGGGAAAAATTGTATTTCTTTTCACTAATCAAATTTTGACAAAAATGTTATTCTTTTTCATAAATCAAGTTTTGACAAAAATGTTATTCTCTTCGCTAATCTTTCTTTTGACCAGAAATGTTAATTTTGTTCGCTAATCTTTCTTTTGACAAAAATGTTGTTTTTATTCATTATAAACATTTTTGGACAAAAATATGTCTTTTATTTCCATAATCCATTTTCTTTTACTGTAAAAAAAATGTGAATTTTTTTGTCTAATCTTTTTAATGTAAACAAAATATGAATTTTGTCCAATCCCTTTTAATGTAAAAAAAATGTGAATTTTTGTTTAATCTTTTTAATGTAAACAAAATATGAATTTTTATTTCTATAATCATTCTTTCACAAAAATGTGACCTTTATTTCTAATTCTACACCTACATATTGTAAACAATATAAAAATAAAAACATAATTTCTCTTTATTGAAAAAGGATGTTTAACAAAATCTATTCTTATTAATGTATAAAAATGTTCATTTAATCTCACTAACATGTTTAATACAAAAATGATATTTCATTTCACTAACATGTTTTTAACAAAAATGATATTTTATTTCATTCTTCTAAATATGACAAAATTGAACATTTTGCCTCATTCTGTTTATTTTAACATATGAACATTTTTATTTATAATCTTCTTATTATAATCTTTTTATTATAAAGGGGGAAGATGTTATTTTCATAACCAATTTCTAATCAAAAATGATATTTTGATTTGCAAAACATATTTCAAATAAAAAGGTTGTTTTTATTTCTATAATCAATTTCTACTCAAAAATGTTATTTTGATTTGCAAAACATATTTCAAATAAAAAGGTTGTTTTTATTTCTATAATTATATTTTTGACAAGAATGAGATTTTTATTACCATAATCTAATTAACAAGAAATGTTAATTCTGTTCCACGTGCTCTAATTAACAAAGAATGTTAATCCTGCTCTAATCATCATTTCTAACCAAGGTGGTATTTTTAATCTACTTTAACAAAACATGATCACTACAATTCATCACAACAACAAACAGAGAAACACAGTTCTGAATTTATCTCATTCATACATCGATTTCCAATAGCAAAGAAATAATCAAATTTTAATTAATTATATAAAAAAATAGTAATCTCACATTGCTATTCGTTCAGATCTGAATTTTCTTTGAATTTTGATTTGCTCTTTTTCAGTTCCGGTCAGTTTCATGTTGTAGATGTCATCCACACGAGTCCAACGCAATTTATTTCATCGAATTCTGATGTTAAATGAGTAAGATACGATCGTTTGAATGATTTTATAATAATTTAATTAAATAAATAATTAAGAATTCCTTAATTACATTTTCAAAGGAACGGCCATTGGTTCCTTCTTCTACTTCGTTTCACTGTCACCGAAGAACCCAAAAAGCTTCAATCTTCCTTCACCTGCCGCGCCGCTAGGGATTGTCGTGACCCCGATCAGAAACCACCGTGCTGACCGCCGACCTGCTCTCCCCCACCGCCGGTTTTGCCTTCGACCTCGGTGCCCCTAGTCGGCTTGAAAACAGCTCCACACGCCAGTACTTCTAGCCCCAAATTCGAGAAAACCGAACCTCTATTTTTGATCATGACCGTACATTAGGTAGAGCTCGCTTAGGCGTTCCATTTGGTGGTAGAAAGTTCTGCAAAATAGTGTGTGATTATTGAGATATTCGAGGGAGAAGATGGTGCGTTTTCTGCCATTCAATTCGTTCGTGGCGGCTAAAGGAAGATGGACCTAGGGTTTGTTTTGGCTTATTTATAATAAAATAATATTATATTTTCTAGTTTAATGATTTTAGCCCAAAGTCCTTCACAGCTTCAAATTTCAACCCAACAAGAGATGTCCCTAGGCAAATACCCCCATTCTGAATCCAGTGGGCTAGGTCCTGTCAGCCCAAACGAACGTCTGTATCCTGTTTTATTTAAATTAATATTTAAATCATTTATTTAATTAATACAATCTTACATTTAAATTCACCGGGACCACATACGACATCTAAAAATTACAAAAAAAATATATTTCTAGCTTTGTTTTGACAATACGGTTCTAACGAGACTAGTTTTGTTGAGTTCTGAGACCGTTTGAAAAATGGCTATTTTCAAGTCGATTAAATTTGACCGAAATTGACAAAACACGTTTTCTTTTGCCACACTCACATATTGATTCGAAAAATTACGGAAATTTAAACTTAGCAATAATTTGATACTCCGGTTCCAACAAAAGTTGTTTCGACGAAAACCGAGGTCGTTTGTAAAATGACTATTTTCAAGGCCAATATATTATATTAAAATATATATAAATTCTATAACGACTTTTCTAAATTTTGAACTGGGCAAAACTTTTGATTTCTAAAGTGAAATTTCAGTTTTTCAGATTCGTTAGAAAGATATAAATAAACAGATTTAAATATTTCTTGTTTCGCTCAATTCTGATTTAAAATGAATTCTGTACATTCAATCAAAGTTCAAATTCAAATTTTCAAACTGCAGCGCTGTTTTAAACTCCTTTTATAATTAAACTAAATTTATTCATTTTTAAAATAAATTTTTAGTCGTTATTATTTAAAATAAGTTATTTTAAACATTCTAAATTCTTTAAAATTTATAAAATAAAAATTTTAAATTGTCCCCAAAATTCCAGGTCGTTACATATTTTATTTGAATAATTGACAATAAAATAATTTAATAATTTAATTCAAGCTAAAACAGTTAGCTTAGTCCTCTCAAAAACACAATTATCTCGTTAACCGATTTCAATTAGTCCTTCCTTTAAATTAATTAATAATATAATTAATTTAAATAATTCCATTCAATTGTTCCTTAGAAACAATTTATCCAACACTTACCTGTTAGGTTAATTTCTGGTTAAAAAATCATTTAATATTCGCTAATAAATTTAAATAATATATACATATTTTCTTTTAATAACTTTTATTCAAAATAATAAATCTCAAAATCTATCTCCAGTTATAAAATACATTTTATAACTTCATTTCTATCGATTCACCTGAGGTAAATCAATATAAATAAAATGATTCAGTTTTAGGCTATTTATTGCCAATTACTCAACCAATATCACCCATTGGTTTAAACAAAACAAATGTTGGATTTCAGGTCAACGGTCAACAACCAAATCGATCATTTTAATCAGAACAGTTCATATGGTGATAATATGAAAATAAACAACATTTAATGAATTTGAGGAATCTGGTTGGATCCCTCCAACATGTTCTTCCCTGTATTCCCATAGATTATTTCAAATAATATCATTCAATCAATTTAATTGATAATTTCAATAACAGTAAATAACAATTATTTAACATCACTCGATTAACAAACAATTCAAACAATTTAACACGTTTATTTTATAATTGTGACCAACAAGGTAAGTTACCTCCATTGGATCCAACCGTTAAATAATGATTTGGGTTTTCACTGAAATTAAACAACGTTTAATTTCATTGTTCCAATCAATATGAATGTATAATTAACAAATTGTCAACCATTAGCAACCAAAGCAAACAATTATAAAACCCAACTTATATAAAATATAAGTGGGAAGAGCAGAGTGAGTTTAACTCACCATTATTTCCTTTCATTGTTAAAATAGCTTGTTTCAGTTAAATTAAACAAGAGTTTAATTTAATTGAAATTTCCTATCTACTACAATCACGTCCAATTCCATTCCATGATATCCTGCTCATTACCATGATTGTAACGCAACTTGAATCATTTTATTCTGTTCATATACGAAAGAGTTATACGATTATACCTGCACATGATTTAATTAAACTATTTATTCCTTAATTAAAAATAGTTTACCAACTGATTCCTTTTAAAATTCACGGTCAACAGGCTAATGTAATTTTCATCGTCTGATTCTTCTTTTTCCTCGTTCTTGTATTCTGCACTGGACTAGGGTTAATTATAATTATTATAAATAACAATTAGTTAGCTGAATTGTAATTAAGCTTGTTTAATTGCTTTGTAATATTTTGTGTACATGCCGATTATTTCTTTACTTAGTTCAACTATACTTAGGCATCTTGTAATAAACCAGAAAATCAGAACAAATTTAAAAAAAATTATTTTAAGAAATTTTAACAAAAATTGAGTCAGAATTTAAAATTTTGATTTTTAAATAATAATAAAGCCCTTAAAAATAGTCATTTTACAAACGACCTCCGTTTTCGAAAAAACCACTTTTGTTGGATCCGGAATGTCAATTTATTGCTAGATCCCAATTTTCATAATTTTTGGAATTAATATGCGAGCGTGGTAAATCAAAACGTGTTTGGCAATTTCAATTTGAATTGGATCGACCAGAAAATGGCCATTTTTCAAATGGTCTCCAAATTCAACGAAATTAATTTTGTTAGGACCGTATCATCAAAACATAGCTAGATTTATTTTTCGGGAATTTTTAGAGTCAGTATGTGGCCCCGGTAAATTGAAATATATGTTTATAAGTTAATTGAATGTTTTATTTTAATTTAAAGAAAAACTGACTAAAACAGTCGAATGAGCTTACGGAACATATTCCATTGCGTCTGGAATGAGGGTATTTAACTAGGAACGTCAGCCATTGAGTTTGAATTAGAGTTCGTATGGATAAATAATGGGCTTTTTGGAAAATTAGAAATTTAATAACATAATATTATAAATATTACAATAATCAAAACCCAATTTCATTATCGTACCCACCGCCTATACATCGAATAATGGCCTAAACTGCTCAGATTTTCATCTTCAAATAACTTTCAATCCGCTCAACAAAATTTAGCAATCCTTTAGAGGATTTTGTAGATAATTTCAAGAGCTTCGCATCCATGTCGATTTCAAACCGAACCGTCACCTGTGCATCGAGAATCGGGCCTCCAAAGTCGTCGTGCCTTGTCCAACATACCACCGTCGATCCGCCGTCGAAATTGGCCCCATTTTCAGTGAAGACGCGCCTCCCCTAGCCCCTCCGCGTCGCGCAACCTGATCAGACTCCAGCTTCACGGCTTGATCAGAAATTGAAAACCTAGAATTGAATCAAAACTGACAACTCACGATAGAATATGTTCAAAGGTTTTGCGGTGCTTAATTTCTGTTGCAAATTTAATTATATCGAATAAAATTCATATCTTATTTGTAACATCTCGGAAATTTGCGATCTTTGGTCATCGACATAAAACCCACGTTGATTATCCAAACATCGAAAATACCGGTAGTTAATGAAAGAAAACAGAGGGTGAGAATAGATGAGATAGAAACTTAGAATAGAAGAAGAACATACAACATCAGAGTAAACACGAATCTCATAGCGGAACGAATAAATATATTTCATAACATAACTTTGAAATAATACAATATTCGTATACAATACCATTATTAGAGTATAACACTTACAACACAGCCGAAATAACAATAGATATATAATTCTGAAGCCTCCTGCTCCAGCTCTTCAAGTATTTGTAAATCCCGACTACTTGACCCATACAAAATTGCGCACCTAAGAGTTTAGGGAAAACAAAACAAAATAAACTCTGGGTCAGTCATGTGACTGGCGTGAGTAAACTCAAATCATTTGATTTAGCTTTCAAAATCCTTTTGAAACAAAGGATAATCATAAGACCGATCCACACATAAATACAGATGGCTTTTACCTTACGATAACCCAAAATATTTCTAAAACGATACTTGTTTGATATTATAATAATGTCTAGATCAAGTAAATAGAAATATAGCAGAAACGCTTGCATCTAACGTTCTACATATATAATATACAATCAAAATCGCGGGCTCTTATTTGGGGAATGGATTCCAACTATGACAAGGTATGGATCCACCTTCCGATCAGTGTACTCTAGAAGCGATACACTGGAGTTCAACAAGAACATGTTGTAACTCGGCCACACATGACCGACCATTCATTTCTCTTGAATGTATCGAATATATTGTCACCTATGTTGGTATACCAACATAACCGTTCCCGCGAGATACAACATTGAAAGAAGTAACAAATGAATATTCTCTATATGATGACAATATACCCTAATTGGGTGCGGCCCACTTAGCCATGCCACTGCCCAATTTCTGTCATTTCCTAGTTGATGAGGATTGAGGTTATAACGTATCTCTATACAGATCACGTCTTCATTTACTTTGAATGCCACATCATCATACCCGTCAAATCACAAATAGATTTCCCCAAAAATACCGCGGGTATAAGCTAAGAGAAATGAATTCCTCCACCACCAACGTAAATACATTTGAAGAGATCTACTTCCGTGATTTATTAAATATACTCTGTCAGACATTCTTCCGTATAGGTTGTCCTGGGACTAGACAAACCGAAGGCACTATTCAGTACATCCATCTTAGGCAATCTCTACCTAAGATTTATACAATAGCCCTTGCACTTTACTCCGTCTTCAATATATTCAGCATATTTGATTCGCAACGTTTATGCCAATACGGAGTGGTTCTCGGATAATAATCCAACCGGTCTCTCCATAATGACAACGGAAATGGTCAAAAACTTCGATAGTAGGTGATTTAACTATCAAAGAAAAACATGTGTACAACCAACGATATTACTTCCAGATGGAAATTCTATCGATCATCATCAATCATCATTTATCCTTTAACTTAATTTATCGTTAATTTATTCATTTACCCATTTCCATATATGTATGTATATATATATATATATATATATAGAAATTCTTATTTTCTAAATCTAGAAAATATACTATATTAACATTGGAAAATATTTCCATTTCTTATTTTCTATATTAGAAAATATTTCTGATTCTTATTTGGGAAACATTCCAAAACTCCTTCATTTAATTTAAACTAATGTTTAAATCAAAAATCGTGACGCCAACTCAAACCATTACACTCATTAATTAAATTCATTTAACTAACCTTCACTATCGAACCTTAACCATTCCTTAGTTAAAAACGAAGCCAATCAAGTTGGGGTATAATTACCTCTCAGACCTTATTGAACCAAATTTTTAACTTCGAAATAGACAAGATTCACCTTCTAAATCTTTAACAAACTACCTTACGTAACTCTCGGATTCTATTTACGAATCCACTTCTTTATTGAAAACACTGATTATAACTATAGCGTTATAATTCCTACTTCTGAAATATTTAACTTCGAAATATAACTCGACTAACTCAAATCAATTAATCCTAACTCCATTAACTTTAACTCGATTAACTTTAATTCATTAACTCTTATCACTTAACTTCTTTCGAATAACCTACATTCTATTAACTCCTTTCGAATAAACTATGTTCGATAACTCCTTTTACTCTATTCGAATAAACTATATTCGAGTAACTAATATTCAACTAACTCTTATTCGAATAACTAATATTCGACTAACTCTCTTCGAGTAACTATTAACTCTCTTCAAATAACTAATATTCGATAATCTCTCTTTCGAATAACTAATATTCGATATTCTCTCTTTCGAATAACTAATATTCGATAATCTCTCTTTCGAATAAACTATATTCGATAATCTCTCTTTCGAATAACTAATATTCGATAATCTCTCTTCCGAATAAGTTATATTCGACTAACACCTTTCTTCGAATATACTATAATCCTTTCTTCGAATAAACTATATTCGATTAACTTGCTTCGAATAACTAATATTCGACTAACTCCTTTGGATTAACTCACTTGGATTAAATTGGTTTGATTACCTCGTACTCAACTTGATTAACTTACTTGATTAACTCAACTTGACTAACTTAACTCGATTTACTCAACTTGATTAACTTACTTAATTTACCCAACTTAACTTACTTAACTTGATTTACTTACTTGATTAACTCAACTTAATTAACTCCCATCGAATAACTAATATTCGATTAAATTATATTCGAATAACTATGTCTGTTTTAACTTTATTTCGAATGGCTAATATTCGATTTAACTCCATTCGCTTGACTCTAGATCACAGCGATCACAATGGATACGCCTGATTCCCTCAGGAAATATCCGACCATCGTAGGCTATCTGCAGCCTTGCGAATTACGCTAGCAGTCGTACGAAATGAGAACTCATCCTGAATAACTATGTTTGTGTAACGACCCGGATTTTTAGCCATTTTATTTTAAACATTTAAATTGGTTTTAAATGTTGTATTTATAATTTAAAAAGGGTTTTATAACTAATTTATTTATTAAAACGATATTTAAACGTATAATTTATAATATAATTTAAAACGAGCTCGTAACGGCGCGGCAGTTCGCGATTTGGCGATTCGAACTTTAAATGAATATACAGAATTCGTTATAAGTCGGATTTCTTTGAAACAAGAAACGTTCGGTTCTGTTTAACTATATCTTTCTAATTGTGGTGAAAAATCAAGATTTCATCATATATATTGTGAATTACATCCAAATCAAATTTTCAGAAAGTCGCTGTGAAATCGTATATAGACCATAACGGTTTAGTTAATATAATTAGAGATTGGTTACGAATTTTGACAAGGTTTTTTTGAGGCGTAGTTATAATTTAATTTTTAGAATTTTACTATAATTTTTAATTAATTAAATACACAACTTTTTAGTTGGAATATTTTGCACCCTATATTAATATTTTGGGGTTTCATAATATAAGTTAAACTACCGATATTATTATATTTTTAGGATCGTGGTACCTCGCTGAACACGACCATACCCTGATTTCTGTCCATAGCAGCTCGTATGTGAATTGAGTTTTACGTAATATCGCACCGTTCAACTTCACAAAACTTATCTAAATCTTTGCCAAATCCTATATCTGTTCAGAATCTTTTTAGCAATCTAAATGACAATTCATCACTTGGTCACCATTTAAAACCTTCTGCAAAACATGTACCTAAGATTTGAACTCATATCCTTACCATATCTTCACAAATCTTTCCTCTTGTATAGTTCAACATTTTGGTGGGGTAATGTTCAAACATCTTGACTGAGTTAGATATTACATTATATAGCAAAAATTGACAAATAAGATTTGCAAATCCCGGATAAGGGAATGCGCCTGCAACATATATTAGATGAAAGCGACCCCCCATTTTTCTTTTATAGGATATACTGTAGATGAAAATGAAAACTTGCGCAGCTTGTGCTAGTAATAGGGCCACCTAACATACTAGTATTAAACTGAAAGCATGCACATGGTATACATAATCTTGCCAAACATTTAATTGCTGTACAACTATGTTCAAACGTGCCGACAAAGTAAATAAAAATCACAAGCCTACCCTTTTATTTTCAGCTAACCTATTTGCCTATAAACCGTGCATGGCAAGGCAACTGCAGTTATAAATATCCAAGATTTCGATCTCTCATTCGGTTTTCAGAAACGAGAAAAATAAAAATAAAATATATATAAAGTTAAACGGAAAAATAGCTTTTCTTGTGTTGATTCGAATCTGATGCCTTCTTCCTTTTCGTGATGACTTCTATTTCCGAATGGTGCTTCTCATTCTCCGCTTCGGCTTTCCACTCTGTCTCACGCTCTAGCAACCGAACTAAGAAACGCACTGATAATGCTAACAAATCCTTGATAAACTTTGAGTGCTCCAGTTCCTGGCAAGATCAAGTGTTGACGGCAGGACCTGAGACCGCGCTTCAGGAAAGTTCGACAGTGGGGTTTGAAGGCAGGTTGCTGTCATTTTCACGGTGTCGAGGGAGACGATATTAACGTGAGCTAAATGGGTGATTTATTTTATCGATGAGGTAATTATGGAGGAAAATGGTTCAGTACTCTTCTCTGGGAAGGACGGTAATTGTGAATGAGGAAGTCAACAGATGAGGACATGGATTTAGGTAATTTAATGATTGATTTAAATGGTTAATGATGTCATTAGTAATTAAGGATGCGGTGGACCTGGAACGTGACTGAAAGCACAACAACATGGTAATATGGAGTATAGCCTATACCAGTGATGACGTGCAATAGTATTTGGGATATATAGCATTTTGGTGTTCCTGTTTCTATAGAGTCAAAAGTGGAAAAGGGGTTGAGTTCGGATTGTCTGGTGATGATGGCATCGGGGAGAGATGGCCGTAGCGGGGTTGTAGAAGTTTTGGGATCGAGAATAAATACAGGAGGAATTCATCCATAATAGCTGAAACGAGGAAATGGCTTATGATGACTAGCTCGGTTAAATAACGAATTCGATTAAACCAATCACGTTGGAACCAAAGAAGAGAAATCTACATTATAGAGCTGACATTATAGAGAGCTGCGCTACTGGAATTTCGTAAAACGCTGGACGTTTGATTTTAAGCGAAACAAAAAGCAAAACCGTCAACTGCAAAACACTGTGAGTAAACTCACTAACTCCCTCTCGTTTATATTTTTATATATAAACGAGTTTTAAATATTTTTATAATGTGCAATGGTTGATTGGTTGAATAGTTGGTAAATTTGGTTGAATTGGTTGATAGGATTACACCATTAATTGATCATTAGTTCTGATATTTCATTTTGATGTGAAATAATATTATTGATGTTATTAACATCTGTGGATGCAGGGAAACAGGTTGGAGGGATCCAACTGGATCCCTCAACATTTATATTACCGTTCGTTATTTATAGTGATGTGTATACTATGATTGGGTATGCTATGTTGAATCACCATGACACTAGAAATTTGGTATTTTAAATACCGTAAAATAATTTCAAATATAGTAAAGCGATTGAAATTTCAAAAGAAACTTTATTTCCAAAGGAGAAATTAAATTTTGAATGGAGTAAAAAAAATAGAAACTTGTTTTATTAAAAGAAGAAGTTGTTTTTAAACGAGTTTATAATCATTGAATAAATTGAATATAAATGCTTTATTTAAATTTATATGGAAAAGAGGAAATTAGATTTGAAATCAATATTTGAGATGGGATTTGAACTTAGCAGAGTATAAAGCAAATCATAAACAAGATTTTTAACGATTGGAATAAAAATCAGATTTGTTTGCAAGACTCAGAATAGAAGATATAAATAGAATTTGGGGTTTAAGAGAATATGTATAAGTACGAAATCAAAAGATTATATATAAAAGAAATATATTCAGGATTAAAGTGGATAATGGTTCAAAGGAAGTATTTTGCAAGTGAAATATTTATAAGGGAAGAACACAGCAGACGGTTTTGTGTTAAACATTTTGGATTTTTGGAATAAAAATCCAAGGAAGAAATCTTGTTGTAAAGAAGGTGGAAACCGGATTTTTATCCTTATATACTCTTTATCTTATGGGTTTCGACAAATAGAATGATAAATGTCTGCATTGTTTAAATCCATATATTTTGACTATCTTTTAAAATGAACAACGGAAGCGTGTGCGTCGCACACGGTATTTTATTCAAAACAGCAATCATAACGCTGTTGTTATAAGAAATGCTTTTATAATTTTAAACAGCGATTATAACGCTGTCTTTGTAAGAAATGCTTTTATAAAACTAAACAGCGATTTTAGCGCTGTTATTATAATAGATGTTGTAAATCTATACAGCAATTTTAGACGCTGCTGTTATAATAAATGTCTTGGTAGATCTAAATAGCAATTTTAATGCTGCCGTTATAATAAATGTTTTAATAGCAATCTTAATGCAATGGTTATGATAAGTGTTCTATAATGCTAAGACAACGGTTTTAACGCTGTTGTTGAAAGCAATGTTTTATAAACCAAACATTTGAAGACAGCAATTATAACGCTACTGTTATAATCAATATTTTTATAAAGAAGGTGTGTTCGTAGATCAAATCCGAGAGTCGCGTAAGCAATGTTTGGTTTAATGTTGTGAGCTCTGACTATTTCAAAGTTAAGAATGTCGTTCAGTTAAGGTATGAGAGGTAATTATACCCCAACTTGACTGACTGCATTATTGACGGAGAAATGGTTAAGGCTCGATAGCAAGGGTTGGTTAGTGATATCGTTAGTTAACGAATGATTTATGATTTGAGTTATATTAACGATGTTTATAACATCAGTTAATTCAGAGGATTTAGAATGTTTTCTAACTGGAGTAAAAGATATTTTCTCGATAAAGGAATTATATATATTGGAAATGTTTTCCAATAATCAAGAGAGAAAATAGAGCTTTGAAATAACACGAAAGGTGGAAAATGGGAATTGGAAATGATAATGTAATAAAGAACTAATATAAAAAGGGCCCAGTGTTGTTTAATGCTTGATTGATAGAATTTCCATTTGGAAATAGAACCGTTGATTGTATGGATGTTTCTTTGATAGTTAAATCACCGACTATCAAAGTTTTATTTTTTTATACCTCCGTTGTCAACATGGAGAGACCGGGATCAGATTTGATATCTGAAAACCACTCCGTATTGGCGTAAGCGTTATGAAGCAACTTATGCTGAAGAAAATTGAAGACGGAGTTATGCAAGGACTATCCTGTTTACGGGATAGTGCCTTCGGTTTGTCCAGATCTAGGACAACTTGTATGGACGAGTGTCTGACAGAGTATTTCCAAAGGGGGTTACGTACGTTGATTCCTTCAAACGTACGAAGTTGGTGGCATAGAAGGGAAACTTCTTTAGCCTAACAAATCTGAGTATTTTTGTGGGAATCAATTAGTGATTTCCGATGGATCTGACGATGTGGCATTCAAAGTGAATGATGGCCAGATGTTCTGGAAGATAATTCAAACCTCAAGCCTCATCAACCCGGAATTGGACAAAAATCGGGCAGGCAGCATGGCTATGTGGGTCGCACCCATTAGGATGTATAACCACCTATCTAGAGAAATTCCTTTTGCTTCTTAATCTATCGATGTTGTCCCTTTTCGGGAGGCGGTTGCTGATCCCAACCGTCGGTGGTATACATTCGATACACTCAAGCGAAATGAGTGGTCGGTCATGTGTGGGACGGGTTGCAAGACGTTCTTGTTGAACCCAGTGTATTCGTCTCTAGAGATACACTATCGGCAGGTGGTCCCATACCTTGTCATGTTGGAAATCCAATCTCCAATAAGAGCCCTGCGGTTTTTGATTTAATATTATATATGGAGCGTGAGACGCAAGCGTTCCGCTAGATTCTATTTATTTGTCGTAGACACTATTATAATATCACCAGATTTTGATATCAAATGTTTTGGGTTATCGTAAGGTAAAAACCATCCGTATTTATGTGTGGATCGGTCTTACGATTATCATTTCTTTCGAAAAGATTTTGAAATTTAAACAAATGGTTGGAGTTTACTCACACCAGTCCCATGACTGACCCAGAGTTTATTTTGTTTGTTTTCCCTAAACTCTTGGGTGCCCAAATTTGTACGGGCAGTCAAGTAGTCGGGATTTTACAGATTCACCTGGAGGAGATTGAAGCAGGAGGCTTCACCTGTTAGCTATAGACTATCAGACTTTCCGCTGTGTATTTTGTTGTATCTGGAAACAGGTGTTTATAACTGTTCCAGAGATAACTATTGTGCTCTGATGATGGTATGTATATATATACAGTTACTGTTTTATATTTCAAAAGTATGTTATCTAATATATTTTATTCGTTCCGCTGTGGGTTTGTAATCTTCGTTTTTCTTCTATTCTAATATTTCTTTCTTTCTATTTCTCATCCTCTAACTTCTTTCTAATAATGATTCGTATTTCTGTGCAAATTGAGTTGGACGTGTGGTGTTATTAGTCGACTCAAAGGGTACGGATTTGCGGGTCGTTTCAGTTTGACTAACTCTATCTCAGATAACTATATTCGATCAAATCTAATTGAATAACTAATATTCAATTAATCCTAATTCGATTAACTATGCTCAATTAACTCTATCTGGTCAACTCTTACTGGTTAACTCTATCTATTTAACTCTAGCTGGTTAACTCTAATCGATTAACTCTAACTCTAGTCGATTAATTCTAATTGATTAACTCTAACTGGTTAACTCTAATCGACTAACTCTTATTCAAATAAATTTATATTTGATAACTCTATTCAATTACAAATACTTCCTTTTCTATTTATCTATATTTATTTCACATAAATATTTCCTTTTAACTCATTATCAAATAATTCCTTTTTTATCCTTATTTATTTTCTAAATAAATAATTCTTTTTCAATTCTATTTGTAAATGTTTTCCTTTTATATTTATTCTATTTATTTTCTAAATATATAATCCTTTTATACTTCTGTTTATTTCTTAAATAAATATCCCATTTCAATTCTATTTATTTAACAAATAAATATTTTCCTTTTCTAAAATTCTTTGATTTTATATATTTTCTTTTATAAAATTCTTTTCCTTTTATATATGAAATCCATTGATTTTAAATAAATAACTCATTTTCAAAATACACTTTGAAAATCCCCTTTTCTACATCCCTGTATTTCTTACGGTATCTAAATTATCAAATAACAATGATTGATATCATTCAAACACACATAATCAACACAGATTATATATCACATCATACATTTCAATATATGAAAACAACAGTATTATAAATATTGAGTAATCCAGTTGGATCCCTCTAACCTGTTTCCATGCATCATAGATGTTAAACAATATAATTAACATCAATTTCATTTTAATATGAAACATTCTGCTAAACAAAATCAATATTTGATTAACGATTTACATATATGTCATTATCTATAATTTCAACCAATACACAAGCAATTCAACCAAACAGTTAACACATAGCAATCAACAGATAATTATCAGTTCTAAGAATACATTATAAAAATATAACTGTTCAGAGTTGGTAAGTTTTACTCACATTGGATGATCATCGTTAATAACGATAACCATCGCTTGTTTCAAACGGACAATTTATTTTGCTATAAATTATAACGAGCTCCAATCCACTCTCAGTTAGTTCCATTATGGAGCCACCGTCCATACGATCCCGACGGATCCAGTTTCCTAAAATTCTAATAGTAAGTTTTTATACTATTTAATATTAAATAAAAACTTAAATTTCTGTCTATTAGTTTGGGCCTCACCCTCAATTTCTGATCTATTTCATTTTTGCACCGGCCCCATTCCATTCCGTACCAGATCAGCCCTCCAACAATTTTCTTCCCGTTGGTTCACATGTCCCCTTTCCATCCTCTTTTTATTTCCTTTTCCTTATTTTATTTCCTTTTATAAACCATACAGACCAACTAGAACAAAAGCTCACCTACGTTCTTTTGACCCATGACCGCACCGTTATTCCTTTTCTTCCCCGAACTAACCCAGATCTCTCCTCAACCAGCCATTGCCATTTCTGCATCTTCCGGTATCTCCACGAATACTAGCGCTGACCCCATTATTCCATTCACCATCGTATGAATTTCCATTCCATTAGCCTCAACCTAGTTGCGCCCCCTTTCTACAAATCACAGTTTACACCATATCACACACATTAGCGTGAAGAGCATCGAACAAATTAATAACTGAATACCACCAAAAATACCACTGACTTGCTCGTCTCAATCGCAAGGACAAGTGTCTAACCTCCGAAACCCCTCAAATTGCATATATCACTCACAACTGCCAGCCCTAGACTCCTTGTTGTAGTTCGACTTCTGAACAAAAACCCACTGAGTCTGACAATACCTATACGAGCTTGAAACTCTCCCTTCAACGATTCTAAATATATACCTCACGTGATTTATAGAAATTCCTTCGATTTGTTGTGGATTTTTAAAGTATCGAATTATTTAGAAAAATGGAGAAAATACGGTGGCTATCGTTTTTGACTGAGAAATGAAATGGTCTAGGGTTGGAGGATTCTTAATTTATTTATAGTGTAAGTATATTATTTTTATATTCATATATTTTATAGATTTTTATTCCGGCACTGCTTGTATTTATCATTAAAAATCTCTGTAATCACATAAAATAACTAAATTCGATGAAAATGGACATACAGCTGTATTTCGACATTACAGACCCAACGAAATTGGTTTCGTCCATTTGCTCACATAGCGTATTATTAAAGGTCAAATTATCGACTATATTTCACATTAAAATCCCATATGGCCACATACGGATTCCGAAAATCACGAAAATTGAAATCTTGTAATAATCTGATATTGCGGATCTAACAAAATTAGTTTAATCAAAAACGGAAGTCGTTTGCAAAATTGGCAATTTTTAAAGCTCTAAATAACCCATTTAAATATGTAAATATATTTTAAAATAACTAAATTAAATATAAATAAATTTATATTATCGTATATACCCACAATATATATCATACAGCTCCAATGGGATTTATAACTCGATATTTCAAAGTTCTCAGTTATATCGATATTCGATTTATATTTAAAATCCTTTTATAATATAAATATATATTTATAAATTTCAAAGGAATTCCATAGCGACTTTTCTAGAATTTGATTTGGACATAAATCAAAATCTACATGATGAAATACCGATTTTTCTCTTCCATTAGAAAAATATACTTCACTAGCTCCGAACTTTTCTTATTTCGCAGAAATCCGGCTTAAAACGGACCCTGTATATTCAGTTGAAGTTCAAATCGCCAAATAGCGAACTGCCGCACCATTTCGAGCTCGATTATAATTATATTATAATTCATACGTTCAAACTGTCATTTTTTAAATATATTCGTTAATATAATTCAATTTCAAACTGAATTATATATTTTAAATGGTCCAATTCACACAGTATTGTTAATTCCACTATTTCTAACTATTTCAGAAATTAAATATATTATTATATTATTTATATTAATTAAATATTCCATTTAATTTAATTAAATGACCATTAAAATCTCCAAACCATTATTTAAATAATTAAATAAATTAATTATTATATCGATAAAATACGGGACATTACATTCTTCCCCCTTGAAATAATTTTGTCCTTGAAATTGCTAAGGTAGAAAACAAACCCTATTAACTAGTAAAAATTTATTTGTTTTACTTCTTAACTTCAGTTTCAACTGAACCAATTTAATTTCAATCAAATATTTATTAATTCTTATCAACGAAAATTTTCTAACACTCGAAATTTTCGAAAAATTTCGCCAGCACCTCCTCTACACTGGTCAATCGGTACAGCTACAACTCGCCTCTCTGGGCCTTCTCCAACCCAAAAGAAAATCAAACAGCCAAGCGGCTTGCCAAACAGGCTCATAAATCCCATACTGAATGAAACATGTACCTTTTTGTCGAGCATATCATTATATCATTTCCATCTGCTATCAACTCAGGATATACCAATGTCATCCCAATCAAACTCCAATCAATTTTACCCTCAAACCAATCATCCACTTATACCAAGTCAAATTCCATTTCAAATTCGAGTTCCATTCTCGATTTTAAACTCTAACTCACCAATCCAATACCATTTCGGATTCATATCTCACAATTCAAAATCTGATTCCACTTGATATGTTATATTCCAATTCAATTTCCAGTTAATTGGTTTCAATTCAATTCATATTTGCTTTTACATATTCTAATTCAATTTGCTTTTAATCCAAACAGTCTCTTCTGGGAATTTTAAACAGTTTTGCATTTCTAAAACCAAACTTTCCTTTTTAAGATTTTGGACAACTTGTTTTTCTCCAAACAATTCAAAAATAAAAATCTTTGGTAGTAATCCGTCACTTAGAACTCGAAAATGAACACTAATGATGTCGCAATTCATCATCAGGGTTATTTCCCAGCTATCGAAGTGAGTTCAATATTATATCACTTTCAAAACCATATCTAAAAACTTCCACTTTGAAATACATTTCGAAATACCATTTCCAATGCTTGTAACAAATTTAAAATCTCCCAGGATTTTAAAATTCACATATATTTAACCCATATTCATTTACAAACACTTTTCAAATTTTCAAGGTTTTAATTCCAATTCTGATTCAAATTTTAGATTCAATTCTTTGGATTTCATATGTTTCTCTTATATGAATTCTGATTGGTTACTTACATCCATTTCAATTTATAATCTTACTCGATTATTATAACAACCAATATATCCAATATATTATAATTCCAATATATATAATTTCTCTATATCAAAATATACTTTGGGTAAAATTATTTTTATTTACCCTCTTTTCAAAACATATCGTGTCGACCCATTGTATTCGAGTGTTTAGAAACTCCTAACGATATAGTGGATCAAATTGATCGACCAGAACCCATAAACAACTCAACCAATGAATCTCCACAATATAAAACAATTTTTATATCAATAACAAATATGCGCTCGTATATATACACTCAACTCAATCTAGGGTATTACTAACCCCATCTCTACTGAGTCATGCCACAGAGCCAAGGTAGTTACTTAACCTTAAGCTCTGATACCAACTGTAACATCCCGGAAATTTGCGACCTTCGGTCATCGACATAAAACCCACGTTGATTATCCAAACATCGAAAATATCGGTAGTTAATGAAAGAAAACTGTAACGAACTGGGATTTTCGACTCCGAAAATCAACATCAAACTACCCTGTTGACCATTCAGACATCGAACATTCCAGATCATTAATAGAAAGAAGTTAGAGGGTGAGAATAGATAAGGTAGAAATATTGAATAGAAGAAGAAGAGGAAACAACACAACCCAGAGTCTTACATCGCAGCGGAACAAAATATAATACAGAAATAATCTTTATTGAAAGCTTTAAAATACTTACAGTATCAGAGTACATCACACTGAGGGACAACTATAATAACCTGTTCCCCCTATACAACACGCAGCGGAAAAGTAGCTATATAATATCATACGTCTGGACATCTCCAGCTCGTCTCTGAACTTCACAGCATTCGATAACCTGAACCTGTACACCTCGGGCTAACCCGAGCATTTACAAAACACCGGGTCAGTCTGGTGAACCAGAGTGAGATAAACTCGCACAGTACTAAGGGTGAATCATCCAATCATGATTTTAAATTTCGAAAATCTTTCAAAAGAAAAGGATAATCGTAAGACCAAATCCACACATAAAAACGGACGGTTTTTACCTTACGATAACCCAAAACAGTTTTAAAACCAATATCTTTTCTGATATTATAATAATGTCTAAATACAAGTAAATAACAATCTAGTAGAACGCTTGCATCTCACGCTCTACATATATAGGATACAAACAAAACCGCGGGCGCTTATTGGAGATTGGATTCCAACTTGACAAGGTATGGGTCCACCTGCCGATAGTGTATCTCTAGAGACGAATACACTGGGTTCAACAAGAACGTCTTGCAACCCGGCCCTCACATGACCGACCACTCATTTCGCTTGAGTGTATCGAATGTATACCACCGACGGTTGGGATCAGCAACCGTCTTCCGAAAAGGGACAGCATCGAAACATAGATTTAAGAAACAATAGGATTTTCTCTAGATAGGTGATCATACACCCTAATGGGAGCGACCCACATAGCCATGCTGCCTGCCCGATTTTTGTCATTTCCCGGTTGATGAGGCTTGAGGCGAGAATTTATCTTTGAACATCATACACTTTGAATGCCACATCGTCAGATCCTCCAGATATCACTAATTGATGTCCACAAAAATACTCTAGCAGCAGCTAAGAGTTTGGCAATTCTCCGCCAACAACTATAGTACGTTTGAAGAAATCAACGTACGTGAACCTTTTGGAAATACTCTGTCAGACATCCGTCCATACAAGTCATCCAGGAATAGGATGAACCGAAGGCACTCTCCTACTGCATCCAATATAGGAATCACCCCATGGATCAGTAGCGAGAAGTCCTTGCAACCCGTGGAATCCAACCACGACAGAATCACAGCTTATCTCTACTTGCCAGGCAGAGAATATTAGTGGTTCTTCTGTGTATGAAAATCCACGGTCTTCAATGCTCCATCTCGATCATCTTCTGATATCTTCACGTATTTGTTGGTCGGAATGGTTTTCGAATATAAATTCGATCCCGGTCTTTCCATACCAACAATCGTATTGGACAGATTTGATAGTCGGTGTTTTAACCATCAAAATATACAGTGTTTCAATCATGACACTCCAATGAGTTCACTGG
Source organism: Allium sativum (assembly GCA_030737875.1). NCBI lineage: Eukaryota > Viridiplantae > Streptophyta > Magnoliopsida > Asparagales > Amaryllidaceae > Allium > Allium sativum. The sequence continues at coordinate 374,505,674 of CM060921.1, forward strand.
TTAAGCATTCAGCATTACCTGGCCTTTTAACACTTGATTTACTTTGTTAAATCAAAACTTCTAACTCTGTTAATATTTAAAAATACGATATTTGAAAAACTCTAATTCGATTTAACTCTAATCGATTAACTCTAATTAATTAACTTTAACCGGTTAATTCTAATTGACCAATTCGACTTAATTAACTCCTATTGATTAACTAATATTCGGCTTAACACCATTCTCTTGACTCTAGATCACAGCGATCACAATGGTTACGCCTGATTCCCTCAGGAAACATCCGACCGCCGTAGGCTATCTGCAGCCCTGCGAATTACGCTAGCAGTCGTACGCAATGGCAACTTACCTTGAATACTATGTTTGATTAACTCTAGCTCGAATAAATATATTCAATTACCCACTTAAATCTTCTTTCAAATCATCTTTTAAATTCGGAAATCCATTAGTTTTAACAAAGAAATTTATAACACATATGTTATAACAATAGTGTTATAATTACTATTTAGATTTACAAAACAACAGCGCTATAATCGCTGTTTAGGTTTACAACCCATTTACTATAGCAAAAGCGCTACAATCGTTATATTAGATTTACAAAACATATATTATAATAACAGCGCTAAAATCGCTGTTTAGATTTTCAAAACATATCCACTAATGTCTCTTACGATTACCAACTAATACTATCTTCAGATAATCCCGATGTTGTTCAAGTTGGGGTATTTTAATTACCTCTCAGACCTTGATCAACAACGTTCTTATCCTCTGATAAACATAAGTTGTAATCAAAATCAATATTTCATTCTAGTCTCAAACAAATTCCATTTAACTATTGGATTTGGTTATACAACCCTATAACTCAGTTCTTTACCCAGATTCGCTTATTTCCAATCTCCTTTCAAAATTATTCGACCATTTTCCCATTTTGAAATCTCATTTAAAATTCTCCTTTTTACTTGATCTTGTTTTCAAGTAACGTTAAATAAAATTAACGCCTTAACACGTTAAACCTCATTTACACGACCCTGGTTTATATAAACCCTTTACCTTAATTCACATAATTAAACAACACTTAAATTTAAGTTATCATCTTCGCTTGAAATCCTCTTTTTAACATCGTTATAAACATTTTAGCTTTAAATATAAAACCCGCTCATAGATTCCTTTCACAATCCAATTTGGATTACACTTCTCTTCGATTACTTTTCAAAAGTAGTCTTCTTATTAAAACAATAATTTTCTTTACTCATTAACTACTTCAGTAGTTAATTTCTTTATTTACTAAAATAAATAGAAAATCCTTTTTAAAGATCTTGTTTAAAGTTAAAACAATATTCTTCAACTATTTCATTTCACAATTTCGAAACAAACTAATTTGATATTCGATTCCAGTTTAAATGGTCAATTTTGTCAAGTCAAAATTCGATTATCTCGTAAACTAATTCCAATTAACCTTCACTTTAAAATTAATTAAAAATATAATTAATTTAAATTATTTCCATAATTGTTTTCTTTTCAAAACAATTATCAAAGTTTAACCATTCGATTCATTCTCTATTCTCATTCTTTGTAAATCTGATTAACATCAGATTTTACTTTATAAAATAAATTACTAACAAATCAAATCTTAAATAAATAAAATATTTATTTAATTCTCTTTAATAACTTTTGTTCAAAATAATACATTTTTTCCAAAATCTAACTCCAGTTATAAAGTAAATTTTATAACTTCAACTCTATCGATTCACCTGACGGTGAATCACTGTCTATAACCCGATTGATTTTAAAGGCCATACTCTGCCAAACACTTAACCAATATCACCTATTGGTTCAAACCAAACAGATGTTGAATATTCAATTAATAATCAACCATCAAATCAATCACACAAACAGATCATTTCATATATGATAATATGAAAATAAATAATACATTTGAGGGATCCGGTTGGGTCCCTCCAACCTGTTCTTCCCTGTATTCAAATGGTTATCTCAAATCAGACCATTCAATTTTGTTTAACTGATAACACTAAATAGCAACCATTCAACATCAACCACAAGCAATTCAAACAATGCAACCATTTAAACACGTTTATAAATAAACGTGACCGACCAAGGTGAGTTATCTTTATTGGAACCAATCGTTAAAAATAACGGTTTGGTATTCACTGAAATTAAACACAGTTTAATTTCAGCAGTTAAATCAACAAACAAATGTATAATTAGCAAACATGCAACCATCAGCAAGAAGAGCACACAAAATAAAAACCCAATTTTATATAAAATATAAATGGGAAAAACTGAGTGAGTTTAACTCACCTTGGTTTCCCTTCGTTTGCTGTAGTGGTTCGGTTACAGCTATAATTTAACTGTAAACTCCTGTTTTGTCTCTGTTTTTGTCCAGATCAGCTTCACAATATAGCGTTCGTCACTACGATGTCGGCATAAGATATTTCATTCCATTCTGTACATAGCACAAAAAGTTGTATGTATTTTTAATTAACGATTTAATTAATATAATTATTTTCTCCTTACCGATAGTTTAAATAAACTAATTACGGTTTATAACTAATTACTCCATTTGCAAATAATTAGATCGACCAAATTATTCCATTCCCACTTGTTCTGGTGTCGATTGTTTCAGCTTCCCTAACCACGGTTATTTATTTATTTAATAATACTTCTTAAATCAAGGTTTTAATTGACTAATTACTTCATATATAAGAATTTAGGTCCGACAGTTTTTACTAACGTCCCCAATGCCCAATCCATACCTTTGATCATCGAAGAAAAACCGACCCAACTGCTTTTGAAAACCCAGTGTTGCTTGTTCCCGTTCTTCGGTTTGTTTACAAGCTTCATCACCACAAACCCATATTCGCTGTGTCACGTTTCACCGTCCCATTTGTGTCATGCACTTAAACGTACCAGCCCACGTCCCCTCATTATAGAACCAACTACCCAACAAGAAGACCAACGTAAGTTTCCTCCCCTTCCAAAGTACCAAAAGATCCATTGTCTTCCCTTTTCTTTTCTCATATGTATTTATAAATGAGCTCACGCATGTCTTCGGTCCACCCCTTAAAACCACCTCCACACAATGCTTCCAGCTCGTGATTCTTGCTTCCGATTGAAAGACAAACCAACGCTCACCATTCCCATTTATTTCCTTCAGTATTACGAAGGATCCAGGCACCACACCTTGTTGTACACCGCACCATCCCACGTTAGATCCCACGCACCCAACTCCCGTCCATCCCTTCACCTTCGTTTTTTTTTAGGATGGAAGATGCGGTTTTCCACCAGTATGAACCCAACGAAAAAAAATGAAAGGAGTAGAAGGGGTTTTATAAGAGAGAACTCCTTGGAATGCAAGGTATAGTATATAGGTCTTCACGTGAAATTATAGGGTAGCTGATACGGATAGTGGCAATTTCGAGGTGAGACTTGGGTGCCACGGTCCTTAAATGGATTGATGCGCAAGTAAGTGAAGTGTTTGGGATGAATTGAACGCAAGTAAAAGGATAGCTACAGTGAAAGGTGGGATGTTTTTATTTAATATTATCATGTACGAAACTTCATTGTGGAGAAATCGTGTTAAAAACCACTACATACGATTTCTGTTTTCTGATAAAAAGGCTAATCTCTATGTAAAAAGATATTCTGGATCCAATGGGACAAGTTTCGTCGAATTCCAACATCGTTTGAAAAAAATTCCTTTATAAAACCGGAAATCAACACGCGATTAAATTTTTCACGATTAAATGGCAAGTCCGATCAACTTGAAACCTTGATATCTTGCAATAACTTTTCGATACGAACCCAACGGCACTAGTTTCGTCGCATTCTGAGACGGTTTGCCCGATAGGCTGTTTTTACCCCGAACCGCCCTACCCCTTTTAACGCCAAATTTCTCGATCTCTAAAAATAACAAACTATATACCTATCCTGACTCTAATCGACGATACGAACTCAACGGGACTTGTTTCGTGGCCTAATTCGATCGTCTGCTCAAGTTACACCCAAATATCTCTTTATTTATTTAAATACGCGCTATAGAAAATGAACGGGCGTTTACTGCTACCGTGGTCACATACGACATCGGTTTGCCACGCAATTTGACACCGTACAATAATTTAACGTTACGGTCACAATGAAACTGGTTTCATCAAAAACAGAGTCCGTTTGCAAAATGACTATTTTTAAGGCCTATAATTAAATAACGATTTCCATAGCGACTATTTCAAAATTTGATTTGGCCATAACTATCAAATTATAACACGAAATCTGGATTTTTCTCTTTCATATGAAAATTATCATCAATACGCTTCCAACGTGTCTTGTTTCACAGAAATCCGACTTATATCGGACTCTGTATGTCCAGTTGAAGTTCAAACTCGAATTTTCAAACTATAGCGCTATATTTCAAGCTCTATTTATAATTATATAAATATATAACGTCGAACTTTGTTTAAATAGAGAATTAGATATTAATTCCATCGATATTCCAAATATAATATTTAAATTAAATAAATTAAATTACATATTCGAGTGCCCAAAACACGGGTCGTTACATTCTTCCCCCCTTAAAATAATTTCGTCCTCGAAATTGCTAAGGTAAGAAAGAACGTTATAAGCCCATTAATCTTAAAACCTAATTTATCTTAAATCAACAATCAATTCAATATCATAAATAAATATTATCGAAAATTTTCTAACACCTTAAATTTCCGAAAAATTTCGCCAGCACCTCCTCTGTACGGCTTAATCGGTACAACTCCAACTCGCCCTTCTAGACCTTCTCTAATCCAAAAGAAAAAGAAATAGCCAAGCGGCTTGCCAAATAGGCTCATAAATCACCAAACCCATATAAAAGTAAACGTGTACCTTTTTGTCGGGCATATCGTTATATCCTTTCCATCTGCTACCCTGTCAGCATATACAAATGCATTCCTAAACAAAAATTCCAATTTTATCCTCAAAACCAAATCCTTCCTGCATCCAGGCCAAATCCCATTCTTAACTCAATTTCCATCCATTTTCGATTTCAACTCTTAACTTCCCAATCCAATACCATTTCAGATTCCTGTCTCCCAATTCAAATCTTATTCTACTTGATATATTATATCCCGATTCAATTTCCAGTTAATTGGTTTCAATTAAATTCATATTTGCTTTCCCTATTTCTATTTAATTTTGTTTTTGTTCAAACAATTTCCCTGAGAGTTTTTAAACAGTTCAGCTCTTTCAAAAAGAAATCAAATATTCCTTTTCAGGAATCAAAACAACTTGTTTTTATCAAAGCAATTCAAAACAAGATTTTTGGTAGTAATCCGTCACTTACCACTCGAAAATGAACACCGATGATGTCCGGATCATCATCGGAATCTATTTTCCAGCTATCGAAGTGAGTTCAGCACTATGTCACTTTCAAAACCAGTTCTAAACACTTTCATTTTGAAATCCATTTCAAAATATCCCTTTAAATGCTTGTAACCCAATTAAAATCTCCCAGGATTTTAAAATTCTCATATATTCAATTCAAGTTCATTTGCAATCATCTTTCCCACTTTTGGGAATTTTAATTCCAATCCTGACTTTAATTTCAGATTTAATAAATCTGCTTTTATATTATTATACTGATATGAATTCTGATTGGTCATTTACATAACCATTTCAACTATAATCAACCAACACATCCAATATACTATAATACTTCAAATATTAATCATTCCTTTATTAAAATATAATTTGGGTAAAATTATTTCATTTACCCTCTTTCAAAACATACTACGTCAGTTTATCGTACCTGACTGTTTAGAAACTCCTATCGATACAGTGGATCAAACTGACCGACCAGAACTCATAAACAACTCAAACGAATAAATCTCCACAATATAAAACAATTTTTTTTATAAAATCTACAAATACGTTCACTCGTATATATACACTCAACTCAATCTAGGGTATTGCTAACCCCATCTCTACTGAGTCACGCCACAGAGCCAAGGCAATCACTTAACCTTCAGCTCTGATACCATTGTAACGAACTGGGATTTTCGACTCCGAAAATCAACATCAAACTACCCTGTTGACCATTCAGACATCGAACATTCCAGATCATTAATAGAAAGAAGTTAGAGGGTGAGAATAGATAAGGTAGAAATATTGAATAGAAGAAGAAGAGGAAACAACACAACCCAGAGTCTTACATCGCAGCGGAACAAAATATAATACAGAAATAATCTTTATTGAAAGCTTTAAAATACTTACAGTATCAGAGTACATCACACTGAGGGACAGCTATAATAACCTGTTCCCCCTATACAACACGCAGCGGAAAAGTAGCTATATAATATCATACGTCTGGACATCTCCAGCTCGTCTCTGAACTTCACAGCATTCGATAACCTGAACCTGTACACCTCGGGCTAACCCGAGCATTTACAAAACACCGGGTCAGTCTGGTGAACCAGAGTGAGATAAACTCGCACAGTACTAAGGGTGAATCATCCAATCATGATTTTAAATTTCGAAAATCTTTCAAAAGAAAAGGATAATCGTAAGACCAAATCCACACATAAACACGGACGGTTTTTACCTTACGATAACCCAAAACAGTTTTAAAACCAATATCTTTTCTGATATTATAATAATGTCTAAATACAAGTAAATAACAATCTAGTAGAACGCTTGCATCTCACGCTCTACATATATAGGATACAAACAAAACCGCGGGCGCTTATTGGAGATTGGATTCCAACTTGACAAGGTATGGGTCCACCTGCCGAAAGTGTATCTCTAGAGACGAATACACTGGGTTCAACAAGAACGTCTTGTAACCCGGCCCTCACATGACCGACCACTCATTTCGCTTGAGTGTATCGAATGTATACCACCGACGGTTGGGATCAGCAACCGTCTTCCGAAAAGGGACAGCATCGAAACATAGATTTAAGAAACAATAGGATTTTCTCTAGATAGGTGATCATACACCCTAACGGGAGCGACCCACATAGCCATGCTGCCTGCCCGATTTTTGTCATTTCCCAGTTGATGAGGCTTGAGGCGAGAATTTATCTTTGAACATCATACACTTTGAATGCCACATCGTCAGATCCTTCAGATATCACTAATTGATGTCCACAAAAATACTCTAGCAGCAGCTAAGAGTTTGGCAATTCTCCGCCAACAACTATAGTACGTTTGAAGAAATCAACGTACGTGAACCTTTTGGAAATACTCTGTCAGACATCCATCCATACAAGTCATCCAGGAACAGGATGAACAGAAGGCACTCTCCTACTACATCCAATATAGGAATCACCCCATGGATCAGTAGCGAGAAGTCCTTGCAACCCGTGGAATCCAACCACGACAGAATCACAGCTTATCTCTACTTGCCAGGCAGAGAATATTAGTGGTTCTTCTGTGTATGAAAATCCACGGTCTTCAATGCTCCATCTCGATCATCTTCTGATATCTTCACGTATTTGTTGGTCGGAATGGTTTTCGAATATAAATTCGATCCCGGTCTTTCCATACCAACAATCGTATTGGACAGATTTGATAGTCGGTGTTTTAACCATCAAAATATACAGTGTTTCAATCATGACACTCCAATGAGTTCACTGGTTAAGCATTCAGCATTACCTGGCCTTTTAACACTTGATTTACTTTGTTAAATCAAAACTTCTAACTCTGTTAATATTTAAAAATACGATATTTGAATAACTCTAATTCGATTTAACTCTAATCGATTAACTCTAATTAATTAACTTTAACCGGTTAATTCTAATTGACCAATTCGACTTAATTAACTCCTATTGATTAACTAATATTCGACTTAACACCATTCTCTTGACTCTAGATCACAGCGATCACAATGGTTACGCCTGATTCCCTCAGGAAACATCCGACCGCCGTAGGCTATCTGCAGCCCTGCGAATTACGCTAGCAGTCGTACGCAATGGCAACTTACCTTGAATACTATGTTTGATTAACTCTAGCTCGAATAACTATATTCAATTACCCACTTAAATCTTCTTTCAAATCATCTTTTAAATTCGGAAATCCATTAGTTTTAACAAAGAAATTTATAACACATATGTTATAACAATAGCGTTATAATTACTATTTAGATTTACAAAACAACAGCGCTATAATCGCTGTTTAGGTTTACAACCCATTTACTATAGCAAAAGCGCTACAATCGCTATATTAGATTTACAAAACATATATTATAATAACAGCGCTAAAATCGCTGTTTAGATTTTCAAAACATATCCACTAACGTCTCTTACGATTACCAACTAATACTATCTTCAGATAATCCCGATGTTGTTCAAGTTGGGGTATTTTAATTACCTCTCAGACCTTGATCAACAACGTTCTTATCCTCTGATAAACATAAGTTGTAATCAAAATCAATATTTCATTCTAGTCTCAAACAAATTCCATTTAACTATTGGATTTGGTTGTACAACCCTATAACTCAGTTCTTTACCCAGATTCGCTTATTTCCAATCTCCTTTCAAAATTATTCGACCATTTTCCCATTTTGAAATCTCATTTAAAATTCTCCTTTTTACTTGATCTTGTTTTCAAGTAACGTTAAATAAAATTAACGCCTTAACACGTTAAACCTCATTTACACGACCCTGGTTTATATAAACCCTTTACCTTAATTCACATAATTAAACAACACTTAAATTTAATTTATCATCTTCGCTTGAAATCCTCTTTTTAACATCGTTATAAACATTTTAACTTTAAATATAAAACCCGCTCATAAATTCCTTTCACAATCCAATTTGGATTACACTTCTCTTCGATTACTTTTCAAAAGTAGTCTTCTTATTAAAATAATAATTTTCTTTACTCATTAACTACTTCAGTAGTTAATTTCTTTATTTACTAAAATAAATAGAAAATCCTTTTTAAAGATCCTGTTTAAAGTTAAAACAATATTCTTCAACTATTTCATTTCACAATTTTGAAACAAACTATTTTGATATTCGATTCCAGTTTAAATGGTCAATTTTGTCAAGTCAAAATTCGATTATCTCGTAAACTAATTCCAATTAACCTTCACTTTAAAATTAATTAAAAATATAATTAATTTAAATTATTTCCATTAATTGTTTTCTTTTCAAAACAATTATCAAAGTTTAACCATTCGATTCATTCTCTATTCTCATTCTTTGTAAATCTGATTAACATCAGATTTTACTTTATAAAATAAATTACTAACAAATCAAATCTTAAATAAATAAAATATTTATTTAATTCTCTTTAATAACTTTTGTTCAAAATAATACATTTTTTCCAAAATCTAACTCCAGTTATAAAGTAAATTTTATAACTTCAACTCTATCGATTCACCTGACGGTGAATCACTGTCTATAACCCGATTGACTTTAAAAGCCATACTCTGCCAAACACTTAACCAATATCACCTATTGGTTCAAACCAAACAGATGTTGAATATTCAATTAATAATCAACCATCAAATCAATCACACAAACAGATCATTTCATATATGATAATATGAAAATAAATAATACATTTGAGGGATCCGGTTGGGTCCCTCCAACCTGTTCTTCCCTGTATTCAAATGGTTATCTCAAATCAGACCATTCAGTTTTGTTTAACTGATAACACTAAATAGCAACCATTCAACATCAACCACAAGCAATTCAAACAATGCAACCATTTAAACACGTTTATAAATAAACGTGACCAACCAAGGTGAGTTATCTTTATTGGAACCAATCGTTAAAAATAACGGTTTGGTATTCACTGAAATTAAACACAGTTTAATTTCAATAGTTAAATCAACAAACAAATGTATAATTAGCAAACATGCAACCATCAGCAAGCAGAGCACACAAAATAAAAACCCAATTTTATATAAAATATAAATGGGAAAAACTGAGTGAGTTTAACTCACCTTGGTTTCCCTTCGTTTGCTGTAGTGGTTCGGTTACAGCTATAATTTAACTGTAAACTCCTGTTTTGTCTCTGTTTTTGTCCAGATCAGCTTCACAATATAGCGTTCGTCACTACGATGTCGGCGTAAGATATTTCATTCCATTCTGTACATAGCACAAAAAGTTGGATGTGTTTTTAATTAACGATTTAATTAATACAATTATTTTCTCCTTACCGATAGTTTAAATAAACTAATTACGGTTTATAACTAATTACTCCATTTGCAAATAATTAGATCGACCAAATTATTCCATTCCCACTTGTTCTGGTGTCGATTGTTTCAGCTTCCCCAACCACGGTTATTTATTTATTTAATAATACTTCTTAAATCAAGGTTTTAATTGACTAATTACTTCATATATAAGAATTTAGGTCCGACAGTTTTTACTAACGTCCCCAATGCCCAATCCATACTTTTGATCATCGAAGAAAAACCGACCCAACTGCTTTTGAAAATCCAGTGTTGCTTGTTCCCGTTCTTCGGTTTGTTTACAAGCTTCATCACCACAAACCCATATTCGCTGTGTCACGTTTCACCGTCCCATTTGTGTCATGCACTTAAACGTACCAGCCCACGTCCCCTCATTATAGAACCAACTACCCAACAAGAAGACCAACGTAAGTTTCCTCCCCTTCCAAAGTACCAAAAGATCCATTGTCTTCCCTTTTCTTTTCTCATATGTATTTATAAATGAGCTTACGCATGTCTTCGGTCCACCCCTTAAAACCACCTCCACACAATGCTTCCAGCTCGTGATTCTTGCTTCCGATTGAAAGACAAACCAACGCTCACCATTCCCATTTATTTCCTTCGGTATTACGAAGGATCCAGGCACCACACCTTGTTGTACACCGCACCATCCCACGTTAGATCCCACGCACCCAACTCCCGTCCATTCCTTCACCTTCGTTTTTTTTTAGGATGGAAGATGCGGTTTTCCACCAGTATGAACCCAGCGAAAAAAAATGAAAGGAGTAGAAGGGGTTTTATAAGAGAGAACTCCTTGGAATGCAAGGTATAGTATATAAGTCTTCACGTGAAATTATAGGGTAGCTGATACGGATAGTGGCAATTTCGAGGTGAGACTTGGGTGCCACGGTCCTTAAATGGATTGATGCGCAAGTAAGTGAAGTGTTTGGGATGAATTGAACGCAAGTAAAAGGATAGCTACAGTGAAAGTTGGGATGTTTTTATTTAATATTATCATGTACGAAACGTCATCGTGGAGAAATCGTGTTAAAAACCACTACATACAATTTCTGTTTTCTGATAAAAAGGCTAATCTCAATGTAAAAAGATATTCTGGATCCAATGGGACAAGTTTCGTCGAATTCCAACATCGTTTGAAAAAATTTCCTTTATAAAACCGGAAATCAACACGCGATTAAATTTTTCACGATTAAATGGCAAGTCCAATCTACTTGAAACCTTGATATCTTGCAATAACTTTTCGATACGAACCCAACGGCACTAGTTTCGTAGCATTCTGAGACGGTTTGCCTGATAGGCTGTTTTTACCCCGAACCGCCCTACCCCTTTTAACGCCAAATTTCTCGATCTCTAAAAATAACAAACTATATACCTATCCTGACTCTAATCGACGATACGAACTCAACGGGACTTGTTTCGTGGCCTAATTCGATCGTCTGCTCAAGTTACACCCAAATATCTCTTTATTTATTTAAATACGCGCTATAGAAAATGAACGGGCGTTTACTGCTACCGTGGTCACATACGACATCGGTTTGCCACGCAATTTGACACCGTACAATAATTTAACGTTACGGTCACAATGAAACTGGTTTCATCAAAAACAGAGTCCGTTTGCAAAACGACTATTTTTAAGGCCTATAATTAAATAACGATTTCCATAGCGACTATTTCAAAATTTGATTTGGCCATAACTATCAAATTATAACACGAAATCTGGATTTTTCTCTTTCATATGAAAATTATCATCAATACGGTTCCAACGTGTCTTGTTTCACAGAAATCCGACTTATATCGGACTCTGTATGTCCAGTTGAAGTTCAAACTCGAATTTTCAAACTATAGCGCTATATTTCAAGCTCTATTTATAATTATATAAATATATAACGTCGAACTTTGTTTAAATAGAGAATTAGATATTAATTCCATCGATATTCCAAATATAATATTTAAATTAAATAAATTAAATTACATATTCGAGTGCCAAAAACACGGGTCGTTACAAAAACAGAGGGTGAGAATAGATAAGATAGAAACTTAGAATAGAAGAAGAAGAACATACAACATCGGAGTAAACACGAATCTCACAGCGGAACGAATAAATATATTTCATAACATAACTTTGAAATAAAATAGTATCTGTATACAATACCATTATCAGAGTATAACACATACAACACAGCGGAAATAACAATAGCTATATAATCCTGAAGCATCCTGCTCCAGTTCTTCAAGTATCTGTAAATCCCAACTACTTGACTGCCCGTACAAAATTGGCCACCCAAGAGTTTAGGGAAAACAAAACAAAATAAACTCTAGGTTAGTCATGCGGTGTGAGTGAACTCAAATCATTTGATTTAACTTTCAAAATCCTTTTGAAACAAAGGATAATCATAAGACCGTTCCACACATAAACACGAATGGCTTTTACCTTATGATAACCCAAAATATTCTAAAACGATACTTGTCTGATATTATAATAATGTCTAGATCAAGTAAATAGAAATCTAGCAGAAATGCTTGCATCTAAAGTTCTACATATATAATATACAATCAAAACCGCGGGCTCATATTTGGGGAATGGATTCCAACTAAGACAATGTATGGATCCACCTTCCAATCAGTGTACTCTAGAAGCCATACACTAGAGTTCAACAAGAACATCTTGTAACTCGGCCACACATGACCAACCATTCATTTCTCTTGAATGTATCGAATATATTGTCACCTACAGTTGGTATACCAAAATAACCATTCCCAGGAGATACAGAATTGAAAGAAGTAACAAATGAATATTCTCTAGATGATGACAATATACCCTAATTGGGTGCGGCACACTTAGCCATGTTTCCTGCCTGATTTCTGTCATTTCCCAGTTGATGAGGCTTGAGGTTATAACGTATCTCTATACAGATCACGTCTTCATTTACTTTGAGTGCCACATCATCATACCCATCAAATCACAAATTGATTTCCCCAAAAATACCATGGGTATAAGCTAAGAGAAATGAATTCCTCCGCCACCAATGTAAATATGTTTGAAGAGATCAACTTCCGCGATCTACTAAATATACTATGTAAGACGTTCTTCCATACAGGTTGTCCTGGGACTGGACAAACCGAAGGAACTATTCAGTACATCTATCTTAGGCAATCTCTACCTAAGATTTATATAATAGCCCTTGCAATTTACTCCATCTTCAATATATTCAGCATACTTGATTCGCAACGTTTATGCCAATATGGAGTGGTTCTTGGATAATAATCCAACCGGTCTCTCCATAATGACAACGGAAAAATGGTCAAAAACTTCGATAGTCGGTGATTTAACTTCAAAGAAAAACATGTGTACAACCAACGATATTACTTCCAGATGGAAATTCTATCGATCATCATCAATCATCATTTATACCTTAAATTAATTTATCGTTAATTTATTCATTTACCCATTTCCATATATATATATATATATATATATATATAGAAATTCTTATTTTCAAAATCTAGAAAATATACAATATTAACATTGTAAAACATTTCCATTTCTCTCATTTCTTAATTTCTATATTAGAAATATTTCTGATTCTTATTTGGGAAACATTCCAAAACTCCTACATTTAATTTAAACCGATGTTTAAATCAAAAATCACGACGCCAACTCAAACCATTACACTCATCAACTAAATTGTAACAACCCAGAAAATACGAGCCAATTTAAAAATTTTAAATTGGTTATTTCAAAGGAATTTGAACAATTGAAATAGAATAATTCAATAAAATAGTGAATTAGAAATATTGAGTCAGTTTGAAAATTTGAATTCAAACTTTGATTGACTATGCAGGGTGGAAAATATAACAGATTTTAGTGAAACCAAAAATATTTAAATCTATTTATCAATACCTTTCTAACGAATCTGAAAAATCGAAGTTTCATAATGGGAATCAAAAGTTATGGACGAATGAATTTTCAGAAAGGTCGCTATATAGAATATATAGCCCTAGAAAATAGATATTTTGCAAACGACCTCGGAATTCGACGAAACCACTTTTTTTGGGTCCAGGATGTCAAACTATTGCTAGGTTTCAAACTTCATAAATTTTGAAGCTAGTATGTGAGCGTGGAAAAAGAAAATGTGTTTAATTAATTTCTGTTAAATTGGATCGACTAGAAAATGGTCATTTTTCAAACGATCTTAGAATTCGACGAAACTAGTTTTGTTGGGACCGTAGCATCAAAACATAGCTAGATTTATTTTTTTGGAATTTTTCGAATCAGTTTGTGACCCTGGCAAATTGAAATGTACGTTCAAAGTTAAAAATTAAATGTTTTATACTTTAATTTGAAGAATAACTGACTGTAACAGTCGAATTGGCCAACGAAACATATCCCATTGTTTCCGAGATGGGGGTGATTAGCTAGGGACGACAGTCGTCGGGTTTGAATTAGTGTCCATGTGGAGAAACACTATTTAAAAATTTATTAAAACCATGGACCAATCAGAATTTTCCTTTCATTATTTTTAAAAATAAAAAAATGCAGAAAACCCTTTTTTCTCTCTCGACCGACGATCTACGTCGTTCCCCCCTTCCCAGCCAAATCGCTGCCGTTATAGGCGATTCCAACCTTCGCCACCACCACCAGTCGACGCGCCTCCCTCCCCTCTTCAAATACGACCCAAGCTCGACCCCTATCGCCACCTCCATTGCCAGAAACGTCGACCCAAAGTCGAGCACTTTCCGCCGCCGCCACGAGCAGATCCGACCACCGATCATCACCAAACCACCCTGCGCCGTCTCCCCTTTCCTCCCTCTTCCACATCATCACCTCTGATCATCCTATCGTGCCTCGGTTCTCGTGAAAACTGCAACCTTAGTTTTGAACCATCGTGAAAGGTGAGTCCTTTTTGATGTTTGAACTTTGAAAAATCATATCTTTATGGTATGTTGACAAAATTCGATGAAACAGGAAACATCGGGACCGCAAGAAAGCTCTCAACCACATAGAAGAGACCGCAGATTTTTCTGAGTCATCTACGATTTTTAGCACTCCGAAAACCAAGGTGAGAAATCTAAATTAATGAATTTGAATGGAAAATGTCGTGTATAAATTATATAAGCGAAATATAAATTACACACGTGTTGTATACCTCATGTACATGCGTTGTGTAAGCTATATAAGCGAAGTATGAATTATGCATGCATAGTATAATTGATATATGTGTTGAAATGCAAGTGAAATATAGCAATTATATATATATATATATATATATATATATATACTCCCCTCGTCCACAAACCATGGACGATATTTATTGTTGTGTATTGGTGTGAAATATTGGATGAAAAATGCGAATGGTTGAATAATTGTTTGTAGTTGATATTGATTGGTTGTGGTTGAAAATACCCATTGGTGATTAAAATGAATTGGAAATAATTGTGGAAATAAAAATAAAACATGCCGCCTACGTGCGAATTAGATGCATGAATCCCCATTGTCAAAAACCGCGAGGTTTTAAGGTAGAGCGAGGAGTCGTACTAGGGACGGTGCCGGTTTTACTACCCTGCCGTTATGTTGCCGAAATTTTGAATAATATTCATGTGTTAGAATTATTTTCATATGTTGAAATTATCTTCATGCGTTGAAATTAAAGTCATGTGTTGAAACTATATCCATGTGTGGAAATACTCATGTGTTGAGAAGTGATGTGTGAAAATTAAATTCATGTGTGAATGAATGAAGTGTTTAAACAATAAAAAACACATTTTTATAATATACATGAAGTATGTAAAATATTCGCCTTATATATAAATAGTTTCAACAATAAAAATTTCATCTTTCTTATATGAGCAACATATATAAAATATCCATGTGTGGAAATGCTCCTGTGTTGAGAAGTGTGTGTACTGGAAAAGTTCATGTGTTGAATAAAAAGATCGAACGATAAAAACTACATTTTATTGAAATTATGAAGTGTTAAAAACATTCATGTGTTGAATAAATATTTTAAATGATAAAAATATCATTTTTATCATATACGTGATATGCTAAAGATATGCGAGCGTTGAAATAAATATTTGTGAGAGAAATATTATTTTTAACATGCATAGGAACTAAATAAAATAGTCATGCATTGAAATATATTTTAGTTCACCAAAATTATCATCCTTGAAATGTGAAGTGTTAAAAATAGCCACTTGTTCAAATAAATATGCATGAGTTGAAATATTCATTAATTAGCTAATGATATGATTTTTGCCTATGCATGCAACATTAGAATGAATGGTGTTTTTAAACCAAAGTGAATCAAATATGAAGTTGAATGGAAAATGAGAAGTGATAAGAATTGTATATATGTACATGCATATTTATTGAACAGGTTATAGCAAAGAGGCTAGAGAAGAGGAATAAAATTTTGTGCCCGACAAATAGGTACACGTTTACTGATTTGTTTGGGTGATGATTTTATGAGCCTATTGGCTAGCCGCTTGGCTTTTTCTTTTTCTTTTTGAGATGAGACACCCGTGTGGCTATTTGGGAATTTTCCCAGCCCCTCCCGTACAAAGGAGGTTATGGCAAAATTTTCCAAAATTTAAAGGCGTTAGTGAAATATTTGTATTGAAAACGATATAGGAGTTTTTGAATGAACTATATTTATATAAATATATAAATATAAATAAAATTAAAACAAAACGTGGCTGTGCAGTTCGTGTTTTGAAACTGTGATTTCAAACGACTAGTGCGGGAAATCCGACCATTGGATTTTCCCGAAACCGCAATCGTTGGGTTCGCCTTGGAAATATCTTTCCAACGGCACCAACTTTGTGAAGATCCGACGGTTGGATTGTCTGGAATGTTTAATTCAAATCTAAAGAAAAACAGCCAAAAACGATTATATTTTTATATATATAAATATAATTAAATTAAATCGAATAACGACGCTGCAGTCCGTAAATTGAAATCGTAACTTCAAATGGCTAGTGTGGAAGATCCAACCGTCGGATTTTCCCAAAACTGAAACTGTTGGATTCGTTTTGAAATGTTCTTTCTAATGACATAAAATTTGTGAAGATCCAATGGTTAGATTTTCAGATATGTGTAACACAAATTTAGTGAAAAACAACGCCAGTGCATCGGCATGACCTGAATCGTCGTTTAATTAAATATGGTCGTTTTAAATAAATAAAAATGGCGATATATCGTTATAAAATACTATAGATAATATTGAGTGGAAATAAACCAATTTTGTTGTGTTTGCTTGATATGTGATGGTTGAATGTATTTAACATGAAAATTATAACTAAAGAACTGAAATGTGAATGTTGAATAGTCTAACCATGTGATAAATTGATTTGAAAATATAAATATACGTGGGTTATTTGAAAAGGCCGAGTTCATCTCATTTCAAATAATCAATCGACGTTGAGAAGTCGAAGAGTCGAAGATGGTTGAAGACCGACGATCTTCACATTGGATGGATGGGCGCTACTGATGCTCGTGATTGGAGTAGCTACCGTGAAGGAGCTGAAGTAGTAGCCGTCCACACATACTGTTGATTGTACGGATAAGCGAGGAATTTGGTGCCTCCGGTTTCGTTCAAACCCAGAACGGACTTATAAATGGACTATGTGTCTGACTTTGGATTTTGTTCTGTGCTGATTGATCTCTGTTAAATATATATCTGTTTGGCGGCGGAGAATTTATTCTCTTGCTTAACGCCCTTCTCTGAGACGTACGAGCTCAGAGGTTATGTATTGATAGAAATCAGTCGCATGGAGTGGATTGCCTGCGTGGCACGCCTAAGTGGCATATGATCAAGGCTTCTGTTGCAAAGCAAAGTCTTGTGGTTGATGATCAAAGCATGGTCTGTGTGACGTAGCTTTGTGTATAATGTGGATTCGCGAGCCTCACACCTCGGTATGAGTCAAAAACGGGATAGTGACTGCAGGGAGAGCACGACGTTTCTTTCTAGCTAAGGTGGTGTCAGTGACCTGCCAGCCCTGACATTATATATACTTTTCACCTGTGTGGTTGTTGGAATACGAGGCGCCTCGATATGGGTCTGTAAGGACCGGGAAACGTATGCTCAGGAATTGCCAATCCTCAAAAGTAAGAGAGAACCGGCCCTGAAGATCCAAGGATCATAGTGGGGTCCTGAGACATTTGCTAGAGTGTCTCGAATCGGAGATGAGCTTGCTCCTTGCCTCGACTCATGAAGGAATCCAATTCCCAATACGAAATATGCGAATGTGATTGTATTACTAGTATGCCGACATGATATATGGTACCCATGCCGTCTAGGATTGATATTTATGATTGAAATCGCTTTTGAAACATATATGTACTAGTAATAATATCCAACACTTTTGTTTTATACGTATGAAGCATTTTTGGCCATTATAAGGTAAAACTCTATCCTCCGGCTTGCGTTGCATTGTGTGATGGGACCTGAGTCTTATAATGGCTTCATTTTATAAAAAGCATTGCGATGATTTAATCATTTACTTTATTTCTTGCACTAGCACTCATTGGAGTAAACCCGTTCCGCGAAAGTGGCGTGGTCCTTTGATTTGCCTTATTATTGTTGTTAATAAGTTTAGTAGATTTCTCATACCAGTCTCATGACTGACTCGTAGTTTGTTTCACCTTGCAAACTCGGGTGCCCTCATTTTCACATGGGCAACCTAGTTACAGGTATCTGGTGCACTTTTGGCTCATGGCGAGGCTTGACTACACCGTGCTGATTTTGACTCTTTCCGCCATTTTAGTATATGTATTATGATTCCGCCATTGGCGATGTAGACTGATATTTATTTTGTGTACTCTTTATGTATGATTCCGCCTCTGGCGATGGTGACTGATTATGTATTATTATGCACTAAGTTGTATCCTGCACTGTGCTCTCTGATGTGTGGATATCTATATGATTCCGCTGTCATATGTGTGTAAATTATTCTATTTTATGTTTATGCTATTATCTGTGATCTGCTAATGATGATTAATATGTTATATTCCAATGATTATCCTTAACACCATGTAACAGGGTTTTGGGATCTTCACAACTGGTATCAGAGCTTTGGTTAACCTTAGTTCTGGAGTCTAACACATTAAACACTTCGTCAAAATAGAATCAGTAGTATTCTAAGGCGGGTAGCTCATTAGAGATAGGACTAGTAAAGTCCTAGAATGAGCCAAGCAAAATAGCAAAAACCATTTGATCAGTCCATTGTTATCTTTCCTTAAATTTTCTGCTTAACCATGCAATAAATTATCGTTTCTGTAAGCTGACTCTTTTCTTGCTTATACAGAACTTGAAAAAATGGCTACCCGAGCAGCCGCCGCTAGAGGAGGTCGTGCTGGCCGTGGCAGAGGACGAGGAGAAGTCCCAGTCGAAGAAGGACCCTTGATACAACCCCCGGCCGCTCAATACTTCGAGCTGGACCGCGTAGCTAAGAGATACAAAAACCTAGGTGGCAAGACCTTCTCGGGAACTGGCACTGTAATAGAGGCCCTTGCATGGCTCAAAACATGCGAGAAAATACTAGAAGGCCTAAGGCTTGGAGATCAAGATAAAGCTATTATGGGTGCCTGGCTTATGCAGGAACAAGCTGAACTATCGTGGGAATCTCTCACCGCTGGGAATAGAGAAGCTGGTAGAACCTGGGACGGATTCAAAGAACTCTTAAAAGAGAAATATGTACCAGAACAAGCCCTAGAACGCATGCACGATGACCTCGCCAACCTCCAGCAGGGGGATCTTTCAGTGCAATTATCTGAATAAATTTACACAGTTGTCCCCCTATGCTCCGGAGCTTGTCGCCACTGCAAAGTCCAAGAATAAGAGGTTTATCCTCGGGCTGAAGCGACAGTATCATGATAGAGCCATGGCCTACATCAAGCTAGGATTTAATGAATTGGTGGAAATGACATGCAACTATGAAGACCTTGACCAAAGGCACCTGGAGCAGGATCGCGCTAAAAGCCAAGCCGGAAACAAACGCAAGCCTGCTGCGAATCAAGCTGAGTCAAGCCAAGCAGCATCCTCGAGACCACAGACTGGCAGCCCGCCAAAAGGAAGCTGCTATAACTGTGGCAAAATGGGGCACTTCTCTAATGTCTGCACAGCCCCGAAGAGGCAGAAGACAAATTCACAAGGTTCAAGCCAGGGCTCTCAGTACCCTCGCTCCTGCTTTAATTGCCGCAAGATGGATCATCTTGTCAAAGACTATCCTTTGCTGAAGAAGACCGCAGTAGCTCACGTGTATGAAGGGTCGAACCCGCCAGTTGCTTCCGAAGGAGCAGGTAAACCCGATGTTTTGGGAGGTACCCTTACGATTAAAAATATTCATGTTTCTGTATTGTTTGGCATGGGTGTGTCGCGTAGTTTTATTGCTAGTAACACATTGCACAAATTAAAGTTAAAACAAAGAAAGTTGAAAGAATCAGTTGAAGTACATAACCCGATAGGAGGATCTCTCATTCTCAATTCATATTGTAGAGTGCCAGTCTCTTATTCTTCCTACAAGTCTCCTTTTGATTTAATCATCATGGATTTTCCCGAATTCGATATCATTCTCGGGCTTGATTGGTTAACGAAGTACGAAGCTGAGGTAAAGTGTGTAGAACGAATAGTAAAAATTCGAATGAAGCTTGGATATATTACTTTACCATGCCATGGTTCGAATCCAGATAGGGAAGAATTTTGGTCTGCATTAGAAGTTATCCCCACTTCCATAGAAAAGATTCCTATTGTCAGAAACTATGCGGATGTGTTTGAAGAAGTCGAAAACTTACCTCCGCAAAGAGAAATAGAATTCAGAATCGATCTAATTCCCAATGCCAGACCAGTGGTACATCCAATTCGCAGAATGACTCCAAAGGAAAAAGAAGAATTAGGTGATCAAACTCGTCAACTGTTGTGGAAGGGTCTAATCAGACCTAGCTTTTCTAATTGGGGTGCAGCTGTTGTGTTTGTACCAAAGTCAGACGGTACTCTTCGATTATGCGTTGATTACCGAGACCTCAACAAACAGACGCTCAAAAATAAATACCCATTACCCCGCATCGATGATCTGCTAGACCAATTAAATGGGGCGAGAGTATTTTCCCAAATGGACCTAGCTACAGGTTTTCATCAATTGAGAATAGCAGTGGAGTGTGTTCCTTTGACAGCTTTCAGAGGTCCAGACATATTTTATGAATGGTTAGTAATGCCGCTCGGCCTATGCAACGCTCCAACATACTTTGTCGATCTAATGAATAGAGTGTTCATGGGAGCTCTGAATAAATTTGTTCTCGTATTCATCGATGATATTTTAATTTACTCCAAATCAAAACCCGAGCATGAAAAACACTTAGAACAAGTATTGAAGATTCTAAGAAAGAACGTCTTCAAAGCCAAATTCTCTAAATGTGTCTTCTGGCAAGAAGAAGTGAAGTTTCTTGGCCATGTCGTGTCAAAGAAAGGGATTTCTGTAGATCCGAGCAAAATAACAGCGATTCAAGACTGGAAGCAACCCACTACACCCACAGAGGTTAGAAGTTTTATGGGTTTGGCTAGTTATTATCGAAAGTTCGTTAAGGATTTTTCGAAGATATCCGGTCCGTCAACGAAGCTCACGAAAAAGCTTGAGAAATTTAAGTGGACTTCCGACTGTGAAGAAGCTTTCCAGGAATTGAAATCGAAACTGACAACTGCTCCAGTGTTAACCATTATTGATGGCAATTAGGATTTAACGGTTTGGACGGATGCTTCTATTAGAGGTCTTGGTGCAGTGTTAATGCAAAGAGGCCAAGTAGTCTCTTATGCAAGCAGCCAACTGAAACCACATGAGAAGAATTATGTAACTCATGATCTTGAGTTGCTAGCCATCGTTTTTGCGCTGAAAATATGGAGGCATTATTTATTGGGCGGGAAATTTGTACTGTACACAGACCATCAATCATTGAAGTATTTATACACCCAGAAAGATCTGAATTTGAGACAGCAGCATTGACTAGAATTTCTTGTAGCGTATGATCTTGATATCCTGTATACGCCGGGAAAGGCTAACGTGGTAGCGGATGCGCTTAGTAGAAAAACCGCAATCATTGCCATTCTTATAATTACACCTGGCTTGATTGATAAGATATGTGCTCTCCAGAGGAATGATTATTTCATTCAAAGGATCAGAGGGAGAATCCTGAAGGGAGAGCCCTCAAGTTTTCAGATAGATAAAGAAGAAGTTCTGAGACTGAAAGGGAGAATATGTGTTCCCAACATCCCTGAGCTCAAAAGAGAAGTGCTAGATGAATGCCATAAATCCAAACTTTGCATTCATCCTGGTGCGAGTAAAATGTACAATGATATCAAACGCACTTTCTGGTGGAAGGCAATGAAGAGGGATATTTCTTTGTATGTTAGCAGATGCCCTACTTGTCAATTAGTCAAGAGCGACCAACAGAAGCTAGCTGGATTGTTGCAGCCGTTGGAAGTCCCAGGTTGGAAATGGGAACATATTTCCTTGGATTTCATAGATGGTTTTCCGCGAACCAGGAAAGGTAATGACAACATTTGGGTAATCGTAGATCGCTTCACAAAGACTGCTCATTTCATACCTGTCAGATCCAATAGAACCGCTCAAAGCCTAGCACAGATATATTTCAAAGAAATCGTTAAGCTGCATGGAATTCCCATCAGCATAGTCAGTGATAGAGACCCAATATTTGCTAGCAAATTCTGGGAGGCATTCCAGACAGAATTAGGAAAGAAACTGAATATGAGCACCACTTATCACCCTCAAATAGATGGCCAAACTGAGAGGGTGAATAGAATTCTGGAAGATTTATTATGGGCTTGTATAATTGATTTTGGTGGGTCATGGGAAGATCACTTGCGTTTGGCAGAATTCTCATATAACAATAGCTATCAAGCAAGTTTGGGAATGTCGCCATTTGAAGCATTATATGGCAGACCGTGCAGATCTCCAGCATGTTGGGTAGAACCTAGCAACAGACTTGTGTTAGGACCCGATATGATTAGAGAAGCATATGATAAAGTCGACTTCATCAAAAAGCGATTGAGAACCGCACAAAGCCGACAGAAAAGTTATGCAGATTCTAGAAGAAGAGATTTGACATTTGTTGTTGGTGACCATGTTTATTTGAAAGTTTCTCCGATGAGAGGAGTAATCAGATTTGGCAAAACTGGGAAGTTGGCACCGAGATTTATTGGTCCCTTTCCTATACTCGAACGAATTGGAACTCTTGCTTATAGGGTTCAAATACCAGATTGGTTGCCTGGAGTGCATGATGTATTTCACGTATCACAACTTAGAAGACATGTGCATGATCTGGATCTTGTTGTAGAAGAAGCAGCGTAACAGGATATAGACATAACTCCAGAATTAGCAGTCAGAAGAGAGCCATTAAAGATTGTTGGCAAAGAAACTACAGAACTAAGAAGCAAAAAGGTTCATTCAGTTAAAGTGCAGTGGAGTAGTGATCCTAGAGAGTGTACTTGGGAGACTGAGGAAAGCATTAAGCAAGCTTAACCCAAATGCAGAGTGGACATCTCTGACTAACTCCGGTGCAAGGTACCTTTACAATACTTTGCATTTACATTTTGTTTCCTACTTTACTGTTGTTTCCTTTTCGAGGACGAAAAGTTTTAAGTGGGGGAGATTGTAACAACCCGGAAAATACGAGCCAATTTAAAAATTTTAAATTGGTTATTTCAAAGGAATTTGAACAATTGAAATAGAATATTTCAATAAAATAGTGAATTAGAAATAGTGAGTCGGTTTGAAAAATTGAATTCAAACTTTGACTGACTGTGCAGGGTGGAAAATATAACGGATTTTAGTGAAACCAAAAATATTTAAATCTGTTTATCAATACCTTTCTAACGAATCTGAAAAATCGAAGTTTCATAACGGGAATCAAAAGTTATGGCCGAATGAATTTTTAGAAAGGTCGCTATATAGAATATATAGCCCTGGAAAATAGATATTTTGCAAACGACCTCGGAATTCGACGAAACCACTTTTGTTGGGTCCGAGATGTCAAACTATTGCTAGGTTTCAAATTTCATAATTTTTGAAGCTAGTATGTGAGCGTGGCAAAAGAAAATGTGTTTGGTCAATTTTTGTTAAATTGGATCGACCAGAAAATGGCCATTTTTCAAACGATCTCAGAATTCGACGAAACTAGTTTTGTTGGGACCATTGCATCAAAACATAGCTAGATTTATTTTTCTGGAATTTTTCGAATCAGTTTGTGGCCATGGTAAATTGAAATGTACGTTCAAAGTTAAAAAATTAAATGTTTTATACTTTAATTTAAAGAATAACTGACTGTAATAGTCGAATTGGCCAAAAAAACATATCTCATTGTGTCCGGGATGGGGGTAATTAGCTAGGGGCGACAGTCGTTGGGTTTGAATTGGTGTCCGTGTGGAGAAACACTATTTAAAATTTTATTAAAACCATGGGCCAATCAGAATTTTCCTTTCATTATTTTTAAAAATAAAAAAACGCAGAAAACCCTTTTCTCTCTCGACCGACGATCTACGTCGTTCGCCCCTTCCCAGCCAAATTGCCGCCGCCACAGGCGATTCCAGCCTTCGCCACCACCACCGGTCGACGAGCCTCCCTCCCCTTTTCCAATACGACCCAAGCTCGACCCCTATCGCCACCTCCATCGCCAGAAACGTCGACCCAAAGTCGAGCACTTTCCGCCGCCGCCACGAGCAGATCCGACCACCGATCATCACCAAACCACCCTGTGCCGACTCCCCTTTCCTCCCTCTTCCACGTCATCGCCTCTGATCATCCTATCGTGCCTCGGTTCTCATGAAAACTGCAACCCTAGTTTTGAACCATCATGAAAGGTGAGTCCTTTTTGATGTTTGAACTTTGAAAAATCATATCTTTATGGTGTGTTGACGAAATTTGATGGAACAGGAAACATCGGGACCGCAAGGAAGCTCTCTACCCCATAGAAGAGACCGCGGATTTTTCTGAGTCATCTACGATTTTTAGCACTCCGAAAAACAAGGTGAGAAATCTAAATTAAATGAATTTGAATGGAAAATGTCATGTATAAATTATATAAGCGAAATATAAATTACACACGTGTTGTATACCTCATGTACATGCGTTGTGTAAGCTATATAAGCGAAGTATGAATTATGCATGCATAGTATAATTGATATATGTGTTGAAATGCAAGTGAAATATAGCAATTATATATATATATACACACACGCACACACACACTCCCCTCGTCCACAAAACATGGACGATATTTATTGTTGTGTATTGGTGTGAAATATTGGATGAAAAATGCGAATGGTTGAATAATTGTTTGTGGTTGATATTGATTAGTTGTGGTTGAAAATACCCATTGGTTATTGAAATGAATTGGAAATAATTGTGGAAATAAAAATAAAACATGCCGCCTGCGTGAGAATTAGATGCACGAATCCCCATTGTCAAAAACCGCGAGGTTTTAAGGTAGAGCGTGGAGTCGTACTAGGGACGGTGCCAGTTTTAACTACCCTGCCGTTATGCTGCCGAAATTTTGAATAATATTCATGTGTTAGAATTATTTTCATATGTTGAAATTATCTTCATGCGTTGAAATTAAAGTCATGTGTTGAAACTATATCCATGTGTGGAAATACTCATGTGTTGAGAAGTGATGTGTGAAAATTAAATTCATGTGTGAATGAATGAAGTGTTTAAACAATAAAAATCACATTTTTATAATATATATGAAGTATGTAAAATATTCGCCTTATATATAAATAGTTTCAACAATAAAAATTTCATCTTTCTTATATGAACAACATATATAAAATATCCATGTGTGGAAATGCTTATGTGTTGAGAAGTGTGTGTATTGGAAAAGTTCATGTGTTGAATAAAAAGATCGAACAATAAAAACTACATTTTTATTGAAATTATGAAGTGTTAAAAACATTCATGTGTTGAATAAATATTTTAAATGATAAAAATATCATTTTTATCATATACGTGATATGCTAAAGATTTGCGAGCGTTGAAATAAATATTTGTGAGAGAAATATTATTTTTAACATGTATAGTAACTAAATAAAATAGTCATGTGTTGAAATATATTTTAGTTCGCCAAAATTATCATCTTTGAAATGTGAAGTGTTAAAAATAGCCACTTGTTCAAATAAATATGCATGAGTTGAAATATTCATTAATTAGCTAATGATATGATTTTTGCCTATGCATGCAACATTAGAATGAATGGTGTTTTTAAACCAAAGTGAATCAAATATGAAGTTGAATGGAAAATGAGAAGTGGTAAGAATTGTATATATGTACATGCATATTTGTTAAACAGGTTATAGCAAAGAGGCTAGAGAAGAGGAACAAAATTTTGTGCCCGACAAATAGCTACACGTTTACTGATTTGTTTGGGTGATGAATTTATGAGCCTATTGGCTAGCCGCTTGGCTATTTCTTTTTCTTTTTGAGATGAGACGCCCGTGTGGCTATTTGGGAATTTTCCCAGCCCCTCCCGTACAAAGGAGGTTATGGCGAAATTTTCCAAAATTTAAAGGCGTTAGTGAAATATTTGAAGTGAAAACGATAT
This sequence comes from Allium sativum, assembly GCA_030737875.1. NCBI lineage: Eukaryota > Viridiplantae > Streptophyta > Magnoliopsida > Asparagales > Amaryllidaceae > Allium > Allium sativum. The sequence continues at coordinate 374,532,481 of CM060921.1, forward strand.
AGGAATTTTTGAATGAACTATATTTATATAAATATATAAATATAAATAAAATTAAAATGAAACGTGCCCGTGCAGTTCGTGTTTTGAAACCGTGATTTCAAACGACTAGTACAGGAAATCCGACCATTGGATTTTCCCGAAACCGCATCCATTGGGTTCGCCTTGGAAATATCTTTCCAACGGCACCAAATTTGTGAAGATCCGACGGTTGGATTGTCTGGAATGTTTAATTCAAATCTGAAGAAAAACAGCGCCAGAAACGATTATATTTTTATATATATAAATATAATTAAATTAAATCGAATAACGATGTTGCAGTTCGTAAATTGAAATCGTAACTTCAAATGGCTAGTGTGGAAGATCTGACCATCGGATTTTCCCAAAACTGAAACCGTTGGATTCGTATTAGAATGATCTTTCTAATGACATAAAATTTGTGAAGATCCAATGGCTAGATTTTCAGATATGTGTAAAACAAATTTAGTGAAAAACAGCGCCAGTGCATCGGCACGACCTGAATCGTTGTTTAATTAAATATGGCCGTTTTAAATAAATAAAAATGGCGATATATCGTTATAAAATACTATAGATAATATAAAGTGGAAATAAACCAATTTTGTTGTGTTTGCTTGATATGTGATGTTTGAATGTATTTAACATGAAAATTACAACTAAAGAACTGAAATGTGAATGTTGAATAGTCCAACCATATGATAAATTGATTTGAAAATCTAAATATACGTGGGTTATTTGAAAAGGCCGAGTTCATCTCATTTCAAATAATCGATCGACGTTGAGAAGTCGAAGAGTCGAAGACGGTTGAAGACCGACAATCTTCACATTGGATGGATGAGCGCTACTGATGCTCGTGATTGGAGTAGCTACCGTGAAGGAGCTGAAGTAGTAGCCGTCCAAACATACTGTTGATTGTACGGATAAGCGAGGAATTTGGTGCCTCCGGTTTTATTCAAACCCAGAACGGACTTGTAAATGGACTGTGTGTCTGACATTGGCTTTTGTTCTATGTTGATTGATCTCTGTTAAATATGTATCTGTTTGGCAGCGGAGAATTTATTCTCTTGCTTAACGCCCTTCTCTGAGGCGTACGAGCTCAAAGGTTATGTATTGATAGAAATCAGTCGCATGGAGTGGATTGCCTGTGTGGCACGCCTAAGTGGCATATGATCAAGGCTTCTGTTGCAAAGCAAAGTCTTGTGGTTGATGATCAAAGCATGGTCTGTGTGACGTAGCTTTGTGTATAACGTGGATTCGCGAGCCTCACACCTCGGTATGAGTCAAAAACGGGATAGTGACTACAGGGAGTGCACGACGTTTCTTTCTAGCTAAGGTGGTGTCAGTGACCTACCAGCCCTGACATTATATATACTTTTCACCTGTGTGGTTGTTGGAATACGAGGCGCCTCGATATAGGTCTGTAAGGACCGAGAAACGTGTGCTTAGGAATTGCCAATCCTCAAAAGTAAGAGAGGACCGGCCCTGAAGATCCAAGGATCATAGTCGGGTCCTGAGACATTTGCTAGAGTGTCTCGAATCGGAGAGGAGCTTGCCCCTTGCCTCAACTCATGAAGGAATCCAATTCCCAATACGAAATATGCGAATGTGATTGTATTACTAGTATGGCGACATGATATATGGTAACCATGCCGTCTACGATTGATATTTATGATTGAAATAGCTTTTGAAACATATATGCACTAGTAATAATATCAAACACTTTTGTTTTATACGTATGAAGCATTTTTGGCCATTATAAGGTAAAACTCTATCCTCCGGCTTGCGTTGCATTGTGTGATGGGACCTGAGTCTTATAATGGCTTCATTTTATAAAAAGCATTGCGATGATTTAATCATTTACTTTATTTCTTGCACTAGCACTCATTGGAGTAAACCCGTTCCGCGAAAGTGGCGTGGTCCTTTCATTTGCCTTATTATTGTTGTTAATAAGTTAAGTAGATTTCTCATACCAGTCCCATGACTGACTCGTTGTTTGTTTCACCTTGCTAACTCGGGTGCCCTCATTTTCACATGGGCAGCCTAGTTACAGGTATCTGGTGCACTTTTGGCTCATGGCGAGGCATGACTACACCGTGCTGATTTTGACTCTTTCCGCCATTTTGGTATATATATTATGATTTCGCCATTGGCGATGTAGACTGATATTTATTTTGTGTACTCTTTATGTATGATTCCGCCTCTGGCGATGGTGACTGATTATGTATTATTATGCACTAAGTTGTATCCTGCACTGTGCTCTCTGATGTGGTGATATCTATATGACTCCATTGTCATATGTGTATAAATTATTCTATTTTATGTTTATGCTATTATCTGTGATCTACTAATGATGATTAATGTGTTATATTCCAATGATTATCCTTAACACCGTGTAACGGGGTTTTGGGATCGTCACATAAATTCACTTAACCAACCTTCACTATCGAACCTTAACCATTCCTTAGTTAAAAACGAAGCTAATCAAGTTGGGGTATAACTCCCTCTCAGACCTTAACTGAACAACATTTCAAACTTCGAAATAGACAAGATTCACCTTCTAAATCTTTAACAAACTTCCTTACGTAACTCTCGGATTCTATTTAAGAATCCACTTCTTTTTTGAAAACACGGATTATAACTTTAGCGTTATAATTCCTACTTCTGAAATATCTAACTTCGAAACATAACTCGATTAACTCAAATCAATTAATCCTAACTTCATTAACTTTAACTCGATTAACTTTAATTCATTAACTCTTATCACTTAACTTCTTTTGAATAAACTATATTCGATTAACTCCTTTCGAATAAACTATATTCAATAACTCCTTTAACTCTACTCAAATAAACTATATTCAGTTAACTAATATTCGACTAACTCTTATTCGAATAACTAATATTCGACTAACTCTCTTCGAATAACTAATATTCGATTAACTCTCTTCGAATAACTAATATTCGATAATCTCTCTTTCGAATAATTAATATTCGATAATCTCCCTTTCGAATAACTAATATTCGATAATCTCTCTTTCGAATAACTAATATTCGATAATCTCTCTTTCGAATAAACTATATTCGATAATCTCTTTTTCGAATAACTAATATTCGATAATCTCTCTTTCGAATAACTAATATTCGATAATCTCTCTTCCGAATAAGTTATATTTGACTAACACCTTTCTTCGAATAAACTATATTCGATTAACATACTTCAAATAACTAGTATTTGACTAACTCCTTTAGATTAACTCACTTGGATTATGTAACGAACTGGGATTTTCGACTCCGAAAATCAACATCAAACTACCGTGTTGACCATTCAGACACCGAACATTCCAGATCATTAATAGAAAGAAGTTAGAGGGTGAGAATAGATAAGGTAGAAATATTGAATAGAAGAAGAAGAAGAAACAACACAACACAGAGTCTCACATCGCAGCGGAACAAAATATAATACAGAAATAAATCTTTATTGAGAGCTTTGAAAATACTTACAGTATCAGAGTACATCATACCATGGGACAGTTATAATAGCCTGTTCCCATATACAACACACAGCGGAATAGTAGTAATATCATACGTCTGGACTCTTCCAGCTCGTCTCTTCATAGCAGTCGCTAACCTGAACCTGTACACTCCGGGCTAACCCGAGCATTTACAAAACACCGGGTCAGTCTGGTGAACCAGAGTGAGATAAACTCGCACAGTAATAAGGTAAATCATCCAATCATGATTTTAAAGTTCAAAATCTTTTCAGAAGAAAGGATAATCGTAAGACCAAATCCACACATAAACACGGACAGTTTTTACCTTACGATAACCCAAAACATTTTTGAAACCAATATGTTGTCTGATATTATAATAATGTCTAAATACAAGTAAATAGCAATCTAGTGGAACGCTTGCATCTCACGCTCCACATATATAGTACATAATCAAAAACCGCAGGCGCTTATTGGAAATTGGATTCCGACCTTGACAAGGTATGGGACCACCTGCCGATAGTGTATCTCTAGAGACGAATACACTGGGTTCAACAAGAACGTCTTGCAACCCGGCCCTCACATGACCGACCACTCATTTCGCTTGAGTGTATCGAATGTATATCACCGACGGTTGGGATCAGCAACCGTCTCCCGATAAGGGACAGCATCGAAACATAGATTTAAGAAACAAATAGGACTTCCTCTAGATTGGTGATCATACACCCTAATGGGAGCGACCCACATAGCCATGCTGCCTGCCTGATTTTTTTGTCATTTCCCAGTTGATGAGGCTTGAGGCCAGAATTAACTCTTGACATCTGGTCGCCATTTACTTTGAATGCCACATCGTCAGATCCGTCAGATATCACTAATTGACGTCCACAAAAATACTCTAGCTGGAAGCTAAGAGAATGGCAAATCTCTGCCAACAACTATCGTACGTTTGGAGAAATCAACGTACAGGATCCTTTGGAAATACTCTGTCAGACATTCGTCCATACAAATCATCCAGGAACAGGATGAACCGAAGGTACTCTCCTACTGCATTCAATATAGGAATCACCCCATGAATCAGTAGCGAGAAGTCCTTGCAACCCGTAGAATCCAACCACGACAGAATCACAGTTTATCTCTGCTTGCCAGGCAGAGAATATTAGTGGTTCTTCCGTTTTGTGAAAACCCACGGTCTTCAATGCTCCATCTCGATCATCTTCTGAGATCTTCACGTATTTGTTGGACGGAATGGTTCTCGAATATAAATTCGATCCCGGTCTTTCCATACCAACAATCGTATTGGGAGGGTTTGATAGTCGGTGTTTTAACTATCAAAATACTCAGTGTTTTCAAACATGACACTCCAATGAGTTCACTGGTTCAGTATTCAGCATCACTTGGCCTTTAATTAAACTGATTTACTTTTGTTAAATTAAAACTTCTAACTCCTTCAAATATTCAAAAATACGATATTTGAATACTTCTAATTCGATTTAACTCTAATCGATTAACTCTAATTGATTAACTAATACTTGACTTAAAACCATTCGCTTGACTCTAGATCACAGCGATCACAATGGTTACGCCTGATTCCCTCAGGAAACATCCGACCGCCGTAGGCTATCTGCAGCCCTGCGAATTACGCTAGCAGTAGTACGAAATGGCAACTTAGCCGAATAACTATGTTTGGCTAATTCTATCTCGAATAACTATATTCAATTTCCCATTTTGAAATCTCATTTAAACTTCTCCTTTTTACTAGATCTCGTTTTCAAATAACGTTAATGTAAAATTAACGTCTTAACACTTTGAAACTTATTTATATGTTTTGGTTTATCTTAAACCCTTTTATCGAAATCTCCTTCGACTTAATTCAAATGATTAAGTAATATTTAATTCAAGCTCTCATTCTCGCTTAAAATTCCTTTTATAACTTCGTTATAAAACTTAGGTTTAAAATAAAACCTATTCATGAACTCCTCATTTCGCTTGATCAAATAATTACCCAAGCTAAACCATTCGGCTTATTTCTTAGTTCCGTAGTTATCAATCTGATTAACTTTCTAAAATCACTTAATAATAAATCAAAGTCTTAAATAAGTAAACTATTCATTTATTTCTCTTTATATAACTTTTATTCAAAATAGTATATTCCAAAATTCTATTTCTAGTTAAAAAATAAATTTTATAACTGCATCTCTATCGATTCACCTGACGGTGAATCAATATCTGTAACCCGATTGATTTTTAAAGGCCATACTCTGCCAAACACTTAACCAATATCGCCCATTGGTCTAAACCAAACAAATGTTGAATATCCAGTCAATAATCAACCATCAAATCAATCACACAAACAGATCAGTTCATATATGATCATATGAAAATAATACATTTGAGGAATCCGGTTGGATCCCTCCAACCTGTTCTTCCCTGTATTCACAATGGTTTTTCTCAAATCAGACGGTTCAGTTTTGTTTAATTGATAAATTAAATAACGACCATTTAACATCAACCATAAGCAATTCAAACAATTCAACCATTTAAACATGTTTATAAATAAACATGACCAACCAAGGTGAGTCACCTTTATTGGAACCAATCGTTAAAAATAACGATTTGGTATTTCACTGAAATTAAACACAGTTTAATTTCATCGGTTAAATCAACAGTTAAATAGATAACTAGCAAAGCAGTCAACCATTGGCAAGCAGAGCACACAAAATAAAATATACCCAATTTATATAAAATATAAAAAGGGTAACTGAGTGAGTTTAACTCACCTTGAGTTGCGTTGTTACAATAACAACTGATTTGATTAAATTAAACTCGCGTTTAATTTAACTGGGATTTCCAGCTGTGCTCTACTGTGTTCGTTTCTGTTCCAGAATGTAGTACTCGGCGTCGTGGTTCCAACGGTACCAGCTTTGCCCAATTCTGATAAAATATACATTGATTATAAATATTATAAGTTCTGGGTTTAAATTAAACTAATTATTTCCCTCAATAAACAATTATTATAATTAATTACTTTTAAATTCTACGATCCCGGGGTGAAAGGGTTCCATTGTTATCTTTTGATTCCGAACAAAGCGACACTTGAAATTTCAGAATGACCCCGATTCCCATTTGATTTTGCTTAGTAGGTCTTCCTACTTCACTCGGTTTGCTCCAAATATCATGCCTGCTTTAACTAAATACATGGTTTCAGTTAACACAATTTAATTTAAACTAATTACTTTAATTAGTTAAACTTTAATTATACTGGTTAAAAGAAGTTCAGCTGATCCCTTTCCACATCGTTACTTCTTTGTTCCCAAACCTTTGCCAACCGCTTTGACCAATCCCATTTGTTTTCATATGATTCCCCCTTCACCATGCTACAGATCCGATGAACCCAGCGGATGCCTACACAAAAATCCATGTTTTGAGTATATAATTAGCTCTAATTATAGATTAACTAACTATGTTTTTAATAATTAAATCTGTAGATAAATTGGAAAAGGGATTCAAGCCAATACTCTCACATTCTCCCTCCTGTACAGCTCGCGTTAGCCTTAAGACAACCCACACTCGCCCGAAACTTCCGCTGTCGAGCCTCAGCTCTTCAACCTACGACCGATCAGACTGTGCCAAAACGAGCGCTTATTCCCCCTTCATCTTCGGCCTGAGTATAGATCGACGCAGATCCTCCGTTCATCATCGAAGTCCTCACGAATGCTGGAGCTTCTTGGCCACGTTCAGGCCACCACGGCAAGTTAGATTTGATCACAACCGGTCATAGCATAGCCCTCGTCGAGCTCATCTTCTTAGGTGTGGAGAGGTTTTCGATTTAGTGAGGGGATTGGGAGATCGGAGAAGAGAAGTTGGAGTAATCTTGTTCGTTAGTTTACGATAGTGGCGGCTCCATTGTTTTGCCCGTGGAAACAATATTGACACAAGGGTTTTACTGTGGATGTGTATTTATAGGATCCACTTATAATAATTTATTATTTATCGAAACTTAGCGGCGAAGTAGTTGATAAATACCACTACAAACGATCTCGGTTTACTGATAAAAAAACTATTCTCAATGTAAAAAGGTATTCCGGATCCAATGGGACAAGTTTCGTTGAAATCCGAGGTCGTATGAAAAAATTTCCTTTATGAAACCAGAAATAAACACGCTCTTTAATTTACCACGATCAATAGATAAACCCGATCACCTTGAAACCTTTATATCCTACAATAACTTTTCGATACGAACCCAACGGCACTAGTTTCGTCGCATTCTGAGACTATTTGCCCGATAGGCTGTTTTTACCCCGAACCGCCCTACCCTTTTTAACGCCAAATTTCCCGATCTCTAAAAATAACAAACTATATACCTATCCTGACTCTAATCGACGATACGAACTCAATGGAACTGGTTCCACGGCCTAATTCGATCGTCTGCTCAAGTTATGCTCGAATGTCCCTTTATTTATTTAATTACGCTTTATAGAAATTGAACGGGCGTTTATGGCTACCGTGACTACATACGATATCGGTTTTCCACACAATTCACCACCGTACAATAATTTAGCGATACAGTTCTAATGAAACTGATTTCGTCGAAATCTGAGTCCGTTTGCAAAACGGCCATTTTAAAGGCCTATAATTTAATAACGATTTTCCATAGCGACTATTTCAAAATTTGATTTGGCCATAAATATCAAACTATAGCACGAAATCTGGATTTTTCTCTTTCATATGAAAGCTATCGCCAATACGGCTCCAACGTGTCTTGTTTTACAGAAATCCGACTTATATCGAACTCTGTATATCCAATTGAAGTTCAAAACTCCATATTACGAACTGCCGCGCCATTTCGAGCTCGTTTTATAATTATATAAATTATAACGTTCAACTTCGCTTTTAAATAACGAATTAAATATTAAATTCCATTAATATTCCCAATATAATATTTAAAATTAATTTAAATATTCATATTCAAAGGGTCGAAAAACACGGGTCGTTACAGATTAACTCGATTTGATTAACTCATACTCAACTTGATTAACTTACTTGATTAACTCAACCTGACCAACTTAACTCGATTTTCTCAACTTGATTAACTTACTTGATTAACTTACTTGATTAACTTACTTGATTAACTCAACTTAACTTACTTAACTTGATTAACTTACTTGATTAACTTACTTGATTAACTTACTTGATTAACTTACTTGATTAACTCAACTTAATTAACTCCTGTCGAATAACTATTATTCGATTAACTTATATTCGAATAACTATGTCTATTTTAACTTTATTTCGAATGGCTAATATTCGATTTAACTCCATTCGCTTGACCCTAGATCGCAGCGATCACAATGGTTACGCCTGATTCCCTCAGGAAACATCCGACCGTCGTAGGCCATCTGCAGCCATGCGAATTACGCTAGCAGTCGTACGAAATGGTAACTCATCCTGAATAACTATGTTTGACTAACTCTATCTCAAGTAACTATATTCGATCAACTCTAATTGAATAACTAATATTCAGTTAATCCTAATTCGGTTAACTATGTTCAATTAACTCTATCTAGTTAACTCTTATTGGTTAACTCAATCTATTAACTCTAACTGGTTAACTCTAATCGATTAACTCTAACTCTAATATATTAATTCTAATTGATTAACTCTAACTGGTTAACTCTAATCGACTAACTCTTATTCAAATAAATTTATATTTGATAACTCTATTCAATTACAAATACTTCCATTTCTATTTGTCTATATTTATTTCATATAAATATTTCCTTTTAACTCCATCTATTTATCAAATAATTCCTTTTTTATCTTTATTTTCTAAATAAATAAATCTTTTTCAATTCTATTTGTAAATGTTTTCCTTTTATATTTATTCTATTTATTTCCTAAATAAATAATCCTTTTATACTTCTATTTATTTCTTAAAAAAATATCCCATTTCAATTCTATTTATTTAACAAATAAATATTTTCCATTTCTAAAATTCTTTGATTTTATAAATTTTCTTTTATAAAATTCTTTTCCTTTTATACATAAAATCCATTGATTTTATACAAATAATTCATTTTCAAAATACACTTTGAAAATCCCCTTTTCTACATCCCAGTATTTCTTACGGTATCTAAAATACCAAATAACAATGATTGATATCATTCAAACACATATAATCAACACAGATATTATATCACATCATATATTTCAATATATGAAAACAAAAGTATTATAAATATTAAGGAATCCAGTTGGATTCCTCCAACCTGTTTCCCTGCATCACAGATGTTAAACAGTATAATTAACATCGATTTCATTTCAATATGAAACATTCTGCTAAATAGAATCAATATTTGATTAACGATTTATATATATATATCGTTATCTATAATTTCAACCAATACACAAGCAATTCAACCAAATAGTTAACCCACAGCAATCAACAGATAATTATCAGTTCTAAGAATACGTTATAAAAATATAATTGTTCAGAGTTGGTGAGTTTTACTCACATTGGACGATCATCGTTAATAACGATAACCATCGCTTGATTCAGACGGACAATTTATTTTGCTATAAATTGTAATGAGCTCCAATCCACTCTCAGGCAGTTCCATTATGGAGCCACCGTCCATACGATCCCGACAGATCCAGTTTCGTAAAATTCTAATAATATTTGGATAAGATACGATAATTTACAAGTTTTGATACAATTTAATATTAAATAAAAACTTAAATTTCTATTATTAGAATTTAACTATCCTAGTGGAATTTAAGGTTTACACCGTCCATACCATCGTATGAATTTCAATTCCACTATCCTCAACCTAGTTGCGCCCCCTTTCTGCAAATCACGGTTTACACTGTATCACACATAGTAGCATGAAAAGCATCGAACAAATTAGTAACCGAATACCACCAAAAATACCACTGACTTGCTCGTCTCAATCGCAAGGACAAATATCTAACCCCCAAAACCACTCAAATCGCATATACGACTCACAATTGTCAGCCCTAGACTCCTTGTTGTAGTTCGACTTCTGAACAAAAACCCACCGAGTTTGATAATACCGATACGAGCTTGAAGCTCTCCCTTCAACGATTCTAAATATATACCTCACATGATTTTAAAAAATTCCTTCGATTTGTTGTGGATTTTTAAAGTATCGAATTATTTAGAAAAAGGGAGAAAATACGGTGGCTATCGTTTTTGATTGAGAAATGAAATGGTCTAGCGTTGGAGGATTCTTTATTTATTTATAGTGTAAGTATATTATTTTTATATTCATATATTTTATAGATTTTTAGTCCGGTGCTACTTGTATTTATCATTTTAAATCCCTATGATGACATAAAATACCCAAATTCGATGAAAATGGACATACGGCTATATTTCGACATTACAGACCCAACGAAACTAGTTTCGTCGAATTCCGACTCCGTTTGCTCACACAGAGTATTTTTAAAGGTCAAATTATCGACTGTATTTCACATTAAAATCCCATACGACCACATACGGATTTCAAAAATCATGAAAATAGAAATCTAGCAATAATCTGAAATTGCGGATCCAACAAAATTAGTTTCGTAAAAAACGGAGGTTGTTTGCAAAACTAGCTATTTTTAAAGCTCTAAATAACCTATTTAAATATATAAATATATTTTAAAATAATTAAATTAAATTTAAATAAATTTATATTATCATATATACCCACAATATATATCATACAGCTCCAATGGGATTTATAACTCGATATTTCAAAGTTCTCAGTTATATCGATATTCGATTTATATTTAAAATCTTTTTATAATATAAATATATATTTATAAATTTCAAAGGAATTCCATAGCGACTTTTATAGAATTTGATTTGGACATAAATCAAAATCTACACGACTAAATCCTGATTTTTCTCTTCTACTAGAAAAATACACTTCACTAGCTCCGAACGTTTCTTGTTTCATAGAAATCCAGCTTAAAACAGACCCTATATATTTAGTTGAAGTTCAAATCGCTAAATAGCGAACTACCACGCCATTTCGAGCTCGATTATAATTATATTATAATTTATACGTTCAAACTGTCGTTATTTAAATATATTCATTAATATAATTCAATTTCAAATTGAATTATATATTTTAAATGGTCCAATTCACACAATATTGTGAATTTCACTATTTCTGACTATTTCAGAAATTAAATATATTATTATATTATTTATATTAATTAAATATTCCATTTAATTTGATTAAATGACCATTTAATTCTCCAAACCATTATTTAAATAATTAAATAAAATAATTATTATATCGATAAAATACAGGATATTACATTATTCGTATGTTGTCCAAATCCAGTGAAACCAGAGACATTGCGATCGTAACAGCGTCTTCTACACTCTAGAAAAAACCGGAGAATTTTTGGAGCTTCCTACGGTTTTATAAGAAAGAAAAAGTAAAGTGAGATTTTTGAATCTGAAATAAATAAATAAAAATTATTTAAGTTTGCAGACGGAGTTTAGAAACTCCCGACACCGTCATCCACAGACCATGGACGACCTAATTGTATTGTGGTGTGAAATTGGTTGATTTTTGGTGATTTATTGTGGTTGAAACGAAATTGGTTGATATTGTGAAAATAGATTGTATAGAAATAAATGTATTAGGAAATGAAACTCTTATATCGCCGCGAGGCCTAGGTTAGCGCGAGGTGTCGTACTAGGGACAGTGCCGGTTTTAATTACCCTGCCGTTATGCTACCGAAATTTTCTGAAATATTTCTCTGTTGTATAATATTCATGTTATGATATAAAAATTGATTAATAATAGAAAAATTATTAATAATAAATACATTTATTAATTGAATATGAAAATGATCATAGTATGGATAGAAAATTGTTTAATAATAAAAATACATTTTTATTTCATATATATAAAATGATCTTCATATGTTAAAATAAAAATTCATATTTTTGTTGTAAGTCAAAAATGATCATTGTTAAATAAAAATATTTTTACATTGAATTTTACATTTTTAATGTATATGAAACATTAAAAATAAACATTGTTATACAAAAATGTGTTTACATTGAATTTTACATATTTACTGTATATGAAACATTAAAAATAAACATTGTTATATAAAAATGTGTTTACATTGAATTTTACATTTTTAATGTACATGAAACATTAAAAATAAACATTGTTATATAAAAATGTGTTTACATTGAATTTTACATTTTTAATGTATATGAAATATTAAAAATAAACATTGTTATATAAAAATGTGTTTACATTGAATTTTACATTTTAATGTATATGAAACATTAAAAATAAACGTTGTTATATAAAAATGTGTTTGCATTGAATTTTACATTTTTAGTGTATATGAAACATTAAAAATAAACATTGTTATATAAAAATATGTTTACATTGAGTTTTACATTTTTAATGTATATGAACATTAAAAATAAACATTGTTATATAAAAATGTGTTTACATTGAATTTTACATTTTTAATGTAAATGAAGCATTAAAAATGATCATTGTTAGATAAAAATGTTTTTACATTGAAATGGGCATTTTTAATGTAAATAAATTCTAAGAAAAAGATTTATTGTTTGATAAATATGTTGTCACATTGAAATTTACATTTTCTTTAATGTAAATAAATCATTAGAAAAAGGGACTTATTGCTTAAAGAATTGAGTTAACATTGAAATTTACATTTTATTTTAGATGAATGATTAGAAAAGATTACATAAGAAAAATTACATTTTTATGTAATAAATGATTACATAAGAGAATTTACATTTTAATGTAATAAGAGATTACATAAGAGAATCTACATTTTAATGTAATAAGAGATTACATAAGAGAATTTACATTTTAATGTAATAAAAGATTACATAAGAAAGATTAAAATTTTAATGTAATAAAAGAAAGATAAGGAAAACTACATTTTTAATGTAATATATGATTTCATATAAAAGAATCAATGTTGAAATGAAAATGTTTTTAACATTTAAAAATTACATTTTTAATGTAATATATGATTACATATAGAGGAATCAATGTTGAAATGAAAATGTGGTTAACATTTAAAAATTACATTTTTAATGTAATATATGATATCATTAAACAGATTCAAGTTTGGTATAATGGTTTAACATAAAATATTTTATTTCCAATGAAATTATGATTTCTTTAAAATATTCAAAGTCTGATAAAAAAAAGTTGGAAACATCGAAAATTACATTTTAATGAAATTACGATTCATTAAAATGAAGTTAACTATATGATAGAAAGGAAATGGTGTTGAATCGTTGAACAATATATATATATATATATATATATATATATATATATATATAAACTAAAATAAAACGAATCGCGCAGCTGCTGTTCGTGATTTAAAATCGTAACTTCAAACGATTATACTGAGAGATCCAACCATCGGATTTTCCCAAAACTGGAACCGTTGGGGTTGCCTTGGAAAGGTCTTTCCGACGACATAAAATTTACTGAGATCCAACGGTAAGATTTTTGAGAAATGTGTAAATCAATTTTTGATGAAAACAGCACAAGGGCCGTGTAACTGCCTGAAGCATCGTTTAATTAAAAATGACTATTATTATATATATAAAAATAGCGGTAAATCGTTATAAAATATTATAAACGATATGGAATGAAAAGAATTGATTTGAATTATATATATTCGCGAATTATTTGAGAAGGCCGAGTTAATTCTCATTTCAAATAATTGATCAACGATTGGAAGTCGAAGATTTAAAGATGATGATTGAAGACCGACGATCTTCACATCGAATGGATGACTACTGATGCCTTTGATTGGAATTGCTGCCTTGAAAGGTTTACAATGGTAGTTTTTCGGATGTACTTGTTGATTGCACGGATATGCGAGAGCCTCTCTTCCGTATTGGACATGTGGAACGAGGAATAAGGTGTCTCCGGTTTCGTTCAGACCCAGAACGGACTAGTAAATGGATGTATGTCTGACACTGGATTTTATTCCGTACTGATTGATTTCTATTTAATATATGTTTGGTGGCGGAGAATTTATTCTCTTGCTGAAGCGACCCGAACTTCCCCGTGAAGGAAAGCTCGGATTGAGCTGAGAACACGACAAATCAGAACATGAACAGAAGAACATTTCATTGCTTATTACAACAATTTACATCAGAGTACAAGAATATATAGAGTATGAACAAATAATATACATTTGATAAATATCATAGATTTACAAATTACAATGTAGCGGAAAAATAATACATAACACAACTAAAACGAATACACGGATACAGAGCTTTCTGAATATCATTCCAGCTGTAATCCACGATCCTGTGGATATAAATCTGTAAAACCAAAACTACTAGCTGCCCATGTGGAAATTACTGGAACCCAGAGTTTAGGTTAAAACAATAAAATCCAAGTTAGTTATGAGACTTGTGTGAGAACTAAAACAGTTATTAAACCTTTACTTTAAAATAAAGTAAATCAAGGGACCACGCCGTATAACGCGAAACGGGTTTCTTCCCAAGAATGCTAGTGCATATAACAAAACAGCGCAATGTTTTTTTGAAAAAATGAAGCTATTATAAGACCCAGGTCCCATCGCACAATGCAACGCAAGCCGAAGGATAGGGTTTTCCCTTATAATAGCCAAAAATGCTTGGTACGTTAAAGCAAATCATTTGATACTTATTATAAGTGCATATTGTTTAAAACAACTTCAAATATAAATGTATCAATCCTAGATGGCATGGGTACCATATATCATGTTGCCAATACTAGGCTCTACAATCAAAACCGCAAATGTCACGTATTGAAAGTTGGATTTCCGTCTGTGAACTAAGGCAAGGGATCGTCCTTACCGCTTCGGGACGCTCTAGCCCATGTCTCAGGCAAGCGCGCAGACAAGCCCTGGATCGTCAAGGCCGGTCCACATGAAGTGTGTAATACCAAGTAGTTTCTGTTAACGTTATAGTAACGAATCAAAGAATAATTAATTTCAAATGTGAGAATTAGAAGAAACGGGTTACGCCATTGCGTTCCTCTCGGAATTCTGCTTGAGATAGAGTCCGAGTTTGCGTAAAAACGGAAAACATATGAAGGAGATATTGACGAACGAAGTTAGGCAGAAAAACAGAAGAAAAAAAAATAGAAATGCACTGGCACACTTGGGAAGTGCACCAATACAAGAATTGCACTGGCGCACCTACCAAGTACGCCCAGGTCGGGCTGAGAGCCTGCACAGCTTTCTGGTGTGTTCTGATCCATACTGTGAGTCATTGCTGAGTCCTTTCTGACTCCTTGCTGAGTAATTAGGGCTGAGGTGTCACCCTATCTTGACTGAATGGTTGTGGTTAACTCTAGGTTCATCCGACGGACATAATTATATTGAAATTCTATATAAACAACCTAATGCTCAACCTAAAATCACACAAAAATAATCCTGAAAATGTCATGCCATCAATAAAGAACTTGGAGTAGCCGTCATTGCTTTCAATTCAAAGACAAGATAAAAACCTGAATCAAAAATCAAATTAAAACTAGTCTAATTCAACAATCTACATCAAAGGCGAGCATTCCAACTTCAAAATTCAGATTTCAGAAATCAAGAATTCCTTTTTAGTTTGTAAGTTGGTTGTTATGTAGATTTAAACGCTCTTTTAAATGAAATCATGACATGTTGTAACTCGAATATAGAATGATGCTTATGTATAAGATAAATAAAGTTTGATTCTCATTTATCTTAAATTTACCGTTGCGATTGATCATGTTTATATGCTTGTGGTGATGAACATACCATATTTTATATATTGGGATTTATTATGATTGGGTAATGAACTTATTATGCTAACTGAATGGTGAAACATGTCATGTTATAATTTGGTGGTTACTTGCAAGTCTATGATCTAAAGCACATGCTTACATGTTAGATCAACCTTCATGTATATATAAAACCATGTTAAGTTGAATCTACTTATGTTGCAAGATTGGATTTGTAGCTCTCTTATGTTTTAACACATAAGTTATCATGCTAAGTTGTCATTTAAATATGTTTATAGTAGCTCTCTTATGTTTAACACATATAAGTTATCATGCTAAGTTGTGACTTAAATATGTTTACAGTAGCTCTCTTATGTTTTGACATACATAAGTTAATATGATAAATTGTGGTTTCAAAATTGTGTTTATATGTTTAACCTCCATGTTAGACCTATATCAAGTTTACATGATAATTAGATCCAACTTAGTCACAAGTTCACCTTTACCTGTTTAATTAAGTTAATGATACTTTCTATGCCAAGTTACACGTGATAAGTTAAATGTATGCTATTTTATGTTTATTTCATGTCCCTCGTTTATTACCCCTTTTTGTTTATGGGTTTGGGCTAATTTACTAGCCTAACATTTTATGTGATTCATGCGTACGTTCCACGGGGATAACGATGGGAAAATATGGAAATTTCATGGCATAGATTTTTTCATAAAATGGTATATTTGATATACCAATTATTGTGAGCATAATCAAAAGGATAATTATGGCATGATTAAATTAAGGTTAATTTACATATAGAATTTTACATATATAGAAAATATGTGAATTTAGAAAAGACGAATATGCCTAACCCGAGGTTAGACAGAGTTGTGGTGTAAAACTGCCTGGAACCGACCGGCATATCCATTGACCACAACAAGACCTGTCTAATGTAGGTGGTTAGTGCATCAAGTCCAAAAAGGACCCGAGGTTAGACTGAGTTGTGGTGTAAAACTGCCCAGAACCGACTGGCACATCCAGTGACCACAACAAGACCTGTCTAATGTGAGTGCTTGGTGCTTTAATGAATAAATTAAAGCTAAGTCAGGATTGGTAGGGTTAAGTCAATTAAGGAAACACTTAACCGATTCAACACGTTAAATAAATGGATGGGTGGGGTTAGGTAAACTTGGACACCTAACCAAATAAACTTGTTAACTAGAAAACCCTAGTAACGAGGACCTATTTCAGGAGTAACCCACATAGATGTGTCATGGTACCCTGAACTAGGCAGGGTGGGGCGCGATTACTGGGCTGATTATAAGCGGTCAAAACGTCGACGATTGGTGCTCCAGTGTAGGTTCCGACGGAGTATGGGCGTGCACGTACTCCGGAGTGGAAAAAGCAGGCACTGGGCATCAGTTGTATACACTGTGCATCTTGAATCGTGTCGGGTTGCCACCAGAGGGACTGATACACCATATGGTGGGACCGACACAGGTATCTACAGTCAAGCGGGGCCGAACAACACAAGATATGAATGCATGCGAGTAGGAGCCGATCATTAAGGGGATCGTTCGTTATGAACACATGGGGCTGGCTGAACCAATGGTTAGTAGGTGCAAAGACTATAGTAACGGGTGCGATCACATGTTCATCCTATCTTATATTAGGGTATTGTCCTATGTTCTGTTATTACTATCATGATCCCTTTCCTTGTTTAAATACTAGTAATCACTGAACTTACTAGACTTATTGATTGACCGATTTTCTTTCGTCCTCTTTTCTCCCGTTCCCCCGCCCCGGTCCACAGGGAGGGAATACTCCAGCTTAGTCAGACTCTTTGCAAGCTTTAAGAAAGTAGATGTATGATTGGGACTCTTTCACCTTGGCTATGGCTTTTGAACACTACATTTGGGGATTTATGCAGTTTTATTTATGGTTTATGCTTCTTTATTAAATAATCAAGACAGAAATTATGGTGTATTGTTTTGGAAGTTATTTTGAGAAAATTTGATGAAATGCTTTTGTATTGAACCACATATGCAATAAATGTTTGATTTTTGCTGCTTTTATTTATCCGTCTTGTAAATTTTTCTGTGTCTTGTACCTATAACCCTCCACCAAAGTTAAGGCATTCCCTTTGTGAGTGACCTTAACGGAGGTGGGGTGTTTCACTTGGTATCAGACAAAGGTTTACCAGATCTGATAAGAGTTTTTGAAAACTATTTTCAAAAAGAAATATAAAGAAGCATTTTACAAGAAAAAGTGTTATTTTATTTTAAAGGCATAATCCCCCAAAGCCATATGCCCTGTCATTCTATCCTTTGTTTGGAATCTTTTCTTTTTCATTTCAGCATGTCTGGGAATCTTAACCTTCCAGAGGGTATGCCGATACCTGGTTGGTTCAGGAGGTACTTAGAGGCTAGGGCCAACGATGCAGGCCCAGCAGATATTCCTCCTCCTCCAGCTGCAGCGGTTCCTCCTCCTCGTGCAAATGTCTTCTCAAAGATTTGTAGAGACTTTAGAGCCATGGGTGGAAAGAATTTCAAGGGAACTGAATCATTCGTAGAAGCAAGAAACTGGCTCAAAGAAACTGATGATCTGTTCGTTATCTTCGAGGTAGACGATAGGCAGAAGATAAAGTTGGCTGTATGGTTGCTCAAAGACGAAGCTTCCTATTAGTGGGAAGTCACTAATGCTGAAAGACCAGTTGAAACATGGACGGATTTCAGAATGAGGTTTGAGATAAAATTCCTCTCACAAGCTGAACGAAGTTTACAGCTGGAAAAGTTCTTATCTCTTAAGAAAGGAAGTATGACGATCAAGGAGTACGTCAACCAATTCAATCAGCTGGCCCGATTTGGACTAGACTTAGTGAATACTCCTAATAAGAAGGCCCTCTGTTTTGTCAAGGGATTGAATGAGCCACTTCACAGCCTGGCTATGACCCATGTACCTATAGGGGCTACTTGCGAGAGGTTAGTGGACATGGCACTCTTACATGAGGAAGACAAGGGCAAGAAAGAGGCAAAAGCAGAAGTGCCTCAAGATAAGAAGGGGGAGGGGTCACTGGACAAGAAGGCTGATTCAAAGAAAGGCAGGAAGAACAGCAAACCCCGTGACAAGGGAAAGTGTAATTTCTATGGCATTCCTAGATATCTGGTCAAAGACTACAGGAAGAAGAAAAGGAAGATGGGTGGCTGTTTCCACTGTGGTGAGACATGACACATGGCTAAGGACTGCCCAAGAAAGCAAGCACAGAGAGCTGGACCTTCGTCTGGAGGACAAGTTCACGCCCTCACGGCACCTCCGCAAGAACGAGGTAGTTATATTTCTGTCGAAAGTTTAGTCTATCTTTTTGATCATCCTGTTCGTATATTATTTGATTTTGGCGCATCACACTCTTTTATATCTACTGCTTTAGTGGAATCTCTGCACCTGGACACCAGTATAGTAGAGGATCCCTTGGTTGTTTCAAATCCAGTTGGGGGCTCAGCTTATTTGTCAATGGTTTGTTTGGATTTGAAAATATCTATACTAAGCATTGGGTTTAGATGTAATGCCTTTGTTTTGGGCTTCACGGGCTATGGGTTGATTCTAGGCATGGACTGGCTATCTAGTAATGGGGTCGTCCTCGATTGTGAAAAGAGAGTGGTTAGACTCATGACTCGCCTTGATAACACTCTTGAAATTTCTTATAATCCCATGAAATCTTTTATGCTTAGTTATCTAGAATCTCTTGATGCGTCTGTTGAGAACTTGCAGTCTGTAAGGGTAGTCCGTGAATACTCGAATGTGTTTGAAGAGGTAAAGGGCTTACCTCCGAAACGGGAGATAGACTTCCGCATATACCTTGTTGATAATGCAAAGCATGTTGCTTAACCCGTTAGGCACATGGCCCCAAGGGGGAGAAAGGAGCTCAGCAAGCAAATTAAAGAGCTTCTTGAATAGGGTTTCATAAGACGGAGTATTTCTGAATGGGGTGCTCCAGTAGTGTTCGTGACCAAAGATGATGATGCCTAAGCGTGGATTATAGGGAGCTGAACAAGCTGACCAAGAAGAATAGGCACCCACTTCCAAGAATTGAAGATCTGTCTGATCAGCTCATAGGTGCATCCATTTTCTCCCAACTAGATTTGGCTACCGGGTTTCATCAGCTAAGAGTGGCCGAGGATAGCGTTGATAAGACTGCGTTAAGAACTCCATATGGTTTCTTTGAGTGGCTTGTCATGCCTTTCGGCTTGACAAATGCACCCGCTTACTTCATTGATTTAATGAGCAGGGTGTTCTGAGAGTTCCTCAATAAATTTGTGGTGGTCTTCGTAGATGATATTTTGATCTTCTCAAAGAATGAGGAAGAGCATGCTCATCATCTAAAGGAAGTCATGGATAATCCCCGTGCACATCAGTTGAAAGCTAAATTCTCCAAATGCCATTTCTGGAGAGAAGAAGTTATGGTTCCTTGGACACGTGCTGTCCAAAGAGGGGTTAGCTGTGGACCCCGCGAAAGTGGTTGCTATGCAGGACTGGAAGATTCCACGAAATGCAACCGAAGTTCGAAGCTTTCTCGGGCTGGTGGCTATTTTCGAAAGTTCATCAAAGATTTAGCAAAAATCTCAGCTCCACTTACAAGGTTGACAAAGAAGAACCTAGCTTTCAATTGGGATTTGGATTGCGATATTACTTTCCAACGTTTGAAAGGGCTCTGACAACAACCGCAATTCTGACATTGTCGGATGGAAACAAGATGTTTATAATGTACACAGATGCATGGGGAATGGGACTAGGCGTTGTTCTGATGCAAGAAGGGAAGGTAGTGGCTTATGGTGGAAGGCAGTTGAAAGTACATGATAAAAACTACCCAACCCACGACCTAGAGTTGGCAGCCATTGTTTTTGCGCTTAAGTCTTGGCACCATTATCTCCTAGGTGAGAAATTTGAATTGTATACTGAACATAAATGGTTGAAATACCTTTTCTTGCAGAAATATCTCAACTTGAGGCTGCAAAGTTGGATGGAGTTTCTTGCCTCGTACGATTTTGAGATTTCCTACACTCTTGGCAAGGGCAATGCAGTAGCAGACGCCTTGAGTAGAAAGAAACTGACCTTAAGCCCTCTCTTCGTAGAAAGGCAAAACTTGGAATACGTAGCCAACTTTGACTTTAGGCCCTCCTTTGAATTTGTACATGTCCTATTAGCAACATTGGAAGTGTGGCCTACGCTTTTGGACTTAATAGGGATCGCGCAACGTGAAGACCCTCAGCTAGTTGATATAATAGATAAGCTGATTAGGGGTGGGACATCGAGTCACCTCAATAGATACTTCATCGATGATAAGGGATGGTGAGACGTGATGGAAGACTATGCGTCCCACAAGCAAGGGATTTAGTGAAGAAGGTTCTCGAAGAGGCACACCATTCCAAGTTGACCATACACCCCGGTGGAGACAAAATGTACAAAGACATAAAAAGGGTTTTCTTTTGGAGTGGCATGAAAAGAGATGTAGCCGAATTCGTCTCCAAGTGCATGATATGCCAGCAAGTCAAGGCGAAACAGAAGAATCCTGGAGGTTTGCTTCACCCTCTAGAGATCCCACAGTGGAAATCATATAGCATTTCAATGGACTTTGTTGATGGGTTGCCTAGGCCAA
Source organism: Allium sativum (assembly GCA_030737875.1). Classification (NCBI taxonomy): domain Eukaryota; kingdom Viridiplantae; phylum Streptophyta; class Magnoliopsida; order Asparagales; family Amaryllidaceae; genus Allium; species Allium sativum. The sequence goes on from CM060921.1 coordinate 374,554,417, forward strand.
GCAGGGGCAATACCAGTATTTGGGTAATAGTGGATAGGCTCACAAAAAACGCCCATGTAACAACCTGAATTTTTATAACATGTTAAAGTCATAAATCAAGGCAGAATTAAATTTTAAACTAAGAATCAAGGGAAATGGGTTACGCCATTGCGTTCGCCTCGAAATTTTACATGAAATAGAGTCTGAGTTTTCGAAAATCGGAGTCCGTATGAGGGAGATATGACCCTCCGAAGTTTCAGAAATTTTCAGAATCAAAGACAGCTCGAATTTTGAATTCGAAATTCGAATTCAAACCCCGCAGCAGCCTAGGCGGGAAATTTCCCGCCCATAGACCAGGTCGACCTCCCAGGGGCTAGGTCGACCATACTGTCGACCTGGGGGTCGATCTGCCTCCCGAACCACTTTTCTGAACCAGATGCATCCTGACGTATTTAGACTCGTTTTCTGACCAGATTCGTCTGCCCAACCCTATATAAACAGCCCCCCCAGTCTCATTTTTTCCACACCATTTCTTTCTACCCTTATGCTGCTTCTAAGATATTAAAAATAAAAAGATAAGAAGGAAGAAAAAGGACTGCTCCATCTCCATCAAGACTACGCTTAGGGATTTGCAAATTGGGGGATTTCAATTAGAACACGATCGATCAAATAGAGATTCAACAGTCAAATTCTACTTTCTAATTCTCGATCCATGCACTGTAATTTCAAGTTACTTTTAGATAAAAGCAGTAAACTTAATATCCATGTTGTAAATTGGAATTGGATCTATGTATGGTGATTGATTCTTATCTATTCTTGTTCGTCTTGGATCTTGACTTTCGGACCTATTCGTGATGTAAATCAAACTCTCCCGTGTCTATAACCTTAACATGCCTATGACGTTGAATGTATTGTTAATGGACAAGGACTATGACTGAGAACATAAGACTGCCTATGACTAATATGACTATGCCTGTGACTATGACGGTGAACATAAGACCGCCTATGACTAATTAGACTATGCCTATGCCTATGATGGTGAACGTAAGACTGTTGCTTATGACTATGACAAGGACAATTGTGGTTAATCACCTATGACTCTTGACTATGAGGATTATTACCTATGATTATGAACATAAGACCATTATCTATGACCATGACTTTGAAACTATTACTGTTAGTTGTCCATGACTATTTGCCTAGAACTAATTTTGATAATTATCCATGATCATTGTGATGAGTCGCTTATGATTCATAGCTATGAGATTTGAACCTATGACTATTGGGGTTAATTGCCTAAGACTATTATAGTTGATTGCTCATGCCCATGACACCATAGTTGAAAGCCATGTTATGCACCGAATTGACATTTTATTGTATCATATACCTAGGGTGTGACTTGCTTAGTTTATTCGCAATTATGTACACAAAAACCACTGGATCCATTATTCTTGGATTTGGCTTGCTTTTGCACGCCTATTCTTTTATGTCGGTGTTTATCATGACCATCGCCTTATCTTTCTAGATTTGGAATCCTATATGCCAGTGATGTGGTAACCAATTATCTCAAGTTATGTCATGCTAGTCTTATAACCCCCTTTTTATCGCTTTATGCTCGTCTCTTTTGCCTATCATTGTTTTGATGCTATTCCCTCTATTTCGAGATTTGGATTTGTTTGTAGTATAGAATGATTCACGTTCACGTGTGATGGGAATATGGTTTGTGTAGAATAGGCAAAAACATGAATTGGTTATGAACATGAATTATGAACTCGATTATAGGCAAAACTTGAAACATGAACGCTGTTATAACTTGAACCTAGATATAGACACGAACCTGACATCGACTTGATATGAAACTTTCCTTGAAAACTTGATACGATTTGACATGAAACATGACATGAAAACTCGACATGAATTTTGACATGAAAACTTGAATGTGGGCATGACAATTAGAAAAACTTGAAAATGGCCAACTCGTGGTTGGGTTGAGTTTGCAGTGTAAATCTGCCCGGAACCGCCCGGCAAATCCAGTGGCTGCAAACAATAGGATCCAATGTGGGTAGTTGGTCATATCGCACGTAAAACCCAAGGTTAGACTATGTTGTGGTGTAAATCTGCCCGGAACCGCCCGACAAATCCAGTAACCACAACAATTAGTCTAATGTGAGAGGTTGAAGTGCATTAATGAATTAATGCCACATGATAGGGTTAAGTCATGAACCACTTGAATATACTTAACCAATTTGACACGATGACTTGATAGGGTTAAGTCTTGAACCGCTTGAATATACTTAACCAATTTAACACGATGACTTGATAGGGTTAAGTCCTGAACCGCTTGAATATACTTAACCAATTTAACACGATGATTTGATAGGGTTAAGTCATGAACCACTTGAATATACTTAACCAATTTGACATGATGACTTGATAGGGTTAAGTCGTGAACCGCTTGAATATACTTAACCAATTTAACACGATGATTTGATAGGGTTAAGTCGTGAACCGCTTGAATATACTTAACCAACTTGACACATGATTCGTAGGGCTAATTCATGAACTTAAATGACAACACTTAGCCAATTTGACATGACACGTAGATGGGTTAAGTCACGAACTTGAAAGACAACACTTAACCTACTAGACAGAAACCCTAGTTGCACGGTCCGTTTCAGCAGTAACCCACTAGATTTATCATGGTACCCTGGAACTAGGCAGGGTGGGGCACGATTACTGGGCTGATTGTAAGCGACCAGAACGACGGCTGAGTAGATGCGCCATTGTAGGTTCAGGCGGGCTATGGTCGTGCACGTAGTCCGGAGTTGAAAAAGCAGGCATTAGGCCCCCGTAGATTTACACTGTGTGTGCTTGATTCGTGTCGGTGGTTGGCACCATAGGACTTGATACACCCTATGGTGGACCTAGCACAGGTAACTTCTAACAACCCAAAAATCTGGGCCAGTTTAAAAATTTTATTTTGGTAATTTTAGCGAATTTTGAACATTTAAAATGAATTATTTTAAATAATATCAACGAGAAATTGATTTTGAATATAATTCGAACGTATATATTATATACGTCGTCGTTAGAATATAATAATTATATATATAATTATAAATAGGAGTTGAAAATGGCGCGGTAGTTCGATAATTCGATTTCAAACTTCAATTGAATGTACCGGGTGCAAAACAATCCGGATTTTGGTGAAACCAAAAATAATAGGATCTATTTGAGAATATCTTTCCAACGAATCCGAAAAATTGAAATTTCATAGCGGGAATCAAAAGATATGTCCAGTTGAAAATTCTGAATAGTCGCTATGGAATTCATGCCCTTAAAAATGGGAATTTTGCAAATAACCTCGGATTTCGACGAAACCACTTTTGTTGGATCCGTGATGTCAAATTATTGTTAGATTCCAAATTTCAGAATTTTTCGAATCAATATGTGAGCGTGGCAAAGGAAAACGCGTTTGACCAGTTTCAATTGATTTTAATCGACTGGAAAATGGCCATTTTTCCAACGGTCTCAGAATTCGACGAAACTAATTTTGTTAGGACCGTATCGTCAATACGAAGCTAGAAAATATTTTTATGGAATTTTTAGAGTTAGTATGTGACCCCGGTAAATTGAAATACGCGTTCAAATTCAATATATAGAGTTATATGTTGATTTTAACGGAAAATGATCGAAACGATCGAATCAGCCTACGATACATATCCCATTGTGTTCGGAATGGGGGTAATACGCTAGGGACGACAGTCGGTAGGTTTGATTTCGAGGTCGTATGAAAAGTCAACTTGAAGGAGAATAAAATAATTGAATTATATAAGTATATAAAGCCCCTATATATTTTCTAAACCTAAATCAGATGCCCGAGCCCCGTTTTCAAATTGAATCCGCCGCCACCCTATCCCCAATCGCCATCGTCTTCCTCCCTCAGGTGGAGGCGTGCGCCACCTCTCTACTCCATCGCACACCCCCTCTCTTCTCCATCCTCTTGGAGCGTCGCTGCAAATCCGAGCACCCCCCTTCAAAAACCCGCAGCCCTATCTCGTGACCCCCAGAAACCCTAGGTCGCGCCTCCCCTCTCAGTGCACCCCGACGCTGCCTGAAGCCCCCCTTGCGCCTCTACAGCCGACGCTCCTCCAGCGCGTTAACGCGCGAGCCCTCTTTCACCCAATCCGAACTTATCCCCCTTCCCCTCGTGAGCCAACCGTTGCCTCCTCCCATCGTCACATCAGGCCACCCCGACTTCGAAGAGGCGCCTCGGGGAAGCTATTCTGATGAAGTTCCAGTCAATGTTTTTGGAAGGCACAGTGGGATGATTTCAACCGGGAACAACAAAGAAAGGTAATCCCATTCTGTTTTATTTCCTTTTTTATTTTACAAAAAAAAAAGAGATTTGTTTTTAAATAAAAGCTGAGATTCTTATTTGTTAGATTATAAAATAAAGTAGTGATTTGTATTTGATTTTTAAAATAGAAAAGATTAGATTTTTAAAATAGAAAAGATTAGATTTTTAAAATAGAAAAGATTAGATTTTTAAAATAGAAAAGATTAGATTTTTGGAACTGAAAAGGCGAAATCTTTATATGAAGAATAGCGGGATAAAAATATAATTTTTTTTCTATATAGCACCATTGTAAAAATAGAATTTTTTATCTATATAGCACCATTGTAAAAATAGAATTTTTTTATCTATATAGCACCATTATAAAAATATAATTTTTATCTATATAGTAGCGATGTAAAAATAGAATTTTTATCCACATAGCGTGATTATGAAAATTTTGATTTTTATATATTGAATAGCAAAGTAAAAATTCGATTTTTATACATTGAATAGCGAAATAAAAATGTGATTTTTATATATGTAGTAGCTACGGGCAGCGAAAGTGACAAAAGGCAAGAACGACAAGATTTTCTACATAAGAAGAGTCGGGGAATTGGGATAGCTTTGGTGAGAATTTCTCACTCTTCAATTTCTTTTTCTAGTTATATATATATATACTAGGATGAAGACGGTGCTTAGCAGCACCTGACACCCGTCATCCACAGACCATGGATGGCTTGTTTGTTTGATTGACGTGTTGTGAAATTTGTTTGAGAAATTGATGTGAAATAGATAATGAAATATATTCATGTGTGGAAATAAAATAAAATATTTATATAGTCAAAAATATTTTATCATTAAAAATATAATTTTTAACGTGAATGTGAATAAATAAATATTTATAAACTAATCGACCGATTTGTTTATATACACTGATTTGACTGATATTGATTGGGTCGATAAATTTTACACATCGCCCAAATGCACAAATAAAATCTGAGTTTGATTGTTTGAAACCCCACACGGGTATTGGGATAATATATGATATACACTAATCCCAATAATTAGTTGTATGTCGATCGATGGATCGACAGGCTGTTATAAGCGTTAGATATCTATATTTGATGCTTATACAGTGTAGTGCACTTTGGATGATGGTTGATTATTTATCATTGCTATTATATACATGTGTTGAATGGAATCCATATAATTAACTTTATATGTTAATTGATTGGGCCTCATTCCAATCGGGAAAAATAAAGATCATTATAAAATAAAGGTTCATGTTTTGACTGTACTCATCCGTTGAGATTTGGTCATGTGTTGAACGAAATATTTTAATAATAAAATTTACATCTTTATCATATATAAAATTAGAAACTAACTGGAAAATAGATAAGATGAGTGGTCTCCTGGATATTAATCTGATGTTGGTTTCGGCCTTCGGGGTTAATATTCAGGGAATCGTTCTCTTACTAATTTACGGTTGGAGTCTGATTTGAAATCAAACGATAGATACGATAATTTTTATAAAATATATTAAATAACAAAAATAGTCACACGTGGACAGTACTCATTCGTTGAGATTAGTCATGTGTTGACAAAAATATAGATTCATTTGTTGAATAGAATATTGGAATTATTGAAATATATAAAGCCATATTGATTAGAGATGCGCTATTTTGACGCGAACGATATTTATATCGATTATATTCGTTTTATATTTGAATTGAATCGAATAGAAAACGAATTTGAATTGAATCAAATATATAACGAATTCGAATTGAATAGAAAACGAATTCAAATTGAATTGAAAACGAATTCGAATTGAATATAAAACGAATTTGAATTGAATCAAATATATAACGAATTCGAACTGAATATATAACGAATTTGATTTGAATTGAATAGAAAACGAATTCGAACCGAATTGAATTGAAAACGAATTGAAATGGAATTGTTGTAATAGCAATGAAATGTTCTTCCGTCTGCGTTCTATTTTGTCTTGTCCTCAACGCCATCCGTGCTTTCCTTCACGGGGAAGTTCGGGTCTTGTCATAACTACATTTCTGGATATGGCCGTATGACACAGACACATGAACGAGCTAGGACTTGTAGGGAGCCGATCGATTAATAGATCGTTATGTGGAATTCGTTAGGTAGCTTAATCCCTAGTGGTCCTAGGTGGCATAAATCCTAATTGAATCTAGAAAATGTTCAATAGGTAGCATAATCCCTAGTGGCCCTAGGTGGCATAAATCCTAGTTGAACACGTGATAGTTCATGATAAGGAAACCTAGACAGAACAATGGTGGCAGTCCAAACGATTTCAAGAATGGTGGCACTACTTTGAAGTAGTATAGAAATACGTGATGAAACCCGTACGATACACGGTAAGGGACTGTACATATACATCGAAAGGATGATACGGGTCGGGATACTAGTACAGTTGGTGCAGAGAATTTAGGAAATCAGAGTCATAGATATCATTTAATGGTGAAGCAGAGAAATCTTGCGATGCTTGATAGAAATCTTGCGGGACTATACTTAGTTCATCCTGAATGGGAACCTTGCAATGTTGTCCTATGATGTTATTCTTAGTTATCGTGCCTGTAGCTTATCTTATCATCATGCTTATGTTTACTTTCAGTTTATTCATGCCATATTATCTTTACCTGTTTTTATGCTGAAAGTCACTAGGACTTACTCAGTCTTTATGACTGACCCAGATTGTTTCGCCTCTTTTTCTTCCGTCCCCCCCGTCCCCCCCCCCCCCAGGTTCACAGGGTGGGAACACAGCTTAGTTCGGATCTTACCAAGCTCCAAGGCTATTTCATGAAGGCTTGGATTGCTCTTGGCTATGGCTTTCTTTGCTGCTTTATTGGGGAATGATTTATAACTATGGTTTTATGCTTCTTTACAATTGCAAGACAGATTTCGATGTAATGGAATTTAATAGCACTTTGATGTAAAAGGTTTCAGACCTTTCTAGATTTTTTAAAGAAATAAAATTTGGTTCTTCTTCCGCTGTTTATATGTTCTGTCTTGTAATATTTCTGTGTATGTTTACCTAGATAATGCTCCACCAAAGCTAGTGCATTCCCTTTGTGAGTAACCCTAGCGGAGGTAGGGTGTTACATTTGGTATCAGAGCAGAAGGTTACCAGACTGGGCAAAAAAATTTAAAAACCTTTTGGAATTATTTTCAAAACCGTTTACAAAGAAGCATTTTTCAAGAAAAAAAATCTTGTTTTATTTAAAGGCCGTTCCCCAAAGCCATATGCACTATCTTTTGATTCTTTCCTTGAGTCTCTTCTCCCTTTCTTTTTCACCATAGTTTGTAGGCATGCGACACATGTCGGAGGGCAAAGTTGTGTCCAACTTCCATCTGTAGCCGCAGTAATTTTACTTGCAACTGATCTTATCTCAAGCTTTGTAGGGTTGTCGTGCGATGGAAGTGGCTTTCGAGAAACTTTTCAACAAGCTATACAAGGATAGTAGGAACGAGGATAAAGAACACAAGTCTAAGGATGAGAAACTTGTTGATATGTCTTAATCCACGAAGAGGAAAAAAGTAAAAGGAAAGAGGCCAAGTGAAAGAATAATAAAAACCCATGACAAGAAAGAACATCGTTGGTATGGTAAAAAGGGACATGTAATAAGTATAATAGGACAAAGACAAGGGCAAAGAACAAGATCGTCGAGAGGGCAATTGTATGCTCTCACTACTGGCATACCTAAGAGTGGTGGTAACGCTTCTGTTAAAAGTTTAGCTGCTTTTTTCTATCATACCGTGGGAACTTTGTTTTTATATACATCGCATCCTTTTAATTCTGCTTCGATATTTGAGTCTCTGCACCTTAGTACTTGCATAGTAGAGGATCCCATTGTTTTTCTCTCAAATCCTGTTGGGGAATCAGCTCATTTATTCATGACTTGTTTGGATTTGAGAATGTCTATGCTAAGCAATGCTTATGCTTTAGGGCTATGGGTTGATTCTAGGGATAGAGTGGTTGTCCAGAAATGGTACCATTCTCGAGTATGAAAAGAGGGTAGTTAGATTCTTGACTTAACCTTGGTAATACCCTTGAAGTCTAGTGTAACCCTTGGGTTCTGCCAAGTTTAGTTACCTAGAATCTCTTGATACATTTATTAATCTGCTAGAGTAGTGTTTGCCAATAAGGCGAATGGTTCATTTCGCTTATGCATGAGTTATAGGAAATCACCTTAGTAAGTATATTTGACAACATGGTTGGCATTTGTTTATTTTCAAGAGAAAATTCATTTATGTGGAATACCTTCTAGTAAGTGAACGAGATTCAAAATTCACTAGTGAATTTTGGAGAGCTTGCATGAAACCATGAGTACGCAGTTATGTCTAAGCCGAGTATACTAGAAAGAAGAATAAGTAAAAGTGGAACGAGAGGCAAAAGTGGAATGAGTTCCAACTCATATTTTGGAAACAGAAATTAAGAAGCTACGAGAATTGTGAAGTTAAAGACGGTGAAAGCACAATGGAGTTAAGCTCAAGGAAATATGACTTAGAAGATTGAAGACTAGATACACACATCGTATATCTTTTTAAGAGTGTATCCTTGATCCCTCTTTTCCAGTAGAGCTTACTTGTATGCTATCTTTTAAGTATAACCTCTCGGTCCTATTCTCAATCCTATTTCTGTTGCAAACCCCATAGGAAGTATGACTTATCTGTTAGTAATACATGTTGGGGCTTGATGGTGTCCGTTGGGATGACTAAACTCTTTGGGTTTTATAGGATATGGGCTGGTGCTTAGGGAGTTCTTCTCCTATTCAGTATATATGTGACATAGATTTCCAGCTTTGACATTGCCGAATGGGCACAAAGTTTTTACTTGCTTCTATCATTCGGCTATTTCGTTAGGTAGGAACAATTGGGTGAAACATGTGTTTGAGATATGTTATGATTGATGGTTTCAAGTGGTTGAAAGTGGTCACAAGTGGTTGCTCGTGGTTGCATAACACACATTAGGCACTAGATCGGCTCAGACACATGTTCATATTGCATATGCATGAGTGTTTATACTTGTTTATGGATGAAATTAGATGTGTTATCATATGGATGATGCATATGGATGGATGTTTGTGCACACGTATAATGTTTATGTGACTAGGGCTATTTGCATACATGCTAGATTCATGGCACTAAACATAATTTGCATTAAGAAGATCAATCAGGCCTGATCATTTGCATTAGACAAGGAACATATACAAACACTTTCTGCATATGTCCATATCGCATTAGAAATCTCTTAAGGACAATGGATGCCTGTGATTGATGATTGAGTAGACGGATGATTGGATGGTAGGATATATTCTTCCTAACTTATAGATTTCGGGGACGAAATCCTTTAAGGAGGGGAGAATGTAACAACACAAATTTTTATAACATGTTAAAGTCATAAATCAAGGCAGAATTAAATTTTAAACTAAGAATCAAGGGAAACGGGTTACGCCATTACGTTCGCCTCGAAATTTTACATGAAATAGAGTCTGAGTTTTCGAAAATCGGAGTCCGTATGAGGGAGATATGACCCTCCGAAGTTTCAGTAATTTTCAGAATCAAAGACAGCACGAATTTTGAATTCGAAATTCGAATTAAAACCCCGCAGCAGCCTGGGTAGTAAATTTCCCGCCCATAGACCAGGTCAACCTGGGGGTCGACCATAGTGTCAACCTCCCAGGGGCCAGGTCGACAATAGTGTCGACCTAGGGGGACCAGGTCGACTATAGTGTCGACCTGCCTCCCGAACCACTTTTCTGAACCAGATGCATCCTAACGTATTTAGACTCGTTTTCTGACCATATTCGTCTGCCCAACCGTATATAAACAGCCCCCTTAGTCTCATTTTCTCCACACCATTTCTTTCTACCCATATGCTGCTTCTAAGATAATCAAAATAAAAAGATAAGAAGGAAGAAAAAGGACTGTTCCTTCTCCATCAAGACTACACTTAGGGATTTGCAAATTGGGGGATTTCAATTAGAACACGATCGATCAAATAGAGATTCAACAGTCAAATTCTACTTTCTAATTCTCGATCCACGCACTGTAAGTTCAAGTTACTTTTAGATAAAAGTTGTAAACTTAATATCCATGTTGTAAATTGGAATTGGATCTATGTATGGTGATTGATTCTTATCTATTCTCGTTCGTCTTGGATCTTGACTTTCGGATCTATTCATGTTGTAAATCAAACTCTCTCGTGTCTATAACCTTAACATGCCTATGACGTTGAATGTATTGTTAATGGACAAGGACTATGACTGAGAACATAAGACTACCTATGACTAATATGACTATGCCTGTGACTATGACGGTGAACATAAGACCGCCTATGACTAATAAGACTATGCCTATGCCTATGACGGTGAACGTAAGACTGTTGCCTATGACTATGACAAGGACAATTATGGTTAATCACCTATGACTCTTGACTATGAGTATTATTACCTATGATTATGAACATAAGACCATTATCTATGACCATGACTTTGAAACTATTACTGTTAATTGTCCATGACTATTTGCCTTGAACTATTTTTGATAATTATCCATGATCATTGTCATGAGTCGCTTATGATTCATAGCTATGAGATTTGTACCTATGACTGTTGGGGTTAATTGCCTAAGACTATTATAGTTGATTGCTCATGCCCATGACACCATAGTTGAAAACCATGTTGTGCACCGAATTGACATTTTGTTGAATCATATACCTAGGGTGTGACTTGCTTAGTTTATTCGCAATTATGTACACCAAATCTACTGGATCCATTATTCTTGTATTTGGCTTGCTTTTGCACGCCTATTCTTTTATGTCGGTGTTTATCATGACCATCACCTTATCTTGCTAGATTTGGAATCCTATATGCCAGTGATGTGGTAACTAATTATCTCAAGTTATGTCATGCTTGTCTCGTAACCCCCTTTTTATCGCTTTATGCTCGTCTCTTTTGCCTATCATAGTTTTGATGCTATTCCCTCTATTTCGAGATTTGGATTTGTTTGTAGTATAGAACGATTCACGTTCACATGCGATGGGAACATGATTTGGGTAGAATAGGCAAAAACATGAATTGGTTATGAACATGAATTATGAACTCAATAATAGGAAAAACTTGAAACATGAACGCTGTTATAACTTGAACCTGGATATGGATACGAACCTGACATCGACTTGATATGAAACTTGCCTTGAAAACTTGATACGATTTGACATTAAACATGACATGAAAACTCGACATGAATTTTGACATGAAAACTAGAATGTGGGCATGATAATTAGAAAAACTTGAAAATGGCCAACTCGAGGTTGGGTTGAGTTTGAAGTGTAAATCTGCCCGGAACCGCCCGACAAATCCAGTGGCTGCAAACAGTAGGATCCAATGTGGGTAGTTGGTCATATCGCACGTAAAACCCGAGGTTAGACTATTTTGTGGTGTAAATCTGCTCGGAACCGCCCGACAAATCCAGTAACCACAACAGTTAGTCTAATGTGAGAGGTTGAAGTGTATTAATGAATTAATGCCACATGATAGGGTTAAGTCATGAACCACTTGAATATACTTAACCAATTTGACACGATGACTTGATAGGGTTAAGTCCTGAACCGCTTGAATATACTTAACCAATTTAACACGATGACTTGATAGGGTTAAGTCCTGAACTGCTTGAATATACTTAACCAATTTAACACGAAGATTTGATAGGGTTAAGTCATGAACCGCTTGAATATACTTAACCAATTTGACACGATGACTTGATAGGGTTAAGTCCTGAACCGCTTGAATACACTTAACCATTTTAACACGATGATTTAATAGGGTTAAGTCGTGAACTGCTTGAATATACTTAACTAACTTGACACATGATTCATAGGGCTAAGTCATGAACTTAAACGACAACACTTAGCCAATTTGACATGACACGTAGACGGGTTAAGTCACGAACTTGAATGACAACACTTAACCTACTAGACGGAAACCCTAGTTACGCGGTCCGTTTCAGCACTAACCCACTAGATTTATCATGGTACCCTGGAACTAAGCAGGGTGGGGCACGATTACTGGGCTGATTGTTAGCGACCAGAACGACGGCTGAGTAGGTGCGCCATTGTAGGCTCAGGCGGGCTATGGTCGTGCATGTAGTCCGAAGTTGAAAAAGCAGGCATTGGGCACCCGTAGATTTACACTGTGCGTGCTTGATTCGTGTCGGTGGTTGGCACCATAGGACTTGATACACCCTATGGTAGACCTAGCACAGGTAACTACATTTCTGGATAGAGCCGTATGACACAGACACATGAACGAGCTAGGACTTGTAGGGAGCCGATCGATTTATAGATCGTTACGTGGAATTTGTTAGGTAGCATAATCCCTAGTGGTCCTAGGTGGCATAAATCCTAATCGAATCTAGAAAATGTTCAATGGGTAGCATAATCCCTAGTGGCCCTAGGTGGCATAAATCCTAGTTGAACACACGATAGTTCATGATAAGGAAACCTAGAAAGAACAAGGGTGGCAGTCCAAACGATTTCAAGAATGGTGGCACTACGTTGAAGTTGTATAGAAATACGTGATGAAACCCATACGATACGCGGTAAGGGACTGTACATATACATGGAAAGGATGATACGGGTTGGGATACTAGTACAGTTGGTGCAGAGAATTTAGGAAATCAGAGTCATAGATATCATTTAATGGTGAAGCAGAGAAATCTTGCGATGCTTGATAGAAATCTTGCGGGACTATACTTAGTTCATCCTGAATGGGAACCTTCCAATGTTGTCCTATGATGTTATTCTTAGTTATCGTGCCTGTAGCTTATCTTGTCATCATGCTTATGTTTACTTTCAGTTTATTCATGCCATATTATCTTTACCTGTTTTTATGCTAAAAGTCACTAGGACTTACTCAGTCTTTATGACTGACCCAGTTTGTTTTGCCTCTTTTTCTTCTGTCCCCCCCCCCCCGGTTCACAGGGTGGGAAAACAGCTTAGTTCGGATCTTACCAAGCTCCAAGGCTATTTCATGAAGGCTTGGATTGCTCTTGGCTATGGCTTGCTTTGCTGCTTTATTGGGGAATGATTTATAACTATGGTTTTATGCTTCTTTACAATTGCAAGACAGATTTCAATGTAATAGATTTTTAATAGCATTTTGATGTAAAAGGTTTCAGATCTTTCTTGATTTTTTAAAAGAAATAAAATTTGGTTTTTCTTCAGCTGTTTATATGTCATGTCTTATAATATTTCTGTGTATGTTTACTTAGATAATGCTCCACCAAAGCTAGTGCATTCCCTTTGTGAGTGGCCCTAGCGGAGGTAGGGTGTTACAGCCCACTTTATACCCATCAAGAGTAGAAGGACTACCTCATCTCTAGCATCCATATATCTTAAAGAGATAGTTCGACTCCATGCGGTACCCTCCTGCATAGTGAGTGATCGAGATCCTATCTTCACGAGTGAGTTTTGGAAGAGTTTACAAGAGGCTGTAGGAACACAGTTATGCTTAAGCACGACCTATCGCCCTCAAACCGATGGCAAGAAGGAAAGAGTCAACTGAGTATTAGAAGACCTCTTGAAACTTTGAATTCTTGACTTCAGAGGTACATTGGAGGATCATCTACCTTTGGTGGAATTCGCTTACAACAATAGCTACCAAGCCACCATAGGCATGGCACCTTTCGAAGCTTTATATAGAAGACCGTGCCGGTCACCAACTTGCTTGTGGGAGTCCACAGACAAGCTCATACTTGGACCAGACATGATTAGGGAAACTTCAGAGAAAGTGGACTTAATACGAAGAAGAATGAAGACTGCCCAAGATAGACAGAAGTCCTACGCAGACAAAAGAAGAACTGACCTTGAGTTCGAAGTTGGAGACAAGGTGTTCCTTAAAGTATCTCCTTTGAGAAAAGTCGTCCGCTTTGGATCCGCAGGAAAGTTAGCACCAAGATTTGTAAGGTCGTTCCCTATCATCGAGAAGATTGGGAAGATGGCTTATAGGGTACAACTACCCGAAAGATTGGCTAGGGTTTATAATGTCTTTCATGTCTCTCACCTGCGGAAATGCTTACACGAGTCTGAGGAAGTGGTAGAACCAAGCATGCTAAAGGAAGTAGAAGTTAAACGAGAAGCAACTGTGAGGAGAGTTCTGACCCATATCTTGGGAATAGAAGTCAAAAAGCTACGCAACCGTGAAGTTAAGCTCGTTAAAGTTCAATGGAGCGACGCAGAGGAAGACGCGACTTGGGAAACTGAGGACAAAATACGCGCAGCCTACCCTTTTCTTTTTGAGGGTACATCCTTGATCTCCTTTTCCTTAAGTTTATGCTCGTATCTATCTTTCAAGGTATATATCCTCGATCATATCCTTTATCCTTAGGTAGAAACCCATTTGGATGTAAACATGTAATTGAAAAATGTTATGGTTGATGGTTGCAAGTGGTTGCTAGTGGTTGCTCATGGATGCATATACACACTCATTAGGTATTAGAACGGCTCAGTCACTTTCATATTGCATATGCATATATGTATTTGTATATGGATTGAAACTTGATGTGTTATCATATGGACGTTGCATTTGTATGAATGATTGTGCACTCATATAGGAAATTTTGAGTAGGAAAAAAACTGCATTCATAATGGACTCATGGCACTGACATAATTTGCATTAAGGAGGTCAACTGAATCAGTAGACCGCCTGATTTTGCATTAGATAAGTAGATGTACACACATTATGCATATGATCATGAAACATTAGAAATATTTTAAGGACAATGGACGCCTGTGTTTTTGATGGTTGAGTAGTTGTGTGATTGGATGGTAGGATATAAGTTTTTCTTGACTTGAAGATTTCGGGACGAAATCCTAAAAGGAGGCGATAATGTAACACCCCGTATCTTCTGTTAACGTTATAGTAACGAATCAAAGAATAATTAATTTCAAATGTGAGAATTAAGGGAAACCGGTTATGCCATTGCGTTCGTCTTGGAATTCTGCTTGAGATAGAGTCTGAGTTTGCGTAAAACGGACACCGTATGAAGGAGATATGGACGAACGAAGTTAGACAGAAAACCAGAAGAAAAAAATAGAAATGCACTAGCGCACTTGGGAAGTGCGCCAGTACAAAAATTGCACTGGCGCACCTGCCAAGTGCGCCCAGGTCGGGCTGAGAGCCCGCACAACTTTCTGGTATGTTCTGATCCATACCGTGAGTCATTGCTGAGTCCTTTCTGACTCCTTGCTGAATCATTAGGGCTGAGGTGTCACCCTATCCTGACTGAATGGTTGTGGTTAACTCTAGGTTCATCCGACGGCTATAACTAAATTGAAATTCTATATAAACAACCTAATGCTCAACCTAAAATCACACAAAAATAATCCTGGAACTGTCATGCCATCAATAGATAACTTGGAGTAGCCGTCACCGCTTTCAATTCAAAGACAAGATAAAAACCTGAATCAAAAATCAAATTAAAACTAGTCTACAATGATCTACATCAAAGGCGAGCATTCCAACTTTAGAATTCAGATTTCAAAAATCAAGAATTCCTTTTTAGTTTGTAAGTTGGTTATTACGTAGATTTAAACGCTCTTTTAAATGAAATCATGACATGTTGTAACCTGAATATAGAATGTTGCTTATGTATAAGATAAATAAAGTTTGATTCACATTTATCCTAAATTTCCCGTTGTGATTGATCATGTTTATATGCTTGTGGTGATGTACATACCATAATTTATATATTGGGATCTATTATGATTGGGTAATGAACTTATTATGCGAACTGAATGGTGAAACATGTCATGTTATAATTTGGTGGTTACTTGCAAGTCTGTGATCTAAAGCACATGCTTACATGTTAGATCAAACTTCATGTATATTTAGAACCATGTTAAGTTGAATCTACTTATGTTGCAAGATTGTATTTGTAGCTCTCTTATGTTTTAACACATAAGTTATCATGCTAAGTTGTGATTTAAATTTGTTTATAGTAGCTCTCTTATGTTTAACACACATAAGTTATCATGCTAAGTTGTGATTTAAATATGTTTATAGTAGCTCTCTTATGTTTTGACATACATAAGTTAATATGCTAAATTATGGTTTTAAAATTGTGTTTATATGTTAAACCTCCATGTTAGGACTATATCAAGTTTACATGATAATTAGATCCAACTTAGTCACAAGTTCACCTTTACCTGTTTAATTAAGTTAATGATACATCTATGCCAAGTTACACGTGATAAGTTAAATGTATGCTATTTTATGTTTATTTCATGTCCCTCGTTTATTACCCCTTTTTGTTTATGGGCTTAGGCTAATTTACTAGCCCAACATTTTATGTGATTCATGCGTACGTTCCACGGGGATAGTGATGGGAAAATATGAAAATTTCATGGCATAGATTTGTTCATAAAATGGTATATTTGATATATCATTTATTGTAAGCATAATGAAAAGGATAGCTATGGCATGATTAAATTAAGGATAATTTACATATAGAATTAGACATATATGGAAAATATGTGAATTTAGAAAAGACGAATATGCCTAACCCGAGGTTAGGTTGAGTTGTGGTGTAAAACTGCCCGGAACCGACCGGCATATCCGGTGACCACAACAAGACCTATCTAATGTGGGTGGTTAGTGCATCAAGCCCAAAAAGGACCCGAGGTTAGACTGAGTTGTGGTGTAAAACCTCCCGGAACCGACCGGCACATCCAGTGACCACAACAAGACCTGTCTATTGTGAGTGGTTGGTGCTTTAATGAATAAATTAAAGCTAAGTCAGGATTGGTAGGGTTAAGTCAATTAGGGAAACACTTAACCGATTCAACATGTTAACTAAACGGATGGGTGGGGTTAGTAAACTTGGACACTTAACTAAATAAACATGTTGACCAGAAAACCCTAGTAACAGGGACCCATTTCAGTAGTAACCCACATAGATGTATCATGGTAACCTGAACTAGGCAGGGTGGGGCACGATTACTGGGATGATTATAAGCGGTCAAAACGTTGGCGGTTGGTGCACCAGTGTAGGTTCCGACGAAGTACGAGTGTGCACATACTCTAGAGTGGAAAAATCAGGAACTGAGCATTAGTAGTATACACTGTGCATCTTGAATCATGTCTGGTTGCCACCAGAGGGACTGATACACCCCATGGTGGGACCATCACATGTATCTATAGTCAAGCGGGGCCGAATGACACAAGATATGAATGCATGCGAGTGGGAGCCGATCATTAAGGGGATCGTTCGTTATGAACACGTGGGGCTGGTTGAACCAATGGCTAGTAGGTGCAGAGTCTATAGTAATGGGTGCGATCACATGTTCATCTTATCCTATATTAGGGTATTTTCCTATGTTCTGTTATTACTGTCATGATCCCTTTCCTTGTTTAAATACTTGTAATCACTGAACTTACCAGACTTATTGTCTGACCCGTTTTCTTTCGTCCTCTTTTCTTCTGTTCCCCCTTCCCCCAAGTCCACAGGGAGGGAATACTCCAGCTTAGTCAGACTCTTTGCAAGCTTCAAGAAAGTAGATGTATGATTGGGACTCTCTCACCTTGGCTATGTCTTTTGAACACTACACTTCGGGATTTATGCAGTTTTATTTATGGTTTATGCTTCTTTATTAAATAATCAAGACAGAAATTATTGAGACGACCCCAAACCCCGTACTGACGGCGGCAAGGGTAATCCTAGGAATATAACACATAAACAGATAATAGCAGGACAGAATTAAATAAATACACCAGATAATGCACAATAGAATATACTGGATAAACGTAATCATCAGAGTTACACAGTATGCAGGATCATATTTAGTACAAATGCAGTTCAGCTATACATAAATGTCTACAGCGGAAACAAACAAAATATGTATAATAGGAGCTGAACAGCATAAAAAGAGATAAATGATAGAATCCATCTTCAGCTCCAGCTATCCAGAAAAGTCAGCTAAAACCTGAATACAAGGCTGCCCATGTAGAAAAAGGGGCACCAAAGTTTGAAAGTGAAACAAACTACGAGTCAGTCATTGGACTGGTATGAGAAATCTACTCAACACATTTAAAATATGGCAAATCACAGGACCACGCCACTTTCGTGGAACGGGTTTACTCCATTGGATGGCCAGTGCTTTAAAACAAATCATTCTTTGAAACATCGCAATGCTTTTTATAAAAATGAAGCCATTATAAGAATTTGTTCCCATCACACAGTGAAACGCAAACCGGAGGATAGAGTTTTACCTTATAATGGTCAAAATATGCTTGATACGAATAAAACAAAAGCATTTGATATTATTATTAGTGTTTATATGTTTCAAAAACAATTTCAAATCATAACTATCAATCATAGACGGCACGGGTACCATATATCATGTCGCCATATATATATATATATATATATATACAATTAAAACCGCACGGTGTCGTATTTGGAAATTGGATTTCCGTCATGAACCAAGGCAAAAGATAGTCCTTACCGAATTCGAGACTGTCTAGCCCGAGTCTTAGGCACAACCGCAACCGTACCTTGGATCGTCAGGGCCGGTCCACACGGAGTAGATTATAATGCCTGAACAATGCGTCTCTCCGCCCTTTGGGGCGTAAATGAGCCAACAAATGACTCCATCGGTCCCGGATCGACCGATATAACTGAGCCGCCTCGCAACAGTAACAACCACATAAGTCAAACTCGTCAGGGCGTGTAAAACCACTAATGCCACTTCTAGCTAGAAAGAAAATGCACGTCCCCCCTCAGGTCCTCTCCCGTTTCTGGTTCATACCAGGGTGTGAGGCTCGCGATTTCATGTTATACACAAAGCTACGCCACACGGGCGGTGCTTTGATCATTACCACAAGACTTTGCTTTTCAACAGAAGCCCTGATCACTGCATCTTAGCATGCCACACAGGCAATTCACACCATGCAACTGATAGCTATCAATCACACAGAATAAATTCCAATGTCAGACACAATGTCCATCTGCAAGTCTGTTCTGGGTCTGAACGAAACCGGAGGCACTATATACCTCGCAAACCCATCGATCACCACGTACGTCTGGACGATCACCGCTCATTTTCCATATTTCGGGATGCCTCCCAATCAGGACCTCGGTTACCATCCAAACGAGGTGAAGATCTCTGGTCTTCGACCACCGTCTTCATCTTCGATTTCTTATCGTTGATTCAGTTATTCAGAATGGGATAAACCCGGTCTTTCTGAGCAACTCGCGTATATAATAAACAAGTGCTATACAAACACTACTACGCATCATTTCAATTCATTAGTCACTAACCGTCAATCAGTAAGAGAACGATTTCCCAAATATTAACCCCGAAGGCTGAAACCAACATCAGATCAATACCCAAGAAACCATTCGACTTAACCAACCTTCAGTTAGTTTCTAAATTTCACATCCATATCGTTTTATAATATTTTATAACGATTTATCGCTATTTTTATTTATTTTAAAATAGCCAATTTATTCAAAACGATGCTTCGGGCCATAACGCGGCCGTGGCGCTGTTTTTCTTCAGATTTGATTTACACATATATGAAAATCTAACCGTTGGATCTTCACAAAATTTACATCATTAGAAAGATCTTTTCAAAACGAATCCAAAGGTTCCAGTTTCGGGAAAATCTGACGGTCGGATCTCCCGGTATAATCGTTTGAAGTTTCGATTTCAAAATAGGAACTGCAGCTTCGTTATTCGATTTAATATAATTATATTTATATATATAAATACAATCGATTCTGGCGCTGTTTTTCTTCAGATTTGAATTAAACATTCCAGACAATCCAACCGTTGGATTTTTACAAAGTTGGTGTCGTTGGAAAGATATTTCCAAAGCGAACCCAACGGTTGCGGTTTCGGGGGAAAATCCGATGGTCTGATCTCCCGCACTAATCGTTTGAAATCACGGTTTCAAAATACGAACTGCAGCTTCGTTATTCGATATATTTCGATTATATATATATATATATATATATCGATTCTTCAATTTCAAAATTATATGAATTTCATACATTTGATAAAAAATGATATTTTTATCTAACTGATTTCTATTTCAACACTTCACTATTTTTAACAATTTATGTATATAATAAAAATGTGATTTTTAATGTAAAACAATTTATTTCAAAACTCGACTATTTTATATAGTTAGTATAAGTGATAAAAATAGGATTTTTATTAAAAAACAATTTATTTCAAAACAAGATTACTTTATATAGTTCATATCGATGATAAAAATTGGATTTTTATTATAAAACAATTTCTTTCAAAATATGAATACCATTCAACACATGAATTTCAATTCAACGAATGAATTTCGATTCAACACATGAAGGTTTCCTATAGTTTATATATATAGATAAAAAGGTGATTTTTATATTTAAAACACGAATACCATTCAACACATGAATTTCTATCCAATGAATGAATATCGATTCAACACTTGAAGGTTTTCTATAGTTTATATATATAGATAAAAGGTGATTTTTATAATTAAAACATGAATACCATTCAACACATAAATTTCTATCTAATGAATGAATATCGATTCAACACATGAAGGTTTTCTATAGTTTATATATATAGAGTAAAAATGTGATTTTTATATTTAAAACACGAATACCAATCAACACATGAATTTCTATCCAACGAATGAATATCGATCCAACACATGACGGTTTTCTATAGTTTATATATATAGATAAAAATGTGATTTTTATATTTAAAACATGAATACCATTCAATACATGAATTTCTATTCAACGAATGAGTTTCAATTCAACACATGAAGGTTTTCTATTCAATGAATAAATATAGTTTCAACAAATGAAAATAATTCTAACACATGAATATTATTCAAAATTTCGGCAGCATAACGGCAGGGTAGTTAAAACCGGGACCGTCCCTAGTACGACTCCTCGCTCTACCTTAAAGCCTCGCAGCTTTTGACAATGGGGAATCATGCATCTAGTTCGCACGCAGGCGGCATGTATATTTTTTTCATTTCCACAAACTAATCCTATGTGGTTTCAACTAAATATTTCTCAACCACAAACGGGTATTTTTCAACCACAATCAATCAATTTCAACTACAAACAATTTCAATCAATCATTCGCTATCAATCAATTTTCACACCAATCACAACCAATAAATATCGTCCATGGTTTGTGGACGAGGGGTGTGACGGCCCGCCCCGCACCAACCGACATTTACTCCAAAAGTGCGCTATACACATGTCCAGTTAGCACGGAACGTGTCGCCAGAAGGAAAAAGGAAGAAGGAAATGAACAGACAAGGATCCCGTAGAATGTCTCACAGTGCATAGAACAAAATATAATAATAACATACTTGACATAAAACAGGAGAGACAATGCATAAGCTGAAAATTAGAACTAAACATCATAGCAGCGGAAATTCAAAATACAGCTTATTACAACTTTCAAACTGTCTCAAAGCAAAACAAGATATAGGAGGTACACTACTAATGCCCAAGTAGCGACCACCAACGACACAGGGAGAATGTGTGTATATATATATATCATACGTGGAAGCCTCCTGCCCGCCTCCGGATCAGCTACTCGCACATCACCAGCTAACCTGTCTCTAGTCTGCTCGTGTGAGCACCCAGAGTAATAAGAGGAGACATAAAACTCTGGGTCAGACATAAAGCCTGGTATGAGCGATAAGCATCTAAAGTGAACAATAACAGGTAGACTAAAACATACCTGAACCTGGACCTGCAACCAAAGAGTTAGCACTACATAATGTACATCACTCTAAGGTATCATACCAAACAGTGTAAAGATACGGAGGTGGGGGAGGTGTGCATGTCATAATGATGGCAAACAGTCAAGCATAGCATCCATCCTCACATCTCTCACTCAGTGCGTAAAGTATACGATATTCACCACTTCGATCACCCAACATTCCTTGCTACGATCACTTTGCCCCATGAAGTCATAAATGGCTTCACTGCACTGATAACGTAGCCACTAATTCCTCGCTATGTCCACTTGCCCCATGGAGTTATTCACCCCATCTGCGCTGGCTCATAGCCTTACTAATCCTTACTATGTCCACTTGCCCCATGGAGTTATTCACCCCATCTGCGCTGGCTCATAGTCTTACTACGCATCACCTTGCCCCTCAGGTCATAATGACCCTACTGCACTGATAACGTGGTCTTGCTACCATCACTTTGCCCCTCAGGTCATAATGACCCTACTGCACTGATAAGTAGCCATCATCCATTCTTAGTGGTGAATCGAAGTTATGAACGTCGACAACTCCTTAGCACACGTCTCGCAGCAAAGTCCAACCATGAAGTGAACTCATTGGTTCCCAACTGGTTCCGGGATCCTGAGCTCTAACTTCCATCTGGACTACCTTTGCATCTCGGGTTATTGGTCATCACAATCGAATCGGATCGGATCAGCCTTTACATTTCTTTGTCGGATCGGATCGGCCTCTGCATTCGGATCGGATCGCGCCTCTTGCATCGGATCGGGTCGTGGTCCTCCAGCTCGTGGCTCCTCTTCCTGATTCGGATCGGTGTCACCACTTCGAATCGGATCGGGTTGCTTCATCCGGGTCGGGTCGTGTATTCTGATCGGGTCGGATCGTCTCGCCTAGTACCCATCGACTCGTGAGCTCCTGAAGTGGATCGAGTCGTGCTCCTCCCTTCGGATCGTGGCGCCTCATCAAGTTGGATCGGATCGTGGGGAGGATTCGCGATCGGGGTGGCCATACGGATCGTTGCCCTCGAATCGGATCGCCCCTATGCTTACCGATCCGGTCGGTTCGGGCAGATTCCTGCAGTTTCCCCAGCGAGCAGTTTACGCCCCTCGACGGCGTTTTTGACCATTTTAACTATTCTAACCAATCACAAAACATTTCATACAGTCATAGCAACATGCATAATCAACCACAAACATCATTCACATCAATGTGATAGGTAAAAATGGACCAAACATACCCAAAATCCCAAATTTCCCCTTAAGCATACCTAGGTGAAACTAATGATAGGATTATCAAAACTTGACCAAATTAACCCAAATTCATATCAGAGGTCTAAAACATCATTCCGAATTTTATAAATATTTTTCCAGAATTTTATCATGTTTAAATTCGCTAATTAACACTAATCAACCCTAATTAGCCATAATTAGTGCAAAACTAAGCAAATCACTCACCTTAGCCACAAAATAAACTAAGATCTGAAATGATTCTCTGATTTGATGCGAATTTCAATACCAAACAGCAGCTCCTTTGTTGATTTGGTGAAGATCCTTCTTGATTAGGGGTTGCTAAGCCAAATCCTTAACTTAAAGGTGATTTGGAGGTGATTTAGAGGTTGAAGGCCATTTTTAGGGTT
The DNA here is from genome assembly GCA_030737875.1 of Allium sativum. Taxonomy (NCBI): domain Eukaryota; kingdom Viridiplantae; phylum Streptophyta; class Magnoliopsida; order Asparagales; family Amaryllidaceae; genus Allium; species Allium sativum. The sequence continues at coordinate 374,578,190 of CM060921.1, forward strand.
CCTTGGTGATAAGTGGAGGCTAGAAAACTGAAATGGAATGATTTTCCATCTCATTTCAGACCTCCCATAACCCTAATCCCGAAATGGGTTATGGGCCTACTCACTAATCACCCGATTTGGCCCGGTTAAGCAGTTTTTCACCCTCCAAATCTTGTTTCAGCCATATCTCCCAAACGATAAGTCCGTTTGGCTAATGTGACCACTCTACGGAAAGAGAAACCATCAAACGAATCAAATGGAAGTGGTTTCAAGTCAAAATTCCTTTCCAATCAAAAGTTATGGCCAAAACAGTACCAACTAGGGGCAAAATGGTCATTTAAAAATCGACAAAAATCATGAACTTGGGAAATGACTCTAATAGATGTTTCCCAAAGTTACATGACCATACGACTTCTCATGGAAAAGAAATAAATATTCTACGATCCTATGATGTGTAGAATACGGGTCATTACACTCTCCCCCCCTTAAGAAATTTCGCCCCCGAAATTCCCTAATCAAAACACACACAAAGGTTCCCGCATGCCTATCAATCATAAAACAACAATCAAACATGCAAACAAGCTAGTCAAAGTAAGTCTATCCTAGCATGCGGAAAACTAAATTGCATAGTAAATCTTACCAGGCAAAGAGTTCTGGATAAGCCTTCCTAATGCTCTCCTCTGTCTCCCAAGTACAATCATTCTCGTTCTCGCCCCACTGAACTTTGACTAGCTTCACCGCCTTCCTTCGAAGTTGCTTCGTATCATGCCCCACAATACGAATCGGCTTGCGGTTCCCAACCACCTCGGGTTCTACTTCGAAGTCCTCTAACTGATCAGGTGAAATAGTCACATCTGAGTCGTGAACGAACTTCCTCAACTGGGAAACATGAAATACATTATGAACTCCCGCCATTTTCTCTGGTAAGCCAACTCTATATGCCAAATTCCCGACTAGTTCAAGAATAGGGAATGGGCCAACAAATCTTGGTGCCAACTTGCCTCTCTTGCCAAATCGTATCACGCTTTTCAACGGAGAGATCTTGACAAACACCAAGTCACCCACGGAGAATTTCAAGTCCCTTCTCCTCTTATCGGCATAACTCTTCTGCCTATCTTGAGTAGCTTTCATTCGTTGTTGAATGATCTTAATCTTATCCGATGTTTCTCTCACCACATCTGGTCCAAGCACAAACTTCTCGCCGGTCTCTATCCAACATGATGGTGAGTTGCACGGTCTTCCGTACAAAGCTTCATATGGAGCCATACCGATACTGGATTGGTGGCTATTATTATATGCAAACTCTACTAGATGCAAATGATCATCCCATGATCCACCAAAATCCAATATACAAGCTCTCAAGAGATCTTCCAATATACGATTCACCCTCTCCGTCTGACCGTCGGTCTGAGGATGATATGCGGTACTGAGATGTAATCCTGACCCTAGAGCCTCTTGTAAGCTCTTCCAAAACCCACTAGTGAACAACGGGTATCGGTCACTCACAATGCTTTTGGGTACTCCATGAAATCTCACTACCCACTTCATATACAATTCTGCCAACTTGGCTGCCGTCCTGGTCGATTTGACTGGTATAAATCTTGCGCTTTTAGTCAATCGATCCACAATTACCCAAATGCTATCATATCCCGATCTAGTCCTTGGTAAGCTATCGATGAAATCCATCGAAACTTGCTCCCATTTCCATTCAGGAGTTTCTAATGGTTGCAACAACCCACTACGCTTCTTTTGCTCGGCTTTAACTAGCTGGCAATTCATGCATTTGGATATAAACTTCCCAACGTCTCTTTTCATCCCTTCCCAGTAGTAAGTCTGTCTCATGCCTCGATACATCTTATTACCACCGGGATGTATAGTCAGTTTTGAGTGATGACATTCTCTAAGCACTTCATCTCTCAAACCATTCACGTTGGGCACAACTAGTCTTCCATTCTTTCGAAGCCATCCATCTTGATCAAGCCCATACACATTCACCTCCTCACCTACCCATCTCTAACTTGGAGATGATTTCTAATAGATTAGGGTCGTCCCTCTGGCTAGAACCAATCCGCTCTATCAAAGTGGGTCTGATCGTCAAACTGGCTAGCATAACTGGATCCAACTCGCACCTTGGTCTGGAATCAAAACCCGCGATATACTCCAGTTGCTTCCATTCAAGAAACATTGCCCCTAAACTGGCATGTCTCCTACTCAAGGCATCGGCTACCGCATTACCCTTCCCAGGTGTATACGTGATATCAAAATCATACGAAGCCAAGAATTCCAACCATCTCTGCTGACGAAGATTCAGATCTTTCTGGGAGAAGAGATACTTCAACGATTTATGATCGGTAAACAGCTCAAATCTTTCTCCCAAGAGATAGTGTCTCCACATCTTCAGCGCAAATACAATCGCTGCCAATTCCAAATCATGGGTAGGATACTTCTTCTCATGCGGCTTTAGCTGTCGACTAGCATAAGCTACAACCCTACCTCCTTGCATCAATACTGCACCTAGTCCGGTACCACAAGCATCCGTGTATACCGTCATCTCTTCATTCCCTTTAGGAATGACTAACACTAGCGCACGCGTGAACTTCTCTTTTAGACTCTTGAAGGCATCCTCACACACTCCGTCCCAGACGAAGGACTGATTCTTCTTAGTCAACTGAGTCAACGGTGCTGCTATCTTGGAGAAGTCTTGGATAAACTTACGATAATATCCAGCTAATCCCAAGAAACATCTTACATCTGTAGCATTCTTGGGCGTAGGCCAATCCTGTACCGTAGCCACCTTCGCAGGGTCCACGGCAATACCACTCTCGGAAACAACATGACCCAAGAATCTTACTTCTCTTCTCCAAAAATGACACTTAGAGAATTTCGCTTTCAATTGGTGTTTCCTCAACACCTCCATCACTATCCTCAAGTGTCTCTTGTGTTCCTCCTCTGTCCTTGAATAAACAAGGATATCATCTACGAACACAAGAACAAACTTATTCAACTGATCTCTGAATACTCGATTCATAAGATCCACAAAATAGGCTGGTGCATTGGTCAACCCAAATGGCATAACTAACCACTCATAAAATCCAGACGGCGTCCTAAATGCCGTTTTCGGAACACTCTCATCTGCTACTCGAAGCTGATGAAATCCTGTCGCGAGGTCCAACTGGGAGAACACTCTAGCTCCTTCAAGCTGATCAAACAAATCATCTATCCGCGGTAGAGGATACTTATTCTTCCTCGTCACCTTATTCAACTCGCGATAGTCCACACATAAACGAAGGGAACCATCTTCCTTAGTGGCAAATACAACTGGTGCTCCCCACTCGGAGACACTCCTTCTAATCAATCCCTTCTTCAAAAGATTGCTGACTTGCACCCCGAGCTCTCGCTGCTCCCTTGGTGCCATACGACGAAGTGGCATCACTATAGGTCTGGCATCTTTCACTAAATCAATACGGAACTCAATCTCTCAGTGTGGTGGAAGCCCGGTCACCTCCTCGAAGACGTCCGGATACTGGCCAACCACGGGCACATCTGACAACTCATCTTGCGGGATGTCGAGGGAATTTACAAAACTAGCCATAACCCCATCGCTAGGTAGACTACCAAACACTACCCTCCGCCCATCATCCGCCCTCACTGTCACCAAAAAGCCCTCACAGTCTACCACCACCCCGTATCTTTGGAGCCAATCGACTCCCAATATAATGCCATACCCAGTAAAGCCCAAAACAAAGCAATCACATACAAACATACATCCATGACTCGACAAGACCAAATTCCTGCAAATCATACTAAGGCTAGTCGAACCACCGATCGGGTTCGTCACAACTAATGGTCTATCGACTATCTCGGGTTCCAGTCCCAACCTATCTACCAGGTCACTAGATATGAAGGAACGGGAAGCCCCAGTATCAAACAAAACTCGAACTGGTATATCATAAATAGAAAGCATACCTTGAATAACAACATTCTTTCCTTTCTCCGCCGCAGTTGGGGCATTCGACGAAGAAGGAATAGCATCAAGAGCATATGCTTTCACAATCTGCTTCTCCTTAAGAGGTTGCGGACACTTGTCCTTGAAATGTCCCACTTGACCACAGTTGAAGCACTTCTTATCCGCTGGCTTGGCCCGACAATCTTTAGCATAATAGCCTTTCTTTCCACAGCTGAAGCACTCAACATCCTTCTTGCTCTTTTTCTGGCCACCTTTAGATTGGTCCTGCTTCCTCTTATTCTGAGAGCTATTCTTGCCTCCACCGCCTGCTTGCGGCTTTGGCCCTTCTGCAGATGCAGCCTCAGTCTTTGACTTAGGGTAAAGACTCTCTGACCTCAAAGCTTTCCCCACAATCGATTCAAAAGTCTCATCGATGTGGTTAATGAGCCTCTCCCCCAAGTACCCATCCAGACCAGTAATGAACTTCTCATTCTTCTTTTCAGGAGTATCGATAAGAGACAATCCATACTTCGACAAAGTGTCGAACTCAGCAATATAATCAGAAACTGCCCTCCCATTCTGCTTGAGTTCCAAGAACCTCTTGAACAAACTGACTTCTGGGCAGCTGGAATAAACTTCTCGCTAAAGCGAGCCTTGAACTGATCCCAAGTAACTTGGTCCTCTGGAGTTGTAACACCCCACGTCCATTAATGTCACTCACAAAGGGAATGCATTAACTTCCATGGAGGTTTTAAGTGAGTATAGAACAGTAAAATTACAAAAAGACAGATATAAAATAGTACTTGGAAATTTAAAACTTTATTTCATTGCAGCAGAAGTCAAAACATGTTTGATTACATCATAAAACCCTAGATCATAACCAAGTACAATACCCATCTTTATAAAAACAAGATACATAATCCCGTTACATAAATAGCCAATAAAAAGATAACAAGATGGACTTTACTTCAGCAGCCCAAGCTTCCCAAGAGATAAGCGATCCAACTAGACTCCACTAGAGCTTGGCCCAACCTGAGGACCTGAAGGGAAAAAGAATGGAAAAGAGGGGGTCAGACATAAAGTCTGGCGAGTATGACAGTTCTAACAATACTATTATCAAAATAACTGGACTAAGACATAAGCTGGAAAACAAGGAAATGTCTATGAAGGAACAGATAAAGAACATAGACAATCGCTAAAGGCAACGTTATAGGCGCTCCTAAATACTAAAGGATAAACACTATACTGCACCACACCAGTCACCCTAAAGATTCATCCCACTTAGCTTCACTTAGAAACTTTCCCAATGGCTTTACGTACCCCTAGCTGACTACATAGGTGTTGCCTGCCCCTATCTCCACTAGGTGTACCCTACTTCCCATTATTCGATCGGCTCCCTAACTCGTAGATACCCGTGCTGGCCCCACAGTGGGGTGTATCACTCCCCTAAAGTGGCAACCTGATACAACGGACATGCACGGCTTATACCTACACGATGCAACAACGTCTTACCTACCAGCCCGGGTCCACACACGCATATGAAACCCATTGGACTTGGGTTGCCACCGCTCCCTGTTTTGGCCTCTTATAGTCAAGCCCAGTATGCGTGTCCCGTCCTCGACTTGGTTCGAGTCCACAAAGATACGTTTTGGGATACTGGTTGAAATGGGCCCCCACTATTTACCACAAGCATTCCACCTAAGCTTGTCCCCATTAGTCCATCCCACTTAACCCACTTAGTCATGTTCATTTATATGTGTGTTTGGTTAAGTCTAATCGTATTTCAAATGCCTCTAAAGGCAACCACCAGACTCCTCATGCCACCCAAGGCACCTACTTAACCCCCATGTCCCACCTTACATGATTATCTGGTTAAGTATTTCTTAGTTCATTAAGCCAATAACCTCATAAAGACCTCTCACATTAGACTGGCATTTATGGCAGCTGGATTTGCCGGGCGGGTCCGGGCAGTCTTACACCATAAAAGAGTCTAACCTCGTGTCTTTACAACTGTTATGCTTTAGTTTGGGCCTAGGACCTCTCACATTGGGCCGACATTTGTGACTACTGGATTTGCCGGGCGGGTCCGGGCAGGTTTACATCACAAACGGGTCCAACCTGGTGTCCTAAGCATTGATTATTAATAATAATCCACTTTCCCCCAATTTTAATAATTCCCTACTTGAATTATTAATTACTTCCAATTTTTAACAATGTCCATAATTGACTCAATTATGGACATCCATTCATGGTATGCAAAATCTTACAAAATTGCACCCAATTTATTAATTCCTAATATTACCCCTACCCCACGTTTGAACGTTTATTCGCAAAATATATGTTAGACTCGAATAGCCTAACTCATAGCATAAAAGAGATTATCATAATAACAACATGTATATGTGACCAAATGAATCATAATAAGGGGTGAAACTTGCATATGTCCAACTTGCATAGATTATACATGTCATGGACCTAAAGGTGTCAACTTGTTCAAAATTCACCTAATATAATCTCAATCAATTTTCATAAACTTACATATGAACATGTGTGAATCAACATCATCTAATTTTTTAACAACCTGGTTTTATATGGGTACACCTAACTCAATAGGCAAATTCCCATAATCAAGTTTTATTTAATTATAGTTTCAAGTTTATGGGTACACCTAACCTAATAGGCAAATTCCCATAAACAAGATCCATTTAAATTAAGAAAAAAAAACATAACTTTAAGCATGATCCAACAGCATGATTTTTCAACATAATATAGCATGATTTATAACATGGCATAGTATGATAGTATAACATAGCTTGACATGATTCTCAACATAGCACGACATAGCATAAGAGAATTTACAACATAGCATGACATAACATATATAATTTACATCATACGACAACATAATAACATAATAAGAGATCCACAATATATAGAATTTACAATTACAAATCACATCACTTTCTTGTGATCCATTCATAACTGAGTCAAATTAGTTTGTGATAGTCTTGTGAGAATCATCATACTCACCAACAAAAGAAAAGGATTAGAGAAAGAGAGATCTTTTGATTTGATTTGTGTAGATTTAGTTGTAGATGATTAGGCTTCCTCTTCTTAGTTTGTGACGGCTACGCTGAACTCCATGGCAGCAGCATGACGGTAGCTTCTCTAATTTTACAAGTGATTTAGGTTTAGGGTCTACCCACTTATTTATAGATTTTAGAATGCATTTAGGCCATTAGATTTAACCTAGAAATAACCGCAGCCGTTCAGACAAGATGGGGTTTATCTTGTTGACTCAGCAATGAGTCAGAAGTGACTCAGCAAACACTCAGCAATATATATATATATATATATATATATATATATATATATATTCTACAATGTACACATTAGATACATCCCCCCCTTTTACACACTTATTATTGTTTTTATATACATATTAGATACATCCCCTCTCTTACACACTTATTAATATTTTTATATTCATATTAGATACATCCCCTCTCTTACACACTTATTAATATTATTATATTCATATTAGATACATCCCCTCTCTTACACACTTTTATATTCATATTAGATACATCCCCCCTCTTACACACTTATTAATATTTTAGCAACTTTAGTGTTAATAGAAAATTCGGGGTGTTACATTCTCCCCTCCTTTTAGGATTTCATCCCCGAAATCTTCAAGTCTGGAAGAATGTATATCCTACCATCCAAACGTCCATCTACTCATCCATCATACACAGGCATCCATTGTCCTTACAGACTTCTAATGCTTTCATGTTTAAATGCACAGTGTGTGTATATGTCCGTATCTAATGCAAAATCAGGCGGTCCACTGATTCAGTTGACCTCCTTAATGCAACTATGACCGTGCCATGCATCCATTATGTATGCAAAAGATTCTTAATGCTACATAATACTTCTATATGCGTGCACAACCATCATCTGAATGCAGCATCCACATGATAATACAACCATCGTTCATCCATTTTACTAAATACATCCATATATATGCAATATGCAATATGTAGTGACTGAACCGATCTAGTGCCTAAAGTGTGTGTATATATGCATCCACGAGCAACCACTAGCAAACACTTGCATCCATTTTGCATCCATCATACATAACATGTCTCAAACACATGTTTCAACCATAGGATTATCCTAACTAAAGGTCAAAGATACTAATGAGAGGACATACTAAAGATAAGATAAGATAAGCTAAGCGATAAAGGAGAAATTAAATGACATACCCTCAAAAAGAAAAGGGTACAACGAACGCATCTTCTCTTCTGTCTCCCAAGTTGCGTTGCTCTCATCATCTCCCCATTGCACTTTGACCAGTCTGACCTCTCGATTCCTCAACTTTTTGATCTCCGACCCAAGAATGCATGTAGGAGCTCGTCTAATTGTTGCATCACGCTCTATTTCCACCTCTTTAAGCAAGCTCGGCTCTACCACCTCTGCGGTCTTGTGCAAACACTTCCTCAAATGTGACACATGGAATACGTCGTGTACTCCACTAAGTTTCTCAGGCAACTCCACCCTATATGCCATCTTCCCAATCCTGTTTTTTTTACAGGAAACGGCCCTACAAACCTTGGTGCTAATTTCCCCACGGACCCAAAGCGAACAACATTCTGTAATGGAGATACTTTGATAAAAACCAAGTCCCCAATGTCAAACTCAAGATCTGTCCTCCTCTTATCAGCATACGATTTTTGCCTATCTTGTGCTGCTTTCATCCTCCTTCGAATCAACTCAATCTTCTTCGAGGTTTCCCTAACCATATCGGGCCCAAGTAGGATTTTATCGGTAGATTCCCACCAACATGTAGGCGAACGGCAAGGCCTTCCATAAAGAGCTTCGAAAGGTGCCATGCCAATACTAGACTGAAAGCTATTGTTATATGCGAATTCTACTAACGGAAGGTGCTCTTCCCATGTACCCCCAAAGTCTAGGATACAAAGCCTTAAAAGATCCTCTAGAATGCGATTCACCCTCTCGGTCTGGCCGTCTGTCTGAGGATGATATGCGGTGCTCAAACATAGCTGAGTCCCTACCGCCTCTTGTAAACTCTTCCAAAATTCGCTAGTAAAGATGGGGTCACGGTCGCTTACTATACTAGAAGGAATACCGTGCAAACGAACTATCTCCTTAATGTATACAGAAGCCAACCACGGAGCAGTCCTCTTACTTTTCACGGGAATAAAATGGGCGCTTTTAGTAAGTCTATCTACTATAACCCAAATCCCCGTGTTACCCTTCCTTGATCTTGGTAATCCATCCACAAAATCCATTGAGATGCTTTCCCATATCCATAGTGGAACTTCTAATGGGTGAAGCAACCCACCGGGTTCCTTTTGTTCTGCTTTAACTCGTTGGCACACCAAGCATCTAGCGACGTACTCGGCCACATCCTTTTTCATACCGGCCCAAAAGAAAACCCGCTTCATATCTTTGTACATCTTATCCCCGCCGGGATGAATGGTCATTTTTGAGCGATGAGCATCATCAAGAATGGCCTTCCTTAAGTCTTCGTCTTGTGGTACACAAAGTCTATTATCCCTTCGTAACCAACCCTTATCGTCTAGGGTATACCTACGAAGATGGCTTGACGACTCCCCCCCCCCCTTTGAGCTTTTCTACTATCTCAACCAACCGTGGGTCGTCTCGCTGTGCCTCACCAACCCGTCCTAGAAGTGTAGGTCTAACCTCCAAGGATGCTAACAGACCGGGTACTAAGTCAACGGAGGGTCTAAAGTCAAACATAGAGATGAATTCTAAGCTTTGTCGTTCAGCAAACAACGGACTCAAGGACAACCTTTTCCTACTTAAGGCGTCTGCCACCACGTTACCCTTGCCCGGGGTATATGCTATTTCAAAATCGTAGGAGGCTAAGAATTCCATCCACCGTTGCTGCCTTAAATTCAAATCCTTCTGAGAGAATAAGTATTTTAATGATTTGTGGTCAGTGAACAGTTCGAATTTCTCACCAAGAAGATAGTGACGCCAAGTCTTAAGCGCGAAAACAATTGCGGCTAGCTCTAAGTCATGCGTGGGGTAATTCTTTTCATGAACCCTCAACTGCCTTCCGCCATAGACTATTACTCTTCCCTCTTGCATGAGGATCGCGCCAAGTCCCATCCCACAAGCATCAGTATAGATGGTAAACGGTTTATTCCCGTCTGGCAGCACTAAGACTGGGGCTGAAGTTAAGGCTCTCTTTAAACGTTGGAACGCATCATCGCAATCTTTGTCCCACGTAAAAACCAGGTTCTTCTTCGTTAACCGTGTTAATGGAGATGATATTTTTGCGAAGTCTTTGATAAACTTCCTATAATAGCCAGCCAACCCCAAGAAACTTCTTACTTCGGTTGCATTTTTAGGGACCTTCCAATCTTGGACGGCCACGACCTTTGCGGGATCCACTGCTATCCCTTCTTTGGAAACCACGTGCCCTAAGAACCGTACTTCCTTCCTCCAGAAGTGACACTTAGAAAATTTTGCCTTAAGGTTATGCGCTCGAAGGGTTTCCAACACTTCCCTAAGATGTAGGGAGTGCTCTTCTTTATTCTTAGAAAAGACTAAGATGTCATCCACAAAGACTACCACGAATTTGTTAAGGTATTCCCTAAACACCCTACTCATCAAATCAACAAAATATGCAGGGGCGTTTGTCAAACCAAAGGGCATCACTAGCCATTCATAGAATCCGTCAGGAGTCCTAAAAGCAGTCTTATCTATACTATCCTCAGCCACTCTCAATTGATGAAAGCCAGTGGCTAAGTCCAACTGCGAAAACACTGAGGCGCCAACTAACTGATCAAAGAGATCGTCAATCCTTGGCAGTGGGTGTCGGTTCTTTTTAGTAAGCTTGTTTAGTTCTCTATAGTCCATACAAAGTCTAAGAGACCCATCCGCCTTTGTGGAAAAAACTATTGGAGCACCCCACTCCGATATACTACGTCTTATGAACCCCTTCTCAAGCAACTCCTTTACTTGCTTATTGAGTTCCCTCCTTTCACGAGGAGCCATGTGGCGCACTGGCAAAGATACGGGTTTAGCATTATCCACAAGATAAATTCGAAAGTCTATCTCCCGCTTTGGAGGTAAGCCCTTCACCTCCTCAAACACATCCGGATATTCCCGGGCCACTTTTACCGATCGCAGGTTCTCTACAGACGCGTCAAGCGATTCAAGATAACTTAGCATAACGGAATTTATGGGATTACAAAAGATGTCGAGAGCATTACCAAGGCGAGTCACAAGCCTAACTACTCTCCTTTCACAATCAAGAATGGCCCTATTTCTAGACAACCAATCCATTCCTAAAATTAGCCCATAGCCCGTGAAGCCCAATACATAAGCATCACATCTAAATTCAACGCTAAGTATAGAGATTTTCAAATCCAAACATATCATGGTCAAATGAGCCGAACCCCCAATTGGATTTGAAACGACCAAGGGATCCTCTACTAAACTGGTGTTCAAGTGCAGTGATTCAACTAATGATGCAGAGATAAACGAATGAGATGCGCCAGAATCGAATAAGGTACGGACAGGATGATCAAACAGAAAAACTAAGCTTTCAACAGAAATTGTTCTACCTCTTTCTTGCAGCGGTGGGGCCGCAATAGCCTGAACTTGCCCCCTTGCCTGCCCTGGTGCCATAAGAGCCTGCACCTGTCCTCCCGAGGTAGACCCTGCCCTCTGCCCCTTCTTTGGACAGTCCTTCACTAAATGTCCCGCATCTCCACAATGAAAACAACCAGTCTTCTTTTTCTTTCTACAATCTTTGCTGAGATGGCCAGGCGTCCCACAATTGAAGCATTTCTTCTTCCCTTTGCCATTATTGTTTTTACCACCCTTCTTATTTTGCTGTTGGGGTTTCTTCTGATCCCCTTTCTTTTCAACTGCCTTATCCTCATGCATAAGTGCCATTTCTACTAGCTTTACAAAGGTGGCTCCCATAGGGATGTGGGTCATAGCCAACCCTTGCAACGGTTCATTCAAGCCTCTAACGAACCTCAAAGCTTTCTTCTCTGGCGTGTTCACCAACTCCAAGCCAAACCTTGCTAACTGATTAAATTTATTGACATATTCCTTTACTGATGAGCTCCCTTGCTTTAGTGCCAGGAATTTTTCCATATTTAAGTTCTCCTCTGCCCTTGAAAGAAACTTTGCCTCAAACCTTCGTCTGAAATCCGCCCATGAATCAACTGGACGTTCCCCGTTAGTGACCTCCCACCAAAACGAGGCCTCTCCCTTCATTAACCAAGCAGCTAAACGGACTTTCCTCCCATCTTCCACTTCAAAGATATCCAACAATTCCTCAGTCTCCTTAAGCCAATCTCTGGCCTCCACAAACGTCTCAGTCCCTTGAAAAGTTTTTCCTCCCATAGCCTTGAATTCCTTGCATGTCTTTGCAAAAGTGTCAACACGAGGAGGAGGAGGAGGAGGAATGGGTGCAACTAGGGGTGGAGGAGTATCCGCTGGGCCTGCAGTGGTGGCCCTAGCCTCCAAGTATCTCCTAAATCACCCTGGAATCGTCACACCTTCTGGGAGATTAAGATCTTCAGCCATGCTGAAACGAAAAAGGAAAGATTCAAAATGGAGAATTCGAAAGATAAAGATAAGGATGTGACTATTTGGGATTATGTTTTTCATAAAAACTCTCTTTAAATAACATTTTTTTTTTGAAAGCACTTCTTCCAAAAATACTTTAGAAAAAAAAACTATTTTTCTAAAAAAAATTTTTATCTGTTCTGGTAACCTTATGCTCTGATACCACGTGTAACACCCCACGTCCATTAATGTCACTCACAAAGGGAATGCATTAACTTCCATGGAGGTTTTAAGTGAGTATAGAACAGTAAAATTACAACAAGACAGATATAAAATAGTACTTGGAAATTTAAAACTTTATTTCATTGCAGCAGAAGTCAAAACATGTTTGATTACATCATAAAACCCTAGATCATAACCAAGTACAATACCCATCTTTATAAAAACAAGATACATAATCCCGTTACATAAATAGCCAATAAAAAGATAACAAGCTGGACTTTACTTCAGCAGCCCAAGCTTCCCAAGAGATAAGCGATCCAACTAGACTCCACTAGAACTTGGCCCAACCTGAGGACCTGAAGGGAAAAAGAATGGAAAAGAGGGGGTCAGACATAAAGTTTGGCGAGTATGACAGTTCTAACAATACTATTATCAAAATAACTGGACTAAGACATAAGCTGGAAAACAAGGAAATGTCTATGAAGGAACAGATAAAGAACATAGACAATCGCTAAAGGCAACGTTATAGGCGCTCCTAAATACTAAAGGATAAACACTATACTGCACCACACCAGTCACCCTAAAGATTCATCCCACTTAGCTTCACTTAGAAACTTTCCCAATGGCTTTACGTACCCCTAGCTGACTACATATGTGCCGCCTGCCCCTATCTCCACTAGGTGTACCCTACTTCCCATTATTCGATCGGCTCCCTAACTCGTAGATACCCGTGCTGGCCCCACAGTGGGGTGTATCACTCCCCTAAAGTGGCAACCTGATACAACGGACATGCACGGCTTATACCTACACGATGCAACAACGTCTTACCTACCAGCCCGGGTCCACACACGCATATGAAACCCGTTGGACTTGCGTTGCCACCGCTCCCTGTTTTGGCCTCTTATAGTCAAGCCCAGTATGCGTGTCCCGTCCTCGACTTGGGTCGAGCCCACAAAGATACGTTTTGGGATACTGGTTGAAATGGGCCCCCACTATTTACCACAAGCATTCCACCTAAGCTTGTCCCCATTAGTCCATCCCACTTAACCCACTTAGTCATGTTCATTTATATGTATGTTTGGTTAAGTCTAATCGTATTTCAAATGCCTCTAAAGGCAACCACCAGATTCCTCATGCCACCCAAGGCACCTACTTAACCCCCATGTCCCACCTTACATGATTATCTGGTTAAGTATTTCTTAGTTCATTAAGGCCATAACCTCATAAAGACCTCTCACATTAGACTGGCATTTATGGCAGCTGGATTTGTCGGGCGGGTCCGGGCAGTCTTACACCATAAAAGAGTCTAACCTCGTGTCTTTACAACTGTTATGCTTTAGTTTGGGCCTAGGACCTCTCACATTGGGCCGACATTTGTGACTACTGGATTTGCCGGGCGGGTCCGGGCAGGTTTACATCACAAACGGGTCCAACCTCGTGTCCTAAGCATTGATTATTAATAATAATCCACTTTCCCCCAATTTTAATAATTCCCTACTTGAATTATTAATTACTTCCAATTTTTAACAATGTCCATAATTGACTCAATTATGGACATCCATTCATGGTATGCAAAATCTTACAAAATTGCACCCAATTTATTAATTCCTAATATTACCCCTACCCCACGTTTGAACGTTTATTCGCAAAATATATGTTAGACTCGAATAGCCTAACTCATAGCATAAAAGAGATTATCATAATAACAACATGTATATGTGACCAAATGAATCATAATAAGGGGTGAAACTTGCATATGTCCAACTTGCATAGATTATACATGTCATGGACCTAAAGGTGTCAACTTGTTCAAAATTCACCTAATATAATCTCAATCAATTTTCATAAACTTACATATGAACATGTGTGAATCAACATCATCTAATTTTTTAACAACCTGGTTTTATATGGGTACACCTAACTCAATAGGCAAATTCCCATAATCAAGTTTTGTTTAATTATAGTTTCAAGTTTATGGGTACACCTAACCTAATAGGCAAATTCCCATAAACAAGATCCATTTAAATTAAGAAAAAAAAACATAACTTTAAGCATGATCCAACAACATGATTTTTCAACATAATATAGCATGATTTATAACATGGCATAGTATGATAGTATAACATAGCTTGACATGATTCTCAACATAGCACGACATAGCATAAGAGAATTTACAACACAGCATGACATAGCATATATAATTTACATCATACGACAACATAATAACATAATAAGAGATCCACAATATATAGAATTTACAATTACAAATCACATCACTTTCTTGTGATCCATTCATAACTGAGTCAAATTAGTTTGTAATAGTCTTGTGAGAATCATCATACTCACCAACAAAAGAAAAGGATTAGAGAAAGAGAGATCTTTTGATTTGATTTGTGTAGATTTAGTTGTAGATGATTAGGCTTCCTCTTCTTAGTTTGTGACGGCTACACTGAACTCCATGGCAGCAGCATGACGGTAGCTTCTCTAATTTTACAAGTGATTTAGGTTTAGGGTCTACCCACTTATTTATAGATTTTAGAATGCATTTAGGCCATTAGATTTAACCTAGAAATAACCGCAGCCGTTCAGACAAGATGGAGTTTATCTTGTTGACTCAGCAATGAGTCAGAAGTGACTCAGCAAACACTCAGCAATATATATATATATATATTCTACAATGTACACATTAGATACATCCCCCCCTTTTACACACTTATTATTGTTTTTATATACATATTAGATACATCCCCTCTCTTACACACTTATTAATATTTTTATATTCATATAAGATACATCCCCTCTCTTACACACTTATTAATATTATTATATTCATATTAGATACATCCCCTCTCTTACACACTTTTATATTCATATTAGATACATCCCCCCTCTTACACACTTATTAATATTTTAGCAACTTTAGTGTTAATAGAAAATTCGGGGTGTTACAGGAGTAGCCGTTCTGATAGCATTCCACCAATTCATCGCTCGCCCTTGCAGCTGACGAGACGCTAGCCTTCTCTTCATCGCATCCTCGAGACCCAAGTCATCAAAGATACGATCACAGCCATCCATCCAATCTTGAACATCTGTGGCCGACTCCGTTCCGTGGAACGGCTTCCCACCAAGATTAGTGTAATCTTTGCACAACTTGGCGAAATCGACACTAGGCGCCTGCACTACTGGGCCAACACCAACTCCGGGTTTGGGAATTGCCCCTTGCACTTCTCTAAGCATGTCTCTCATGAGGTTAGTAAACATAGCCCTCATGTCAGCGGCATTCCCTTGGTTAGTCCCTCTACCAGCACCCCTCGTCTCTCGGCTCATCGTTAATCTGTAAAAAGGGAAACAATTAACGACCCCACAGTGGTGCTAGTGCAGTGCGACTTCATCTTTATACTACTAATAGTATATACATACGTAGTTTTTAAAAACCAAAGTAATCACAAATACGCGCTCTCATATACGTAATATCTCTCCCTAGTGTCTTTCCCTAGGTTAACTACGCAACCTAGAGCTCTGATACCAAGTGTGACGGCCCGCCCCGCACCAACCGACATTTACTCCAAAAGTGCGCTGTACACATGTCCAGTTAGCACGGAACGGGTCGCCAGAAGGAAAAAGGAAGAAGGAAATGAACAGACAAGGATCCTATAGAATGTCTCACAGCGCATAGAACAAAATATAATAATAACATACTTGACATAAAACAGGAGAGACAATGCATAAGCTGAAAATCAGAACTAAACATCATAGCAGCGGAAATTCAGAATACAGCTTATTACAACTTTCAAACTGTCTCAAAGAAAAACAAGATATAGGAGGTACACTACTAATGTCCAAGTAGCGACCACCAACGACACAGGGAGAATGTGTGTATATATATATCATACGTGGAAGCCTCCTGCCCGCCTCCGGATCAGCTACTCGCACATCACCAGCTAACCTGTCTCTAGTCTGCTCGTGTGAGCACCCAGAGTAATAAGAGGAGACATAAAACTCTGGGTCAGACATAAAGCCTGGTATGAGCGATAAGCATCTAAAGTGAACAATAACAGGTAGACTAAAACATACCTGAACCTGGACCTGCAACCAAAGAGTTAGCACTACATACTGTACATCACTCTAAGGTATCATACCAAACAGTGTAAAGATACGGAGGTGGGGGAGGTGTGCATGTCATAATGATGGCAAACAGTCAAGCATAACATCCATCCTCACATCTCTCACTCAGTGCGTAAAGTATACGATATTCACCACTTCGATCACCCAACATTCCTTGCTACGATCACTTTGCCCCATGAAGTTATAAATGGCTTCACTGCACTGATAACGTAGCCACTAATTCCTCGCTATGTCCACTTGCCCCGTGGAGTTGTTCACCCCATCTGCGCTGGCTCATAGCCTTACTAAACCTTACTATGTCCACTTGCCCCATGGAGTTATTCACCCCATCTGCGCTGGCTCATAGTCTTACTACGCATCACCTTGCCCCTCAGGTCATAATGACCCTACTGCACTGATAACGTGGTCTTGCTACCATCACTTTGCCCCTCAGGTCATAATGACCCTACTGCACTGATAAGTAGCCATCATCCATTCTTAGTGGTGAATCGAAGTTATGAACGTCGACAACTCCTTAGCACACGTCTCGCAGCAAAGTCCAACCATGAAGTGAACTCATTGGTTCCCAACTGGTTCCGGGATCCTGAGCTCTAACTTCCATCTGGACTACCTTTGCATCTCGGGTTATTGGTCATCACAATCGAATCGGATCGGATCAGCCTTTACATTTCTTTGTCGGATCGGATCGGCCTCTGCGTTCGGATCGGATCGCGCCTCTTGCATCGGATCGGGTCGTGGTCCTCCAGCTCGTGGCTCCTCTTCCTGATTCGGATCGGTGTCACCACTTCGGATCGGATCGGGTTGCTTCATCCGGGTCGGGTCGTGTCTTCTGATCGGGTCGGATCGTCTCGCCTAGTACCCATCGACTCGTGAGCTCCTGAAGTGGATCGAGTCGTGCTCCTCCCTTCGGATCGTGGCGCCTCATCAAGTTGGATCGGATCGTGGGGAGGATTCGCGATCGGGGTGGCCATACGGATCGTTGCCCTCGAATCGGATCGCCCCTATGCTTACCGATCCGATCGGTTCGGGCAGATTCCTGCAGTTTCCCCAGCGAGCAGTTTACGCCCCTCGACGACGTTTTTGACCATTTTAACTATTCTAACCAATCACAAAACATTTCATACAGTCATAGCAACATGCATAATCAACCACAAACATCATTCACATCAATGTGATAGGTAAAAATGGACCAAACATACCCAAAATCCCAAATTTCCCCTTAAGCATACCTAGGTGAAACTAATGATAGGATTATCAAAACTTGACCAAATTAACCCAAATTCATATCAGAGGTCTAAAACATCATTCCGAATTTTATAAATATTTTTCCAGAATTTTATCATGTTTAAATTCGCTAATTAACACTAATCAACCCTAATTAGCCATAATTAGTGCAAAACTAAGCAAATCACTCACCTTAGACACAAAATAAACTAAGATCTGAAATGATTCTCTGATTTGATGCGAATTTCAATACCAAACAGCAACTCCTTTGTTGATTTGGTGAAGATCCTTCTTGATTAGGGGTTGCTAAGCCAAATCCTTAACCTAAAGGTGATTTGGAGGTGATTTAGAGGTTGAAGGCCATTTTTAGGGTTCCTTGGTGATAAGTGGAGGCTAGAAAACTGAAATGGAATGATTTTCCATCTCATTTCAGCCCTCCCATAACCCTAATCCCGAAATGGGTTATGGGCCTACTCACTAATCACTCGATTTGGCCCGGTTAAGCAGTTTTTCACCCTCCAAATCTTGTTTCAGCCATATCTCCCAAACGGTAAGTCCGTTTGGCTAATGTGACCACTCTACGGAAAGAGAAACCATCAAACGAATCAAATGGAAGTGGTTTTAGGTCAAAATTCCTTTCCAATCAAAAGTTATGGTCAAAACAGTACCAACTAGGGGCAAAATGGTCATTTAAAAATCGACAAAAATCATGAACATGGGAAATGACTCTAGTAGATGTTTCCCAAAGTTACATGACCATACGACTTCTCATGGAAAAGAAATAAATATTCTACGATCCTATGATGTGTAGAATACGGGTCATTACAAGGGGCGTATATATATATATATATATATATATATATATATATATATATAGCATTTCACTCCTACTCCAACACATATATAATTTTTACAATGCATAAACAACTTATATATCAAACGTACAACTTATACAACGCTTATACAAGAGGTGTACAACCCTTGTATAACTCATACATCGACTATATAATTTATACATCATCGTTTTCCATATCGTTTATAAATTAGAAATCTCACATTGCGTTCCACTCCACCAAAAATAGCAGAAGGCTCAGAAAAATATGCAGTCTCTTCTAGAATGTAGAAGACGTCCACACGAGTCCACTGTCTCTTGTTTCACTGAATTTCGTCAACATAGGAAAAAGATATGATTTTTCAAAGTTTTGCAACACTTTAAAGTGTTAATTTCAGTTTAAATGAAACAAGCCGTACCTCAGTTCAACTCATTCCAAACTAGGTTTGGATTTTACATCCAAACCTTTGCGCGATGGTACAATCGGCTACCGCGACCTGGATGACGAAGGAGAGGCGCCCTTGGTGCTGGTGGTTTCACGCCGAACGATGGTCGGAGGAAGGAGATCCGGCGCCGCAAATGGTGCGACTTCGTGGGCTGGAAACTCGAAACTGGGGCGATGAGATGGGGTGCTACTGGTGTTGATTTGAAGAGGGCGTCGAGCTCTTCGAAAAGTTCAACTGTGGCCGGGTCTATCGAGGCGTGGTTTCGCCGGAAAGTGGACGGGAAAGTTTGAACGCTGGCCGCGTTCGTCGCTGAAGGATATCGGGTTTTCTAACCCTTTTTGGAAAAATTAAATAATTAAAGAAATTATTTCATTGGCCGATGGTTATATAATTTCAAAAATTAGGGTTTTTTACAAACAAGCTTCAATTCAAATCCAACGACTGTCGTCCCTAGCGTTTTACTCCCATTCTGAACACAATGGGATATGTTTCGTAGGCCCATTCGACTGTTTCAGTCAGTTATTCTTCAAATTAAAATATAAAACATTCAATATTTAATTTGAACGTACATTTCAATTTGCCGGGGCCACAAACTGATTCGAAAAATTCCAGAAAAATAAATCTAGCTATGTTTTGACGATACGGTCGTAATAAAACTCATTTCGTCAAATTCTGAGACCGTTTGTAAAATGGTCCTTTTCTGGTCGATCCAATTTAACTGTAATTGACCAAAACACGTTTTCCTTTGCCACGTTCACATACTAGCTTCAAAAATTATGAAATTTGAAACCTAGCGATAACTTCACATCCCGGATCCAACAAAAGTGGTTTCGTCGAATCCCGAGGTCGTTTGTAAAATGGCCAATTTCACGGGCTATATAAATTCCATAGCGACCTTTCTGAAAATTCATTTGGCCATAACTTTTGCTTTCCACTATGAAACTTCGATTTTTCAGATTCGTTAGAAAGGTATTCACTAACAGATTTAAATATTTTTGGTTTCACTCAAATCCGCTTTGTTTTGCACCCGGTACAGCCAATCAAAGTTTGAATTCAAAATTTGAAACTACCGCGCCATTTCAGGCCTTGTTTATAATTAGGATTAATTATATTCGTTCTCAAACGTCGATTCAAACTCACTTTTCATTGCTATTATTTAAAATATTTATTTTAGATATTTAAAATCCACTATTTTAGCCAATTTTAAAAAAATTAATTAGTTCAGATTTTCTGGGTCGTTACAATCTCCCCCACTTAAAACTTTTTGTCCCCGAAAAGGAACAAAATCGAAAGTGGTTTGATTAGTCAACTCTACGTTCAATCGGGCTTCCATTCTCCAACTTTTTAGTTTCTGGGAATTTTTAAATTCTTCAAAAATTTGGCTAACACCCGGAATTTTCGAAAAATTTCGCCATAACCTCCTTTGTACGGGGAGGGGTTTGGAAATTTATTGGGCCGTAGTAGGTACCCAATAAATTCTAATAAGCATACACATATTTATAGTGATATATTATGGTGTTTACAAGGGAGTGTGTATAGATAATAACTCCAGAGAATAAATTCTCGTCACCCTGTCAAAGCCTGAGGGAGTGTGTATTTTAATTGCTCCAGAGGATAAATCCTCGTCACCTCGTCCTGTGTGGGAAATAAATAATCCATGTGCCGTATCTAATAACTAGAGAGACGTGATTATTGTCAACTCCAGACCCGTGTGGGGTTTTTATTAATTTGGCAATTTTATTGTTACAATTTAAATAGTCCATATCAGTCATCAGTTCAACCTGTAAAATATAGTCATTGCCATACAAGCCTCTCGCTCGTATGTAAATCTTCCACCTCGTCACACAAGCTCCAAATGCTTATGTGGTATATGATGAAGTATGCCTATCTTCAGAAGTATGCCATGTAATGTAGTTCAAAATTAATTGTTACTATCCTATGGCGACGTTTATTATTACACACAGAATAACCAGCACTCCGCATCCAATGGCATTCACAGGAGTTGATATAATAATATTTCGCATCCAACTCATTAAGGTTTACCTATTTGTCGGGCACGCAAATAAAATCTTTACTCAACAGCTATCCATTTACCTGTTCAAACATATATAATGCACATGTATATATTTCTATTTATTTCCTAATCAGTTCAATGTGTGATTTAAATGAATAAATTCTACCATTATTCTCGTATTGATTAAATTAACTATCGTTTTAATAATTTTAATTAATCAAATCTACAATCACACAACACAAACAACAATCAAATTGTTTTTAACTTTTCAAAAATATACTAATCAATTTCTATACTCTTTTAAAATCATTCAGACTATAGAATTAAAAGTGCACATCCATGGAAAGAAAATAACAACAGAGTAGATAACTAATTGGCAATGCAAAGTATGGTAAATGTACCTTGCACCGGAGTCAATCAGAGATATCCACTCGGCATCTAGGATAGGCTTTCTAAATGCTCTCCTCAATTTCCCAAGTACAATCTCGCGGATCTCCACTCCATTGCACTTTGACCAAGTGAAACACCCCACCTCCGTTAGGGTCACTCTCAAAGGGAATGCCCTAATTTTGGTGGAGGTTTATAAGTATAAGTCACAGATATACAAGACAGATATAAGAACACATATTTTTGAACAGCGGAAAAACAACTTTTATTTCATTAAAAATATGTGTTACAACAACCATACCATAATTGTCTTACAATACTTCCAAAAACATAACATCTTCATAACCGTCTTGATTACATTATTCAAAGAAGCATAAAAAAAAACATAAATAAACTGCAAAAGTCCCATAATTGCTATCCAAAGCCATAGTCCAAAACGAAAAGATCCAAGCAATACATTCTTTCTCTTCAAGATGGATATGAAGGCTGGTCAAGCTGCGGTATTCCCTCCCTGTGGACCTGGGGGGGGGGGGACGGAAGAAAAGAAGACGAAAGAAAAGTAGAGTCAGACATAAAGCCTGAGTAAGTCTAGGACTATTCAGTCTATGAATAAAGAACTGGGTATGATAAGTATAAACTAGAAATGGGAAAGCATTATATAATTAGTTAAGTTGTCTAAGGTCGAATAGACTATCGTACCCCATATTAATCTCTGTACCCATATAAACTAGTTCCCAACAGGCACCCCATAATCAGGGTGAAGTGATCCATTTTATGTTGATCGGCTCCTACTCGCATAGTTACATGTGTCTTACCGCCCCCGATGTTGTAGTTACCTATGCTGGTCCCACCATGGGGTGTATCAAGTCCCATGGTGGCGGCCCGACACAATCCTAGAATGCACAGGTATGCTACTGGTGCCCAGTGCCTTATTTTTCTGCGCCGGAGTGAGTGCACGCCCATACCCCGTTAGAACCTACACTGCTGCACCACCGCCGTCGATTTGACCTCTTACAATCAGCCCAGTAATCGTGCCCCACCCTGCCTAGTTTCAGGGTATCATGATACCTTGTAGGGTTACTGCGAAAAGGGTCCTCCGCTACTAGGTTTTCTATTTCTAGCCAACATGCTAAGTTGGTTAAGTGTGTTATAAACCTAACCCCCAATCAGTCTGTTTAGCATGTTCCATCTTGATTAAGTATTAATATAATTTACTTAATCCTATCAATCCTGACTCAGCCTTAATTGTCTTATTAAAGCCTTGACCTCTCACATTAGACAGGTATTGTTGTGGCTGCCTATTGTCGGTTGGGTCCGGGCAGTCTTACACCACAACTCAGTCTAACCTCGGGTCCTTATTGGGCTCCGTGTTTAACCACCCACATTGGATAGGTATTGTTGTGACTACTGGACAGCCAGGCGGTTCCGGGCAGGTTTACATCACAACTCAATCCAACCTCGGGTTAAACACATCGTATTTTCTACATTTACATATTTTGTCTTTCTTCTTTATTTTCTTATATGTAAATATTTGCGGCCCATTATTCAAAATCAATTTAAGCTAATGGTGTAAAGGTTTAGACCAATCATGGGCCCAACCCATTCTTGAATTTGGGCCCCTCTACTTTTATATTTTCATTTATTAATTAATTTGGCCCAACGCTATTTCCCCCGTTTAATACGTTCGTTTATTATAATATATGTTGGGCTTAGCCTTTTAAACCCAACTTAGCCACGTGAAAAAGGGGAGGCTTAAAACGTGATTATATACACAAAAAGGGGAATGTGAGCGCATGAACTTGCAACATAACGTTAGAACTACAAAATAGAAACTGGTGTACTTGCATTGTGGTAACATATACTTTGGTCATAAAGCATAAGTGACATGAATCAAACCATGTAAACTTGCAGTTAAGTTAAGAATCTAACTAAATTAGATATCATTATTGACACATAGTCTTAACTACAACATAAACCTATATTTTTACTTAGGCATAATGTCAAACATAAGCAAATCATGTTTATAAAATTACTATATGTTTACAAAGGTGCTTACTTTGGTAACTAATACAAAAGTATAGTTCAACTAGAATTATTCCAACTTAATCATGATTTTTAATCTATTCACATAATCATGGCACAAATATACCCAAACATGAAATGATGGTTTTTAATCTATTCATGTAATCATGGCATAAATATTCCTAAACATGAAATCATGGTTTTTACTTTATTCATGCAAACTTGCAATTGGAATGTAAATCTAACTTGGCTATGTGTCACATATATTATCATATAATTCTTGTTAACAATATAGGCCTAACATGTTTTTCAATTAGGCATAATACCAAACATAGCCTAGTCATATTCATAAAATCAACATAAGTTCACAAAGAGGCTTACTTTTGTTTCTAATACAAAAGTATGGTTTTATACATAGATCATGATGCCAATTCCAACATAATTTCATATGAATCATAATACCCCAAATTTGATCCAATTACACACAAAGTGATTTTTTACAAAAATATACATTATGTTGGCATAGTAGCAAAACCACATACTTGCATGAATCTCAATTAAACAACCACAAACATGAATTACATACTTGCGAATATCCAATCGTATACTTGCATGAATCTCAAATAAACTACCGCTAACATGTAGTTTTTATCATGAATTACATACTTGCGAATATCCAATCGTTATATCACAACATTCCAAATCGATTAGAATCATAGCAACGCACAAATATGAATTACTATCACCACAAATCAAGTGTAATTCTCATTTTACACAAATCAAACACAGTTATTTAATTCATACCGGAATAGTACTCTACTTACAATGGTGTGACGAATTCTTCAATTCAGGAATCTGAATTCATGATTTGGAGATGCTATTCCTTTGATATAGGCGTTGATTTGATTTGTTTAAGTTTAACTTGTAGTTGCTTTATGCTTTAGAGTTTGTCTCCTAATTGTCTCTCAAATTGGTGGCTACTCCTAGTCGTTCCTCAGCAGCATGATGGCCTCATTCTTATTTTTGAATGAATAGATTAGGTAGAGTCTAGGGTCATTTTTATAGAGTTTATGAACTGATTAGGACCGTCGATGTTGCTTGGGTTAATCGTAGCCATTCATTCGAAAGAGAGACCAATCAGGAGCTGACACCTAGCCCTAGTGACAAGGCAAGGCTCAGAAAATCGACCAAACACAGACCTGGCCAGCCAGGATGGGCTGGGTTCGACCTGGCTCTGGGGCCAGGTCGACAGCCCAGTCGACACCCAGGTCGACAGCCCTGTCGACCTGGCTAGCCCAGGTCGACTGCCAAGTCGACCTGGGTGCCTTAGGCGGGAATTTTCCCGCCCTGGCCAATTGGGCCCGATTTTGAATTTTAAACTTGTTTTTCTGAGCTGTTTTCGTCTGTTTGAATTTTAACCTGAATTCTGAAACTTCCGAAGGCCATATCTTCTTCATACGGACTCCGTTTTTCGAAAACTCGGACTCTATTTCGCGTATTTTTCCGAGACGAACACAATGGAGTATCCCGTTTCCCTTAATTCTTTGATGTGAAATTAGTTATGCTTTAATTTGTGAATTTCACTGTTATAGAATACACGGGGTGTTACATTCTCCCCCACTTAAAAGGATTTCGTCCCCGAAATCTTCAAGTTAGGAAGAATGTATATCCTAACATCCAAACATCCATCTACTCATCCATGAAACACGAGCATCCATTGTCCTTAAAAGACTTCTAATGCTTCATGATCATATGCGAAGTGTGTGTGTACATGTACTTATCTAATGCAAAATCAGGCGGTCTACTGATTCAGTTGACCTCCTTAATGCGAATTATGTAAGTGCCATGAATCCATTATGTATGCAAATTTTTCCTATTCATGATTCTACATGAGTGCACAATCATTCATATAAATGCAACATCCATATGACAACACATTAAAGTTCAACCATATACGAATGCAAACATATATGCACATGCAATATGAAGTGACTGAGCCGATCTAAAACCTAGATTGTGTGTGTATATGCAACCACGAGCAACCACTAGCAATCACTTGCAACCACTTGCAAACATCAATCATAACATGTCTCAAACACATGTTTACACCCAATTGTTCCTATCTAAAGGTATAGTCGAATGATATAAGTAAGTAAAGACTTTGTGCCCATTAGGCAATGTCAAAACTGGAAATCTATGCCATATATATATTAACTAGGAGAAGAATTCTCTAAGCATCAGCCCTGAAGACCGAAATCAACATCAAACTGACACCCAAAGAATTACTCAACCCAACCACTATATATGATTCTAGGGAACTAAGCATGATGGACTCCTTTTAGGTCACAAGGGAGTCCCTTCCTAAGACCAACCCGTATCCTATAAAACCCAAAAAGTTTAGTCAAACCAACGAACACCCTCCAGCCCCAACATGTGTTACTAACAGATGAGTCATACTCCCTATGGGGTTTGCAACAGAAATTGGATTAAGAATGGGACCGAGAGGATATACACAAAAGATAGCATGCAAGTAAGCTCTACAGGAAGAGAGGGATCAAAGATATACTCTTAAGAAGAGATATGATGCACGAACCTAGTCTTCAATCTTCTATGTCGCATTTCCTTGAGCTCAACTCCGTTATGCTTTGTCCGTCTTTAACTTCACCATTTCGTAGCTTCTTAATTCTTGTTTCCAAAATATGAGTTGGAACCTATTTCGCTGTTGCCTCTCGTTCCACTTTCACTTATTCTCCTTCTAGTATACTTGGCTCAAGCATAACTGCATACTCATGGTTCCATGCAAGCTCTCCAAAATTCACTAGTGAATCTTGGATCTTGTTCACTTCCTAGAAGGTATTCCACATAGATGAATTATCTCTTGAAAATAAACAAATGTCAACTATGTTGCCAAATGAACTACTAAGGTGATTCTTTACGACTCATGCATAAGCGAAACGAACCTTCTGCCTTAGTGGCGAACACTACTGGAGCGCCTCATTCTGAAATGCTCCTTATAATGAACCCCTTCTCTAGAAGCTCTTTAATCTGTTTACTGAGCTCTTCCCTTTCCCGTGGAGCCATGTGTCTAACGGGCAACGCAACGGGCAACGCAACGGGCTTTGCATTATCTACAAGGTATATGCGGAAGTCTATCTCCTGCTTCGGAGGCAAGCCCTTCACCTCTTCGAAGACATCCGGATATTCCCGGACCACTCTTACTAATTGCAAATTTTTCAACGGAGGCATCTAGCGATTCAAGATAACTAAGCATAACCACATACGAGGGATTACAAGAAATTTCCAAAGTGTTACCGAGCTGGGTTAGGAGCCTGACAACCCTTTTCTCACAATCAAGGATGTCCCCATTGCTGGATAGCCAATCCATGCCCAAAATCAAACCATATCCCGAAAAGCCCAAAACAAAGGCACTACATTGAAATTCTATGCTTAGAATAGAAATTTTCAATCCCAAACAGATCATAGACAAATGAGCTGGGCCCCCAATTGGGTTTGAAACAATTAAGGGGTCCTCTACCATACTAGTTTTTAGGTGCAGAGATTCTAACTAAAGCAGACGAGATAAAGGAGTGTGACGCGCCGGAATCAAATAAAGTGCGAACGGGGTGATCATAAAGATAAACTACACTTTCTACAGAAGTATTTATACCTCGTATCTTTGGGCAGTCCCTAGCCATGTGGCCTGTTTCATTGCAAGAAAAGCACCCACCATTCATCTTGGCCTTCTTTTTCCGGCAATTTTTCACTAAGTGCCCCACTTTGCCACAGAATTTACACTTCCTCTTCTCTCGGGACTTGTTGTCTTTCCCGTCCTTCTCAAAGTCTGTCTTCTCAGGGCAGTCTTTGCTGATGTGTCCAGTCTCCCCACAATTAAAACATTCTCCTTGCTTTCTTTTCCTTTTTCTACAATCCTTGGCTATGTGCTCTTCCGTACCACAAAAATTGCATTTCCTTTTTTCTCGTTTCTTATTATTACTGTTACGATCCTTTCTTGTTTGACTATTATTCGTCTCCCTACTCTGGGACTCTTCCGCTTGCTGGTTCACGTGGAGGAGGAGGAGTGAAAGCGTCAGCAGCTGGGAAGTAAGGTCTCCAGACATGCTGAAACAGAAAGGATAGATTCAAAACGAAGGGTAAGAGATAGTACCTATGGCTTTGGGGGGGACTTTGCCTTTTTAAAATAAAATAATATTTTTCTTTTAAAAATGCTTCTTTAAATTTCCTTTTTGAAAATAAATTTTCAAAACTTTTTATCTTATGTGGTAAACCTATGCTCTGATACCAAGTGAAACACCCCACCTCCGTTAGGGTCACTCTCAAAGGGAATGCCCTAATTTTGGTGGAGGTTTATAAGTATAAGTCACAGATATACAAGACAGATATAAGAACACATATTTTTGAACAGCGGAAAAACAACAACTTTTATTTCATAAAAAATACGTGTTACAACAACCATACCATAATTGTCTTACAATATTTCCAAAAACATAACATCTTCATAACTGTCTTGATTACATTATTTAAAGAAGCATAAAGAAAACATAAATAAACTGCAAAAGTCCCATAATTGCTGTCCAAAGCCATAGTCCAAAACGAAAAGATCCAAGCAATACATTCTTTCTCTTCAAGCTGGATATAAAGGCTGGTCAAGCTGCGGTATTCCCTCCCTGTGGACCTGGGGGGTGGGGGGGGAAATGGAAGAAAAGAAGACGAAAGAAAAGTAGAGTCAGACATAAAGCCTGAGTAAGTCTAGGACTATTCAGTCTATGAATAAAGAACTGGGTATGATAAGTATAAACTAGAAATGGGAAAGCCTCATATAATTAGTTAAGTTGTCTAGGGTCGAATAGACTATCGTACCCCATATTAATCTCTGTACCCATATAAACTAGTTCCCAACAGGCACCCCATAATCAGGGTGAAGTGATCCATTTTATGTTGATCGGCTCCTACTCGCATAGTTACATGTGTCTTACGGCCCCCGATGTTGTAGTTACCTATGCTGGTCCCACCATGGGGTGTATCAAGTCCCATGGTGGCCGCCCGACACAATCCTAGAATGCACAGGTATGCTACTGGTGCCCAGTGCCTTATTTTTCTGCGCCGGAGTGAGTGCACGCCCACACCCCGTTAGAACCTACACTGCTGCACCACCGCCGTCGATTTGACCTCTTACAATCAGCCCATTAATCGTGCCCCACCCTGCCTAGTTTCAGGGTATCATGATACCTTGTAGGGTTACTGCGAAAAGGGTCCTCCGCTACTAGGTTTTCTATTTCTAGCCAACATGCTAAGTTGGTTAAGTGTGTTATAAACCTAACCCCCAATCAGTCTGTTTAGCATGTTCCATCTTGATTAAGTATTAATATAATTTACTTAATCCTATCAATCCTGACTCAGCCTTAATTGTCTTATTAAAGCCTTGACCTCTCACATTAGACAGGTATTGTTGTGGATGCCTGTTGCCGGTTGGGTCCGGGCAGTCTTACGCCATAACTCAGTCTAACCTCGGGTCCTTATTGGGCTCCGTGTTTAACCACCCACATTGGATAGGTATTGTTGTGACTACTGGACAGCCGGGCGGTTCCGGGCAGGTTTACATCCCAACTCAATCCAACCTCGGGTTAAACACATCGTATTTTCTACATTTACATATTTTGTCTTTCTTCTTTATTTTCTTATATGTAAATATTTACGGCCCATTATTCAAAATCAATTTAAGCTAATGGTGTAAAGGTTTACACCAATCATGGGCCCAACCCATTCTTGAATTTGGGCCCCTCTACTTTTATATTTTCATTTATTAATTAATTTGGCCCAACGCTATTTCCCCCGTTTAATACGTTCGTTTATTATAATATATGTTGGGCTTAGCCTTTTAAACCCAACTTAGCCACGTGAAAAAGGGGAGGCTTAAAACGTGATTATATACACAAAAAGGGGAATGTGAGCGCATGAACTTGCAACATAACGTTGGAACTACAAAATAGAAACTGGTGTACTTGCATTGTGGTGACATATACTTTGGTCATAAAGCATAAGTGACATGAATCAAACCATGTAAACTTGCAGTTAAGTTAAGAATCTAACTAAATTAGATATCATTATTGACATATAGTCTTAACTACAACATAAACCTATATTTTTACTTAGGCATAATGTCAAACATAAGCAAATCACGTTTATAAAATTACTATATGTTTACAAAGGTGCTTACTTTTGTAACTAATACAAAAGTATAGTTCAACTAGAATTATTCCAACTTAATCATGATTTTTAATCTATTCACATAATCATGGCACAAATATACCCAAACATGAAATGATGGTTTTTAATCTATTCATGTAATCATGGCATAAATATTCCTAAACATGAAATCATGGTTTTTACTTTATTCATGCAAACTTGCAATTGGAATGTAAATCTAACTTGGCTATGTGTCACATATATTATCATATAATTCTTGTTAACAATATAGGCCTAACATGTTTTTCAATTAGGCATAATACCAAACATAGCCTAGTCATATTCATAAAATCAACATAAGTTCACAAAGAGGCTTACTTTTGTTTCTAATACAAAAGTATGGTTTTATACATAGATCATGATGCCAATTCCAACATAATTTCATATGAATCATAATACCCCAAATTTGATCCAATTACACACAAAGTGATTTTGTACAAAAATAGACATTATGTTGGCATAGTAGCAAAACCACATACTTGCATGAATCTCAATTAAACAACCACAAACATGAATTACATACTTGCGAATATCCAATCGTATACTTGCATGAATCTCAAATAAACTACCGCTAACATGTAGTTTTTATCATGAATTACATACTTGCGAATATCCAATCGTTATATCACAACATTCCAAATCGATTAGAATCATAGCAACGCACAAATATGAATTACTATCACCACAAATCAAGTGTAATTCTCATTTTACACAAATCAAACACAGTTATTTAATTCATACCGGAATAGCACTCTACTTACAATCGTGTGACGAATTCTTCAATTCAGGAATCTGAATTCAGGATTTGGAGATGCTATTTCTTTGATGTAGGCGTTGATTTGATTTGTTTAAGTTTAACTTGTAGTTGCTTTATGCTTTAGAGTTTGTCTCCTAATTGTCTCTCAAAATTGTTGGCTACTCCTAGTCGTTCCTCAGCAGCATGATGGCCTCATTCTTATTTTTGAATGAATAGATTAGGTAGAGTCTAGGGTCATTTTTATAGAGTTTATGAACTGATTAGGACCGTCGATGTTGCTTGGGTTAATCGTAGCCATTCATTCGAAAGTGAGACCAATCAGGAGCTGACACCTAGCCCTAGTGACAAGGCAAGGCTCAGAAAATCGACCAAACACAGACCTGGCCAGCCAGGATGGGTTGGGTTCGACCTGGCTCTGGGGCCAGGTCGACAGCCCAGTCGACACCCAGGTCGACAGCCCTGTCGACCTGGCTAGCCCAGGTCGACTGCCAAGTCGACCTGGGTGCCTTAGGCGGGAATTTTCCCGCCCTGGCCAATTGGGCCCGATTTTGAATTTTAAACTTGTTTTTCTGAGCTGTTTTCGTCTGTTTGAATTTTAACCTGAATTCTGAAACTTCCGGAGGCCATATCTTCTTCATACGGACTCCGTTTTTCGAAAACTCGGACTCTATTTCGCGTATTTTTCCGAGACGAACACAATGGAGTATCCCGTTTCCCTTAATTCTTTGATGTGAAATTAGTTATGCTTTAATTTGTGAATTTCACTGTTATAGAATACACGGGGTGTTACACCAAGTGAACTTTCTTGTTCCTCAGCTCTTTGGTTTCTTTGCCAATGATCTTTAGCGGCTCTCTTCTCACAGCTAATTCTGGAGTAATTTCAATATCCTGTTGAGCTGCTTCTTCCATGATCAAGTCTGGATCATGAACGTGCTTTCTAAGTTAAGATATGTGAAATACATCATGCACTCCAGGCAACCAATCAGGCAATTTAACCCTATAAGCGAGAGTACCGATCCGTT
This sequence comes from Allium sativum, assembly GCA_030737875.1. NCBI lineage: Eukaryota > Viridiplantae > Streptophyta > Magnoliopsida > Asparagales > Amaryllidaceae > Allium > Allium sativum. The sequence continues at coordinate 374,610,010 of CM060921.1, forward strand.
CCAGAATCGGAAATGGACCAATGAATTTGGGCGCCAACTTCCCTATTTTACCGAACCGGATAACTCCTCTCATCGGCGATACTTTCAGATATACATAGTCGCCAACAGCAAATGATATATCTCTTCTTCTCCTATCGGCATAGCTCTTTTGTCGGCTTTGAGCGGCGAGTAATCGTTTCTTAATAAAATCGACTTTGTCGGCAGCTTCTCGGATCATATCAGGCCCTAACACAAGTCTATTACCGGGTTCGACCCAACAAGCAGGAGATCGGCACGGTCTACCATACAATGCTTCGAATGGTGACATTGTCAGGCTCTCCTGGTAGCTGTTGTTATAAGAGAATTCAGCCAAATGCAGATGGTCTTCCCATGATCCACCGAAATCTAGAACACAAGCCCGCAATAGATCTTCTAGTATGCGGTTCACCCTCTCAGTTTGACCATCTGTCTGAGGATGATAAGCGGTGCTTAGATTCAGCTTTGTTCCCAGTTCTACTTGAAACGCCTCCCAGAATTTACTAGTAAATATCGGGTCTCTATCACTGACTATACTGAGCGGCACTCCATGTAGTCTAACAATTTCCTTGAAGTATATCTGCGCCAGACTCTGAGCAGTTCTATTTGATCTGACAGGTATGAAATGGGCGGTCTTCGTGAAGCGATCTACGATCACCCAAATACTGTCATTTCCTTCTCTGGTTCTGGGAAAACCATCAATGAAGTCCATGGAAATATGTTTCCACTTCCAGCCTAGAATGTCTAGCGGTTGTAACAATCCAGCCAGTTTCTGTTGGTCACTTTTGACTAGCTGGCAAGTAGGGCATCGACTAACATATATCGAGATGTCTCTTTTTAACGACTTCCACCAGAATGTTCGCTTGATATCATTATACATTTTACTCACACCCGGATGGATACTGAGCTTAGATTTGTGGCATTCATCAACCACATCTCTTCTGAGTTCTGGAATTTTTGGAACACAAATTCGTCCTTGTAACCTCAGAATCCCTTCGCTGTCGAGCTGGAAATCCGAAGCATTGCCTTCACGAATTCGCTGACTCATTCCTTTAATAAATTGGTCATCTTTTAGAGGGCCGATATCTTGTCAATCAAAGAAGTTGCAATGATAAAACTGGCGATCAATACATTCTTTCTACTTAATGCATCCGCCACGACATTGGCTTTCCCTGGAGTGTATATAATCTCAAAATCGTATGCTACAAAGAACTCTAGCCAACGTTGCTGCCTCAGATTCAAGTCCTTCTGGGTGAACAGATACTTTAGCGACCGGTGGTCTGTAAACAGTTCAAATCTCTCACCCAGAAGATAGTGTCTCCAGATTTTCAAAGAGAATACGATAGCCAACAACTCAAGATCATGAGTAACGTAGTTTTTCTCGTGTGGCTTCAGCTGACGGCTAGCATAAGCAATCACTTGACCTCTTTGCATTAACACTGCGCCAAGGCCTTCTCTAGAAGCATCTGTCCAGACTTTCAAATCCTGATTGCCGTCGATAGTGTTTAACACTGGAGCAGTCGTTAGTCTTAACTTTAGCTCTTCAAATGCCTCCTCACTTTCTGGAGTCCATTTGAATTTTGAGTGCTTCTTTGTAAGCTTCGTTAAGTGACCAGATATCTTTGAAAAGTTTTTAACGAACTTTCGGTAATAACCAGCCAATCCGAGAAAACTGCGGACTTCTGTAGGGGTACTGGGTTGTTTCCAATTTTGAATAGCAGTGATTTTACTTGGATCCACAGCAATTCGCTTTTTTGATACGACATGGCCCAGAAATTTCACTTCATCTTGCCAGAATATGCATTTGGACAGTTTGGCTTTCAATACATTCCTTCTTAGAATTTCTAGAACCTGTGCCAAATGCTTTTCATGTTCGGCTTTTGATTTAGAGAAGATTAGAATATCATCGATAAAAACCTGAACAAAATTATTTAGGACTCCTCTGAACACTCTATTCATCAAATCGACGAAGTAAGCTGGAGCATTACATAAGCCGAAAGACATTACTAACGACTCATAGAATAGGTCTGGACCTCTGAATGCTGTCATAGGAACACATTCTTCGGCAATTCGAAGTTGATGGAAGCCTGTAGCTAGGTCCATCCTTGAGAATACTTGTGCTCCGTTCAGACGATCCAATAAATCATCGATTCGCAACAATGGATATTTATTCTTAATTGTCTGCTTGTTCAAATCACGATAATCCACACATAGCTATAGAGTACTGTCAGATTTTGGGACGAACACCACTGCTGCTCCCCAATCAAAGAAACTAGGCCTGATCAGACCCTTCCATACGAGCTGTCGTGTTTGATTGTCAAGTTCTTCTTTCTCCTTCAAAGACATTCTTCGAATAGCTTGAACTACCGGCCTTGCATTTGGAATTAAAGCAATTTTGAAATCAATTTCTCTTTGCGGAGGTAAGAGAACAACTTCTTCAAACACATCCGCATAATTCTGGATGACAGGAATATCTTTTATGAGGTCGGGAATATTCTCTGTAACTTCAGGGATATTTTTATTTGGGCTGGAGAAACATCGAGAGCTGCCCAGAAGTCTTTTCTCTTAGATTTTTGACCTTCACACGCTATGGTTATATAATTCCCTGATTTAATCTTAGCCCTAACAACTCTCTCGGCGCATCTGACCTCTGCTTACTATTTGGTTAGCCACTCCAATCCCAGAATAAGATCGAATTCAGTAAAATTCATGACGATAGAGATAGTAGGGAATTTATAGCAGGAAAAAGAGACAGGTACTGCAAAAACCCAACTGAGATCGATGGAACCCCCGATCGGATTTTGGACAGTCATTGGTTCTTTGAGCTTCTTCAAATTCAAATCCAGATTCTTAACTGCATTCTTGGCAATGAAGCTTCGTGATGCGCCTATGTCAAACAATACTCTAACTGGAATATCTTTGACAGTAAGCATGCCATCCAAAATATCTGGCCTTTCCTGAGCAGAAGAAGATGCAGGCACTTCGGCTATTTCATTTACCTGAGCTTCTTTGGTTGTTTTTAACAGCCGGCACTCTTGTTTTACATGACCAAACCGATGGCATTGATTGCATCTTTTACTTTCCTGGAGCTTCTTGCCGGATTTAAACCCATCATTCTTTCGTTTCTTCGAGGATTTACACTTCCCGATCAGATGCCCCTGTTTATTGCAGTTAGAGCATGTGGTAGTTGTTACTGGTTCCTTCTCAGATTTAGCCCTTTTTCTCTTGGCACAAGGCTTCTTACTGACCTCAGGACTATCAATCACAGACTCAACTTTGTTACTAGAACTGATTTCCTCTTCGTCCCGCAACATACCTTTCTTATGGAGATCTTCATATTGATAAGCCATATAAATCATTTCTGAAAAAGGGAGCTTCACATTCCTCAACACACTATTCTGATATCTCCTTTGCAGGCCATGAATAAATCTCAGATTCTTCCTCTTTGGATCTTGAATCAGATTAGGAGCAAAGTGAGAAAGTTCATTGAATTTCTTATGATATTCTGGAATGGTCATATCTCCTTGTATCAGATAAGAGAATTCATCACATAATCGCTCCGTCACTTCGGGAGGAGTAAATATTTCTAGGAAAATCTCTTTGAATCTGTCCCAGGTGATATCAGATTCTGGATTATCTTTGATGATTGTTTCCCACCAGATTAAAGCTTCTTCTTTGAGCGCCCAAGATGCTACTAACCTTTTCTGGTCATCTCTCAGCTGGAAACGCTCAAATATTCTTTCTGCAGAGCTCGCCCAAGCTTGAGTTTGAATAATAGATTCATTGCCCGAGAATTGTGCTCTACCCAGATTTTGATATCTCTTAAATAGAGCCTCTAGATCTGGTTCTGCATTCCTTCTGTTTTTGACACTCATTTTCTAGTACTTCTACAAATAGCAGATCAAGTGTCAGGTCACAGAAAAGATAATTTAAAATATAGAAACACGTACTTCCTATGTAAATGTGTCTATCAAGGTGTAATTTCATTCTGCTTTACTCATACTAGGATATTACTGATCCTATATGTAATGAATTACCCGTCCTAGAACACTACTGGTTCTATTTCTGACGAGTTCGTTAATATGTTATATTCCTGAACTAAGCTTAACCAAAGCTCCGATACCAAATGAGACGACCCCAAACCCCGTACTGATGGCGACAAGGGTAATCCTAGGAATATAACACATAAACAGATAATAGCAGGACAGAATTAAATAAATACACAAGATAATGCACAATGGAATATACTGGATAAACGTAATCATCAGAGTTACACAGTATACAGGATCATACTTAGTACAAATGCAGTTCAGCTATACATAAATGTCTACAGCGGAAACAAACAAAATATGTACAATAGGAGCTGAACAGCATAAAAAGAGATAAATGATAGAATCCATCTTCAGCTCCAGCTATCCAGAAAAGCCAGCTAAAACCTGAATACAAGGCTGCCCATGTAGAAAAAGGGGCACCCAAGTTTGAAAGTGAAACAAACTACGAGTCAGTCATTGGACTGGTATGAGAAATCTACTCAACACATTTAAAATATGGCTAATCACAGGACCACGCCACTTTCGTAGAACGGGTTTACTCCATCGGATCGCCAGTGCTTTAAAACAAATCATTCTTTGAAACATCGCAATGCTTTTTATAAAAATGAAGCCATTATAAGACTCAGTTCCCATCACACAATGCAACGCAAACCGGAGGATAGACTTTTACCTTATAATGGCCAAAATATGCTTGATACGAATAAAACAAAAGCATTTGATATTATTACTAGTGTTTATATGTTTCAAAAACAATTTCAAATCATAACTATCAATCATAGATGGAATGGGTACCATATATCATGTCGCCATATATATATACAATCAAAACTGCACGGTGTCGTATTTGGAAATTGGATTTCCATCATGAACCAAGGCAAAAGACAGTCCTTACCGAATTCGAGACTGTCTAGCCCGAGTCTCAGGCACAGCCGTAACCGTACCTTGGATCGTCAGGGCCGGTCCACACGGAGTGGATTATAATGCCTGAACAATGCGTCTCTCCGCCCTTTGGGGCGTAAATGAGCCAACAAATGACTCCATCGGTCCTGGATCGACCAATATAACCGAGGCTTCTCGCAACAGTAACAACCACATAAGTCAAACTCGTCAAGGAATGTAAAAGCACTGACGCCACTTCTAGCTAGAAAGAAAACGCACGTCCCCCTGAGGTCCTCTCCCGTTTCTGGTTCATACCGGGGTGTGAGGCTCGCGATTTCATGTTATACACAAAGCTACGCCACACAGGCGGTGCTTTGATCATCACCACAAGACTTTGCTTTTCAACAGAAGCCATGATCACTGCATCTTAGCATGACACACAGGCAATTCACATCGTGCAACTGATAGCTATCAATCACACAGAATAAATTCCAATGTCAGACACACTGTCCATTTGCAAGTCCATTCTGGGTCTGAACGAAACCGGAGGCACTATATACCTCGCAAACCCATCGATCACCACGTACGTCTGGACGATCACCACTCGTTATCCATATTTTGGGATGCCTCCCAATCAGGACCTCGGTTACCATCCAAACGAGGTGAAGATCTCCGGTCTTCGACTACCGTCTTCATCTTCGATTTCTTATCGTCGATTCAGTTATTCAGAATGGGATAAACCCGGTCTTTCTGAGCAACTCGTGTATATAATAAACAAGTGCTATACAAACACTACTACGCATCATTTCAATTCATTAGTCAATAACCGTCAATCAGTTAGAGAACGACATCCCAAATATTAACCCCGATGGCCGAAACGAACATCAGATCAATACCCAAGAAACCATTCAACTTTGCCAACCTTCAGTTAGTTTCTAAATTTCACATCCATATCGTTTATAATATTTTATAACGATTTATCGCTATTTTTATTTATTTTAAAATAGCCAATTTATTCAAAACGACGCTTCGGGCCATAACGCGGCCGTGGCGCTGTTTTTCTTCAGATTTGATGTACACATATCTGAAAATCTAACCGTTGGATCTTCACAAAATTTACATCATTAGAAAGATCTTTTCAAAACGAATCCAACGGTTCCAGTTTCGGGAAAATCCGACGGTCGGATCTCTCGGTATAATCGTTTGAAGTTTCGATTTCAAAATACGAACTGCAGCTTCGTTGTTCGATTTAATATAATTATATTTATATATATATAAATAAATATAGTCGATTCTGGTGTTGTTTTTCTTCAGATTTGAATTGAACATTCCAGACAATCCAACAGTTGGATTTTTACAAAGTTGGTGCCGTTGAAAAGATAATTCTAAAGCGAACCCAAAGGTTGCGGTTTCGGGAAAATCCGATGGTCGGATCTCCCGCACTAATCGTTTGAAATCACGGTTTCAAAATACGAACTGTAGCTTTGTTATTCGACATATTTCAATTATATATATATATATATATATATATATATCGATTCTTCGATTTCAAAACTATATGAATTTCATACATTTGATAAAAATGATATTTTTATCTAACTGTTTTCTATTTCAACACTTCACTATTTTTAACAATTTATGTATATAATAAAAATGTGATTTTTAATGTAAAACAATTTATTTCAAAACTCGACTATTTTATATAGTTAATATAAGTGATAAAAATAGGATTTTTATAATAAAACAATTTATTTCAAAACAAGATTACTTTATATAGTTCAAATCGATGATAAAAATTGGATTTTTATTATAAAACAATTTCTTTCAAAATATGAATACCATTCAACACATGAATTTCAATTCAATGAATGAATTTCAATTCAACACATGAAGGTTTCCTGTAGTTTATATATATATATATAGATAAAAAGGCGATTTTTATATTTAAAACACGAATACATTCAACACATGAATTTCTATCCAACGAATGAATATCGATTCAACACATGAAGGTTTTCTATAGTTTATATATATATAGATAAAAGGTGATTTTTATATTTAAAACACGAATACCATTCAACACATGAATTTCTATCCAACGAATGAATATCGATTCAACACGTGAAGGTTTTCCATAGTTTATATATATAGAGTAAAAATGTGATTTTTATATTTAAAACACGAATACCATTCAACACATGAATTTCTATCCAACGAATGAATATCGATCCAACACATGAAGGTTTTCTATAGTATATATATATAGATAAAAATGTGATTTTTATATTTAAAACACGAATACCATTCAACACATGAATTTCTATTCAACGAATGAGTTTCAATTCAACACATGAAGGTTTTCTATTCAACGAATAAATATAGTTTCAACAAATGAAAATAATTCTAACACATGAATATTATTCAAAATTTCGGCAGCATAACGACAGGGTAGTTAAAACCGGGACCGTCACTAGTACGGCTCCTCGCTCTACCTTAAAGCCTCGCAGCTTTTGACAATGGAGAATCATGCATCTAGTTCGCACGTAGGCGGCATGTATATTTCTTTCATTTCCACAAACTAATCCTATGTGGTTTCAACCAAATATTTCTCAACCACAAAAGGGTATTTTTCAACCACAAACAATTTCAATCAACCGTTCGCTATCAATCAATTTTCACACCAATCACAACCAATAAATATCGTCCATGGTTTGTGGACGAGGGGCGTGTGTGTGTATATATATATATATATATATATATATATATATATATATAGCATTTCACTTCTATTCCAACACATATATAATTTTTACAACACATACACAACTTATATATCGAACGTACAACTTATACAACGCTTATACAAGAGGTGTACAACGCTTATATAACTCATACATCGACTATATAATTTGTACATCAAGTTTTCCATATCGTTTATAAATTAGAAATCTCACATTGGGTTCCACTCCACCAAAAATAGCAGAAGGCTCAGAAAAATATGCGGTCTCTTCTAGAATGTAGAAGACGTCCACACGAGTCCACTATCTCTTGTTTCACTGAATTTCGTCAACACACGAAAAAGATATGATTTTTCAAAGTTTTGCAACAATTTAAAGTGTTAATTTCAGTTTAAATAAAACAAGCCGTACCTCAGTTCAACTCATTCCAAACTAGGTTTGGATTTTACATCCAAACCGTTGCGCGATGGGACAATCAGCTACCGCGACCTGGAAGAGGAAGGAGAGGCGCCCTCGGCGCTGGTGGTTTCACGCCGAACGATGGTCGGAGGAAGGAGATCCGGCGCCGCAAATGGTGCGACTTCGTGGGCTTGAAACTCGAGACTAGGGTGATGAGATGGGGTGCTACTGGTGTTGATTTGAAGAGGGCGTCGAGCTCTTCGAAAAGTTCAACTGTGGCCGGGTCTATCGAGGCGTGGTTTCACCGGAAAGTGGACAGGAAAGTTTGAACGCTGGCCGCCGTTCGTCGCTGAAGGATATCGGGTTTTCTAACCCTTTTTGGGAAAATTAATAATAAAAGAAATTATTTCATTGGCCGATGGTTATATAATTTCAAAAATTAGGATCTTTTACAAACGAACTTCAATTCAAACCCAACGACTGTCGTCCCTAGCGTTTTACCCCCATTCCGAACACAATGGGATATGTTTCGTAGGCCCACTCGACTGTTTCAGTCAGTTATTCTTCAAATTAAAATATAAAACATTCAGTATTTAATTTGAACGTACATTTCAATTTGCCGGGGCCACATACTGATTCGAAAAATTCCAGAAAAATAAATCTAACTATGTTTTGACGATACGGTCGCAACAAAACTAGTTTCGTCAAATTTTGAGACCGTTTATAAAATGGTCCTTTTCTGGTCGATACAATTTAACTGTAGTTGACCAAAACACGTTTTCCTTTGCCATGCTCACATACTAGCTTCAAAAATTACGAAATTTGAAACCTAGCGATAACTTCACATCCCGGATCCAACAAAAGTGGTTTCGTCGAATTCCGAGATCGTTTGCAAAATAGCCAATTTCACGGGCTATATAAATTCCATAACGACCTTTCTGAAAATTCATTTGGCCATAACTTTTTCTTTCCGCTATGAAACATCGATTTTTCAGATTCGTTAGAAAGGTATTCACTAACAAATTTAAATATTTTTGGTTTCACTCAAATCCGCTTTGTTTTGCACCCGGTATGGCCAGTCAAATTTTGAATTCAAATTTTGAAACTACCGCGCCATTTCAGGCCTTGTTTATAATTAGAATCAATTATGTTCGTTTTCAAACATTGATTCAAACTCACTTTTCATTGCTATTATTTAAAATATTTATTTTAAATATTTAAAATCCACTATTTTAGCCAATTTAAATTTTTTAAATTTGTTCAGATTTTCCGGGTCGTTACAATTATGGTGTAATGTTTTGGAAGTTATTTTGAGACAATTTGATGAAATGCTTTCGTATTGAACCACGTATCAATAAATGTTTGATTTTTGCTGCTTTTATTTATCTGTCTTGTAAATTTTTCTGTGTCTTGTATCTATAACCCTCCACCAAAGTTAAGGCATTCCCTTTGTGAGTGACCTTAACGGAGGTGGGGTGTTTCAAAGTGGATTAAAATGCTTGAATAATGCGTTTCCCCACCCTATGGGGGGGGGGGTCAATCTAGTCTATATAAAGACCATACCATCCGTCGGCTCCGCAGAGACCGACATAACCGAGGCGCCTCGCTATCCATCATCCATATAAGTAAAATGTCTAGGCGTGCAAAACGCAGACACCACTCCTAGCTAGAAGGAAACACATGTCCTCCCTGAGGTCCTCTCTCGTTTCTGGTTCACACCAGGGTGTAAGGCTCGTGAATTAACGCTACTCAAAGCAATGCTATATTAAAGCCGTGCTTTGATCATCAACCACAAGACTCTGCTTTTCAGTAGATGTCTTGATCATCTGCATCTCAGCATGCCACACAGACAGTTCACGCCATGCAACTAATGTCTATCAATCACACAAAATGTAATCCAATGTCAGACACATATCCATTTACAAGTTTGTTCTGGGTCTGAACGAAACCGGAGGCACCTTATTCCTTGTCCCGTATGTCCAATACAGGAGAGAGGTCCTCGCATATCCAGTCGATCTCCAAGTACGTCTATACGATCACCACTTATTACCTTGTCTTGGGTGTACAGCCCAATTAAGATATTAGTAATCATCCAAACGATGTGAAGACCTCTAGTCTTCAACCACCGTCTTGATCGTCGATTCTTCGCCGATTCAGCTATTCAGAATGGGATAAACTCGGGCTTTCTGAATAACTCGCGTATATACAAGTGCTATAAAAACACAACATACGCCTCATTCCAACTCTGAATATTCTTTTATTTAAATATTCATGTCCTTGGGGAAAGGTCCCATTAATTTTATCAAAGATAAATTCTTTAAATTTATTCTTTAAACTTCCTTTGGATATCATTTCAAACCAAATTATGGTTTATCCAAACTTGTCAGGATTAGCGAACCTTACCGAAGTAATCATTCGTTTAATTTCCCAATCTCAACCTATTCATCCCATGAAGTAAAACTGGTAATATGTCATATCTAATACCATGGTGTTATCGGTAAATTTAACTACCATTTCACGTTCAAATCTAATTAAAGATTTAACTATCGCTTGGAGCAAAACTGGTGGTACTCCATTCTCGATCATTTCTTGAATTTGATAAATTTAGTTACCAGATTCACATTTCAATCTAATTAAAGATTCATTAAAAATTCTAATTCAGTTGTAATCTCCAAAAATCATTACTTAATGATTTTTCAAAGTTAAGAAATTAACCTTATCTTTAACTGGGTTAAAGAACTAATGTCATTTAAAACACAGATCATGATAAACCAAAAATCACATTCCATTAATAATGGAATCTTCCTGGAACACAGGTCAATATATACAATCGATATGAACTTCCATATCCAACCGATAATATAAATGGAATAACGACAAAGCCTTTTAAATTCCATATATAGTAACAGCCTTCCTCCATAGGAGTTCACTTCGATTATTACCAAATCGAATTCCATTCAATTCCAATTTAATATGTTAAATTGGAAAACTTTACTTTGTAAAATCTCCTTTAGATCTTAACAAAAGATTTATTAATTCGAAATCACAATTCACTGTAAATCGGGTTAAAGAATGAACGTCGTTAAAAACAAAGTTCACAATAAACCCAATTCACATTCCATTTTAAATCCAATTAAATGTTAATTAATTGGTAATTCTTCTCTACATTTTAATTAAAAGATTTATTCTTTTCACATGGGGTTTAAAAACAGTGTTACTGAAGACCACATCCCATAAATCTCTAATCGTAAATTAGTAAGAGAACAATTCCTTAAGTATTAATCCCGAAGGCCGAAACCAACATCAGATCAATACCCAGGAAACCTGTAACGGCCCGCCCCGCACCAGCCTGCATTTCCTCCGAAAGTGCGCTGTACCCATGCCTAGCTAGCACGGAACGGTCGTCAGAAGAAAAGAAAGAATAGAATGAACTAACAAGGAACCTGTAGAATGTCTCACAGCGCATGGAGTAAAATATAATAATAATAACATACTTGACATAAAACAGGCGAGACAGTGTATAAGCTGATAACTAAAATCAACATCAACATCAGAGCAGCGGAAATCCAAATACAGCTTATTAAAACTTTCCAAATTTACTGTCTCTAAACAAAAGAAAGCTAAAGTAGAAGATGCACCACCAATGCCCAAGCAGTGATCTTCAACAACACAGGGAGAATACTACATATATATTACGTGGAAGCCTCCTGCTTGTCTCCGGATCATCTACTCGTGCATCTCTAGCTAACCTGTCTCTAGTCTGCTCGTGTGAGCACCCAGAGTAATAAGAGGAGACATAAAACTCTGGGTCAGACATAAAGCCTGGTATGAGTGATAAGCATCTAAACAGAACAATAACAGGTATACTAAACCATACCTGAACCTGGACCTGCAACCAAAGAGTTAGCACTACATACTGTACAACACTCTAAGGTGCCATTTCAAGTGGTGTAAAGATAACGGGGGTGGGGTGTGCATGTCATTATGATAGCAAACAAATCATCCATAGCAACCATCCTCACATCTCTCACTCAGTGCGTAAAGCATACGATATCTACCACTTTGGAACACTAGACAAATTGAGGTGACGACGAATCCCGACTTGTAGAAACCCTGCTGTGGCCAAGCTAAACACATGGAGTCATGACCAAACATTTCAATGACCCACTTCATTGGTCGTAGCCCTTGGTTCTACCGATGCCATAATGGCCCAGAATCCGCCTTTGTACCTCCTACCATAGTGGTCCAAAGCTATAGACATCGATAACCCCTTGGAACACATCCCGCAGCAAAGCCCAACTATGAAGCGAACTCGTTGATTCCTATCTAAATCTTGAGCTCTAACTTCTCATTTGGACCTCCTTTGCATCTCGGGTTTGGTCGAATTGGAGTGGGTCTTCAAAAGAGTTGTCGCGCAGTAGCAGCCCTAGAATTCGGTTCGGTTCGGTAGTCATTACCCTCGTCGGTTCGGTTCGGTAGTCATTACCCTCCTTCCTTGTCATCTTTCCATTCGATTCGGGTGCCCCTGGTTCGGTTCGGTACACCGAACTGATCCCATCCTTTGTCCTAGCCTCTACTTTCTCCGTTCCGACCCTATGCTCCTCATCTTCATCCCATCCGGTGCTCCAGTCCGATCCGATCTGGCCCCCATTGTTCTTCCGATCTGATCCCCTTGTCCACTCCAACTCTAAGTAAATGGCCTTCCTTCTCGCCAAGCCTCCTCCAGTGACAAGTTCCAATCCAGTTCGGATTCCCTCGGTCAGTTCACAAATCCGATCCTACTCCGATCCGATCCGGTTCGGAACCTACACATTTCTGCAACTTTCCAGCGAGCTTTCTACGCCATTCGACGGCGTTTTCGACCAATCTAACTATTCTAATCAATCATAAAACATAACATAGAGTCATAGCAACATGTAAGAACAACCACAAACACCAAACAACAATTCAAATGAATCAAAATGGATCAAAAGTGGCCAAAACCCCACATTTTCCCATAACCCCCTTTAATTATGTTTAAGGATATAATTAACAAAACTTAACCAAATCACCCAAATTTTCTAACAGAGGCATAAAACATAATATTCAAATTTATCAATATTTTTCCAGATTTTATTTGTGTATAAATTCACTAATTATCACTAATTACCCTAAATTACCCGTAATTAGTGAGAAATCATGCAAATCACTCACCTTGGCCACAAAATAAAACACCAAATCTGAAATACTCTCTGTTTGGGTCGAATTCCTATGTATAGCAGCAGCTCCAACCTTGCTCTGTTGCTATTTGGCTTTGTTTTGATGTAGTTTAGGCTTAATCTTCACTAAAAGTGTGTTCTGGAGTGGTTTTAGAGGATGGAAGCCATTACTAGGGTCTCAAGAAGGTTTGTGGCGGCTCAAAACTGAAATGAAAGTGATTTCCTAACCCTAATCAGTCCTCCTATACCTCTAAACCCGAAATTCCCCTCTGGGCTTAGCTGCTAATCACCCGATTAAGCCCAATTAAGCTGTTTTTCAGCATCTGAAACTTGTTTCAGCCATATCTTCCAAACGGTGAGTCCGTTTGGCTAATGTGACCACTCTACGGAATTGTAAACAATCATCCGGAGCCAATGGAGGTGGTTTCAGGTCAAAATTCCTTTCCAGTCAAAAGTTATGGCCAAAACAGTGCCAACTAGGGGTAAAATGGTCATTTAAAAATCGGGAAAAATCATGAACGTGGGAAATGACCCCAATAGTCGTCTCCCAAAGTTACATGACCAAACGACTTCGTATGTGAAAGAAACAAATACTCTACGGTCCTATGGTGCGTAGAATACGGGTCGTTACAAAACCATTCAACTTAGCTAATCTCCAGTTAGTTTCTAATTTTCTTAAATCCATTGGGTTTACGAACTGTATTATTAAAGATACCATTCACAACATACCCGAAATAACATTCCATTGTTATTTGGCTTAAAGAACAAGTGTTATTTAAAACACCGTTCACGACAAACCCAAAATCCAATATGATATTAAATACAAGGCTCTGAATAGAAGATATATTGGCTTATATTCAATATCAAATTCTGAAATCAACAAATATCGTATTGGGAATAAAGATATATATATATATATATGTATGTATATATATATATATATCTTCCAAATTCCTCCACAATATCCATATAGCCACGGAATCCAATATCGAAATATTCTGAAGATAATTTCGATTCAAATCCATTCCAAATTATATATTGGAAATTCTGGTTATTTTTAAAACGATTTAAAATCCAATTTATTTTATTTAAAAATATTGGATTTATAATTCTAGTTCATAACTAGTTTATTTCGATAAAAATATATACTTATCTTTTCAAATATGGAATTTTTCATCCTAATTCATTCCAAATCATTTATTATGATTTTACACAATTTATTGATATTTTTTATAATTTTATCAAGGTCCGTACAGTCGATTTCCATAAACGGCCATCGAACTGCACTTACAACGACCCTTTCCAAATTTGATTTGGACATAATTCCAAATCTAACCATTAGATTTCTGTTTTCTTGTATTCGTTAGAAAGCTCTTTTCGATATGAACCTAGCGATTCTAGTTTGAGGAGAGTTCGACGATCGGATCTCCCGTAATGTCCATTCGAAGCCAACGTTCGAAATTCGTGAACTGCTGCGGCGCGTTCTATTCAGGCCATTATATATATATATATATCATCGATTTCCATTTAAAACCTATTTTATAAATTGTTTTAAATTCGTTTTCAAAATGATTTCAACTTCATATTCACTTTCAAATCAAAATTGAATATTCCATATCATTAATATATAAATGATAATATTTTCAAAACATTAGATTTTGAAATCAATTCCTTTTTTATATTCATTATATAAATGAATAAAATCGATATAAATACCGTTAACGTCAAAATGGCGTTAATTCAATCAACACGGCTTTATATATTTGAATATTTTCGTGTCCATCCCAAATCGGACATCAAAATCAGATTTTGATCTTTTACTAAATATTATTTTAAAATATTCGTTATTTTAAAATATTTGTTCTTTCTAAACTGGAATCAGACATAGTCAGTTACCATATAATGTTATCTATATGGATTTCATACAACACATGTATACAACAGCCATGATAAACAATCACCCATCATCCAAAGTGCATTCTACACTGTATAAGCGTTAAATATAAATATTTAACGCCTACTATAGTCTGTCAACCTATCGATTGACATACAACTAAACAGTTAGGATCAGTGTACATTAAATATCATCCTAACACCCATGCGGGGTTTCAATCCACAAACACAGAATTTATTTATGCAGTTGAGCGACGTGTAAAATTTATCGTCCCAATCCATATCAGTCAAATGGGTGTACATAAACAAATCATCCGATTTGTAATTGAATATTTATTTTATTCATATACACGTTAAAAATTATATTTTTAACTATAAAATATTTTATTTCAACACATGAATAATTTATACAGTCCATTTCACACCACAATCAATTTTCACAACAGAAACAAACAAACAAGTCGTCCATGGTCCTTGGACAACGGGTGTCGGGCTGCTAAGCACTGTCTACATCCTAGTATATATTTAACTAGAAAATAAAATAAAGTGAGAAGTTCTCACCTTGGGTTTCCACTCCGTCATTATTTAATGTATGATTTTGATTTGGATTTGTTTCCAGTCTGTCCCATCTGTGTCTGTTCCACGTGATTTATATTAAAAATCATATTTTAACAACGCTACATGTATATAAAAGATTATATTTTTATTTCGAAACCATCCATATAAAAATCATATTTTTGCTTTAAAATCATCCATATAAAAATCGTATTTTTACTTCAAAATCATCCATATAAAAATCGTATTTTTAATATTCAATTTTACATGTAAAAATCATATTTTTGTTGTTATTCTATTTACATAAAATCACATTTTTATAATACTAATCTATTTGTATATATTTATATAAATTACATTTTAAAACAATGTTGTTTATATTTTTAAAACCATATTTTATTTCAAAGCTGTATGTATAATAAAAATCTTAGCTTTATGTTTTTAAAACAATGCAAATTTATATTTAAAAAAAAAATCAGATCCTTAAACAATACTACTTTAAATAAATTTCAGAGTTTTAAAACAAATTTATATACATTATTTTGAGATTTTTAATTCTGTGTTATTTATAAATACGTTCTGATTTTTAACAATGTTGTTATGTAAATTAAAATCTAAGAAAAGAAGGGGAAAAATTTCAATGCTAAATAAAAACAAAAAAAAACCCAAAAAGGAAGCTCACTATCTTGACGTCGAACTTGAGCTCCAACTGGAAAGGACGCTGCTGCTTCCATTACAGTGGAATGGACGGCCATTGCCAGGCCCCACGAAGTGCGCCTCCACCTGTGCCACCTCCAGCCAAAGCAGCTCCGCCTTCGATGATCCCTGCTCGCCTGAAAATGGCTCGAAAGTCTGGGTGTTTGAGCTTCGATTGCGATCGATTCAGGCAATGATAAATTTCCAAACTCATATGAGCTTGAAGATCTTGGAGAGCACGTTGATTTGCGTTTTTGGAGTATTGATTTTCAGTTGAGGAATCAGAATGATTTGAGGAGGAAGGGTTGAAGAATATCCGTCGTTCATTTTGAAGGGGGCGCGGGTATAGGGGATGTTGACCACGAGAATGGGTTTAACCATTTAAAACTAGGGCTTGACCCATATATATATATATTTCTTTTATTAATTAATTCAATTTAATTCTATTTATCGCAATGAACCCCAAACAACACCCCAAGACTGTAGCTCCCAGCTAATTACCCTCATTTCGAACGCAATGGGATATGTCCCGTAACCCAATTCGGCTGTTACGATCAGTTTCCACTAAAGTTAAAATATAAATCAGTATATATTAAATTTGGACGTACATTTTAATTTATCGGGGCCACATACGGACTTTGGAAATTCCAGAAAAATTATTTCTAGCTTCGTATTGACCGGTCCTAACAAAACTAATTTCATCAAATTTGGAGACCGTTTGAAAAATGGCCATTTTCTGGTCGATCCAAATTGATTGAATTTGACAAAACATGTTTTTTTTGCCGCGCTCACATATTAATTCCAAAAATTATGAAAATTGGAATCTAGCAATAATTTGACATTCCGGATCCAACAATAGTGGTTTCGTCGATAACAGAGGTCGTTTGCAAAATGGCTATTTTTAAGGGCCATATTTATTCCATAGTGACTATTCTAAATATTTAATTGGCCATAACTTTTGATTCCCGGTATGAAATTTCAATTTTTCAGATTCGTTAGAAAGATATAATTAAACAGATTTAAATATATCTAGTCTCGCCAAAATCCAATTTATTTCAAATCATTTACCTTCAGTTAAAGTTTGAAATCGAATTTTAAAACTACCATGCCATTTCCAATTGCTTTTATAATTAAAATAAATATTTATATTCTAATTTCGATTTAAATAAATTTATATGTTCTAACTCTATTCAAAATAAATTTCTAGTTGTTATTATTTAAATTAAATCATTTTAAATATTCAAAGTTTGTTAAAATTGCCAAAATAAAAATTTTAAATTGGTTCTGATTTTCCGAGTTGTTACAATCTCCCCCACTTAAAATCTTTTCGTCCTAAAAAAGGAACGGAGTTGAAAGTTGTTTTACTAATCAACTCAACTTTCATTCTGGCTTTCATTCTTCAACTTTACAGTTTCTAAGAATTTCTAATTTTTCAAAGAAAATTTGGCTAACACCCTAAATTTTTGAATTTTTTTCCATAGCCTCCTTTATACGGGGAGCATCGGGAAAATCCCCAAACTGCCACACAGACCCTCTCATCTAAAATGAAAACGAAAAATCCAAGCAGCTAGCCAATCGGCTCATAAAATCGTCCAAACCCAATAAATGAGTAAATATGTACCTATTTGTCGGGCATACAATTTTATTCCTCCTCTCTAGCCTCCTTGCTATGACCTCTTCAATATATATACATGTATATGCATGCAATCTCAAACAATTTTCAATTCAGTTCAATATTTGATACAATTTGGTTATATGTACCGTTCTTTCACATAATGGTTTTTTAAGAAAACAAATAATCATACAACACAACCATCAATCAATTAGTGAGTTAACGTTTCAAATCCATAATTTTGACATATATACAGAAAATCATGTTTTTGATGCCAATACACAACAATATATCCTATCTAATTTTGGTTCTCACACAATCTAATGGAAATAAATAGATATCTCACTTTCGAAACTCGTACACGAATGCTGATGATGATGCATCATTATCAGGATTATCCCCAGGCGACTAGAGTGTGATTCTATATCTATCTAGTATATTCGAGGCTACAAACACACGTGGATCAGACGTATATTAAAATCTCTATATACTTGATTGTCCAAATCAATTTAAAATAAAATACTCAAATACGTATTATATGGTTTAAATTTTCAAAACAAAATTTTGTATTCAATTTTATTTAGAAAAAACAACACTCTTCCGACTCCTTCTAGGATACTGCTAATCCTATCTCTAACTAGTCATTCTCATTGGATATTTCTAATCCAATCTCTGATTAATTCTTCCGTTTGGTTCTAACATGTCTTGTTCTCCGAGCTCTGTAAACCAATGCTCTGATACCAAATGAAATGACCTGAACTTCCCCGTGAAGAAAAGCCCGGATTGAGTTGAGAACACGACAAATCAGAACACGAACAGAAGAACGCTTCATTGCTTATTACAACAATTTACATCTGAGTACAAGAATATACAGAGTATGAAAAAATAATACACATTTGATAAATATCAGAGATTTACAAATTAAAATGCAGCGGAAAAATAATACGTAACACAACTGAAACGAATACACGGATACAGAGCTTTCTGAATATCATTCCAACTATAAACTAGGATCCTGGGAATATAAATCTGCAAAACCAAAACAACTAGTTGCCCGTGTGGAAAATAGGGGCATCCAGAGTTTAGGTTAAAACAATAAATCTAGGTCAGTCATGTGACTGGTGTGAGAAATAAAACAGTTATTAAAGCTTTACTTTAAAATAAAGTAAATCAAGGGACCACGCTGTATAACACGGAATGGGTTTCCTCCTAAGAATACCAGTGCATATAACAAAACAGCGCAATGCTTTTTGGAAAAATGAAGCTATTATAAGACTCAGGTCTCATCACACAATGCAACACAAGCCGGACGATAGGGTTTTCCCTTATAATAGCCAAACATGCTTGGTACATTAAAACAAATCATTTGATACTTATTATAAGTGCATAGTGTTTAAAACAACTTCAAATATAAATGTATCAATCCTAGACGGTATGGGTACCATATATCATGTCGCCAATACTAGGCTCTACAATCAAAACCGCAAATGTCACGTATTGGAAGTTGGATTTCCATCTGTGGTCCAAGGCAAGGGATCGTTCTTACCGCTTCGAGATGCTCTAGCCCGTGTCTCAGGCAAGCGCGTAGACAAGCCATGGATTGTCAGGGCTGGTCCATGTGAAGTGGATTAAAATGCCTGAACAATGTGTTTCCCCGCCCTATGGGGCATCAATCTGGTATGTATAAAGTCCATACCATCCATCGGCTCCATAGAGACCGACATAACCGAGGCACCTCACTATCCATCATCCAAATAAGTAATACGTCTGGGCTTTCAAAACCCAGACACCACTCCTAGCTAGAAGGAAACGCATGTCCTCCCTGAGGTCCTCTCCCATTTCTTATTCACACCAGAGTGTGAGGCTCATGAACTAACGTTACACAAAGCAATGCTATATTAAAGTCGTGCTTTGATCATCAACCACAAGACTCTGCTTTTCAACAGAAGTCTTGATCATCTGCATCTTAGCATGCCACACGGGCAATTCACGCCATGCAACTGATGTCTATCGATCACACAGAATGAAATCCAAGGTCAGACACACATCCATTTACAAGTTCGTTCTGGGTCTGAACGAAACCAGAGGCACCTTATTCCTCGTCCCGTATGTCCAATACAGGAGAGAGGTCCTCGCATATACGGTCGATCTCCAAGCACGTCTGGACAATCACCACTTATTACCTTGTCTTGGGTGTACATCCCAATCAAGACATCAGTAATCATCCAAACGATGTGAAGACCTCCGGTCTTCAACCACCGTCTTCATCGTCGACTCTTCGCTGATTCAGCTATTCGGAATGGGATAAACCCGGGCTTTCTGAATAACTCACGCATATAATAAACAATTGCTATAAAAACACAACATACGCCTCATTCCAATTCTGAATATTCTTTTATTTAAATATTCATATCCTTTGGGAAAGGTTCCCATTAATTTTATCAAAGATAAATTCTTTAAATTTATCCTTTAATCTTCCTTTGGATATCAATTCAAACCAAATTATGGTCTATCCAAGCTAGTCGGGATTAGCGAACAATACCAAAGTAATCATTTGTTTAATTTCCCAATGCCGACCTATTCATCCCATGAAGTAAAACTGGCAATACTTCATATCTAACACCACGGTGTTATCGGTAAATTTAATTACCATTTCACGTTCAAATCTAATTAAAGATTTAACTATCGCTCGGAGCAAAACTAGTGATACTCCATTCTCGATCATTTCTTGAATTTGATAAATTTAGTTACCAGATTCACATTTCAATCTAATTAAAGATTCTTTAAAAACTCTAATTCAGTTTTAATCTCCAAAAATCATTACTTTATGATTTTTCAAAGTTAAGAAAATAACCTTATCTTTAATTGGGTTAAAGAACTAATGTCATTTAAAACACAGCTCACGATAAACCCAAAATCACATTCCATTAATAATGGAATCTTCCCGGAATGCAGGTCAATATATATAATCGATATGAACTTCCATATCCAACCTATAATATAAATGGAATAATGGCAAAGCCTTTTTAATTCCATATATAGTAACAGCCTTCCTCCACGGGAGTTCACTTCAATTATTACCAAATCGAATTCTATTCATTTCCAATTTAATATGTTAAATTGGAAAACTTTACTTTGGAAAATCTCCTTTAAATCTTAACAAAAAATTTATAAATTCCAAACCAAATTTCACAGTAAATCGGGTTAAAGAACGAATGCCGTTAAAAACACGGTTCATAATAAACCCAATTCACATTTCATTTCAAATCCAATTAAATATTAATTAATTGGTAATTCTTCTCTACATCTTAATTAAAATATTTATTCTTTTCACACGGGGTTTAAAAACAGTGTTACTGAAGACCCTATCCCATCAGTCTCTAACCGTAAATTAGTAAGAGAACAATTCCCTAAGTATTAATCCCGAAGGCAGAAACCAACATTAGATCAATACCCAGGAAACCATTCAACTTAGCTAATCTCCATTTTGTTTCTAATTTTCTTAACTCCATTGGGTTTAAGAACAATATTATTAAAGATACCATTCGCGACAAACCCAAAATCTCATTCCATTGTTAGTAGGGTTAAAGAACAAGTGTTATTTAAAACACCATTCACGACAAACCCAAAATCCAATTTGATATTAAATATAAGGC
The DNA here is from genome assembly GCA_030737875.1 of Allium sativum. Lineage (NCBI taxonomy): Eukaryota > Viridiplantae > Streptophyta > Magnoliopsida > Asparagales > Amaryllidaceae > Allium > Allium sativum. The sequence continues at coordinate 374,631,703 of CM060921.1, forward strand.
TCTGAATAGAAAATATATCGGCTTACATTCAATATCAAATTCTGAAATCAACAAATATCATATTGGGAATAACGATATATATATCTACTAAATTCCTCCACAATATCCGTATAACCAAAGAAACCAATATTGAAATATTCCGAAGATAATTTCAATTCAAATCCATTCCAATTTATATATTGGAAATTGTGGTTATTTTTTAAACCATTTTAAATCCAATTTATTTTCTTTAAAAATATTGGATTTATAATTCTAGTTCATAACTAGTTCATCGCGATAAAAATATATTTTTATCTTTTCAAATATGGAATTTTTCATACCAATTCTTCCCTAATCATTTATTATGATTTTACACAATTTATTTATATTTTTAATAATTTTATCAAGGCCCGTACAGTCGATTTCCATAAACGGCCATCGAACAGCACTTACAACGACCTTTTCCAAATTTGATTTGGACATAATTCCAAATCCAACCGTTAGATTTCTAATTTCTTGTGACGGCAAGGAACTTCGCTCGGTCCGAACCAGTCGCTAAACCGACCCAGACCGTTCGAAACGCCCTATCGTTTGAGAACACGACAAAACAGAACGCATACAGAAGAACATTTCATTGTATATTACAACAATGCATCAGATTACAAGAATATACAGAGTATAAATGAATATTACACAGAAATATCAGAGATTTAAATTACATTTAAATACATAGCAGCGGAAAATAATACAATACACAACTAGAAGGAGATATACGGATACAAAGCTTTCCGGATATCGTTCCAGCTGTAAACCAGGATCCTGTGAATATAAATCTGCAAAACCAAAACTACTAGCTGCCCGTGTCGAAAATAAGGGCACCCAGAGTTTAGGTTAAAACAATAAACTCCAGGTCAGTCATGTGACTGGTGTGAGAACTAAAACAGTTATTAATCTTTATTTCAAATCATTAGGTAAATCAAGGGACCACGCCGTATAACACGGAACGGGTTTCCTCCCAAGAATACCAGTGCATAAAACCAACAGCGCAATGCTAAATAAAGAAAAATGAAGCTGTTGTAAGACCCAGGTCCCATCACACAATGCAACGCAGTCGAGGATAGGGTTTTCCCTTATAACAGCCAAAGAATGCTTGATACGTTTAAAACAACTCATTTGATACTATTATAAGTGCATAGTATATAAAACACTTCAAATCATAAGTATCAATCATAGGCGGCATGAGCGCCCCATCCCACTATGTCGCCATATATAGGATATACAATCAAAACCGCAAAGTCTCGTATTTGGAAATTGGGTTTCCATCTATGAACCGAGGCAAAAGATAGTCCTCAACCGATTCGAGACAATCTAGCCCATGTCTCAGGCAAGCGCGCAGGCAAGCCTTGGATCGTCAGGGCCGGTCCACACGGAGTGGATTATTATGCCTGAACAATACGTCTCCCCACCCTATGGGGTGTAAGTCTGGTCCGTCAGCCGACCAGAATGCATTCGGCCGAAACCGATATAACCGAGGCGCCTCGCAACAGCAACAACCACATAAGTCAAACTCGTCAGGGCGTGTAAAACCACTGACGCCACTTCTAGCTAGAAAGAAACGCAAGTCCTCCCTGAGGTCCGTCTCCCGTTTTTGGTTCATACCTGGTGTGAAACACGCGAGGTAAACGTTACACAAAGCTACGCCACAAAGGCCGTGCTTTGATCATCACCACAAGACTTTGCTTTTCAACAGAAGCCTTGATCATTTGCATCTTAGCATGCCACACAGGCAAACCATCCTATGCAACCGATATCAGTCACACAGAATGAAATCCGATGTCAGACACACAGTCCATTTACAAGTCCGTTCTGGGCCTGAACGAAACCGGAGGCACCTAGTACCCCGCATATCCATCGATCTCCAAGTACGTCTGGACGATCACTAACTGTTTCCATCTTCTTGGGTGTACAGCCCAATCAAGATCATCAGTTATCCCCCAAACGACGTGAAGACCTCCGGTCTTCGACCATCGTCTTCATCTTCGACTTATCGTCGTATCAGTTATTCAGAATGGGATAAACCCGGCCTTTCCGAATAACTCGCGTATATTTTAAATAAGTGTTACACAAACACAACATACGCCTCATTCCAATTCATTAGTCACTAACCGTAAATTAATCAAGAGAATAATTCCCCAAATATTAACCCCGAAGGCCGAAACCAACATCAGATCAATATCCAGAAAACCATTCTGCTTGGCTAACCGACAGTTAGTTTCTAAATTTCACGTTCAAATCTAATTAAAGATTTAACTATCGCCTGGAGCAAAACTGGTGATACTCCATTCTCGATCTTTTCAATCTAATTAAAGATTCATTAAAACTCCACTTAGTTTTAATCGTTAACTGGGTTAAAGAATCCGTGTCATTTAAAAACACGGTTCACGATAAACCCAAAGTCACATTCATTAATTATCGGGTTAAAGAATAAGTGTTATTTAAAACACTGTTCACGATAAACCCAAAAATCAATATCAATTCAATTCCAATTAAATATCATTTAATTGGTACACTTCATTAAATCTAAATAAAAAGATTTAATCTTTTCTCAACTGAGTTCAAGAACAGTGTTAGTGAAGACACCATTCACGACAAACCCAAATCACATTTGATATTCAATACAAGGCTCTGAATAGAAAATATCCCGGCTTATATTCAATATCAAATCCTACGATTAACAAATGTCGTATTGGAAATAACGATATAAATATATATCTTTCAAATTTCCATAACAACACCTGTATAATCACGAATTCCAACATCGAAATATTCCGAAGACAATTTCGATTCAAATCCACTCCAATGCAATCATTGGAAATTTTGGTTATTTTTAAAACCCTTTTCAAATTCAATTTATTTATTTAAAAATAAATAGAATTATAATTCTAGTTCAAAACTAGTTCATTTCGATAAAAATCTATTTTTATCTTTTCAAATATGGAGTTTTTCATCCCAATTCTTTCTAAATCATTTCTTATGATTTTACATAAATTATTACTATTTTTAATAATTTTATCAAGGCCCGTACAGTCGATTTCCATCAACGGCCATCGAACTGCACTTACAGCGACCTTTTTCGAATTTGATTTGGACGTATCTCCAAATCCAACCGTTAGATTTCAAATTTCTAACATTCATTAGAAAGCTCTTTTCGATACGAACCCAACGGTTCCGGTTTTAGGAGAATCCGACGGTCGGATCTCCCGCAATGTCCGTTTGAAATAAATGGTCGAAATTCACGAACTGCCGCGGCGCGACGCGTTCTATTCAGGCCATTATATTATATATATAATATATATAATATATACTTCGTCGATTTCTATTCAAAACGAATTATATAAATAGTTTTAAAATCGTTTCAAAACCTATTTCAACTTCCATTTCAATTCAAAGCAAAATTGAATTCTTCTTTATAAATTCGTTTCAAAATTCATTTCTGTTCAATTCAAATTTCAATTCAATTTGAATTCATATTCAATTCAATTCATTTCGAAATCGTTTTCAATTCAATTCATTTCGAAATCGTTTTCAATTCAATTCATTTCGAATTCGTTTTCAATTCAATTCATTTCGAAATCGTTTTCTAAAATCGATATAAATATCGTTCACGTCAAAATGGCGTCAATCTAATCCTCACGGCTTCACATATTTCTATTTTCAAATATTCTATTTCAAATATTTCTATTTCAAATATTTCTATTTCAAATATTTCTATTTCAAATATTTCTATTTCAAATATTTCTTTTTTACTCGAAACTGGAATGAGGCCCAATCAATTACCATATAATGTTAATTATATGGATTTTCTACAACACATGTATATATCAACAACGATGAATAATCAACCATCAACCAAAGTGCACTACACTGTATAAGCATCAAATATAGACATTTAACGCTTATAGCAGCTTGTCAATCAATCGATCGACATATTTAATAAATCAGGATGAGTGAACTTCAAATTTCATCCTAACACCCGTGTGGGGTTTCAAACAATCAAACACATATTTTATTTGTGCAGTTAGGCGATGTGTAAAATTTATCGACCCAATCAACGTCATTCAAATAGGTGTACATAAACAAACCGTCTGGTTTGTAAATGAATATTTATTTATTCACATTCACGTTAAAAATTATATTTTTAACGATAACACATTTTATTTTAACATATGAATTTATATTCAGTTCATTCGTTAAATAAAATGCTATTTTTATTTTTCTAACTTATTTTAGAAAATTTCGGCGGCATAACGGCACGATACTAGAAACGGGACAAGGCCTAGCCTTATCCCCGGTCTAGTGAAGGCCCACGCCATTCACACATCAATCAAATCAATTCGTTATGCAAACCACAAACTTTGGAGTAAGGGTCTAACCTAGCCTTACTCCTTCGCCTTATAACGGCGCACGTCTAATCCTAACCAATTTATCGATTCGATTTTTCACACCACAAACCACATTCAAACCAATATCACAATCAATCACCAAACAGTCAAACAAACAAGTCCATGGTCTGTGGACGGGTGTCGGGTGCTACTAAGCACCGTCTGCATCCTAGTATATATATAACTAGAAAAATAAATTGAAAGGTGAGGAATTCTCACATATAGCTATCCTAGCTCCACAGCACTTCATTGATAGAAATCTTCATTGTTTTCGCATCTTCTTCAGCTTCGTCGCCTGTAGCCACTACATATGTAAAAATCGAATTTTTACTTCGCTATTCAATATATAAAAATCGAATTTTTATTTCAAAGTTCAATATATAAAAATCGAATTTTCAGTTCAAAGTTCAATATATAAAAATCGAATTTTTAGTTCGAAGTTCAATATATAAAAATCGAATTTTTATTTCAAAGTTCAATATATAAAAATCGAATTTTTATTTCGAAGTTCAATATATAAAAATCGAATTTTTATTTCAAAGTTCAATATATAAAAATCGAATTTTCAGTTCAAAGTTCAATATATAAAAATCGAATTTTTAGTTCAAAGTTCAATATATAAAAATCGAATTTTTAGTTCGAAGTTCAATATATAAAAATCGAATTTTTATTTCAAAGTTCAATATATAAAAATCGAATTTTTATTTCGAAGTTCAATATATAAAAATCGAATTTTTATTTCAAAGTTCAATATATAAAAATCGAATTTTTATTTCAAAGTTCAATACATAAAAATCGAATTTTTTTTTCAAAGTTCAATACATAAAAATCGAATTTTTATTTCAAAGTTCAATATATAAAAATCGAATTTTTAGTTCGAAGTTCAATATATAAAAATCGAATTTTTATTTCAAAGTTCAATATATAAAAATCGAATTTTTATTTCGAAGTTCAATATATAAAAATCGAATTTTTATTTCAAAGTTCAATATATAAAAATCGAATTTTCAGTTCAAAGTTCAATATATAAAAATCGAATTTTTAGTTCAAAGTTCAATATATAAAAATCGAATTTTTAGTTCGAAGTTCAATATATAAAAATCGAATTTTTATTTCAAAGTTCAATATATAAAAATCGAATTTTTATTTCGAAGTTCAATATATAAAAATCGAATTTTTATTTCAAAGTTCAATATATAAAAATCGAATTTTTATTTCAAAGTTCAATACATAAAAATCGAATTTTTTTTTCAAAGTTCAATACATAAAAATCGAATTTTTATTTCAAAGTTCAATACATAAAAATCGAATTTTTATTTCAAAGTTCAATATATAAAAATCGAATTTTTATTTCGCTATTCAATATATAAAAATCGAATTTTCAGTTCGAAGTTCCATATATAAAAACCGAATTTTTATATCGCTATTCAATATATAAAAGTCGAATTTTTATATTCTCCATTATATTTTCAAAAGTGATGTCTTTTCATTTTCAAATCAAGATTGCTTGTATTTTTGAATCGATGACAATTTCAGTTTCTTTTCTTTTTAACAATGTAAAAAAAATCAGTTTTTAATCATTTTTAAAAATCTCGTCTTTAACATTTTTAAAAGTCTGTTTTTAATCATTTTAAAAATCTCTTCCCCCCCCCCCCTTTTTTTTTTTAATCATTAAAAAAAACTGGTTTTAAACTAAATAAAAATCTGGTTTTAAACTAAATAAAAATCTGGTTTTAAACTAAATAAAAATCTGGTTTTAAACTAAATAAAAATCTGGTTTTAAACTAAATAAAAATCTGGTTTTAAACTAAATAAAAATCTGGTTTTAAACTAAATAAAAATCTGGTTTTAAACTAAATAAAAATCTGGTTTTAAACTAAATAAAAATCTGGTTTTAAACTAAATAAAAATCTGGTTTTAAACTAAATAAAAATCTGGTTTTAAACTAAATAAAAATCTGGTTTTAAACTAAATAAAAATCTGGTTTTAAACTAAATAAAAATTAAGTAAATCAGATCAAGAAAACTCACGTTTTCAAGAAGGGGGAGAGATGGCCGAGGTGGAGGAGCTTGCTGAGCTGCGTCGGAGTCGGAGCATCCACTGGAGGAAGTGGCGGCGGTCCATCGGGGAGGGGAAAAGGAGCGGGACGCGAGGGGGTTCGGGTTCTAGGCGTTCGAATGGAGGAAGAAGGGGGTCGCGACAACATCAGGGGGAGGCGGCGGTGCTGGAGTTCGACGAGGGGGTGAGGGTGACTGGATCGTCGAGGGCCGGCGACGAGGCTCCGCCCTTCGTTCGAAATTCTTTTTTTTTTTTTTTTTTTTTTTTTATACCTGGAAATGAAAATGATTGAAAAAGGGGGGGGCCAGGTTAAGAAGGGAAATTAAATATTTTTTTTTTTTTTTTATTATTTTATTTTGCAAAAAAAGTTAACTTTCACATACGATCTCGAAACGAGGCCCACCGCCTGTCGTCCACAGCGTTCTACCCCCATTCCGAACACAATAGGATATGTATCGCAAGCTGATTCGATAGTTACAATCAGTTTCCATTGAATTTACATTTAAATCACTTTATTGAATTTTAAACGTATATTTCAAATTACCGGGGGCACATACGAACACGAAAAATCCCAGAAAAATATTTTCTAGCTTCGTATTGACGATACGGTCCTAACAAAACTAGTTTCGTCGAATTCTGAGACCGTTAGAAAAATGGCCAATTTCCAGTCGATTAAAATCAACTGAAACTGGTCAAACGCGTTTTCCTTTGCCACGCTCACATATTGATTCGAAAAATTACGAAATTTGAAATCTAGCAATAACTTGACACTGCGGACCCAACAAAAGTGGTTTCGTCGAAATCCGAGGTCATTTGCAAAATGTCCATTTTTAAGGGCCTGAATTCCATAGCGACTATTCAGAATTTTCAACTGGACATATCTTTTGATTCCCGCTACGAACTTTTGATTTTTCGGATTCGTTGGAAAGATATTCACTATTAGATTCCATTATTTTCGGTTTCACTAAAATCCGGATTGTTTTGCACCCGGTACATTCAATTGAAGTTTGAAATCGAATTATCGAACTACCGCGCCATTTTCAATTCCTTTTATAATTATATATAATTATTATATATTCTAACGACGACGCGTAAAATATATACGATCGAATTATATTCAAAATAAATTTCTCGTCGATATTCTTTAAAATAATTCCTTTTAAATAATCAAAATTCGCTAAAATTGCCAAAATAAAATTTTCAAACTGGCTCGCATTTTACGGGTTGTTACAATCTCCCCCACTTAAAACTTTTCGTCCCCGAAAAGGAACAAAGTCGAAAGTGGTTTGATTATTCAGCCCTACATTCGATTTGGCTTCCATTCTCCAACTTTTCAGTTTCTGAGAATTTTCAAAATTTCAAAAATTTGGCTAACACCCTAAATTTTCGAAAAATTTCGCCATAACCTCCCCTGCAATGGGAGCATCGGGAAATTGCAAATAGCGTTCCCGGTCCTTCAGATCTCAAAAAGAAAAAGAAAAAGCCAAGCGGCTAGCCAATAGGCTCATAAAATCATCATCACCCAAACAAAACAGTAAATTATGTAATAAACATGTACCTATTTGTCGGGCAAACAAATTTTATTCTCTGTCTCTAGCCTCCTTGCTATGACCTGTTCAATGTAAGTATATGTATATGCAAGCAAATGCGACCAAATTTCAATACAATTCAATATTTGATTCAATTAGGCATAATGATTCAAAATTATCAAACAATACAAACATCAATCAATTAGTGAATTAGAGTTTCAAATTCATAATTTTGATACATATACAAAAAATCATGTTTTGATGCCAAATCACAACAATGAATTCTAACTATATAAGTTTTGGGTTCTCACACCAGCCTAATGGAAATATATAGAAAATCACACATTCGAAACACGAATATAAATACGGATGATGTCATGACAATCATCAGTACCATCTCCGGGCGACTAGAATGTGATTCCATATCTATCCAGTATATTAAAACTTTGAATATACGTTTGCAAGGCGTATATGCAAATTCTTTATATACTGAATTGCCCAAAATCAATATAAACAAATAATCAAATACGAATAGTTGATTTAAATTTTCAAAACAAAATGTTTTCATTTGAAAAATATACTCTTCACACCCGTTCTAGGATACTACTGATCCTATCTCTAACGAGTCATTCCATTGGATATTGCTAATCCAATATCTGATGAATTCTTTCGTATGGTTCTAATGTGCCTTGTTCTCTGAGCTTTGTAAACCAAAGCTCTGATACCAAATGTGACGGCAAGGAACTTCGCTCGGTCCGAACCAGTCGCTAAACCGACCCAGACCGTTCGAAACGCCCTATCGTTTGAGAACACGACAAAACAGAACGCATACAGAAGAACATTTCATTGTATATTACAACAATGCATCAGATTACAAGAATATACAGAGTATAAATGAATATTACACAGAAATATCAGAGATTTAAATTACATTTAAATACATAGCAGCGGAAAATAATACAATACACAACTAGAAGGAGATATACGGATACAAAGCTTTCCGGATATCGTTCCAGCTGTAAACCAGGATCCTGTGAATATAAATCTGCAAAACCAAAACTACTAGCTGCCCGTGTCGAAAATAAGGGCACCCAGAGTTTAGGTTAAAACAATAAACTCCAGGTCAGTCATGTGACTGGTGTGAGAACTAAAACAGTTATTAATCTTTATTTCAAATCATTAGGTAAATCAAGGGACCACGCCGTATAACACGGAACGGGTTTCCTCCCAAGAATACCAGTGCATAAAACCAACAGCGCAATGCTAAATAAAGAAAAATGAAGCTGTTGTAAGACCCAGGTCCCATCACACAATGCAACGCAGTCGAGGATAGGGTTTTCCCTTATAACAGCCAAAGAATGCTTGATACGTTTAAAACAACTCATTTGATACTATTATAAGTGCATAGTATATAAAACACTTCAAATCATAAGTATCAATCATAGGCGGCATGAGCGCCCCATCCCACTATGTCGCCATATATAGGATATACAATCAAAACCGCAAAGTCTCGTATTTGGAAATTGGGTTTCCATCTATGAACCGAGGCAAAAGATAGTCCTCAACCGATTCGAGACAATCTAGCCCATGTCTCAGGCAAGCGCGCAGGCAAGCCTTGGATCGTCAGGGCCGGTCCACACGGAGTGGATTATTATGCCTGAACAATACGTCTCCCCACCCTATGGGGTGTAAGTCTGGTCCGTCAGCCGACCAGAATGCATTCGGCCGAAACCGATATAACCGAGGCGCCTCGCAACAGCAACAACCACATAAGTCAAACTCGTCAGGGCGTGTAAAACCACTGACGCCACTTCTAGCTAGAAAGAAACGCAAGTCCTCCCTGAGGTCCGTCTCCCGTTTTTGGTTCATACCTGGTGTGAAACACGCGAGGTAAACGTTACACAAAGCTACGCCACAAAGGCCGTGCTTTGATCATCACCACAAGACTTTGCTTTTCAACAGAAGCCTTGATCATTTGCATCTTAGCATGCCACACAGGCAAACCATCCTATGCAACCGATATCAGTCACACAGAATGAAATCCGATGTCAGACACACAGTCCATTTACAAGTCCGTTCTGGGCCTGAACGAAACCGGAGGCACCTAGTACCCCGCATATCCATCGATCTCCAAGTACGTCTGGACGATCACTAACTGTTTCCATCTTCTTGGGTGTACAGCCCAATCAAGATCATCAGTTATCCCCCAAACGACGTGAAGACCTCCGGTCTTCGACCATCGTCTTCATCTTCGACTTATCGTCGTATCAGTTATTCAGAATGGGATAAACCCGGCCTTTCCGAATAACTCGCGTATATTTTAAATAAGTGTTACACAAACACAACATACGCCTCATTCCAATTCATTAGTCACTAACCGTAAATTAATCAAGAGAATAATTCCCCAAATATTAACCCCGAAGGCCGAAACCAACATCAGATCAATATCCAGAAAACCATTCTGCTTGGCTAACCGACAGTTAGTTTCTAAATTTCACGTTCAAATCTAATTAAAGATTTAACTATCGCCTGGAGCAAAACTGGTGATACTCCATTCTCGATCTTTTCAATCTAATTAAAGATTCATTAAAACTCCACTTAGTTTTAATCGTTAACTGGGTTAAAGAATCCGTGTCATTTAAAAACACGGTTCACGATAAACCCAAAGTCACATTCATTAATTATCGGGTTAAAGAATAAGTGTTATTTAAAACACTGTTCACGATAAACCCAAAAATCAATATCAATTCAATTCCAATTAAATATCATTTAATTGGTACACTTCATTAAATCTAAATAAAAAGATTTAATCTTTTCTCAACTGAGTTCAAGAACAGTGTTAGTGAAGACACCATTCACGACAAACCCAAATCACATTTGATATTCAATACAAGGCTCTGAATAGAAAATATCCCGGCTTATATTCAATATCAAATCCTACGATTAACAAATGTCGTATTGGAAATAACGATATAAATATATATCTTTCAAATTTCCATAACAACACCTGTATAATCACGAATTCCAACATCGAAATATTCCGAAGACAATTTCGATTCAAATCCACTCCAATGCAATCATTGGAAATTTTGGTTATTTTTAAAACCCTTTTCAAATTCAATTTATTTATTTAAAAATAAATAGAATTATAATTCTAGTTCAAAACTAGTTCATTTCGATAAAAATCTATTTTTATCTTTTCAAATATGGAGTTTTTCATCCCAATTCTTTCTAAATCATTTCTTATGATTTTACATAAATTATTACTATTTTTAATAATTTTATCAAGGCCCGTACAGTCGATTTCCATCAACGGCCATCGAACTGCACTTACAGCGACCTTTTTCGAATTTGATTTGGACGTATCTCCAAATCCAACCGTTAGATTTCAAATTTCTAACATTCATTAGAAAGCTCTTTTCGATACGAACCCAACGGTTCCGGTTTTAGGAGAATCCGACGGTCGGATCTCCCGCAATGTCCGTTTGAAATAAATGGTCGAAATTCACGAACTGCCGCGGCGCGACGCGTTCTATTCAGGCCATTATATTATATATATAATATATATAATATATACTTCGTCGATTTCTATTCAAAACGAATTATATAAATAGTTTTAAAATCGTTTCAAAACCTATTTCAACTTCCATTTCAATTCAAAGCAAAATTGAATTCTTCTTTATAAATTCGTTTCAAAATTCATTTCTGTTCAATTCAAATTTCAATTCAATTTGAATTCATATTCAATTCAATTCATTTCGAAATCGTTTTCAATTCAATTCATTTCGAAATCGTTTTCAATTCAATTCATTTCGAATTCGTTTTCAATTCAATTCATTTCGAAATCGTTTTCTAAAATCGATATAAATATCGTTCACGTCAAAATGGCGTCAATCTAATCCTCACGGCTTCACATATTTCTATTTTCAAATATTCTATTTCAAATATTTCTATTTCAAATATTTCTATTTCAAATATTTCTATTTCAAATATTTCTATTTCAAATATTTCTTTTTTACTCGAAACTGGAATGAGGCCCAATCAATTACCATATAATGTTAATTATATGGATTTTCTACAACACATGTATATATCAACAACGATGAATAATCAACCATCAACCAAAGTGCACTACACTGTATAAGCATCAAATATAGACATTTAACGCTTATAGCAGCTTGTCAATCAATCGATCGACATATTTAATAAATCAGGATGAGTGAACTTCAAATTTCATCCTAACACCCGTGTGGGGTTTCAAACAATCAAACACATATTTTATTTGTGCAGTTAGGCGATGTGTAAAATTTATCGACCCAATCAACGTCATTCAAATAGGTGTACATAAACAAACCGTCTGGTTTGTAAATGAATATTTATTTATTCACATTCACGTTAAAAATTATATTTTTAACGATAACACATTTTATTTTAACATATGAATTTATATTCAGTTCATTCGTTAAATAAAATGCTATTTTTATTTTTCTAACTTATTTTAGAAAATTTCGGCGGCATAACGGCACGATACTAGAAACGGGACAAGGCCTAGCCTTATCCCCGGTCTAGTGAAGGCCCACGCCATTCACACATCAATCAAATCAATTCGTTATGCAAACCACAAACTTTGGAGTAAGGGTCTAACCTAGCCTTACTCCTTCGCCTTATAACGGCGCACGTCTAATCCTAACCAATTTATCGATTCGATTTTTCACACCACAAACCACATTCAAACCAATATCACAATCAATCACCAAACAGTCAAACAAACAAGTCCATGGTCTGTGGACGGGTGTCGGGTGCTACTAAGCACCGTCTGCATCCTAGTATATATATAACTAGAAAAATAAATTGAAAGGTGAGGAATTCTCACATATAGCTATCCTAGCTCCACAGCACTTCATTGATAGAAATCTTCATTGTTTTCGCATCTTCTTCAGCTTCGTCGCCTGTAGCCACTACATATGTAAAAATCGAATTTTTACTTCGCTATTCAATATATAAAAATCGAATTTTTATTTCAAAGTTCAATATATAAAAATCGAATTTTCAGTTCAAAGTTCAATATATAAAAATCGAATTTTTAGTTCGAAGTTCAATATATAAAAATCGAATTTTTATTTCAAAGTTCAATATATAAAAATCGAATTTTTATTTCGAAGTTCAATATATAAAAATCGAATTTTTATTTCAAAGTTCAATATATAAAAATCGAATTTTCAGTTCAAAGTTCAATATATAAAAATCGAATTTTTAGTTCAAAGTTCAATATATAAAAATCGAATTTTTAGTTCGAAGTTCAATATATAAAAATCGAATTTTTATTTCAAAGTTCAATATATAAAAATCGAATTTTTATTTCGAAGTTCAATATATAAAAATCGAATTTTTATTTCAAAGTTCAATATATAAAAATCGAATTTTTATTTCAAAGTTCAATACATAAAAATCGAATTTTTTTTTCAAAGTTCAATACATAAAAATCGAATTTTTATTTCAAAGTTCAATATATAAAAATCGAATTTTTAGTTCGAAGTTCAATATATAAAAATCGAATTTTTATTTCAAAGTTCAATATATAAAAATCGAATTTTTATTTCGAAGTTCAATATATAAAAATCGAATTTTTATTTCAAAGTTCAATATATAAAAATCGAATTTTCAGTTCAAAGTTCAATATATAAAAATCGAATTTTTAGTTCAAAGTTCAATATATAAAAATCGAATTTTTAGTTCGAAGTTCAATATATAAAAATCGAATTTTTATTTCAAAGTTCAATATATAAAAATCGAATTTTTATTTCGAAGTTCAATATATAAAAATCGAATTTTTATTTCAAAGTTCAATATATAAAAATCGAATTTTTATTTCAAAGTTCAATACATAAAAATCGAATTTTTTTTTCAAAGTTCAATACATAAAAATCGAATTTTTATTTCAAAGTTCAATACATAAAAATCGAATTTTTATTTCAAAGTTCAATATATAAAAATCGAATTTTTATTTCGCTATTCAATATATAAAAATCGAATTTTCAGTTCGAAGTTCCATATATAAAAACCGAATTTTTATATCGCTATTCAATATATAAAAGTCGAATTTTTATATTCTCCATTATATTTTCAAAAGTGATGTCTTTTCATTTTCAAATCAAGATTGCTTGTATTTTTGAATCGATGACAATTTCAGTTTCTTTTCTTTTTAACAATGTAAAAAAAATCAGTTTTTAATCATTTTTAAAAATCTCGTCTTTAACATTTTTAAAAGTCTGTTTTTAATCATTTTAAAAATCTCTTCCCCCCCCCCCTTTTTTTTTTTAATCATTAAAAAAAACTGGTTTTAAACTAAATAAAAATCTGGTTTTAAACTAAATAAAAATCTGGTTTTAAACTAAATAAAAATCTGGTTTTAAACTAAATAAAAATCTGGTTTTAAACTAAATAAAAATCTGGTTTTAAACTAAATAAAAATCTGGTTTTAAACTAAATAAAAATCTGGTTTTAAACTAAATAAAAATCTGGTTTTAAACTAAATAAAAATCTGGTTTTAAACTAAATAAAAATCTGGTTTTAAACTAAATAAAAATCTGGTTTTAAACTAAATAAAAATCTGGTTTTAAACTAAATAAAAATCTGGTTTTAAACTAAATAAAAATTAAGTAAATCAGATCAAGAAAACTCACGTTTTCAAGAAGGGGGAGAGATGGCCGAGGTGGAGGAGCTTGCTGAGCTGCGTCGGAGTCGGAGCATCCACTGGAGGAAGTGGCGGCGGTCCATCGGGGAGGGGAAAAGGAGCGGGACGCGAGGGGGTTCGGGTTCTAGGCGTTCGAATGGAGGAAGAAGGGGGTCGCGACAACATCAGGGGGAGGCGGCGGTGCTGGAGTTCGACGAGGGGGTGAGGGTGACTGGATCGTCGAGGGCCGGCGACGAGGCTCCGCCCTTCGTTCGAAATTCTTTTTTTTTTTTTTTTTTTTTTTTTATACCTGGAAATGAAAATGATTGAAAAAGGGGGGGGCCAGGTTAAGAAGGGAAATTAAATATTTTTTTTTTTTTTTTATTATTTTATTTTGCAAAAAAAGTTAACTTTCACATACGATCTCGAAACGAGGCCCACCGCCTGTCGTCCACAGCGTTCTACCCCCATTCCGAACACAATAGGATATGTATCGCAAGCTGATTCGATAGTTACAATCAGTTTCCATTGAATTTACATTTAAATCACTTTATTGAATTTTAAACGTATATTTCAAATTACCGGGGGCACATACGAACACGAAAAATCCCAGAAAAATATTTTCTAGCTTCGTATTGACGATACGGTCCTAACAAAACTAGTTTCGTCGAATTCTGAGACCGTTAGAAAAATGGCCAATTTCCAGTCGATTAAAATCAACTGAAACTGGTCAAACGCGTTTTCCTTTGCCACGCTCACATATTGATTCGAAAAATTACGAAATTTGAAATCTAGCAATAACTTGACACTGCGGACCCAACAAAAGTGGTTTCGTCGAAATCCGAGGTCATTTGCAAAATGTCCATTTTTAAGGGCCTGAATTCCATAGCGACTATTCAGAATTTTCAACTGGACATATCTTTTGATTCCCGCTACGAACTTTTGATTTTTCGGATTCGTTGGAAAGATATTCACTATTAGATTCCATTATTTTCGGTTTCACTAAAATCCGGATTGTTTTGCACCCGGTACATTCAATTGAAGTTTGAAATCGAATTATCGAACTACCGCGCCATTTTCAATTCCTTTTATAATTATATATAATTATTATATATTCTAACGACGACGCGTAAAATATATACGATCGAATTATATTCAAAATAAATTTCTCGTCGATATTCTTTAAAATAATTCCTTTTAAATAATCAAAATTCGCTAAAATTGCCAAAATAAAATTTTCAAACTGGCTCGCATTTTACGGGTTGTTACATTTCTTGTATTCGTTAGAAAGCTCTTTTCGATATGAACCCAAAAGGTTCCAGTTTGAGGAGAATTCGACGGTTGGATCTCCCGTAATGTCCATTCGAAGCCAACGGTCGCAATTCGCGAACTATCGCGGCTCGTTCTATTCGGGCCATTATATATGTACATAATATATATTATTTATATTTCATTGATTTCCATTTAAAACATATTTTATAAATTGTTTTAAATTCGTTTTCAAAATGATTTCAACTTATTCAATTTCAAATCAAAATTGAATATTCCTTATCATTAATATATAAATTATAATATTTTCAAAACATTAGATTTTGAAATTAATTCCTTTTCGATATTCATTATAAAAATGAATAAAATCGATATAAATATCATTCACGTTAAAATGGCGTTAATTCAATGAACACGGCTTCATATATTTAAATATTTTCGTGTCCATCCCAAATCGGACATCAAAATCAGATTTTGATCTTTTACTGAATATTATTTTAAAATATTCATTATTTTATAATATTCGTTATTTTAAAATATTTGTTCTTTATGAACTGCTGTCAGATGCAGTAAATTACCATATAATGTTATTTATATAGATTTCATACAACACATGTATACAAAAGCCATGATAAACAATCGCCCATCATCCAAAGTGCATTCTACACTATATAAGCATTAAATATAAATATTTAACGCTTACTACAATCTGTCAACCTATCGATTGACACACAACTAAACAGTCAGGATTAGTGTACGTCAAATATTATCCCAACACCCGTGTGGGGTTTCAATCCACAAAAACAGAATTTATTTGTGCAGTTGAGTGACGTGTAAAATTTATCGTCCCAATCAATTTCAGTCAAATGGGTGTACATAAACAAACCATCCGATTTGTAAATGAATATTTAATTTATTCATATACACGTTAAAAATTATATTTTTAACTATAAAATATTTTATTTCGACACATGACTAATTTATACAGTCCATTTCACACCACAATCAATTTTCACAACACAATCAAATAAACAAGTCATTCGTGGTCTGTGGACGACAGGTGTCGGGTGCTGCTAAGCACTGTCTACATCCTAGTATATATTTTAACTAGAAAAATAAAATAAAAGTGAGAATTTCTCACCCTGGGTTTCCACTTCGTCATACTTTAATGTATGATTTTCATTTGGATTTGTTTCCAGTCGGTCCCATCTGTGTCTATTACACGCAATTTATATTAAAAATTATATTTTAACAACGCTACATGTATATAAAAGATTATGTTTTTATTTCGAAACCATCCATATAAAAATCGTATTTTTACTTCAAAATCATCCTATAAAAATCGTATTTTTACTTCAAAATCATCCATATAAAAATCATATTTTTATTGTTATTCTATTTACATAATAATCACATTTTTATAATACTAATCTATTTATATATATATATATATATATATATATAGATTACATTTTAAAACAATGTTGTTTGTATTTTTAAAACCTTGTTCTATTTCAAAGCTATATGTATAATAAAAATCTTAGCTTTATATTTTTAAAAGAATGCAAATTTATATTTAAAAAAATCAGATCCTTAAACAATACTATTTTAAATAAATTTCAGATTTTTAAAACAAATTTATATACATTATGTTCAGATTTTTAATTCTATGTTATTTATAAACAATTTTAATTTTTTAACAATGTTGTTTTGTAAATTAAAATCTAAGAAAAGAAGAAAAAAAAGAATTCAATGCTTAATAAAAAAACAAAAAGGAAGCTCACTGTCTTGACGTCGAACTTGAGCTCCAACTGGAAAGGAGGTCGTTGCCGCCACAATAATAAAACGGACGACCATCGCCAAGCCCCATGAAGTGCGCCTCGACCTGCGCCACCTCAAGCTAAAGCAGCTCCACCTCTGGTGGTCCCTGCTCATCTGAAAATGGCTCGAAAGTCTGGGTGTTGGAGCTTCGATTGCGATCGATTCAGGCAACGACAAATTCCAAAATCATATGAGCTTAAAGATCTTGGAGAGCACGTTGATTTGCGTTTTTAGAGCATTGGTCTTCATTGGAGGAATCAAAATGATTTGAGGAGGAAGGGTTAAAGAATATCCGTCGTTCATTTTTAGGGGGGCGCGGGTATAGGGGATGTTGACCACAAGAATGGGTTTGACCATTTAAAACTAGGGCTTGGCCCATAGGCATACAAACATATATATATATATCTTTTATTAATTAATTCAATTTAATTCTATTTATTGCTATGAACTCCAAACAGCACCCCACGACTACCGCCCCTAGCTAATTACCCCCATTTCGAATGCAATGGGTTATGTCCCATAACCCAATTCAGCTGTTACGATTAGTTTCTGCTAAATTTAAAATATAAATCACTATATATTAAATTAGGACGTACATTTTAATTTATTGGGGCACATACGGACTCTGAAAATTCCAAAAAAATTATTTCTAGCTTCGTATTGATGATACGGTCCAAACAAAAGTAATTTCATCAAATTTGAAGACCATTTGAAAAATGGCCATTTCTGGTCGATCTAAATTGACTAAAATTGACAAAAACACGTTTTCTTTTGCCACGCTCACATATTAATTCTAAAAATTATGAAAATTGGAATCTAGCAATAATTTGACATTCCGGATCCAAAAAAAGTGGTTTCGATGAAAACGGAGGTCGTTTGCAAAATGGCTATTTTTAAGAGCCATATTTATTCCATAGCGACTATTCTGAATATTTAACTGGCAATGACTTTTGATTCTCGCTATGAAATTTCAAATTTTCAGATTCATTAGAAAGATATAATTAAACAGATTTAAATATTCCTAGTTTCACCAAAATCCGATTTATTTTGAATCATGTACCTTTAGTTAAATTTGAAATCAAAATTTAAAACTACCGCGCCATTTCCAATTCCTTTTATAATTAAAGTAAATATTTATATTCTAATTTCGATTTAAATAAATTTATACATTCTAATTCTATTCAAAATAAATTTCTAATCGTTATTATTTAAAATAAATCATTTTAAATATTCCAAATCCGTTAAAATTGCCAAAATAAAATTTTTAAATTGGTTCCGATTTTCCGGGCTGTTACACTTGCTTAACACCCTTCTCTGAGACGTACGAGCTCAGAGGTTATATATTGACAGACGTCAGTCGCATGGCGTGAATTGTCAGTGTGGCATGCCAAGGTGCGAATGATCAAGGCTTATTGTTGAAAAGTAGAGCCTTGTGGTTGATGATCAAAGCACAACTTTTTTTAGCTTAGCTTTGTGTATAGCGTTACTTCGCGAGCCTCACACCCCGGTATGAACCAAAAACGGGAGAAGGACCCCAGGGAGAACATGCGTTTCTTTCTAATTAGAAGAGGTGTCATGGTATGGAGCCCAAACATTTTTACTTATGTGGATGATGGAAAGCGAGGTACCTCGGATTTGAGTCCCTAGTGGCTCGTTATTTACGCCCCATAGGGCGGGTAGACGTATTGTTCAGGAATTACTAATCCACTAACATATTTGTGGACCGACCCTGGCGCTCATAGGTGCAGTTGTGACTGATCCTAAGGCACGGGCTAGAGTGTCTCGAATTTGGTAAGGACGATCCCTTGCCTTGGTTCATGATGGAAATCCAACTTCCAATACGACACCATGCCGTTTTGATTGTAAAACTGGTATGGCGACATAGTATATGGTAGTTATGCCGTCTATGATTGATACATTATGATTGAAATGTTTTTGAAACATATATACACTAATGATAGTATCAAATCTATTTTATCGTATCAAGCATTTTTGAACATTATAAGGTAAAACTCTATCCTCCGGTTTGCGTTGCATTGTGTGATGGGACTTGAGTCTTATAATGGTTTCATTTTTCTAAAAAGCATTGCGTTGTTTAACGATTTACTTTATTTATGCACTGGCAATCCAATGGAGTAAACCCGTTCCACTTAGTGGCATGGTCCTGTGATTAGCCTTATTATTAAATAGGTTAAGTAAGATTTCTCATACCATTCCCATGACTGACTCGTAGTTTGTTTCACTTTGCAAACTCGGGTTCCCTCTTTCCACACGGGCAGCCTTGTATTCAGGTTTTAGCAGACTCATTCTGGATAGCTATGGAGCTGAAGATGGATCCCATTTTTCCGATTATGTTGTTCATACTTCATTTAGTATATTAAGTTTGATTCTGCTGCAGATATGTTATATTAAGATGAAACTGTATTATGTACTAAGTATGATCCTATTATGCTATGTAACTCTGATGATATATTATTTCCAGTGTAATTTGCTGTACATTATCTGCTGTAATTCTATATTTCTTTTCTGCTGTTATTGTTTATGTGTTATATTCCAACGATTATCCTTGCTTTTGTACTACGGGAGTTTGGGGTCATCACAGTTGGTATCAGAGCCTTGGTTAAACTTAGCTCCGGAATATAACATATTAATAAACTCGTCAGAAATAGAATCGGTAGTATTCTAAGGCGTATAACTCATCATAGATAGGACTAACAATGTCCTAGAATGAGTAAAGCAGAATAAAATACACCCCCATAGATTTATTTACATTTAAATATATGTCTCTATGCTTTACAATATCTTTTCTGTTGGCCTGACTCTTTGTATGCTATTTGCAGACATAGTAGAAATGAGTGGCAGAAACAGAAGAAGTAATTCTATGGTTCACCAATCTAATGAGCCAATTGTGCTCCTACAACCAGAACCAGATCTAGTAGCTCTAGTAACGAAGTATCGAAATATGGGAGGAGTACAATTCTCAGGCAAAGAATCCGTGATTGAAACATAGGAATGGATGCGTTCTTCTGAAAGAACTTTTGAAGGCTCAAAGCTGAGAGATGATCAGAAAAGATTACTGGCATCTTAGGCACTCAAAGATGAATCTTCAATCTGGTGGGAAACTGTTACTGAGGAAAATCCAGAAGGTAATATTACCTGAGATAGATTAAAAAAAATTCAAAGAAAGATTTATTCCTCCAAAATCAACTGAGTGGCTATATGATGAGTTTTAAAATCTAAAACAAGGAGATATGATCATCCAAGAGTATCATAATAAATTTAATGAACTTTCTCGCTTTGCCCCAGAACTAATTCGAGATCCTATAAGGAAAAATCTGAGATTTATCAAAGGACTTCAAAAGAAATACGAAGGTCGAGTACTTGCTCATGTGAACCTTCCTTTTTCTGAGATGATAAAAATGGCTTATCGCTATGAATAATTGATAAGCAACATGGTTTGGAAGATGAAGAAGAAGGCAATTCTAGCAAAAAAAGGAAGTTTAAAACTAATAGCCCTGAGGTAAGTACAAAGCCTGAGGTCAGCAAGAAGCCTAAAGCTGATAATAAAAGGGTTAAATCTGAGAAAGAACCATTAACGACTGCCACATACTCTAACTGCAGTAGACAAGGACATTTGACGAATTGCAGTTCTCTAAAGAAACAAAGAAAGGATGGATCTAAATCCAATAAGAAGTCTCAAGAGACCAGGGAATGAAATATTTGCCATAAGTCAGGTCATATAAGTAGAGATTGCCAACCTTTGAAAGCGACCAAAAAAGCTCAAATCAATAGCACGACAGATACTCCAACGTCCTCAACTAGTCAGCAAAGGCCAGATGTTTTGGAAGGCACTCTCACTGTCAACAATATTCCTGTTAAAGTATTGTTCGATACGGGCGTGTCACAAAGCTTTATCTCAAGCAATACAATTAAGAAGTCATAGTTAAAGCTAAGGAACCTTAAGGAATCGATTAGAGTTTATAATCTGATAGGAGGTTCTCTTATTCTCGGCATGTATTGTAGAGTGCCTATTTACTTTTCCCGTTACCGGTTTTCTTTTAATTTGATCATTATGGATTTTTCTGAATTTGACATCATTCTTGGGCTGGATTGTTTAACCAAATACGAGGCCGAAGTAAAATGCGCAGAAAGAGTTATTGAAATTAAAACGAAGCTCGCCAATGTTGTTATACCCTGCATAGGCTCAAATTCAGACAGAAAAGAATTTTGGGCTGCTCTTGAGGTTTCTCCCAGTGTTATTGAAAATATTCCTGTGGTTAAGAATTATGAGGATGTGTTCGAAGAAGCTGATATCTTGCCTCCGCGTAGAGAAATTGACTTCAGGATTGATTTAGTTTCGAATGCAAGGCCAGTTGTGCATTCTATTCGAAGAATGACATGGAAAGAGAATGAAGAGTTGGGCAATCAAACTAAGCAGCTTTTGTGGAAAGGTCTGATCATACACAAATTTTCAAATTGGGGTGCAGCTATAGTGTTTGTTCCAATGTCGGATGGTACTCTCAGACTGTGTGTGGATTACTAAGATTTAAATAAGCATACACTCAAGAATAAATATCAATTGCCCCGTATAGATGATATATTGGATCGTTTGAATAGAGAAAAGGTGTTTTCTAGAATGGACCTAGCTACATGTTTCCATCAACTGTGGATTGGTTCCTTTGACAGCTTTCAGAGGTCCAGACATATTTTATGAGTGGTTAGTAATGTCGTTCGGTTTATGCAATGCTCCTGCCTATTTTGTGGATTTGATGAATCGAGTATTTTGCGATGTCCTAAATAATTTTGTGCTGGTTTTGATTGACGACATTTTAATCTTCTCTAAATCAATTGCCGAGCATAAAAAGCATTTAGAAGAAGTTTTGGAAATTCTAAGAAAGAATGTATTAAAAGCCAAATTTTCTAAATGCATATTCTAGCAAGAACAAGTAAAGTTTCTCGGTCATGTAGTGTCGAAGGAAGGAGTTGCAGTGGATCCAAGCAAGATCACAGCCATTCAAGATTGGAAGCAGCCTAGCACGCCTACAGAAGTCAAAAGTTTCCTAGGATTGGCTGGCTATTATCGGAAATTCGTTAAAGATTTTTCGAAACTATCTTGTCCATTAACGAAGCTTATAAAGAATCATACAAAGTTTAATTGGACACCTGAATGTGAGGCAGCTTTACAAGAGCTGAAATTGAGGTTGACCACTGCTCCTGTGTTGACCATTACTGATGGCAATCAAGATTTGACAGTCTATACAGATGCTTCTATTGAAGGTATTGGTGCAGTATTAATGCAAAGAGGCAAAGTAGTTGCTTATGCTAGCCGTCAGTTGAAGCCGCATGAGAAGAGATACCCTACTCATGATCTTGAGTTGATGACCATCGTGTTTGCTTTAAAGATATGAAGGCACTATCTTTTCGGTGAGAAGTTCGAATTATATACAGATAATAAATCCTTGAAGTATCTGTTCACCCAAAGGGACTTGAATTTAAGGCAGCAACGTTGGTTAGAATTTCTTGCGGCCTATGATTTGGACATCTTGTATACTCTAGGGAAAGCCAATGTTGTAGCCGATGCGCTCAGCAGGAAGAATGCGGTCATCGCCAATCTTATCATTACGCCTTCATTGATTGACAAAATCTCTACTCTTTAGAAGGATGATGAATTTATTCAAAGAATTAGTAAGAGAGTTTGGGAAGGCGAACCTCGTGTTTCCAAATTGATAATATGGGAGTTCTGAGGTTAAAAGGCCGAATTTGTGTCCCGTATATTCCTGAGCTCAGAAGGGAAGTGATGGGTGAATGTCATAAATCCAAGCTTTGTATTCATCTTGGGGTGAGTAAGATATATCATGATCTCAAGCACACGTTCTGGTGGAAATCTATGAAAAGAGACATTTCCATATATGTTAGCAGGTGTTCTACTTGCCAACAAGTCAAAAGTGATCAGCAGAAACCTGCCGGATTGTTACAACCACTAGAGGTTCCAAGTTGGAAGTGGGATCAAATCTCCATGGATTTTATTAATGGCTTGCCCTAAACCAAGAAAGGTAATGATAGTATTTGGGTGATCGTAGTCCGTTTCATGAAGTCTACCCATTTTATTCATGTTAGATCTATTAGAACAGTTCAAAGTCTAGCGAAAATTTATTTCAAAGAAATCGTTAGACTACATGGAGTTCCTAGTAGCATTGTTAGTGATCGCGATCCGATATTTACTAGTAAATTCTGGGAAACATTCCAAGAGGAGCTAGGAACAAAGTTAAATCTGAGCACCACTTATCATCCTCAAACAGATGACCAGACTGAGAGGGTGAACCGTATACTAGAAGATTTTTGCGGGCATGTATTCTTGATTTCGGCGGATCACGGGAAGACCACTTACATTTGGTTGAGTTCTCTTATAACAATCGTTACCAAGCAAGCTTGCAAATGTCGCCATTCAAAGCATTGTATGTCAGGCCTTGTAGATCTCCCGCATGTTGGGTAGAACTAGGCAATAGACTAGTATTGAGTCCCGACATGATTCCAGAAGCATCGGATAAGGTGTCGATTTCATTAAGAAGTGACTGCTAACTGCTCAGAGCCAGCAGAAAAGTTACGCAAATTCAAGAAGAAGGGATTTAAAATATGATGTTAGTGATTATGTGTACTTGAGAGTTTGCCCATTGAAAGGAGTTGTCCGTTTTGGGAAGACTGGGAAGTTGGCTCATAGATTCATTAGTCTATTCCTTATACTCGAAAGGATTGGAACTCTCGCTTACAGGGTTCAGTTGCCTGACTGGTTGCCAGGGGTACATGATGTATTCCATGTGTCTCAACTTCGAAAGCATGTACATGATCCAGACTTGATTGTGGAGGAAGCTGCACAGCAAGATTTGGAGATTACCCCGAGCTTAGCAGTGAGAAGAGAGCTAGTGAAAATTGTTGGCAAAGAAATAGAATTCTGAGGAACAAGAGGATCCACTTAGACAAAATACAATGGAGCGGGGATCCTAGAGACTGTACGTGGGAGACTGAGGATAACATCAAATATGCCTATCCCAAGTGCTGAGTGGACATCTCTAATTAGCTCTTGTGTTGAAGTACATTTACAATATTTTGCATTTTCCGTTTTATTTTCTACTTTACTATTGTTTCCTTTTCGGGGATGAAAAGTTTATAAGTAGGGGAGATAGTAACAAGCCGGAAGATCAGAACCAATATAAAAAAAATATTTTAAGAAATTTTAACAGAAATTGAGTCAGAATTTAAAATTTTGGTTTTTAAATAATCATAAAGCCCTTAAAAATAGTCATTTTACATACGACTCCATTTTCGATGAAATCACTTTTGTTGGATCTAAAATGTCAATTTATTGCTAGATTCCAATTTTCATAATTTTTGGAATTAATATGTGAGCGTGGTAAATCAAAACGCGTTTGATAATTTCAATTTAAATTGGATTAGCTAGAAAATGACCATTTTTCAAATGGTCTCCAAATTCGATGAAATTAATTTTGTTAGGACCGTATCGTCAAAACATAGCTAGGTTTATTTTTTGGGAATTTTTGGAGTCAGTATATGGCCCCGGTAAATTGAAATATACGTTTAAAATTTAATTCTGAATGTTTTTTTTAATTTAAAGAAAAACTGACCAAAACAATCAAATGAGCTTACGAAACATATTACATTGCGTCCGTAATGGGGGTATTTAGCTAGGAATGTCAGTCGTTGGGTTTGAATTGGAGTTCATATGGATAACAGGCTTTTTGGAAAATTAGAAATTTAATAACATAATATTATAAATATTAAAATAATCAAATCCTAATTTCATTATCATAGCCGCCACCTATACATCGAATAATGGTCTAAACTGCTCAGATTTTCATCTCCAAATAACTTTCAATCCGCTCAACAAAATTTAGCAATCCTTTAGTGGATTTTATTGAGAATTTCAAGAGCTTCGCATCCATACCGGTTTCAACCCGAACCGTCGCCTGTGCATCAAGAATTGGGCCTCCAAAGTCACCGCGCCTCGTCCGACGTACCACCGCCGATCCGCTGTCGAAGTGGGCCCCATTTCTGGCGAAGACGCGCCTCCCCTAGCCCCTCCATATCGTCCAACCTGATCGGACTCCAGCTTCACGGCTTGATCAGAAATTAAAAACCTAGAATTGAATCAAAACTGGAAACTCACGGTAGGATATATTCAAGGGTTTTGCGACGCTTAATTTCTGTTACAAATTTACTTATATCGAATAAAATTCATATCTTATTCGTATGTTGTCTAAATCCAGTGAAACCAGAGGCATTGCGATCGTAACAGCATCCTCTACATTCTAGAAAAGACCGGAGAATTTTTGGTGCTTCCTATAATTTTATAAGAAATAAAAATCAAAGTGAGATTTCTGAATCCAAAACAAAAAAATAAAAATTATTTTAGGTTGCAGAGGGAGTTTAGAAACTCCCGACACCGTCGTCTACAGACCATGATCGACTTGATTGTATTGTGGTGTGAAATTGGTTGATTTTTGGTGATTGATTGTGGTTGAAACGAAATTGGTTGATATTGTCAAAATAGATTGTATAGAAAAAAATGTACTAGGAAATGAAACCCTTGTATTGCCGCGAGGCCTAGGTTAGTGCGAGGAGCCAGACCAGGGATGGTGCTGGTTTTAATTACCCTGTCGTTATGCTGCCGAAATTTTCTGAAATATTCCTGTATTGTATAATATTCATGTTATGATATAAAAATTGATTAATAATAAAATAATTGATTAACAGTAAAAAATACATTTTTTTATTGAATATGAAAATGATCATAGTATGGATAGAAAATTGTTTAACAATAAAAATACATTTTTATTTCATATATATAAAATGATCATCATATGTTAAAATAAAAATTCATATTTTTGTTGTAAGTCAAAAATGGTCGTTGTTAAATAAAATTATTTTTACATTGAATTTTACATTTTTAATGTATATGAAACATTAAAAATAAACATTGTTATATAAAAATGTGTTTACATTGAATTTTATATTTTTAATGTATATGAAACATTAAAAATAAACATTTTTATATAAAAATGTGTTTACACTGAATTTTTCATTTTTAATGTATATGAAACATTAAAAATAAATATTGTTATATTATAATGTGTTTACATTGAATTTTGCATTTTTAACGTATATAAAACATTAAAAATAAACATTGTTATATAAAATGTGTTTACATTGAATTTTACATTTTTAATGTATATAAAACATTAAAAATAACCGTTGTTATATAAAAATGTGTTTACATTGAGTTTTACATTTTTAATGTTTATGAACATTAAAAATAAACATTGTTAGATAGAAATGTGTTTACATTGAATTTTACATTTTTAATTTAAATGAACCATCAAAAACGATCATTGTCAGATAAAAATCATTTTACATTGAAATGGACATTTTTAACGTAAATGAATTCTTATTAAAAGATTCGTTGTTTGATAAACATGTTGTCACAGTGAAATTTAATTTTTTTTAATGAAAATAAATCTTTAGAAAAAGGGACTCATTGTTTACTGAATTGAGTTAACATTGAAATTTACATTTTATTTTAAATGAATGATTAGAAAAGATTACATAAGAAAATTTACATTTTTATGTAATAAAAGATTACATTAGAGAATTTACATTTTAATCTAATAAGAGATTACATAAGAGAATCTACATTTCAATGTAATAAGAGACTACATAAGAGAATTTACATATTTTAATGTAATAAAAGATTACATAAGAAAGATTAAAATTTTAATGTAATAAAAGAAAGATAAGGAAAAATACATTTTTAATGTAATATGTGATTTCATATAAAAGAACCAATGTTGAAATAAAAATGTTTTTAACATTTAAAAATAACATTTTTAATATAATATATGATTTCATATAAAGGAATCAATGTTGAAATGAAAATGTGGTTAACATTTAAAAATTACATTTTTAATGTAATATATGATATCATTAAAAAGATTCAAGTTTGGTAAAATGGTTTAACATAAAAATTTATATTTCCAATGAAATTATGATTTCTTTAAAATATTCATAGTTTGATAAAACTGTTGGAAACATTAAAAATTACATTTTAATGAAATTATGATTCATTAAAATGATGTTAACTATATGGTAGAAAGGAAATGATGTTGAGTCATTGAATGATTTATATATATATATATATATATATATATATATAAATAAATAAAATGAATCGCGTAACGTAGTTTGCGATTTGGAATCGTAACTTTAAACGATTATACTGAGAGATCCGACCGTCGGATTTTCCCAAAACTGGAACCGTTGGACTCGCTTCGGAAAGATCTTTCAAACGATATCAAATTTGCTAGGATCCAAAGGTTAGATTTTGAGAAATGTGTAATACAAATTTTAATAAAAATAGCGCCAGGGCCGTGTAATAACCTGAAGCGTCGTTTAATTAAAAGTGGCTATTTTTATATAAATAAAAATAGCGATAAATCGTTATAAATATTATAAATGATATGGCATGAAAAGAAATGATTTGAGTTATATATTCAAGAATTATTTGAAAAGGCCGAGTTAATTCTCATTTCAAATAATTATATGACAATTAGAAGTTGAAGATGTGAACACGGTGGTTGAAGACCGTCAATCTTCACATCGAATGGATGACTACTATTGCCTTTGATTGGAGTTGCTTCCTTGAAAGGGTTATAGTGGTAGTTGTTCGGACGTACTTGTTGATTGTCCGGATATGCAAGAGCCTCTCTTCCATATTGGATATATGGAACGAGGAATAAGGTGTCTCCGGTTTCGTTTAGACCCAGAACAGACTTGTAAATGGATGTATGTCTGACATTGGATTTTATTCTATATTGACTGATTTCTATTAAATATATATATTTGTTTGGTGGTGGAGAACCTATTCTCTTGCTTAACACCCTTCTCTAAGACGTACGAGCTCAGAGGTTATATATTGATAGACATCAGTCGCTTGGCGTGAATTGTTAGTGTGGCATGCCAGGATTGCAAATGATTAAGCCTTTTTGTTGAAAAGCAAAGCATTATGGTTGATGATCAAAGCACAACTTTAATTAGCATAGCTTTGCGAATAGCGTTGATTCGCGAGCCTCACACCCTGGTATGAACCAGAAATGGGAGAAGGATCTAGGGAGAACATGTGTTTCTTTCTAGCTAGGAGTGGTGTCATGGTGTGGAGTCTATACATTTTTACTTATGTGGATGATGGAAAGCGAGGTACCTCGGATTTGAGTCCTTAGTGGCTCTTGATTTACATCCCATAGGGCGGGGAAATGTACTGTTAAGGAATTTTATATAATCCACTAACATAAGTTGTGGACCGGCCCTGTAGCTCCAAGGACGACGCGATCTGTTCCTGAGGCACGGGAAAAACTGTCTCGAATTCGATAAGGATTATCCCTTGCCTTGGTTCATGATGGAAATCCAACTTCTAACACGACACCGTGCGGTTTTGATTGTAAAACTAGTATGGCGACATAGTATATGGTAGCTATGCCCTCTATGATTGATACATTATCATTGAATTTTTTTTGAAACATATATACACTAATAATAATATCTAATATGTTTTATACGTACCAAGCATATTTAACCATTATGAGATAAAACTCTATCCTCCGGTTTGCGTTGCATTGTGTGATGAGACTTGAGTCTTATAATGGTTTCATTTTTCTAAAAAGCATTTTGTGGTTTATATAATTTACTTTATTTATGCACTGGCAATCCAATGGAGTAAACCCGTTCCACGTTAGTGGCATGGTCCTGTGATTAGCCTTATTGTTAAATAGGTTATGTAAGATTTCTCATACTAGTCCCATGATTGAATCGTAGTTTGTTTCACTTTGCAAACTCGAGTGCCCTCTTTTCCACATGGGCAGCCTTGTATTCAGGTTTTATTATACTCATTTTGTATAGTTATGGAGCTGAAGATGGATCCTATCATTTCTATTATGCTGTTCAGATTTCGTTTAGAATATTATGTTTAATTCTGTTGTAGACATTTTATATTAAGCTGAAACCATATTATGCACTAAGTATTATACTATTATGCTGTGTAACTCTGATGTTAATATTATTTCCAGTGTAACTTTGATGTACTTTATCTGGTGTAATTCTAGATTCTGTTATGCTGTTGTTGTTTATATGATATATCCCATGATTATCCTTGCTTCCGTAGCACGAGGGTTTGGGGTCATCACAGTTGGTATCAGAGCTAATGTTAAACTTAGCTCTGGAATATAACATGTTAACGAACTCGTCATAAATAGAATCAGTAGTATTCTTGGGCGAGTAACTCATTATAGATAGGATGTCCTAGAATGAGTGTAACAGAATAAAATACACCCCCATGGATTCATTTACATTTAAATATATGTCTTTATGCTTTACAATATCTTTTCTGTTGACCTGATTCTTTGTCTGCTATTTGTAGACATAGTAGAAAATGAGTGGCAGAAACAGAAGAAGTAATTCTTTGGTTCAGTGATCTAATGAGCCAAGCATGCTCCCACAACCAGAACTAGATCTAGAACCTCTAGTAAAGAAGTATCGAAATCTGGGTGGAGTACCATTCTCGGGCAAAGAGTCCGTTACAAAAACACAAGCACGGATGCGTTCTACTGAGAGAATTTTTGAAGGCTTAAATCTGAGAGATGATCAAAAAAGATTAATAGCATCTTGGGCACTCAAAGATGAGGCTTTAATCTGGTGGGAAACTGTTACAGAGGAAAATCCAGAAGGTAATATTACCTGGGATAGATTTAAAGAAATGTTCACAGAAAAATTTATTCCTCCAGAAGTAACTGAGTAGCTATATGATGAGTTTTACAATCTGAAACACGAAGATATGACCATCCAGGAATATCAGAATAAATTCAATGAACTTTCTCGCTTTGCCCCAGAACTAATTTGAGATCCTATAAGGAAGAATCTGAGATTTACTAACAGACTTCAAAAGAAATACAAAGATAGAGTACTTGCTCATGTAAATCTTCCTTTTTCAAAGATGATACAAATGGCTTATCGCTATGAGTATCTTGATAAGCAAGGTATTTTGGAAGATGAAGAGGAAGGCAGCTCTAGCAGCAAAAGGAAGTTTGAAACTGATAGCCCTGAGGCAAGTTCAAAGCCTGAGGTTAGTAAGAAGCCTAAAGTCAATAAGAAAGGGGTTAAATCTAAGAAAGAATCATTAACGACAGCCACATGCTCTAACTATAATAGACAAGGACATTTGGCGATAAATTGCAGATCTCTAAAGAAACAAAGAACGGATAGATCTAAATCCAATAAGAATTTTCAAGAGAAAAAGGGATGCAATAATTGCAATCAGACTGGTCATCTTGCAAAGAGTTGCCAGCTATCAAGGAAGTTTGAAGTAGCTCATGTAAATGAAGTGGCAGAAACCCCTACACCCTCAGTTAGTTAACAAAGGCTAGATGTTTTGGATGGGACCCTTACAGTCAACAATATCCTAGTTAAAGTATTGCTTGATACGAGCTTTATTTCAAGTAATACAGTCAATAAGCTAAATCTAAAATTAAGGAATCTTAAAGAATTGATTAAAGTTCATAACCCAATCGGCGGTTCTCTTGTCCTTGGTTCATGTTGTAATGTGCCCGTCTCTTTTCCCCATTATTGATTTCCTTGTACATTGATCGTCATGAATTTTTCCGAGTTCGATATTATTCTTGGGATGGATTGGTTAACTAAATATAAAGCCAAAGTTAGATGTGCAGAAAGAGTTGTTAAAGTTAAAACAAAGCTTGCAAATATTGTTATACCCTGCATAGGCTTAGATTCAGACAAAAAAGAATTTTGGGCTGCTCTTGAGGTTTCTTCCACTGCCATTGAAAATATTCATGTCGTTAAAAACTATGCGGATATGTCTGAAGAAGTGGATAACTTACATCCGCGAA
This sequence comes from Allium sativum, assembly GCA_030737875.1. Classification (NCBI taxonomy): domain Eukaryota; kingdom Viridiplantae; phylum Streptophyta; class Magnoliopsida; order Asparagales; family Amaryllidaceae; genus Allium; species Allium sativum. The sequence continues at coordinate 374,663,438 of CM060921.1, forward strand.
GAGAAATCGACTTCAGGATTGATTTAGTTCTGAATGCAAGGCCAGTTGTGCATCCTATTGGAAGAATGTCATGGAAAGAGAAAGAAGAATTGAGTAACCAAACTAAACAGCTTTTATAGAAAGGTCGGATCAGGCCTAGCTTTTCGAATTGGGGTGCAGCAGTAGTGTTTGTTCCAAACTCAGATAGTACTCTCAGATTATGTGTTGATTACCGAGACCTCAACAAGCAAACGCTAAAGAATAAATATCCATTGCCATGTATTGACGATTTATTAGATCGCTTGAATGGAGCGAAAGTATTTTCAAGGATGGACCTCGCTACAAGTTTCCATCAACTGCGGATTGCCAAGGAATGTGTTCCTTTGACAGAGGTCCAGACATATTTTATGAGTGGTTAGTAATGTAGTTCGGCTTATGTAACGCTCCTGCTTATTTTGTCGATTTAATGAATCGAGTATCCCGTGATGTCTTGAATAAATTTGTGCTGGTTTTCATTTACAATAATTTAATCTTCTCTAAGTCAACTGTCGAGCATGAAAAGCATTTGGAAGAAGTTTTGGAAATTCTGAGAAAGAATGTTTTAAAGGCCAAATTTTCTAATGCATATTCTGGCAAAAAGAAGTGAAGTTCCTCGGTCATGTAGTATCGAAGGAAGGAATTTCAGTGGATCCAAGTAAGATCACCGCCATTCGAGATTGGAAGCAGCCAAGCACACCTACAGAAGTCATAAGTTTTCTAGGATTGGCTGGCTATTATCAGAAATTCATTAAAGATTTTTCGAAGCTATCTTGTCCTTTAACGAAACTTACCAAGAAGCATACAAGGTTTAATTGGATGCCTGAATGTGAGGCGGCTTTCCAAGAGTTGAAATTAAGGGTGACTACTGCTCTAGTGTTGACTATTATCGATGGCAATCAAGATTTGACAGTCTATACAGATGCTTCTATTGAAGGTGTTGGTACGATATTAATGCAAAGAGGCAAAGTAGTTGCTCATGTTAGCCGTCAGTTGGAGCTGCATGAGAAGAGATATCCTACTCATGATCTTGAGTTGTTAGCCGTCGTGTTTGCTTTGAAAATATGGAGGCACTATCTTTTGGGTGAGAAGTTCGAATTATATACAGATCATAAGTCATTAAAGTATCTGTTCACCCAGAAGGATTTGAATTTGAAGCAGCAACATTGGTTAGAATTTCTTGCGGCGTACGATCTTGGTATTTTGTATACTCCAGGGAAATCCAATGTTGTAGCCGATGCACTCAGTAGAAAGAATGCGATCATCACCAATCTCATTATTATGCCTTCATTGATTGACAAAATCTCTACTCTTCAGAGGGATGATGAATTTATTCAGAGAATTAGTAAAAGAGTTCGAAAAGGAAAACCCTCGAGTTTCCAGATTGGTAACAAAGGAGTTCTAAGGTTGTTAGGCCGAATTTGTGTTCCGAATATTCCTGAGCTCAGAAGGGAAGTGATGAATGAATGTCACAAGTCCAAGCTTAGTATTCATCTAGGGGTGAGTAAGATGTATCATGACCTCAAGCGTACGTGCTGATGGAAATCTATGAAAAGAGATATTTCCATATATGTTAGCAGGTGTTCTACTTGCCAACAAGTCAAAAGCGATCAACGTAAACTTGCCAGCTTGTTACAACGATTAGAGGTTCCAAATTGGAAGTAGGATCAAATCTCCATGGATTTCATTAATGGTTTTCCCCGAACAAGGAAAGGTAATGATAGTATATGGGTGACCGTAGATCGTTTCATGAAGACTGCCCATTTTACTCCTGTCAGATTTACTAGAACAGCTCGAAGTCTAGCGCAGATTTATTTCAGAGAAATTGTCAGACTACATGGAGTTCCCAGTTGTATTATTAGTGATCATGATCCGATATTCGCTAGTAAATTCTGGGAATCATTCCAAGGAGAGCTGGGGACAAAGTTAAATTTAATCACCGTATATCATCCTCAAACAGATGGCCAAACTGAGCAGGTGAATCATATACTAGAAGACTTATTGCGGGCATGTATTCTTGATTTTGGTAGATCATGGGAAGATCACTTGCATTTGGTTAAGTTCTCTTATAATAACAGTTACTAAGCAAGCTTGCAAATGTCGCCATTCGAAGCATTGTATGGTAGACCTTGTAGATCTCTCGCATGTTGGGTAGAACCAGGCAATAGACTAGTATTGGGTCCCGACATGATTTGTGAAGCTTCGGATAAGAAGTGACTTCAGACTGCTTAGAGCCGATAGAAGAGCTATGCAGATTCGAGAAAAAGGGATTTAGAATTTTTTGTTAGTGATTATGTATACTTGAGGGTTTCCCTATTGAGAGGAGTAGTTTGTTTCGGGAAGCCTGGGAAGTTGGCGCCGAGGTTCATTGGTCCATTCCCTGTACTCGAAAGGATTGGAACTGTTGCTTATAGGGTTCAGTTGCCTGACTGGTTGCCAGGAGTACATGATGTATTTCACGTATCTCAACTTCGAAAGCATATACATGACCCAAACCTGATTGTGGAGGAAGCAACATAACAAGATTTGAAGATTACACCAAACATAGCAGTGAGAATGGAGCCAGTAAAGATTATTGGCAAGGAAACTAGAGTTATGAGAAACAAAAGAATTCATTTAGTCAAAGTGCAGCGGAGCGGAGATCCTAGAAATTATGCATGGAAGACCGAGGATAGCATCAAACAGGCTTATCCCCAGTGCAGAGTGGATATCTCGGATTAGCTCTGGTGCAAGGTACATTTACAATATTGTGCATTTACGTTTTGTTTCCTACTTTACTGTTGTTTCATTTTCGGGGACGAAATTTTTTTAAGTAGCGAAGATTGTAACAACCCGGAAAATCAGAACCAATTTAAAACTTTTATTTTGGCTATTTTTAATGAATTCAGGATATTTAAAATAATTTATTTTAAATAATGATGACCAATTTTTTTTAAAATAAAGTTAGAATGAATATATTTATTTTAATTATAAAAGGAGTTAGAAATAGCGTGGTAGTTTGGAACTTTGAATTTGAAATTTGACTGAACGTAATGGATTCAAAATAAATCGGATTTCAGTAAAACCAAAAATATTTAATTCTATTTAAAAATATCTATATAACACATATGAAAAATTAAAATTTCATAGCGGGAATAAAAAGTTATGGCTAGTTAAATATTCAAAATAGTCCCTATGGAATTTAATATACATATATAGCCCTTATAAATAGCCATTTTGCAAACGACCTCCGTTTTCAACGAAACCACTTTGGTTAGATCCGGAATGTCAAATTATTGCAAGATTCCAATTTTCATAATTTTTTGAATTAATACGTGAGGGTGGCAAAAGAAAACGTGTTTTGTCAATTTCAGTCAAATTAGATCGGCCAGAAAATGGCCATTTTTTAAACGGTCTCCAAATTCAACAAAATTAATTTTGTTAGGACTGTATCGTTAAAACATAGCTAGATTTATTTTTCAGGAATATTTGAAGTCAGTATGTGGCCCCGGTAAATTAAAATATACAATCAAGTTTAATAATTAAATGGTTTATATTTTAATCTAAGAAAAATGGGCTAAAACGATTAATTGGGCTGATGAGACCCACTCTATTGTGTCTGGAATAGGGGTAATTAACTAGGGGCGATAGTCGCTGGGCCACATTAGGAGTCCGGACAGATAAACAAATAATTTGTAAATTAAAATTATATTAAATAATATATATATATTAAAATAATAAAACCCTATTCCCCCTTTATACAAACCGCCGCCACTTATTTATTTAATGGTGATAACCACTCCAGACTTCCCTCTATAATATTTTCCAATTTGCTTGTAACACCCCGTAATTTTATAGCATTAAAATTCACAAATTAAAGTATACTTAATTTTTAGGAGAAGAATTAAGTGAAATGGGTTGCGCTATTATGTTCGTTTCAAAATTTTGGGTCAAGATAGACATTTGGTTTGCATAAAACGGATACCTTATGAAGATTTTATTAAGCCTTGAAGTTTGTATGCATATGAGAGAAATATATATATAGACATATATATAAAAAATTAAATAAATAAATAATTAAAAATGTTCAAAACAGCGAATCGGGAGGTGGAATAGCCGAAACGCACCATTTTTGGAGTCGACCCGAGCCCAGCTAGGTCGATCCAGGGTGTTTGACTGTCAACACGTGGCCCGATTCGCCTTAAGGGCTGATGTGGCATCTAAGTGATCCTGATGGTTTCTGGGTTAATCTAAGAGATCTAATCGATCCTAGACATCTATATATACATAGATAAACCTAAACCCTAATTCATTAACAAAGAGGAATGGTACCTCCATGCTCCTAAAACCTAAAGTGACCTAGCCTCCACCCTAATCAGTCAATTAAAAAGAGAAGATAAAGATAACAAATCAACGCCTACATCAACGGAAAGCTAAATCAACTCCAGAAAATTAGATCCCAGAATCATTCTTCTCTTTCTTAAACCACGATTTATGAGTACAGTTATTTTCAGATATGAAATTTAATTATGATCTTGACATGGGTATAAATCTGAATTGGAGATCTATCTTATTCTTGTTTATCAGATCTGTTTTTCTGTGTAGATCCATCTTATTCTTGTTTATTAGATCTATTTTTCTATGTAGATCTATCTTATTGTAACTATTCTGTATCTCTTCCTTCCTTCTGTTCTATAGCCAGGATACTACGAGCCTGAGCCAAATCTCATAAGAGATTGACACGCGAACGCTAAATTTGGGGAAAATATTGAATGATGCATAATTGGACATAACTAATTTATGACTAAATTGAGAACACAACATAAGTTGTAATTTAAGATCTAGATCTAGGCATACTATATATGACGGTTTATGATTTGGAAGAAGGAGAACTAATGTATGACAACATATGACTTGTAGTTTGGGGACATAATGCATGTTATAATTCAAGATCTGATTTTGAGGACATAATACATGCTGTAATTTAAGAGCTAGATTTGGGGCATATTTTATATGACGGTCTGTGACTTGGAAGAAAAAGGATATGTGACTTAGACCTGAAAAACCTATATTAAAATTGGGATAACTATTAATGTGAATACGCCTAATTCAGATTTTTGTATATTTTACATACGCGATAATCAACGACTATAAATTGGCATAATTCATATTGCATATCATGATTTGGGGCTTTTAGAGAATATTCTGTATTGTGGAAAATCTAACTAAATTTGGGCATATGTTATGTTGAGAATTATGACCATAATTTAGGCATGTAAAATGAGGCTTAATTTATGATTAGGCAAGATATGTTAATAGAACTTTACGATATGTTTAAATCTATTAAATTGCTCAATCCGCTAGATCTGTTGGAATTGAATACTGTGATTTGGGTATTAATCTGTAGACTCGATCTAAAATTGAGCAAAACATGTTAATGGAACTTTGAATAATCTGCTATAACTTGTAAAGAAGTTAATTTGTTGAATTGGCATATTTAATCTGATATTGGCATAATCTATGAATGAAAACATTAGCCACAAATAAGAATGCTGAGACACGAGGTTAGACTCAGTTTGCGGTGGAAGCCTGTCCGGACGCAACAGGCTTAACTAGCAACCGCAAACTGTTAGTCTAATGTGAGAGGTCGTAGGCATAAGGATGCTTAGACACAAGGTTAGGTTTGGCTTATGGCAGAAGTATGCCCGGAACCACCCGGCACATCCAGCGGCCACAAGCTACCGACCTAATGTGAGAGGTTTGTGCATTAATATTTAATTAATGAAAATCTAAGGTAAATATGATGCCTAAAACATGTTGGGTGGATAGGGTTAAAACAACTGGACTGATGAATCTAATAAACCCGTTTCGTGAATCTGCAGGCCCAATACAAAGTTAGGTAAAACAATCTGTAAGTCTGTTAATCTGTATATCTGATCCGTTAGTCTGAGAACTTGTTAATCTGTACATCTGATAAGTTAGTCTAAAAACTTGTTAACTTGTATGTCTGATCTGAAAACTAGTTAATTTGAACTTTGTACATCTGAGATCTGTTAGTCTGGGGACACAAGGTTAGGAGGGATAATTACTTGTGTCATCTGTTGTTCGGGACCCATATTAGTTAGTAACCCTTTCTGGTATCAAAACTATGACCCAACACTAAGAGGGGTCCGGGCACGCTTACTAAACTAATTGTAAGAGGTTCACTCTGATAATGGCGAGGGGTGTTGATGGCGCATTCCAACCGGGTCATGTGTGTGCATGGATCCGGTCTGCTCTGAGGATGTAAGACACTGTGACATCTGTAAATAGGTCTGTGTTTGTAGGTTGCCTATTTAGGGAGTCATACACCCTTCTATGGGGCCGACACAGGGTATTTATGTATTAGGGAGCTGATCGCTTGGGGTAGAATTTAGGGTACACTAAGTTATGTCTGTTTCTGTTGGGGTACCGTCTGTTTTTGTTAGGGTGGTAACACCTGTCTATTTCTGTGTGGTACCGTCTGTTGGGGGGTTAAAGGCCCATTACTAGTGTACACCTAACTCTAATATTCTGTTTCCGTAGGGATTATTCTGTTTCTATCTCTGATTTCGTTCCTAATTCTGTTTCTGTACACTCTGTCTCTGTTCGGGTGGTAAAGGCCCATTTCTAGCATCGTGTTTCTGAAGAGATCATTCTGTTTTCTGTTTTAGACAATAGGACAACACCTAATTCTATTATACTAGTATTAGTGCAGAGAAGTGAAAACTAAGTAAGGAGCTTAGCTTAGCCTATATCATTCTGTTTCTTCTATTAACCTGCTTCTCCTGTTACGGCTATCTCTCATCCAGTTTTATTTACATGTCATGATACTGTTATTTGTTTATATGCTGAAAGTCACTGGACTTACAAAACGTATGTCTGGCCTAGGTGTTTTGTCTCTTTTCTTTTGTTTCCCCCCAGGTACTCAGGTTGGGAATGTAAGAGCTTGACTTAGATTTCTCTCTGCTTGAAGTATTGCTTGGCTTTTATTTTACCTATTTATGGCATTTTCTGTTAGGGATTATGTCTTTAAAATTACGTACTCTAAAGGCTTTTGTACAAGACTGATATTTATATACTTGAATTCCAATATTGTGGTTTTGAAAGATGTAACCAAACTTAGTTTTGTTTCCTACTGTAATAAAGTTATAAAATTTTCAAGTACTACTTTATCTATCTTGTAAATTTCTGTTCTATTTACTTATAACATTCCACCGAAGTTAAGGCATTCCCTTTGCGAGTGACCTTAACGAAAGTGGGGTGTTACACTTGGTATCAGAGCTAAAGGTTACCAGATTTGATAAAATGTTTTTGAAAACTATTTTCAAAAAGGTTTTATTTCAAAAGGAAAGTTTATTTTGAAAAAACATAGTCCCTAAAGCCATATATCTATCTTTTGATTTTCTGTTTAATCCTTGTTTCTTTCTTTTCTGAGTCTTCGGGGCTCCTGGCTTTCTGGGGGGTAACCTCATCGCGACATGGTTCCGTAGGCATGGTTAGACTACGGCGCCTTTCGAAGGGAAAAGAAGTGCCTAACTTCCATCTGTAGCTGCAGTAATTTCACCTACGGCTAATCCTCTTTCGAGCTTCGTAGGGTTTTCCGCGCGATGGGCGCAAATCTAGAGAAAGACTTGTTAACATGTAAGAAGACTGGTTGTTCTCAGTGCAGTGGGACAGGGCATCTGATCAAGGATTAACCAAGAAGGAAAGGGAAAAGGGTAGAATCCTCTAGAAGGTAGGTGAATGTTCTCGTAGTTGGTGGACAGGATAGAGGTGGAAAATTTTCCGTAGAAAGTTTAATTTCCTTATGAGATCATTCTGGCATTTTAATTCTGTAGTTCAGTCTTTGCACTTTAATATTAGTCTTGTTTCTGATCCCGCTATAGTCTCAAACCCCATAATGGTTACAACTCATCTGTTCGTGATAAGTTGGGGTTTGAAGGTATTTGTGTTAAGCGTTAAGTTGACTGTGGCACATACATTCTGGTTTTTGTGGAATAAGATGGGGTTTTATCATGCTTAGTTTCCTAAGAATCATTTGATAATCTGATCTGTACCTGTAGTTTGTAAGTATCTGAATATTTCTGAAAAGGATAGGGGTTTTTACTCAAAGCGTGAAGTATATTTCCATTTTTGACATTGTTTAACGGGAGTAATTCTCTGGGTGTCAATCTGATGTTGATTTCGGTCTTCAGGGTTGATACTTAGGGATTTATTCTCTTAACCGATGTCTAATGGGAACATAACTTTTGTTTTAATTATACTTGCTTCTATCACTCGGCTGAATCCTATCGATCGAGTCTTCGACCTTTAGGTAGAAACTAATGGGTGTAAACATGTGTTTGAGACATGTTATGTTTGATGGTTGTAAGTGGATGAAAGTGGTTGCTAGTGGTTGCTCGCAGATGCGTATACACATTAGGCACTAGATTGGCTCAAAAATACTCTCATACTGCATATGGTTGTGTGTGCATTTTTTAATTTTTGTGGATGCAAAATGATTGACTCATCACATGGATGTTGCATTTGGATGAATGGTTATGCACTCATATAGAAATGATGTGTATCAAATAGGATTTCTTGCATACATAATTGGACTCATGGAACTAACATAATTCACATTAAGGAGGTTAACTGAATCAGTAGAACGCCTGATTTTGCATTAGATAAGAAACATATACACACACTCTGCATATGTTCATACGACATTAGAAACATTTTAAGGAAAATGGATGCTTGTGGATGATGGTTGAGTAGATGGATGATTGGATAGTAGGATACATTCTTCTTAACTTGGAGATTTCAGGGACGAAATCCTTTAAGGAGGAGAGAATATAACACCCCGTAATTTTATAACATTAAAATTCACAACTTAAAGTATACTTAATTTTTAGAAGAAGAATTAAGTGAAATGGATTGCGCTATTATGTTCTTTTCAAAATTTTGGGTTAAGATAGACATTTGGTTTGCACAAAACGGATACCTTATGAAGACGTTATTAAGCCTTGAAGTTTGTATGCATATAAGAGAAATAGATGTATATAGATATATATATAAATTAAATAAATAAATATTCAAAAAAGTTCAAAGCAACGAATCAGGAGGGGGAATAGCGGAACCGCACCATTTTTGAAGTCGACCCGAGCCCTACTAGGTCGACTGGGGGTCGATCCAGGGTGTTTGACTGTCAACCCGTGGCCCGATTCGCCCTAAGGGCTGATGTGGCATCTGGGTGGTCCTGATGGTTTCTGGGTTAATCTAAGAGCTCTAATCGATTGTAATAACCAGGAAATTTAAGCCAATTTAAATTTTTTATTTTGGCAATTTTGATGAATTTTGAATATTTAAAATGATTTATTTTAAATAATAATAGAGAGAAATTTATTTTGAATAGAATTAGAATGAATATATTTATTTGAATCGTCGTTAGAATGTAAATATTTTATTTTTAATTATAAAAGGAATTGAAAATGGCGCGGTAGTTCGAAAATTCAATTTCAAAGTTCAAATGAATGTACAGTATTCAAAATAAATCGGATTCTAGAAAAATAAAAAATATTAGAATCTATCTGAGAATATCTTTCCAACAAATCCGAAAAATTGAAATTTCATAGCGAGAATCAAAAGTTACGTCCAGTTGAAAATTCAGAATAGTCGCTATGGAAATTTTGGCCCTTAAAAATGGAAATTTTGCAAACGACCTCTGTTTTCGACGAAACCACTTTTGTTGGAACCGGAATGTCAAATTATTGCTAGGTTTCAAAATTCATAATTTTCAAAATCAATATGGAAGCGTGGCGAATTTAAACGTGCTATGACAGTTTCAGTCAATTTCGATCGACCAGGAAATGGCCATTTTTCGAACGGTCTCAGAATTCGACGAAATTAGTTTTGTTAGGGCCGTATCGTCAATATGAAGCTAGAAATATTTTTTTTTAATAATTTTGAGAGTTAGTTTGTCACCCCATTAAATTGAAATGTGCGTTCAAATTCAATATACATTGATTTATATTTTAATTTGAACGGAAACTGATCGTAACAACCGAATTGGCTCATGATACATATCCCACTGCATTCGGGATATGGGTAATTAGCTAGGGACGGCAGTCGTTGGGCCTCATTTGGTGTCTGAATGAAAATTCAACTTTTTGAAAATAAAATATATAAAATAAATAAATTATAATATAACCCCCCCATATTTTCCCTCTCCCCCAAATCAGAATTTCCATACCCGACAAGAAAAAAAAAGAGGGGCAACGGAGCCCTCCCTCGCGTCGCCGATGACCGCGCCACCCACCCCCTCTGCCTGCGCGCCGCCCACCCCTCTGCCTGCGCGCTGCTTCACCCAAGACCACCTCCCCTCCGATGCCACAGCCCCCTCCTCTTCCCTCTCCAACCCTGTAATAGCCCCCGAACCCTAGTTTCCCTGAACTAGACCGCCGTTTACCCCACCAGTCCCCCACCGACGCCGCTGGCCTGAGGCGCAGCCACCCCCTCCCTTGCTTCGCCGGCGACTGCCACAACTCCACCCCGTCACCTCCAGTCTGCACGCCAAGCTTCCAGGCTGCCCTCTCCTCCTTCGAATGATGGAAACAGTGAGCCTCTCCTTTTTCTTATTTTATTTTGACTTCAGTTTTTACTTTAAATACATTGTTTAAATTCAGTTTCTAGTTTTATAAATTACATAGAATAAAAATCGGATTTTTTTTTGAAATATATATATATATATATATATATATATATATATATATATGGCAATGGAAAAATCTGATTTTCATGTATGATAACATAGAGAAAAGATGTGGTCTTTAATTTGGAAAAGCTATGATTTTTAGTTATAAAAATATGATTTTTATACAGTAGAGAATATAAAAATATGATTTTTATATAGTAGAGATTATATAAATATGATTTTATTACGATAGAGAATGGAAAAATATAATTTTTATATATGTAGTGAAATAAAAATCTGATTTTTATTATATATATGTTGAGATAAAAATGTTATTTTTATAGTGTCGAAATAAAAATTCGTTCTTTATATAAGAAGTAGGAATATAAAAATATAATTTTTATATGGAAAGAAGCATCGTAAAAATATATGAAGTAGAAATAAAAATCACTATTTATTGGAACGAAGAAATATAATTTTTATTATGAACAGTGTGGTAAAGACTGCATTGGAATTCCAAACGGTTCAAAAGTTCAGAAGTAAAACTGGCGGAGTGGAACCCACGGTGAGAACTCCTCACTAAAATTTTCTTTTCAGTTATTTATTTTATAATTGCATATATAAACTGCTCCCCGTCGTCCACAGACCATGGACGACTTGTGTGATTGTTTGTGTTGTGAAAATTGACTGTTGGTTGTGATGTAAAGTATATGTTCATGTGTCGAAATAAAATATATATTCATATGTTGAAATAAAATATATATTCATGTGTTGAAATCAAATATATATTCATGTGTTGAATAAAATAAAAATTTATAAACAAATCGGACGATTTGTTTATATACACCCATTTGACTGATATTGATTGGGACGATAAATTTTATACATCGCCCAACTGCACAAATAAAAATCTATGTTTGTTGATTTGAAACCCCACACGGGTGTTGGGATGATATTTGGCGTACATTAATCCCAATTGTTTAGTTGTATGTCAATCGATAGGTTGACAGACTGTGTAAGCTTTAATTATTTATATTTAATGCTTATGCAGTTGTGTGGTGCACTTTGGATGATGGTTGATTATTTATCATGGCTATTATATACATGTGTTGTATAGAATCCATATAAATAACATTATATGGTAATTTATTGGGCCTCATTCCAATTTGGAAAATAAGGAATATTATAAAAGAAAAATTCATGTGTTGAATAGAAAGAAAATTAATGTGTTGAATAGATAGAAAATTCATGTGTTGAATAGGTAGAAAATTCATGTGTTGAACAGAATAAAAATTCATGTGTTGAATAAAAATATAAATTCATGTGTTGAAGAAAATATTCATTTGTTGAATAGAATAACGAAGTTATTGAAATATATAAAGCCGTGTTGATTAGATATGCACCATTTTGATGCAAACGATATTTATATCGATTTTATTCATTTTTATAATAAATATCGAAAAGGAATAGATATCAAAATATAATGTTTCGAAGATATTATCATTTATATATCGATGATATGGAATATTCAATTTTGATTAGAAATTGAATAGGAAGTTGAAATCATTTTGAAAACGAATATAAAACGATTTATAAAATACGTTTTAAAAGGAAATCGATGAAATATATATATATATATATATATATATATATATATATATATATTAAATGGCCTGAATAGAATGCGCCGCGCTGCGGCAGTTCGCGAATTTCGACCATTGACTTCGAATTGATGTTGCAGGAGATCCGACCGTCGGATTCTCCTAAAACCAGGACCGTTGGGTTCGTATCGAAAAGAGCTTTCTAAGAATATTAGAGATTTGAAATCTAACGGTTGGATTTGGAATTATGTCCAAATCAAATTTGGAAAAGGTCGCTGTAACTGCAGTTCGATGGCCGTTGATGGAAATCGACTGTACGGGCCTTGATAAAATTATTAAAAATAGAAATAATTTGTGTAAAATCATAAGAAATGATTTGTGAAGAATTGGGGTGAAAATTCCATATTTGAAAAGATAAAAATAGATTTTTATCAAAATGAATTAGTTTTGAACTAGAATAATAATTTATTTATTTTTAAATAAATAAATTGAATGTGAAAGGGTTTTAAAAGTAACCAGAATTTCCAATAATTGAATTGTAATGGATTTGAATCGAAATTGTCTTTGGAATATTTCGATGTTGGATTTCGGGATTATACAGATATTGTTATGGAAATTTGAAAGATATATTTATATCGTTATTTCCAATAAATTATTTGTTGGTCGTAGAATTTGATATTGAATATAAGCTGATATATTTTCTATTCAGAGCCTTATATTTAGTATCAAATGGGAATTGGGTTTATCGTGAACTGTGTTTTAACGACATTTGTTCTTTAACCCGATTTACAGTGAAATGTGATTTGGAATTTATAAATCTTTTGTTAAGATTTAAAGGAGGTTTTCCAAAGTAAAGTTTTCCAATTTAATAAAATAAATTGGAATGGAATGTGATTTTGGGTTTATCGTGAACCGTGTTTTAAATGACATTGGTTCTTTAACCCAGTTATAGACAGGATATGGTTTCCCAAGTTAAACAATCATTAATATTGATTTTTGGGAAGATTAAAACCAAGTGGAGTTTTAATGAATCTTTAATTAGATTGAAATGATCGAGAATGGAGTATCACCAGTTTTGCTCCAGGCGATAGTTAAATCTTTAATTTGATTTGAATGTGAAATGGTAATTGAATTTACCGATAACACCGTGGTGTTAGGTATGAAGTATTACCAGTTTTACTTCATGGGAAGAATAGGTAGGGATTGGGAAATTAAAATAAATGATTACTTCGGTGCGGTTCGCTAATCCCTTCTAGTTTGAATAGATATTCAAAAGAAGATTAAAGAATAAATTTAAAGAATATATCTTTGATAAAATTAATGGGAACCTTTCCTAAAGTATAAGAACATTTGAATAAAAGAATATTTTGAATTGGAATGAGGCGTATGTTGTGTTTGTGTAACACTTGTTTATTATATACGCGAGTTATTCAAAAAGACCGGGTTTATCCTATTCTGAATAACTGATTCGACGATGTGTCAAGGATGAAGACGGTGGTCGAAGACCAGTGGTCTTCACATCATTTGGGTGATTACCGATGATCTTGATTGGGTTGTATACCCAAGAGGAGGGAATTAGTTGGTGATCGTCCAGACGTACATGGAGATCGATGGATATGCGAGTTACAAGGTGCCTCCGGTTTCGTTCAGACCCAGAACGAACTTGTAAATGGACCGTGTGTCTGACATTGGATTTTATTCTGTGTGGTTGATTTCTATTAAATATATATCTGTTTGGCGGCGGAGAATTTATTCTCTTGCTTAATGCCCTTCTCTGAGACGTACGAGCTCAGGGGTTATATATTGGTGGAAATCAATCACATGGAGTGAATTGCTTGTGTGGCATGCCTAAGTGGCAAATGATCAAGGCTTTTGTTGAAAAGCAAAGTCTTGTGGTTGATGATCAAAGCACGGCCTGTGTGGCATAGCTTTGTGTATGGTCTTAATTCGCGAGCCTCGCACCCCGGTATGAACCAAAAACGGGAGTGGATCCAGGGAGAACGTGCGTCTCTTTCTAGCTAGGGTGGTGTCAGTGACCTACCAGCCCTGAAATTTGTATTATTTTCACCTGTGTGGTTGTTGGATTGCGAGGCGCCTTGGATATATCGGTGACTGTGTGGAGCCGATGGAGTCATTTGGCTCATTTACGCCTCCAAAGGGCGGGAAACGCAGTGTTCGGGGTTTTATTTAAGGGTGCGTTTTTTACAAGTCCCTATTAAGTTTCAAAGATTAAAAAAAACCCGGTGATAAAAATAATATAGAATACATCCCTATTTTTGAATTTCCGCTAAAAAAATTCCAGATCTACCCTTACACACCTAATAAACTATCCAACAACTATTTGTCCTCATTTACTCAGTCTATCGCTCCTATAATCTCGCTCATAAACCTAATACTACAATTATGGAAAACCGTCGATCACTCCAACAGAGATTTTTTTTATTACTTTTTTTTAATTTTTACGAAAAACTAGATAATTAGATACATATATTACGTAAAATTGCATACATTTATGCAGCTAAGTGAATAATTGCATACATATATTAATATTTTGCAGAAAATAAATTATTAGCTTTGCGCAACATTGAAGTAGACAATTAGATACAAATATAACTTAAAATTGCATACATTTATGCAACTATGTGAAATAATTTCATACATATACAGAATTGTACTGCATAATTGTTGAAACAAAAGAAATGAAAAAAAAAGTAAATACATATAATTATAACAAGATGCATATATATATATATATATATATATGCAAATAACAGAAATATGTGCATACTTACATGAAAATTTTCATAACATTTACATGTACTACATCAAAAAATAAATACAGACCACATTTACATGTACTACATCAAAAATTTCAGAACATTTACAAAGCAGAGATGATGGTCTTTTGAAGAAAAAATAATTTTGTGAATACCCAGCTTATTGCGCCACATCTAGTAGTCTCTGTAGAAACAACTGCAGATTTCGATCATTTGGAAAAAGATGGACGACCAAGCTTCAACAACACGATAACACCAATATCTATCGGAACACTGTTATAAAAAAAAATCAACATTAATAAGCTTAATGTGCAGTAACTGAAATTACAAAAACTGCTTCAGAATAATATAAATACATGTGTACAATTCAGCAAAATAACAATAATTTCTGAATATTTATATGCAAGTATTTCAGATATATGCATAGAAATATGAATATATTTGTAAAATAATATGTTTTTCTGTTTGTTTGATAAAAAATTGCATACATATATTAAGAATAGATGCATATTTGTCCGCAACTTTTTATTAGAAGTTCAGTAAATCCACGAGTTCTAACAATGGTTCCGTGAAAGATGATTTCGTGATTGGAATCCTCATTTACTTTCTTGCTTTGTTTATATTTTCTCACAACCCACTTTTCATACAATACAAATCTGTATTATACATAACAGATACTTGTACGCATACATGTATATGTGAGCACAAATATGAAACTTTAATTAAGCTACAAAGTTGGTTTGTTTCCTCATTCTATAGTTGAATCTCATATGAAACAGTCCCAAAGTTTACAATACCCTCACCATTTTAAAACCATATTTACTAAATCATTCCACCGATTCCATTTTCACTTTCACAATTATATTTCCTCAATCATACTCGAACGCTAACTAAAACATATTTTAACGAAAATATGTTAATAACTTCCTTTATAAACAAGTGTCACATCCAAATAAACCCAGAATTAACATGAAATAGCAACTGGATTGTTAGACAAAGAAAGCAGAACAATACCTATGTGACAAAATGCAAGGTACATAAAATTCATATAAGAGACAACACTGAACAGACTCCTCAAAAAGTAATAAAAATACTTCAACCCCGAAACATTGGTAGAAAAAAAATCAACAGAAAAAATAAAAAGTTGCCCAAAAGGTATTTTCGAGCAGCAGTAAGGTAGAAAATAGATTAAAGGGAAGCGAAAATGAAATATTCCCAGGTTTCTTATCCTGCTCGCAAGGGAAACACTTTTACCTTAAAATAAGCAAATCCAATAAAATATAAAAATGAATGATTTAAAGTTTTTGATTCTCGTACCTTTTTGACTGACAAAAGATTCCAACTATCGAGAATCCGATACGAATGAAGCAAGAAATTTAAGAAACTGCGAAATAAAATCAGGCTTTGGAGTGAGAAGAGATAACGTTTGTTTCTGGAGCCGCCGCCGCCATGGAGAACGAAATATAGGTTTCTGGAAAAGAAAAAAAAACTAATTACGTAATGAGTAGATACGACCTAGGTAATTAAGGCATGAATTAAGAAAAAGGGCACTTTTATAAAAAGATCAGCCGCTGTTTGAAATTAGGGATGAAATTTATATGTTTTGAAACAGGAGGATGTGAGCCTAATTAAGTTTTATTTTAAGGATGTGACCCTAATTTTCACTTTATTTAATCCAATCGAGTGGACCGGCCCTGTGGCTCCTAGGTGCAGTTGCGGCTGTAGCCTGAGGCTTGGGCTAGGCAGTCTCGAATTCGATAGAGGATGATCCCTTGCCTCGGTTCATAGGTGGAAATCCAATTTCCAAATACGTGACTTTGCGGTTTTGATTGTAGAGCCTAGTATAGCGACATTATATATGGTACCCATGCCTTCTAGGACTGATACATTTATATTTGAAGTTGTTTTATACACTATGCACTTACAATAGTATCAAATGATTTGTTTTTAACGTACCAAGCATATTTGGCTATTATAAGGGAAAACCCTATCCTCCGGCTTGTGTTGCATTGTGTTATGGAACCTGGGTCTTATAATAGCTTCATTTTTCCAAAAAGCATTGCATTGTTTTGTTATATGCACTGGTATTCTTAGGAGGAAACCCGTTCTGAAACACCCCACCTCCGTTAGGGTCACTCTCAAAGGGAATGCCCTAATTTTGGTGGAGGTTTATAAGTATAAATCATGGATATACAAGACAGATATAATAACACATATTTTTGAACAGCGGAAAACAACAACTTTTATTTCATTAAAATACGTGCTGCACCAACCATACCATAAGTGTCTTACAATACTTCCAAAAAAACATGACATCTTCATAACTGTCTTGATTACATTATTTAAAGAAGCATAAAGAAAACATAAATAGACTGCAAAAGTCCCATAATTGCTGTCCAAAGCCATAGTCCAAAATGAAAAGATCCAAGCAATACATTCTTTCTCTTCAAGCTGGATATGAAGGCTGGTCAAGCTGCGGTATTCCCTCCCTGTGGACCTGGGGGGGACGGAAGAAAAGAAGACGAAAGAAAAGTAGAGTCAGACATAAAGCCTGAGTAAGTCTAGGACTATTCAGTCTATGAACAAAGAACTGGGTATGATAAGCATAAACTAGAAATGGGAAAGCACCATAAACTAAGTTAAGTTGTCTAGGGTCGAATATACTATCGTACCCCATATTAATCTTTGTACCCATATAAACTAGTTCCCAACAGGCACCCCATAATCAGGGTGAAGTGATCCATTTTATGATGATCGGCTCCTACTCGCATAGTTACATGTGTCTTACGGCCCTCATTGTTGTAGTTACCTATGCTAGTCCCACCATGGGGTATATCAAGTCCCATGGTGGCGGCCCGACACAATCCTAGAATGCACAGGTATGCTACTAGTGTCCAGTGCCTTATTTTTCTGCGCCGGAGTGTGTGCACGCCCGCACCCCGTTAGAACATACACTACTGCACCACCGCCGTCGATTTGACCTCTTACAGTCAGCCCAGTAATCGTGCCCTACCCTGCCTAGTTTCAGGGTATCATGATACCTTGTAGGGTTACTGCTGAAAACGGTCCCCCGCTACTAGGTTTTCTATTTCTAGCCAACGTGCTAAGTTGGTTAAGTGTTTTATAAACCTAACCCCCAATCAGTCTGTTTAGTTTAGCATGTTCTATTTTGATTAAGTCTTAATTCACTTAATCCTATCAATCCTGACTCAGCCTTAATTGTCTTATTAAAGCCTTGACCTCTCACATTATACAGGTATTGTTGTGGCTGCCTGTTGCCCGTTGGGTCCGGGCAGTCTTACGCCACAACTCAGTCTAACCTCGGGTCCTTATTGGGCTCCGTGTTTAACCACCCACATTGGATAGGTATTGTTGTGACTACTGGACAGCTGGGCGGTTCCGGGCAGGTTTACATCACAACTCAATCCAACCTCGGGTTAAACACATCGTATTTTCTACATTTACATATTTTGTCTCTTTTCTTTTTATATGTAAATATTTGCGGCCCATTATTCAAAATCATCTTTATTGATTAAGATTTATTTATGCCACTTAATTGTTTTTCAAGGTTGTTGGCGTGCATCAAACATGCCAACACATATGTTCTATATTTTAGCCCAAACGTCATTACCCCCGTTTTATACGTTCGCTCCAATGTAGGGTGTGTTGGGTTTAATACTTAAACCCAATTTAGCCATATGAAAAGGGGAGGCTATATCATGGTGTTTATAAGGTACATGAAAAGGGGAGTGTGAACGCATGAACTTGCAACATAACGATTCAGTTAACATAAGGTAGGCATATGTGAACTTGTAATTGTAACAACATATAATATAAGCAATACTTAAACATGAATCATTCTATTCACATAATCATGGTATAAACAAAACATGAATCATTTTATTCACGTAGTCATGGCATAAATAATACTTAAACATGAACCATTCTAATCATATAATTATGGCATAATCATAATTGAACATGAGTCCTTCTATTCATATAGTCATGGCATAAACATAATTGAACATAAATCCTACTATTCATATAATCATGGTTTTTATCCTATCTATGTAACTTGTAAGTGGGATGTAATTCTAGTGTAATTCTACTGTAACTTATGTGTCAAATATATTATCACATGATTATGATAACAACATAAGCCTAAAAACATGTTTTCAACTAGGCATAATAACAGACATAGTTTAGTCATGTTCATAAAATTAATACAAGCTTACAAAGACGCTTGCTTTTATCACAAAATCATGAATTTTATACTTGAACTATGATGCCAATTCCAACATAACTTTCATATGAATCATAATACTAAAGTGGATCAAATTACACTAAAGATGACCATAGAATTATACATCATGTTGGCATAACAATAAATCATAAACTTGCATGAATTTCAAATAAACTATTACAACATATAGTTGTTATTTTCAACATGAATCATATACTTGCAATTATCAAATGGGTGTTGTAAATAACTACCACAAACATGTAGTTTCCAATATGAATCATATGCTTGCATGAATCCCAATTAAAATTCCACAACATGTGGTTGTCAACATAAACCATATACTTGTATAAATCCAATCGTACACCATAGCATTGCCAAATCGTTTAGAATCAAAATAACATACAAATATAAGTTATTATCGCCACAATTCCATTTCGTTGTTAACTTCCAATGCAAATCGCGTACTTGCAAATATCCAATCGTATACAATAATATTCCCAATTCGTTTAGCATCAAAGCAACATACAAATATAAATTATTATCGCCAAAATTCCATTTCTTACTTTACACAAATCAACACAATTATTTAATTCACATCGGAATAGCACTCTACTTACAACGCATGACGAATCTTCAATTCAGGAATCTGAATTCTGAATTCTGAATTTGGAGATGTTATCCTTTGTTGTAGGCGTTGCTTTAATTTGATTATCGTTGCTTTAAGCTTCTGATTTATCCCCTAATTGTCTCTCTATTTCTGACGGCTATCCTCAGTCTCTCCTCAGCAGCATGACGGCCTCATCTCCATTTTAGTTTAAGTGAATTAGGGTTAGTCTTAGGTCCCTTTTATAGAGTTTGTGAGTTGATTTAGACCGTCGATGAAGCTTGGTTCAATAAAAGTCGTTCGTTCAAAGGAGGGACAAACCAGGAGCTGACACCTAGCCCTAGTGACAAGGCAAGGCTCAGAAAATCGACCAAACACAGACTAGGCCAGCCAGGGTGGGCTGGGTTCGACCTGGCTCAGGGGCCAGGTCGACTCCCCAGTCGACCCCCAGGTTGACTCTAGAGTCGACCTGCCTGGGGCAGGTCGACACCTAGGTCCACTCCCAGGTCGACCTGGCCTGGCAGGTCGACCCTAGGGTCGACCCCCAGGTCGACCTGGTCGGTTTGGGCGGGAATTCTCCCGCCTACTCTGATTGGGCTGAAATTTAAATCTGTTTTCGAAATTTGAATTTTCTGAAACTTCATCGGGCCATAATTTGGTCATACGGGCTCCGTTTTTCGAAAACTCGGACTCTATTTCGCGTATTTTTCCGAGACGAACGCAATGACATATCCCGTTTCCCTTAATACTTTAATTTAAAATTTATTATACTTTAATTTGTGAATTTCACTGTTATAAAATACACGGGGTGTTACATTCTCCCCCACTTAAAAGGATTTCGTCCCGAAATCTTCAAGTTCAGGATGAATGTACATCCTAACATCGAAATATCCATCTACTCATCCATCAAACACGAGCATCCATTGTCCTTAAAAGACTTCTAATGCTTCATGATAATATGCGAAGTGTGTGTACATGTACTTATCTAATGAAAAATCAGGCGGTCTACTGATTCAGTTGTCCTCCTTAATGCAGATCATGTAAGTGCCATGAATCCATTATGTATGCAAATTTTCCTATTCATGATTCTACATGAGTGCACAACTATTCATACAAATGCAACATCCATATGACAACACATTAAAGTTCAACCATATACGAATGCAAACATATATGCATATGCAATATGAAGTGATTGAGCCGATCTAAAACCTAGATTGTGTGTGTATATGCAACCACGAGCAACCACTAGCAATCACTTGCAACCACTTGCAATCATCATCCATAACATGTTTCAATTACATGTTTCCATACAAAGGGTTTCTTCCTAAAAGATAAGGTCGAGGAGATATACCTAAAAAAATAGATAAAAGCGCAACTTAAGGAAAAAGGAAAGATCAAAGATGTACCCTCGAAAAGAAAAGGGTAGGCTGCGCGTATTTTAGCTTCAGTTTCCCAAGTTACATCTCCTTCGGCATCGCTCCACTGAACTTTGACGAGCTTGACTTTGCGGTTGCGTAGCTTCTTCACTTCCGTTCCTAATATGCGGGTTGGAACTTTCCTTATGGTTGCTTCGCGTTCCACTTCAGCTTCTTCTAGGATATTTGGCTCTACCACTTCAGCAGACTCATGTAGACATTTTCGGAGATGTGAAACGTGAAAGATGTTGTGAACTCCGGCCAATTTTTCGGGTAGCTCTAATCTATAGGCCATTTTCCCAATTTTCTCAATGATAGGTAATGGCCCTACGAACCATGGTGCTAGCTTTCCTGTGGTTCCAAAACGAACAACGTTCCTTAGTGGAGATACCTTAAGAAAAACTCTGTCTCCAACCTCAAATTCAAGGTCGGTCCTCCTCTTGTCGGCGTAGGACTTTTGTCTGTCTTGGGCCGTCATCATCCTTCTTTGTATTAAGTCTACTTTCTCTGAAGTCTCTCGGATCATATCTGGTCCAAGTATGAGCTTATCAGTAGACTCCCACCAACAAGTGGGCGATCGGCACGGTCTTCCATATAAAGCTTCGAAGGGCGCCATTCCGATGGTTGCTTGATAGCTGTTGTTGTAGGCAAATTCCACCAAAGGAAGATGGTCTTCCCACGTCCCTCCGAAGTCAAGGATGCACAGTCTTAAAAGGTCCTCCAAAACTCTGTTCACTCTTTCTGTTTGGCCGTCAGTTTGGGGATGATAGGTTGTGTTCAAGCATAACTGTGTGCCTACCGCTTCTTGCAGACTCCGCCAAAACTCACTGGTGAAGATAGGGTCTCGGTCGCTAACAATACTGGATGGTATTCCATGGGGTCGAACGATTTCCTTGAGGTAAAGAGATGCTAGGGATGAGGCAGTTCTTTTACTTTTGACGGGTAAAAAGTGGGCGCTTTTAGTAAGCCTATCCACTATTACCCAAATGCTAGTGTTGCCTCTCCTAGACCTAGGCAGCCCATCGATGAAGTCCATTGAGATGCTATCCCACTTCCACTGCGGGACCTCTAGAGGATGTAGCAGACCGCCAGGCTTTTTCTGTTCCGCCTTAACCTGTTGGCACACCATACACTTAGAAACGAATTCTGCCACGTCCTTCTTCATGCCGTTCCAAAAGAAAGTTCTTTTTATGTCCTTGTACATTTTATCTCCGCCTGGGTGTATCGTCATCTTGGAGTGATGTGCTTCCTCGAGAACCTTCTTTACTAAATCCCTTGTTTGTGGGACGCATAGTCTTCCGTCTCTCCTTAGCCAACCCTTATCGTCGATGGAATATCTGTTGAGGTGACTTGAAGTCTCACCCCTAATTAGCCTATCAATCGTCTCCACAAGCTGAGGGTCCTCGCGTTGTGTTGTCCCTATCGAGTCCACTAGAGTCGGGCGTACTTCGAGAGATGCTAGCAAGCCTGGTACAAAATCGGAGGAAGGCCTAAAGTCGAAGCTGGCTATAAACTCTAGGCTTTGTCTTTCAACAAACAGCGGGCTTAGGTTCAGTTTCTTTCGGCTCAACGCGTCTGCCACTTCATTGCCTTTGCCCGGAGTATAGGAGATCTCGAAATCAAACGAGGCAAGAAACTCCATCCACCTCTGTTGCCTCAAGTTAAGGTCCTTCTGCGAGAAAAGGTATTTCAACGATTTATGGTCAGTGTAAAGTTCAAACTTCTCACCTAGGAGATAGTGTCGCCAAGACTTGAGTGCAAAGACGATGGCAGCTAACTCAAGATCGTGGGTCGGGTAGTTCTTTTCGTGCACTTTCAATTGTCTCCCGCCATAAGCTACTACCCTTCCTTCTTGCATTAAGAAGGCGCCTAACCCTGTCCCACATGCATCTGTATAAACGGTGAACAACTTGCTTCCATCTGGCAACGTCAAAACTGGGGCTGTTGTAAGAGCCCTTTTCAGTCGCTGGAAAGCAAACTCGCAATCCAAGTCCCAATTGAACACTAGATTCTTCTTGGTCAACTTTGTGAGCGGAGCTGAGATTTTCGCAAAATCCCTTATGAACTTTCGATAGAAACCTGCTAGTCCTAGAAAACTTCGAACCTCAGTTGCATTCCTTGGTGTCTTCCAATCCTGTACCGCCACTACCTTAGCAGGGTCCACTGCTAACCCTTGTTTGGATACTATGTACCCAAGGAACCTCACTTCTTCTCTCCAAAAGTGGCATTTGGAGAATTTGGCTTTTAGCTGATGGACTCGCAGAGTTTCCATGATTGCCCTTAAGTGTTGAGCATGTTCCTCTTCACTCTTTGAGAAGATAAGGATATTGTCTACGAAGACCACTACGAACTTATTGAGGAAATCTCTGAATGCCCTACTCATCAGGTCCACGAAGTAAGCAGGTGCATTTGTCAAGCCGAAAGGTATGACAAGCCATTCAAAGAAGCCATCTGGGGTTCTGAATGTCGTTTTATCGATACTATCTTCAGCCACCCTTAGCTGATGAAAACCGGTCGCTAAATCGAGTTGGGAGAAAACAGACGCTCCTACAAGCTGATCAAACAAATCGTCAATTCTGGGGAGAGGGTGCCTATTCTTTTTCGTTAGCTTGTTGAGCTCCCTATAGTCAACACATAGACGGAGTGAACCATCCGCCTTTGTAGCGAACACCACTGGAGCGCCCCATTCTGAAATGCTCCTCCTAATGAACCCCTTTTCTAGAAGCTCTTTAATCTGTTTACTAAGCTCTTTCCTTTCCCGTGGAGCCATGTGTCTAATGGGCAATGCAACGGGCTTTGCATTATCTACAAGATATATGCGGAAGTCTATCTCCCGCTTCGGAGGCAAGCCCTTCACCTCTTCGAAGACATCCGGATATTCCCGGACCACTCTAACCGATTTCAAATTTTCAACGGAGGCATCTAGCGATTCAAGATAACTAAGCATAACCGCATACGAGGGATTACAAGTAATTTCCAAAGTGTTACCGAGCTAGGTCAGGAGCCTAACAATCCTTTTCTCACAATCAAGGATGGCCCCATTACTGGATAGCCAATCCATGCCCAAAATCAAACCATATCCCGAAAAGCCCAAAACAAAGGCACTACATTTAAATTCTACGCTTAGAATAGAAATTTTTAATCCCAAACAGATCATAGACAAATGAGCTGGGCCCCCAATTGGGTTTGAAACAATTAAGGGGTCCTCTACCATACTAGTTTTTAGGTGCAGAGATTCTACTAAAGCAGATGAGATAAAGGAGTGTGATGCGCCAGAATCAAATAAAGTGCGAACGGGGTGATCATAAAGATAAACTACACTTTCTACAGAAGTATTTATACCTCGCTATTGCAGAGGTGGCGCCTCTAGCACATGAACTTGTGCCCCTGAGGTGGATCCAGCCCTCTGCCCCTGTCCTCGTTTCTTTGGGCAGTCCTTAGCCATGTGGCCTGTCTCACCGCAAGAAAAGCACCCACCATTCATCTTGGCCTTCTTTTTCCGGCAATCTTTCACTAAGTGCCCCACTTTGCCACAGAAATTACACTTCCTCTTCTCTTTGTTGCCTTTCCCGCCCTTCTTAAAGTCTGTCTTCTTAGGCTGCAAACCCTCTTTCTTCCCTTGAGAGTTTTCTGCCTTTGTCTCCTTCTTGCCCTTATCGTCTTCGTTCAGCAATGCCTTCTGTACCAACCTTTCATACGTAGCTCCCATGGGTATATGGGTCATGGCCAAACTGTGTAATGGCTCATTCAAGCCTTTGACAAAACGGAGAGCCTTCTTGTGCGGGGTGTTGACTAGGTCCGGTCCGAACCTAGCCAGCTCATCGAACTGATTAACATACTCTTTGACTGTCTTGTTCCCTTGCTTAAGAAATAAGAATTTTTCCAACTGCAAACTCCTTTCCGCATCTGAGAGAAATTTAGCCTCAAACCTTTCCCTAAAGTCCTCCCATGTTTCCACTAGTCTTTTTGCATTAGTGACTTCCCACCAGTAAGAAGCCTCGCCCTTTAGTAGCCACACTGCCAGTTGTACTTTCTGCCTATCTTCTACCTCAAAGATGATGAATAAGTCCTCGGTTTCTTTCAGCCAATTTCTAGCTGCCACGAAGGACTCAGTTCCATGAAAATCCTTTCCTCCCATAGCTTTAAAATCTTTACATATCTTAGCAAAGGTGTTTCCCCGTGGAGGAGGTGGAGGAAGAGGTGCTGCTGCA
This sequence comes from Allium sativum, assembly GCA_030737875.1. NCBI lineage: Eukaryota > Viridiplantae > Streptophyta > Magnoliopsida > Asparagales > Amaryllidaceae > Allium > Allium sativum. The sequence goes on from CM060921.1 coordinate 374,688,979, forward strand.
GCTGGATGATTTCCTGCAGCTGGGGGAGGAGGAACGGTAGGACCTGGCCGAGAGGCCCTTGCTTCTAAGAACTGTCTAAACCAACCAGGTATTGGTACACCCTCTGGCAAGTTAAGTTCTTCGGACATGCTGAAACAAAAAGGATAGATTCAAAACGAAGGATAAGAGATAGTTCCTATGGCTTTGGGGGGGGGGGGGGCTTTGCCTTTTAAAATTAAATAATATTTTATCTTAAAAATGCTTCTTTAAATTTCCTTTTTGAAAATAAATTTTCAAAACTTTTTATCTTATCTGGTAAACCTATGCTCTGATACCAAGTGAAACACCCCACCTCCATTAGGGTCACTCTCAAAGGGAATGCCCTAATTTTGGTGGAGGTTTATAAGTATAAATCACAGATATACAAGACAGATATAATAACACATATTTTTGAACAGTGGAAAACAACAACTTTTATTTCATTAAAATACGTGCTACACTAACCATACCATAAGTGTCTTACAATACTTCCAAAAAAACATAACATCTTCATAACTGTCTTGATTACATTATTTAAAAAAGAATAAAGAAAACATAAATAGACTGCAAAAGTCCCATAATTGCTGTCTAAATCCATAGTCCAAAACGAAAAGATCCAAGCAATACATTCTTTCTCTTCAAGCTGGATATGAAGGCTGGTCAAGCTGCGGTATTCCCTCCCTGTGGACCTCGGGGGGGGGGGGGGGGGGGGAACGGAAGAAAAGAAGACGAAAGAAAAGTAGAGTCAGACATAAAGCCTGAGTAAGTCTAGGACTATTTAGTCTATGAACAAAGAACTGGGTATGATAAGTATAAACTAGAAATGGGAAAGCACCATAAACTAAGTTAAGTTGTCTAGGGTCGAATATACTATCGTACCCCATATTAATCTCTGTACCCATATAAACTAGTTCCCAACAGGCACCCCATAATCAGGGTGAAGTGATCCATTTTATGATGATCGGCTCCTACTCGCATAGTTACATGTGTCTTATGGCCCCCGTTGTTGTACTTACCTATGCTGGTCCCACCATGGGGTATATCAAGTCCCATGGTGGCGGCCCGACACAATCCTAGAATGCACAGATATGCTACTGGTGCCCAGTGCCTTATTTTTCTGCGCCGGAGTGTGTGCACGCCCGCACCCCGTTAGAACCTACACTGCTGCACCACTGCCGTCGATTTGACTTCTTACAGTCAGCCCAGTAATCGTGCCCCACCCTGCCTAGTTTCAGGGTATCATGATACCTTGTAGGGTTACTGCTGAAAAGGGTCCCCCGCTACTAGGTTTTCTATTTCTAGCCAACATGCTAAGTTGGTTAAGTGTTTTATAAACCTAACCCCCAATTAGTCTGTTTAGTTTAGCCTGTTCTATTTTGATTAAGTCTTAATTTACTTAATCCTATCAATCCTGACTCAGCCTTAATTGTCTTATTAAAGCCTTGACCTCTCACATTAGACAGGTATTGTTGTGGCTGCCTGTTGCCGGTTGGGTCCGGGCAGTCTTACGCCACAACTCAGTCTAACCTCGGGTCCTTATTGGGCTCTGTGTTTAACCACCCACATTGGATAGGTATTGTTGTGACTACTGGACAGCCGGGCGGTTCCGGGCAGGTTTACATCACAACTCAATCCAACCTCGGGTTAAACACATCGTATTTTCTACATTTACATATTTTGTCTCTTTTCTTTTTATATGTAAATATTTGCGGCCAATTATTCAAATTCATCTTTATTGATTAAGATTTATTTATGCCACTTAATTGTTTTTCAAGGTTGTTGGCGTGCGTCAAACATGCCAACACATATGTTCTATATTTTAGCCCAAACGTCATTACCCCCGTTTTATACGTTCGCTCCAATGTAGGGTGTGTTGGGTTTAATACTTAAACCCAATTTAGCCATATGAAAAGGGGAGGCTATATCATGGTGTTTATAAGGTAACATGAAAAGGGGAGTGTGAACGCATGAACTTGCAACATAACGATTCAGTTAACATAAGGTAGGCATATGTGAACTTGTAATTGTAACAACATATAATATAAGCAATACTTAAACATGAATCATTCTATTCACATAATCATGGTATAAACAAAACATGAATCATTCTATTCACGTAGTCATGGCATAAATAATACTTAAACATGAACCATTCTAATCATATAATTATGGCATAATCATAATTGAACATGAGTCCTTCTATTCATATAGTCATGGCATAAACATAATTGAACATGAATCCTACTATTCATATAATCATGGTTTTTATCCTATCTATGTAACTTGTAAGTGGGATGTAATTCTAGTGTAATTCTAATGTAACTTATGTGTCAAATATATTATCACATGATTATGATAACAACATAAGCCTAAAAACATGTTTTCAACTAGGCATAATAACAAACATAGTTTAGTCATGTTCATAAAATTAATACAAGCTTACAAAGACGCTTGCTTTTATTACAAAATCATGATTTTTATACTTGAACTATGATGCCAATTCCAACATAACTTTCATATGAATCATAATACTTAAGTGGATCAAATTACACTAAAGATGACCATAGAATTATACATCATGTTGGCATAACAATAAATCATAAACTTGCATGAATTTCAAATAAACTATTACAACATATAGTTGTTATTTTCAACATGAATCATATACTTGCAATTATCAAATGGGTGTTGTAAATAACTACCAAAAACATGTAGTTTCCAATATGAATCATATGCTTGCATGAATACCAATTAAAATTCCACAACATGTGGTTGTCAACGTAAACCATATACTTGTATAAATCCAATCGTACACCATAGCATTGCCATGTCGTTTAGAATCAAAATAACATACAAATATAAGTTATTATCGCCACAATTCCATTTCGTTGTTAACTTCCAACGCAAATCGCGTACTTGCAAATATCCAATCGTATACCATAATATTCCCAAATCGTTTAGCATCAAAGCAACATACAAATATAAATTATTATCGCCACAATTCCATTTCTTACTTTACACAAATCAACATAATTATTTAATTCACATCGGAATAGCACTCTACTTACAACGTATGACGAATCTTCAATTCAGGAATCTGAATTCTGAATTTGGAGATGCTATCCTTTGTTGTAGGCGTTGCTTTAATTTGATTAATGTTGCTTTAAGCTTCTGATTTATCCCCTAATTGTCTCTCTATTTCTGACGGCTATCCTCTGTCTCTCCTCAGCAGCATGACGGTCTCATTTCCATTTTAGTTTAAGTGAATTAGGGTTAGTCTTAGGTCCCTTTTATAGAGTTTGTGAGTTGATTTAGACCGTCGATGAAGCTTGGTTCAATAATAGCCGTTCGTTCAAAGGAGAGACCAACCAGGAGCTGACACCTAGCCCTAGTGACAAGGCAAGGCTCAGAAAATTGACCAAACACAGACTAGGCCAGCCAGGGTGGGCTTGGTTCGACCTGGCTCAGGGGCCAGGTCGACTCCCCAGTCGACCCCCAGGTCGACTCTAGAGTCGACCTGCCTGGGGCAGGTCGACACCTAGGTCGACTCCCAGGTCGACCTGGCCTGGCAGGTCGACCCTAGGGTCGACCCCTAGGTCGACCTGGTGGGTTTGGGCGGGAATTCTCCCGCCTACTCTGATTGGGCTGAAATTTAAATCTGTTTTCGAAATTTGAATTTTCTGAAACTTCATCGGGCCATAATTTGGTCATACGGGCTACGTTTTTCGAAAACTCGGACTCTATTTCGCGTATTTTTCCGAGACGAACGCAATGACATATCCCGTTTCCCTTAATACTTTAATTTAAAATTTATTATACTTTAATTTGTGAATTTCACTGTTATAAAATACACGGGGTGTTACACGTTCCGTGATATACGGCGTGGTCCCTTGATATTTTTGATTTAAAGAAAGCTTTAAATAACTGTTTTAGTTCTCACACCACTCACATGACTGATCTGGAGTTTATTGTTTTAACCTAAACTCTGGGTGCCCTTATTTTGACACGGGCAGCTAGTAGTTTTGGTTTTGCAGATTTATATTCACAGGATCCTGATTTACAGCTGGAATGATATCCGGAAAGCTCTATATCCGTATATCTCTTTCAGTTGTGTATTGTATTATTTTTCCGCTGCTATGAAATGTATTGTAATCTCTGATATTTTCTATGTAATATTGATTTATACTCTGTATATTCTTGTATTCTGATGGAACTGTTGTAATAAACAATGAAATGTTCTTCTGTTTGCGTTCAGATTCGTCTTGTCCTCAACTCAATCCGTGCTTTCCTTACTGGGGAAGTTCGGGTCGTAACTGCTTGGTATCAGAGCTTTGGTTTATAGAGCTCGGAGGACAAGACACGTTAGAACCAAACGAAAGAATTCATCAGAGATTGGATTAGTAATATCCAAAGGGAATAACTCGTTAGAGATGGTATCAGTAGTATCCTAGAACTAGTGTGAAGAGTGACATTTTGAAAATAAAATTGAAAACAATTTTTGTTTTGAAAATTTAAATCAATTATTCGTATTTGAATATTTATTTGTATTGATTTGGACATTGCAGTATATAAAGATTTTTCGTAAACGTCTGATCTGCGTGTATTCAAAGTTTTAATATACTGGATGGATATAGAGTCACACCCTAGTCGCCCGGAGATGATTTTGATGGTTGATAAATCATCATCAGAGTTTATGTTCGAGTTTCGAAAGTGGGATATCTATACATTTCCAATTGACTGGAATGAGAACCAAAACTAAATAGGGCCTATTGTTGTGATTTAGCACCAAAAATGTGATTTTTGACTATATATCAAAGTTATGAATTTGAAATGATAATCAACAAATTGATTGATGGTTGTGCTGTTTGATTACTGTTTTGATTAATGAAATGTTGAACCTTTAGCCAAATTGAACCAAAAAGTGAATTGTATTGAAAATTTATCGCATTTGCATGCATGTACATGTACTTACATTGAACAGGTCATAGCAAGGAGGCTAGAGAAGAGGAATAAAATTGTTTGTCCGACAAATAGGTACATGTTTATTGTATTTCTTGGGTTTTTGATGATTTTATGAGTTGACTGTCTAGCCGCTTGGCTGTTTCTTTTTCTTTTTGGATTGGTGAGGGCCATGGGAGGCTATTTGAAATATCCCGAAGCTCCTGGTGCAGGGGAGGTTATGGCGAAATTTTTCGAAAATTAGGGTGTTAGCCAAATTTTTGAAGAATTTGAAAAGTTCTTAGAAACTGAAAAGTTGAAGAACTTAAGCCATAATGTAAACAATGAAAGTTGAGTTGATTAGTTAAACAACTTTCAGCTTCGTTCCTTTTCGGGGACGAAAAGTTTTGGGGGAGATTGTAATAACCCGGAAATCCGAGACAATTTAAAAATTTTATTTTGGCAATTTTGATGAATTTTGAATACTTAAATTATTTATTTTAAATAATAATGGCGAGAAATTTATTTTGAATAGAATTAGAATGAATATATTTATTGTAACACCCCACTCCCGCTAGGGTCACTCACTAAGGGAATGCCATAGCATCGGTGGAGTATTTTAGTGAATATAGAACAGAAAAATTACAACAAGACAGATATAAACAGTACTTGAAATTTTAAAACATCTTCTCATAACAGCGGAAGTAAAACATGTCTGGTTACATCATAAAACCAAAATAAAAGTCAAGTACAATATCCATCAAAATAAAGAAGTACATAATCCCACTCTCACACAATAGCCAAAACAAAAGAAAAGATAACTGGATAACTGGAGCTTTACATCTATCCAAGCTCCTAAAGACTGGGACAGCAATCCGATCAAGCTCCACTACTGCTAGGATCCACCGTAGGACCTGAGGGTTGGGAAAAAGGTAAAAACAACGGGGTCAGACATAAGTCTGAGTGAGTCCTATAACTTTAACAATACAATCGTTAAAGTAACCAGAGAAGACATAACTTGATATACGGTAACATATAGGGATGAACGGCTATACTAAGCAGTTAACTAAACCAAGATAAAAGATAAAGACGCATCTACCCTTCCTAAGGTAAATTACTAAACTGCACCACACCAGTCGTTCCTAACTTAAAGGTTGATCCCACCCAAGGACTTTTAAAATTAACCTAATAGTACTTGCGTACCCCTAGGTGACCAAGTAGGCGCCACGGGGCCCTACAATCCACCAGATGTACACACTACTCCCCATTCGATCGGCTCCCTAACGTAGATACCCGTGCTGGCCCCACCGTGGGGTGTACCATTCCCCAACGTGGCAACCTGATAAAACTAACAGTGCACGGCTTATATCTACACGATGCAACAACGGCTTACCTACCAGCCCGGGCCCACTCACGCATATGAAGCCCGTTGGACTTGCGTTGCCACCGCTAACCCGTTTGCCTCTTACAGTCAAGCCCAGTATGCGTGTCCCGTCCTCGACATGGGTCGAGCCCACAAAGATACGTATGGGTTACTGGTTGAAATGGGCCTCCACAAGCTACCCACCTAAGCTTGTCCCTTTTTCTAGTATATCCCACTTAACCCTTTAATCATGTTTTAATTACATGTTCCATTTTGGTTAAGTATTCTAATCGTATTTTCTATTGCCACCCAAGGCAACCACTAGATTTTCTCATGCCACCCGAGGCACCCACTTAACCCCTCATGTCCCTCTACATGCTAATATGGTTAAGTGTTTCTTAATTAATTAATTAAGAACGTAACCTTTGTAAAGACCTCTCACATTAGACTGTCTTTTATGACCGCTGGTTAAGCCGGTTGGGTCCGGGCAGCCTTATGTCATAACAGAGTCTAACCTCGTGTCTTTACATTAATTACGTATTTAGTTTGTGCCTAAGACCTCTCACATTGGGCTAACATTTGTAGCAACTGGTTAAGCCGGTTGGGTCCGGGCAGTTTTACGCTACAACTGAGTCCAACCTCGTGTCTTAGTCAATTAATTACACCTAATTAATCACCCTCATAATTTTATATTAATTATCCCTAATTAATCAAGTTTTCTTAACATGGGTAGACCTAACTTAATAGGTAAATTCCCATGGGGTAGACCTAACTCAATAGGTAAATTCCCAACACATAGTATGGGTACACCTAACCAAATAGGCAAATTCCCATACTATGTTTATTTATTTTGTGTTATGCATAATTATATTAATTTCACACAATCTTATTAACTTATGCATTTAATTACCCCATCGTTCCCACGTAATTTCGTTCATGATATAACACATATAAAAGGTGTCAACTTGCATATGAATGAACATGTTTCAAAGGTGCCATCTTGCATATTAACAAACACATAACTTGCATATGAACTTGCATAACATGTCACATAACTTGCATATAATATGTCACATAACTTACATATTCATTTTGCATAACAAACTTGCATATTAGCTTATAGACTTGCATAATGTGTCATCATGAACTTGCATATTAATAAACATGTAACTTGCATATTTACATACATGTAACTCGCATATTAACAAACATGTAACTTGCATATAAAGAAACATGTAACTTGCATATTTACATACATGTAACTTGCATATTAACAAACATGTAACTTGCATATTAACAAACATGTAACTTGCATATTTACATACATGTAACTTGCATATTAACAAACATGTAACTTGCATATTTACATACATGTAACTTGCATAGCATATTACCATGAACTTGCATAACATGCATATGATTACATAGCCCACAACTTGCATATTTAGCATCATGCAAACATAACATACATCATATTAAACTTGCATAAGCTTACATACTCAACATGCATAAACATAAGATTAATGCTAACATCATATCATATGATTCAAAGCTCATTAACCCACATACAAAACCATAAATCTCATCACATCTCAACTAATTAGTTTACCAAAAGATCATCAAAGTGATAGAAACTCACAACTAGCAACTTTGAACATCAAATGAAGAAGATTAAGATGCTAAGAAGGGATTAGAAGTTGATTAGAGAGTGATTAGTATGCAACCCTCTTCATAAAATTAGTGGAGGCCATGAGAGCTAGCATTTTGCCATAGTTTAGTCACTAGGTTTAATTATGAATGAATTAGGGTAGGTTAGGGTCTTATTTATAGATTAGGCAAGTGTTTTAGGCCATAGGATTAACCCTAGTTTCAATCCAAGCCATCAAAGCATGTCTTGGGGAAGAAGTCAAGTGTAGGAACCATCTAGGGCCTTTAGATTAAAGATGGACCATGAGAACCATTCAAATGCAAAATCTGCACTTGAGCGAATCGGCCCACGGGTTGACAGCCAAACACCCTGGATTAACCCCTAGTCGACCCAGCGGGCTCGGGTCGACTTCAAAAATCGGCCGGTTCGGTTATTCCCCTCTCCCAATTCGCTGTTTTGAGCATTTTTGCATATTTATTTATTAAATTTTCAATTATATATATATATATATATCAATATATATATATATATATATCTACACAACCCATTTCACTTAATTAAGTATACTTTAATTTGGGAATTTTCGTGAAACTTCGCGAGGCCATATCTTGATCATACGGACTCCGATTTTCGAAAACTCGGACTCTATTTCGCGTATTTTTCCGAGACGAACACAATGGCATAGCCCGTTTCCCTTGATTCCCATTTTAGAATTAAATTCTGCCTCGATTTATGTTATTATAGGTTATTGAAAATACGGGTTGTTACATTCTCCCCTCCTTAAAGGATTTCGTCCCCGAAATCTTCAAGTTAGGAAGAACGTATCCTACCATCCAATCATCCATCTACTCAAAGCATCATCCACGAGCAATCATTGTCCTTACAAGATTCTAAATGCTGGATGGATATATGCAAAAGTGTGTGTATATGTACTTACCTAATGCGAAAATCAGGCGGTTACTGATACAGTAAACCTCCTTAATGCAAACCATGATAGTGCCATGCATCCAATATGTATGCGAAACCCTATTGACACATACAAATTTCTACATGCGTGCACAACCATACACAAAAATGCATCATCCATATGATAACACAGCCATGATACATCCATCAATCTAACTACCACATCCATTTATGCAATATGCAACATGAAGTGACTGAGCCGATCTAGTGCCTAATGTGTGTGTATATGCATCCACGAGCAACCACTAGCAAACAATTGCATCCATATGCATCCATCAACCATAACATGTTTCAAACACATGTTTCAACCATAGGTTTTACCCTATCTAAAGGTCATAGGTATTAGCGAGAGGATATACTAAAGATAAGATAAGTACTAGACAAGCAATAAAGGAGAAGTTAAAAGACATACTCTCAAAAAGAAATGGATACAAAGAACGCATCTTTGCTTCCGTCTCCCAAGTAGCATTGCTTTCGTCATCTCCCCATTGCACTTTAACTAGCTGAACTTCTCTGTTCCTCAACTTCCTAGTTTCTGACCCAAGGATGCGAGTAGGAGCTCGTCGAATCGTCGCATCACGCTCTACCTCTACATCTCTAAGCAAGCTCGGCTCTACCACCTCCGCGGTCTCATGTAAGCACTTCCTCAAATGTGATACATGGAATACATCATGAACACCACTAAGTCTGTCGGGCAACTCCACCCTATATGCCATCCGTCCAATCCTTTCCTTAATAGGAAACGGCCCAACAAATCTCGGTGCTAACTTCCCTACGGACCCAAAGCGAACAACATTTCTCAATGGAGATACTTTGACAAAAACCATGTCCCCAACCTCAAACTCAAGATCCGTCCTTCTCCGATCCGCATAAGACTTCTGTCTATCTTGCGCTGCCTTCATCCTTCTACGAATTAAATCAATCTTCTCTGAAGTTTCTCTAACCATATCTGGCCCAAGCAAGATCTTATCCGTAGATTCCCACCAACATGTAGGAGATCGACAAGGCCTTCCATAAAGAGCTTCGAAAGGAGCCATACCAATACTGGACTGAAAGCTGTTATTATATGCGAACTCCACCAAAGGAAGATGTTCTTCCCATGTACCTCCAAAATCCAAGATACAAAGCCTCAAAAGATCTTCTAAGATACGGTTCACCCTCTCGGTCTGACCGTCCGTCTGAGGATGATATGCGGTGCTCAAACACAACTGAGTCCCTACCGCCTCTTGCAAACTTCTCCAAAACTCACTAGTGAAAATAGGATCTCGATCACTCACAATGCTGGATGGTACGCCATGCAATCTAACAATCTTTCTAACATAGACTGAAGCAAGCCATGGAGCGGTCCTCTTACTCTTTACGGGTATAAAATGGGCACTCTTGGTAAGTCTGTCTACCACAACCCAAATTCCCGTATTGCCCTTCCTCGATCTCGGTAACCCGTCGATGAAATCCATCGAGACACTATCCCACTTCCACTGTGGAACTTCCAATGGGTGTAGCAACCCACCGGGTTTCCTTTGCTCCACTTTAACTTGTTGGCACACTAAGCATCTAGCCACATACTCGGCCACATCTTTCTTCATACCGGCCCAAAAGAAAACTCTCTTCATGTCTTGGTACATTTTGTCTCCACCGGGATGAATAGTCATTCTTGAACGATGTGCATCATCCAAAATAGCCTTCTTCAAACCCTCATCTTGCGGTACACAAAGTCTACCGTCTCTATGCAACCATCCCTTATCATCTATGGTGTATCTACCCAAATGGCTGGACGACTCCCCTCTTATAAGCTTCTCTACCAACACAACCAACTGTGGGTCGTCTCGCTGAGCCTCGCCAATCCGTCTCAAAAGAGTAGGTCTAACCTCCAAGGATGCCAACAAACCAGGTACAAAATCAACAGAAGGTCTGAAGTCAAACAAAGAAAGAAACTCCAAGCTTCGTCGTTCCACGAACAATGGACTCAAAGATAGCCTTTTTCTACTTAAGGCGTCTGCCACCACGTTACCCTTACCAGGGGTATACGCTATCTCGAAATCATAGGATGCTAAGAACTCCATCCACCTTTGCTGTCTTAAGTTTAAATCCTTCTGAGAGAATAAGTACTTCAATGATTTATGGTCGGTGAACAACTCGAATCTCTCACCAAGAAGATAATGGCGCCAAGACTTAAGTGCGAAAACAATCGCGGCCAACTCTAGATCATGGGTAGGGTAATTCTTCTCATGCACTCTCAATTGTCTCCCTCCATAGGCTATTACCCTTCCCTCCTGCATCAAGACTGCGCCTAATCCTGTTCCACAAGCATCGGTATAAACAACAAACGGCTTACTCCCATCTGGAAGCACTAAAACTGGAGCGGTGGTCAAAGCTCTCTTTAACCGTCGGAAAGCATCATCACAATCTACATCCCACGAGAAAACCAGATTCTTTTTCGTCAAGCGGGTTAATGGGGCTGATATCTTCGCGAAGTCTTTGATGAACTTCCTATAATATCCTGCCAACCCCAAGAAACTTCTTACCTCGGTAGCATTTCTAGGAACTTTCCAATCCTGGATAGATACTATCTTTGCGGGATCCACAGCTATCCCTTCCTTAGAGACCACATGCCCTAAGAATCGCACTTCTCTTCTCCAAAAATGGCATTTAGAGAATTTAGCTTTAAGACTATGCGCTCGAAGAGTCTCCAACACTTCCTTGAGATGTAAGGCATGCTCTTCTTCATTCTTGGAAAAGACCAAGATGTCATCCACAAAAACTACTACAAACTTATTCAGATACTCTCTGAACACTCTACTCATGAGATCAACAAAGTATGCGGGGGCGTTTGTCAACCCAAATGGCATCACTAGCCACTCATAAAAACCATCCGGAGTCCGGAAAGCAGTCTTCTCTATACTGTCCTCCGCCACTCTTAACTGATGAAACCCTGTAGCTAAGTCCATCTGCGAAAATACTGACGCGCCAACCAACTGATCAAAGAGATCATCTATCCTCGGTAATGGGTGTCTATTCTTCTTCGTGAGCTTATTAAGTTCTCTATAATCCACACAAAGTCTGAGGGACCCATCCGCCTTCGTGGCAAACACTACTGGAGCTCCCCACTCCGATATACTTCGCCTTATGAACCCCTTCTCAAGCAACTCCCCTACTTGCTTATGAAGTTCTCTTCTCTCACGAGGAGCCATGTGGCGTACTGGCAAAGACACTGGTTTGGCATTATCCACCAAATAAATTCGGAAATCTATCTCCCGCTTCGGAGGCAAACCCTTTACTTCTTCAAACACATCCGGATATTCCCGGACTACTCTGACAGAACACAAACTCTCGACCGAAGCATCGAGCGATTCAAGATAACTTAGCAAAACAGATTCCATGGGATTGCAAGAGATCTCGAGAGTGTTACCCAAGCGGGTCATGAGCCTGACAACTCTCCTTTCGCAATCAAGAACGGCACCATTACTGGATAACCAGTCCATGCCCAAGATCAACCCATAGCCCGTGAAGCCCAATACAAAAGCATCACATCTAAACTCAACGCTAAGTATAGAAATCTTCAAACCCAAACATATCATAGACAGATATATGGAGCCCCCAATTGGGTTTGAGACAACCAAGGGATCATCAACTAGACTGGTGTCTAAGTGCAGTGACTCAACTAACGATGATGAGATAAAAGAATGCGATGCGCCAGAGTCAAACAAAGTACGAACTGGATGATCAAACAGAAAAACCAGACTTTCAACGGAAATAGTTCTACCTCTCTGCTGAATCGGTGGAACTGAGAGAACCTGAACTTGCCCCCCTGACTGAGGTGGTGCTATAAGAGCTTGCACCTGGCCTCCTGAGGTAGACCCCGTCTTCTGCCCCTTCTTTGGGCAGTTTTTCACAAGATGCCCTGCTTCACCACAATGAAAGCAACCGGTCTTCTTCTTTTTGCGACAATCCTTACTAAGGTGTCCTGGTGTTCCACAATTGAAGCACTTCTTCTTCGTCTTCTTTTTGTCACCATTGCCTTTTCCGCCCTTGCCTTGTTGTTGCTGTTGCGGTTTCTTCTGATCCCCCTTTTTCTCTGGTGCTTTAGAATTCTTATCATCCTCATGCATAAGTGCCATGTAGACAAGCTTCTCAAAAGTGGCCCCCATAGGAATGTGAGTCATAGCTATTCCTTGCAATGGTTCGTTCAAGCCTCTAACGAACCTCAAAGCCTTCTTCTCCGGTGTATTCACCAACTCTATGCCAAACCTTGCTAATTGATTGAATTTGTTGACATATTCTTTCACCGTGAGATTCCCTTGCTTCAAATTCAAGAACTTCTCCATAAACAGATTCTCTTCCGCCCTTGAGAGAAACTTAGCCCCAAACCTTTGCTTAAAATCTGCCCAAGAGTCAACAGGGCGTTCTCCATTAGTGACCTCCCACCAGAATGAGGCCTCTCCCTTCATTAACCAAGCCGCCAACTTGACTTTCTTTCCCTCTTCCACTTCAAAGATATCTAGCAACTCTTCCACTTCCTTAAGCCAATCTCTAGCCTCTACGAAAGTCTCTGAACCAAGAAAAGGTTTTCCTCCTATAGCCTTGAACTCCTTGCAAACCTTAGCAAAATTATCCACTCTAGGCTGAGGAGGAGGAGCGGTTGTCTCTGGTGTAGTAGCATTGGCCGGACCCGCAGCCGCGGCCCTAGCCTCTTGCAACCTCCTATACCATAGTGGTATAACTAAACCCTCCGGGATGTTAAGATCTTCAGCCATGCTGAAACGAAAGAGGAAAGATTCAAAAAGGAGATTCCGAAAGATAAAGATATGGCTATTGGGGATTATGCTTTTCTTTTTCAAAAACTTTTTCTCTTAGAAGACATGCTTTTAAAAATCCTTTCTTCGAAAATACTCTTAGAAAGTAGTTTTTCTCAAAAAATTTATCTGTTCTGGTAACCTTAAGCTCTGATACCACGTGTAACACCCCACTCCCGCTAGGGTCACTCACTAAGGGAATGCCATAGCATCGGTGGAGTATTTTAGTGAATATAGAACAGAAAAATTACAACAAGACAGATATAAACAGTACTTGAAATTTTAAAACATCTTCTCATAACAGCGGAAGTAAAACATGTCTGGTTACATCATAAAACCAAAATAAAAGTCAAGTACAATATCCATCAAAATAAAGAAGTACATAATCCCACTCTCACACAATAGCCAAAACAAAAGAAAAGATAACTGGATAACTGGAGCTTTACATCTATCCAAGCTCCTAAAGACTGGGACAGCAATCCGATCAAGCTCCACTACTGCTAGGATCCACCGTAGGACCTGAGGGTTGGGAAAAAGGTAAAAACAACGGGGTCAGACATAAGTCTGAGTGAGTCCTATAACTTTAACAATACAATCGTTAAAGTAACCAGAGAAGACATAACTTGATATACGGTAACATATAGGGATGAACGGCTATACTAAGCAGTTAACTAAACCAAGATAAAAGATAAAGACACATCTACCCTTCCTAAGGTAAATTACTAAACTGCACCACACCAGTCGTTCCTAACTTAAAGGTTGATCCCACCCAAGGACTTTTAAAATTAACCTAATAGTACTTGCGTACCCCTAGGTGACCAAGTAGGCGCCACGGGGCCCTACAATCCACCAGATGTACACACTACTCCCCATTCGATCGGCTCCCTAACGTAGATACCCGTGCTGGCCCCACCGTGGGGTGTACCATTCCCCAACGTGGCAACCTGATAAAACTAACAGTGCACGGCTTATATCTACACGATGCAACAACGGCTTACCTACCAGCCCGGGCCCACTCACGCATATGAAGCCCGTTGGACTTGCGTTGCCACCGCTAACCCGTTTGCCTCTTACAGTCAAGCCCAGTATGCGTGTCCCGTCCTCGACATGGGTCGAGCCCACAAAGATACGTATGGGTTACTGGTTGAAATGGGCCTCCACAAGCTACCCACCTAAGCTTGTCCCTTTTTCTAGTATATCCCACTTAACCCTTTAATCATGTTTTAATTACATGTTCCATTTTGGTTAAGTATTCTAATCGTATTTTCTATTGCCACCCAAGGCAACCACTAGATTTTCTCATGCCACCCGAGGCACCCACTTAACCCCTCATGTCCCTCTACATGCTAATATGGTTAAGTGTTTCTTAATTAATTAATTAAGAACGTAACCTTTGTAAAGACCTCTCACATTAGACTGTCTTTTATGACCGCTGGTTAAGCCGGTTGGGTCCGGGCAGCCTTATGTCATAACAGAGTCTAACCTCGTGTCTTTACATTAATTACGTATTTAGTTTGTGCCTAAGACCTCTCACATTGGGCTAACATTTGTAGCAACTGGTTAAGCCGGTTGGGTCCGGGCAGTTTTACGCTACAACTGAGTCCAACCTCGTGTCTTAGTCAATTAATTACACCTAATTAATCACCCTCATAATTTTATATTAATTATCCCTAATTAATCAAGTTTTCTTAACATGGGTAGACCTAACTTAATAGGTAAATTCCCATGGGGTAGACCTAACTCAATAGGTAAATTCCCAACACATAGTATGGGTACACCTAACCAAATAGGCAAATTCCCATACTATGTTTATTTATTTTGTGTTATGCATAATTATATTAATTTCACACAATCTTATTAACTTATGCATTTAATTACCCCATCATTCCCACGTAATTTCGTTCATGATATAACACATATAAAAGGTGTCAACTTGCATATGAATGAACATGTTTCAAAGGTGCCATCTTGCATATTAACAAACACATAACTTGCATATGAACTTGCATAACATGTCACATAACTTGCATATAATATGTCACATAACTTACATATTCATTTTGCATAACAAACTTGCATATTAGCTTATAGACTTGCATAATGTGTCATCATGAACTTGCATATTAATAAACATGTAACTTGCATATTTACATACATGTAACTCGCATATTAACAAACATGTAACTTGCATATAAAGAAACATGTAACTTGCATATTTACATACATGTAACTTGCATATTAACAAACATGTAACTTGCATATTAACAAACATGTAACTTGCATATTTACATACATGTAACTTGCATATTAACAAACATGTAACTTGCATATTTACATACATGTAACTTGCATAGCATATTACCATGAACTTGCATAACATGCATATGATTACATAGCCCACAACTTGCATATTTAGCATCATGCAAACATAACATACATCATATTAAACTTGCATAAGCTTACATACTCAACATGCATAAACATAAGATTAATGCTAACATCATATCATATGATTCAAAGCTCATTAACCCACATACAAAACCATAAATCTCATCACATCTCAACTAATTAGTTTACCAAAAGATCATCAAAGTGATAGAAACTCACAACTAGCAACTTTGAACATCAAATGAAGAAGATTAAGATGCTAAGAAGGGATTAGAAGTTGATTAGAGAGTGATTAGTATGCAACCCTCTTCATAAAATTAGTGGAGGCCATGAGAGCTAGCATTTTGCCATAGTTTAGTCACTAGGTTTAATTATGAATGAATTAGGGTAGGTTAGGGTCTTATTTATAGATTAGGCAAGTGTTTTAGGCCATAGGATTAACCCTAGTTTCAATCCAAGCCATCAAAGCATGTCTTGGGGAAGAAGTCAAGTGTAGGAACCATCTAGGGCCTTTAGATTAAAGATGGACCATGAGAACCATTCAAATGCAAAATCTGCACTTGAGCGAATCGGCCTACGGGTTGACAGCCAAACACCCTGGATTAACCCCTAGTCGACCCAGCGGGCTCGGGTCGACTTCAAAAATCGGCCGGTTCGGTTATTCCCCTCTCCCAATTCGCTGTTTTGAGCATTTTTGCATATTTATTTATTAAATTTTCAATTATATATATATATATATATATCAATATATATATATATATATATCTACACAACCCATTTCACTTAATTAAGTATACTTTAATTTGGGAATTTTCGTGAAACTTCGCGAGGCCATATCTTGATCATACGGACTCCGATTTTCGAAAACTCGGACTCTATTTCGCGTATTTTTCCGAGACGAACACAATGGCATAGCCCGTTTCCCTTGATTCCCATTTTAGAATTAAATTCTGCCTCGATTTATGTTATTACAGGTTATTGAAAATACGGGTTGTTACATTTATTTTAATTATCGTTAGAATATAAATATTTTATTTTTAATTATAAAAGGAACTGAAAATGGCGCGGTAGTTCGAAAATTCGATTTCAAAGTTCAAATGAATGTACAAGATTCAAAATAAACCGGATTTTAGCGAACTCAAAAATATTAGAATCTATTTGAGAATATCTTTCCAACGAATCCGAAAAATTGAAATTTCATAGCGAGAATCAAAAGTTACGTCCAGTTGAAAATTCAGAATAGTCGCTATGGAATTTTTGTCCCTTAAAAATGGAAATTTTGCAAACGACCTCTGTTTTCGATGAAACCACTTTTGTTGGAACCGGAATGTCAAATTTTTGCTAGGTTTCAAAATTCATAATTTTCTGAATCAATATGTGAGTGTGGCGAAGTTAATCGTGTTCTGACAGTTTCAGTCAATTTCGATCGACCAGGAAATGGCCATTTTTCGAACGGTCTTAGAATTCGACGAAATTAGTTTTGTAAGGACTATATCATCAATACGAAGCTAGAAATTTTATTTTTTAGAATTTTTAGAGTTAGTGTGTGGTCCCGGTAAATTGAAATGCGCGTTCAAATTCAATATACATTGATTTATATTTTAATTTGAATGGAAACTGATCGTAACAGCCGAACTGGCTCACGATACATATCCCATTGCGTTCGGGATAGGGGTAATTAGCTAGAGACGACAGTCGTTGGGCCTCATTTGGTATCTGAACGAAAAGTCAACTTTTAGAAAATAAAATATATAAAATAAATAAATTATAATATAACCCCCCTATATTCTCCCTCTCCCACAAATCAGAATTTCCATACCCGACAAGAAAAAAAAAGAGGGGCGACGGAGCCCTCCCTCGCGCCGACAATGGCCGCGCCGCCCACCACCTCTGCCTGCGCGCCGCTTCACCCAAGAGCACCTCCTCTCCGATGCCACAGCCCCCTCCTCTTACCTCTCCAATCCCGTACTAGCCCCCGAACCCTAGTTTTCCCGAACCAGACCGCCGTTTACCCCAACAGTCCCCCCTCCCCCCCCCCCCCCCTCAACGCCGCTGGCCTGAGGCGCAGCCATCCCCCTCCCTTGCTTCGCCGGCGACTGCCACAATTCCACCCCGTCACCTCCAGTCCGCACGCCAAGCTTCCAGGCTGCCCTCTCCTCCTCCGAACGATGGAAACAGTGAGCCTCTCCTTTTTCTTATTTTATTTTAACTTCAGTTTTTTCTTTAAATACATTGTTTAAATTCAGTTTCTAGTTTTATAAATTACATAGAATAAAAATCTAATTTTTTTTTGAAATATATATACAGTGATGGAAAAATCTGATTTTCATGTATGATAACATAGAGTAAAGATGTGGTCTTTAATTTGGAAAAGTTATGATTTTTAGTTATAAAAATATGATTTTTATATAGTAGAGAATACAAAAATATGATTTTTATATAGTAGAGATTATATAAATATGATTTTATTATGATAGAGAATATAAAAATATAATTTTATATATGTAGCGAAATAAAAATCTGATTTTTATTATATATATGTTGAGATAAAAATGTGATTTTTATAGCATCGAAATAAAAATTCGATCTTTATATAAGAAGCGGGAATATAAAATTATAATTTTTATATGTAAAGATGCATCGTAAAAATATATGAAGTAGAAATAAAAATGTGATTTTTACTTATTGGAATGAAGAAATATAATTTTTATTATGAACAGTGTGGTAAAGACTGCATTGGAATTCCAAACGGTTCAAAAGTTCAGAAGTAAAACTGGCGGAGTGGAACCCATGGTGAGAACTCCTCACTAAAATTTTCTGTTCAGTTATTTATTTTATAAATGCATATATAAACAGATCCCCGTCGTTCACGGACCATGGACGACTTGTTTGATTGTTTGTGTTATGAAAATTGACTGTTGGTTGTGATGTAAAGTAAATATTCATGTGTTGAAATAAAATATATATTCATATGTTGAAATAAAATATATATTCATGTGTTGAAATCAAATATATATATTCATGAGTTGAAATAAAATAAATATTTATAAACAAATCGGACGATTTGTTTATGTACACCTATTTGACTGATATTGATTAGGACGATAAATTTTACACATTGCCCAACTGCATAAATAAAAATCTGTGTTTGTTGATTTGAAACCCTACCCCACACAGGTGTTGGGATGATATTTAGCATACACTAATCCCAATTGTTTACTTGTATGTCAATCAATAGGTTGACAGACTGTGTAAGCGTTAATTATTCATATTTAATGCTTATGTAGTTGTGTGGTGCACTTTATGAGATGACCCGAACTTCCCCACGAAGGAAAGCACGGATAGAATTGAGGACAAGACAAAATAGTCCGCAAACGGAAGAACATTTCATTGTTATTACAACAATTCCATCGGATACAAGAATATACAGAGTATAAATTAATAAATTACATTCAACAAATATCAGAGATTACAATAAATTACATAGCAGCGGAAAAATATACAAAACACAACTGAAAGTGATACGCGGATACAGAGCTTTCCGACATCGTTCCAGCTGTAAATCAGGAACCTGTGAATATAAATCTGCAAAACCAAAACTACTAGCTGCCCGTGTCGAAAATAAGGGCACCCAGAGTTTAGGTTAAAACAATAAACTCCAGGTCAGTCATGGGACTGGTGTGAGAACTAAAACAGTTATTAATCTTTATTTTTTAAGTTAGGTAAATCAAGGGACCACGCCGTATAACACGAAACGGGTTTCCTCCCAAGAATACCAGTGCATAGAACAAACAGCGCAATGCTAAATAAAGAAAAATGAAGCTGTTATAAGACCCAGGTCCCATCACACAATGCAACGCAAGCCGCAGGATAGGGTTTTTACCTTATAACAGCCAAAGCATGCTTGATACGTTTAAAACACATTATTTGATACTATTATAGGTGTATAGTGTCAAAAAAATTTCTATCATAAATATCAATCATAGGTGGCATGAATGACCCATACCACTATGTCGCCATATTAGGCTCTACAAATAAAACCGCACTATCACGTATTGGAAATTGGATTTCCGTCATGAGTCGAGGAAAGGGGCAATCTCCTCTCCGCGTTCGAGACACTCTAGCAAATGTCCCAGGACCCCACTTTGATCCTTGGAATCGGCTGGACCGGTCCTCTCTTACTTTTGAGCATTAGCAATTCCTGAACACACGTTTCCCGGTCCTTACAGACCTATATCCGAGGCGCCTCGCATTCCAACAACCACACAGGTGAAAAGTATATAAATGTCAGTGCTGGTAGGTCTCTGACACCACCCTAACTAGAAAGAAACGTCGTGCTCTCCCAGCGGTCCGTCTCCCGTTTTTGACTCATACCAAGGTGTGAGGCTCGCGAATTCATGTTATACACAAAGCTACGCCACACAGGCCGTGCTTTGATCATCAACCATAAGACTTTGCTTTTCAACAGATGCTCTGATCAATTGCCACTTACGCGTGCCACACTGGCAATTCACTCCATGTGACTGGCGTCCATCGATATATAACCTCTGAGCTCGTACGTCTCAGAGCAGGGCGTTAAGCAAGAGAATAAATTCTCCGCCACCAAACAGATGTATATTTAATAGAGATCAATCAACAAAGAATAAAATCCAATGTCAGACACAGAATCCATTTACAAGTTCGTTC
Source organism: Allium sativum (assembly GCA_030737875.1). NCBI lineage: Eukaryota > Viridiplantae > Streptophyta > Magnoliopsida > Asparagales > Amaryllidaceae > Allium > Allium sativum. The sequence goes on from CM060921.1 coordinate 374,709,779, forward strand.
TGGGTCTGAACGAAACCGGAGGCACTTTCCTCGCATATCCATCCATCTCCAAGTACGTCTGGACGATCACCACCTGTTTCCCTCATCCTGGGTGTACAGCCCAATCAAGATCATTAGTAATCACCCAAACGATGTGAAGACTTCCGGTCTTCGACCACCGTCTTCATCTTCGACATCTCGTCGAATCGGTTATTCAGAATGGGTATAAACCCGGCCTTTCTGAATAACCCACGTATATGATAAACAAATGTTACACAAACGCAACGAACGCCTCATTCCTATTCAGAATGTTCTTTTATTCACAAAATCACATTTTTAGGGAATAGGTTTTCCATTAATTTTATCAAAGATAAATTCTTCTAAATTTATTCTTTAATCTTCCTTTGGATATCATTTCAAACTAGTTGGGATTAGCGAACCACACCGAAGTAATTATTTAGTTTATTTCCTAATCCCAACCTATATATCCCATGGAGAAAACTGGTAATACTCCACATCTAACACCACGGTGTTATCAGTAAAATTAATTACCACCTCACGTTCAAATCTAATTAAAGATTTAACTATCGCTTTGGTGCAAAACTGGTGGTACTCCATTCTCGATCACCTTTCAGATTTGATAATTTAAATTATCAATTCACATTTCAATCTAATTAAAGATTCATTAAAACTACATTTAATTTTAATCTTTTCAAAAAATCAATATCCTTCCTTTAACTGGGTTAAAGAACCAATGTCTTCTAAAACACGATTCACGATAAACCCAAAATCACACTCTATTGTTAATCGGGTTAAAGAACAGGTGTTGTTCAAAACACCGCTCACGATGAACCCAAAAACCAATTCAAATTCAATTTCAATTAAATATTATTTAATTGATACACTTCATTAAATCTAAATAGAAAGATTTAATCTTTTCTCTCTTGGGCTTAAGAACAGTGTTAATGAAGACACCATTCACGACAAACCCAAATCACATTTGATATTAAATACAAGGCTCTGAATAGAAAATATACCGGCTTATATTCAATATCAAATCCTGAAACCAACAAATACCGTATTGGAAATAACGATATAAAATATATCTTTCAAATTCCCATAACAATATCTATATAGTCACGAAATCCAACATCGAAATATTCCGAAGATAATTTCGATTCAACTCCAGTCCAATTCACGTATTGGGAATATTGATTATTTTTGAAATCACTTTCAAATTCAGTTTATTTATTTCAAAAATAAATTGATTTTAATTCTAGTTCAAAACTAGTTCATTTCGACAAAAATCTATTTTTATCCTTTCAAATGTGGAATTCTTCAGCCCAATTTTTCCCAAGTCATTTCTTATGATTTTACACAAATTATCAATATTTTTAATAATTTTATCAAGGCCCGTACAGTCGATTTCCATCAACGGCCATCGAACTGCACTTACAGCGACCTTTTCCAAATTTGATTTGGACATAATTCCAAATCCAACCGTTAGATTTCAAATTTCTAATATTTATTGGAAAGCTCTTTTCGATACGAACCCAACGGCTCCGGTTTTAGGAGAATCCGACGGTCGGATCTCCCGCAACGTCAATTCGAAGTCAATGGTCGAAATTCACGAACTGTCGCGGCGCGTCGCGTTCTATTCAGGCCATTATATATAATATATATATATATTATATATATTTCGTCGATTTTCTTTTTAAAACGTATTTTATAAATGGTTCTAAATTCGTTTTCAAAACCATTTCAACGCTACATTCAATTTCAAATCGATTTGAATTTCATTTCAATTCGAATTCATTTTAATTTTATTTAGTTCGAATTCAATTCGTTTCAATTCAATTCAAATTCTAATTTGTTTCAATTCAATTTCAATTTGAATTTACCTTCTATTTAATTCAATTCGAATTCAATTCAAATTCATTTCAAATTGATTTCAATTCAATTTCAGTTCGTTTTAAATTTCATTCGAAACGATTTCAATTCGTTTTTAATTCAATTTCAATTTAATTCAATTTGAATTCATTTCTATTCAATTCGAATTCAAATTCACTTTCTATTCAATTCGAATCGAATTCATTTTCTATTCGATTCGAATTCATTTCAAATTGATTCAGTAAATTTTCAATTTGAATTTTAATCTAATTCAATTTGAATTTCATTTCAAAATATTAAATTTTGAAATCACTTTTCAATCTTCATTATAAAACGAATAAAATCGATATAAATATCGTTCACGTCAAAATAACGCATCTCTAATCAACACGGCTTTATATATTTCAATAAATTCGCTATTCTATTCAACAAATGAATATTTATCCCATTCAACACATGAATCTATATTTTTTTCAACACACGACTAATCTCAACACATGAGTACTGTCAACACATCACTATTTTTGTTATGTAAAATATTTTATAAAATTATGGTATCTATCGTTTGATTTTTAATCAGACTCCACCGTAAAGTAGTTCTAATTTTAAATATGATAAAGATGTAGATTTTATTATTTAAAATATTTTACTCAACACACAAATATTTTCAACACATGAACATCGTCAACACATGACCATTTTTATATTCAACACATGAATTTCTTTTATAATATTCATTATTTTCCCGATTGGAATGAGGCCCAATCAATTACCATATAACGTTAATTATATGGATTCCATACAACACATGTATATAATAGAAATGATAAACAATCAACCATCATTCAAGGTGCACCACACAACTGTATAAGCATCAAATAAATAATCAACGCTTACACAGTCTGTCGACCCATCGATCGACATACAGTTAAATAATTGGGATTAGTGTGCGCCAAATATCATCACAACACCCGTGGGGGGTTTCAAATCAACAAACGCAGATTTTTATTTGTGCAGTTGGGCGATGTGTAAAATTTATCGACCCAATCAATATCAGTCAAATCAGTGTATATAAACAAATCGACCGATTCGTTTATAAATATTCCTTTACTCACATTCACGTTAAAAATTATATTTTTAGCGATAATTAATTTATTTCAACACATCCTCATTTTATTATCGATTTCACATTAATTAAACAAACAAGCCATCCATGGTCTGTGGATGACGGATGACGGGTGTCGGGTGCTGCTAAGCACCGTCTGCATCCTAGTATATATATATAACTAGAAAAAGAAATTGAAGGGTGAGAAGTTCTCACCAAAGCTAATCCAATACCCCGACTCTTCTTATGTAGAAATCTTCGTCGTTCTCGCCTTTTTGTCACTTTCGTTACCCGTAGCCACTACATATATAAAAATCGCATTTTTTATATTGCTATTCAATATATAAAAATTTAATTTTTACTTCGCTATTCAATATATAAAAATCGAATTTTTACTTCGCTGTTCAATATATAAAAATCGAATTTTTACTTCGCTATTCAATATATAAAAATCCTATTTTTACATCGCTATTCAATATATAAAAATCCTATTTTTACATCGCTATTCAATATATAAAAATCCTATTTTTACATCGCTACTATATATAAAAATCCTATTTTTACATCGCTACTATATATATAAAAATCTCATTTTTACATCGCTACTATATATATAAAAATCTCATTCTTTTCTAACTAAAAATAATATGATTCCTACGATAAAAATCATATTTTTCATTACAAGGAAAATTTCATTTTCTTTATTTCAAAGAAAATTCTTATATTTCATAATCCAAGAAAAGTTATTTGCCAATCAAAGAATTTTAATTTCTTATTTCAAAGAAAATCTATTTTCTTTCTAATCAAAGAAATTTTCTTTTTATTAAAAATCTAAACTTTATCGTTTAAAAAATCTTAACTTTTTATCATAAAAATAATAGTTGTTCCTAATAAAAATCTAGGCTTTATATAAATAAAAATGTAAACTTTTTATAACTAATAAAAAAATCAATTTTAATATCAAAGGAAAATCAGTTTTTAAGATCAAACAAAATCATAAAAAGAGAAACTTACAGCTACAGGCAAACGGCGGCGAAACGGGGGAGGTGCTCGCGATGCTGTGTATCGCGATGGGGGAAGGAGGTCGCGCATCAGCTATTGGAGAAAAAGTGGGGTGCGGATCTCGATTGTGCTTGGACCGGGGGGCTCGATCGCCTGAAGGGGAACCGGCGGTTAAGGGAGCTGGCGCTGGGGATTCGAACTGGGGAGGGGAGCGTGGGCTGAGAGGAGGGGGTCTGGGCGGATCGTCGATGCGAGGGGGATGGGGTAGGGTTTGAACGGCGGCGGCTCGGTTCTCCCTCTTCTTTCTCTTTTTTTATTTATTTATTTTGATTTTTCAAAATGAACGTGGGGGGGGGGGGGGGGGGGGGCAGATAGTATAGAAGGAGGGAAGGAGATTTTTTTTGTTTATTTAATTCCAAAAAGGTACTTTTAATTTTGACCTCTAAACGAGGCCCACCGCCTGTCGTCCATAGCGTTCTACCCCCATTCCGAACACAATGGGATATGTACCGTAAGCTGATTCGACCGTTCCGATCAGTTTTCGTCAAAATCATCATATAACTCTATATATTGAATTTGAACGCTCATTTCAATTCACTGGGGTCGCATACTAACTCGAAAAATTCCAGAAAAATATTTCCTAGCTTCACATTGACGATACGGTCCTAACAAAACTAATTTCATCGAATTCTGAGACCGTTGGAAAAATGGCCATTTTCCAGTCGATTAAAATCAACTAAAACTGGTCAAACGCGTTTTCCTTTGCTATGCTCACATATTGATTCGAAAAATTATGAAATTTGGAATCTAGCAATAATTTGACATTACAGATAAAAAAAAAGTGGTTTCGTCGAAATCTGAGGTCGTTTGCAAAACTCCCATTTTTAAGGGCCTGAATTCCATAGCGACTATTCAGAATTTTCAACTGGACGTATCTTTTGATTCCCGCTATGAAATCTTGATTTTTCGGATTCGTTGGAAAGATATTCATGAATAGATGCTATTATTTTTGGTTTCACTAAAATCCAGTTTGTTTTGCACCTAGTACATTCATTTGAAGTTTGAAATCGAATTATCGAACTACCACGCCATTTTCAATTCTATTTATAATTATATATAATTATTTATATTCTAACGACGACGTATATAATATATACGTTCGAATTCTATTCAAAAATAAAAATTTTAAACTGGCCCAGATTTTCGGGTTGTTACACTTTAGATGATGGTTGATTATTTATCATTACTATATACATGTGTTGTATAGAATCCATATAAATAACATTATATGGTAATTGATTGGGCCTCATTCCAATTTGGAAAATAAGGAATATTATAAAAGAAAAATTCATGTGTTGAATAGTAAGAAAATTCATGTGTTGAATAGATAGAAAATTCATGTGTTGAATAGAAATAAAATTCATGTGTTCAATAGAATAAAAATTCATGTGTTGAATAAAAATACAAATTCATGTGCTGAAGAAAATATTCATTTGTTGAATTGAATAACGAAGTTATTGAAATATATAAAGCCATGTTGATTAGATATGCGCCATTTTGACGCAAACGATATTTATAACGATTTTATTCATTTTTATAATGAATATCGAAAAGGAATAGATTTCAAAATATAATGTTTTGAAAATATTATCATTTATATATCGATGATATGGAATATTCAATTTTGATTAGAAATTGAATAGGAAGTTGAAATCGTTTTGTAAACGAATTTAAAACGATTTATAAAATACGTTTTAAAAGGAATTCGACGAACTATATTATATATATATATATATATATTAAATGGCTTGAATAGAACGCGCCGCACCGCGGCAGTTCACGAATTTCGACCATTAACTTCGAATTGACGTTGTGGGAGATCCGACTGTCGGATTCTTCTAAAACCGGAACAGTTGGGTTCGTATCGAAAAGAGCTTTCTAACGAACATTAGAGATTTGAAATCTAATGGCTAGATTTGGAATTATGTCCAAATCAAATTTGGAAAAGGTCGCTATAAGCGCAGTTTGATGGCCGTTGATGGAAATCGACTCTACGGGCCTTGATAAAATTATTAAAAATAGAAATAATTTGTGTAAAATCATAGGAAATGATTTTTGAAGGATTAGGGTGAAAATTTCCATATTTGAAAAGATAAAAATAGATTTTTATCAAAATGAACTAGTTTTGAACTAGAATAATAATTTATTTATTTTTAAATAAATAAATTGAATGTGAAAGGGTTTTAAAAGTAACCAGAATTTCCCATAATTGAATTGGAATGGATTTGAATCGAAATTGTCTTTGGAATATTTTGATGTTGGATTTCGGGATTATACAGATATTGTTATGAAAATTTGAAAGATATATTTATATTGCTATTTCCAATTTTATATTTGTTGGTTGTAGAATTTGATATTGAATATAAGCCGATATATTTTCTATTCAGAGCCTTATATTTAATATCAAATAGGAATTGGGTTTATCGTGAACTGTGTTTTAACGACATTTGTTTTTTAAACCGATTTACATTGAAATGTGATTTGGAATTTATAAATCTTTTGTTAAGATTTAAAGGAGGTTTTCCAAAGTAATGTTTTCCAATTTAATAAAATAAATTGGAATGGAATGGAATGTGATTTTGGGTTTATCGTGAACCGTGTTTTAGATGACATTGGTTCTTTAACCCAGTTAAAGACAGGATATGGTTTCCCAAGTTAAACAATCATTAATATTGATTTTTGGGATGATTAAAACCAGTTTTATTGAATCTTTAATTAGATTGAAATGATCGAGAATTAAGTATCACCAGTTTTGCTCCGAGCGATAGTTAAATCTTTAATTAGATTTGAACGTGAAATGGTAATTGAATTTACCGATAACACCATGGTGTTAGATATGAAGTATTACCAGTTTTACTTCATGGGACGAATAGGTGAGGATTGGGAAATTAAAACAAATGATTACTTCGGTGTGGTTCGCTAACCCCGATTAGTTTGAATTGATATTCAAAAGAAGATTAAAGAATAAATTTAAAGAAGTTATCTTTGATAAAATTAATGGGAACCTTTCCCAAAGTATAAGAATATTTGAATAAAAGAATATTCTGAATTGGAATGAGGCGTATGTTATGTTTGTGTAACACTTGTTTATTATATACGCGAGTTATTCAGAAAGACAGGGTTTAACCCATTCTGAATAACTGATTCGACGATGTGTCGAGGATGAAGACGGTGGTCGAAGATAGGAGGTCTTCACATCGTTTGGTTGATTACTGATGATCTTGATTGGGTAGTACACCCAAGAGGAGGGAATCAGTTGGTGATCGTCCAGACGTACTTGGAGATCGACGGATATGCGAGGTACAAGGTGTCTCCGGTTTCGTTCAGACCCAGAACGAACTTGTAAATGGACTGTGTGTTTGACATTGGATTTTATTATGTGTGATTGATTTCTATTAAATATATATCTGTTTGGTGGCGGAGAATTTATTCTCTTGCTTAACGCCCTTCTCTGAGACATACGAGCTCAGGGGTTATATATTGGTGGAAATCAATCACATGGAGTGAATTGCCTGTGTGGCATGCCTAAGTGGAAAATGATCAAGGCTTTTGTTGAAAAGCAAAGTATTGTGGTTGATGATCAAAGCACGGCCTATGTGGCATAGCTTTGTATGGCGTTAATTCGCGAGCCTCACACCCCGGTATGAACCAGAAACGGGAGAGGATCCAGGGAGAATATGTGTCTCTTTCTAGCTAGGATGGTGTCAGTGACCTACCAGCCCTGACATTTATATTATTTTCACCTGTGTGGTTGTTGGATTGCGAGGCGCCTCGGATATATCGGTGACTGTGTGGAGCTGATGGAGCCATTTAGCTCATTTACGCCCCAAAGGGCGGGGAAACGCAGTGTTTAGGGTTTTATTTAATCCACATCGAGTGGACCGGCCCTATGGCTCCTAGGTGCAGTTGCGGCTGTAGCCTGAGGCTCGGGCTAGACAGTCTCGAATTCGGTAAAGGACGATCCCCTGCCTCAGTTCATAAATGGAAATCCAATTTCCAAATACGTGACTTTGCGGTTTTGATTATAGAGCCTAGTATGGCAACATGATATATGGTACCCATGCCATTTAGGATTGATACATTTATATTTTAAGTTGTTTTATACACTATGCACTTACAACAGTATCAAATGATTTGTTTTTGACGTAACAAGCATGTTTGGCTATTATAAGGGAAAACCCTATCCTCCGGCTTGTGTTGCATTGTGTGATGGGACCTGGGTCTTATAATTGCTTCATTTTTTTTCCAAAAAGCATTGCGTTGTTTTGTTATATGCACTGGTATTCTTGGCAGGAAACCTGTTCCATGTTATACCGCTTGGTCCCTTGATAGTTCTGATTTAAAGTAAAGCTTTATATAACTGTTTTAGTTCTCACACCAGTCACATGATTGACCTGGAGTTTATTGTTTTAACCTAAACTCTGGGTGCCCTTATTTTGACACGGGCAGCTAGTAGTTTTGGTTTTGCAGATTTATATTCACAGAATCCTGATTTGCAGCTGGAATGATATCCGGAAAGCTCTGTATCCGTATATCTCTTTCAGTTGTGTATTGTATTATTTTTCCGCTGCTATGAAATGTATTGTAATCTCTGATATTTTCTGTGTAATATTTATTCATACTCTGTATATTCTTGTAATCTGATGGAATTGTTGTAATAAACAATGAAATGTTCTTCTGTTTGTGTTCTGATTCATCTTGTCCTCAACTCAATCCGTTCTTCCCTTACTGGGGAAGTTCGAGTCGTAACATCGATCCTAGACATCTATATATACATAGCTAAACCTAAACCCTACTTCATTAACATAGAGGAATGGTGCCTCCATGCTCCTAAAACCTAAAGTGACCTAGCCTCCACCCTAATCAATCAATTCAAAAGAGAAGATAAAGATAACAAATCAACGCCTACATCAATGGAAAGCTAAATCAAGTCCAGAAAATAAGATCCTAGAATCATTCTTCTCTTTCTTATACCACGATTTGTGAGTACAGTTATTTTCAGATATGAAATTTAATTATGATCTTGACATGGGTATAAATCTGAATTGGAGATCTATCTTTTCTTGTTTATCAAATCTGTTTTTCCGTGTAGATACATCTTATTCTTGTTTATTAGATCTGTTTTTCTGTGTAGATCTATCTTATTGTAACTATTATGTATCTCTTCCTTCCTTCTGTTCTATAGTCAGGCTACTATGAGCCTGAGCCAAATCTCGTAAAAGATTGACACGCGAACGCTAAATTTGGGGAAAATATTGAATGATGCATAATTGGACATAACTGATTTATGACTAAATTGAGAACGCAACATAAATTGTAATTTAAGATCTAGATCTAGGCATACTATATATGACGGTTTATGATTTGGAAGAAGGAGAATTAATGTATGACAACATATGACTTTTAATTTGGGGACATAATGCATGTTATAACTCAAGATCTGATTTTGAGGACATAATACATGTTGTAATTTAAGAGCTAGATTTAGGGCATATTTTATACGACGATCTATGACTTGGATGAAAAAGGATATATGTGACTTAGGCCTGAAAAACCAATATTAAAATAAGGATAACTATTAATGTGAATACGCCTAATTCGGATTTTTGGATATTTGACGTACACGGTAATCAACGACTATAAATTGGCATAATTCATATTGTATATCATGATTTGGGGCTTTTAGAGAATATTCTGTATTATGGAAAATCTAACTAAATTTGGGCATATGTTATGTTCAGAATTATGACCCTATTTTGGGCATGTAAAATGAGGCTTAATTTATGATTAGGCAAGATATGTTAATAGAACTTTAGGATATGTTTAAATCTATTAAATTGCCTAATCTGCTAGATCTGTTGGAATTGAATAATGTGATTTGGGTATGTAATCTGTAGGCTCAATCTAAAATTGAGCAAAACATGTTAATGGAACTTTGAATAATCTGTTGTAACTTGTAAAGAAGTTAATTTGTTGAATTGGCATAATTAATCTGATATTGGCATAATCTGTGAATGAAAACTTTAGCTACAAATAAGAATGCTGAGACACGAGGTTAGACTCAGTTTGCAGTGGAAGCCTGCCCGGACCCAACTAGCTTAACTAGCAACTGCAAACTGTCAGTCTAATGTGAGAGGTCGTAGGCGTAAGGATGCTTAGACACGAGGTTAGGTCTGGCTTGTGGCAGAAGTCTGCCCGAAACCGCCTGGCACATCCAACGGCCACAAGCTACCGACCTAATGTGAGAGGTCGGTGCATTAATATTTAATTAATGCAAACCTAAGATAAATATGATGCCTAAAACGTGTTGGGTGGATAAGGTTAAAACAACTGGATTGATGAATCTAATAAACCCGTTTCGTGAATCTGTAGACCCAATACGAAATTAGATAAAACAATGTGTAAGTCTGTTAATCTGTATATCTGATCCATTAGTTTGAGAACTTGTTAATCTGTACATCTGATCCGTTAGTCTGAAAACCTATTAACTTGTATTTCTGATATGAAAACTAGTTACTCTGAACTTTGTACATCTGAAATCTGTAAACAAATTAATCTGAAACCTGTTAGTCTGGGGACACAAGGTTAGGAGGGATAATTACTTGTGTCATCTGTTGTTTGGGACCCATATTAGTCAGTAACCCTTTCTGGTACCAAAACTATGACCCAACACTAAAAGGGGTCCGGGCACGCTTATTGAACTAATTGTAAGAGGTTCACTCTAATAATGGCGAGGGGTGTTGATTGCACATTCCAACCAGGTCATGTGCGTGCATGGATCCGATCTGCTCTAAGGATGTAAGACACCGTGACATCTGTAAATAGGTCTGTGTCTATATGTTGCCACTTTAGGGAGTGATACACCATTCTGTAGGGCCGGCACATGGTATTTATGTATTAGGGAGTCGATCGCTTGGGGTAGAATTTAGGGTACACTTAGTTCTGTCTGTTTCTGTTGGGTACCGTCTAATTCTGTTGGGGTGGTAACACCTGACTATTTTTGTGTAGTACCGTCTGTTGGGAGTGGTAAAGGCCCATTACTAGTGTACACCTAACTCTAATATTCTGTTTCCGTAGGGATTATTCTGTTTCTGCCTCTGATTTCGTTCTTGATTCTGTTTCTGTACTGTCTGTCGCTGTTCCGGTGGTAAAGGCCCATTTCTAGCATCGTGTTTCTGAAGAGATCATTCTGTTTTCTGTTTAGACAATAGGACAACACCTAATTCTATTATACTAGTATTAGTGCAGAGAAGTGAAAACTAAGTAAGGAGCTTAGCTTAGCCTATATCATTCTGTTTCTTCTGTTAACCTGCTACTCATGTTACAGCTATCTCTCATCCAGTTTTATTTTCATGTCATGATACTGTTATCTGTTTATATGCTGAAAGTCACTGGACTCACCAGACGTATGTCTGACCTAGTTTGTTTCGCCTCTTTTCTTATGTTTCCCCCCAGGTACTCAGGTTGGGAATGTAAGAGCTTGACTTATTTCATCTGCTTGAAGTGCTAGAGTGCTCGAAGTATTGCTTGGCTTTGATTCTACCTATTTATGGCATTTTTTATTGGGGATTATGACTTTAAAACTACGTATTCTAAAGGCTTTTGTACAAGACTGATATTTATGTACTTAAATTCCGATATTGTGGTTTTAAAAGATGTAACCAAACTTATTTCTGTTTTCTGCTATAATAAAGTTATAAAATTTTCAAGTATTACTTTTTCTGTCTTGTAAATTTCTGTTCTGTTTTCTTATAACGTTCCACCGAAGTTAAGGCATTCCCTTTGCGAGTGACCTTAACGGAAGTGGGGTGTTACACCGCTAATATAATCAAGGTAATTCTTAAGAGGAAATCGTAGATAATCGTGCCGTCGGCAAATCCATACGGTTGGATCTCCCCTTGTGCTCTGAATCTCGAGATTCGTGCCCCTAAAGGACCGCCGCTCGCGCCTAATTCCTGCTACCCCTAGGCATGCAAGTTCGACGTGAGGGGGAGGCCTAGGTGCGCCTTCCGAAGCTCCAGGGCGTGGCACAACCTGATCGACACCACGTGCCTCGACTCTCGCGCAAGGTGGAAACCTAATTTCGAACTAGGTGATAAAAATGTCGGCCAGTTGATTCGTGAAGAAGAAAGTTATAATTTTTTAAATTAATTACTATATTAGATACCAATAATGTCCTTAACACTATAAATTTTGTATCTTACTCATACAATAACGAAATTCGATGAAATAGGAAACGTTGGACTCGTGACAGTGTTTACTACATTCCAGAAGAGACCGGAGAATTTTTGGAGCTTCCTACAATTTTAGAAGGAATAAAAAGGAAAGTGAGATTTCTAATTCAAAAATAATTGAATAAAATTATATTAGGTTGTAGATGGAGTTTAGTAACTCCCGACACCGTCGTCCACAGACCATGGATGACTTGTTTGTATTGTGGTGTGAAATTGATTGCTATTGTGTGTGATTGATTGTGGTTGAAACGAAATTGGTTGTGATTGAGGAAAATTCACAGAGTTGTGAAAATAAATTGTATTATAAAAATAAAACCCTTATATCTCCGCGAGGCCTAGCATAGCAGAGGAGCCGTACTAGGGACAATGCCGGTTTTAATTACCCTGCCGTTATAATGCCGATTTTTTTTTTTTTGAAATATTTCATGTGTTGTAAAATATTCATATATGAAATTAAAATTATTTGGAAAAAATAAAAATACACATTTTTATTGCATAATAGAAAAATGATCATAGATGAAAAAAAATATGTTTACAATAAAAAATACATTTTTGTTATGTATATAGAAAATAGAAAAATGACCATTATTTGAGAAATTAAATTTGTTAAACAATAAAAATCACATTTTTATTATTTATATAAATATGTAAAATAATCATGTTTTGAAAATAAACTGGTTAAACAATAAAATCTCATTTTTATTGACTATATATAAAATTTTAAAATGTTCATGTTTGAATTAAAATGGTTACACAATAAAAATCACATTTTTATTGTAGGGATGATTCACTAAAAATATTCATTGTTTTGTAAGAGAAAAGTATAACAATAAAAATTCGCATTTTTATTATTTATAAGAAATAGGGAAAAAGAACATTGTTTTGAAAGAGAAAAATATGTTTAACAATAAAAATTCATATATTTATTGTATGAAAGAAATATGAAAGATGATCATTATTTGAAATAGAAAAGTTATACAATAAAAATTCACATTTATATTGAATGTAGAAATATAAAAAAATTGATCATTATTTGAAATAGAAAAGTTATACAATAAAAATTCACATTTTTATTGAATGTAGAATTATAGAAAAATGATCATTATTTGAAATAGAAAAGTTATACTATAAACATTTACATTTTTATTGAATGTAGAAAATATGTAAAATGATCATTGTTTGAAATAAAAATATGTTAACAATAAAAATCACATTTTTTATTGTATGTGCAAAATATGTAAAAATGTCATGTTTGGAAATAGAATTGTTTGAACAACAAAAATTACATTCATTTTATATATAAAATATGAAATATGATCATAGTAGAAAATAAAAATGTTTTACAATAAAAATTTCATTTTCATTGTTTTGACAAAATATGTTTACATTAAAAATTACATTTTTAATGTAAAGAATGATTCTTTATTAAAAATATTCATTATTTGAAAAATATGTTGTAACATTAAAAATTACATTTCTAATGTAAAGAATGATTCTTTATTAAAAAGATTCATTATTTGAAAATTGGTTGTTAACATTAAATATTACATTTTTTTTAATGTAAAGAACGATTCTTTATTAAAAAGATTCATTATTTTAAAATAGGTTGTTAACATTAAAAATTACATTTTTTAAATGTAAAGAATGATTCTTCATTAAAAAGATTCATTATTTGAAAATATGTTGTAACATTAAAAATTACATTTTTAGTGTGAATAATGAATCATTAAAAAGATTCAAGTTTGGATAAAAATGTTTTTTACATTAAAAATCACTTTTTTAATGAAAGTAGGAATCATTAGAAATATTCATTGTTTGGTGAAAATATTTTTACATTAAAAATTACATTTTTAATGTATGAAGGAGTCGTTAAAAAGAACCATGTATTAATATATATTTTTGTTAGATAAAAATATTCTTTTTAACATGTGTATGAAGTGTACAGAATTATTTAAAGAATAAATAATTTGAAATCGTCGAACAAATAAAAATTATATATATATAAATTAAAATAAAACCAATGCTCGCGCGGTAGTTCACGATTTAGAATCGTAAATTTAAACGATTATACCGAGAGATCCGACCGTCGGATTTTCCCAAAACTGGAATAGTTGGGATCGCTTTGGAAAGATCTTTCCAAAGATTTAAAATTTGCTAAGATCCAACGGTTAGATTTTGAGAAACGTGTAATTCAAATTTTAATAAAAACAGCGCCAAGGTCGTGTAATGACCTGAAGCGTCGTTTAATTAAAAGTGGCTATTTTTATATAAATAAAAATAATGACAAATCATTATAAAATATTATAAACGATATGGAATGAAAAGAAATTATTTGAATTATATATATTTGAGAATTATTTGAAAAGGTCGAGTCAATTCTCATTTCAAATAATTATACGATGATCAGAAGTTAGAAGATTTGAAGACGGTGGTTGAAGACCGGCGATCTTCACATCGGATGGATGACTACTGATGCCTTTAATTGGAGTTGCTACCTTGAAAGGGTTGCAGTGGTAGTTGTTTGGGCGTACTTGTTGATTGTTCGGATATGCGAGAGCCTCTCTTCCGTATTGGATATTTGGAACGAGGAATAAGGTGTCTCCGGTTTCGTTCAGACCCAGAACGGACTTGTAAATGGATGTATGTTTGACATAGGATTTTATTCTGTGTTGATTGATTTCTATTAAATATATATCTGTTTGGTGGCGAAGAATTTATTCTCTTGCTTAACACCCTTCTCTGAGACGTATAAGCTCAGAGGTTATATCTTGATAGACATTAGTCGCATGGCGTGAATTATCAGTGTGGCATGCCAAGATTGCAAATGATCAAGGCTTTTTGTTGAAAAGCAAAGCCTTGTGGTTGATGATCAAAGCACAACTTTAATTAGCATAGCTTTGTGAATAGCGTTGATTCGCGAGCCTCACAACCCGGTATGAACCAGAAATGGGAGAAGGATCCAGGGAGAACGTATGTTTCTTTCTAGCTAGGACTGGTGTCATGGTAGGGAGCCTAGACATTTTTTCTTTTGTGGATGATGGAAAGCGAGGTACCTCAGATTTGAGTCCCTAGTGGCTCTTGATTTACGCCCCATAGGGTGGGAAACGTATTGTTCCGGAATTATATATAATCCACTAACGTAAGTTGTGGACCGGCCATGTGGCTCCAAGGGATAATGCATTATGTTCCCGAGGCACGGGCTAGAGTGTCTTGAATTCGGTAAGGACGATCCCTTGCCTTGGTTCATGATGGAAATCCAACTTCCAATATGACACCGTGCGGTTTTGATTGTAAAACTAGTATGGCGACATAGTATATGGTAGCTGTGTCGTCTATGATTGATAAATTATGATTGAGATGTTTTTGAAACATATATACACTGGTAATAATATCAAATCTGTTTTATACGTATCAAGCATATTTGACCATTATAAGGTAAAACTCTATCCTTCGGTTTGCGTTGCAATGTGTGATGGGACTTGAGTCTTATAATGGTTTCATTTTTCTAGAAAAGCATTTCGTTCTTTAAATGATTTACTTTATTTAAGCATTGGAAATCCAATGGAGTAAACCCGTTCCGCGTTAGCGGCATGGTCCTGTGATTAGCCTTATTACTAAATAGGTTAAGTAAGATTTCTCATACCAGTCCCATGACTAACTCGTAGTTTGTTTCACTTTGCAAACGCAGGTGCCCTCTTTTCCACCCGGGCAACCTTGTATTCAGGTTTTAGCAGACCCATTCTGGATAGCTATAGAGCTGAAGATGGATCCTATCATTTCTATTATGTTGTTCATATTTCATTTAGAATATTATGTTTAATTCCGCTGTAGATATTTTATATTAAGCTGAAACTGTATTATGTACTAAGTATGATCTTATTATGTTATGTATCTATGATGTTAATATTATTTCCAGTGTAACCTTAATGTACTTTATCTGGTGTAATTTTATGATTTTGTTCTGCTGTTACTATTTATATGTTATATTCCAATGATTATCCTTGCTTCCGTAGCATGGGGGTTTGGGGTCATCACAAATACCCTGAAGCAAAAAATCCAAGAACAGTGAGTAATTTGTATACGGAGCTTTCCCCCCTCCCCCCAGTGTTTGTAATTGGTTTAAGTGGATTCAAACCAATGAAGGGTTGATATACTTGATTTAAATGGTGACGTTGTTTAGAAGTTAATATTTAAACTAGTTATAATAAACCTTGAGTGAGCAAAACCTGAGGAACAAACACAGGGGAGTGAACAAAAGGCAACACAGAATATTTATATATACTATGAGTGAACACTAAATTACTACTCCTTAATCTAAGTTAAAATTGTATGTGCATAGTATGTAAAAGCATGTTTTCATTGACTACTATTTAGTTTATAACATAGTGTGTGTGTGTATATATATATGTATATAGAGAGAGAGAGAACTAATCCTGTTAGTTGGGTCACTGGAAATAGTGGAAATAAGTTTGGTTCAATAGTAGAGACATATATACCCGGTTCCATAAGTTCAAAAATCAACCATTTAAATTCTAGTTTGCTTTATGAAGTAAGATCAAAACAAAGTTTATTCATTTGTATCTGGTATGCACGCTAAAAAATGTTTTCAAGAAAACAGTTGCTTATATTCCTAGAACCCATTAAAATATAGTAAACAATAGATAAAACTCACATTTTCAAATGGCATATTTCATGATTCATGGTTATGGGTACCATTGTATTTAGGAATCGTGAATTTTAAAAAGAAATCTCAATTTTTAATGAAGTGGATTAAGGGAATTTTTGAAAGGACCAAAAACATAACTTTGGCCAAATCTGGGGTATGGTAGCGATTGTCGGTGATGGCGATGGGACTAAAGGAGTGGGAAGATCGAGTAGTATGGGAAAAATACATTTTTATTTTTAAACAAGTATATTAAGGATTGGAACCGATTTAAGGGTTCATGGTTGTTTTTGGGTACTTGCATTTTGGTGGCGAATTGTTTCTCCGTCGCGATGATAGCTGGTTGCGCACCAGGGGGTTTTAGAAGGGTGATGTGTCAGAGATATTGTAGTGAAGTTTCACGATGATCGGAAGTATAGAGAGGCGGTGTGAGGTGACATTCCTGGAAGTGGTTAAGTTGAAGTTTTCTTTTGAAGCACGAAAATTAGGTATAACAAAGGAATGTGATTTCTTGTGATAGGGCTGAGATTGAGTAGGGGATTTGAAGCCGTTGGAATGGCGAGGGAGGCTTGGTAGCTGCTGTAGGGTGTGCGCAAATGTATAGTGCACGGTGTGCACAGGAAGGGTAAAAGATTAGTAATAGTGAAGAAGAGGAAAGGATGTGTAGGAAAGGGGATTGTATCAGTTGAACTGATCCATAAAATAATTTGCCAAGGTTGTGAGTTAGATGGGATTTTGGTGATCGCAATGGGTTGATCATTGGTTTGGTTTCACCTGGCAAAGAAAGAATAATGGTAGTGAATGCAACATATTTTGGTTGCTTGGGTTTTATCTTTGTTGAAAACTGGGCCGGGCCATATTGGGCTGAAAAGAAATAATAATAAAAGAATTTAAAGAAAGGAATATGTTATTTAAAACTTTTAAATCCTTTGGAAAACCAAATATATTTTTCATAACTAAGGTAGATGCTTAGTTCGGCAAGAAGTAGCATGATAAACCAAGAAGTATGTACGTGAAATTGGTCCCATTAAGTTTTTTTACTTTTATTTTATCAAATTTAAATAAATTTGATTTAAATAGGAATTAAGTAAATAAATATATAAATTAGAGAATAAAAAGGAAGAAGGATCGGAAATCTATTGGATTTGTTCGTAATTATAGAATAGACATCGTCATGTAAAATAACTACGAATCTCCAATATTTTTTTATACACACACACACACACACACATATATATATATATATATATGTATGTATGTATGTATGTATGTATGTATGTATGTATGTATGGTCTACTAGAAACAAGATAAGTGTTTATTAAAATCAACATATTTAATTCCAAGAAGCCTGAAATAAATACGATATATAATTAGTGGTCACCCGAGATCTCATATTTCCAACTATTATTAAGTTTGAAATAAAATGCCAATCATTGTTGATTGAAAATATTTTGATAAATGGCTATTAACTATCTGGTATGTTATGAAGTGTTAACCCCGGATCTGATTAGTTATATTATGTTTTATTTAAATTTTAATCATCATATACCAATTACTGTTTTGAAATTAGAAATAAAGTTGTATAAATTAATTAAGGTGAATAGGCAGGTTATAAAAATGATATGAAATAATTTAAATAAGCACTTTTATCATCTACACTGTTTAAAGTTGATAAAACATCGACTATTAAATATTCCCTACGCGTTAGTTCGAAGAGACGGGGATGGAAACCGGACCTAAAACCATTCAAACCGACTTTACGTAAACTAACTTGCAGGGATAATTACACGATAAAGAATTGAAGACCGTAATTCTTCATAAGCAGAAGACCTACTTGTTGGAATTCTATGATTAGCTCCCAGAGATTATTTCAATAGTGATTCTATCGTGATTGAAATCTTCGGATTTGCAAGGACTTCTCGCTACTGATCCATGGGGTGATTCCTATATTCAATTTAATAGGAGAGTACCTTCGGTTCATCCTTTTCCTGGATGACTTATATAGACAAGTGTCTGATAGAGTATTTCCAAAAGGATCACATACATTGATTTTTCCAAATGTACTATAGTTGTTGGCGGGGAATGGTTGTTCTCTTAGCTTAACTGCTAGAGTATTTTTGTGGATGTCAATTAGTGATATCTGATGGATCTGACAATATGACATTCAAAGTAAACGATGGCCAGATGTTCTAAAGGTAAATTCAAACTTCAAGCCTTATCAACCAGGAAATGACGAAAATGGGCAGGCAGCATCGATATGTGGATCGCTCCTATTTGGGTGTATAATCACCTATCTAGAGAAATTTCATTTCCTTATTTAATCTATTTCGATGCTGACCCTTTCGGGAAATGGTGGTTTGAGCCTAACCGTTGGTGATATACATTCGATACACCCAAGCGAAATGAGTGGTCGGTCATGTATGGGTCGGGTTGCAAGACGTTCTTGTTGAACCCAGTGTATTCTCCTCTAGAGATACACTATCAGCAAGTGGTTCCATATCTTGTCATAGTCGGAATCCATTACCCAATAAGCGCCCGCGGTTTTAATCGTATACTATATATGTAGAGCGTGAGATGCAAGCGTTCTGCTAGATTGGTATTTATTTATATTTAGACACTATTATAATATCAGAACAATATATGATTTCAAAAATGTTTTGGGTTATCGTAATGTAAAAACCATCTGTGTTTATGTGTGGATCAGCCTTACGGTTATCATTTATTTCAAAAGTATTTTTGAATGTTAAATCAAACTGTTTTAAAATTGTTTACTCACACCAGTTTCATGACTGGCCCAGAGTTTATTTTCCTATGTTTTCCTAAACCCTTCGGTGCCTAAATTTGTATGGGCAGTCAAGTGGTTTTAGGATTTTACAAATTCATTTGAAGATGCTAGGAGCATGAGACTTCGACATTTGATATAGAGAGTTATTTCTGTTGTATTGTATATGTTGTACTCTGATGATGCATGTAAGTGTAAACACCAGTCTTGTATTTCAAGTATTATTACATCATATATTTTATTTCGTTCCGCTGTGAGATTCAAGTTTACCCTGATTCTGTTCAGTTCTGCTTTTTCTTCTATTCTAACTTTCTTTCTTTCTATTTCTCACCCTATAACTTCTTTCTATTAACGATCTGTTAATTTCTGATGGTTGATTAGTCGATATGTGATACAGGAAGTATATTAGTATCGATAATCAGGACCAGAACTTTTCGGGTTGTTACAGGTTCTATCGCTTAAGGAATAAAAGAATTAGTCGTATTAGTAGGATTGGCATCAATCCTTTTCTTAGAAATTTTTGAATGGGACCGTTGCTTATACTGCATCTTCATTTGCGCTGTCTAATTGAAATAGATTTGCAGTGAAGGTAATTATTGTTTCAGATGTGAAGATTGAGTTGTCTTCTGATAGTGAAGATTGAGCTGTCTTTTGATAGTCTTTCTAAGGAGAATCTCTCTTAGATTTTAGATGCATCGTGTTGTATGCAGACTTGAATGATCTTTTTCTTGAATGCTTTGAGATTTTGCAGTAGATCCCTTTTCCCTAATGTTGGTTTTTGAATTGGGTAATCTATGTGCAAACTGCCTATATAGATGTGTGACTCGTTGTAATAACCCGGAAAATACGAGCCAATTTAAAAATTTTAAATTGATTATTTCAAAAGAATTTGAACAATTGAAATAGAATATTTCAACAAAATAGTGAATTAGGAATAGTGAGTCAGTTTGAAAATTTGAATTCAAACTTTGACCGACTTTGCAGGATGGAAAATATAACGGATTTTAGCGAAACCAAAAATATTTAAATCTATTAGTCAATACCTTTCTAACGAATCTGAAAAATCGAAGTTTCATAACGGGAATCAAAAGTTATGGCCGAATGAATTTTCAGAAGAGTCGGTATATAGAATATATAGGCCTGGAAAATTGATATTTTGCATACGACCTCGGAATTCGACGAAACCACTTTTGTTAGGTCCGGGATGTCAAACTATTGCTAGGTTTCAAATTTCATAATTTTTGAAGCTAGTATGTGAGCGTGGCAAAAGAAAATGTGTTTGGTCGATTTCTGTTAAATTGGATCGACCAGAAAATGACCATTTTTCAAATGACCTCAGAATTCGACGAAACTAGTTTTGTTGGGACCGTGGCATCAAAACATAGCTAGATTTATTTTTCTGGAATTTTTCGAATCTGTTTGTGGCCCTGGCAAATTGAAATGTGCGTTCAGAGTTAAAAATTAAATGTTTTATACTTTAATTTGAAAAATAACTGACTGTAACAGTCGAATTGGCCTACGAAACATATCCCATTGTGTCCGGAATGTGGGTATTTAGCTAGGGGCGATAGTCGTTGGGTTTAAAAAGGAGTTCGTTTGAGAAAACACTATTTAAAAATTTATTTAAATTATGGGCCAATCAAAAATTTCCATTCATAATTTAACCCCCCCCCCCCCCCCCCCCCGTTCAACGGCGACCCGAGCTCCCTACCTTCTCTCCTCCATCGCCGCCGCCTCAGGCGATTCCAGCCTACGCCACCCCCTACCTCGACGTGCCTCCTCCTCCTCTTCAAATCCGACCCCACCGCCGCCAGCCTTGTCGCCTCCTCCGCCCGTATCGACGCCAGGAAGTCGAACACTTCCCGCCGCCGCCCTGAACGCCACCGACCACCGAACGCCACCAAACCACCACCGATTTAAAGCCCTCTCTTCCCTCTTCCACGTCAGCACCCCGATCGTTCCCACGTGCCACTGATTTGCGAAAACTGTAAACCTAGTTTTGAAGCTTCGTGAAAGTGAGTTTTTCTTTGATCTTTACACTTTGAAAAATCATATCTTTTTGGTGTGTTGACGAAATTCGATGAAACAGGAAACATCGAGACCGCAAGGAAGCTCTCTACCCAATAGAAGAAGCCGCGGATTTTTCTGACATCGTATCGATTTTTAGCGCTCAGAAAACCAATGTGAGAAATCCAAATTAACGTGAAATTGAATGGAAAATGTCGTGTATAATTTATATAAGCGAAATATAAATTACATACGTGTTGTATACCTCATGTACATGCGTAGTGTAAGCTATATAAGCGAAGTATGAATTTTACATGCATTGAATAATTGATATATGTGTTGAAATGCTAGTGAAATATAGCAAATATATATTATATTATATATATATACTCCCCTCGTCCACAAAACATGGACGATATTTATTGTGGTGAATTGGTGTGAAATAACGAATCAAAAATACGAATGGTTGAATAATTGTTTATGGTTGATATTGTTTGGTTGTGGTTGAAAAATACCCATTGGTGATTGAAATGAATTGGAAATATTGGTGGAAATAAAAATAAACATGCCGCCTGCGTGTGAATTAGATGCATGAATCCCCATTGTCAAAAACCGTGAGGTTTTAAGGTAGAGCGAGGAGCCGTACTAGGGACGGTGCCGGTTTTAACTACCCTTCCGTTATGCTGCCGAAATTTTGAATAATCTTTGTGTGTCAGAATTATTTTTATATGTTGAAATTATTTTCATGCATTGAAATTAAAGTCATATATTGAAACTATAACCATGTGTGGAAATGTTTGTGTGTTGAAAAGTGTTGTGTGAAAATTAGATTCATTTGTGAATGAATGAAGTGTTTAAACAATAAAAATCACATTTTTATATATATATATATATATGTATGAAATATGAAAAATATTCGCCTTATATAACTAGTTTCAACAATAAAAATCCCATCTTTCTAAAATGAACAACATAAATAAAATGTCCATGTGTGGAAATACTCATTTGTTGAGAAGAGTATGTAGTGGAAAAGTTCATGTGTTGAATAAAAAGATCGAACAATAAAAAAATTACATTTTTTGTTGAAACTATGAAGTGTTGAAACCATCCATTGGTTGAATAAATATTTTGAATGATAAAAATATCATTTTTATCATATTTGTGATATGCTAGAGATATGCGGACGTTGAAATAAATATTTGTGATAGAAATATTATTTTTAACATGCATAGGAACTAAATAAAATAGTCATGTGTTGAAATCTATTTTAGTTCGCCAAAATTATCATCTTTGAAATGTGAAGTGTTAAAAATAGCCACTTGATCAAATAAGCGTGCATGAGTTGAAATATACATTAACTAGCTAATGATATGATTTTAGCCTATGCATGCAACATTAGAATGAATGGGGTTTTTAAACCAAAGCAAATCAAATATGAAATTGAATGGAAAATGATAAATGTTAGAAATTGTATATATGTACATGCATATCTATTGAACAGGTTAAAGCAAAAGGGGCTAGAGAAGAGAAATAGAATTTTGTGCCCGACAAATAGGTACACATTTACCGCTTTGTTTGGGTGATGATTTTATGAGCCTGTTGGCTAGCCGCTTGGATTTTTCCTTTTCTTTTTGATATGAGACGCCCGTGTAGCTATTTGGGAATTTTCCCAGACCCACCCGTACAAAGGAGGTTATGGCGAAATTTTCCAAAATTTAAAGGCGTTAGTGAAATAATTGAAGTGGAAACGATATAGGAATTTTTGAATGAACTATATTTATATAAATATATAAATATAAATAGAATTAAAACGAAACGTGGCCGTGCAGTTCATGTTTTGAAACCGTGATTTCAAACGACTAGTGCGAGAAATCCGACCATTGGATTTTCCCGATACCGCAACCGTTGGGTTCACCTTGGAAATATCTTTCCAACGGCACCAACTTTGTGAAGATCCGACGGTTGGATTGTCTGGAATGTTTAATTCAAAACTGAAGAAAAACAGCGCCAGAAACGATTATATTTATATATATATAAATATAATGAAATTAAATCGAATAACGACGCTGCAGTTCGTAAATTGAAATCGTAACTTCAAATGGTTAGTGTGGAAGATCCGACCGCCGGATTTTCCCAAAACTGAAACCGTTGGATTCGTTTTGAAATGACCTTCCTAATGATGTAAAATTTGTGAAGATCCAACGGTTAGATTTTCATATATGTGTAAAACAAAATTAATGAAAAGCAGCGCCAGTGCATCGACACGACCTGAAACGTCGTTTAATTAAATATGGCCGTTTTAAATTAAATAAAAATGGCGATATATCGTTATAAAGTACTATAGACGATATAGAGTGAAAATAAACCAATTTTGTTGTGTTTGCTTGATATGTGATGGTTGAGTGTATTTGACATGAAAATTATAACTAAATAACTGAAATGTGAATGTTGAATAGTCCAACCACGTGTTAATTGATTTGAAAATCTAAATATACGTGGGTTATTTGAAAAGGCCGAGTTTATCTCATTTCAAATAATCGATCGACGTTGAGAAGTCAAAGAGTCGAAGACGACTGAAGACCGACGATCTCCACATTGGATGGATGGGTGCTACTGATGCTCGTGATTGGAGTAGCTACCATGAAGGAATTGAAGTAGTAGTCGTCCACACATACTGTTGATTGTACGGATATGCGAGGAATTGGTGCCTCCGGTTTCGTTCAGACCCAGAACGGACTTGTAAATGGACTGTGTGTCTGACATTGGATTTTGTTCTGTGTTGATTGATCTCTGTTAAATATATATCTGTTTGGCGGTGGAGAATTTATTCTCTTGCTTAACGCCCTTCTCTGAGACGTACGAGCTCAGAGGTTATGTATTGACAGAAATCAGTCGCATGGAGTGGATTTCCTGTGTGGCACGCCTAAGTGGCATATGATCAAGGCTTCTGTTGCAAAGCAAAGTCTTGTGGTTGATGATCAAAGCATGGTCTGTGTGACGTAGCTTTGTGTGTAACGTGAATTCGCGAGCCTCACACCCCGGTATGAGTCAAAAATGGGAGACGGACCGTTGGGAGTGCACGACGTTTCTTTCTAGCTATGGTGGTGTCAGTGACCTACCAGCCCTGACATTATATATACTTTTCACCTGTGTGGTTGTTGGAATGCGAGGCGCCTCGATTATAGGTCTGTAAGGACCGGGAAACGTGTGTTCAGGAATTGCCAATCCTCAAAAGTAAGAGAGGACCGGCCCAGCCGATTCCAAGGATCAAAGTGGGGTCCTGGGACATTTGCTAGAGTGTCTCGAACGGAGAGGAGCTTGCCCCTTGCCTCGACTCATGAAGGAATCCAATTTCCAATACGAAATATGCGGATGTGATTGTATTATTAATATGGCGACATGATATATGGTACCCATGCCGTCTAGGATTGATATTTATGATTGAATTTGCTTTTGAAACATATATGCACTAGTAATAATATCAAACACTTTTGTTTTATACGTATGAAGCATTTTTGGCCATTATAAGGGAAAACTCTATCCTCCGGCTTGCGTTGCATTGTGTGATGGGACCTGAGTCTTATAATGGCTTCATTTTATAAAAAACATTGCGTTGATTTAATCATTTATTTTATTTCATGCACTAGCACTCATTGGAGTAAACCCGTTCCGCGAAAGTGGCGTGGTCCTTTGATTTGCCTTATTATTGTTGTTAATAAGTTGAGTAGATTTCTCATACTAGTCCCATGACTGACTCGTAGTTTGTTTCACCTTGCAAACTCGGGTGCCCTCATTTTCACACGGGCAGCCTAGTTACAGGTTTCTGACGCACCTTTTGGCTCATGGCGAGGCTTGACTACACTGTGCTGATTTGGATTTTCTCCGCCATTATTGTATCTATATCATGATTCCGCCACTGGCGATGTAGACTGATATTCCTTTTGTGTGCTCTTTATGTATGATTCCGCCTCAGGCGATGGTGAATGATTATGTATCATTATGCACTAAGTGGTATCCTGTACTGTGCTTCTCTGATGTGATGATATCTATATGATTCCGCTGTCATATGTGTGTAAATTATTCTATTTTCTGTTTATGCTATTATCTGTGAACTGCTAATGATGATTAATGTGTTATATTCCAATGATTATCCTTAACACCGTGTCACGGGGTTTTGGGATCGTCACAGCTGGTATCAGAGCTTTGGTTAACCTTAGTTCTGGAGTCTAACACATTAAACACTTCATCAAAATAGAATCAGTAGTATTCTAAGGCGAGTCGCTCATTAGAGATAGGACTAGTAAGGTCCTAGAATGAGCTGAGCAGAATAGCAAAAACAATTGATCAGTCCATCGTTATCTTTCCGTAAAATTTTCTGCTTAACTATGCAATAGACTATCATTTCTATTAGCTGACTTTTTTCGTTGCTTATACAGAATTTGACAAATGGCTACCAGAGCAGCTGCCGCTAGAGGAGGCCGTGCCGGCCGAGGCCGAGGAAGGGGAGAAATCCCAGCTCAAGAAGGACCTTTGATACAACCTCCGGCAGCTCAATACTTTGAGCTTGACCGTGTAGCTAAGAGATATAAGAACTTAGGAGGCAAGACCTTCTCGGGAACTGGCACCGTAATAGAGGCCCTTGCATGGCTCAAAACATGCGAGAAAATTCTTGAAGGCCTAAGGCTAGGAGACGAAGACAAAGCTATTATGGGCGCCTGGCTTATGCAGGAACAAGCTGAATTATGGTGGGAATCTCTTACCGTCGGGAATAGAGAAGCTGGAAGAACATGGGATGGATTTAAAGAACTATTCAAGGAGAAATATGTCCCAAAACAAGCTCTAGAAAGAATGCACGATGACTTCGCCAATCTCCAGCAAGGGGATCTTTCCGTGCAAGATTATCTGAACAAATTTACAATGTTGTCGCCCTATGCTCCAGAGCTCGTTACTACCGCAAAATCCAAAAATAAGAGGTTTATCCTAGGACTAAGACGACAATATCATGATAGAGCCATGGCCCATGTCAAGCTAGAATTCAACAAGCTGGTGGAAATGACATGCAACTATGAAGACCTTGATCAAAGGCATCTGGATCAGGATCGCACTAGGAGCCAAGCCGGAAACAAGAGCAAGCCTGCTGTAAATCAGGGCGAGTCAAGCCAAGCAGCATCTTCAAACCCTCATACTGGCAAGCCGCCAAGAGGAAATTGCTTTAACTTTGGTAAGCCGGGGCACTACTCAAATGTCTGCACAGCTCCGAAGAGGCAGAAGACGAATTCTCAAGGCTCGAGCCAAGGCTCTCAGAACCCTCGCTCGTGCTTCAACTATCGCAAGACCGATCATCTGGTCAAAGACTGTCCTTTGCTGAAGAAAGCTACAGTAGCTCATGTCTATGACGGGTCTAGCCCGCCAGCTGCTTCCGATGGAGCAGGTAAACCCGATGTTTTGGGAGGTACCCTTACAATTAAAAATATTCCTGTTTCTGTATTGTTTGACACAGGTGCGTCGCGTAGTTTTATTGCTAAAAACACAGTGCACAAATTAAAGTTAAAACAGCGAAAGCTCAAAGAATCGGTTGAAGTACATAACCCGATAGGGGGTCCTATTACTCTAGGTTCATATTGTAAAGTTCCTATTTCTTTTTCTCGATACAAGCTTCCTTTTGATTTAATCGTTATGGATTTCCCCGAATTCGATATTATTCTCGGGCTGGATTGGTTAACGAAATACGAAGCCGAAGTGAATTGTGCGGAAAGAATCGTTAAAATTCGTACGAAGCTTGGATATATTACGGTTCCCTGTCATGGTTCGAATCCAAATAGAGAAGAATTTTGGTCAGCATTAGAACTTATCCCCACTTCCATAGAAAAGATTCCGATTGTTAGAACTATGCGGATGTGTTTGAAGAAGTTGAGAACTTACCTCCGCAAAGAGAAATAGAATTCCGAATCGATCTAATTCCCAATGCCAGACCAGTGGTGCATCCAATTCGTAGAATGACTCCGAAAGAAAAAGAAGAATTAGGCGATCAAACTCGTCAACTGTTGTGGAAAGGTCTAATCAGACCGAGTTTTTCTAATTGGGGTGCAGCTGTTGTGTTTGTCCCAAAGTCAGACGGTACTCTTCGATTATGCGTTGATTACCGAGACCTCAACAAACAAACGCTTAAAAATAAATATCCATTACCCCGCATTGATGATTTTCTAGACCAATTGAATGGGGCGAAAGTATTTTCCCGAATGGACCTAGCTACAGGATTTCATCAATTGAGAATAGCAGAAGAGTGTGTTCCTTTGACCGCTTTCAGAGGTCTAGACATATTTTATGAATGGTTAGTAATGCCGTTTGGCCTATGTAATGCTCCAGCATACTTTGTCGATCTAATGAATAGAGTGTTCAGGGGAGTTCTGAATAAATTTGTCCTCGTATTCATCGATGATATTTTAATCTACTCCAAATCAAAACCCGAGCATGAAAAACACTTAGAACAAGTATTGGAGATTCTAAGGAAGAACGTCTTCAAAGCCAAATTCTCTAAATGTGTCTTCTGGCAAGAAGAAGTTAAATTTCTTGGCCATGTCGTGTCAGAGAAAGGAATTTCTGTTGACCCAAGCAAAAAGGTTCATTTAGTTAAAGTGCAGTGGAGCAGTGATCCTAGAGACTGTACTTAGGAGACTGAGGAAAGCATTAAGCAAGCTTACCCCAAATGCAGAGTGGATATCTCTGACTAACTCCGGTGCAAGGTACTTTTACAATACTTTGCATTTACATTTTATTTCCTACTTTACTGTTGTTTCCTTTTCGAGGACGAAAAGTTTTAAGTGGGGGAGATTGTAATAACCCGGAAAATACGAGCCAATTTAAAATTTTTAAATTGATTATTTCAAAGGAATTTGAACAATTGAAATAGAATATTTCAATAAAATAGTGAATTAGGAATAGTGAGTCAGTTTGAAAATTTGAATTCAAACTTTGACCGACTGTGCAGGATGGAAAATATAACGGATTTTAGCGAAACCAAAAATATTTAAATCTGTTAGTCAATACCTTTCTAATGAATCTGAAAAATCGAAGTTTCATAACGGGAATCAAAAGTTATGGCCGAATGAATTTTCAGAAGAGTCGGTATATAGAATATATAGGCCTGGAAAATTGATATTTTGCATACGACCTCGGAATTCGACGAAACCACTTTTTTTAGGTCCGGGATGTCAAACTATTGCTAGGTTTCAAATTTCATAATTTTTGAAGCTTGTATGTGAGCGTGGCAAAAGAAAATGTGTTTGGTCGATTTCTGTTAAATTGGATCGACCAGAAAATGGCCATTTTTCAAACGACCTCAGAATTCGACGAAACTAGTTTTGTTGGGACCGTGGCGTCAAAACATAGCTAGGTTTATTTTTCTGGAATTTTTTGAATCAGTTTGTGGCCCTGGCAAATTGAAATGTGCGTTCAGAGTTAAAAATTAAATGTTTTATACTTTAATTTGAAAAATAACTGACTATAACAGTCGAATTGGCCTACGAAACATATCCCATTGTGTCCAGAATAGGGGTATTTAGCTAGGGGCGACAGTCGTTGGGTTTAAAAAGGAGTTCGTTTGAGAAAACACTATTTAAAAATTTATTGAAATTATGGGCCAATCAAAAATTTCCATTCATAATTTAAAAAAAAAACCCCATTCAACGGCGACCCGAGCTCCCTACCTTCTCTCCTCCATCGCCGCCGCCTCAGGCGATTCCAGCCTGCGCCACCACTTTACCTCGACGTGCCTCCTCCTCCTCTTCAAATCCGACCCCACCGCCGCCAGCCTCGTCGCCTCCTCCGCCCGTATTGACGCCAGGAAGTCGAACACTTCCCGCCGCCGCCCTGAACGCCACCGACCACCGAACGCCACCAAACCACCACCGATTTAAAGCCCTCTCTTCCCTCTTCCACGTCAGCACCCCCGATCGTCCCCACGTGCCACTGATTTCGCGAAAACTGTAAACCTAGTTTTGAAGCTTCGTGAAAGTGAGTTTTTCTTTGATCTTTACACTTTGAAAAATCATATCTTTTTGGTGTGTTGACGAAATTCGATGAAACAGGAAACATCGAGACCGCAAGGAAGCTCTCTACCCAATAGAAGAAGCCGCGGATTTTTCTGACATCGTATCGATTTTTAGCGCTCAGAAAACCAATGTGAGAAATCTAAATTAACGTGAAATTGAATGGAAAATGTCGTGTATAATTTATATAAGCAAAATATAAATTACATACGTGTTGTATACCTCATGTACATGCGTAGTGTAAGCTATATAAGTGAAGTATGAATTTTACGTGCATTGAATAATTGATATATGTGTTGAAATGCTAGTGAAATATAGCAAATATATATTGTATTATATATATATATATATATACTCCCCTCGTCCACAAACCATGGACGATATTTATTGTGGTGAATTGGTGTGAAATATTGAATGAAAAATACGAATGGTTGAATAATTGTTTGTGGTTGATATTGTTTGGTTGTGGTTGAAAAATACCCATTGGTGATTGAAATGAATTGGAAATATTGGTGGAAATAAAAATAAACATGCCGCCTGCGTGCGAATTAGATGCATGAATCCCCATTGTCAAAAACCGCGAGGTTTTAAGGTAGAGCGAGGAGCCGTACTAGGGACGGTGCCGGTTTTAACTACCCTGCCGTTATGCTGCCGAAATTTTGAATAATCTTTGTATGTCAGAATTTGTAACAACCCGTATTTTCAATAACCTGTTATAACATAAATCGAGGCAGAATTTAATTTATAAATCTGAATCAAGGGAAACGGGCTATGCCATTGCGTTCGTCTCGGAAAAATACGCAAAATAGAGTCCGAGTTTTCGAAAATCGGAGTCCGTATGACCCGATTAAGGCCCAACGAAGTTTTCAGAAAAATTCAAAGTAAAAACAGATTTCAAATTCAAGTTTAAATTTGGAAATTAGGGTCAGATTGGGCCAGGCGGGAAAATTCCCGCCAGAGCACCCAAGTCGACAGCCCTGTCGACTTGGGAGTCGACTTGGTTGGACCCAAGTCGACAGCATTGTCGACTTGGCTGTCGACTTGGTTCAGCCGAGCAGCCTTGCCTGGTGCACCATTTTGGAGTTGTGTTGAGTTTGGGGGCCAGATTCGGTTTTGAGGGCTGAGATTGGAATTAGGGTTTAATCCTAAGGCTAGTACTAATCCTAATCTCTATAAATAAGCCCCTAACCTAACCCTAAATCATCATTATTCATTCAAGTAACTAAACTATGGCAAAATCATTCCTCTCATGGCCTCCACTCTCTTCATAAAATTCCTAAGTTATTTCTATGAGAGATTTTCCATGCATACAAGTGTTTTCAAGCTTGTATGAGTGTCATTAGCTTGCATTCAAGTCAAGTTTCCATATTTACATCATAAATCAAGAGTTTTGATCATTTTGGCTTAAGGGTTTTTCTATTAGAGCTTGCATTTTGGGTTTATTTGATTGCTTAAGGGCTTTGTCATATTTTTGTGTCTTCATAAGCATTGTAAGCCCTTTTCTACTTTCATATTTAAACTCTAAAGTTAAATGAATGATGCAAGTTTGGTTGATCATTATGATATGCAAGTTTGCCATGATATGCAAGTTTACTATGTCATGTTATGCAAGTTTGATATGTTATGCTATGCAAGTTTGCCATGTTATGATATGCAAGTTTATCATGTTATGTTATGCAAGTATGCCATGTTATGATATGCAAGTTTATCATGTTATGTTATGCAAGTATGCCATGTTATGATATGCAAGTTTACCATGTTATGTTATGCAAGTATGCCATGTTATGATATGCAAGTTTATCATGTTATGTTATGCAAGTATGCCATGTTATGATATGCAAGTTTACCATGTTATGCTATGCAAGTTTGCCATGTTATGATATGCAAGTTTATCATGTTATGTTATGCAAGTATGCCATGCTATGATATGCAAGTTTACCATGTTATGCTATGCAAGTTTGCCATGTTGTGATATGCAAGTTTATCAAGTTATGTTATGCAAGTTTGGGTTGATCATTTTGTTCATCTTACCATGTTATGCAAGCTTATCTTGGGCTTATGAGCTTAAAGCTTCAAGCTTTATGCTAAAGGTTGCATTTTGGCAACATGTAAGTTATCATATCCCTTATGATAACTTGCATGTGAGGCTAAATGCGAACTTATGGCAACCTCTACATGTCATTTATCACCATGTATCACTTATATGCTAAGTTTGGTTTTATGCATACTTTTGAGGCCTAATGATGCAATATGCAAGTATATGAACATATGTACATTTCATATGCCACCATGTTAAACTTATGGCTTCAACACCTTTATGTCATGATTATGCCAAGTTCCCTCTTTCTATCCTTTATGAGCTATTGCGATATGTAAGCGATGGGATTGCGTTTGGGGTTGGGTAAACTTAAAAGACATAAAAACATAAGATTGGGAATTTACCTATTAAGTTAGGTCTACCCATTGGGAATTTACCTATTAAGTTAGGTCTACCCAAATTCTTGAAAACTTGTAATGTGTTTTGGAAACATGATGGACATGACACTTAGAAAATATAAGTGTGACCAACTCGAGGTTGGGTTGAGATTGTAGCGTAAAACTACCCGGAACCGACCGGCTTAACTAGTTGCTACAAACAATAGGACCCAATGTGAGAAGTTGGTCATGGTGTACCTTGAACCCGAGGTTAGACCAAGTTGTAGTGAAAAGCTACCCGGACCCGCTCTTAACTAGTAACCACAACAAGGTCTAATGTGAGAGGTTAAGGCACATTAAATTAATTAATGCCTCATGATTAGGGTTAAGTCATGGTCCACTTAATACTTAACCAATTTGGGTTTGGTAGATTAATCAGGGTTAAGTCTGAACTCATCGTTACACTTAACCAAGTTAATCCATGATTAGTAATAGGGTTAAACCGTACTTAACCCACTAGAAAATCCTAGCAATGGGGTTCCACTCCAGCAGTAATCCCAAGTTCGTATCATTAAGACCCTAGGGTCTAGGCTAGGGTGGGGGGCACAATTACTGGACTTGAGGTAAGAGACCAAAAACGACGGCAGAGTGGTACGCCGGTGTAGTTCCGGGCGGACTATGGTCGTGTACATAGTCCAAAGCCGGGGAAAACATGCATGGGTACCAGTAGATCGAGACTGTGCACTTATGTTTATGGTGTCCAGGGGTTGACACCCTAGGGCTTGATACACCCGACGGGAGACCCTGCACAGTCTGACTACAATTATGTTTAGGCCGCATTGACACCAACACGTGACGAGTTAGGCTTATAGGGAGCCGATCGACTAGACCGTTCGGTTGGACCGCGTATTAGGGTCACTTCATGTTATTGGGCCAAAGCTTGGGCCAAGGGATCAATACTTGTTTATTCAAGTCATGTTAGTTTGCTAGTACACCTGTGGTGCAAAAACCTTAAACCTGATTATGCGATGACACCTTTATCTACCTTGTTAGTTAATCATCATGCTAGTATGTAGTTATCCTTATGTTCATCTCAGCTTTCATCATGACAGTTAACTTTACCAGTTTACATTGATTGTAGTAGGGCTTACTCAGTCTTTTTGACTGACCTGTTTTTCTTTCGCCTCTTTTCTTCCGTTTCCCCCCCCCCCCCCCAGGTTCTCAGGGTGGGAATATTGGAGCTTAGCTTGGATTTCTGATCGCTTGCTTGTGGGATTTCAGCTCATGTACGGTTTCGACATGAAGCTAGCTATGGTTATCACTTATTTTGGGGATAGTACTTATGTATTTCAGTTTTTCAGTTGATGTTGTTTTTATCTAGACTTGTTTATTTGGAAAGTTATGTTGTACCAGACTTGTTTTGAAATAGTTTGAAATCTTCCGTTGTTTTACTTATCTTATTTACTCTGTTTACATATATACACATGTTCTTGTTCTGCCTTGATATATCATTATGCATGTTTACCCGGTACAAACGCCCCTCCAAAGTCAGAGTGCTTGCAAGAGTCACCCTGGCGGAGGTGGGGTGTTACATTTGGTATCAGAGCATATGGTTTACGAGAAGGAACAAAAAGGTTTTTAAAACTTTTGGAAAACTATTTTCAAAACCAAGTATAAAGTATTTTCCAAAGAAAAATCTAGTTTATTTTAAAGGCTATTCCCCAAAAAGCCATTAGCAAAATTCCTTCGTTTTTCTCCGTTCTGAATCTATCTTTTTCTTCGTTTTCAGTATGGCCAATAACTTTGCCATTCCGGAGGGAGTACACGTACCTGTTTGGTATAGGAGACTTTTGGAGGCTAGGGCGACCGAAGCCGGCCCCGCCGATGTTCCTCCTCCTCCTCCTCCGGTAGTTAATGTTCCTCCTCCTCCTGTCGCTGAGGTTCCTCTTCCTCCTCCCCCTCAGCATCCACAAGAGGATTTCGCGGAGATTTGCAAAGACTTTAAGGCGATGGGTTGCAAGAATTTCATTGGAACCGAGACTTATGTAGAGGCAAGGAATTGGTTGAAAGAAACCGAAGATCTTTTTGCCTTCTTTGATATAGATGACCGTAGGAAGGTTTTATTGGCAGTATGGTTGCTAAAGGAAGAAGCTGCACGTTGGTGGGTGGTCACCACCGCTACTAGGCCAATTGAGACTTGGGATGACTTTCGGGGAAAGTTTGGACTAAGGTTCCTATCACTGAAGCAAGGGGACATGACTATTAGGGAATACATAGATAAGTTTAATCAACTGGCTCGGGTCGGTTTAGACTTGGTTAACACAGCTCAGAAGAAGGCCCTATACTTTGCTCTAGGATTAAACGAGCCATTACATGGTTTAGCCATGACTCATATACCCTTGGGGGCAACTTTCGAGAGTTTGGTGAATATAGCCCTACTCAATGAAGAGAATAGGAGTGACAAGAAGGAGATCAAGATGAATGATACTCAAGCCAAGAAGACTGATTCCCAGTGGAAAGGAAATCAGGGTAATCCAAGCGGTCAGAGCAGTCAAGGCAATAAGAACAAGAACAAGAGTCAAGGCAACAAGGGGAACAACAACAAGGGCAATTATGACAAGAGGAAGTGCCATTACTGCGGTTCAGTTGGGCATCTTATTAAGGATTGTAAGAAGAGGAAAAGGAAGAGTGGTGAATGCTTTCATTGTGGTAAGTTTGGACATTTCAGCAAAGATTGCCCGAAGAAGCAAGGGCAAGGTCAGACTCAGTGTGCAAGACCATCTGGAGGGCGAATTCATCCCCTCAACATCGTTCTTCCAGCTCATGATCGAGGTAGTGTTTCTGTTAAAAGTCTTGTTTACATTTCTGATTTTCCTGTTCGTACTTTGTTTGATTCTGGTACATCGCATATTTTATTTCATTTGGTTTAGTTGGAAGTTTGCACCTAAGTAATAGTCTAGTTAATGATCCCGTGAGTGTTTCAAATCCAATTGGGGTTTCCGCCCATTTGTCTATTATCTACGTGGATTCGAAAATCTCTATCTTTAGTGTAGAGTTCTCGTGTGATGCTTATATTCTCGGTTTCATGGGGAATGGGTTGATTTTTGGGCATGGATGGGTTGTCCAGTTTTGGAGCCATCCTTGATTTTTGAGCATAGGGTTGTGAGGCTCATGACTTGCCTCGGTAATACCCTAAAAATTTCTAGTAACCCTATGGGTCCCGTCATGTTGTGTTATCTTGAATCCCTCAACTCGTCTATCGATAGTTTGTAATCGGTGAGGGTGGTCCGAGAATATCCTGATATCTTGGGTGAAGTGAAGGGGTTACCCCTAAACGAGAGATAGATTTCCGCATTTATCTGGTTGATAATGCCAAGATAGTTTTGTGGCCGGTTAGGCACATGGCCTCGCAAGATGAGAGTTAAGAAAGCAAGTCAAGGAGTTGCTTGAGAAGAACTTCATTAGATGAAGTATATCTTAATGGGGAGCGCCTGTAGTATTTACTACCAAGGCAGATGGTTCTCTTCGACTTTGTGTTGATTATCGTGAGTTAAACAAAGAGAATAGACAACCATTACCAAGGATCGATGATTTGTTTGATCAGCTATTAGGAACATCTGTTTTCTCTTGATCTTGCTACTGGATTCCATCAGCTCAGAGTAGCTGAGGATAGTATAGACAAAACTGCGTTCAGAACTCCAGATGGATTCTTAGAATGGCTGGTCATGCCATTCGGTTTGACTAATGCACCCGCCTACTTCGTGGACTTGATGAGTAGGGTGTCTAGGGAGTTCCTGAACGAGTTTGTGGTAGTCTTTGTAGACGATATCCTGACTTTCATAAAGAACGAGGAAGAACATGCTAGACATCTCAAGGAGGTGATGGATACGCTTAGAGCGCATCAGTTGAAAGCCAAGTCCTCCAAATGTCATTTTGGAGAAAAAGGAGTTAGATTTCTTGGGCACATAGTTTCTAAGCAAGGCTTAGTGGTGGATCCCGCTAAAGTGGTCGCGGTTCAAAACCGAAAAGCTCCGACGAGGACAATTAAAGTAAGAAGTTCTCTCAGTTTAATTAGTTAGTAACCATGACTCAGCCAGTCTTAGGATAGTCTACGGGAAGTCATGGGCAAGCAACTGAATCTAAGTACGGCCTATCATTCGCAGGCGGATGGTTCATTTCGTTCAAGCATGAGTTATAGAAAATCACGTTAGTAACGTGGATTGGTATTTTCAAGAAAAGTTCTGCTGCGTGGAATACTTTATAGTAAGTAAACGAGATCCAGGATTCACTAGTGAATTTTGGAGAGCTTGCATGAAACCATGAGGTCATAGTTATGTTTAAGCCAAGAATGATAGAAGGGTAAGTGAAAGAGGAAGACGAGAGGCGACAATGAAATGGGTTCCAACTCATATTTGGAAATAAGAGTTAAGGAGCTAAGAAATCAGGAGGTAAAAGACGGTCAAAGCACAGTGGAGTTAAGCTCAAGGAAATGTGACTTAGAAGATTGAAGGCTAGATACGCGCATCACATCTCTTTTTAAGAGCATATCCTTGATCCTTATTTTCCGGTGGAACTTACTCGCATGTTATCTTTTACATATATCGTCTCGGTCCCGTTCTCGATCCCATTTTTGTTGTAAACTCCATAAGGGGGTATGACTCATCGGTTAGTAATACATGTCAAGGTTTGAAGGGGTCCGTTAGGTTGACTAAACCTTTTGGGCTTTTATAGAATATGGGTTGGGTTAGGAAGGGATTTCTTGTAATCCGAAAGGAGTATATCCTGCTTATCTTCCCGATCTCTTTGTAGCATATCTTTCTTTTGCTATCTATATCGTGTTAATCTTGTCATGAGAACCTTAGGTAGAAACCCTTTGGATGAAACATGTGTTTGAAACATGTTATGCTTGATGGTTGCAAGTGGTTGCAAGTGTTTGCAAGTGGTTACTCGTGGATGCATTATACACGTTAGGCACTAGATCGGCTCACACACTCCTCATATTGCATATGCATGAGTGTTTATGCTTATTCATGGATGAAAATTTTTGGTGTTATCACATGGATGTTGCATATGGATGTATGTTATGTGCACACATATAGATGTTATACATTATGTTAGGAATTGCATACATATGGATTCATTTCACTTACATAATTTGCATTGATGATATTTGCATTAGATAAGTACATATACACACACCTTTGCATATGTTCATACAACATTTAGAATCTTGTAAGGACAATGATTGCTCGTGGATGATGTTTTGAGTAGATGGATGTTGGATGGTAGGATACGTTCTTCCTAACTTGAAGATTTCGGGGACGAAATCCTTTAAGGAGGGGAGAATGTAACAACCCGTATTTTCAATAACCTGTTATAACATAAATCGAGGCAGAATTTAATTTATAAATCTGAATCAAGGGAAACGGGCTATGCCATTGCGTTCGTCTCGGAAAAATACGGGAAATAGAGTCCGAGTTTTCGAAAATCGGAGTCCGTATGACCCGATTAAGGCGCAACGAAGTTTTCAGAAAAATTCAAAGTAAAAACAGATTTCAAATTCAAGTTTAAATTTGGAAATTAGGGTCAGATTGGGCCAGGCGGGAAAATTCCCGCCAGAGCACCCAAGTCGACAGCCCTGTCGACTTGGGAGTCGACTTGGTTGGACCCAAGTCGACAGCCCTATCGACTTGGCTGTCGACTTGGTTCAGCCGAGCAGCCTTGCCTGGTGCACCATTTTGGAGTTGTGTTGAGTTTGGGGGCCAGATTCGGTTTTGAGGGCTGAGATTGGAATTAGGGTTTAATCCTAAGGCTAGAACTAATCCTAATCTCTATAAATAAGCCCCTAACCTAACCCTAAATCATCATTATTCATTCAAGTAACTAAACTATGGCAAAATCATTCCTCTCATGGCCTCCACTCTCTTCATAAAATTCCTAAGTTATTTCTATGAGAGATTTTCCATGCATACAAGTGTTTTCAAGCTTGTATGAGTGTCATTAGCTTGCATTCAAGTCAAGTTTCCACATTTACATCATAAAGCAAGAGTTTTGATCATTTTGGCTCAAGGGTTTTTCTATTAGAGCTTGCATTTTGGGTTTATTTGATTGCTTAAGGGCTTTGTCATATTTTTGTGTCTTCATAAGCATTGTAAGCCCTTTTCTACTTTCATATTTAAAGTCTAAAGTTAAATGAATGATGCAAGTTTGGTTGATCATTATGATATGCAAGTTTGCCATGATATGCAAGTTTACTATGTCATGTTATGCAAGTTTGATATGTTATGCTATGCAAGTTTGCCATGTTATGATATGCAAGTTTATCATGTTATGTTATGCAAGTATGCCATGTTATGATATGCAAGTTTACCATGTTATGTTATGCAAGTATGCCATGTTATGATATGCAAGTTTATCATGTTATGTTATGCAAGTATGCCATGTTATGATATGCAAGTTTACCATGTTATGCTATGCAAGTTTGCCATGTTATGATATGCAAGTTTATCATGTTATGTTATGCAAGTATGCCATGCTATGATATGCAAGTTTACCATGTTATGCTATGCAAGTTTGCCATGTTGTGATATGCAAGTTTATCAAGTTATGTTATGCAAGTTTGGGTTGATCATTTTGTTCATGTTACCATGTTATGCAAGCTTATCTTGGGCTTATGAGCTTAAAGCTTCAAGCTTTATGCTAAAGGTTGCATTTTGGCAACATGTAAGTTATCATATCCCTTATGATAACTTGCATGTGAGGCTAAATGCGAACTTATGGCAACCTCTACATGTCATTTATCACCATGTATCACTTATATGCTAAGTTTGGTTTTATGCATACTTTTGAGGCCTAATGATGCAATATGCAAGTATATGAACATATGTACATTTCATATGCCACCATGTTAAACTTGTGGCTTCAACACCTTTATGTCATGATTATGCCAAGTTCCCTCTTTCTATCCTTTATGCGCTATTGCGATATGTAAGCGATGGGATTGCGTTTGGGGTTGGGTAAACTTAAAAGACATAAAAACATAAGATTGGGAATTTACCTATTAAGTTAGGTCTACCCATTGGGAATTTACCTATTAAGTTAGGTCTACCCAAATTCTTGAAAACTTGTAATGTGTTTTGGAAACATGATGGACATGACACTTAGAAAATATAAGTGTGACCAACTCGAGGTTGGGTTGAGATTGTAGCGTAAAACTACCCGGAACCGACCGACTTAACTAGTTGCTACAAACAATAGGACCCAATGTGAGAAGTTGGTCATGTTGTACCTTGAACCCGAGGTTAGACCAAGTTGTGGTGTAAAGCTACCCGGACCCGCCCGGCTTAACTAGTAACCACAACAAGGTCTAATGTGAGAGTTTAAGGCACATTAAATTAATTAATGCCTCATGATTAGGGTTAAGTCATGGTCCACTTAATACTTAACCAATTTGGGCTTGGTAGATTAATCAGGGTTAAGTCTGAACTCATCGTTACACTTAACCAAGTTAATCCATGATTAGTAATAGGGTTAAACCGTACTTAACCCACTAGAAAATCCTAGCAATGGGGGTCCACTCTAGCAGTAATCCCAAGTTCGTATCATTAAGACCCTAGGGTCTAGGCTAGGTTGGGGGGCACAATTACTGGACTTGAGGTAAGAGACCAAAAACGACGGCAGAGTGGTACGCCGGTGTAGTTCCGGGCGGACTATGGTCGTGCACATAGTCCGAAGCCGGGGAAAACATGCACGGGTACCAGTAGATCGAGACTGTGCACTTATGTTTATGGTGTCCAGGGGTTGACACCCTAGGGCTTGATACACCCGACGGGAGACCCTGCACAGTCTGACTACAATTATGTTTAGGCCGCATTGACACTAACACGTGACGAGTTAGGCTTATAGGGAGCCGATCGACTAGACCGTTTGGTTGGACCGCGTATTAGGGTCACTTCATGTTATTGGGCCAAAGCTTGGGCCAAGGGATCAATACTTGTTTATTCAAGTCATGTTAGTTTGCTAGTACACCTGTGGTGCAAAAACCTTAAACCTGATTATGCGATGACACCTTTATCTACCTTGTTAGTTAATCATCATGCTAGTATGTAGTTATCCTTATGTTCATCTCAGCTTTCATCATGACAGTTAACTTTACCAGTTTACATTGATTGTAGTAGGGCTTACTCAGTCTTTTTGACTGACCTGTTTTTCTTTCGCCTCTTTTCTTCCGTTCCCCCCCCCCTCCCCAGGTTCTTAGGGTGGGAATATTGGAGCTTAGCTTGGATTTCTGATCGCTTGCTTGTGGGATTTCAGCTCATGTACGGTTTCGACATGAAGCTAGCTATGGTTATCACTTATTTTGGGGATAGTACTTATGTATTTCAGTTTTTCAGTTGATGTTGTTTTTATCTAGACTTGTTTATTTGGAAAGTTATGTTGTACCAGACTTGTTTTGAAATAGTTTGAAATCTTCCGCTGTTTTACTTATCTTATTTACTCTGTTTACATATATACACATGTTCTTGTTCTGCCTTGATATATCATTATGCATGTTTGCCCGGTACAAACGCCCCTCCAAAGTCAGAGTGCTTGCAAGAGTCACCCTGGCGGAGGTGGGGTGTTACAGAATTATTTTCATATGTTGAAATTATTTTCATGCGTTGAAATTAAAGTCATATATTGAAACTATAGCCATGTGTGGAAATGTTTGTGTGTTGAAAGTGTTGTGTGAAAATTAGATTCATTTGTGAATGAATGAAGTGTTTAAACAATAAAAATCACATTTTTATATATATATGAAGTACGAAAAATATTCGCCTTATATAACTAGTTTCAACAATAAAAATCCCATCTTTCTAATATCAACAACATAAATAAAATGTCCATGTGTGGAAATACTCATTTGTTGAGAAGAGTATGTAGTGGAAAAGTTCATGTGTTGAATAAAAAGATCGAACAATAAAAAAATTACATTTTTTATTGAAACTATGAAGTGTTGAAACCATCCATTGGTTGAATAAATATTTTGAATGATAAAAATATCATTTTTATCATATTTGTGATATGCTAGAGATATGCGGACGTTGAAATAAATATTTGTGATAGAAATATTATTTTTAACATGCATAGGAACTAAATAAAATAGTCATGTGTTGAAATCTATTTTAGTTCGCAAAAATTATCATCTTTGAAATGTGAAGTGTTAAAAATAGCCACTTGTTCAAATAAGCGTGCATGAGTTGAAATATACATTAACTAGCTAATGATATGATTTTAGCCTATGCATGCAACATTAGAATGAAAGATGTTTTTAAACCAAAGCAAATCAAATATGAAATTGAATGGAAAATGATAAATGTTAGAAATTGTATATATGTACATGCATATCTATTGAACAGGTTAAAGCAAAAGGGGCTAGAGAAGAGAAATAGAATTTTGTGCCCGACAAATAGGTACACATTTACCACTTTGTTTGGGTGATGATTTTATGAGCCTGTTGGCTAGCCGCTTAGCTTTTTCTTTTTCTTTTTGATATGAGACACCCGTGTGGCTATTTGGGAATTTTCCCAGACCCTCCCGTACAAAGGAGGTTATGGCGAAATTTTCCAAAATTTAAAGGCGTTAGTGAAATAATTGAAGTGGAAACGATATAGGAATTTTTGAATGAACTATATTTATATAAATATATAAATATAAATAGAATTAAAACGAAACGTGGCCGTGCAGTTCATGTTTTGAAACCGTGATTTCAAATGACTAGTGCGGGAAATCCGACCATTGGATTTTCCCGAAACCGCAACCGTTGGGTTCGCCTTGGAAATATCTTTCCAACGGCACCAACTTTGTGAAGATCCGATGGTTGGATTGTCTGGAATGTTTAATTCAAAACTGAAGAAAAACAGCGCCAGAAACGATTATATTTTTATATATATATAAATATAATGAAATTAAATTGAATAACGACGCTGTAGTTCGTAAATTGAAATCGTAACTTCAAATGGTTAATGTGGAAGATCCGACCGTCGGATTTTCCCAAAACTGAAACCGTTGGATTCGTTTTGAAATGACCTTCCTAATTATGTTAAATTTGTGAAGATCCAACGGTTAGATTTTCATATATGTGTAAAACAAAATTAATGAAAAACAGCGCCAGTGCATCGACACGACCTGAAACGTCGTTTAATTAAATATGGACGTTTTAAAAATAATAAAAATGGCGATATATCGTTATAAAGTACTATAGACGATATAGAGTGAAAATAAACCAATTTTGTTGTGTTTGCTTGATATGTGATGGTTGAATGTATTTGACATGAAAATTATAACTAAATAACTGAAATGTGAATGTTGAATAGTCCAACCACGTGGTTAATTGATTTGAAAATCTAAATATACGTGGGTTATTTGAAAAGGCCGAGTTTATCTCATTTCAAATAATCGATCGACATTGAGAAGTCGAAGAGTCGAAGATGACTGAAGACCGACGATCTCCACATTGGATGGATGGGCGCTACTGATGCTCGTGATTGGAGTAGCTACCATGAAGGAATTGAAGTAGTAGCCGTCCACACATACTGTTGATCGTACGGATATGCGAGGAATTGGTGCCTCCGGTTTCGTTCAGACCCAGAACGGACTTGTAAATGGACTGTGTGTCTGACATTGGATTTTGTTCTGTGTTGATTGATCTCTGTTAAATATATATCTGTTTGGCGGCGGAGAATTTATTCTCTTGCTTAACGCCCTTCTCTGAGACGTACGTGCTGAGAGGTTATGTATTGACAAAAATCAGTCGCATGGAGTGGATTGCCTGTGTGGCACGCCTAAGTGGCATATGATCAAGGCTTCTGTTGCAAAGCAAAGTCTTGTGGTTGATGATCAAAGCATGGTCTGTGTGACGTAGCTTTGTGTGTAACGTGAATTCGCGAGCCTCACACCCCGGTATGAGTCAAAAACGGGAGACGGACCGCTGGGAGTGCACGACGTTTCTTTCTAGCTATGGTGGTGTCAGTGACCTACCAGCCCTGACATTATATATACTTTTCACCTGTGTGGTTGTTGGAATGCGAGGTGCCTCGATTATAGGTCTGTAAGGACCGGGAAACGTGTGTTCAGGAATTGCCAATCCTCAAAAGTAAGAGAGGACCGGCCCAGCCGATTCCAAGGATCATAGTGGGGTCCTGGGACATTTGCTAGAGTGTCTCGAACGGAGAGGAGCTTGCCCCTTGCCTCGACTCATGAAGGAATCCAATTTCCAATACGAAATATGCGGATGTGATTGTATTACTAGTATGGCGACATGATATATGGTACCCATGCCATCTAGGATTGATATTTATGATTGAATTTGCTTTTGAAACATATATGCACTAGTAATAATATCAAACACTTTTGCTTTATACGTATGAAGCATTTTTGGCCATTATAAGGGAAAACTCTATCCTCCGGCTTGCGTTGCATTGTGTGATGGGACCTGAGTCTTATAATGGCTTCATTTTATAAAAAACATTGCGTTGATTTAATCATTTATTTTATTTCATGCACTAGCACTCATTGGAGTAAACCCGTTCCGCGAAAGTGGCGTGGTCCTTTGATTTGCCTTATTATTGTTGTTAATAAGTTGAGTAGATTTCTCATACCAGTCCCATGACTGACTCGTAGTTTGTTTCACCTTGCAAACTCAGGTGCCCTCATTTTCACACGGGCAGCCTAGTTACAGGTTTCTGACGCACCTTTTGGCTCATGGCGAGGCTTGACTACACTGTGCTGACTT
Organism: Allium sativum; assembly: GCA_030737875.1. Classification (NCBI taxonomy): domain Eukaryota; kingdom Viridiplantae; phylum Streptophyta; class Magnoliopsida; order Asparagales; family Amaryllidaceae; genus Allium; species Allium sativum. The sequence continues at coordinate 374,753,737 of CM060921.1, forward strand.
GGATTTTCTACGCCATTATTGTATCTATATCATGATTCCGCCACTGGCGATGTAGACTGATATTCCTTTTGTGTACTCTTTATGTATGATTCCGCCTCAGGCGATGGTGACTGATTATGTATCATTATGCACTAAGTTGTATCCTGTACTGTGCTTCTCTGATGTGATGATATCTATATGATTCCGCTGTCATATGTGTGTAAATTATTCTATTTTCTGTTTATGCTATTATCTGTGAACTGCTAATGATGATTAATGTGTTATATTCCAATGATTATCCTTAACACCGTGTCACGGGGTTTTGGATCGTCACACTCGTCTAGCACATATTTCAAAATAGGAAGTTATGACTAGATTTCTGCTATAATTTGGAAATCATTCTTTACTTTGATACGTGGCCTAACCATCATTTGGTACCACATCATTTTGGTTCAACTCATTGTCCTTATGTGCAATTTTATGGAGTTACTTTCTATATTTTCACCTACCTACTTTTATCTTTAGGTAATGTTAGAGAAAATACTTAATTAGGGCCATGGAAATATCAAGAAAGTAGCATTTAATGAAAAATACCCTTGTAAAATGCTTTACTATTCAATTAGAGAGAATTGGCAGTCTCTTTGGGGACATTAACTGCACTTTAATCGTGACTGTATAAAATTGGATGTTTGCTTGCTTGGATAATTATTGTTTAATCGTTTATTATCGACATTTTTATGTCTTTTTGGATGCATTAGAATATAAAGCTCATTCTATATGCAAAAATATAATTATATTATAAACTGTGATGCAGGGAAGAACATGTTAGATGTATCCAACTGGATTCCTCAAATATTTTGTATGCTACTTGTTTTTTTTCATATATTTATATATTAATCATTTATCTGAATCCTGTTTGGATGTTGATTATTCAATTTAAAATTCAACATTTTTTGTTTTTTAATCAATAGACGGTATTGATCACTCATTGGCAGTATATGGCCTAAATCTGCCTTTTTAAAACGTTGATTTCTCATTAGGCGAATCGACGTAGTTTAAGTTACAAAAGTTTATTTTTATAACTAGAGCAAGATTTTCAATTTTGTTTTTATAAGTTAAAAATAAATGTTTTATAAATAAACTGATATTTGTGATTGTCTTTTATAAAAGTAATTATAAATATTTTACATTGCAAATTCTTATGTTTTTAAACAAATTTATAAGCAGTTAGTCAGAAATTAACCTAAGGGTTGATAATTTAAGATAATTATTTTTAAGAAAATAATTGAGCGATATTCTTAAATTAATTAATTTAAGAGGAATGATTAGTTGGAATCAGTTAACAAGTTATCTGATGTTCTCAAGTTGATTTAGTCAACTGTTTAAAATTGAAATAGGTTATTAGATTAATTTGTTATAAATTAATCTAATAATAGTAGTTCTAACAAATAGTTGTCTAAACTTAACAAATGATTATGAAAGTTAATTAATTTTTCCATTTACAGTATTTAAAGTTAAATTACCGAGTTTTTATTATTAAATAAAATTTTATTTTATTTTAGTAACATTTGTAAGAGATTAACTATTCTATTTTTAATTAATAACGAAGTAAATTACTTTTACTTCAATTAATAATGAAGTTAATTATTATTTTAATTAATAATAATTAAATGATTACCTTTCTAAATGAAATTCATTTAAGAAAGAAATTGAGTTGTAGTGAGACTTTAATTAAATTATGTAAAAGGTTTATAAACCCAAGTTTTGTTAACATGATTTATAAAAGAGATTTAAAGTTAGGCGATGGTTTTTAATATACATTTACTTAATAATTGAATCAAGGAAAGTTGATTGTAATTAAAAAGGAGATGTCAAAATGAAGAAAAGAAAGATGTTTTGGTAAATGGACTTTTCTTTAAATCCAAGTAGTAAGTGAATAATGTTAAAGAAAATTTGAAGTTAAATGTTGAGTTTTGAATAAGAACGACTTAATGAATAAATTAAGTAAAAATAATCATTGTTAAAGAGAGATTTTCAAATGCAAGTTATGGTTTATAAAAATCCATATTTTAATTTAAATAAGAAATAGCAGTTGTGATATTTTAATTAATATCATCTTTTTGAATTAGAAACTTTTACCTATCCTAAGATAAGAACGTTGTTCGATTAAGGTCTGAAAGGTAAATAAAATACCCTAACTTGAACGACTTCACTATTATCAAGGGATGGAGCTAGTTTGTGATGGCAAGGGCATTGGAAATAATTTATTGTTTCCATAAGAGAAATATTGCAACTTGATTCACAAGATTTATAAATTAAGTAAGACAGTTGGGCTTTAATAATAAACAGTGTATCACTTGACATTGTTTAACCCAGTTATGAAGTGTAACTATACTTATACCATTTGGTTAAGCACTATTTTCCAAGTAATGAAAATAGTATAATTTTGGAATACACTTATTCCAAGAATAAGTGAATGGCTAGGATTTTACAAAGTTATGAGAATAAGAGATAAATGTATGATTCATATTTTTGAATTAATATAAACAATAATTGTGAATATACTTATTTGGTTAAAATAAATATATGGGTCGATTTTTAAGAATTGATAAAAATGGTTTTATTGAATGGTTTTTATTAAAAAGGGATGAGCTACTAATATACTTATCTTTATTGTTTGATTTGATAGTTAAAGAACCGACTATCAAATAAATATCCCTTTTTTACCTTTGACATGTTAGTTCGAAGAGACCGGGTTGGGAACCAGACCCAAAATTACTTGAAACCAACTTTACGTTTAGAAACTAACTTGCAGGAATGCTTACAAAAGAATGGAAATTAAAGACTGTGGATCTTCATGAACGGAAGAACTACTTGTTGAATTTCTCTAACTTGCAACTGGAGATATTTCTATAGTGATTCTGTCGTGAATGAAATCTTCGAATTACAATGACTACTCACGACTAATCCTTTGTGTGATTCCTATATCGGATACGATAGAAGAGTGCCTTAGGTTCAACCTGTTCCTGGATGACTTATATGGACAAATGTTTGATAGACTATTTCCTAAGAATCGGTACATTGATTTTTACAAATATACCAAGTGAAACAACCCAAACTTCCCCGTAAAGGAAAGTACGGATTGCTTTGAGAACAACACACATCTGAACATAAACTGAAGAATATTTTATTGCTAGTTACAACAATTACATTAGAGTACAAGAATATAACATAGTATGAATACTTGTTACACAATATAAATACAATAATATCAGAGATTTAAATTACACTTAAATAGAAGTGGAAAATATTACAAATACACAGCCGAAAGGAATACACGGATACAGAGCTTTCCAAATATCGCTTCAACTATAAACCAGGATCCTGCAAATATCTGCAAAAAGCTACTTGACTGCCCGTGTGGAAAATATGGGCATCCTAATTTGCCAGTGAAACAAACTACAGGTCAGTCATGGGACTGGCATGAGAAATCTTTCTATACTAACTAACAATATGGCAAATCACATGACCATGCCGCTAACGCGGAACGGGTTTGCTCCATTGGATTGCCAGTGCATAATTAAATAAGTTTATTCAAAAACAACGCAATGTCTTTTTGGAAAAATGAAATCATTATAAGACTCAAGTCCCATCACACAATGCAATGCAAACCGAAGGATAGAGTTTTACCTTATAATGATCAAACATGACTTGATACATATAAACTAATATTTTAATATTATTATTAGTGCCTAATCAGTATTAAAATACTCAAAGTAAATGTATTAATCCTAGACGGCATAGGTACCATATACTACGTCGCCATGTATATAAGTTTACAATCAAAACCATAATGTCGTATTGGAGATTTGGCATCCATCATGAATCGAGGCTAGGGATCATCCTCTCCAATTCAAGACACTCTAGCAAATGCCTCAGGATTCCCCATAGTAAACCCTTGGAGCGGTAGGGCCGGTCCACACCTAACGTTAGTGGATCGGCAATTCCTGAACACACGTTTTCAGGTACCTTTGGACCTCAATATGGCCACTAACAACCTATAAAACCGAGGTACCTCATAATCCATCATCCACATAAGTAAAAATGTCATGGCTGGTAGGTCACTGACACTACTCTAGCTAGAAAGAAACGTGCGCACTCCCTACGGTCCATATCCCGTTTTTGACTCATACCGGGGTGTGAGGCTCACGAAGGCACGCTATACACAAAGCTATGCCTAAACAGGCTATGCTTTGATCATCAACCATAAGGCATGCTTTCCAACAAAAGCCTTGATCATTTGCATCTTGACGTGCCACATTGACAGTTCACGCCGTCCAACCAACCACTATCTATATATACCCTCTGAGGGTGTTAAGCAAGAAAATAAATTATCCGCCACCAAACGGATATACATTAGATAGAAATCAATTTATTTTACATGGAATGAACTCCAACTCAGACACGCATCCGTTTACAAGTCCGTTCTGGGTTTGAACAAAACCGAAGACATCTGAGCGGTCCTCGCATATCCGGACAATCAACAATACGTCTGGACGGCTACCACTGAAGCCCCTTCAAGGTAGCTACTCCTATCATGGGTCTCAGTAGCAACACATCCATTCGATGTGAAGATAGTCGGTCTTCAATCACAATTTTCAACTTCGACTCTTCATCGTCGTAGTGATTATTTGGAATGGGTTAAACCTGGTCTTTCCGAATAACTCGCGATTTTTTTTTATTAAAAATCACGTGCTATAAAAATACATCCAACTCCTCATTCCAATTCAGAATTATTCTTCTAATAAAATATTCGCATTATTCTATCAAAGATAAATTCTTTAATTTATTCTTAAATCTTCCTTTTAAAGATTTATTAAAACCCCAATTTGGTTTTAAATATCAAAAATCATTATTCAATGTTTATTTAAATTTAAGTAATTAATTTTATCTTTAACTGGGTTAAAGAACTAATGTCATTTTAAAACACTGTTCACGATAAACCCAAAATCATTTTCCATAAAATATGGAATCTTTACAGAAATCAAATCAATATATAATCGTTATAAATTTCTGTATTCGACCAATAATATAAATGGAATAACGGCAAAGCCTCTTAAATTCCATATGTACTATCAGTCTTCTTTTACAGAAGCTTGTCTCGGTTTTTATTAACTCGAATTCCATTCAATTCCAATTTAATATATTAAATTGGAAAACTTTACTTTTGGAAAATTTCCATTTAAATCATAATAAAAGATTTATAAATCCCAAATCATATTTTCACTGTCAGTTGGGTTAAAGAACAAATGTCGCTTAAAAACACAGTTCATAATAAACCCAACTCACATTTCATCTTATTCCAATTACTAAATATAATTGAAAACTTTTAATAATCTTAATTAAAAAGACTTATTCTTTTCTCAACTGGGTTTAAGAAATGTGTTATTGCAGACACCATTCAGGACAAACCCAAAATCCAATTCATTTAATTTAATTTCAATTAAATATTAAATAATTGCAAAAACTTCATTAAATCTTAATTTAATGATCTGTTCTAGTTAATAACTAGTCCATTTCAATAAAAACATATTTTTCTAAAATATATTCTTTTCTAAGATATTTTCTAAAATTTTCTTTATTGGAATGTGACTCAATCAGCAACCGTATATTGCATGTAATCAACAATCATGATAAATAATTATCAAACATCCAAATAACAAACAGAGTGGATTCTACCACTAAATATTGGGATTAATGTCTGTCAAATATCATCCCAATATATGTGTGGGTTTCATCCAACAAACAAATAATAAACTTATTTGTGCGCTTGGGCGATGTGTAAAAATTGTCGTCCCAATCACATAAACAAGTCGGATGACTTGTAAATGAAAGTGTAATATTCAGTTTGAATGTACTAACATTATATTTAACACGTCAAACATTTCAACATCACAAACATATATTTCAATTCTTTTTATTGTGAACAAATGACAATAAAAATCCAGTCTTTTATTTCCATTCTTTTTTATTGTTGACAAATGACAATAAAAAACTAAATTTTCAATTCTAATGACAAATGACAATAAAATGTCATTTTATTTAGATGACACAATTTACAACAAAGTGTTATTTTAATCTAATGCCACCATCAAAATTAACAAGCATGTCATTTAATAATAAACATAAATGACAACTTATAATCAACATAAATGTCCTTGTTGTTTGCGTACAAATTCTAATGTATGCATTTACATTAAATTGACACTTTAATCCCTTTTAAACTAACAAAAATGTATATTTTTGTCTAATCCTTTTAAATAAACAAAAATGTGTATTTTTATCTAATCCTTTTAAATATACAAAAAGGTATATTTTTATCCAATCCTTCTAAATGAGCAAAAATGTGTATTTTGGTGTAATCGTCTTTAATTACCAAAAATGTATATTTTTGTCTTATCATTTTTAATTACCAAAAATGTATATTTTGGTGTAATCCTTTTTAATCTAATATACATTCCTAATAAAAATGTCCTTTTTAGTCTAATATGCATTTCTAACAAAAATGTCCTTTTTTAGTCTAATATACATTTCTAAATCAAAAATCTTGTTTTATTCCTATTGACATTTTCCAATCAAAATGTTAATTTCTCTATTGTAACATTTAAAATAAAATGTTAATTTCTTTGCTGTAACATTTAAAATAAAATGTTAATTTCTCTGCTGTAACATTTAAAATAAAATGTTAATTTCTCTGCTGTAATATTTAAAATAAAATGTTAATTTCTCTGTTGTAACATTTAAAATAAAATGTTAATTTTATCTTACAGGACAATGCATAACAAAAATGTAAATTTTATCTTACATAAAAATTTAAACAAAAATGTTACTTTTAATCTCAATAAACATTTTAAATGAAAATAACATATTTATTTATCGCAACATTTATACTAATCAAATGACATATTTATTTATCGTAAATGACAAATTTGATTTCTATCATAAATGATAAACTTGATTTCTAACATCAATGACAAAAATGATTTTTAACATTAATGACAAAATTGATTTTTAACACATATGACCAATTAATCATTAAAATGATAATTTATACTAACAAAACACTTCTTAACAAAATGATATTTTAATGTTAACAAAACATTTCTTGATAAAATGATACTTTGATTCAAATTTTTCATTACCAATGGAAGTGACATTTTTATCTTAATATTCCATTACTATTAAAAGTGATATTTTATTCTCTAACAAAAAGATGACATTTTATGTTTTCAAACAAAAGATAGCAATTTATGTTTTCTAACAAAAGATGGTCCTTTTATTCTCATTTAGCATTTCTAAAAAAATTATCTTTTTATACCAACATAAACATTTCTAATAAAAATGGTATTTTAAATGTAAATGATTATTTCAAACCAAAATGTCATTTTTGACTTGAATGAACATTTCTAAGCAAAATGTTATTACATTTTTCTATCTAACAATAATCTAGTTCAAAAAATTGACATTTTTATTCTATCAATCTTAATATAACAAGTTTTACACTTTTATGATGTCAATTCTAGAACAACAAAAATACTCCACAATATCAACACAGTAATTCAACCAATTTAAATTTCACACAGCGCAGATATTTAGTATTACAATCAAAATCAACAAAACTATATATTTATATATTTTATTCTAATATTTAAAACGATAAATCTCACCAATAGCTTTCCATTTCGCCAAAATTTAGACGAGCTCTAAATCAGTTCCCATCAGTTCCACCGCGTAGATCTCATTTTTCTGATTCCAACGGACCCGAAATCGTCAAATTCTGTTTTGTTTTGAACGAGTTATGGGTTTTTAAAGATTTGATTACATAAAGAATATAATAATTAATTTTAATTACACTACCCCTTAATCCAACTTCTACATCCCGTTCCTTACTGTAACGCACAAACCCAACAACCGATCTGAGAAGCCACCATCGCACGCAACCCCAAGCCGCCGGACCACCATCAGCGAGCACCACTACGAGCGCCTTCGACCACCACACCTATGCTAGGACCCACGGCCAACTCGGCCCCCTCCCTGATCTGCAACCCATCACCGAAATCAGCCCCTTTTGCCTTGAAATTTGCGCCCATTTGTACATGGTTTTTGATCATCACCGTACAGATCGAAGACCTTGCTCCACTCTTCGATTTAATATATGGGATTCTTGAAATCATTGAGAGATTTAGGAGATAGAAGAGGGAGAAGTTGAGAGCGTTTCAGCCATTGAAATTGTATATATAGCGACTGGACATTTCTGATTTAGGGTTAGGTATTTCAAGTGTATATATACCGTATTTTATACTATTTAACTAATTAATTTCAGAAAAAGCCCGTTTATTCTAACTAACTCTAATTCAGGCCCAATGACAGATATTCCTAGCCAATAACCCCTATTCTGAACCCAACAGGCTATGTCCCATGAGCCCAAACGAACGTCTGTAGTCTGTTTTATTTAATTTAATATTTAAATCATTTATTATTTAATTTAACCGTACAAATAAATTCACCGGGGCTACGTACGACCTCTAAAAATTCTAGAAAAATTATTTCTGGCTTTCATTTGATGATACGGTTATAACAAAACTAATTTCATCGAATTCCGAGACCATTTGAAAAATGGCCATTTTAAAATCGATTAAATTTGACTGAAATGGTCAAAACACATTTTATTTTGCCATACTCACATATTAATTCAGAAAATTATGAAAATTGAAACCTAGCAATAATTTGACATTCTGTATCCAACAAAAGTGGTTTCGTCGAAAACAGAGGTTGTTTGCAAAATGGCTATTTTTAAGGGCTATATATTATATTAAAATATCCAAAATTCATTAAATTTGCTAAAATAAAAATTTCAAATTGGTTCAGAAATTGAGGGTTGTTACAATCTCCCCCACTAAAAATCTTTTCGTCCTCGAAAAGGAACGAAGCTAAAAGTGGTTTAACTAACCAACTCAACGTTCAATTCTAATCAAATTTTCAATTCAGTTCAATATTGAATTCGATTTAGTTAAATTTATCATTCTTTCTCATATTGGTTAAATTAATTATCCTTCCAATATTTTAACTAATTATCAAACATTACAACTAGTAATCAATTAGGTGATTAACTTTTTCAAATATATATAACTTTTATATATAGCCAAAAATCATATTTTTAGTGAAAATCACAGTAATAAACCCTATCTAGTTTTGGTTCTCACACCGGAAAACTGGAAATATATAGATATTCCACTTTCGAAACTCGAACATAAATTCTGATGATGTTTTGAACCACGATCAGAACATCTCTGGGCGACTAAAGTGTGAATCTATATCTACCCAGTATATTTAAGGCTTTGTATACACGCTAGCTAGGCGTATATGCAAAATCTTTATATACTTGATTGTCCAAATTAAAATATAATAATATCACAAATACGTATTTTAAGATAAAATTTTCAAAACAAAATTTATTATCATTTTTATTTTAAAAATAACACTCTTGCGACTCATTATAGGATACTGCTGATCCTATCTCTAACGAGTCATTCTCATAGGATGCTACTGATCCTAACTCTGATGAATTCTTTTGTTCAATCCTAATGTGTCTTATTCTCGAGCTCTGTAAACCTAGCTTTGATACCAAATGAGACGACCCAAACTTCCTCATAAAGGAAAGTCTAGATTGCTTTGAGAACAACACACATCAGAACATAAACTGAAGAACATTTTATTGCTGGTTACAACAATTACATTAGAGTACAAGAATATAACAGAGTATGAATACTTATTACACAACAGAAATACAATAATATCAGAGATTTAAATTACACTTAAATAGCAGCGTAAAATATTACAAATACACAGCCGAAAGGAATACACGGATACAGAGCTTTCCGAATATCACTTCAGCTGTAAACCAGGATCCTGCAAATATCTGCAAAAAGCTACTCGACTGCCTGTGTGGAAAATATGGGCACCCGAGTTTGCCAGTGAAACAAACTACAGGTCAGTCATGGGACTGGTATGAGAAATATTTCTATACTAACTAACAATATGGCAAATCACAGGACCACGCCGCTAACGCAGAACTGGTTTACTCCATTGGATTGCCAGTGCATAATTAATAAGTTTATTCAAAAACACCACAATGTCTTTTTGGAAAAATGAAATCATTATAAGACTCAAGTCCCATCACACAATGCAACGCAAACACAAGGATAGAGTTTTACCTTATAATGATCAAACATGACTTGATACTCATAAAATCATATTTTGATATTATTATTAGTGTCTAATCAGTATTAAAATACTTCAAAGTAAATGTATCAATCCTAGATGGCACAGGTACCATATACTATGTTGCCATATATATAAATTTACAATCAAAACCGTAATGTCGTATTGGAGATTTGGCTCCCATCATGAATCGAGGCTAGGGATCGTCCTCTCTGATTCGAGACACTCTAGCAAATGCCTCAGGATTCCCCGCAGTGAACCCTTTGAGTGGTAGGGCCGGTCCACACCTAACGTTAGTGGATTGGCAATTCCTGAACACATGTTTCACGGGCCCTTTGGACCTCAATATGGCCACTAACAACCTATAAAACCGAGGTACCTCATAATCCATCATCCACATAAGTAAAAATGTCAGGGGTTGGTAGGTCGCTAATACTACTCTACGTAGAAAGAAACGTGCACACTCCCTATGGTCCATATCCCTTTTTGACTCATACCGAGGTGTGAGGCTCACGAAGTCACGCTATATACAAAGCTACACCTAAACAGGCTATGCTTTGATCATCAACCACAAGGCCTGCTTTTCAACAAAAGCCTTGATCATTGGCATCTTGACGTGCCACATTGACAGTTCACGCCATGCAACCAACCACTATCCATATATACCCTCTGAGGGTGTTAAACAAGAGAATAAATTCTTCGCCACCAAACGGATATACATTAGATAGAAATCGATTTAGTTTACATAGAATGAACTCCAACGTCAGACACGCATCCATTTACAAGTCCGTTCTGGGTTTGAACGAACCCGGAAACACCTGAGCGGTCCTCGCATATCCGGACAATCACAATATGTCTGGACGGCTACCACTGAAGCCCCTTAAAGGTAGCTACTCCCATCATGGGTCTCAGTAGCAACACATCCATTCGATGTGGAGATCGTCGGTCTTCAATCACCGTCTTCAACTTCGACTCTTCATCGTCGTAGTGATTATTCAGAATGGGTTAAACCCGGTCTTTCCGAATAACTCGCGTATTTTTATAATTAAAAATCAAGTGATATAAAAATACATCCAACGCCTAATTCCAATTCAGAATTATTCTTCTAATAAAATATTCGCATTATTCTATCAAAGATAAATTCTTTAAATTTATTCTTAAATCTTTCTTTTAAAGATTTATTAAAACCCCAATTTGGTTTTAAATATCAAAAATCGTTATTCAATGATTATTTAAATTTAAGTAATTATTCTTATCTTTAACTGGGTTAAAGAACTAATGTCATTTTAAAACACTGTTCACGATAAACCCAAAATTATCTTCCATAAAATATGGAATCTTTACAGAAATCGAATCAATATACAATCGTTATAAATTTCTGTATCCGACCAATAATATAAATGAAATAACGGCAAAGCCTATTATATTCCATATGTAGTATCGGTCTTCTTTTACAGAAGCTTATCTCGGTTTTTATTAACTCGAATTCCATTCAATTCCAATTTAATATATTAAATTGGAAAACTTTACTTTTGGAAAATTTCCATTTAAATCATAATAAAAGATTTATAAATCCCAAATCATATTTTCACTGTCAGTTGGGTTAAAGAACAAATGTCGCTTAAAAACAAAGTTCACAATAAACCCAACTCACATTTCATCTTATTCCAATTACTAAATATAATTAAAAACTTTTAATAATCTTAATTAAAAAGGTTTATTCTTTTCTCAACTGGGATTAAGAAAGGTGCTATTGAAGACACCATTCAGGACAAACCCAAAATCCAATTCATTTAATTTAATTTCAATTAAATATTAAATAATTGCAAAAACTTCATTAAACCTTAATTTAATGATCTGTTCTAGTTAATAACTAGTTCATTTCAATAAAAAAATATTTTTTTCTAACATATTTTCTAAAATATTATTTTCTAGAATATTCTTTATTGGAATGTGACTCAATCAACAACCGTATATTGCATTTAATCAACAATCATGATAAATAATTATCAAACATCCAAATAACAACCAAAGTGGATTCTACCATTAAATATTGGGATTAGTATCTGTCAAATATCATCCTAATACCCGTGTGGGGTTTCATCCAACAAACAAATAATAAACTTATTTATGCACTTGGGCAATGTGTAAAAATTATCATCCCAATCACATAAACAAGTCGAATGACTTGTAAATGGAAGTGTAATATTCAGTTTGAATGTACTAACATTATATTTAACACATCAAACATTTCAACATCACAGACATATATTTCAATTCTTTTTATTGTGAACAAATGACAATAAAAATCCAGTCTTTTTTTCCATTCTTTTTTATTGTTGACAAATGACAATAAAAAACTAAAATTTCATTTCTAATGACAAATGACAACAAAATGTCATTTTATTCAGATGACATACAACAAAGTGTTATTTTAATCTAATGCCACCTTCATAATTAACAAGCATGTTATTTAATAATTAACATAAATGACATCTTGTGATCAACATATATGTCCTTGTTGTTTGCATACAAATTCTAATGTATGCATTTACATTAAATTGACACTTTTGTTTAATCCCTTTTAAACTAACCAAAATGTATATTTTTGTCCAATACTTTTAAATAAACAAAAATGTATATTTTTATTTAATCCTTTTAAATATACAAAAAGGTATATTTTTATCCAATCCTTCTAAATGACCAAAAATGTATATTTTGGTGTAATCATCTTTAATTACCAAAAATATATATTTTGGTCTTATCATTTTTAATTACCAAAAATGTATATTTTGGTATAATCCTTTTTAATCTAATATACATTCCTAACAAAAATGTCCTTTTTAGTCTAATATACATTTCTAACAAAAATGTCCTTTTTTAGTCTAATATACATTTCTAAATCAAAAATGTTGTTTTATTCCTATGTAACATTTTCCAATCAAAATGTTAATTTCTCTATTATAACATTTAAAATAAAATGTTAATTTCTCTGCTGTAACATTTAAAATAAAATGTTAATTTCTCTGCTGTAACATTTAAAATAAAATGTTAATTTCTCTGCTGTAATATTTAAAATAAAATGTTAATTTTATCTCATAGGATAATTCATAACAAAAATGTAAATTTTATCTTACATGAAAAGTTAAACAAAAATGTTACTTTTAATCTCAATAAACATTTTAAATGAAAATGACATATTTATTTATCGTAACATTTATACTAATCAAATGACGTATTTATTTATCATAAATGACAAATTTGATTTCTATCATAAATGACAAACTTGATTTCTAACATCAATGACAAAATTGATTTTTAACATTAATGACAAAATTGATTTTTAGCATATATGACCAATTTATCCTTAAAATGATAATTTGTACTAACAAAACACTTCTTAACAAAACGACACTTTAATGTTAACAAAACATTTCTTAACAAAATGATACTTTAATTCAAATTTTTCATTACCAATGGAAGTGACATTTTTATCTTAATATTCCATTACTAACAAAAGTGATATTTTTTCTCTAACAAAAAGATGACATTTTATGTTTTCAAACAAAAGATAGCAATTTATGTTTTCTAACAAAAGATGGTCCTTTTATTCTCATTTAGCATTTCTAAATAAAAATTATCTTTTTATACTAATGTAAACATTTCTAATAAAAACGGTATTTTAAATGTAAATGATTATTTCAAACCAAAATGTCATTTTTAACTTGAATGAACATTTCTAAGCAAAATGTTATTACATTTTTCTATCTAACAATAATCTAATTCAAAAAATTGACATTTTTATTCTGTTAACCTTAATATAACAAGTTTTACGCTTTTATGATATCAATTCTAGGACAACAAAAATACTCCACAATATCAACACAGTAATTCAACCAATCTAAATTTCACATAGCGCAGATATTTAGTATTACAATCAAAATCAACAAAAATATATATTTATATATTTTATTCTAATATTTAAAACGAGAAATCTCACAAATAGCTTTCCATTTCATCAAAATTTAAACGTGCTCTAAATCAGTTCCGTCAGTTCCATCGCGTATATCTCATTTTTCTGATTCCAACGGATCCAAAATCGTCAAATTCTGTTTTGTTTTGAACGAGTTATGAGTTTTTAAAAATTTGATTACATAAAGAATATAATAACTAATAATTAATTTTAATTACACTACCCCTTAATCCATCTTCTACATCCCGTTCCTTACTGTAACGCAAAAACCCAATAGCAGATCTGAGAAGCCACCACCGCACGCAACCCCAAGCCACCGAACCACCATCAACGAGCACCACGACGAGCGCCTTCGACCACCGCACCTACGCCAGGAGCCACGGCGACTCGGCCTCCTCCCTGATCCGCAACCCATCACCGAAGTCAGCCCCTTTGTCTCGAAATTCACGCCCATTTGTACACGGTTTTTGATCATCACCATACCAGATCAAAGACCTTGCTCCACTCTTCGATTTAATATATGGGATTCTTGAAATCATTGAGAGATTTAGGAGATAGAAGAGGGAGAAGTCGAGAGCGTTTCAGCCATTGAAATTCTATATACGGCGGCTGGACATTTCTGATTTAGGGTTAGTTATTTCAAGTGTATATATACTGTATTTTATACTATTTAATTAATTAATTTCAGAAAAAGCCCGTTTATTCTAACCAACTCTAATTCAGGCCTAACGACAGACATTCCTATCTAATAACCTCTATTCTGAACCCAATGGGCTATGTACCGTGATCCCAAACGAACGTCTGTAGCCTGTTTTATTTAATTTAATATTTAAATCATTTATTACTTTATTTAACCGTACAAATAAATTCACCGGGGTTACATACGACCTCTAAAAATTCTAGAAAAATTATTTCTGGCTTTCATTTGACGATACGGTCCTAACAAAACTAATTTCGTCGAATTCTGAGACCGTTTAAAAAATGGCCATTTTTAAGTCGATTAAATTTGACTGAAATGGTCAAAAAACATTTTCTTTTGCCACGCTCACATATTAATTCGGAAAATTATGAAAATTGAAAACTAGCAATAATTTGACATTCTAGTTCCAACGAAAGTGGTTTCGTCAAAAACAGAGGTCATTTGCAAAATGGCTATTTTTAAGGGCTATATATTATATTAAAATATATATAAATTCTACAGCGATTTTTCTGAATTTTAAACTGGTCATAACTTTTGATTTATAAAGTGAAATCTCCGTTTTTACATTCGTTAGAAAGATATGATTAAATAGATTTAAATATTTCTTGTTTTGCTCAATTCTGATTTAAAATGAATTCTGTATAGTTAATTGAAATTAGAAATCGAATTTTCAAACAACCGCGCCATTTCTAATTCTTTTTATAATTATTTTAAAAAAATTGTTCTAACTCCAACTTAAATAAATTTTTGGTTGTTATTATTTAAAATATCCAAAATTCATTAAATTTGCTAAAATAAAAATTTTAAATTGGTTCAGAAATTGCGGGGTGTTACACCAAGTTTGATGGCGAAGAAGGAAACTTTTTTTAGCTTTACACCCAGAGTATATTTGTAAAAATCAATTTGTGATTTGATGGATCTGACAATGTTGCATTCAAATTAAACGAGGATGTGATGTCCCAAAAGGCAATCGTGACCTTAAGCCTCATCAACCGGGAAATGAAAGAAATCGGGAATGCATCATGGATATGTGGGTCATTCTCATTAGGGTGTATTTTTACAATCTATAGAAAATTCACTTGTTCCTTCATTTGTCACTTATGTATGCTTACGGAAAACGGTTGCTGATCCCAACTGTGGTTGACAATATATTCGATACACTCAAGTTGAACGAGTGGCCGGATTGCAAGATGTTCTTGTTAAACCCCAGTGTTTCCTCTCTAGAGAACGCTGATCGAGAGGTGGTCCCATACCTTGTCATTTTGGAAATTTAAACTTCAATATGAGCCGTATGTTTTTAGTTGTAAACCAACTACGTTGGAAAGCAAGATGCTAGATTTCCGGCTATATTCCAATTTATTTGTGGATTGATAGACACTATTATAATATCTTTGGATTTTGATATAAAAACTGATTCAAGTATCGTTAGGTAAAAACACGTGCCATATTGATGTGTGGTTTTGTCTTATGAGAGCTCCATTCTTCCAAAGGACTTTTTAAAGTTAAAAAAGTTGTTTGTAATATGGATTTATCACTGAAAGTATTCCACACTGATCCGAGCTGATTTTTCTTTGCTTCAAAATGTGCTTGGGTTAGACCGAGTCTATTTGCATGTTAGGTTTCGCTTGGAGTTCCAGGAAAGGAGCTGGAGACGATACATATTCCCATATTTTCTGGTATTAAATTATTTCCATTGTGTGTTGTTTAATTAGATTATATAGTTTGGTTTTAATGTGTACTCTGATGTTATAATCATATATATATATATATATATATATATAGTTTTCTTTTGAGCAAAGAGTTGTTGATATATTACACTTTATTTGTTCCGCCATGAGATACTATTTCTACTCTGATTCTGTATTGTTTTCTTCTTCTTCTATTCTAATATTTCTTTCTTTCTACTTCTCACTCTCTAACTTCTTTATATCAACTATTTGTGTTTTCGATACTTGGGTTTTGGTAAGTGAATACATGATTATGTATTATTGTTGAAATTCGAGCATCAAATTCCTTATGTCGTTACAGTGGTATCAGAGCATAAGGTTTAGTAATAACCTTAGCTCTGTGGCGTAACTCAATAGAGATGGGGTTAGTGTTGATGTGAAAAATTGTCGCACACCAATACCCAATGTGTATTTGGTGTAATGATAGTAAATCCAACATAAGTTAAGTAAAGTAAATGCGGGGAGACACACCTTTTATAGTTGGTTGGCACTAATGCCTATGTCCACTTTATAATGTTCATTCATCATATGATATCCAATTACAATGTTGTCTGGTTTAGACAATATTCAAGTACAAAGTGTTACGATGGAATAACAAAATGTATGTTTATTCTACACTTTGACCAAAATGTCCTTCTTCTTCTTAGTTGAGTATGTTAACTTGGTCAACTATGTCCAAATTTACCCTTAATGTCCAAGAAGTTCAAAAGAGCCCAAAAGTAGTGTAATTATCCTTATGAATGTCCAAGTATTAATGGAAAATGTGTATGCCATATTTTAATTGTCCATTCCATGCCCAATGGCCATAAAGAAAGAGATGGCAGCCACTAATGAGTGTTTTAGAGCTCTAGAGGTCCAAAAAACCAAGGGAAAAAAAATCCTAATGAGGGCCAAGGCTTGGGGAATTTATATATGAGAGGTTAGGTGAGAGTAAATAGGAAGAGGGGACTACGAGCTAGAATTACGTACCCCTGACGGGGCCCAGAAACGGGAAATTCGTATCCCTTGGGGGTACGAATTTCGTACCTCTCCAAAGGGTACTAAATTTTGTACCCCCGGAGGGGTACGAAATATCGTTCCACTCTAGAGGGTACGAAATTTCATACCCCTGGAGGGATATGAATTTTTTTATCCCCCAGGGTATAAGAGGGTCCAAATTATGGTGATGAGGGTTCTAAAATCTTGTCGTTTAGAGAGTCGAGGTTCCAAAACACGAAGTGAGGGGATTCGAGTTTTCATTGGTCCGAACTGGAGGGATCCGAGCATCCGGCTAAGAGGTCGATCGCCACTGGGATTGTGGGTTCCGGACCCCTACTGGCGCTGCACCTGGACCCATTGACGGCTTGCCTTCGGCTCGACTGACAGCTCACCTTCGACTCGCTGACGACAAGACTTTTATGTTTACGGGCAAAGGATCACAACAGATGTTCTCGGGCCAAAAAGAGGGCATTTGATAGGAGTTTTGGGCATTTTTATGTTTACGATGTGACTTCAACCAGATTGCTTTGTGTTTACTGGAAATGTTCTCAATGCTTGAGCGCATTGCTAACCAAATATTTGATGTGTGACAACTTTGACTAAAAAGCATGCAACAGTTAGTAATACCCTAGATTGAGATTGAGTGTGTGTGTGTGTATATACGAGAGCGAGTATTTTTAATTGAATTTAAAAGTATTTCTATATTATTTTGCCCAGTATATTTCATAAAGAAGGTAAAAGTAATAATTTTCTCAAGTTATTATAATATTAGTAATCAACCAAATACCCCGATGTTAATTTTAATGGAATTCAAATTGGATTATGAAGTTGGAAAGACTTAACCAAAGGAAATTACAAATATAGAATGTATAGATAAGAAGTTAAAATTTAATTTAACTTATGTTGTTAAGTACATTGAGTTAAAATGAATCGCATAAGTTTAATAAATATTGGATTAGAATTGAATAGAAACAAAGTGTATATAATGTGAATAAAAATTGAAATAAGAGAAGTTGTAATTGAACTTGAGTTTTGAGATAAAATTAAATTTAAGTCAATAAAAATTTGACTTAAGTTTCATCTGAGATAAAATAAAATGTATCACTTGACATTGAATTAAAATGAATTGCCAAGACTTGGTTATAAACAAAATTGGATAGTAGATAAAATACATTGAATTGGATAATCTGAATGTTGAACCTGCATTGCATGTAAATGTGATACGAATAATTACTAATGGTAGTATAATGCTTAAAAATAGTTTAAGGGATACAATTTGCATGATTATGGAACTAATGAGTTTCATTTGAGTTAAGAACATGTGCATGGATTAATTTATCTCTGAACCTATTCAATTGAGTTCTGGAACTAATTAAATCTAGTATGGCTCTAGTTGCGTACTAATTGAGCAAGCTCACTTATAGATTATTGCTTATTGCTTAATAATGCTCATATAAGGTGCATCTACGCAAAAATATGAAATTTGGTATATGAATTGGATTTTCCTACCGTGTGAGTGGATGGTATATATTTATCTCTCTTGTGATATGTCGAAAGTCCCTTCGTACAGAGGAGACTACTAAAATTTTCCAAAAATTTAAAGTGTTAGGAATTTTTTAAAATTTTCAAATTTTTTTGGTTAATAGAAATGAATTGATTTTTCAATTAAAACTAACTGGATTTGTTGAAAATAATAATTCAGAAAGTGGAACGGAAAATTTAACTAAGTGCATTTTTGAAATGATAATAAGTATGAAGCATTTTTCCTGCTTTAGTAATTTCAGGGACGATTTTCTTTTATGAGGGGAGGAATGTAACGACCTGGAATTTTACCGTTAGGTTTAAACATTTAAATTGGTTTTAAATGTTGATTTGGGAATCTAAAACACTCGAGTTATATAATTTTGAGTACTTAATATAATTTAAATTATAAAATAATATAATTAATTATGAAATATTTAAAATGAATTAGATTTGAGGTATAATATGAAGGCGATGTTTTATTAAAACTAGTTAAGTTTAGATTTGAATTATAGTAAGGAATTCTTTTATCGATCAAAGTTTGAAAGTAAAATTTATATTTAATTAAAAATAGGCTTATAACGGCACAGTTGTTTTTAGTTTTATGCTTTGACTTTCAATTGAGTGTACAAGATCTTATATAGGTACGAATTTTTTGAAATAAAAATCTTCCGGATCTATTGGATTACAATTTTCTAATGAAAAAGAAAAAAAAATCAAGACTTCATATTGTAGATTTGAGTTATGTCAAAATCAAATTTTCAGAAGTCGTTATTGAATCGTTTATGAACCATAACGATTTATTAAATATTTTTAAATAAATTGAATATCGATATAACTTGGAATTTAAATCGAGTTAAGATAGTTTAAGCTATATAAATTCTATTCTGAATACATATGATAATGATAATTTAGTATCAATAAATTTGTTTGTTATGAAATCGATGTACACTTATCAATTTAATATAACATATGGAATCGCCTATTTTCAAAATAAACATCAGATTTCAGTGAAATTAATTTTATAAAATCCATAATGATTAATTATTTTAAGATGTCTAGTTTCAAGTCAATTGGATTTATTTCGTGACCGTGGCGCAGTATAAACGCATGTCGATTTATGTTGTGAAATTAAAAGAGGATTTTGCTATCAATCTCTAAATTCGACGAACCCCGTTCCATTGTGTTCTAAATATTAAGTTATTGCAGGATTACAACTTTCATCACGATCGGAGACCGTATTTGGTAGTTTAAACGTGTTACTTCATACATAACTTTTGCGTGAATATTTGTGTGACAACCTGCCTTCCTGCTTGGTTGAAACCGATGGTTAAACTGACTTAAACTGCTTGGTGTTACAACTAATAAAAACTGAACAAAACAACTTTTCATTATCATTGCAACAACTTTTACATCAGAGTACAATAATAAATACATGCACAATGGGTATCATGTGCATAGAGGAAAACATAAACTCTTAGCCGAAGAAATAAAATGCTCTTGACACAGCTCTAGCTTCAACCCAGCACTTGCTCTAAAAATATCTGCAAACCAAAACTACTAGGATGCCCATGTGGAAAATACTCCGAATCAATCATGGGACTGGTGTGATGTAAGAACCCAGAAAATCAAAACCAATTTAAAAAAATTATTATGGTTATTTTAATGAATTTAGAGTATTTAAAATAATTTATTTTAAATAATAATGACTAAAAATTTATTAAAATCGAAGTTAGAATGAATAAATTTATTTTAAATATATAACGAGCCTGAAATGGCACGGCAGTTTGAAAATTCAAGTTTGAACTTTGATTGAGTGTACAGGATTCAAAATAAATCGGATTTCAGTAAAACAAAAAATATTTAAACTATTTAAAAATATCTTTCTAACGAATCTAAAAATTTTAAATTTCATAGCGGGAATAAAAAGTTATGGCCAGTTGAATATTCAGAATAGTCGCTATGGAATTTAATATAAATATAGCCCTTGAAAATAGACATATTACAAACGACTTCTGTTTTCGACGAAACCACTTTGGTTGGATCCGGAATGTCAATTTATGGCTAGGGTTAAAATTCCATAATTTTTGGAATTAATATGTGAGTGTGGCAAAGGAAAACGTGTTTGGTAATTTCAGTTTGAATTGGATCGACCAGAAAAAGACCATTTTTCAAATGGTCTTCAAATTCGACAAAATTAATTTTATTGGGACCGTATCGCCCCAACATAGCTAGATTTATTTTTCGGGAAGTTTTCGAATCAGTATATGGCCTCGGCAAATTAAAATGTACGTTCAAATCCGAATTTGAATGTTTTACATTTTAATTTGAAGAATAACTAACTGAAACAGTCGAATGGGCTTACGAAACATATTCTATTTTGTCCGGAATGGGGGTATTTAGTTAGGGGCATCAGTCGTTGGGTTTAATTTGGAGTTCGGATAAGAAAACATAATTTTTCGAATAAGCATATAAACCGGCCAAATAAAATATTCCATTCATTATTTTTATTTTATAAAAATCAAGAAACCCCCCAATCCTCTCCAAAATGAACGATGGCGGAGCTTCAATTCTTCTCTACTCTGTAACTTCAAACCCACTCAATAAAATCGAATGCTCCAGTTGGGAATTTTGTAGATCTCCCCTCAAGCTTCAAATTCATACCAACTTCAACCCCTATCGTTTTGTATTTGTGGAGATACAGGTCCACAAAGTCAGCGTCTTTGGAGCGCCGCCATGCCTCCATCGCTGCATCAATCTGAGTGCCTCCACCATAGTTGGGTGCACAATTCCAAGCTCTTCCAAGTGGCGTTGGCCAATCGTCTCCAAGTGCTTCGGATTTCGCGAAAAATCTAAACCTAGTTTTGAACAAACAGTGAGAGGTAACGACATATATATTTTAAATTGTTTCCAACACTTTAAAGCATTGCAAAGTAGGTTTATCGAATAAAAACATATCATTTTGCTATGTTGTCGAAATCCAGCGAAACCAGAGACATTGGACTCGTGACGACGTCTTCTACATTCTAGAAGAGACCGGAGAATTTTTGGGGCTTTCTACAATTTTAGAAGGAGTAGAACCCAATGTGAGCAATCTAAATTCAAAAATAAATGAGTAAAAATATATAAGTTGCAAATGGGGCTTAGTAGCTCCTGACACCATCGTCCACAAACCATGGACGATTTGTTTGATAGTATTGGGTTGTAGAAATTGATTGTGTTTGTGGTGAATTCATTATATTATGAAAATGAATTGTGTTATGGAAAATGAAAGTATTGTAATGCTGCAAGACCTAGGATAGCAGAGGAGCCGTGCTGGACATGATGCTACCTACCCTGCCGTAGTGATGCTGAAATTTTCTGAAACGACTATATAAAATAGTTGTTGTGTTGAAATAAATTGTTTAGACAATAAAAATCACATTTTTATTGTATATATAAATCATTAAAAATATTCGTATGTTGAATAAATTGTTTGAACAATAAAAATCACATTTTTATTGTACATATGAATCATTAAAAATATTCGTATGTTGAATAAATTGTTTGGACAATAAAAATCACATTTTTATTGTATATATGAATCAATAAAAATACTCGTATGTTGAATAAAATATTTGAACAATAAAAATCACATTTTTATTGTATATATGAATCATTAAAAATATTCGTATGTTGAATAAATTGTTTGAACAATAAAAATCACATTTTAATTGTATATATGAATCATTAAAAAATATTCGTTTGTTGAATAAATTGTTTGAACAATAAAAAGCACATTTTTATTATATATATGAATCATTAAAAATATTCGTATGTTGAATAAATTGTTTGAACAATAAAAACCACATTTTTATTGTATATATGAATCATTAAAAATATTCGTATATTGAATAAATTGTTTGGACAATAAAAATCACATTTTTATTGTATATATGAATCACTAAAAATATTCATGTTTGAAATAAAATATTTTAACAATAAAAATCACATTTTATTGTATATAGGAACCTTAGAAATAACCAAAGGTTGAAATAAATTTTTGTTGATTGAAAATATTATTTTTAACATGTATATGAACTGTTAAAAATAATCAAAGGTTGAAATAAATATTTGTTCATTGAAAATATTATTTTTAACATGTATATGAAGTGTTAAAAATAACCATGAGTTAAAATAAATATTTATGGATTGAAAATATTATTTTTAACGTGTATATAAAATGTTAAAAATAGTCAAAGGTTGAAATAAATATTTGTTCATTTAAAATATTATTTTTATCACATATATGAAGTGTTAAAAATAACCGTGTGTTGAAATAAATATTTGTTGATTGAAAATATTATTTTTATCATGTATATGAAGTGTTAAAAATAACCGTGTGTTGAAATAAATATTTGTTGATAGAAAATATTATTCCTAACATGTATGTGAAGTGTTAAAAATAACTTGTGTTGAAATAAATATTTGTTGATTGAAAATATTATTTTTATCACATATATGAAGTGTTAAAAATAACCACGGGTTGAAATAAATGTTTGTTCATTAGAAATATTATTTTTATCACGTATATGTAGTGTTAAAAATAACCAAGTATGGAAACGATTATTTGTTCGCTAAAAATATTTTTTTAGCGTAGATATGCATATATATATATATATATATATATATATATGCATATGCTGAACAGGAAAATGGATTAGCTATTGAGTAAAGAATTTATTTGTGTGCCCGACAAATAGGTAAGCGTTAATGAGTTGGCTACGCAATTTTATTTATTATATCAACTCATGTGAATGTCATTGGATGCGGTGTGCTGGTTGTTCTATGTGAGATTATAAACAACACCATAGAATAATAACAATTAATTTTGAACTACACTGCATGGCATACTTCGTGAAGATAGCATAATCTATCATATACCACATAAGCATTTGGAGCTTATGTGACGAGGTTGGAATTACCGACGCTTGTATGGAGATGACTGTATTTCAGGTTGAACCGAAGACGAACTATTGATTTCATAGCATATCATATTCCATATAAGCATTCGGAGCTTGTATGACGAGGTTGAGATTACCATACGGGCAAGGCGCTCGTATGGCGATGATTGAATTACAGGTTGAACTAAGGACTGATATGGACTAAATAAATATAATGGTAAATTGCCAAATTAAATAAAAATCCCACACGGGTGTAGAGGTGACAATAATCACATCTCTCTAGTTATTAGATATGCCACATGAATTATTTATTTCCAACACTGGACTAGGTGATGAGATTTATCTCTGGAGTAATTTTACACACTCCCTCAAGCATAGAATAGCACATTAAAAATTGTATATGCTTATACTAGATTTATTGGGTGCCTAATATGGCCCAATAAATTTCCAAACCCCTTTATGTACAAAGGAGATTATGGTGAAATTTTTCGAAATTTAAAGGCGTTAGCCAATTTTTTGAAGTGAAAATGGTTTGGAAATCGTTGAATTAATTATATTTATATATAAATGTAATTAAAATGAAACAAACAACGACGCTGCAGTTCGTGTTTTGAAATCGTAATTTTAAACGATTTGTACCGAGAAATCCAACCATTGGATTTCCCCGGAACTGAAACTGTTTGGTTTGCTTTGGTAAGATCTTTCCAACGACATAAAATTTGTTGAGATCCAATAGTTAGATTTGGGGAAATGTTTGATTCGAATCTAAATAAAAACAGCACCAGAATGAATTATATATGTATATATATTATAAAATAAAACGAATCGCGCCACTGCAGTTCGTGTTTTAAAATCGTAACTTTAAACGATTATAATGAGAGATCTGACAGTTGGATTTTCCCGAAACCAGAATCGTTGGGCTCGCTTTGGAAAGATCTTTCTAATGATATAAAGTTTTTTAAGATCTGTTGGTAAGGTTTGGAGAAATATAAAAATCAAATTTGATTGAAAGCAGCGCCAGAGCCATTGAATGACCTGAAACATCGTTAGATGAAAATGGGCTATTTTTAAATAAATAAAAATCGCGAAAAATGGTTATAAAATATTATAAGCGATATGGGATGGAAATAAACTGATTTTACTTGGTTTATTGAATATTCTAATGGTTAGATGTATTTGACATGAAATTAACATGTTGAATTGAAACGTAAATGTCGAATAATTTAACCATGGAAAAGAATTGATTTGAATTCTATGAATATGTAAATTATTTGAAAAGGCCAAGTTAATTCTCATTTCAAATAATTGATCGACGATTAGAAATCGAAGATATGAAGACGGTGCACGATCGATGATCTTCACATTGAATGGATTACTATTGATGCCCTGAATCGGTTAGCTCTCAGGAGGGGTTACAGTGGTAGTGGTCTGGACGTATTTGTTGATTGTTCGGATGTGCGAGGGCCTCACTCCTGTATTGGACATATGGGATGAGGAATAAGGTGCCTCCGGTTTCGTTCAAACCCAGAACGGACTAGTAAATGGATGTGTGTCTAACATTGGATTTTATTTTGTGTTGATTGATCTGTATTAAATATATATCTATTTGATAGCGGAAAATTTATCCTCTTACTTAACACCCTTCTCTGAGACGTACGAGCTCAGAGGTTACATATCGATAGACATCAGTCGCATAGCGTGGAATGTCAGTGTGGCATGCTAAGATGAAAGTGATCAAGGCTTTTGTTGAAAAGCAGAGCCTTGTGGTTGATGATCAAAGCACGGCTTTAATATAGCATAGCTTTGGGTGTAGCGTTAATTCGCGAGCCTCACACCCCAGTATGAACCAGAAATGGGATAGGACTCCAGGGAGGACATGCGTTTCCTTCTAACTAGAGGTGGTGTCATGGTATGGAGCCCAGGCCTTTTTTACTTATGTGGATGATGGAAAGCGAGGCGCCTCGGATATATCGGTTACTACGAAGCCGATGGATATTGAGTCATCTGGCTAATTTACGCCCCATAGGGCGGGGAAACGTATTGTTCAGGAATTATTAATCCCCAATCGTAAGAGAGGACTGACCTAGAAGATCCAAGGGTTTGACTGAGTACAAGTCTTGAGGCACGAGCTAGAGTGTCTTGAAGTCACTATGGATGACCCCTTGCCTTGGTTCATGACGGAAATCCAACTTCCAATACTACATTACGGTTTTGATTGTAAGCCTATATATGGCGGCATAGTGGCATGGGACGCTCATGTCATATATGATTGATACATTATGATTGAAATTGTTTTTGAAACATATATGCACTAGTAATAATATCAAATGATTTTGATTTATACATATCAAGCATATTTTGGCCGTTATAAGGTAAAACTCTATCCTCCAACTTGCGTTGCATTGTATGATGGGACTTGAGTCTTATAATGGCTTCATTTTTGTAAAAAGCATTGCAATGTTTAAATGATTTATTTATTGTATGCACTGGCAATCCAATGGAGTAAACCTATTCCGCGTTAGCGGCGTGGTCCTGTGATTGGCCTTATTGTTAAATAGGTTAATATGATTTCTCATACCATCCCATGACTGACTCGTAGTTTGTTTCACATTGCAAACTCGGGTGCCCCTATTTTCTACATGGGCAGCCTTGTGTTCAGGTTTTAGCAGGCTCATTCTGGATAGCTATGGAGCTAAAGATGGATACTATCATTTCTATTATGTTGTTCAGACTTCGTTATGTATATTATGTTTGATTCCGCTGCAAACATTTTATATAAAGCTGAAACTGTATTTTGTACTAAGTATGATCCTGTTATACTGTGTAACTCTAATGATTATATTTTTTCCAGTGTAATTTGTTGTACGTTATCTGGTGTAATGATATATTTCTATTTTGCTGTTATTGTTTATGTATTATATTCCACTGATTATCCTTGCTTCTGTGGCACGGGAGTTTGGGGTCATCACAGTTGGTATCAGAGCTTTGGTTAATCTTAGTTCCGGAATATAACATATTAACGAACTCGTTAGAAATATAATCAATAGTATTCTAGGGCAAGAAACTCATTACAAATAGGATCTGTAATATCCTATAATGAGTATAGTAGGATAAAATACACCCCAATAGATGCACATACATTTAAATATATGTCTCTATGCTTTACAATATCTTTTCTATGGCCTGACTCTTTGTCTGTTATTTGCAGACATATTACAAAATGAGTGGCAGAAGCAGAAGAAGTAATTCTATGGTTCAGTAATCTAACGAGCCAATCGTGCTCCCGCAGCCAGAAACAGATATAGAAGCTCTATTGAAGAAGTATCAAATCTGAGTGGAGTACCATTCTTAGGTAAAGTGAAACACAAGCATGGATGCGTTCGTCTAAGAGAATACTTGAAGGCTTAAAGATGAGAGATGATCAAAAAAGATTACTGGCATCTTGGGCATTCAAAGACGAAGCTTTAATCTGGTGGGAAACGGTTATTAAGAATAATTCAGAAGGTAAATATTTATTCTTCTAGAAGCAACATAGCGGATATACGATGAGTTCTACTATCTTAAATAAGGAGATATGACCATTCAGGAGTATCAGGATAAATTCAACAAACTTTCTCATTTTTTCCCCGAAGCTCATTGAATATCCTTTGAGGAAGAATCTGAGGTTTATTAACGGGCTTCAAACAAAATACAAAAGTAGTGTAACTGCACAAGTGAATCTTCCTTTTTTTGAAATGATATACATGGCTTATCGCTATGAAGATCTTGATAAGCAAGGTCTTTTAGAGGACGAAGAGGAAGTCAGTTCTAGCAACAAAAGGAAGTTTGAAACTGATAGCCCAGAGAAAAGTGCGCAGCTAGAGGCAAGTACGAAGCCTGAGGTCAATAAGAAGCCTAAAGTCGATAAGAAAGGATACAAATCTAAGAAAGAACCTTTAACGACTACTACATGCTCTAACTGCAATAGGCAAGGACGTTTGGCTATAAGTTGCAAATCTTTAAAGAAAACAAAGGTGGGATCCAAATCCAATAAGAAGCAAAAGAAATCTCATAGTAGAAGGGAATGCCATAAGTGCCACCAGGAGGGTCATATTGCAAGGGATTGCCTGCTTTTGAAAAAGTCTAAAGTGGCACATGTGAACGAAGTGGTAGAAACTCAAGCACCCTCAACTGGTAGGGAAAGGCCAGAAGTTTTGGAAGGCATGCTCACTATTAAAAATATTCCTGTTACAGTATTGTTTGATACGGGCACGTCACAAAGCTTTAGCTCAAGCAATACAGTTAAGAAAATGAGGTTAAAACTAAGGAATCTTAAAGAATCATCAGAGTTCATAATCCGATAGGAGGTCCTCTTGTTCTCGAGTCGTATTGTAAAGTGCTGGTTTCTTACTCTTGTTATCGGTTTCCTTTTAAATTGATCGTCATGAATCTTTCTGAATTTGATATCATTCTTGGGCTGGATTGGTTAACCAAATTTGAAGCTGAAGTTAAATGTGCAGAAAGAGTGGTTAAAGTTAAAACGAAGCTTGGATGTATTATCATACCATGCGTAGGCTCAAATTCATATAGAAAAGAATTCTAAGCTGCTCTGGAAGTTACTCCCACTTTAATCAAGGATATTCCTATTGTTAAAAATTATGCGGATGTGTTTGAAGAAGTTGATAGCTTACTTCCGCGTAGAGAAATTGACTTCAGGATCAATCAAGTCTCGAATGTAAGGCCAGTTGTGCATCCTATTCGAAGCTAGCTTTAAAGAGAAAGAAGAATTAGAGGACCGGACTTGACAATTACTATGCAAAGGTCTGATCAGGCCTAGTTTCTCTAATTGGGGAGCATTAGTGGTGTTTGTCCCAAAGTCGGATGGTACTCTCAGACTATGCGTGGATTATCGTGACTTGAACAGACAGACATTAAAGAATAAATATCCATTGCCGCGAATTGATGATTTGTTGGATTGTTTGAATGGAGCGCAAGTATTTTCAAGAATGGACCTAGCTACAGGTTTCCATCAACTCCGTATTGCCGAAGAATGTGTTCCTTTGACAGCATTCAGAGGTCCAGACTTATTTTATGAGGGCTTATGTATCGCTCCAGCCTATTTCGTCGATCTAATGAACAAAGTATTCAGAGAAGTTTTGAATAAATTCTTTTGTATATAACGGTATTGTATACACAATTATATGATTTTTGTTTGACAGACAAATATATTTTATTTTAAATGTGTTTGTTACTGTACTGTTTCATATATACATCACTTACAAGAATATAATATTTATATTTAAACAGAATACTACTATACACGAATATAAACATTCAGACAGTATTTTATTTAAATATAATATTTTATTTTAAATGTGTTTGTTATTGTATTGTTTCATATATACATCACTTAGAAGAATATAATATTTATATTTAAACAGAATACTACTATACACGAATATAAACATTCAAACATTATTTTATTTAAATATAATATTTTATTTCAACATTTTAAATAGTACAACTTTTAACGACTCCACTATTTGTATACATTTCATTCAATTCCATATACAGTGCTCCTCATTACATATTCTCTCAAGATGCTCTTTCTACATTTTCTTATATACATTTTTTTTGCTCATACACATTCGCACTGATACATTGACACGTACTTCATACTGTCTTCATCTTCAATCTTCTGTCTTCACATCATCTTCACTGTCAGTCCAGTCATCATCTGCTTTCCTATCACATGAAACACACACGGTACACTGCAACAGAAATAAAATATGGATACACGCAAATATAAATTTTATTTTTAAAATTTTTATTTGCCTCAGATTTCTGGTGTGTTTCTCATCATTTTTCATTACTTGATCTGATTTATCTGTGTCTAGTCAGTTTGTGTATATATATATATATATAGTAAAGGGACAGGAAATTTTTTAATGGCTGCATATACACATGTGTATAGATATACACCTGTGCACTACCACACCAATCAGTATGCATCGGAAGACCATCTCAACTCAGTGCATATGAATATGGTCGAGAGTATGCTCAATCCCCGTAGAAAATACAAGTGGTCGAGCACAATGCAAAATGCAAGTACTCAAAGTAAATCATACTCAGCAATGTGGAACTGCAAATACTTTAGCATGGATGGTACAACATTAAAACAGCAAGCTCAAATATGGTGTGAACATGATTTGCCTCAACTCAAACTCAAGCATGGGGGTTCATGATTTCCCAAATAGCATGGTGTTGGTACAAGCAAATCAGTATGGCCATAGATCAGTGTACATGTGTGTACACAGCAACATAATGGTACAGCATGACTAAAGCAAAATACAAGGTACAACTGGACATAACACAAATGACATGCATCAAAGTGATGAGCCAGTTTCAAGTACATGTGCAACAATAACATGAATGGGTGCATATTTCAGCATGCAAGCACTCTTCTAAGTTCCCAAGTGACAAAGCAAATGTTTTCAAAAATTTACACAGCATGTGTGCAATGTCAAGTTGTCATGTATTTAGCAATAGTTTACATGCTCAGAGAGGGTACATACACTATCGTGAAGGAAAATGCATGGTGGTCAAGGCTCAACAATCTTGGTCGAGCACAAGCGTGAACTAACAATGATACAGGAAGCAGGATTCAACATGGATGTTCAACACAGCAAAAACATCACATATGTGCACTGGTCAAAACAGAACTGGAACATGTAAATATGACACAACAACATGATTTAGCTAAAGTGAAAAGTGAAGTAGGAAAATGCAAATCAGTGCAAAGAAATCGCGCAAAGCATATATGGCAAGATTTCATATTTCCAGGTTTTGCTGAGTATGTTTTTAGCAAAATTCCCATTCATCACTTTAGGAATATATTCATTTCAGCAACCAGAAAGGTCCTGGCATGGATAAGCAAACCACTCAACAGATATGCACAAAAGTTACAGATCAAATCAAATTATCTTTAAAAAGGAACTTTTTAAAGTTGACTGGTTTTCAAAAATCTGCATTGATTGTATGAATCAAACTCGGCAATATATACAAGTTGATTTGGAAACATGATTCCAAAATTCACATTTTGTTTAGCAAAGATTAAAAGCAAGTTTTTTTGGAAAACAATCAATCAGGAAAGGTTTAAAGCTTCTCTGATATCATCATGATAGACACGACAAAAACAGAAAGTTTTTATTCTTGTAAATCTGTTGTTTTTGGGCAAAAATCGATTTATATTTTTTTCCAAAAATTCAGCAAGTATTCTTTTTGGACAGAAATCAATTTTGAAGAATCAAATCATACTTGCACAAGTACACGCATCTAATCAGAAAAACCAAAAGTGGCAACAAATCAAGCATTTTATTGATGCAAGAATTTTTTCAATCAAAGCCGTATGTTTTACAAAGCCAAGGAATCAATTTCAGTCGAGTCATCAAGGCAGAATTCAATCAAAATTTCAAAAGAGGAATCTGCACTCACGCAAGCCATTCAA
This sequence comes from Allium sativum, assembly GCA_030737875.1. Classification (NCBI taxonomy): domain Eukaryota; kingdom Viridiplantae; phylum Streptophyta; class Magnoliopsida; order Asparagales; family Amaryllidaceae; genus Allium; species Allium sativum. Next base: position 374,785,325 of record CM060921.1, read on the forward strand.
TCAGTGGAAATCATGAAAATAATCAAGCCAAGTAATGTGACTGAAATCAGAGCAATTAAAGGATTTTCTATCCTATATTTTCACCAATTCATCACTGGCTATAGATAATCGAAAACAAAACCAAAAATTCAAAGAGCATAAACCAATTCAGAAATTACTCACATAATTTTCAATCAGAAGCCCGAGCCAAATCAACCGACAGGCGAACCAGAGATTTCATGTTCCAGAGTTTACCCAAAGCATCAATTTGAAGTGATCGCGATTCGACTGGGAGATTTCAAGGAAAACCCTAATTCCCTTTCTGAAGTTCGGCCTCCATTTTTTATAGAGCATCACGATTTAGGGATTAAAGAGAATAACCCTAATTCCCAATCTGACGCTGCCATTTTCTATTTCCCAAAGAAAGGGAGCAACGCAATAACAAAAAGGGCCGGGCTTAAATTGCTTTAAAAGGGGAATAAGCTTTGTTTTAAAATTATAGGGTTTTATCTTGTTTTTAATTTCTATTGTAATTGTTTTTTTTTGTTTAATTTCTTTTGTAAACCGTCTAACGGTTCTAGAGTCTGTAAAATCTAGGGGGAAACCAGTTAGAGTGTTAACTGGTAGTTTACTAGAGTCTGTAAAATTTAGGGTTACGGATATGGTTTTGTAGTTCAGAAAAATCTGGTCCAGGCGATATCGGTTAGTCTAGGGTTCTGAGCATAAGGTTAGTACAGGAGCAGGGAGTGCGAGTTTACAGGGTCTGTAAGCGGGATCTGTTTTTAACACCTAGTAGAAACCTTAGTGAATGCAGCAGTATGCAGAGTCTGCCAAAGGTGGGTATATCTGTGTGTTATTTACTGCATTTATGTCCTTGTTGATTATCTGTGCTGCCATTTATTTTAATAACATTTCAAAACTGTAATAAATCCTATTCACCCCCCTCTATGGTTAATCTAGATCCAACAAATTCGTACCGGTTTTCATTGATGACATATTAATCTTCTCTAATTCAGATAGCGAACACGCTAAACATTTTGAACAAGTTTTGGAAATTCTCCGAAAGAATGTTTTAAAAGCCAAATTTTCTAACTGTATATTCTGGCAAGAAGAAGTCAAGTTCCTTGGTCGTGTTGTATCGAAGGAAGGTGTGATGACCCGAAAATTCCCACCCTTGGAACAGACCATAAACCACACAGGTCTGATCCAAAAGTTGGAAATCTTCGAATGCATCAACTCTGGGCGTACAACTCATCAGAACAACAACGCAGACTTTTATAACATCAGTAATAAATGTTATATCAGAGTACATAGTATATCAGAGTACACTGGTACAAATAACAGCGGAAGATAAATTACAACAAAAGTAATACAATGTAGCGGAGCTAAACTCAGCGGAAGCCCTCAATATTCTGGACCCAGCTTCAGGCTTCAATCCAGGATCCTGCTTTCGAGATAAATATCTGCAAAAAGCTACTCGACTGCCCATGTGGAAAGAGGGCACCCGAGTTTACAAAGTGAAACAAACTACAGGTCAGTCGTGGGACTGGTGTGAGAAATCTAACCTAACTTATCTAATAAGTAGGCTAATCACAGGACCACGCCGCTAATGCGAATCGAGTTTACTCCATTGGATTGCCAGTGCATAAAATAAGTAAATCGTCAAATAATGAAATGCTTTTTAGAAAAATGAAACCATTATAAGACCCAAGTCCCATTACACAATGCAACGCAAACCGGAGGATAAGGTTTTATCTTATAATGGTCAAAAGATGCTTGATACGTAAAAACGATACTATTATTAGTGTGTATATATTTTAATAAAAACATTTCAAAATAAATGTATTAATCCTAGACGGCATAGCTACCATCTACTATGTTGCCATACTAGTTACATAATCAAAACCGCAAAAGGCGTATTGGAAATTGGGTTTCCATCATGAGTCAAGGCTAGGGAGGAGATCCTTACCAATTCGAGACACTCTAGCAATATCTCAAGATTCAGACGCTGGCGAACCCTTGGATCCTGCAGGGCCGGTCCACAAATACTTTAGTGGATTAGTTATGCCTGAACACACGCTTCCCGATCCTATTGGACCTACAAATCGCCCGTGTGCGACCGATAAGAATAAACAGAGGCCTCGCAAAAAAATCCATCATCCACATAAGTAAATGTCAGCCAGTTTAAGCACTGACACCACTTCTAGCTAGAAAGAAATGTGTGCACTCCCTGCGTTCCCTTCTCCCATTTTAGACTCAACCGGTGTGTGAGGTTCGCGAAGTCATGATATACACAAAGCTATGCCTAAATATGCTATACTTTGATCATCAACCACAAGGCCTGCTTTTCAACAAGTGCCTTGATCATTTGCATCTTAGCATGCCACATTGTCAGACCCTACCATATCACTGATCATCTATCAATATATATATAACCTCTAAGCTCATACGTCTTAGAGAAGGGTGATAAGTAAAGAATAAATTCTTCACCACTAAGCAGAAATATATAATTAGTAGCGTTCAACAAATACAATAGAAAGGAATACAATGTCAGACACACAATCCATTTACAAGTCCGTTCTGGGTCTGAACGAAACCAGAGGCACTTTATACCTCGTATATCCGAACAATCAACAATACGTCCGGACATCTACCACTTTATCCCAGTCCTGGGAGCGACCCAGTCCAGAGCATCAGTAGTCCTCATCCATTCGATGTGAACATCGTCGGTCTTCAACCATCGTCTTCATCTTCGACTCTTCATCGTCGTGATAAATATTCGGAATGGGTTAAACCCGGTCTTTCCAAATAATTCGCGTATTTTATAATTAAAAGTCAAATGCTATAAAAACACATCCAACGTCTCATTCCAATTCAGAATAGTCTTTTAAATAGAATATTCATATTATTAGGGAAAAATTCCCAATAATTTTATCAAAGATAAATTCCTTTAAAATGTACCTTTTATCATCTTTTTAAAGATTCATTAAACTCCAATGTGGGTTTAGTATCAAAATCATTATTAAATGATTATTACAACTTAAGAAATAAGTCTTGTCTTTAATTTGGGTTAAAGAATCAATGTCACTTAAAAACATTGTTCACGATAAACCCAAAATCGTCTTCCATTAATTACGGAATTTTTAATGGAATATTCAAAATAGATAAATTTAATGCACATTTATTATCTCACTGACATTTTTTTTTGTATATATTAGCTAGAATGTTTCATTCAATTTAAATGCATGGCAATAATTTTAGTTTCCTTTTCCTTTTCAATCTGACATACTTTAAAAAAAAAGTAATTATGAAATAATAAAGATATAATTTTGCCAGTAATGTAATGAGGTTACATGAAATTAAAATGTAATAAAAATGTAAAGGTATGATGTAATTAAAACACAATGCACATAAATTACCTAATAATATGGAAAGGAATATTAGTATTGGGGTCAGAAGAAATGTAGGAATTGACATTTATTTCAAACGCAAATCACAAAGAGACAGTTCTAGTCATTTATTTGCGCTATAATATAAAATCGTTAAAATTAATATATATATATACATATATATATATAAGAGACAAATATGGGTAGTAAGTGCATTAACTCACAAACATACATACTTTATTCATCCAAAACATGTATAATAAAGGCTAGTTATCATTACTAAATAGGTAAAGGTTTAGGTTAGGTTGGAATTTGAAATGTCCCTCATTTATTACTACTACATATAATAAAAGGAATATTAACAATTATAACCATGTAGATTTGAGAGAAGTAAATGTACTAATAAATTAGTATGAAATTAGTGTGTTTAGCTTTATATAATTTTATTCTTTGTTTGTTCATGCTCCTTTGTATTTATACCTAACATGGTTATGAATGGTTGATATTGGTACTCGACTGCCCATGTGCCAGTATCAACCATTCATAACCACAATAATTCAATCAAGTCGTCGCGATCAATATCAACCCATTCTTTGTTTGTTCATGCTCCTTTATATAAAGCTACTCGACTGCCCATGTGGAAATTTCCCCCTTGTATGTTCAATTTTTCTCAAATTAAATTTCCGTTTACTTTCCTTTAAAGTTGAAAACACTTATTATGTTCAAATTAACTGTAACCTTTTGAATTTCAAATCACGTTCACATTTGCTACAATTATAATCACATATTACCATTTACTACATTCAATTTAATTGCAAAAAAAATTCTTTTTATTTATGTTTATAAAATGACACTAAATATATAGCATGGATGCATGCGCTTGAAATAAGGAAGGGAAAACGCATTGAAAACTCGTTGCAACTTTCCACATTAATGAACATTATAGTTAAAACAACTAGGGAAAGTATTATATTTAAGAAATATTCTTATCATTAAAGAATTCTGATATTGAATATTCAAACTTGTTAATGATGTAAATTATGCTAGAACATTACATTAGAAAAATAAATTTTCAAAAGTATTTTCAATTCTAGAGTAAATACTATGTTAAAAATAGATGTTTCTGATATAAAACCAGTAAATACAATGGTTTACAACACAAATAGATTTGAGTTGAAATAGATAAATATGTTAAGTAAGACAACAAAATTAAAATACTAAAATTTGTCAAATACAAGTAATGTAATCGAAGGGCAGAATGTTAGGCATAAATACAAAGGAGCATGAACAAACAAAGAATAAAATTATATAAAGCTAAACACACTAAATCCATACTAATTTATTAGTACATTTACTTCTCTTAAATCTACATGGTTATAATCGTTAATATTCCATTTATTATATGTAGTAGTAATAAATGAGGGACATTTCAAATTCCAACCTAACCTAAACCTTTACCTATTTCGTAATGATAACCAGCCTTTATTATACATGTTTTGGATGAATAAAGTATGTATGTTCGTGAGTTAATGCACTTATTACCCATATTTATCTCTTATCATTCTATATATATTAATTTTAACCATTTTATATTATAGCACAAATAAATGACTAGAACTATCTCTTTGTGATTTGCATTTGAAATAAATGTCAATTCCTACATTTCTTCTGACCCCAATACTAATATTCCTTCCATATTATTAGGTAATTTATATGCATTGTGTTTTAATTGCATACCTTTACATTTTTATTACATTTTAATTTCATGTAACCTCATTACATTACTGGCAAAATTATATCTTTATTATTTCATAATTACTTTTTTTTAAAAGTACTTCAGATTGAAAAGGAAAAGGAAACTAAAATTAATGCCATGCATTTAAATTGAATGAAACGTTTTAGCTTATATATACAAAAATAATAATAAAAAAAATAATGTCAGTGAGACAATAAATTTGCATTAAATTTATCTATTCTGACATCTCAATATTTAATTGTGGACATATATTCTTTATATATATATATATATATATATATATATATATATTGACGCAATTTCTATTTAAAATTTCTTAAAATAAATTTTTAGCCATTACTATTTTAATAAATTATTTTACATTCTCCAAAGTCATTAAAATTTTCTAAAATAAAAATTTTAAACTGGTTCAGAATTTGCGGGTTGTTACAGAAGGAATCTCAGTTGATCCAAGTAAAATTACTACAATTCAAGACTGGAAACAGCCTAGTACACCCACAAAAGTCTGAAGTTTTCTGGGATTGGCTAGTTATTATTGGAAATTCGTTAAAGATTTTTCGAAGCTATCTAGTCCATTAACTCATCTTACTAAGAAGCACACAAGATTGAATTGGACTTCAGAATGTGAGGCATCTTTCCAAGAGCTGAAATTAAGATTAACTACTGCTCCAATGTTAACTGTTATCGATGGTAATCAAGATTTGACAGTCTATACAGATGCTTCTATTGAAGGTGCTAGTGCGGTATTAATGCAAAGAGGCCAAGTAGTTGCTTATGCTAGCCGTCAGTTGAAACCGCATGAGAAGAGATATGCTACTCATGATCTTCAGTTGTTAGCTATCTTGTATGCTTTGAAAATCCGGAGGCATTATCTATTGGGTGAGAAGTTCGAATTATATACAGATCACAAGTCATTATAGTCTTTGTTCACCCAGAAGGATTTAAATCTAAGACATCAACGTTGGCTAGAATTTCCTGTAGCGTACGATCTATTGTATACTCCGGGGAAAGCCAATATTGTAGTTGATGCACTTAGCTGAAAGAACTTGATCATCGCCAGTCCTATTATTGTGCCTTCATTGATAGAGAATCTCTGTTCTCCAAAAAGACGATGAATTCATTCAAAGAATTAGCCAGCTAATTCGAGAAGGTAAAGCTTCAGATTTTCAGCTGGATAGTAAAGGGATTCTGAGGTTGCAAGGGCGAATTTGTGTTCCCGAAGTTCCAGAACTCAAAAGAGAGGTACTAGATGAATGTCACAAATTAAAGCTCAGTATCCATCCTGGTGTGAGTAAGATGTATAATGACCTCGCATTCTGGTGGAAGTCATCGAAAAGAGACATTTCAATATATGTTAGCCGGTGTGCTACTTGTCAACAAGTCAAAAGCGATCACAGAAACTCACCGGATTTTTGCAATCGTTGGAGTTCCAAATTGGAAATGGGAGCGAATTTCCATGGACTTCATAGATGGGTTGCGCATAACCAAGAAAGGAAATGACAGTATATGGGTGATCGTAGATCGTTTCACGAAGACCGCCCATTTTATACCTGTTAGATCAAATAGAACAGCTCAGAATCTAGCGCAGATTTATTTCAAGGAGATTGTTAGACTACATAGAGTTCTCAGTAGTATTGTTAGTGATCGTGATCCGATATTCGCTAGTAAATTCTTGGAAGCATTCCAGGCAGAGCTAGAAACAAAGTTAAACCTTAGCACCGCATATCATCCTTAAACAAATGGCCAAACTGAGAGGGTGAATCGTATACTAGAAGATTTATTATGGGCATGTATTGTTGATTTTGGCAGATCGTGGGAAGATCACTTGCATTTGGCTGAGTTCTCATATAATAACAGCTACTAAGCGAGCTTGGGAATGTCACCATTCGATGCATTGTATGGTTGACCATGTAGATCTCCCGCATGTTAGGTAGAATCAGGCAATCGACTAGTATTGGGTCCTGATATGATCCGTGAAGCTTCGGATGAAGTCGATTTCATTAAGAAGCAACTGCAAACAGCTCAAAGCCGAGAGAAGAGTTATGCAAATTCTAGAAGAAGAGATTTAGCATTCACTGTTGGTGATTATGTATATCTGAGAGTTTCTCCGATGAGAGGAGTAGTCAGATTTGGCAAGACAGGGAAGTTGGCAACTAGATTTATAGGTCCATTTCCTATACTTGAAAGGATTGGAACTATTGCTTATAGGGTTCAATTACCTGATTGGTTGTTAGGAGTGCATGATGTATTTCACGTGTCTCAACTTCGAAAACATGTGCATGATCCGGACTTGGTCATAGAAGAAGTAGCACAATAGGATTTGGATATTACTCCAGAATTAGCTATGAGAAGAGTATCGATAAAGATTATTGGCCAAGAAACTAAAGTGCTAAGGAACAAGGAGGTACATTTGGTCAAAGAGCAGTGGAGCGGTGATCCTAAAGACTGTACATGGGAGATAGAAGATAACATTAAACAGGCTTATCCCAAGTGCAGAGTGGACATCTCTTATTAGCTCTGGTGCAAGGTACATTTACAGTATATTCTATTTTCCGTTTTGTTTCCTACTTTACTGTTGTTTCCTTTTCGGGGACGAAAATTTTTAAGTGGGGGAGATTGTAACAACACAGAAAATCAGAACCAATTTAAAAAAATTTATTTTGGCTATTTTAATGAATCTAGAATATTTAAAATAATTTATTTTAAATAATAATGACTTAAAATTTATTTAAATCGAAGTTAGAACGAATAAATTTATTTTAACTATATAACGAGCCTGAAATGGCGCGGCAGTTTGAAAATTCAACTTTGAACTTTGACTGAGTGTATAGGATACAAAATAAATCAGATTTCAGTAAAACCAAAAATATTTAAATTTGTTTAAAAATATCTTTCTAATGAATCTGAAAAATTGAAATTTCATAGCGAGAATAAAAAGTTATGGCCAGTTGAATATTCAGAATAGCCGTTATGGAATTTAATATAAATATAGTCCTTGAAAATAGACATTTTGCAAAAGACCTCCGTTTTCGACGAAACCGCTTTGGTTGGATCCGGAATGTCAATTTATGGCTAGGGTTAAAATTCCATAATTTTTGGAATTAATGTGTGAGCGTAGCAAAGGAAAACGCGTTTGGTAATTTCAGTTTGAATTGGATCGACCAGAAAAAGTCCATTTTTCAAACGGTCTCCAAATTCGACGAAATTAATTTTGTTGGGACTGTATCATCCCAACATAGGTAGATTTATTTTTCGGGAATTTTGGGAATCAATATGTGGCCCCGGCAAATTAAAATGCATGTTCAAATCCGAATTTGAATGTTTTACATTTTAATTTGAAGAATAACTGACTAAAACAGTCGAATGGGTTTACGAAACATATTCCATTGTGTCCGAAATGGGGGTATTTAGTTAGGGTCGTTAGTCATTGGGTTTGATTTGGATTTCGAATAAGAAAACACTATTTTCCGAATAAATATATAAACTTGCCAATTAAAATATTCCATTCATTATTTTTATTTTATAAAAATCGAGAAAAACCCAGATCATCTCTGAAATAAACGATGGCGGAGCTTCAATTCTTCTCTCCTCTGTAACTTCAAATCCACTCAATAAAATTGAAAGTTCCAGTTGGGAATATGGTAGATCTCCCCTAAAGCTCCAAATCCATACCAACTTCAACTCCTACCATTTTGTATTTGTGGAGATACGGGTCCACGAAGTCAGCGTCTTTGGAGCACCGCCGTGCCTCCATCGCTGCATCGATCTGAGTGCCTCTATCATTATTGGGTGTGCGATTCCAAGCTCTTCCAAGTGGTGTTGGCCGATCGTCTCCAGGTGCTTCGGATTTCGCGAAAAATCTAAACCTAGTTTTGAACAAACATTGAGAGGTAACGGCATATATATTTTAAACTGTTTTCAATAGTTTAAAGCGTTGCAAAGTTGGTTTATCAAATAAAAATCATATCTTTTTCCTATGTTGTCGAAATCTAGTGAAACCGGAGACAATGGACTCGTGACGATGTCTTCTACATTCTAGAAGTGACTAGAGAATTTTTGGAGCTTTCTACAATTTTAGAAGGAGTGGACCCAATGTGAGCAATCTAAATTCAAAAATAAATGAATAAAAATATATAGGTTGCAGACGGGGCTTAGTAGCTCCTAACACCATTGTCCACAGACCATGGACGATTTGTTTGATAGTATTGGGTTGTAGAAATTGATTGTGGTTGTGAATGATTGATTATGGTTGCAACAAAATTGATTGTGTTTGTAGTGAATTCATTATATTATGAAAATGAATTGTGTTATGGAAAATGAAAATATTGTAATGCTGCAAGGCCTAGGATAGAGAAGCCGTGCTGGACACGGTGTCGGTGCTGCATACCCTGTCGTTGTAATGCTGAAATTTTCTAAAACAACTATATAAAATAGTTGTTGTGTTGAAATAAATTGTTTAGTCAATAAAAATCACATTTTTATTGTATATATGAATCATTAAAAATATTCGTATGTTGAATAAATTGTTTGACTAATAAAAATCACATTTGTATTGTATATATGAATCATCAAAAATATTCGTATGTTGAATAAATATTTTGGATAATAAAAATCACATTTTTATTGTATATATGAATCATTAAAAATATTTGTATGTTGAGTAAATTGTTTGAACAATAAAAATCACAATTTTATTGTATATATGAATCATTAAAAATATTCGTATGTTGAATAAATTGTTTGAACAATAAAAATCACATTTTTATTGTATATATGAATCACTAAAACTATTCGTATGTTGAATAAATTGTTTGAAAAATAAAAATCACATTTTTATTATATATATGAATCATTAAAAATATTCATATGTTGAATAAGTTGTTTGGACAATAAAAATCACATTTTTATTGTATATATGAATCACTAAAAATATTCATGTTTGAAATAAAATGTTTAAACAATAAAAATCCCATTTTATTGTATATAGTAACCTTTAAAAATAACCAAAGGTTGAAATAAATATTTGTTGATTGAAAATATTATTTTTAACATATATATGAACTGTTAAAACTAGTCAAAGGTTGAAATAAATATTTGTTCCTTGAAAATATTATTTTTAATGTGTATATGAAGTGTTAAAAATAATCATAAGTTAAAATAAATATTTGTGGATTGAAAATATTATTTTTAACATGTATATGAACTGTTAAAAATACTTATAGGTTGAAATAAATATTTGTTCATTGAAAATATTATTTTAATCACATATATGAAGTGTTAAAAATAACCGTGTTTTGAAATAAATATTTGTTGATTGAAAATATTATTTTTTAACGTGTATATGAAGTGTTAAAAATAACCATGTGTTGAAATAAATATTTTTTGATTGAAAATATTATTCTTAACATGTATATGAAGTGTTAAAAATAACCGTGTGTTGAAATGAATATCTGTTGATTGAAAATATTATTTTTATCACATATATGAAGTGTTAAAAATAACCACGGGTTGAAATAAATGTTTATTCATTAGAAATATTGTTTTTATCACATATACAAAGTGTTAAAAATAACCATGTATCGAAATGATTATTTGTTCGCTAAAAATATTATTTTTAGCGTAGATATGCATATATATACATATGCTAAACAGGAAAATGGATTAGCTGTTGAGTAAAGACTTTATTTGCATGCCCAACAAATAGGTAAGCCTTAATGAGTTAGCTACGCAATTTTTTTTATTATATCAACTCCTGTGAATGCCATAGGATGCGGTGCGCTGGTTGTTCTGTGTGAGATTATAAACAACACCATAGAATAGTAACAATTAATTTTGAACTACACTGCATGGCATCCTTCGTGAAGATAGCATACTCTATCATATACCACATAAGCATTTGGAGCTTATGTGACGAGGTAGGAATTACCATACAAGCGAGACGCTTGTATGGAGATGACTGTATTTCAAGTTGAACCTAAGACGAACTATTGATTTCATAGCATATCATATTCCATATAAGCATTCGGAGCTTGTATGACGAGGTTGAGATTACCACACGGGCTAGATGCTTGTATGGCGATGATTGAATTACAGGTTGAACTGAGGACTTATATGGACTAAGTAAATATAATAGTAAATTGCCAGATTAAATAAAATCCCAACACGGGTGTAGAGGTGTCAATAATCTCGTCTCTTTAGTTATTAGATATGGCACATGGATTATTTATTTCCAACACTGGACAAGGAGATGAGATTTATTTCTGGAGTAATTTTACACACTCCCACGAGTATAGAATAGGACACTAAAAATTGTATATGCTTACACTGGATTTATTGGTGTCTAATATGACCCAATAAATTTCCAAACCCCTCTCCGTACAAAGGAGGTTATGGCGAAATTTTTCGAAATTTAAAGGCGATAGCCAAATTTTGAAGTGAAAATGGTTTGGAAATCGTCGAATTAATTATATATATATATATAATTAAAATAAAACGAGGAATGACACTACAGTTTGCGTTTTAAAATCGTAATTTTAAACGATTATACCGAGAAATACGACCATTGGATTTCCTCGGAGCTGAAACTGTTGGGTTCGCTTTGGAAAGATCTTTCCAACAATATAAAATATGTTGAGATCCAACGGTCATATTTGGAGATATTTTTGATTCGAATATGAATAAAAACAGCGCCAGAATGAATTATATATATATATAAATTAAAATAAAACGAATCGTGCCGCTGTAGTTCGTGTTTGTGAAATCGTAACTTTAAATGATTATATCGAGAGATCCGACCATCGAATTTTCCCGAAACCGAAACTGTTGAGCTCGCTTTTGAAAGGTCTTTCCAACGATATAAAGTTTGTTAAGATCCGTTGGTTATATTTTGAGAAATGTGTAAATCAAATTTGACTAAAAGCAACGCCAGTGCTAGTGAATGACCTGAAACGTCGTTGGATCAAAATGGGCTATTTTTAAATAAATAAAAATAGAGAAAAATCATTATAAAATATTATAAGCGATATGGGATGGAAGTAAACCGATTTTTCTTGGTTTATTGGATATTCTGATGGTCAGATGTATTTGACATGAAATTAACATTTTGAATTGAAACATGAATGTAGAATAGTTTATCCATGGAAAAGAATTGATTTGTATTTTATGTATACATGAATTATTTGAAAGGCCAAGTTAATTCTCATTTCAAATAATTGATCGACGATTAGAAGTCGAAGATATGAAGACGGTGCAAGACTGGTGATCTTCACATCAAATGGATTACTACTGATGCCCTGGATCGGTTAGCTCCCAGGAGACGTATTTGTTGAATGTTCAGATGTGCGAGGGTCTCTCTCTTGTATTGGACATATGGGACGAGGAATAAGGTGCCTCCGATTTCGTCAAGACCGAGGACGAACTAGTAAATGGATGTTTGTTTGACATTGGATTTTATTCTGCGTTGACTGATCTCTGTTAAATATATATCTGTTTAGTGGCAGAGAATTTATTATCTTGCTTAACACCCTTCTCTGAGATGTACGAGCTCAGAGGTTATATATCGATAGACATCAGTCGCATGGCGTGGAATGTCAGTATGGCATCCTGAGATGCAAGTGATCAAGGCTTTTGTTGAAAAGCAGAGCCTTGTGGTTGATTATCAAAGAACGACTTTAATATAGCATAGCTTTGTTTGTAGCGTTAATTCGTGATCCACACACCCCAGTATGAACTAGAGTCGAGATAGGACTACAGGGAGGACATACGTTTCATTCTTGCTAGGAGTGGTGTCATGGTATGGAGCCCAGACATTTTTTACTTATGTGGATGATGGAAAGCGAGGCGCCTCGGATATATCGGTTACTACGGAGCCGATGGATATTGAGTCATCTGGCTCATTACGCCCCATAGGGCGGGGAAATGTATTATTCAGGATTTACTAATCCTCAAATGTAAGAGAGGACCAACCTTGAAGATCCAAGGGCTTGACTGAGTACGAGTTCTGAGGCACGGGCTACAGTGTCTCGAAGTCGGTAAGGACGATCCCTTTCTTTGGTTCATGATGGAAATTCGACTTCCAATACGACATTACGGTTTTGATTGTAAACCTATATATGGCGGCATAGTGGCATGAGATGCTCATGTCATCTATGATTGATACATTATGATTGAAATTGTTTTTGAAACATATATGCACTAGTAATAATATCAAATAATTTTTATTTAAACGTATCAAGCATATTTTGGCCATTATAAGGTAAATCTCTATCCTTCGGCTTGCGTTGCATTGTGTGATGGGAATTCTGACAACCCGGATTCCGACAGACCGAATTTTTCAAATTCGATCTATCAAAACCCGAGTTGGGTGCTCTGGTATCCTGCAGAAAAAGACAGAGATAAAGAAACACGTCAGAACTCGTAGAGCATCTCACAGCGGAAGGAGTTAAAATATAATATATTCAAAAATAGCTTTACCTTATAAATCATATTGTCTAACCAGTATCCAAAGCTATACCATCTCTGTCATGAACCTAACCTGGAAGTATGTAATGAGGAGGGGTCAAAACATAAGTTCTATGTGAGAGGACTTATAATAAACTTCTGTGTAACACTACATATACCGTTCCGTATATTTTCTTAGTTATTAGGTTAATCTCGTCATTAGCACCTAAGGCTAAACTCATGTCGTTCTTATTCACATACTAGTATATTTACCTAATATCTCGTATATGTGGATACCCCCTACTCGTATTATCTTTTCCATGTATGTGTACAGTCCCTTTCCATTTATCATACAGACTTCATTACGTAACTATATACTACCTCAGCGTAGTGCCACCATTTCCGTAATTGTTTGGACTGTCACGTTTCCTTAATTCGGTTAGGGTTTATGCCACCTAGGGCTACTAGGGATTATGCTACCTAACGAAATATGCCCTCTAGTCTAGGACATACTACCCAGAGTGATATATGTTCCTAGACCTTCCCCGCGTAAGTATCGTGAACCGTTTTTCGATGATTAGATGCACATGTACTCTATATGTGCTACCCGAGTCCCATGGCAGGGCAAGTCAAGAAACACGGAACTCGGTCGGGAGCTTTAAGTTGTCTGCCGATGCAGATGCTAAGGTCTGTTTTTCTAGTGGCTATGGACCCACTCGACCCCTCCCTCAACTAATGAAAGGCCATCCTTGAAAAATGAGAACTATATGCCGGCCCCTCTATGCCCTACTAACCTATGGCCAACCGCAATAGCAACCACAACTAGATAGCAAGTATATGGTTCGTAGGAGTTCTTCGCCCTTCCGCTGTGCGTATCTCGACTGACTCAAGATGGTAGGTAGACGACGAGTTGCTATCATAGGGCTACTGGTCTCGCCGAATCACGCTGGTCCATCCTAGTCTTTAGATTGTCATTTATTGCAACCAAGGCATACACTTGGTTCTTCTAACGCAGACCTTAACCTCTGTGAGCCCAAGAGGATCATCTGCAGCCTCACAGAGGGATATCAAGAGTACCCTCACGTCACCTCGAAGCCTCAGGCTTTGTAACCCAATTCGTTGGAGCCTTCTTTAAAATCATACGGCCGTACGCTCCTTCTCGCGTTCTACTAAGGTTTACTACTTAGTTTCTTTAACTAAGGTTTACTACTTAGCCCTCTTAGTTTTTAACTAAGGTTTACTTAGTTTCCTGAATCGTCGTTTTCTTAACTAAGGTTTACTACTTAGTCCTTTTAACTAAGGTTTGCTACTTAGTTCTATTAATCGTTCATTTTTCTTAACTAAGGCTTACAACTTAGTCCACTTTAACTAAGGTTTGCTACTTAGTTTTCTTTCTCGTTATCTACTTAGTTATTTTAACTAAGGTTTATTACTTGATTCTCTTAACCAAGGTTTGATACTTAGTTTATGTTTACCGTTGGTTATCAACTGAATTTATACTTATCTTACTTAAGTCCATTGATAAGCCTTATAACATGTTGTCTTTCAATTTCATAAATTATTCCCTTTTTGGGTCACAACAACATGTTATATTTAATTCATTGTTAAGTATACCTTATCCCCCATATATACTGATTGGGGGAACAACCCCCTAAATACCAGCTGATTGACATAGAAATGTGTTTATTTTATGCTCTTATATCTTATCTTTTGTATATAAATAAATATTACTTGGGTATTGTTTTGTTACTTTTACAGATATTCCAACCCAGCCCGCATGCAACCAGAAAAGTAGAGAAATAGAGATGAAATTGATATATATTTACATTTTGAAGAATTGTAGATGAAGATCTCACATCTAGTTGCTGTTGGACAAGAAAAGGATTGATAAAAAGGCTTTGCACATCACAAATCAATGAAGAAGTGTCAAGGAAGCAAGAGGAAAAGAGAAAAGGCACAAATTTGCTTTATTTACCTAAGGCCCATTTATCATTGTATTAGGGTTCGGGTTAGGGTTTGGTTATCCCCTATATATACCCTTGTAGTATCATTGTAGCCACCATCCTATATCCCATTTTCTATCTTCTCTTACATTAATAAAAGTTCTGTTCTTTTATTTTCTAGCATTTTTCTAATTTCTTAGCTATTAGTGTTGTCTGCACGATTAGATTCGGTAGAGCACCAATTGTATTTTACATTTGTTTCATTAGTGATTAGTCGTTTGATTAGTTTCAACGACAATCCTAATTTTATGTTTTTTGTTGTTCTTCTTATTCTGCAATTTTAATTTCTGCATTTTATTTCTGTTTTGCATTTTAATTTCCAATTGATAATTGTGATTTGATCGTCGGTTCAATTAGATTTGTTCTGAATCGGATCGCAGTTTCAATTTTTATTGTTTTCAAAACCAACCTTCAAACTTCGTCTAACTCGCCCAAGAGATTAGATAAATAATTTGATTTTAATCTACCTCCCTGTGTTCGACCTGTTTGCTACACACCTGTGCGCTTGCAGAATTTTATTACAAATATCGCGCTTTTCTAGCGACGATCAAGTTTTTGGCGCCGTTGCCGGGGAGGTAACGATTAAATTTTGTTATTTATTTAATTTCTGATTCGTGTTAGTTTTTATTGTATTTTCTTTTTGTTCATTCGTATATACAGAAACGAAATCTTGATTAGTAATATGGTGTATCAATTATATTGATATGGTCATGAACTAAGCAGGAGAAAAAAAATAACTTGCCAAATTTTCTTTGATTCCTTACCTGCTTTCAGTACATAGCATTTCTTCTTCTTCTTAAAAAAAATGTTTTCCATTGTTGTTTGTGCTCAGCATTGATTCTCTTCCCTTTTCCTCAATTTTTTTCCTTTTCATACTTCTCTACAATTTATTTCTTTCCCAAAAAAAAATCTTTTTAAATTCTCTTTCTCTTTTGTTTCTCTTTTGCTTTTATCATCCTCTTGTCCACCTTCCAGCAAACAAATTCGCAAATCACCTCCACCACAAAATTCACTAATTCAATCCCCCTTCATCGCACAAACGTAAATCCCCACTGCAGTTCGAACCCCATCCACGCAACTGCTCATTGACATCAACCGCTATCCTCACAACAAAGTCCTCAAAATTACCTCACATCTGCCACTTCAAGTTCATCACCTTCCCGAACCATCAACACTGCTCACGCCCTCCCACATCACCGCAAATCACACTGCCCCACCCCCTTAACAAATTCCGACCAGCTTTTGAAACCCACTCATAGCCCCAACATCATCAACTCCCAATACATCCAAAGTTCTGTTCAACGAACCACAAGCAGCACCTCTCTTCTTCACAATTCAAACCCCCTTCATCGCATTGATTCACCGCAAACCAGTACACCTTCAGACAAAAATACCACACAACTTGCCCTCTGCATAGCCGAAATCCACAAACAACAATTTCCACCACCTTAAGTCAACAGTTCCACCTTTCACCAACATCCCACGTTCAGATCGTAAGCCATCAATACCAGAACCGATCATACATCTTCATCCACAAAATCACGATCTGCCCCCAAACATCTTCAAAACCCATATGAACAACCTCCTTCTGCTTGAAACATATCGGCCTCATCATCGCAATTCCCCAAAGCCGATTTTCACACCAATTCAAGGCCAAATTCCTATTCGTCTAGACCCCAAAAGCCACAACCAGAAATCGCGAAGAACCCTATCCGAAACCCAGAACCAAATCGCAATAGTACAAACCAATTCGAACCATATTTGATCCAAACTTGCACCAATTAGAAGCAACCCATCTCGATTCGAAGAAAACCACATCGCGATACCCAAAAGACCTCAAATCGAAAAATAAGGGGACTCGGTTAATTTTGCTTTGGAATGCAAATTTGTGTCTGCATAACTCTAGATCCTTGTGGTTTTCTGGGAATTGTGTTATTTTATAAAAAAACAGAGAAAGGGAGAGAGAAACGAGGAAGAATTGATTTCGTCTGTATTTCTCTTTCTTTTATGGATTGTTATCTTTTTATAATCGGGGCATGATTTTATTTTCCTTAATTCGTTGAGACGAATTGAATAAATTGATTGAGGACAGAAGTGTGACTGATAAGCATCGAATTAAATCAGAGAAGCAAACCAAATTTTCATTGACATCTTGAGACCAAATTTGAACAGAGGACCAGTTTAAAGAACATAACTTGTCTTGACGTCCTTTCTTTTATTTTTATTTTTTGTTTTTATTAACCTTAGTTTTTTTTAGCTTAGAATTTGTTTTTTTTTTAATTCTGGATTTAATTTATTTATTTATTTTTCTTTCTAATTCCTTGTTAGTTTACTTTTTCTTTTTCTTTCTTCAAGTTTTTTTTATTTTATTTAATAAAAAACGAAAATCCAAAAAGAAATAAAAAGAAAATAAAATATCAAAGTCAATGAACAAATTCAAGCAAAGAAACAAGATATTGCAGTCGCCCAACAACTAAGGATTCAAAGCAAAACAATGGAATCGAATAGTTAGCACCACTCAATTTCTTTGGACGGTCAGCCATACCCCACGGTAATATTTTTCTAAACACTACAGGTGCTGAAGCTTCTTTGAAAATATAGAAATTGCTTGTAAAATCTTCTGCAGGGGCAGCGGCTTGCTTATACAATATTTTAGTTTTTTGTTCTGTGACGGTTCTGTTCTGTGATTATTCTGTGACTGTTGTGTTGTTGATATTTCTGAATCTGTGGTGAGGAAAGATTTTTCATAACTAATCACTCTCGTCGATTTTCAATTTTAACACGTGATTTTGATTTTCAAAATAATATAATTAAAAAGTGGTGTTTTGTGAAGTTGATTGTCTCGTAGAATTGGATCGCGGATATATAGTAGTTCAATTTATTGAACTATTAGCAAAAGAGGTTGCATACTACCCGTAAAACATTGGTCGTATCCCTTAATTTTATACTATACGTGAACGGCCATAAGACCCTCTTCCCCCTTCTAATTGAGTCAGTTAATTAATAGAGCACTACTCGACATTTTATATTATTTTGAAGTGAGAATAATTTCTGTCTTCCGTCGACTTCATTCAAATGTCTAATTCAAAAAAATCTCTGAGGGAAATGTGGGATAATAATTGGAGTAGACGTCCTCTTGAAGAGTATGAGTATGAAATACAACTCATGAAGCAAGATTTTCCAAAATTTCGCGACCCAAATGTCAACAATTTTCAAAATTTTCAAAATGACCACCATTTTCAAAGTTATGATCGAAATGGCGACTTCGATTCAAATTTCAATAATTTCGATTATGAGCCACATCCATATCAAAATAGCTTTGAATCCCAATATACCTTTGATCAACATCAATACGGGGTTGGAAACCAATTCGAAAATAATTTTGGATATGAAAATGATTTTCAAATCGATCAAAATCTTCGAAATAACAACTCATATCCACATCTTGAGTATGACAAAAATTGCAGTTTCCCTCGAATTTCGATAGTTTTGGTTATGAACCTAATTTTCAAAATCAAAATGATTTCCAATATCAATGTCAATTTTCTGAAAACTCAGATAATTTTGAGAATCAAGAAATCCAAAACGAGAGCTCTCAAATCAATGATCGTCTTAACATTCTTAGAGAGAGGGAAGAAAGACTAAATAAAAAGGCTGATGAACTTTTTTGTTTATTGACATCTTTGAAAGAACAACGAGAGCAACAAAATCAAATTCAAACAAGCCTTGAATCAGAAGATAATTCAACTCTTAGTGACAACGAAAATTTTCAAATAACGACTTTTGAAATTGAGAATAACCATCTAAATGAAGTTGTTCACAATTCAACCAATGATTTAGACTTCAATTCTTTTCAAGAAAAAGATTTAAGCTCAGATTTTGATCTTCCTCTTTCAGGCTGTGAGGAAATTGAAATTTTTGAAATTGAACAGAATAAAGATGTTGAATTTTTCAATTCAAATTTGGAAAAGAATTTTAACGAACATGAATTCCTTGGATTGTACAAAGATGAGTTGCCAAACGAGGAAGAAGTGGATTCATGTCACGAGTTCGAAAAATTTAACCTTGAGAAAATTTCAAATGAGCTTGAAATTGTCAGTGTCTTGAACTACTTTGAGAAATGTGATCACATACTCTTGAACAACACTCAGATTTCAACTTTCACTGAATTTATATACAATCACAAATTTTTGGAAAATTACACTGACAAATTTGTTGAATACATGAATTACTTTTGGAATGCTGGCTTGGTTGAAAAACTTCATGTTAGGACGACCCTGGATATTTATCTCCTGGACTATAAATCTAGGTTCAAAGATGAGAAGGTTTTCAAAAACTCTTGCTTGTTAGAAAACATGCCTAGACATAGTGGGAATGGGAATCATAGGGCAAGAACAAAGTGTGAAGGAAAACGTTGGTGGCATTCTTTGCATCGCATGCATCGCAAACACATTTATCATCGTACATACGATCCATTCTTACATATAGTTAAATTGCATTTCGTTTTACAAACCATTTTGCATTTAATCCATCTTTGGGTACGATCTTTCAAATTTAGGAAACATTCACAGTGTGGACACTGTTTAGTTCTAGTTGGGGGGAGTCTGCATTTCACTCATTTTCGTTTTTTCTTTATTTTTCTTTCTTTTTCAATTTCAGCCATTTAAATAGGACCATCATGCATTTTAGACTGTAATAACATGCCATTTTTTTTTTGGAAAATACGACTCATTTTCAATTGATACAACAAAATAAGTTTACAATTTTTAGCCAGTTGATAGTATTTTTCTCTCTCAACTAAGTTCGAATTTGAAATATAATGAAAAGTTTAATTTTGAGGGATAATAGTGTAACCGGTACATAGGGAGATTCTTAGGTGATGGCCATGAAATCTATTCTATATTGTAGACTTTGTTTAAATAAGTGGAGGACTTAAAATACTTATATTGGCTTTTCAAATCTTTAAAACTAAGCTGTGTTAAGTTGAAGTCGCGTAACTCTCTTTTTGTGCTTATAAATTCAATAATAATAATAGTAATCCAAGGTTATCCAACATTGCTTGTATATCGAGCGTTGGTGTGCAAACCCGCCAAGCTCTATCCGACATGTTGTTGACAAAGTCAACGTTGGAATATCTTGGTCTCATTTTATGAGATTGGACACCTAAGGATTACCAACACGTTGTTGACAAAGTCAAAGTCGGCCTGCACAATTCTCCAAGCTCTTTACCCACTCTCCGTTAGTCCGCGAGGCAGTGCATGGGTGGTAAACCTTGGTCTTCTAAGTTAGGTGTATGTACTTAATCATAAATTTTAAAATTTTATAGAATAAAGAATAAGCGATGATGCCCAAATACTTCTCGACCTTATTGATTTGACTAGCCATACATGAGAAAATAATAATACCACTTTACAAACTGTGCCAAGCAAACTAAGAATTTATTTCATGGCTGCATTATGTTATCGACCGAACTAACTGGCCAAACTGGAATTTAACATTTGAAAACTTGATTTATATTGAAAATTTGTGACAAGTTGAGGTATCTAAAATAAAATCAACTGATTAGAAATTGTTAACTTAAATTGTTGTACCACCTTCCTGAAATAAGTCGGGTTTTCATTTTTCGTTTTTATTTGCATATGTCCATTGCATTCATGTAGTTTCATTAGAATCATAGCATACTGCATTTGGATTTTGTGGGCAGTATCCGCTGAAAACCCTCACGAGACACCACTCGTCCGACTAGGGACACCTAGAGGTTTAACGGCTTGTTGCATACGCTCAATGCAATCGTGTTTCCTACGAAAGTGTGACCTACCTAGTTAGATTATCATTTTTGTTTTACTCGAGGACGAGTAAAAGATAAGTGTGGGGGTATTTGATTGACATAGAAATGTGTTTATTTTATGCTCTTATATCTTATCTTTTGTATATAAATAAATATTACTTGGGTATTGTTTTGTTACTTTTACAGATATTCCAACCCAGCCCGCATGCAACCAGAAAAGTAGAGAAATAAAGATGAAATTGATATATATTTACATTTTGAAGAATTGTAGATGAAGATCTCACATCTAGTTGCTGTTGGACAAGAAAAGGATTGATAAAAAGTCTTTGCACATCACAAATCAATGAAGAAGAGTCAAGGAAGCAAGAGGAAAAGAGAAAAGGCCCAAATTTGCTTTATTTACCTAAGGCCCATTTATCATTGTATTAGGGTTAGGGTTAGGGTTTGGTTATCCCCTATATATACCCTTGTAGTATCATTGTAGCCACCATCCTATATCCCATTTTCTATCTTCTCTTACATTAATAAAAGTTCTGTTCTTTTATTTTCTAGCATTTTTCTAATTTCTTAGCGATTAGTGTTGTCTACACGATTAGATTCGGTAGAGCACCAATTGTATTTTACATTTGTTTCATTAGTGATTAGTCATTTGATTAGTTTCAACGACAATCCTAATTTTATGTTTTTTGTTGTTCTTCTTATTCTGCAATTTTAATTTATGCATTTTATCTCTGTTTTGCATTTTAATTTCCAATTGATAATTGTGATTTGATCGTCGGTTCGATTAGATTTGTTCTGAATCGGATCGCAGTTTCAATTTTTATTGTTTTCAAAACCAACCTTCAAACTTCGTCTAACTCGCCCAAGAGATTAGATAAATAATTTGATTTTAATCTACCTCCCTGTGTTCGACCTATTTGCTACACACCTGTGCGCTTGCAGAATTTTATTACAAATATCGCGCTTTTCTAGCGACGATCACCAGCCCCGAAGACCGAGGTCAACATCAGACTGACACCTCGGAAATTACTCTACCCAACCAACATATATGATTCAAAATTTACTTCTTCTTCCTTTTCAAACCGCTTAATTTATAATTAAGTATATCTCCTCATATAAGTTTTCTTATTCTTCCCTTTTTCGTTCTTATAACTTATCGTATCCCATAAGTCATATTTTCCCCTTTTGTCCCTAGGACAAGTCTAACCTATTATCCTTCTTTTTTTCTTATTCAAATTTGTAATAGGTTATTTATCATTCCCCATATTCTGTCATTAGTTCAGATTAACCTATTTATTATTATTGTTTCCATATTTTACACATGTCTTATTACGGTTAAGTCTTATACTTACATGTTTATACATATCTTGTCTTACTACAGTTAAGTCTATACTTAGTTGTACCCACTTAACCCTCTAACCATACCCTTGTCACCCACATGTCTTATTATGGTTAGTGTTCCTTAATGCATTCATTATGCCATAACGATGTATGACCACCCACATTGGACTAACATTTTGTGGCTGCTGGATGTGCCGGGCGGTTCCGGGCAGTCTTACATCACAACTTGAGTCCAACCTCGTGTCATAAACCGTTACGCTCAAATTTCCTCCTTTGACTTCTCACATTAGACGTCCAATTGTGGCAGCTGGATTTGCCGGGCGGTTCCGGGCAGTCTTATATCACAATTGCATTTAACCTCGTGTCAAAGGTTTATTAATATTCGTATTTCACCCAAACCCCCAATTTCATGTTATGCAGTTCAAATTTACTTTTAAGCCTATTCAAGTGGTCATTAATTATACCAATTTAATGTTGATTCATACCAAATTACATGTAACCCAATTACCCAATTTTTATTCAAATTTACCAATTCCAAATCATTTATTTCCAATGATATTCATATTTTTAAATAAGTTCGAGTCCTATAAAAATATGAATAAAATATTAAATCCCCAAATTCAAATCCATGTTTTATTCTAGTGTCATATGCTAATTAACAAGTTCAAATTTTTTCAATGATGACAATATTATGCTAAAACCCAAATCGTGTTCATACTTATACTTCCCAACTTGGTTTACACATTCAAACCTTGCTAATGTTATACTATACCCAAACCCCTTTGTAATTCATAACCAAACTCTCCAATTTATGTCATATCCCAAAATCTAGTGTTTCCCCTTTTCGTTCGCAATATTCAATCGTATTCATTTCATGATAGATCTAGGCTCGAGATAGCCTAATTATAAAGAAATAAAGAGGGAAGGATAAAAGGAGGAACATGACCATATAATAATTTAACATATGAAAACATTACAGGTCCAATCTTTCACAATAATTTAATCGCATGTTTTACATGGGGAATGTTTGAACGATAAATAATAATCTTATACAAAAGTTGTATTATAAACCACTCACATTGCTTGTTGTCCTCAAAATGAGTACTAGATAACTCTAGTATTGTTTTCCCTCTTTTGCTTAGCTTGGATTTCTGTTTTTGAATCATCTTTGATTTCTCTTTGCGGCATAAATTCGCAAATCTGAATCCATTATCTTCTCTTTAGCTTTGAATCTCTTTTCTATTTTATTGTTGTTCTAGATCTTATTCTTTTTATTTTAAAGAATAGATGTTGTAGAGAAAAGAGGGGAGAATAGATCCAAGATCATTTGGAGAAGAAGAAAATGAGAGAGAAGGGAGCCATGGCTTCGCCACGAATTATTGTGAAGTTTACAATGAGCTTAGGGTTGTTTATATAGGTGCCAAACTACGAATCTAGCCCTGTTTTATTTGTTAAAGAACATTAATGAAGATTTATTTAGCAAAACCATTCCTTTGTTTATAGCTTAACCGTATAAAATTTGTTTCCCTTTTTCTTTTATTTAAACAAGGCAACAATTTATTTTTCTCTACCTTTTTAACATAATTATTATTTATTTATGTAAATAAATACCATACGTTTACTTACACTCATGTTCTTATCAAATATGGTATCCAACCATGCCTTTATTTTTATTTTATTTTTAATCGTAGAAAATATAGTATGTGTTAACTATTTTACTAAAGGGAATTTAATATCTTTTTATTTTTATTTTATCCTTCTCATAGCCATTATTGATGGCTATTTATTCATTGTTTTTCTATTCATGTCATATTTGAAATGCCTAAATGCATTTACTACATGTACTCTTTTTTTTCCATATTTAATGTAACCGTTATATTATCCCTAAATATAAGATTAATGTCTTTAATTTACCAATTTCATTTCTTACCAGTAGAACAAATCCCCTAATCTCGAATTAATGTTGCCTCTTATATATATATATATATATATATATATATATATATAATACCAAATACTTAACATTTAGTCAACCTCAAGCCAATTTATTAATGTCATAATTATGCATTAACTTTTTTTATTTTTATTTTTATTTACATGTTTGCTATAAATAATCGTAGGTGCATGCATCTAGTCTCCTTAATCACAGGTGCATGCATCTAGTCTCCTTAATCATAGGTGCATGCATTTAGTCTCCTTAATCACAGGTGCATGCATCTAGTCTCCAAACATTTAAATCAAAAAACGTGCCACATCTCAACCTCTGTCGGTTCCAAAAAGAGTACTTAATGCTTTCTTTTTTTTCCAAATACATTGAACCTTTTAAGTGCATGATAATCTCTACAATTTAAACTAAATTTATGAACGCACATATGAATGTATTTCCATTCTCCTCTTTAAACGTGCATTCCTCATTGTATATTACTTTTCTTTTCCTTAAATATGTCAATGCATATAATATATATATATATTATCATATGCGTATATAAACTTTTGCAGCTTACAACTTCTTCATATGTTATCCGTTTTACGCAAACTTGGTATCCATCTGAACCAGAATTTTGAGGCGAACGGAATGATGACATCTCTTTTACTTAATTCCTGATATTTGAATTAAGTATCTTTATTTTATTATCTTTTTCTGTTACATACATTGTTATCGTATAAATTTTCTTCTTTTGAACGTATGTATTAATTTAAACTGCATATCACTATCATGCATATAAACATTTTTAATTACATTAAAAATGCGGGGTGTTACATTCTCCCGCCCTTAAGAAATTTCATCCTCGAAATTTGGTAAGGGTAAAATCAAATAATCCCTCGCATATTATATCATCCATCGTGTGCACATCCATTTTTTCGAACATTGTGCACATGTGCAAAGTGAAACACATCATAGTAATGCATGTATGCCTAATTTGGTACCACCTATATGTATGCAAATTTTTAAAAACTCTTTCTAAACATGATGCTCACATCCTAAATATACTTGCAGTTCTATATGAATGCAATATTTTTGAAAAACCGAAACATTTTTCATCCAAATTTTCCCACACTCTTAAATAAGAGCACGGTTCATCCAATTGTTGCATCCAAACCCTACCAACCATCATCAAATTCGAAATTAAAAAAATCTAATTTTTTCCAAATTTGATTTCTTATGTTACAAAAAGGTATAAAACTGAAAAATTTACATTTTTCGTTTTTCTTTTATGTACCTTTTCTAGTTGCACTTGGATTTTTATATAGCTATTCTATAAAAAGTTCCTATTTTCCTATCCAAGCACAATTAGATAAGAAACTTTTTTTTAACATATCTTGGAGTAATTTCATATCTATTCATCTTTTTTTTTCTTTTTCTTAAGATCTTCAATTTATTTTCCCGTCACGTTTTGTTGCTTGATTGATTCAGTTGTTTTCTTGTTAGTTAGGCTAGTCTTCTTCTTAAGTTTATTTTTCAACCAAGCTTTTCTGTTTTCTACTCAAACAGTATCTTACATAGCTACGACTATGGGCCTAGAATCTTAGGACTTTGTTACCTCTAACAATCGCGAGTCCACACAATAGGATCTATACACTTGCTTGCCATTCCCTACCTAGTAGTAACTACTAGTCCATGCTATGTATTACTAGCCTATACTTTATCTCTTTTTCTCAAGCAACAAACCTAGGTTTCTCAATGTTTATGAATTCTACGGGAATTTTCCATTAGTTTTAACATTAGCTAATCTTTGACTGGAAATTGGGAAGAGAATAATTCCCTAAGTATCAACCCCGAAGACCGAAATCAACATCAGATTGATACTCAGAGAATCACTCAACCCCACCAATCTCTAGTTAGGTTCTAATAACTTATAATTGGGTTAGACTCAAAGTGGTTCTTCAACTCACTAGGCTTTCCTAGGCACTTTCACGAATTCAATTTTCTCGACTATATATATTCCCAATCCATTTTCCACATTTTTCAACCTTTTCTAGTTTATAAGGTTTCACTTCTAAACCCACTACTCTGAAATAATAACATTTCAGTTTTAACCCTATAATTTACTTTCTTTCCCTAATACCAAATCATATTGTACACTTTCCAACCAAACCACCTAAGGGTCTCAAAAATTTCTATGTTTATTACTTTAGTGTACAAACTAAATATCCAAACTTTTTCATGTCTAGTGGGCTACTATATGGATCTAGGATTATGTATATAATATATTTATATTTAAGAAAATACAAATACGTTCACTCATTATCCCCTAGGAACACTAAACCGAAGCTCTGATACCAGATGTGACAACCCGGATTCCGACAGTCCGAATTTTTCAAATTCGATCTATCAAAACCCGAGTTGGGTGCTCTGGTATCCTGCAGAAAAAGACAGAGATAAAGAAACACGTCAGAACTCGTAGAGCATCCACAGCGGAAGGAGTTAAAATATAATATATTCAAAAATAGCTTTACCTTATAAATCATATTGTCTAACCAGTATCCAAAGCTATACCATCCCTGTCATGAACCTAACCTGGAAGTATGTAATGAGGAGGGGGTCAGAACATAAGTTCTAAGTGAGAGGACTTATAAAAAACTTCTGTGTAACACTACATATACCATTCCTTATATTTTCTTAGTTATTAGGTTAATCTTGTCATTAGCACCTAAGGCTAAACTCATGTCGTTCTTATTCACATACTAGTATATTAACCTAATATCTCGTATATGTGGATACCCCCTACTCGTATTATCTTTTCCATGTATGTGTACAGTCCCTTTCCATTTATTGTACGGACTTCATTACGTAACTATATACTACCTCAGCGTAGTGCCACCATTTCCGTAATTGTTCGGACTGCCACATTTCCTTAATTCGGTTAGGGTTTATGCCACCTAGGGCTACTAGGGATTATGCTACCTAACGAAATATGCCCTCTAGTCTAGGACACACTACCCAGAGCGATATATGTTCCTAGACCTTCCCCACGTAAGTATCGTGAACCGTTTTTCGATGACTAGATGCACATGTACTCTATATGTGCTACCCGAGTCCCGTGGCAGGGCAAGTCAAGAAACACGGAACTCGGTCGGGAGCTTTAAGTTGTCTGCCGATGCAGATGCTAAGGTCTGTTTTTCTAGTGGCTATGGTCCCACTCGACCCCTCCCTCAACTAATGAAAGGCCATCCTTGAAAAATGAGAACTATATGCCGGCCCCTCTATGCCCCACTAACCTATGGCCAACCGCAACCGCAACCGCAACCACAACTAGATAGAAAGTATATGGTTCGTAGGAGTTCTACGCCTTTCCGCTGTGCGTATCTCGACTGACTTAAGATGGTAGGTAGACGAGAGTTGCTATCACAGGGCTACTGGTCTCGCCGAATCACGCTGGTCCATCCTAGTCTTTATATTGCCATTTATTGCAACCAAGGCATACCCTTGGTTCTTCTAACGCAGACCTTAACCTCTGTGAATCCAGGAGGATCATCTGCAGCCTCACAGAGGGATACCAAGAGCACCCTCACGTCCCCTCGAAGCCTCGGGCTTCGTAACCCAATTCGTTGGAGCCTTCTTTAAAATCAGACGGCCGTACGCTCCTTCTCGTGTTCTACTAAGGTTTACTACTTAGTTTCTTTAACTAAGGTTTACTACTTAGCCCTCTTAGTTTTTAACTAAGGTTTACTTAGTTTCCTGAATCGTCGTTTTCTTAACTAAGGTTTACTACTTAGTCCTTTTAACTAAGGTTTACTACTTAGTTCTATCAATCGTTCATTTTTCTTAACTAAGGTTTACAACTTAGTCCACTTTAACTAAGGTTTACTACTTCGATTTCTTTCTCGTTATCTACTTAGTTATTTTAACTAAGGTTTATTACTTGATTCTCTTAACCAAGGTTTGATACTTAGTTTATGTTTACCGTTGGTTATCAACTGAATTTATGCTTAACTTACTTAAGTCCATTGATAAGCCTTATAACATGTTTTCTTTCAATTTCATAAATTATTCCCTTTTTGGGTCACAACAACATGTTATATTTAATTCATTGTGAAGTATACCTTATCCCACATA
The DNA here is from genome assembly GCA_030737875.1 of Allium sativum. NCBI lineage: Eukaryota > Viridiplantae > Streptophyta > Magnoliopsida > Asparagales > Amaryllidaceae > Allium > Allium sativum. Next base: position 374,814,078 of record CM060921.1, read on the forward strand.
TACACTGATTGGGGGAACAACCCCCTAAATACCAGCCCCGAAGACCGAGGTCAACATCAGACTGACACCTCGGGAATTACTCTACCCAACCAACATATATGATTCAAAATTTACTTCTTCTTCCTTTTCAAACCGCTTAATTTATAATTAAGTACATCTCCTCATATAAGTTATCTTATTCTTCCCTTTTTCGTTCTTATAACTTATCGTATCCCATAAGTCATATTTTCCCCTTTTGTCCCTAGGACAAGTCCAACCTATTATCCTTCTTTTTTTCTTATTCAAATTTGTAATAGGTTATTTATCATTCCCCATATTCCGTCATTAGTTCAGATTAACCTTTTTATTATTATTGTTTCCATATTTTACACATGTCTTACTACGGTTAAGTCTTATACTTACATGTTTATACATATCTTGTCTTACTACAGTTAAGTCTATACTTACCTGTACCCACTTAATCCTCAAACCATACCCTTGTCACCCACATGTCTTATTATGGTTAGTGTTCCTTAATGCATTCATTATGCCATAACGATGTATGACCACCCACATTGGACTAACATTTTGTGGCTGCTGGATGTGCCGGGCGGTTCCGGGCAGTCTTACGCCACAACTTGAGTCCAACTTCGTGTCATAAACCGTTACGCTCAAAGTTCCTCCTTTTACCTCCCACATTAGACGTCCAATTGTGGGAGCTAGATTTGCTGGGCGGTTCCGGGCAGTCTTATACCACAATTGCGTCTAACCTCGTGTCAAAGGTTTATTAATATTCGTATTTCACCCAAACCCCCAAATTTCTTGTTATGCAGTTCAAATTTAATTTTAAGCCTATTCAAGTGGTCATTAATTAGACCAATTTAATGTTGATTCATACCAAATTACATGTAACCCAATTACCCAACTTTTATTCAAATTTACCAATTCCAAATCATTTATTTCCAATGATATTCATATTTTTAAATAAGTTCGAGTCCTATAAAAATATGACTAACATATTAAATCCCCAAATTCAAATCCATGTTTTATTCTAGTGTCATAGGATAATTAACAAGTTCAAATCTTTTCCATGATGACAATCTTATGCTAAAACCCAAATCGTGTTCATACTTATACTTCCCAACTTGGTTTACACATTCAAACCTTGCTAATGGTATACTATACCCAAACCCCTTTGTAATTCATAACCAAATTCTCCAATTTATGTCATATCCCAAAATCTAGTGTTTCCCCTTTTCGTTCGCAATATTCAATCGTATTCATTTCATGATAGATCTAGGCTCGAGATAGCCTAATTATAAAGTAATAAAGAGGGAAGGATAAAAGGAGGAACGTGACCATATAATAATTTAACATATGAAAACATTACAGGTCCAATCTTTCACAATAATTTAATCGCATGTTTTACATGGGGAATGTTTGAACGATAAATAATAATCTTATACAAAAGTTGTATTATAAACCACTCACATTGCTTGTCGTCTTCAAAATGAGTACTAGATAACTCTAGTATTGTTTTCCCTCTTTTTCTTAGCTTGGATTTCTGTTTTTGAATCATCTTTGATTTCTCTTTGCGACATAAATTCGCAAATCTGAATCCATTATCTTCTCTTTAGCTTTGAATCTCTTTTCTATTTCATTGTTGTTCTAGATCTTATTCTTTTTATTTTAAAGAATAGATGTTGTAGAGAAAAGAGGGGAGAATAGATCCAAGATCTTTTGGAGAAGAAGAAAATGAGAGAGAAGGGAGCCATGGCTTCGCCACGAATTGTTGTGAAGTTTACAATGAGCTTAGGGTTGTTTATATAGGTGCCAAACTACGAATCTAGCCCTGTTTTATTTGTTAAAGAACATTAATGAAGATTTATTTAGCAAAACCGTTCCTTTGTTTATACCTTAACCGTATAAAATTTGTTTCCCTTTTTCTTTTATTTAAACAAGGCAACAATTTATTTTTCTCTACCTTTTTAACATAATTATTATTTATTTATATTAATAAATACCATACGTTTACTTACACTCATGTTCTTATCAAATATGGTATCCAACCATGCCTTTATTTTTATTTTATTTTTAATCGTAGAAAATATAGTATGTGTTAACTATTTTACTAAAGGGAATTTAATATCTTTTTATTTTTATTTTATCCTTCTCATAGCCATTATTGATGGCTATTTATTCATTGTTTTTCTATTCATGTCATATTTGAAATGCCTAAATGCATTTACTACATGTACTCTCTTTTTTCCATATTTAATGTAACCGTAATATTATCCCTAAATATAACATTAATGTCTTTAATTTACCAATTTCATTTCTTACCAGTAGAACAAATCCCCTAATCTCGAATTAGTGTTGCCTCTTATATATATATAATACCAAATACTTAACATTTATTCAACCTCATGCCAATTTATTAATGTCATAATTATGCATTAACTTTTTTTTATTTACATGTTTGCTATAAATAATCGTAGGTGCATGCATCTAGTCTCCTTAATCACAGGTGCATGCATCTAGTCTCCTTAATCATAGGTGCATGCATCTAGTCTCCTTAATCACAGGTGCATGCATCTAGTCTCCAAACATTTAAATCAAAAAACGTGCCACATCTCAACCTCTGTCGGTTCCAAAAAGAGTACTTAATGCTTTTTTTTTTCAAATACATTGAACCTTTTAAGTGCATGATAATCTCTTCAATTTAAACTAAATTTATGAACGCGCATATGAATTTATTTCTATTCTCCTCTTTAAACGCGCATTCCTCATTGTATATTACTTTTCTTTTCCTTAAATATGTCAATGCATATAATATATATATATATTTTATAATACGCGTATATAAACTTCTGCGGCTTACAACTTCTTCATATGTTATCCGTTTTACGCAAACTTGGTATCCATCTGAACTAGAATTTTGAGGCGAACGGAATGATGACATCTCTTTTACTTAATTCCTGATATTTAAGTTAAGTATCTTTATTTTATTATCTTTTTCTGTTACATACATTGTTATCGTATAAATTTTCTTCTTTTCAACGTATGTATTAATTTAAACTGCATATCACTATCATGCATATAAACATTTTTAATTACATTAAAAATGCGGGGTGTTATAGGACTTGAGTCTTATAATGGCTTCATTTTTGTAAAAAGCATTGCGATGTTTAAATGATTTATTTTTTTGTATGCAGTGGCAATCCAATGGTGTAAACCCGTTCCACGTTTGCGGCGTGGTCCTGTGATTGGCCTTATTGTTAAATAGGTTAAGTAAGATTTCTCATACCAATCCCATGACTGACTCATAGTTTGTTTCACTTAGCAAACTCAGGTGCCCCTTTTTTCTACATGGGCATCCTTGTGTTCAGGTTTTAACAGGCTCATTCAGGATTGTATGGAGCTGAAGATGGATACTATCATTTCTATTATGTTGTTCAGACTTCGTTATGTATATTATGTTTGATTCCGCTGCAGACATTTTATATAAAGCTGAAAGTGTATTTTGTACTAAGTATGATCCTGTTACAGTGTAACTCTGATGATTATATTTGTTCCAGTGTAATTTGTTGTACATTGGTCTAATGATATATTTCTGTTTTGCTATTGTTGTTTATGTATTATATTCCACTGATTATCCTTGCTTCCGTAGCACAGGAGTTTGGGGTCATCACATGTGAGAACTAAAACAGTTATTTACTTTTATTTTAAAGTTAGGTAAATCACAAGACCACGCCATATAACAAAGAACAGGTTTCTCATTATGAATACCAGTTATAATATACTCGCAATGCTTTTTGAAAATGAAACAACCATAAGACTCGTATCCGATCACACAATGCAAGACACACCAGAGGAGAAAGTCTTGCCTTATGATAACCAAATATGCTTGGTACACGAAAGTCTCTTTTTTGATTAATAGTGAATAGTATAGAAATCACTTTCGAAAGTAAATGTATAAATATTAGAAGACGAAGGCACCATATATTACGTCTGCATACATAGGTTACAACTAAAACCGTTAAGGTTCATATTGGAAGTTGGGTTCCATCAATGACTAAGGAAAAGGATCTTCCTTAACCGCGATTCGAGCACACCTCTAGAAAGATATCCCTCGATCAACAAATACTCCTTTTGTATCAGCAAAGCCCATCCACCTATACCAGGTGTAGTTTGGGTTTCTCATGAACATAATATCCCCCGATCGTTGCCAACCATTATCCGAGGCACCTCGATCTATCATCCACTGAGTAAATTGCTTGGGCTCTATACAATAGCATCACTTTCTCAACTTGAAGGGAACGTTTGTCGTTATCTCTACTGTACTTCATCCTATTTCAGCTCATTACCAGTTGTTAGGTCCTGAACTCACATTTTACACAAAGCACCGCCTTTCAACAAAAAGCTTTGATCGTCACTAGCTTATTACTTAGCATGCCACATTGTCAATTCACAACATTTAATCGGTGTCTATTAATATATAACCCTATAAGCACCTAAGTCTTAGAGAAGGGTGTTAAGCTAAAAGGATAAATCCTCTGCCACCAACTGATAAATCATCAATAGAAACCAATTGGTTATGCCATAAAATACAACGTCAGGCACACATCCATTTACAAGTTCGTTCTGGGTTGTGAACGAAATTGAAGGCACCTTATTCCTCGTCCAATAAAGGAGAGAGACCCTTGCAAATCCGGATAATCAACAAGTACATATGGATTATTACCACTTATAACCTTGTCTTGGTTGTACAACCCAATCGAAACATCAACAATAAATCCAAATGATGTAAAGATCCTCAATCTTCAACCACCATCTTCAAATATTCTTGAATATTCATCGTATAGTTATTCAGAATGAGTTGAAATGCGGTCTTTCCGAATAACTAACGAATCTTTACAATCAATTGGTATATAAATATATCATGAGTCTCATTCCACTTTGGAATATTCTTTTACTCAAATCATTCTTTAATTTGGGTATACCTATTTAACTCTTATCAAATATTTTAATTCTCTAAACTCGTGTTAAATCATTCCTTGGAAATCATTTCAAAAGATTATAAAATCTCATTTCACAAACTTAACTCGAATCGAGTTTTCTATGCTTTATCAGGATTATTAAATCTTGCGAATAAGGTTATTTCTCAAATCATTATCCCTTTCCCATCCTACTCATCCCATTACTTATCATGCTACATAACCAATTCATCACAACTTTCCACAAAAATATGCACACGCACCCTAAATCATTCCCTTATTCCAAAAAACGAATCCCATTTCATGAATAAGTGCTTCACCTTCCCAAAAGTGTAAACCTAGGTTCACGATTCTATTTTCGAACGAGTTGGAAACGTCTTGCACCTAAGACGTTTATTCCACAAGGAAGAACACATTCTAAGGATTTAGTATACATAGTTTTTTTGGAATTTTTAGACAAGGGGTTGCTTTGATTTCAAATTTTGTTTGCCAATAACGTAGTTCGGCCATGGTAATTTCTGGAAGCTGAGAGAAAATGGTGAAGACTTCGGTATGTATATTTATGGGGTTTACACCCTTGGTGATGAAGGAATAGGTACATTGTAGGTTGCTTTATCAGGGTAGGTAGATTTTGAGTTTTCACTTCATAAATCTGTTTTGAATGTGAAAGCATAGGCTGGTAGATGTAGAGAATAGGTTAGGCATGTATCAGACATGTGCTTTATACCGATATATCAAAGTGTCTGCGTGTTTTAGGTTTTTACGATAGTTGTAATGCTATGTTCCCTTGGGTATGAAGTATTAGGGGGAGGCGTGATAGTGTGAGTATATTTTAGGCATTTGCTAATTTTTGTTTAGCATATGGAATGCTACTGTATATATGCACAGATACATTCACATTAATTAGGAATATATAGCTATCCTAAAAGTGAGGCATGTGCAAATTTGTGCAGGTAACTAAAGTATAAATCCATTTTTTAACAAGTAGTTCAGACGCTCGGTTTGAATTGAAATTTGATGAACAAATAACTAAAAGACTCATTTTATTACTAACAGCTCATATGTTAAACCTTATACACACACACACATACGTACATACTCACAAATGTATCTCCAGACCAAATTCCATCTCTTATATTATGCAGAAATTTGATTAATGACATAAAGGAAAAGTTTGTATCCATATTTGGAATGAAATTAAAAGGAAAAATAAGATGATGTTGATTGTATCCTGATAGCAGGTACAACAGCATGACCTATTAGTGTGCATTTATTTAGCAGTGTTACTAGTTTGTAAACTCAAAAATGCAGTTAGAAATAACAACATTTCTACACTTAGAATAATTTATATTTTGAATTTGTTTGCCCCTGATGATTTTTCTTGAAACACCATCTTTTCACACCGTTTACATTAGGAAAGAATGGAGTAGACTCGAAAAACAAAGCAGGAGGTAGATTGTAACATAAGCAGCAGGCGGTAGAGTTTTATATATGTTATTGGTTTTGCATACCCTGCTACGAAAAATTTCGTTCATGAACGAACTGCTAACGACAAAAATAAACATGTCGTTGTGTTAGGCAATGTGCTATGATCCCAGAAATATAATAAAATGGACTAGTTAAATTATTTTGAGAAGTTCCAAAAATGCTACTATAGGGTGCAAATTACGTTAAACAAAATAGTTATTTATTTCCCCAACTAAAAATTACAGTAAATGTAACAGCCCTGTTTTGTGCATTGCCATTATACGCTTGTTAATTGAAAAAAAGTACTTAATATTTGACTTGAGATAGTCTAATAATTGAAAGAAAAAAATATTATTGCTGAATATATTGTTGTGTTGCTAAATTTTACAGGTTAGAAATAATTGATAGATATATTTATTTTGTAATAATACGACAAATTGTTTATTTGGATGAATGAATCGAATTGGATAAAATTACTTCTGAGATCGAATAATTTTATTATAGATATAAATATAACTTAAATAGGTGAAAGAAAAATACATGAATATATAACAATATAAATCAAATCCCCTTCCTTAAATAACCCAAAGCCCAATTTCAGCTAAAGAACAAAACATGTTATTCATTTCTCCCCTTTTGCCTAGAAGCATCCTTTGCCGACCAAGTTTAACATAAGAACAGGCACCCATTTTTTCGAATCCATTTTTTTCTGTAACACCCCACCTCCATTAAGGTCACTCACAAAGGGAATGCCTTAACTTTGATGGAGCGTTTTAGTAGACAGAACAGAAATTTACATGACAGATAAAACAGAACTTGAAAAATTAATAACTTTATTACAATAGAAACCAAAGTAAGTTTAGTTACATCTTTTCAAATCACAATATCAAAATTCAAGTACAAAATATCAGCCTTATACAAAAGCCTTCATAATGCATAGTTTTTAAAATCATAATCCCCAACATAAACTGCCATGGAAAGATAGAGCCAAGGCCAAGCGGTACTTCAAGCAGAGAAAATCCGAATCAAGATCCTATACTTCCACCCTAAAAACCTGGGGGGAAACGAAAGAAAAGGGGTGAAAACAAGCAAGGTCAGACATAAAGTCTGGCAAGTCCAGTGACTTTCAGCATATGAATAGATAATAATATCATGACATGAAAATAAAGCTGGATAAGAGACAACAGCAACAGGAGTAACTGGTATACTTAAGCTAAACAAAAGAAACAGAATGATATAGCCCAATTTATGCTTCTTACTTATATTTTACTTCTCTGCACTAATACTAGTATAACAGGATTAGGCGTTACCCTAATGTCCAAACTGAAACAAAAACGGAATAGAATAATATATATAGGAACAAAATGCCAGTGATGGGCCTTTACCACCCCAACAGACAGAAGGTACATAAACAGAATCTGAGACGGAAACAGAATAATCCCTACAGAAACAAAATGTTAGAATTAGGTGTACACTAGTAAATGGGCCTTTACCACCCCAACAGACGGTACCACGCAGAAACCGACGGTACTCCAACAGAAACAGACGGTACCCCAACAGAAACAGACAGAACTAAGTGTACCCTATATCTACCCCAAGCGATCGGCTCCCTAATACATAAATACCCTGTGCCAGCCCCAAAAAAGAGTGTATCACTCCCCAAAGTGGCAACCTTTAAATGACACAGACCTATTTACAGATGTCACGGCGTCTTACATCCTCGGAGGTAGACCGGGATCCATGCACGCATATGACCCGGTTGGAACGCACCATCAACACCCCTCGCCATTATCAGAATAAACCACTTATAATTAGTTCAGTAAGCGTGCCCGGACCCTACTTACAGTTGGGTCATAGTTTTGATACCAGAAAGGGTTACTGACTAATATGGGTCCCAAACAACAGATGACACAAGTATTTTCCCTACTACCTTGTGTCCCGAGACTAACAGATTTCAGATTAACTTGTTTACAAGTTTTAGGCCTATAGAGTTCAGAATCAACTAGCTCACAGAACAGAAAATCAATTCAACAGGTTTTTAGACTAACGGATCACATATATAGTTTTAACAGACTTACAGATTGTCTAACTTTGTATTGGGCCTACAGATTCACGAAATAGGTTTATTAATTCATCAATCCAGTTGTTTTAGCCTTATCTACCCAACACGTTTTAGACATCATATTTATCTCAGATTTTCATTAATTAAATATTAATGTGCAGACCTATCACATTAGGTCGGTAGCTTGTGGCCGCTGGATAAGCCGGGCGGTTCCGTGCAGAATTCTGCCACAAGCCAGACCTAACCTCGTGTCTAAGCATATTTTAGTTATGCCTACGACCTCTCACATTAGACAAGTAGTTTGCGGTTGCTGGTTAAGCCGGTTTGGTCCGGGCAGGCTTCTACCGCAAACATGAGTCTAACCTCGTGTCTCAGCATTTTTATTTTAACCAGTTTATTCCATTACAAATTATACAAATATCAGACTAATTATGTCAATTTAATAGATTTGACTTCTTTTCAAGTCGCAGCAGATTAAGCAAATTAACATGTTTTACACAAATTACAATCATTTAGCTTTTCAACAGATTTAACAGATTTAGCAGCTCAGGCGGTTCAATAGATTTAGCAGATTAGGCAACTCAACAGATTTAGCAGATTAGGCAAAGTTAGTAGATTAGGCGATTCAACATATGTAACAGTTTAGGCAATTCAACAGATTAAACAAGTAACAAGTTTAGCAGATTAGGCAAATTTAACATAATAAGCAGATAACAGTTTTAGCCGATTTAAGCATTCCTTAAAGTCCTATTCACATATCTTGCCTAATTCATAAGGTAAGCCTAAACTTATATGCCCAAATTATGGTCATAATCCACCATATAACATATGTCCCAATTTTTAGTTAAACTTGCATAGTTCAGAATATTCTCCAAAAACCTTACACATAAATTATGCCAAATATAGCCGTTGATTACAATGCATGTCACATATCCAAAAAAACGTCTTACTTAGGTGTATTCACACTTAATAATTATCCAATCTTAATATGGATCTTTACACCTAAGTTAAATGCAAATTAATTCTCTTTTTTTCCAAATTTCAGACTATAATATATATATTATGTCCAGATCTAGATTTTGAATTACAACTTGTACTATGCATCCAAATCAGTTACATGTTCACAGTTAAACTTTACGCCACATATCCCAAGTCATATGTCCAATATTCTTTATGCCTCAAAACTCAAGACATATGTTAAATACACCTTATGTTTTAAATACAACACGCCCAATTATATGTCTCAGATTTATGTTCTAAGTTCAACCTATGTTCTTTATGTTCTAAGTCACAATAATCCTCTCCTTCCAAGTCATAGATCGTCTTATACAATATGCCTCAAATTTATGTCCAGAATTACAACATGCGTTGTATCCTCAAATTAGTTACAAATCAATTATGCCCAAATATGCCTCATTCAATATTCTTCCCAAATTTAGCGTTTATGCATTCATCTCTTATGAGATCTGGCTCAGGCTCGTGGTAGCCTGGCCATCAAACAAAAAGAAAGAAAGGAGGAAGAAATACAGAACAAATAGAATAATAAAACAGAGGAACAAATCTGATAAATAGAAAAAGGGCATAATCTCAAATTCAGTTTTATAATTATGTCAAGATCACGATTAAAATTTATATCGGAAAATAACTGCACTTGCCTTGATTGTGTTATAGAAGAAGAGTTGCAGTAGTTCTCTTTTAACCTTATTCAGATTTGGAAGAAGATGCACTAGTTCTAGTTTTGATCCCAGCAGAGTAACAACGCCATTATTTTATTTATTTATTATAAAGGCAGAGTATAGGCAGAATGAAATTGTGTGGAGAGAAAGTGAGGTTTTGGGGTGTTTTTATAGGAGAATAGGGTGATTTAGAGCCTTCAGATCAGTCCAGAAGTCATCAGATTCACTCAGCTCGAAGACAGGTCATCCAGCCACTTAGAAGAAGACACGTCATCACAGAACACTCCAAAGTTCTGTGCTAGATCGGTATGGGCGCACTTGGTAGGTGCGCCAGTGTATTTTTGTACTGGCGCACTTCACAAGTGCGCCAGTGTATTCTGGCCTATTTCCGGTTTTTCTACCTAACTTCGTTCGTCCATATCTTCTTCATACGGTTTCCGTTTTACGCAAACTCAGACTCTATCTCAAGCAAAATTTCGAGACGAATGCAATGGCGCAACCCGTTTCCCTTAAGTATATTTTAATTTGTTAATTATACGTTCATAGAAAATACGAGGTGTTACAACCCTAAAATCTCGATCGAAAAAAAGAAAAAAAAGGACGCACCAGGATTCGCGTGCGTGAAGGGGGAGGGCGTCTTCGGGAGTGAACATGGAGCGATGCAGGCGATGTGAGGGGGAGGCACGAAGGGTTTTGTTATGTACGATGGCTTCATGAAGGTTGTGGAGTGAGAGCGATTGATGTTGATGATCGCCAATGATTTGAGCTGTCGAGATGGTGATGGAAAGCAGCGACAACGATAAGAACCACTGATTTGGATTTTCATGTGTTACGTGGTGAGTTTCCTCCTCACTCACATCTATGTCTTCCTCCATTTTAGTTAAATATATTTATATCCTTATTAGTTATGATTGAATTGTTGGGATGATTAGTTGTTGAATAAAAATCATTAAGATTGAATTGGTTGTTTGGTTGGTTTAGTTGTCATAGAATTATTTTTGCTTATTGTGCGAGTAATTTTTAATCGTGATTGATGAATGAAATTTAGGTTTGTAGTAGTATGTTTGAAATATAATAGGGATGCCGATTGTTGTCATTTTGAATTATTGTTACCTAAACTGTTTATTTTGACGATTGATTAATTCTAACACGTTATATAAATTGCAGCAGCTTACATACATATATATATATATATATATATATATATATATATATATATATATATCATATAGATAATAAAATTATGACGTCTTAGATTGTGATGCATAACGTAAAGTGTACAAAGTAAATTCCTAATATATTGAATTGTGGATAAAATTATTAAAAGATTGAATTTAACTTTATGTACATAATATGTATACAAATAAAATTTAAGTAAACATTGTTCTTAAAGTTTATACTGTGGATAATTTAACAATCTAATAACTTAATTTGATTATAGGTATTTTATCAAGTTACACTTTCACCAAAATAATTTATTTTAGTATAATTCTGTTTGATGCATGACTAACTAAAATATTATACAATTGTTTAGAATAAACAAATTGAGAAGTTTACATTTTATTAGATTAAGTGTTAGTTTTTATAATATTTGGCATGTTGTCGTGCTTATTTTATTGCATAAAATATTTTATTGATTCATACAAACTTGCGACCAATGGTTATATTTTATTTCCAAGTACCTGAATTAATCTTTGAATATTGTTATTTTATTTTGTCATATTAGTGAATTGTATTGTAATTTCTTATTATCTCAAGCTATTCTTGAATTCAACTAGTGTTTGATTTTTCAATTCTGGTGTGAATTCTTATACCGTGTACTATTCACTATTGATATTGATTTGATTTATGATTTAAAAATGATACTGTGATGATACCTTTAAACGATTTATAAAATTATATTCTATGTAACGAAAAATTTGAATAAACAGATAGGTGAAACTATTTGGTATGGGACTCTTGGTATCACTACCTGGTTATTCATTGGACTTGTTATATGGAGTATTGAAGGGTTAGTGTATTATATGAGCACTAAATAAACAAGTTTGTAAAAATGGTGGTGTATGCGATTGGTTGATTTCCTATTTCATCTGATTTTATCTATTGAGTTGTTGTGATTTACGAGATTTTTGTGATTGATGATTTTTGAGTTTTCTAGTGCGGAGTTGACGAGCTGTTAGTAAACCAAGCTGTGAGAACATGTGGTATCGGACGCACTATTACCATTGTTCGGGTTACTAATTGTGAGTTGATGGCGCATATAAACTATATTATACTGAGAAGTCCTGAGCGACTATTTCATTACTAGTACTAGATAGTTCTGAGCGGCTACCGAGGTAGTCCTGAGCGACTATCCTACATCATATTGAGAAGTCCTGAGCGACTGTCTCATTACCCGCAATAGATAGTCCTGAGCGGCTATCGAGGTAGTCCTGAGCGACTATGCTATGTTAGACCTAAGAATCTAAAATATGAAGATCTGAGTATCTTCCATCATAGGCGCCAAAATCGTTTATTACAAGTATATGATATTTCCATTGCATGTGCGGCGTTGCTGAGTCTCGCCAATATTGATTTGGATCCATATGATCTTTTATGACTTTCTTATATATTTTTGATGTGATTTACATATATGGTTCTTATTTGTGATTTCACTGAATTGTTTATTTGATGGCCTGTGAGCTATCATGTGATTGATATTTTGGGATTTCATTATGCTCTTGAATGAAACGATGTTGTCATTTGCATATGTTATATAGGGTAATGCTTATATAATATTAGCCATGAGACGTGAACAAATAATGTCAATATTTGAGTGAACCTATTCACTGCGGATTCAATAAAATTAGTTTACTCGAAAATGGAAGTCATTTGAAAATTGGTTATTTTTATATACCATATTAAATCGATATAAAATAAATCAATTATAAAAATCCAGTTTAATAATAATAAAATATTATTATCATGTATATACCCAAACGGAATATATACAGCTTTAGAAATAAATAAAATACGGATTTATACTTGACATTTTAATTTCAAGTTAAAATGACATTCAGATTATATTAAAACCCTTTATAAATAATAAATAAATAAATAGCTATAATTTATAAATGATTCCATAGCGACTTTCTGAAAATTTTATTTGAACATGACTTAAAATCTATTGGACAAAATTTCAACTTTTCACTTGCATTAGAAAAATATAATTCAGTGGATTTCAACGTTTCTTGTTTCAAAGAAATCCGACTTATAATGAATCTTGTATAGTCATTTAAAGTTCAAAATGTAATATTACGAACTACTGTGATGTTACGGGCTCGATTATAATTATATTATAATATATAAGTTCAAACGTTGTTTATTAAATAAATTTGTTATTATAACTCGAATTTTAACTCAATTAGAGTCTTACACTACCCAATTAGCACAACATTGCCAATTCAACTATTTACGACCATTTCGGAAATTAAAATTAATATTCCACTACTTTATATTAATTAAAATATTCAAAATATTTGAATTCAAACCATTTATATTATCAAACCACTATATAAAACTAATTAAATTAATTAATTATTAAACTGTTAAAAAAATCAGGGGCGTTACATATTTTTTAAATGCAAATTGAAGATAAAAATAAAGAAAACTAATGAAATTGCAAATTCAAAGATCCGTCAAACATGTAACAAAAAATGAATGACACAAAATGCAATACAATGATCAATAGCCACAGTGCAATACATGTGTTTTTTCGTTTTTAATGAGAATTGAAAACAAAATAAGGCAAAAATCGAACACACACAACACAAATCATGCAAGAGCAAACAAATCAAAACCAAAAGTGGTCAAACAAATGTGAACGCACACAAATGATCAAACACAAAAGATAAACACAAACAAGCACAAAAAAATCGAGAAATTAATACAAAATAACACAAAAGAAAAGAAAATTAATCTGAAGAGTAAAATTAAAATTAAATAGCTTTCCCCGGCAACGACGCCAAAAACTTGTTCAACAACGAATATTTTATCAATTAGAAATCTGTCGCGAATAAACCGCAAGCGCATGACGTACACTTATAGTACATGGCGAATATGGGTCGTTTCATGGAGAAAGAAATAATTCTAATTCTATTCAATCAAACTATACCACTTGAGATTTTAATTAACTAAAAATTACAAAATTAACAAAAAAGAACAAGTTGAAAGTTAACAAATGAAATGAGAGCAATTTAGAAGCAACTTCATCCTCATGACCACATAAATCAATATATAATGATTTCATGATCTTTCTTTTGATCTTTTGTGTAAATAGTTAGTGTATTTATCATAAGCACGACCTAATTCACTTAAACCGTCAAACTTTAAGATACTATAATCAACAATTATACTTTCATGAAATGACAACAAAAGTTGAAATTAAAATTGACTTTAAGTGTACTCTATTTACTATTAGTTTAGTAACATAGAGTATCAAATTTGAATTTTAATCACACTTTAATTACCATATACATATGTAGATGAAGAGGCAATTTTGTGTTTATGTTGACTAAGCATAGCCTATGTGTTGTTAACAACATAGACTATCAAAACCAAACTTAAACAATAATGTAATTACTACTTCAACCATTCCATTAATCATAAAAGGAGATCATAAAAATCAAAATATGCTACATCTACATAATCAAGCAAGCTTCATTACCCCTAAATCAAAGAGATTAGCCTCTCATGTTTGTTATTAATTCAACAAAAGTATATTTCAACATTAAACAAAATCAAAAGGAAGGAGAGAACTAAAGAAAAAAATAAAGTAAATTAATCTACTTTCATGAAATGTAAATCTACACTAATTGCATTAAATAAATCTAAGCTATAATCAACAAAAGGAAAGCATAGAAATTGAAATAAGCATAAGAATGACATAAGAGAAAGAGGCTTGGAAGCCATTTTTATTAACTTGAGCAACTTACACTTCCATATGATAAAAAGAAAATGCAAATTACATGAAACATGGGGTATATATACATGATCTAAAACCCTAATCACTCTTCTTTGGAATTATCCAAAATGTTCACTTCATGAAGCTTCCAATTGTCCTTATCCACTAATGAATCATTTAAAGTGCACGAAGCTTGTTTTGTTTCCATTGGCCAATACATTAGCCTTTAAATATAGAATTAGAGAAAGAGGGATAATGGGTGGGGTCCTTCACTAAGTTGTGTGTGAATTAATTTCATCTTCGTTCCTTTGTATTCAACTTGTGCATGCATATCTTCATGATCCTTCTTTATATTTGCACCCAATTTTCTACAAAATAATATGAAAATGAATAAGTAAATTTTATAAAAAAATAATACATGCATAAATGACTGTTTTGCCTCAATATGAAGATGTATGCATGATAATTTGAGAATTTTGGTTTGTTGGTTAAAACATGTAAAAATAGCCTAATTAAGTTATTTATTTAACTAAAAAAGAATAAATGTGTGAATATAAATGTGTGAATATAAATGTGCATTATTACATGCACATCATTTAATTAAAATTAATTATGGCGTGATTAATTTATCTAAGTTCGAACTATTATATCTCCCTCATATGAACTCAGAATCCGACGAAATAAGATCCGTTGGGATTGTATGGACATATGATGTATACAAAATAATTTCAATGAGACTGGAGTTAATTGGAACATTGGGTTAAATTAAACCCACGTTTAGTTTAATTTAAAAACGATCATTATTTCAATGATCAAAAATCACTAGGAGAACACTTTTTAACTTGAATAGGTATTATAATCGTCAACTGATTATATATTGATTGCTTGTGGTTGCTATGATTGCTTCGTGGATGATGGATGTTTATTACAGTTTTATTTGTACTATTTATGTACATATAAGCATTAACGATTATAACGCTTATATTTTAACTGTTGATTGATGGATGATAACTATTGTGGTTGTTATTATAATTGTTCACACAATTCACACCACGAATGTGGAAATATTTTGGAACTGATTGAGTCGAGTTCAATTGGAATATTAAATGAACAATATATTCATTTTAATGAAATAAGGCATGAAAATGGAAATTGGATTTTTATATCTGAAAGGATTTGAAAATGAAATTGTAATGATTTAAAACAACTATTGAAAAGGTTGAAATGGATTTGAAAGTGTTTTGAATTAGAAATGGCTTATTCTAATTAAAAATAGATATTGAATAGTAAATTCAAGTTAGATATATAAACGACATTTTAACTCGAAATGATTGTTCCAGTGACCTTATTTATTTTTATATTGGATTTCAGGAAAGTTTGGATTTCAAAATATTATATTTTAAAAAATATTATTATTTTACTATTACAATAATAATAGAATTTTCAATTTTTATCTATAATTGTTTGAAGTTGGAATCGCTTTTAAACGATTTTATAAACATTTTATAAAATATATTCTAAATGAATCAGACGAGTTTTATTTTAAATAATAATATGGCTTGAATAAGACGTGTCGCGCATCGACAATTCACGAATTTCCACCATGAACTTCAAACGAGCATAACTAATGCAATTTAAATCGAATTTCCCCGAAACAAAAATAGTTTTCTTTCTATTAATGATAGCTTTCAAATGAAAGAAGAAATTTTGAATTTCAACTTATAGATTTCAAGTTATAATTAAATCAATTTTTGTAAAGGTCACTGTAAACGCAGTTCGATGACCATAATTAGAAATCGATCGAAATGGCCATATAAAAATTATTAAAAATATGGAAAAATTATGAAAAATCATAATAAATGATTTTAAAGTGATTTGGATGAGAAATATGAAGTTTTTAACTACATTTCAATTTTATCTTTTCAGCCTAACTTGTTGAATACGGTAAACAGACATTTTGGAAATTTAAATTAATTGAACTAAAGATTTCCAAATATAAGTGTATTGGATTTTAAAGATGAGATTGGGAAATCTTTTAATTAAGATTAACTGGAGTATGGATTTGGATATAAATGATCTTTGAATATTTGGTATTGGTTTCCGTTGTGTAGACTTTTACTATTTTTGAGGAATTTGGAAGATATTTATATCGTTATTCCACTTATAGTATTCATTGATTACAAGAATATGTGTTGAATATAAGTTGATATAAATTCTTTTTAGAATCTTATATTTTGATATCAATTGAATTTAGGCTTGTTGTGAGTGACGTCTAGAATAACATTATCTTTAACCCAACTGTGAATGAGAGATGATTTGGAATAGAAAGAAATGATAAATCTTTTAATTAAGATTTAATAAAGTTTTCCAATTAACAAATTAATTTGGAATTGAATGGAAATCGATTTAGCGATAATCGAGATGGGCTCTATGGATGAAGACCTTTACAATTTAAGGAATTTAAAAGGCTTTGACGTTATTCCACTTATAGTATTAGTTCGATATAGGATTTCATATTGATTATGAGCTAATATGATTTCCGTGAAGATTTCATTTAAAATGAAATATGATTTTAGGTTTATCGTGAACGATGGTTTAAATAATGTTTGTTCTTTAACCCATTTAAAGGAGAAGGTGATTTCTCAAGGTTAGTTGGGATGAAATCTTTATTTTAATTTGGATATAAAGATTTAATGAAAGATTTCCCCTAGCAAACGATAATGGAAACAGTTTAAAGATTGCTTAAAAGAATTTAAGCATGTTTTCGTGTCATGATAAGATTAAGAAATCATGAGTACGATTTTGGGCTAGAAATGTGATCAGGGAAAGATAAAGTAGTCAACCCTAATCAATGATCAATGAATGGGTAGGGTTTTGGAAGTTTGTTTTCCCGCAAAGATAATTGAAATCTTTAATCAGATTTGAAATCAAACTTACCAAAATACGAGGGGTATTAGATGTGGAATACTACCAGTTTTTCATTCATGGGATGAATAGGATGGGAATGAGATAATGATTCGAGAAATAACCTTATTCGCGAGATTCAATCACCTGATAAAGCATAGAAAACTTGATTCGAGTTAAGTTAGTGCAATGGGATTTTATAATCTTTTGAAATGATTTCCAGGGAAAGATTTAAACACGAGTTTAAAGAATGAAAATACTTGATAAGATTTAAATGGGTATACCCAAATTAAAGAATGATTTGAGTAAAAGAATATTCCAAAGTGGAATGAGACACATGATATGTTCATATATCAATTGATTGTAATGATGCGCTAGTTATTTTGAAAGACCGGGTTTCAACCCATTCTGAATAACTATACGAAGAATATTCAAGAATATTTGAAGACGATGGTTGAAGATCGGGAATCTTTACATCATTTGGATATATTGTTGATGTTTCGATTGGGGTGTATAACCAAGACAAGGTTATAAATAGCAATAATCCATAGTACTTGTTGATTATCCGGATTTGTAAGGGCCTCTCTCCTTTATTGGACGAGGAATAAGGTGCCTTCGGTTTCGTTCACAACCCAGAACAAAATTGTAAATGGACGTGTGTCTGACGTTGTATTTTACCGCATAACCAATTGGTTTCTATTGATAATATATCAGTTGGTGGCGGAGGATTTATCCTTTTAGCTTAACACCCTTCTCTGAGACTTAGGTACTCATAGGGTTATATGTTGTGAACACATGAAGAGGACACTTTTATCTCGGGAAGATGAAGCCACAGAGGGAGACATGAAGATGGGTAGGGTATTGGGCCAGTTATGGAAGCTAAAGCCCATGTACAAATAAATTTAAGTTTTAAATTATTTAAATAAGTATAATAACTTGTAATGTTAATATCTTACACATACGTTATCAGAATTCCGCAAACTTGGATTTGTTAGGATCGTACGGACGTAGGCTACACAAAGGAACTAGTTTAGAGAGATTTATAGACCATTTCAATTTTAAGCAAAATAAAACGCCTGACCAAATCAAACAAATGTTAATCATTATTCAACAGTTAACGACCAAGGTGAGTAAACTCACTAACTTTGTTCAGTTTTATAATATTATAAACATATTTTAGAATTGATAAATAATATTGCATGCTATGTGATTGTTGTTTGAATGAATTGCTAATAAATTGGTTGAAATAATATATACTATATGCATAAATAGTTGAGTAAATACTGATTTTGTTACTATTATTTTTCACATTGATATGAAATTAGTTTTATCTATATTGATTAACATCTATGGATGTAGGGAAACAGGATTGAGGAATCCTACTAGATTCCTCAACAATTTTATTTTTGATTTTCATATATTACATTATATGATGTGACAAATAATTTGTGGCTGATTATTGTATGATTGGGATGTTTGAATAAAATTGAACCTGAAATAATTGGTATCTAAAAACCGTAAAATATATTGGAAAATAGTTTGGGTTTTAAACAGGAAAGATCTTTTTTTAAATAGAAACTAAATTTTGAATGGACTAGAAAATAATAAATGTTTTAATAATTAAAAAAAGCAATTTAGTTGATAATAATGAAGCCGAATAATTATCATTGGATAATTCAGAAATGTAAATTCAAGAATGTATAACAGAAAGGGAAATGGAAATCGTTTTCAAAAGAAAACGATGAAATCTATTTCGATGTTCGAAATGTGAATAGAACTAAATAAAACCTTAAGGATTGTAATTATAATTCAATGATATCGAATTTCATTAGAATAATTTATTTTTAGAAATTATATATTATATAATTTGGAATTTGACAAGATAATTAAGATTTAGTTCGAAATCGTAATTTATAATCGAGTATGAAGTCGAGATTAAGTTATAAACTTGGGATATAATTAACAAGAACTTTACTTGTAAATGGAGTTTATGAAATATAAAGTATGAATTTATAAAATAACTAGATGGATGGAATTTTAAAATGTAATGGTGTTTACTATTTAAATCAAGATTTGATTTAATAAAACAAACCCAGATTGCTATAGAGGAACAGTATTCACATTTTAAAGTGAATAATGGTTTAAAAGAAAACATTTTGCAAATTGGAATAGTTATAAAGGAAATTGGTGATGTTTTGGAAGTGATAAATTGAAAAATGAATTTAGAAATTGAGTTTACCTGAAATGATGAATTTATTCCGATGTTCAGAACGTTAATCGAATCGAGGTTATTCGAAAGAGAGTTATACGCTGAAATTCGATTATATTGAAATCAGGATGGTACAATTTACTTTTCATTTTTAATTAATATTAAAATAATTAATTATTATTTATTTATTCTAAATAAAGAATCAAAGTTATATTTTAAATTTAAATATTTTGGAAGCAAGTATTATAGCACTATCGTTATAATCAATGTTTTACACAACGTCCTTTAAATTTGGATAAATGGATTTTGGAAATGTTTTCCGAATATAACAAGATATGTTTTCTAAGTATAGAAAAGAAATATTTTTGTTAATAAGAAGTTAAGAATGGTGTAAAGGGAATCAGAAACTGAATGGAGACTAGTGAAGTTGAATGGCTTTCTGATTGTCAATCTGATCTTGGTTTCGGCCTTCGGGGTTGATACTTGGGGAGTTGTTCTCTTACTAGTTTACAATTGAGGATTGATGGATGGGGAAGGATAGTGATGCAAAAATGTTTTCCAATATCAATAACATAAATTTTCTAAATATAGAAAATAAGAACTTGAGGTTATATATATGGAAATTTTTTCTGATGTTAATAAGAAATATTTCCTGGAATATAGAAAATAAATAGTTTAAAATAGATGGAAATGTTTTCCAAGAATCGCAAGAGGCTGAATGAGTTGGAGAAATATTTGGGTAAAGACATTGAAAGGAAATTGGGAAGTGAATAAATTATTTATAAATTAAATTAAAGGGGCTTAGTGTTGATTGATGGTTGACCGATATGATTTCCATTTGGAAATAAGATCGTTGTTTGTATGGATGTTTTCCTTTGATAGTTAAGTAACCGACTATCAAAGTTTTTATGACCATTTTCCATTGTCAATATGGAGAGACCGGGATCGGATTTATTATCTGAAAACCACTCTGTACAGGCATTAGCTTTGCGAATCAAATATGATGAAGATAATTGAAGACGGAGTTTACGTTGGGGCTATTCTGGCGATCCTTGGTAGAAGTTGCCTAAGATGGATTTACAGAATCGTGCCTTCGCTTTGTCCTATCAAAGAAGAACTTGCATGGACGAACGTCTGACAGAGTATACCTAATAGATCGTGTAAGTTGATCTCTTTAAATGTATTTACTTTAACGACCCAGAAAATCTGAACCAATTTAAAAAAATTTAATTGGCTAAAATAATGGATTTTGAATATTTAAAATAAATATTTTAAATAATGGCAATGAAAAGTGAGTTTGAATCGACAATTGAAAACGAATATAATTAATTATAATTATAAACAAGGCCTGAAATGGCGCTGCAGTTTCAAAAATTGAATTCAAACTTTGTCGAACTATACCGGGTGCAAAACAAAACGGATTTGTGTGAAACCAAAAATATTTAAATCTGTTAGTGAATACCTTTCTAACGAATCTGAAAAATCGAATTTTCATAACGGAAAGCAAAAGTTATGGCCAAATGAATTTTCAGAAAGGTCGCTATGGAATTTATATAACCCGTGAAATTGACCATTTTGCATACGACCTCAGAATTCGACGAAACCACTTTTGTTGGATCCGGGATGTGAAGTTATTGCTAGGTTTCAAATTTCATAATTTTTGAAGCTAGTATGTGAGCGTGGCAAAGGAAAACGTGTTTTGGTCAATTATCGCCCAGAAATGGGCCTTTTTGCAAACGGTCTCTGAATTCGATGAAACTAGTTTTGTTGGGACCGTATCGTCAAAACATAGCCAGATTTATTTTTCTGGAATTTTTCGAATCAGTTTGTGGCCCCGGCAAATTGAAATGTACGTTCAAATTAAATATTGAATGTTTTATATTTTAATTTGAAGGAAAACTAACTGAAACTTTCGAATGGGCTTTCGAAACATATCCCATTGTGTTCGGAATGGGGGTAAAACGCTAGGTACGACAGTCGTTGGGTTTAGATTGGTGGTCGTGTCAGAAAACCCCTTTAAAACTCCCCCGGCCAATCATATTTTTTTTAATAAAAAAAATCTAATTTTCTCTCTCCCCGTATATCGCGACGCACGGCGGAAAGGGCTTGAGACCTCTCTTCGATTTCTCCTCATCCACTCATTGATATCAAAAGCTCCACTTGAAGATTTTGAAGAGCACGAGAAGATCTTTAAATCCATATATAGTTTGGATTTTTTCATTGTGTGGTTTGGAAGAACCGACGTCACAAAAGTCAGCACTTCGAATTGTCGCCGCATCCTCCTCCCTGCGTCGAAGTGGGCCCCACTAACCTCCGCCTGAGCGTCGTTCCGAGCACTACATGGTGGTATACTCCGATCGTCTACAAGTCGCACGGATCGAAAGAAAAATTCAAACCTAGTTTTGAAGAAATCAAGCAGGTAACGGGTTTGAACTTCTGAACTAATTTCCACAGTTTAAAACCGTTGCAAACTTTGAAAAATCATATCTTTTTCGTGTATTGACGAAATTCAGTGAAACAAGATTCAGTGGACTCGTGTGGACGTCTTCTACCTTCTAGAAGAGACCGCATATTTTTCTGAGCCTTCTGCTATTTTTGGTGGAGTGGAACCCAATGTGAGATTTCTAATTTATAAACGATATGGGAAACGACGAGGTATAAATTATATGATCGATGTATGAGTTATATAAGCGTTGTACACCTCATGTATAAGCGTTGTATAAGTTGTACGTTCGATGTACAAGTTATATATGCGTTGTAAAAATTATATATGTGTTGAAATAGAAGTGAATTGCTATATATAAATATATATATATATATACACACACGCCCCTCGTCCATAAACCATGGACGATATTTATTGGTTGTGATTGGTGTGAAAATTGATTGATTGCGAATGGTTGATTGGAATTGTTTGAGGTTGATATTGATTGATTGAGGTTGAAAAATACCCATTTGTGGTTGAGAAATATTTGGTTGAAACCACATAGGATTAGTTTGTGGAAATGAAATAAATATATACATGTCGACTGCGTGCGAACTAGGGACGGTCCTGGTTTTAACTACCCTGCCGTTATGCTGCCGAAATTTTAAATAATATTCATGTGTTTGAATTATTTTCATTTGTTGAAACTATATTTATTCATTGAATAGAAAACCTTCATGTGTTGAGTCGATATTCATTCGTTGAATTGAAATTCATGTGTTGAATGGTGTTCGTGTTTTAAATATAAAAATCACATTTTTTATCCATATATATAAACTATAGAAAACCTTCATGTGTTGAATCGATATTCATTCGTTGAATTGAAATTCATGTGTTGAATGGTATTCGTGTTTTAAATATAAAAATCACCTTTATATCTATTTATATAAACTATAGAAAACCTTCATATGTTGAATCGATATTCATTCGTTGAATTGAAATTCATGTGTTGAATGGTATTCATATTTTGAAATAAATTGTTTTATAATAAAAATCACATTTTTATCATCTATATGAAATGTATAAAATAATCCCGTTTTGAAAGAAATTGTTTTATAGTAAAAATCCTATTTTTATTACCTATATGAACTATATAAAATAATAGAGTTTTGAAATGAATTGTTTTACAATAAAAATCACATTTTTATTATATACATGAATTGTTAAAAATAGTGAAATGTTGAAATAGAAGACAGTTGGATAAAAATATCATTTTTATCAAATGTATGAAAGGAATGTAGCTTTGAAATCGAGGAATCGATATATATATATATATAAATGGAATTAAAATATATCGAATAACGACGCTGCAGTTCGTATTTTGAAACTGTGATTTCAAACGATTATACCGGGAGATCCGACCATCGGATTTTCCTGAAATCGCAACCGTTGGGTTCGCTTTGGAAATATCTTTCCAACGGCACCAACTTTGTAAAAATCGAACAGTTGGATTGTCTGGAATGTTTAATTCAAATCTGAAGAAAAACAGCGCCAGAATCGATTATATATATATAAATATAATTATATTTAATCGAATAACGACGCTGCAGTTCGTATTTCGAAATCGAAACTTCAAACGATTGTACCGGGAGATCCGACCATCGGATTTTCCCGAAATTGGAACTGTTGGATTCGTTTCGAAAAGACCTTTCTAATGATGTAAATTTTGAGAAGATCCAACGGTTAGATTTTCAGGTACGTGTAAATCAAATATGAAGAAAAACAGCGCCACGACCGCGTTATGGCCCGAAGCGTCGTTTTGAACAAATTGGCTATTTTAAAATAAATAAAAATAGCCATAAATCATTATAAAATATTATAAACGATATGGATGTGATTTAGAAATTAACTGAAGGTTGGCTAAGTCGAATGGTTTCCTGGGTGTTGGTCTGATGTTGGTTTTGGCCTTCGGGGTTAATATTTGGGAAATCGTTCTCTTACTGATTGACGGTTAGTGACTAATGAATTGGAATGATGCGTGTGTATGTTAGTGTTGCACTTGTTTATTATATACACGGGTTGCTCAGAAAGACCGGGTTTATCCCATTATGAATAACTGAATCGACGATAAGAAATCGAAGATGAAGACGGTGATCGAAGACCGGAGATCTTCACCTCGTTTGGATGGTAACCGAGGTCCTGATTTGGAGGCATCCCGAAATATGGATAATGAGTGGTGATCGTCCAGACGTACATGGTGATCGATGGGTTTGCGAGGTATATAGTGCCTCCGGTTTTGTTCAGACCCAGAACGGACTTGTAAATGGACTGTGTGTCTGACATTGGACTTTATTCTGTGTTGATTGATCTCTGTTAAATATACATCTGTTTGGCGGCGGAGAATTTATTCTTTTGCTTAACGCCCTTCTCTGGAACGCACGAGCTCAGAGGTTGTATATCGATGGACATCAGTCGCATGGCATGAATTGCTAGTGTGGCATGCCTAAGTGGCAAATGATCAGGGCTTCTGTTGAAAAGCAAAGTCTTGTGGTGATGATCAAAGAACCGCCTGTGTGGTGTAGCTTTGTGTATAACGTGAAATCGCGAGCCTAACACCCCGGTATGAACCAGAAACGGGAGAGGACATCAGGGAGGGCCTGCGTTTCTTTCTAGCTATAAGTGGCGTCAGTGGTTTTACACGCCCTGACGAGTTTGACTTATGTGGTTGTTGCTGTTGCGAGGCGCCTCGGTTTGATCGGACGATCCGGGTCCGATGGAGTCATTCGTTGGCTCGTTTACGCCCCAAAGGGCGGGGAGACGTAGTGTTCAGGCATAATAATCCACATCGGTGGACTGGCCCTGACGATCCAAGGGGCAGTTGCGGCTGTTCCTGAGACACGGGCTAGAGCGTCTCGAATTCAGTAAGGACTATCTTTTGCCTTGGTTCATGACGGAAATCCAATTTCCAAATACGTGACTGTGCGGTTTCGATTGTATACCTATATATGGCGACATAGTAGTATGGGGCATTAATGCCGTCTATGATTGATATTTATGATTTGAAATTGTTTTCAAAACATATAAACACTAGCAATAATATCAAATGCCTTTGTTTTATTCGTATCAAGCATATCTTGGCCGTTATAAGGTAAAAACTCTATCCTCCTGTTTGCGTTGCATTGTGTGAGGGGAACTAAGTCTTATAATGGCTTCATTTTTTATAAAATGCATTGCGTTGTTTAAAAGAAAGATTTGTTTTAAAGCACTGGCAATCCGATGGAGTAAAACCGTTCCACGAAAGTGCCGTGGTCCTGTGATTAGCCATATATTTGAAATGTATTGAGTAGATTTCTCATACCAGTCCCATGACTGACTCGTAGTTTGTTTCACTTTCAAACTCGAATACCCCCTTTTTCTACACGGGCAGCCTTGTATTCAGGTTTAGCTGAATTTTTCTAGATAGCTGGAGCTGAAGATGGATTCTATTATTTCTCTCTTTTTATGTTGTTCAGCTCCTATTGTACATATTATGTTTGTTTTCCGCTGTAGACATTTATGTATAGCTGAACTGTATTTGTACTAAGTAAGATCCTATATACTATGTAACTCTGATGATTTCGTTTATCCAGTATATTCTATTGTTCATTATCTGGTGTATTTATTTAATTCTATTCTGTTATTACCTGTTTCTGTGTTATATTCCACGGATTACCCTTGCCACCGTCAGTACAGGGTTTGGGGTCGTCTCATTTGGTATCAGAGCTTTGGTTAAGCTTAGTTCTGGAATATAACATATTAACGAACTCGTCAGAAATAGAACCAGTAGTGTTCTGGGATGGGTAACTCTATACAGATAGGATCAGTAATATCCTAGTATGAGTAAAGCAGAATGAAATTTCACCTCGATAGACACATTTACATTTGAAGTATTTGTTTCTATGTTTTATAATATCTTTTCTGTGACCTGACACTTGATCTGCTGTTTGCAGAAGTACTAGAAAATGAGTGTCAGAAATAGATGGAATGCAGAACCGGATATTGAGGCCCTATTAATCAAATATCGAAATATGGGTGGAATACCGTTCTCTGGTGAAGAATCTATTATGAAGACACAGGCTTGGATTCGTTCGGCTGAAAAGATCTTTGATGGTTTAAAGCTGAGGGATGACCAGAAAAGATTACTGGCCTCCTGGGCACTCAAAGATGAAGCTTTGTTCTGGTAGGATTCAGTTATTGAGAATAATCCAGAAGGTGATATCACCTGGGATAGATTCAAAGTGATTTTCCTAGAAAGATTTACTCCTCCAGAAGCGACTGAGCGATTATGCGACGAATTTTCTTATCTGATACAAGGCGATATGACAATCCCAGAATATCATAAGAAATTCAACGAACTTTCTCATTTTGCTCCTCATCTGATTAAAGACCCAAAGAGGAAGAATCTTAGATTTATTCATGGGCTTCAAAGAAAATATCAGAACAGTGTAATGAGGAACGTGAAGCTCCCCTTTTCTGAAATGATATACATGGCTTATCAGTACGAAGATCTAGACAAGAAAGGTATGCTACAGTACGAAGAGGAAGTCAGCTCTAGTAATAAAATTGAGTCTGAAACTGATCGTCCTAAGGCCAGAACGATATCTGAGATCAGTGAGGAGCCCAAAGTCAATCGAAAAAGGGCTAGATCCGAAAAAGAACCAGCGACGACTGCCATATGCAATAACTGCCATCTGAAAGGGCATTTGTCGATAAACTGCGGACCCTTAAAGAAGCGATTAAAAGGTGGACTTCAATCCAAAGAAGGATTTCAACTGAATAGAAAATGCAATCTCTGCCATCAGGCTGGTCACATAAAGCAAGATTGCTGGCACTTGAAAAAGACTGAAATAGTTAAAGTGAAAGAAATAGCAGAAACTTCTGATCCCTCAGCAAGTCAAGGAAGATCTGATGTTTTAGAAGGAACGCTTGATGTCAAAAACATTCTAGTCAAAGTATTGTTTGACACAGGCGCGTCACGAAGCTTTATTGCAAAGAGTGCAGTCAAGAAGTTGGATTTGAAATTGAGGAAGCTTAAAGAACCAATGACTGTCCGAAATCCAGTTGGAGGTTCCATTGATCTCAGTTGGGTTTGTGGGGTGCCTGTCTCTTTTTCCTGCTACAAATTCCCTACTATCTCTACCGTCTTAAATTTTAATGAATTCGATCTTATTCTGGGATTGGATTAGCTAACCAAATATGAAGCAGAGGTTAGATGCGCTGACCGGGTCGTAAAGGCAAAGATAAAATCAGGTGGTTATATAACCATTCCCTGTGAAGGTCAGAAAGCTAATAGAAAAGACTTCTGGGCAGCTTTGGATGTTTCTTCAGCTCAAATAGAAAATATCCCTGAAGTCATGGAGAATATTCCAGACCTCATAAAAGATATTTCGGTTGTCCAGAACTATGCGGATGTGTTTGAAGAAGTTGTTTGCTTACCTCCGCAGAGAGAAATAGATTTCAAAATTGCTTTAATTCCGAATGCAAGGCCGGTAGTTCACGCTATTCGAAGAATGTCCTTGAAAGAGAAAGAGGAATTAGACAATCAAACACGACAGCTAGTATGGAAGGGTCTAATCAGGCCTAGTTTCTCTGATTGGGGTGCAGCAGTGGTGTTTGTCCCAAAATCTGATGGTACTCTACGTCTATGTGTGGATTATCGTGATCTGAACAAACAGACAATAAAGAATAAATATCCATTGCCGTGGATTGATGATTTGTTGGATCGATTAAATGGCGCACAAGTATTTTCACGAATGGACCTAGCTACAGGTTTCCATCAACTTCGAATTGCCGAAGAGTGTGTTCCATTGACAACATTCAGAGGTCCCGACTTATTCTACGAGTGGTTAGTAATGCCGTTCGGCTTATGTAACGCCCCTGCTTACTTCGTCGATCTGATGAATAGAGTGTTCAGAGGGGTTTTGAATAAATTTGTTCTGGTTTTCATTGACGATATTCTAATCTTCTCTAAATCAATGGCCAAACATGAAAAGCATTTGGAACAGGTTCTGGAAATCCTCAGAAGGAATGTATTAAAAGCCAAACTATCCAAATGTATATTCTGGCAAGATGAAGTAAAATTTCTGGGCCACGTCGTATCTAAAGAAGGAATTGCTGTGGATCCAAGCAAAATCACAGCTATTCAGAATTGGAAACAGCCCAGTACCCCCACTGAAGTCCGCAGTTTTCTCGGATTGGCTAGCTATTACCTGAAGTTCGTTAAAAACTTTTCGAAGATATCTGGTCATTTAACGAAGCTTACGAAGAAGCACTCTAAGTTCAAATGGACTCCAGAAAGTGAGGAGGCTTTCGAAGAGCTAAAGTTAAGATTAACGACAGCTCCAGTGTTAACCATCATAGATGGCAATCAGGATTTGAAAGTCTGGACTGATACTTCTAGAGAAGGCCTTGGCGCAGTGTTGATGCAAAGGGGTCAAGAGATTGCTTATGCTAGCCGTCAACTGAAGCCGCATGAGAAAAACTATGTAACTCATGATCTTGAGTTATTGGCTATTGTGTTCGCTTTGAAAATCTGGAGACACTATCTCCTGGGTGAGAGGTTTGAACTGTTTACAGATCACCAGTCGTTAAAGTATCTATTCACGCAAAAAGACCTAAATCTGAGGTAGCAACGTTGGCTGGAGTTTCTTACAGCATATGACTTTGAAATTATATATACTCCAGGGAAAGCCAATGTTGTGGCCGATGCGCTGAGCCGAAAGAATGTAATGATCGCCAGCTTTATTATCACGACTTCCTTGATTGACAAAATATCTGTTCTTCAGAAGGAGGATAACTTTATTAAGGATATGATTAAAAGGATTCAGAAAGGCGAACCATCGTGTTTTCAAATAGATAACGACGAGACCCTGAGGTTGAAAGGAAGGATTTGTGTTCTTGATATCCCAGAGTTAAAAATGGAAGTGTTAGACGAGTGTCACAAGTCCAAGCTGAGTATCCATCCTGGTTTAGCCAAAATGTATAACGATCTCAAGCAAACATTCTAGTGGAAGGCTATGAAAAGGGACGTTTCAATATACGTTAGCCGATGCCCTACTTGCCAACTAGTCAAGAGCGACCAACAGAAGCTGGCTGGATTGTTACAACTGCTAGATGTTCCTGGTTGGAAGTGGGAACATATTTCTATGGATTTCATTGATGGTCTGCCCAGAACCAGAAAAGGGAATGACAGTATTTGGGTGATCGTAGATCGCTTCACGAAGACTGGCCATTTCATACCTGTCAGATCATACAGAACTGCTCAGAGTCTGGCGCAGATATACTTCAAGGAAATAGTTAGACTACATGGAGTGCAGCTCAGTATGGTCAGTGATAGAGATACAATATTAACTAGCAAATTCTGGGAGGCATTTTAAGTCGAGCTGGGAACGAAGTTGAACTTGAGCACCGCTTATCATCCTCAGACGGACGGTCAGACTGAGAGGATGAACTGTATATTAGAAGATCTGTTGCGGGCTTGTGTTCTAGATTTTGGTGGGTCGTGGGAAGACCATCTGCATTTGGCTGAATTCTCATATAACAACAGCTACCAGGCGAGCCTGACAATGTCGCCATTTGAAGCATTGTATAGTAGAACGTGTCGATCTCCCGCTTGTTGGGTCGAACCCGGTAATAGACTTGTTTTAGGACCAGACATGATCCGAGAAGCTGCCGACAAAGTCGATTTTATTAAGAAATGATTACTGGCCGCTCAAAGCCGAAAAAAGAGCTATGCCGATAGAAGAAGAAGAGATATATCATTTGTTGTTGGCAACTACGTATATTTGAAAGTATCGTCGATGAGAGGAGTAATCCGGTTCGGTAAAACTGGAAAGTTGGCGCCCAAATTCATTGGTCCGTTTCCTATTCTGGAACGGATCGGGACTCTCGCATATAGAATTAAATTGCCTGATTGGTTGCCTGGAGTTCATGATGTATTTCACATATCTCAACTTCGAAAGCACGTTCATGATCCAGACTTGATCGTGGAAGAAGCAGCTCAACAGGATATTGAAATTACTCCAGAATTAGCTGTGAGACGAGAGCCGCTAAAGATCATCGGCAAAGAGACCAAGGAACTGAGGAACAAGAAGGTTCACTTAGTCAAAGTGCAATGGAGTGGAGATCCGCGAGATTGTACTTGGGAAACTGAGGAGAGCATTCAGAAAGCCTATCCCAGATGCCGAGTAGATATCTCTGATTGACTTCGGTGCCAGGTACATTTACCATACTTTGCATCACCAATTAGTTCTCTACACAGTTGTTATTTTCTTTCCATAGATGTGCACTTTTAATTCTATATTCTACTTAATTTAAAAAGAATGTATGAATTAATTTGTATGATTTTGAAAAGTTAAAAACAAATTGCTTGTTGTTTTCGTTGTGTGATAGTAGATTTGATTAATTAATTAAAATGATAGTTAATCAATAATAGGATAATGGTAGGATTTATTCATTTAAATCACACATTGAACTGATTAAAAATAGATAGAAATATATATACTTGTGCATTATATATGTTTGAACAGGTAAATGGATTAGCTGTTGAGTAAAGATTTTATTTGCGTGCCCGACAAATAGGTAAACCTAAATGAGTTGGATGCGAAATATTATTATATCAACTCCTGTGAATGCCATTGGATGCGGAGTGCTGGTTTTTCTGTATGAAATAATAAACGTCGCCATAGGATAGTAACAATTAATTTTGAACTACATTACATGGCATACTTCTGAAGATAGGCATACTTCATCATATACCACATAAGAATTTGGAGCTTGTGTGACGAGGTGGAAGATTTACCATACGAGCGAGAGGCTTGTATGGCGATGACTATATTTTACAGGTTGAACTGATGACTGATATGGACTATTTAAATTGTAACGATAAAATTGCTAGATTAATAAAAACCCCACACGGGTCTGGAGTTGACAATAATCACGTCTCTCTAGTTATTAGATACGGCACATGGACTATTTATTTCCCACACGGGACGAGGTGACGAGGATTTATCCTCTGGAGCATTTAAAATACACACTCCCTCAGGCTTTGACAGGGTGATGAGAATTTATTCTCTGGAGTTATTATCAATACACGCTCCCCTGTAAACACCGGAATATATCACTATAAATATGTGTATGCTTATTAGGATTTATTGGGTACCTAATACGGCCCAATAAATTTCCAAACCTCTCCCCATACAAAGGAGGTTATGGCGAAATTTTTCGAAAATTGTGACGACCCGAAATTTCGCTCGATCCGAATCAGTCGTTAAACCGATATAGACCGTTCGAAACCCATGATCGTTTTGAGAACAGGACAAAATAGAACGCAGACGGGAGAACATTTCATTGCTATTACAACAATTCCATCAGATACAAGAATATACAGGGTATAAATGAATAAATTACATTCGATAAATATCAGAGATTACAATAAACTACATAGCAGCAGAAAAATAATACAAAGCACAACTGAAGGTGATATACGGATACAGAGCTTCCGGATATCATTCCAGCTGTAATCCAGGATCATGTGAATATAAATCTGCAAAACCAAAACTACTAGCTGCCCGTGCGAAAAATAGGGGCACCCAGAGTTTAGGTTAAAACAATAAACTCCAGGTCAGTCATGTGACTTGTGTGAGAACTAAAACAGTTATTAATATTGGTTTTAAAGTTAGGTAAATCAAGGGACCACGCCGTATAACACGGAACGGGTTTCCTCCCAAGGATACCAGTGCATAAAACAAACAGCGCAATGCTAAATAAAGAAAAATGAAGTTGTTATAAGACCCATGTCCCATCACACAATGCAACGCAAGCCGGAGGATAGGGTTTTCCCTTATAACAGCCAAAGCATGCTTGATACGTTTAAAACACATTATTTGATACTATTATAGGTGTATAGTGTCAAAACAATTTCAATCATAAATATCAATCATAGGCGGCATAGCTACCATCTACTATGTCGCCATACTAGTTCTACAATTAAAACCGCAATATCACGTATTGGAAATTGGATTCCGTCATGAGCCGAGGCAAGGGGCAAGCTACTCTCCGCTTTCGAGACACTCTAGCAAATGTCCCAGGGCTACGCACTCTAGGCAACCCCAGGATGCTTCAGGGCCGGTCCTCACTTACGTTAGAGGATTAGTTAAGCCTGAACACACGTTTCCCGGTCCTTACAGACCTATAATCGAGGCGCCTCATCCAACAACCACAAAGGTGAAAAGTATATATATGTCCGGGCTGGTAAGTCACTGACACCACCAAAGCTAGAAAGAAACGTCGTGCTCTCCCTGCAGTCCGTATCCCGTTTTTGACTCATACCGAGGTGTGAGGCTCGCGAATTCACGTTATACACAAAGCTGCCACGTAGGCTGTGCTTTGATCATCAACCACAAGACTTTGCTTTTCAACAGAAGCCTTGATCCATGCAACTCAGCATGCCACATAGGCAATTCATGCCGTGCGATTGATATCTATCGATATATAACCTCTAAGCTCGTATGTCTCAGAGAAGGGCGTTAAGCAAGAGAATAAATTCTCCGCCGCCAAACAGATATATATTTAACAGAAATCAATCAACACAGAATAAAATCCAATGTCAGACACACAATCCATTTACAAGTTCGTTCTGGGTCTGAACGAAACCGGAGGCACTTTCCTCACATATCCATCCATCTCCAAGTACGTCTGGACGACCACCAACTATTTCCATCCTCTCGGGTGTACAGCCCAATCAGGATCGTTAGTAATTATCAAAGCGATGTGAAGACTTCCGGTCTTCGACCACCGTCTTCATCTTCGACATATCGTCGAATCGGTTATTCAGAATGGGTATGAACCCGGCCTTTTCGAACAACCCGCGTATATTAAAACAAATGTTACATAAACACAACATACGCCTCATTCCAATTCAGAATATTCTTTTATTCACAAAATCACATTTTTAGGGAAAGGTTCCCATTAATTTTATCCAAGATAAATTCTTTAAAATTTATCCTTTAATCTTCCTTTGGATATCATTTCAAACCAGATTATGGTTTTCTAAACTAGTCGAGATTAGCGAACCACAGCGAAGTAATTATTTATGTTATTTCCCAATCCCAACCTATTCATCCCATGAAGCAAAACTGGTAATACTCCATATCTGACACCGTGGTGTTATCGGTAAATTTAATTACCATTTCACGTTCAAATCTAATTAAAGATTCAACTATCGCTTTGGAGCAAAATGTTGTATATAACAGTGTTGTATACACAATTATATGATTTTTGTTTGATGATAACAACCAAATATATTTTTATTATTGAATGTGTTTGTAAATACACTGATACAGAAATTTGAACAATCACACAGTATTTTATAAAAATATTTTATTTCAATATCAAAAGTACATCTTTTTACTCCACTATTTGACATATTACATTTCATTCATACAACTCTGTCACTCACTCTATACAACTGCACATACAAACACTTTCATACATTGACTTTTTTTTTACTGTCTTCTATCGTCCATCTTCTGTCTTCACAACCTTCAGTCAAATCCTGACTTCATACCTGTCACAAAAAGAACACACAGTAGACTGCAACAAAAATAAAATAAAATAAAAGCAAATAAAAATTTATTTTTAAAAATTTTATTTGCCTCAGAATTACAGTGTGTTTCTCATCATTTTTCTAGACTTTGTCTGATATGCAGGGACAGAAAAACTCGTCTGGATGGCTGCATATACACACGTGTATACACGTGTGCACTGCCACGCCAATCCAGTGTCGTGACTGAGGAGTAGCCATAAAGACCGTCTCGACTCAGTGCACATATAAAAATAATTCAATGAAAAATCAATAAAAACTCGAAGTGATCGAGACAGCTCAGCACAAGGTCGAGGCAACATATTTGGATAACTTTTCAAAAATGGTCAAGCAACATACAAGACACAGCAATTATACATGTGTACACTGGGTCAATATGGTACAGCATATCAAACAAAAGTGGCAGTATCCAATCTCAGGAGCAAGCGAGATTTTACACAAGTTTTAGTTCAAAACTAACTAGTGTTCATAGGTGTACTACAGAACAGGATGAAGCAGTATGTAAGCATAAACAGGTCATGTTCAAACAGCAACACAGACATGATATTGGTGCACACAACCAGGTTTCAAATACAAGGTTCAAAGCAGTACTCGAGCAGAGCAAGATACAACTAGGAGGTCAAGCAAGGTACAAGTCAACATAATAGTCACAGGAACTCAAAACAGTGGAGCAGCTAAAGAACACACATGCACAAACACTCAAGAGTAAAGCAACATACAGAGTCATGCAAGATCAATCATAGTATTTTTTTAGTATTTTCTTTAATCAGTTCAAAGTTTAAAGTTTAGATGGCTAAGAAGAATATACAACAAACCAGCAAAGATTCAAGTGAATCAAGTTAATATATATGTACCGAGCAGGGAGCAACATAGATGTACAAGTCAGATATGCAAGGCCCAAGGGTGTGGTGCAGTATTCAAGTAGTAAAACAAGAATGGTCGAGCTCATAAACAAAGCAAATACTATGATTCATGCAATCACAATGAGTCAAGACAACTGCAGATAAAACAGGTTCAAAGAAACATGGAGTATCAATGGTGCTTTTACACTGGTTTGTGTATATAAAAATATGGGAATCAATAAAAGGCAAACATCAAGTGCGACGTAAATTAAAAGGTTTAGCAAGTTCAAGTATTGAATCTGTACAAAGGAAGACTCAATTCAAAGCCCAGAGAGATCAACAAGTGATTAAAGTATCTAAAAATATTTTTCAGAACAGTAAAATTTTATAAGACTCGATCAAAGTTCAAGAAGATACCAATTTTTTTCAGAGCATACGGGGCCAAGTTAGAAAAATTCAGAACAGAGAATTCGGCAATCACAAGAGTAAACAAGTTCAAATATAGCATCTGTTCAAATATAAGGTCAATTAAAAATCAGACTGATTCGTACTCAAGTTTGAGGATTTCAAAGTCCAGAAATCACGCAAATTCAAAGCTAAAGAACAAGATTAAAGGAATATACTTCCTGGCCCCAAATAAAAGAAATAAACAGATCAATTCAAAGGCATCGCAATATCATAGCCAAGTCTTAAGGTCGAAATCAGAGCAGAACTTTAGGGATTTTAACCCTATATATATCACACAATCCTCGTCGGCAATATCCATCCAAATTCAAGCACAATCAAAGAAGAACTCGAAATAAAAATCATACCAGAGAACAAGTGAGCAACTCGGACCTAAGTCGAAGCATTTGAAAGCAACAATCAAAGCCGCGCATCAAAGAATCGCATATCCATCACTCGAGCGCAGAGATTTGGGGAAGATTGAAGAAAACCCTAGTTGCTCTAAGCCGCCATTTTCATTTCCAGGAAGGGACAAAGGAGGCTAGGGTTAAAAAGTATAAAGCGGTGAAGTGATAAAAGGGGAGCCGCCTTTTTATGTTAAAAGGGGATAACCCTAAATAAGTTAAAACCTAGGGTTTTTATTATCCTTTTATTTTTTGTTTTGTTTAAAAAATTTTTTTATTCCTTAAAGTCAATAACTACTA
This sequence comes from Allium sativum, assembly GCA_030737875.1. Taxonomy (NCBI): domain Eukaryota; kingdom Viridiplantae; phylum Streptophyta; class Magnoliopsida; order Asparagales; family Amaryllidaceae; genus Allium; species Allium sativum. The sequence goes on from CM060921.1 coordinate 374,850,370, forward strand.
GTGTGAGTAGTTTGAAAATCACAACATAAGTGGTCGTGTTGTGTCAAGGTCTTGAGCGTAGGGTTTTAACAGTCGGGAGCGAAGGTCGCAAGTTTACAAGAGTCTGTAAGCGAAGAGATTGTTTAAAATTCCTAGTAGAAACCTTGAATGCAGCAGTAGGCATAGTTTTTGCCGAAGCTGGGTATTTTCTGTGTGTGATCTTTTTATTTCTGCAATTATTTTAAATATACCTAATTTGCAATAAACCCTATTCACCCCCCCCCCCTCCTCTAGGGTTAATTTAGATCCTACAAGTGGTATCAGAGCGGGTAATTTTAACTCTAGAGTCATGAATTTTTCTAACAACGCTTTTTCTGAGGGTCAGTCCATAGCTAGGCCACCAATGTTTAATGGAACTGATTATGCTTATTGGAAAGCTAGGATGAAAATTTACTTAAGCTCAGTTGATTATGATGTATGGGATATCGTTGAAACAGGCTATAAACCTCCAGTCACGATTATCAATGATATTGAAATTCCTAAACCAAAAGATAAGTGGGATGCTAATGATAAAAAATTATTCTCAACTGATGCCAAAGCAATGAATGCTTTAATTTGTGCTCTTGATAAAACTGAATTTAATCGTATATCTCACTGTTCAACTGCGCAGGAAATTTGGCATACTTTGGAAGTTACACATGAAGGAACATCTCAGGTCAAGGAATCTCGTCTTGCACTACTCTGCAACGAATATGAAAATTTCACGATGCGAAAAGACGAAGATATAAAAGAGATGTATGGTCGATTCTCCACACTGATTTATAATGCAAGGGCTCTTGGAAAAGACTACACTGAAGTAGAATTAATACGCAAGATACTGAGAGTACTGCCAATGAATTTCGAAGCCAAAGTAACTGCCATTCAAGAATCAAAAGATCTAAATAAGTTGAAAATAGAAGAATTGATTGGAAATCTGATTGCTTATGAAATGGAGTTAAAAGCCAAAGAAGGATGCGATGATTCAGAATCAAAGAAAAAGACAATTGCTCTAAGCAACACTGTTGAAAGTAACGATGAAACTGAGAATCCTATCGAAGAGTTAGCCATGGTTCTTAAAAAGTGGACTAACAAAAAATACAAGTCACGAAAGAAGAGTTCAAAATCCAACAAATCCATGAATTCCGACAATTCAGATGATGAAGTCATATGTTACAACTGCAACAAACCTGGCCATATCAAACCAAATTGCCCATTACTTCAGAAAGACAGAAAGAAGAAGAAGAAAAAGAAAGCCTTTGCAGCTACATGGGACGATGAAGAAGGAGAAGAAGAAGACTCTGACAGTGATAAAGAGGAAGCCAATTTATGCCTTATGGCACAGTCAGATCCAGACAGTAGCGAAGATGATTCCACTGAGGTACCAAATTACTCTTATAAAGATTTAATTTTAATGTGTCATAATCTCACCAAAACCGTTGATTCACTTGAACTAAAAATCAAGAAATTAAAATCTGATAGGTTAAAATTGGTCCACGAAAACAATAGGTTAGAAGATGAGCTTGGAAAAATGACAAACCTTGATTGTGAAAACTGCAAGTTATTAAAACAAGAGCAAACAGAATTTAAGGCAAATTTTGAAAAATTAAAACAAGAACACTTGGCTTTAAGACAAAGTGATGACACAAAAAGAAAGAACTTTATTAACAGATGTACTTCTCTTGTAAATGAAAATGAAGCACTTAAAACCAAAGTAAAAAATCTGGAAATAACATTGAGTAAGTTTTCAAAAGGGGAAAAGTCATTTAGAATGTTGCTTGGAAACCAATTATATGCTAATAATAGAAAAGGATTAGGATTTGGGAAAACATACGTTAATATGAATGATAATGCGAAGGGTGGAAGTGTTTTTCCTAAATGTACAAAATGTGGAAAAATTGGACATAGCTATGAAAAATGTCAAAATAGGAACAATAACAAAAAATTCATACAAATTTGGGTTCCAAAAGGGTTGACAAGTAATTATAATAGATTTGGATTTAATAAAAACAAACAAATTTGGATTCCAAAAGGATCTGTTGTTCAAAATCAAAATTTGTCAGTTACTAATTTTATTAGACCTATGAGTTTCTCTAGGTCATTCTCTTCTTCTTGTGTGTAGGTATTTTGGCGGGCTAAGGAACAACAAGAATGGTACTTGGATTCAGGTTGTTCCAAACATATGACAGGAGATAAATCAAAGTTCCTTAGCCTTGAAAAATATAAAGGAGGAAGTGTGATAATGGGCGATAACAGAAAATGTAAAATTATCGGTAAAGGTAAAGTAGGTAATAGTACCTTCTCCTTAACTGATGTTTTATATGTTGAAAACTTGCATCATAATCTAATTTCCATAAGCCAACTATGTGACAAAGGAATGAGTGTGATATTTGATAATGAATCCTGCAAGATTATTGAAAAATCCACAAACAATATTGTGTTCACCGGAAAAAGAAAAGGAAATGTTTATACTATTTCATTTGATGATTTGACTCTCTCACGATGTTTAGTAGCTACGGATGAAGAAGTATTCTTATGGCATAGGAGATTAGGTCACGCTAGTATGAGTCTCTTGGAAAAACTTGAATCAAAAGAATTGGTAAGAGGTCTACCACATCAGAAATATAAAAATAATAAAGTATGTAAATCATGTGCTACGGGAAAATTCAGTCGTTCATCATTTCGTCCCAAAAATGTTGTTAGCACTAATAGGGTACTTGAACTAATTCACATGGATTTATTTGGACCAAATGAAATCGCTAGCTTAAATGGAAAAAGGTATTGTTACGTGTTAGTTGATGATTATTCTAGATTTACATGGGTTTATTTTCTAGCCAAAAAATCCGAAACTTTTGATTACTTTTCAAAGTTTGCAAAACTCGTTCAAAATGAAAAAGGTGTTTCAATAAAAACTTTAAGAAGTGATCATGGTGGTGAATTTGAAAATTTGGTTTTTGAAAATTTTTGTGAAGAAAATGGTTTTAAACACGAATTTTCTGCTCCTCGAACACCCCAGCAAAATGGGGTAGTCGAAAGGATAAATCGTACATTACAGGAATTGGCTAGATCTATGTTAAGTGAATATAATTTGCCTTTGACTTTTTGGGCAGAGGCAGTTAATACATCCTGCCATGTAATGAACAGAGTAATGATTAGACCAATACTTTACAAAACATCCTATGAATTGTGGTTTGACAGAAAGCCTAACATTTCATATTTTAGAGTGTTTGGATGCCCTTGTTATCTTCTTAATACAGGTGATCATCTTGGGAAGTTTGAATCAAAGGCTGACGAGGGAATTTTCATGGGTTACTCGTCAAGAAGCAAGGCTTATCGAATTTTCAATAAACGATCAAAAACCATTGTTGAAACCATAAACGTGAAATTTGATGAATCAGATCTGGATACGATGGAAAAAGAGAAAAACGATGAGGAAATCACACATGAGGGTGAAAAAGAAAATAGCAAAGAGAAGACTGGAAGTGATGATCAAACAAAACAAACATTTGAAGTCGAAAAGTTGAAATTCAAAACCAACCATCCTCCAGAATTGGTGATAGGAAATCCAACGGCAGGTATACGAACTCGTTCATCATTTAATAAAGATATCTGTACTTTTTGTATTCACAGTTGTTTCATCTCAGAAATCGAACCTAAAAATGTTGAAATTGCACTTAATGATGAAAGTTGGATTTTAGCAATGCAAGAAGAACTTAATCAATTTGAACGGAATAAAGTTTGGAAATTAGTTCCTAGACCAAATGACTATCCAGTAGTGGGAACTAAATGGGTGTTCAAAAATAAACTTGATGAATCCGGAAATGTAATTAGAAACAAAGCTAGGTTGGTCGCAAAAGGATATAATCAAATTGAAGGCATTGATTTTGATGAAACATTTGCACCAGTAGCTAGGTTAGAAGCCATTAGAATTTTGCTCAGTTTCGCATGTTATAAAGGTTTCAAGCTAAAACAAATGGACGTAAAAAGTGCATTTTTAAATGGAGAATTAAAAGAAGAAGTTTTTGTGGAACAACCCCCCGGTTTTGAAAATTATGAATTTCCAAACCATGTATTCAAACTTGAAAAAGCATTATATGGTCTTAAACAAGCTCCTAGAGCTTGGTATGATTGTTTAAGTGCATATCTTTTGGAAAACGGATTTAAAAAGGGCAGTGCTGACACTACATTGTTTCTATTACATGAAAGTGATGATTTTTTAATTGTCCAAATTTATGTTGATGATATTATATATGGTGCTACTAACGATTGTTTGTTTGAGAAATTTGAAAAAGTCATGCAGGATAAATTCGAAATGAGCTTGGTAGGTGAATTAAAATATTTCCTTGGATTTCAAATTAAACAAAGCTCCAAGGGGATTTTCATATCACAAACAAAATACATTGCTGAATTGCTGAAAAAATTTGGACTAGAAAATGCAAAACCACTCAGAACACCGATGAGTCCTTCAACCAAGCTTGACAAAGACGAGAAAGGAGTTGCAGTTGATCAGAAGAAATATCGTGGAATAATTGGTTCACTTCTTTATCTCACTGCATCTAGGCCTGATATTATGTTTGCTGTTTGTTTATGTGCTCGCTTTCAATCCAACCCAAAAGAATCTCATTTAAAAGCCACAAAAAGAATTTTAAGATATCTTTTGCACACACACAAATTTGGTTTATGGTACCCCGCATGCAATAATTTTAAACTAATTGGATATTCTGATGCTGATTATGCTGGATCTCTTGTTGATAGAAAAAGCACTAGTGGAACTTGTTTTATGCTAGGACACTCGTTAGTTTCATGGTCAAGTCGGAAACAAAATTGTGTTGCTTTATCCACAACTGAGGCTGAATACATTGCTTTAGGAAGTTGTTGTGCACAAATATTATGGATGATGCAAACTCTTTCAGACTTTGGCCTAATTTATAAAAAAGTACCACTAAAATGTGATAGTAAAAGTGCTATAGACTTGTCTAATAATCCTGTTCACCATTCACGCACTAAACACATAGATGTGAGACATCATTTTATTAGAGATCACATTTCACGAGAAGATATTTGTATTGAGTTTATTACAACTGATGGTCAACTTGCTGATATCTTTACAAAACCTCTTCCCGAAGATAGATTTTCACGATTGCGCTTAGATTTGGGAATTATAGAAATAGATTAATCATTATCCATTAATATATATATATATATGTATATATATATATAATAATAAAATAAAATTTCTTAAATGGTTATTCAAAAGTTAAATGATTGATCATTTGAACTATTTTGGAATTCGTTGAAATTATGACAGATCTTGAAATTGTGATGAGTATTGACTATAATATATTTTCATCATAAGGAAATATTTTAAATCTCATGATGATTGGACAGATTTTATAATATTTTTTGAGTTAAAGCTTATTTCACGACCATCTTCTATATCTACCATACTTTTGCCACTCATCATGGTTTTATTTAATTTGGGGAGTTCTAATTATTCTTGAAATTTAGAAATAAATAAATAAATAAATAAATAATATCCTTGGTACTCACTCCCATTTAAAAGTCCTCGCGGTTATGCGTGGGTGAAATACCTTAATCTCTATGTGCTTTCATTCTCACTTAAAAGACCTTCGGGCTGTGCATGGATGGAACTCATCAGAGAGGATAAAGTTAAGTTACTACTAACCCCATTTAAAAGACCTTTGGGCTATGCGTGGTTAGAAAGTGCTTAACATATTTTAAGCATATTTGAAACCTTTAAATTTTATATTCAAATATTGGACTCTCCTAATTCTATAAAATCCATAGCAAATCCATTCATTCTGAAAGTGAAATTTGTCTCTGACTCAAAGAATATTATGATTTTTGTTTGAATCAATGAGATTTACGATATATTATCCTCTTGATCCGAATTTATATTTCTAGTTTATATTCATCACTATTTTAATTTATTGTTATTCTTTTGATGATAACAAAAGGGGGAGAATGATCAAGATTTTGATGGATGAGTAAACATTTATAGAATATTTTAAAAATTTGGGATTGATTAATTCATTTCAAAATTTTCAAATCTATGTGCGTCAATAAGGGAAGCTTAGTTGTAGGGGGAGCATACAAATAGGGGGAGTAACATACCTCGTTATCAAACACATTCACACATTCAAAATCTTTTATTTGTTTGTCATCATCAAAAGGGGGAGATTGTTGTATATAACAGTGTTGTATACACAATTATATGATTTTTGTTTGATGATAACAACCAAATATATTTTTATTATTGAATGTGTTTGTAAATACACTGATACAGAAATTTGAACAATCACACAGTATTTTATAAAAATATTTTATTTCAATATCAAAAGTACATCTTTTTACTCCACTATTTGACATATTACATTTCATTCATACAACTCTGTCACTCACTCTATACAACTGCACATACAAACACTTTCATACATTGACATTTTTTTTACTGTCTTCTATCGTCCATCTTCTGTCTTCACAACCTTCAGTCAAATCCTGACTTCATACCTGTCACAAAAAGAACACACAGTAGACTGCAACAAAAATAAAATAAAATAAAATAAAAGCAAATAAAAATTTATTTTTAAAAATTTTATTTGCCTCAGAATTACAGTGTGTTTCTCATCATTTTTCTAGACTTTGTCTGATATGCAGGGACAGAAAAACTCGTCTGGATGGCTGCATATACACACGTGTATACACGTGTGCACTGCCACGCCAATCCAGTGTCGTGACTAAGGAGTAGCCATAAAGACCGTCTCGACTCAGTGCACATATAAAAATAATTCAATGAAAAATCAATAAAAACTCGAAGTGGTCGAGACAGCTCAGCACAAGGTCGAGGCAACATATTTGGATAACTTTTCAAAAATGGTCAAGCAACATACAAGACACAACAATTATACATGTGTACACTGGGTCAATATGGTATAGCATATCAAACAAAAGTGGCAGTATCCAATCTCAGGAGCAAGCGAGATTTTACACAAGTTTTAGTTCAAATCTAACTAGTGTTCATAGGTGTACTACAGAACAGGATGAAGCAGTATGTAAGCATAAACAGGTCATGTTCAAACAGCAACACAGACATGATATTGGTGCACACAACCAGGTTTCAAATACAAGGTTCAAAGCAGTACTCGAGCAGAGCAAGATACAACTAGGAGGTCAAGCAAGGTACAAGTCAACATAATAGTCACAGGAACTCAAAACAGTGGAGCAGCTAAAGAACACACATGCACAAACACTCAAGAGTAAAGCAACATACAGAGTCATGCAAGATCAATCATAGTATTTTTTTAGTATTTTCTTTAATCAGTTCAAAGTTTAAAGTTTAGATGGCTAAGAAGAATATACAACAAACCAGCAAAGATTCAAGTGAATCAAGTTAATATATATGTACCGAGCAGGGAGCAACATAGATGTACAAGTCAGATATGCAAGGCCCAAGGGTGTGGTGCAGTATTCAAGTAGTAAAACAAGAATGGTCGAGCTCATAAACAAAGCAAATACTATGATTCATGCAATCACAATGAGTCAAGACAACTGCAGATAAAACAGGTTCAAAGAAACATGGAGTATCAATGGTGCTTTTACACTGGTTTGTGTATATAAAAATATGGGAATCAATAAAAGGCAAACATCAAGTGCGACGTAAATTAAAAGGTTTAGCAAGTTCAAGTATTGAATCTGTACAAAGGAAGACTCAATTCAAAGCCCAGAGAGATCAACAAGTGATTAAAGTATCTAAAAATATTTTTCAGAACAATAAAATTTTATAAGACTCGATCAAAGTTCAAGAAGATACCAATTTTTTTCAGAGCATACGGGGCCAAGTTAGAAAAATTCAGAACAGAGAATTCGGCAATCACAAGAGTAAACAAGTTCAAATATAGCATCTGTTCAAATATAAGGTCAATTAAAAATCAGACTGATTCGTACTCAAGTTTGAGGATTTCAAAGTCCAGAAATCACGCAAATTCAAAGCTAAAGAACAAGATTAAAGGAATATACTTCCTGGCCCCAAATAAAAGAAATAAACAGATCAATTCAAAGGCATCGCAATATCATAGCCAAGTCTCAAGGTCGAAATCAGAGCAGAACTTTAGGGATTTTAACCCTATATATATCACACAATCCTCATCGGCAATATCCATCCAAATTCAAGCACAATCAAAGAAGAACTCGAAATAAAAATCATACCAGAGAACAAGTGAGCAACTCGGACCCAAGTCGAAGCATTTGAAAGCAACAATCAAAGCCGCGCATCAAAGAATCGCATATCCATCACTCGAGCGCAGAGATTTGGGGAAGATTGAAGAAAACCCTAGTTGCTCTAAGCCGCCATTTTCATTTCCAGGAAGGGACAAAGGAGGCTAGGGTTAAAAAGTATAAAGCGGTGAAGTGATAAAAGGGGAGCCGCCTTTTTATGTTAAAAGGGGATAACCCTAAATAAGTTAAAACCTAGGGTTTTTATTTTCCTTTTATTTTTTGTTTTGTTTAAAATTTTTTTTTATTCCTTAAAGTCAATAACTACTAGTGTGAGTAGTTTGAAAATCACAACATAAGTGGTCGTGTTGTGTCAAGGTCTTGAGCGTAGGGTTTTAACAGTCGGGAGCGAAGGTCGCAAGTTTACAAGAGTCTGTAAGCGAAGAGATTGTTTAAAATTCCTAGTAGAAACCTTGAATGCAGCAGTAGGCATAGTTTTTGCCGAAGCTGGGTATTTTCTGTGTGTGATCTTTTTATTTCTGCAATTATTTTAAATATACCTAATTTGCAATAAACCCTATTCACCCCCCCTCTAGGGTTAATTTAGATCCTACACAAAACTGGTAATACTCCATTCTCTCTCATTTATAAATTTGATAATTTAGATTAGAGATTCACATTTCAACCTAATTGCAGATTCGTTAAAACTCCTTTTACTGGGTTAAAGAACTAGGTGTTATTTAAAACACAGTTCACGACAAACCCAAATCACATTCTATTTATTATCGGGTTAAAGAACTAGTGTTATTTAAAACACCATTCACGATAAACCCATTTCAAATCCAATCAAATATATTAGAAATTCCGATTATTTAAAACCCCTTTTTAAATCTAATTTATTTATTTAAAAATAATTGGGTTTTAAATTTAGTTCAAAACTAGTTCATTTCGATAAAAATCCATTTTTATCTTTTCAAATATGGAGTTTTTCACCCCAATTTTTCCCAAATCATTTCTTATGATTTTACACAAATTATTACTATTTTTAATAATTTTATTAAGGCCCGTACAATCGATTTCCAACAATGGCCATCGAACTGCACTTACAGCGACCTTTTTCAAATTTGATTTGGATGTAACTCCAAATCCAACCGTTAGATTTCAAATTTCTAATATTCGTTAGAAAGCTCTTTTCGATACGAACCCAACGGTTCCGGTATTAGGAGAATTCGACGGTCGGATCTCCCGTAATGTCCGTTTGAAATAAATGGTCGAAATTTACGAACTGCCGCGGCGCGGCGCGTTCTATTCAGGCCATTATATTATATATATAATATATATAATATATATTTCGTCGATTTCTATTTAAAACGAATTATATAAATAGTTTTGTATTCGTTTCAAAAAGCATTTTCAACTTCCATTTCAATTCAAATCAAAATTGAATTTTTCTTTATAAATTCGTTTTTAAAATTCATTTCTATTCAATTCAAATTTCAATTCAATTCAAATTGGTTTTCTATTCAGTTCGATTCAAATTGGTTTTCTATTTGAATCAAATTCATTTTCTATTTGAATCAAATTCATTTCATTTTCTATTCAATTCAAATCAAATTCGTTATATATTCAACTCGAATCAAATTCGTTATATATTCAATTCGAATCAAATTCGTTATATATTCAATTCGAATCAAATTCGTTATATATTTAATTGAAGTCAAATTCATTTTATATTCAATTCGAATTCAATTCGAATTCGTTTTCTATTCAATTTGATTCAAATTTCATTTCAAAATATGCGATTTCGAAATCACTTTTCAATATTCATTTTAAAATGAATAAAATCGATATAAACATCGTTCACGTCAAAATGGCGCATCTCTAATCAACACGGCTTCATATAATTCTATTTTCAAATATTCTATTTCAAATATTTCTTTTTCAAATATTTCCTATTCAAATATTTCTATTTCAAATATTTCTATTTCAAAATATTTCGTTCAACACATGACTAATCTCAACGGATGAGTACAGTCAACACATGAAACTTTATTTTATATTGATAAAGATGTAAATTTTATTACTAAAATATTTCGTTCAACACATGGCTATTCTCAACGGATGAGTACAGTCAACACATGAACCTTTATTTTATATTGATAAAGATGTAAATTTTATTACTAAAATATTTCGTTCAACACATGGCTATTCTCAACGGAAGAGTACCGTCAACACATGAACCTTTATTTTATAATATTCTTTATCTTCTAAATTGGAATGAGGCCCAATCAATCACCATATAATATTAATTATATGGATTTTCATACATCACACGTAAATAATAGCTTTGAAAAATAATCAACCATCAACCAAAGTGCACTACATTGTATAAGCATCAAATATAGATATCTAACGCTTATAACAACCTGTCAATCAATCGATCGACAAATTTAATCAATCAGGATGAGTGAACTTCAAATTTCATCCCAACACCCGCGTGGGGTTTCAAACAATCAAACACAAATTTTATTTGTGCAGTTGGGCGATGTGTAAAATTTATCGACCCAATCAATATCAGTCAAATCAGTGTATATAAACAAATCGGTCGATTTGTTTATAAATATTTATTTATTCCCATTCACGCTAAAAATTATATTTTTAACGATAAAACATTTTATTTTAACATATGAATTCCTATTCAGTTCATTCTTTCAATAAAATGATATTTTATTTTTCTAACTTATTTTAGAAAATTTCGGCGGCATAACGGCACGATACTAGAAACAGGACGAGGCCTAGCCTTATCCCCGGTCTAGTGAAGGCCCACGCCATTCACACATCAATCAAATCAATTGATTTCACCAAACAATTCAATTCAACTCAAGTATTCTAACTAACTACTCAACCAAACAATTTAACAAACAAGCCATCCATGGTCTGTGGATGATGGGTGTCGGGTGCTACTAAACACCGTCTGCATCCTAGTATATATATATAATTAGAAAAAGAAATTGAAAGGTGAGAAATTCTCACAGATAGCTATCCAATCATCTTGACTCTTCTTTGATAGGAATCTTCATTGCCCGTATTCTCTACATATGTAAAAATAGAATTTTTACTTCGTTATTCAATATATAAAAATCGAATTTTTACTATGTTATTCAATATATAAAAATCAAATTTTTATTATGCTATTCAATATATAAAAGTCGAATTTTTATTATGCTATTCAATATATAAAAGTCGAATTTTTATTATGCTATTCAATATATAAAAGTCGAATTTTTATTATGCTATTCAATATATAAAAGTCGAATTTTTATTATGCTATAATTTTTATTATGCTATTCAATATATAAAAGTCGAATTTTTATTATGCTATTCAATATATAAAAGTCGAATTTTTATTATGCTATTAAATATATAAAAGTCGAATTTTTACTACTTTTTTATTCTCTATATAAAGGTTCCGCCTCTTCAAAAATAAAGATTTCGCCTTTTCTAAAATATAGTTTCGACTTTTCTAAAATATAGTTTCGACATTTCTAAAATATAGTTTCGACTTTTCTAAAATATAGTTTCGACTTTTCTAAAATATAGTTTCGCCTTTTCTAAAATATAGTTTCGACGCTCCATTCTATATAAAAATTATATTTTCATATTTCCACTTTGTAAAAATCATATTTTTATTATTTTAAAAATATAAAAAACTATATTTTTAACTTTCCTATATTATAAAAATTATATTTTTCTCTTTCTACTATATGAAAGATTATATTTTTAATACTTTAAAAAATATAAAAATCATATATATATATATATATATATATATTTCCCAGAAAACCATGTTAATTTGTAAATCAGTTAAAGTAATTTACCCCAAAGAAAAATCTGGCCTTTCCTTCCTCCAATCCTTCTTCTTCACGGTTTACACGATAGACCACCTTCGAACTGAGCTTCAAACTAGGGCTTGGATCTTTCGCCACAATCATGAAGCTAGGTGACGATCTGACGTCACCACATCGAAGAGCATTGAAAACCGCGCCTGCGCCTGGGAGCCTGGCCACTTCGATCGATGGACGGCGGAGGAATCAAGCGGTGGACGGAAGCACTTTGAGGTGACGGTTCTCCTCGAATACGAGATTCCAGACGACCAAACCAGGGCGGAATTGAAGATCAAGAGATTCTATTCCGAATTGCCTTAAGGGTCAGTGGATTTCATCGAGAGAATCGAAGGAAATCGAAGGGAAATGAATTGAACTCGCGTCGCCGTTCTTTTCTGAGAGTTATGGGGCTGGGTCAAAATGAATTGGTCAACGAGGGTTCTAATTGGATATTATATATATATATTATTTTAATTTGAATCCAAAAGTTAATTTTTTAAACCAAACTCCAACTCGATCCCAACGACTGTCGCCCCTAGCTAATCACCCCCATTCCGAACACAATGGGATCTGTATCGCAAGATGATTTGATCGTTTTGATCAGTTTCCGTTGAATTTACATTTAAATCGCTATATTGAATTTTAAACGTACATTTCAAATTACCGGGGTCACATACTAACTCTATAAATCCCATAAAAATATTTTCTAGCTTCGTATTGACGATACGGTCCTAATAAAACTAGTTTCGTCGAATTCTGAGACCGTTGGAAAAATGGCCAATTTCCAGTCGATTAAAATCAACTGAAACTGGTCAAACGCATTTTCCTTTGCCACGCTCACATATTGATTCGAAAAATTATGAAATTTGGAATCTAGCAATAACCTAACATCCCGAACCCAACAAAAGTGGTTTCGTCGAAATCCGAGGTCGTTTGCAAAATGCCTATTTTTAAGGGCCTGAATTCCATAGCGACTATTCAGAATTTTCAACTGGACATATCTTTTGATTCCCGCTATGAAAATTTGATTTTTCGGATTCGTTGGAAAGATATTCTCTATTAGATCCTGTTATTTTTTGTTTCACTAAAATCCGGTTTGTTTTGCACCCGGTACATTCAATTGAAGTTTGAAATCGAATTATCGAACTACCGCGCCATTTTCAATTCTATTTATAATTATATATAAATATTTATATCTAACGACGACGTATATAATATATACGTTCGAATTATATTCAAATTAAATTTCTCGTCGATATTATTTAAAATAATTCATTTTAAATATTCAAAATTCGCTAAAATTGCCAAAATAAAAATTTTAAACTGGCTCAGAATTTCCGGGTTATTACAATCTCCCCCACTTAAAACTTTTCATCCCCGAAAAGGAACAAAGTCAAAAGTGGTTTGATTATTCAACTCTACGTTCGATCAGGCTTCCATTCTCCAACTTTTCAGTTTCTGAGAATTTTCAAATTTTCAAAAATTTGGCTAACACCCTAAATTTTCGAAAAATTTCGCCATAACCTCCCCTGCACCGGTGTGACGGCAAGGAATTTCGCTCGGTCCGAACCAGTCGCTAAACCGATCCAGGCCATTCAAAACGCCCTATCGTTTGAGAACAGGACAGATCAGGACACATACAGAAGAACATTTCACTGTATATTACAACAATGCATCAGATTACAAGAATATACAGAGTATAAAAGAATATTACACAGAAATATCAGAGATTTAAATTACATTTAAATACATCGCAGCGGAAAATAATACAATACACAACTAGAAGAGATATACGGATACAAAGCTTTCCGGATATCGTTCCAGCTGTAAACCAGGATCCTGTGAATATAAATCTGCAAAACCAAAACTACTAGCTGCCCGTGTCAAAATAAGGGCACCCAGAGTTTAGGTTAAAACAATAAACTCCAGGTCAGTCATGGGACTGGTGTGAGAACTAAAACAATTAATCTTTATTTTTAAAGTTCGGTAAATCAAGGGACCACGCCGTATAACATGGAACGGGTTTCCTCCCAAGAATACCAGTGCATAAAACAAACAGCGCAATGCTAAATAAAGAAAAATGAAGCTGTTATAAGACCCAGGTCCTATCACACAATGCAACGCAAGCCGGGGGATAGGGTTTTCCCTTATAACAGCCAAAGAATGCTTGATACGTTTGAAACAAATCTTTTGATACTATTATAAGTGCATAGTGTATAAAACAACTTCAAATCATAAGTATCAATCATAGGCGGCATGAGTGCCCCATCCCACTATGTCACCATAAATAGGTTTACAAATAAAACCGCAAAGTCACGTATTTGGAAATTGGATTTCCATCTATGAACCGAGGCAAAAGATAGTCCTCAACCGATTCGAGACGCTCTAGCCCACCCCTCAGGATCAGAGCTCGAGTGACCCTTGGATCGTCAGGGCCGGTCCACCGATGTGGATTAAACTTAAACCCTGAACATGCGTTTCCCTGCCCTATGGGGCGTAAACGAGCCAACTAAATGACTCCATCAGTTCGAGAACGACCGATCAATCCGAGGTGCCTCGCAACAGCAACAACCACATAAGTCAAACTCGTCAGGGCGTGTAAAACCGTTGACGCCACTTCTAACTAGAAAGAAACGCATGCCCTCCCTGAGGTCCTCTCCCGTTTTTGGTTCATACCGGGTGTGAAACTCGCGAAGTAAACGTTACACAAAGCTACGCCACAACGGTCGTGCTTTGATCATCACCACAAGGCTTTGCTTTTCAACAGAAGCCTCGATCAATTGCCCCTTAGGCATGCCACACAGGCAATTCACTCCATGCGTTTGATATCCATCAATATATAACCCCTGAGCTCGTACGTCTCAGAGAAGGGCGTTAAGCAAGAGAATAAATTCTCCGCCGCCAAACAGATATATATTTAATAAAAATCAACCACACAGACTAAAATCTGATGTCAGACACACAGTCCATTTACAAGTCCGTTCTGGGTCTGAACGAAACCGGAGGCACCTAGTACCCCGCATATCCATCGATCTCCAAGTACGTCTGGACGATCACCAACTGTTTCCATCTTCTTGGGTGTACAGCCCAATCAAGATCATCAGTTATCACCCAAACGACGTGAAGACTTCTAGTCTTCGACCACCGTCTTCATCTTCGACACCACGTCGAATCAGTTATTCAGAATGGGATAAACCCGGTCTTTCTGAATAACTCGCGTATATATTATAAAAGTGTTACACAAACACAACATACGCCTCATTCCAATTCAGAATATTCTTTTATTCAAATATTCCTATACTTTGGGAAAAGTTCCCATTATTTTATCCAAGATAAATTCTTTAAATTTATTCTTTAATCTCCTTTGAATATCAATTCAAACTAGTCGGGATTAGCGAACCACACCGAAGTAATCGTTTATTTTATTTCCCAATCCCAACCTATTCATCCCATGAAGTAAAACTGGTTATACTTCATATCTAACACCACGGTGTTATCGGTAAATTCAATTACC
Source organism: Allium sativum (assembly GCA_030737875.1). Taxonomy (NCBI): domain Eukaryota; kingdom Viridiplantae; phylum Streptophyta; class Magnoliopsida; order Asparagales; family Amaryllidaceae; genus Allium; species Allium sativum. Next base: position 374,866,015 of record CM060921.1, read on the forward strand.
ATTTCACGTTCAAATCTAATTAAAGATTTAACTATCGCCTAGAGTAAAACTGGTGATACTCCATTCTCGATCTTTTCAATCTAATTAAAGATTCATTAAAACTCCACTTAGTTTTAATCGTTAACTGGGTTAAAGAATCAGTGTCATTTAAAACACGGTTCACGATAAACCCAAAATCACATTCCATTAATTATCGGGTTAAAGAACGAGTGTTATTTAAAAACACTGTTCACGATAAACCCAAAAATCAATATCAATTCAATTCCAATTAAATATCATTTAATTGGTGCACTTCATTAAATCTAGATAAAAAGATTTAATCTTTTCTCAACTGGGTTCAAGAACAGTGTTAGTGAAGACACCATTCACGACAAACCCAAATCACATTTGATATTCAATATAAGGCTCTGAATAGAAAATATATCGGCTTATATTCAATATCAAATTCTACGGCTAACAAATGTCGTATTGGAAATAACGATATAAACATATATCTTTCAAATTTCCATAACAACATCTGTATAATCACGAATTCCAACATCGAAATATTCCGAAGACAATTTCGATTCAAATCCACTCCAATGCAATCATTGGAAATTTTGGTTATTTTCAAAACCCTTTTCAAATTCAATTTATTTATTTAAAAATAAATAGAATTATAATTCTAGTTCAAAACTAGTTCATTTCGATAAAAATCTATTTTTATCCTTTCAAATATGGAGTTTTTCATCCCAATCCTTTCTAAATCATTTCTTATGATTTTACACAAATTATTACTATTTTTAATAATTTTATCAAGGCCCGTATAGTCGATTTCCATCAATGGCCATCGAACTACACTTACAGCGACCTTTTTCAAATTTGATTTGGACGTAACTCCAAATCCAACCGTTAGATTTCAAATTTCTAATATTCATTAGAAAGCTCTTTTCGATACGAACCCAACGGTTCCGGTTTTAGGAGAATCCGACGGTCGGATCTCCCGTAATGTCCGTTTGAAATCAATGGTCGAAATTCGCGAACTGCCGCGGCGCGGCGCGTTCTATTCAGCCCATTATATTATATATATAATATATATAATATATTTCGTCGATTTTCTATTCAAAACGAATTATATAAATAGTTTTAAAATTCGTTTCAAAATCTATTTCAACTTCCATTTCAATTCAAAGCAAAATTGAATTCTTCTTTATAGATTCGTTTCAAAATTCAATTCTATTCAATTCAAATTTCAATTCAATTTGAATTCATTTCAATTTGCTTTCAATTCAATTTGAATTCATTTTCAATTCAATTCATTTCGAAATCGTTTTCAATTCAATTCATTTTGAAATCGTTTTCAATTCAATTCATTTCGAAATCGTTTTCAATTCATTTCATTTCGAAATCGTTTTCAATTCAATTCATTTCGAAATCGTTTTCAATTCAATTCATTTTGAAATCGTTTTCAATTCAATTCATTTCGAAATCGATATAAATATCGTTCACGTCAAAATGGCGTCAAACTAATCAACACGGCTTCATGAATTTCTATTTGCAAATATTCTATTTCAAATATTTCTTTTTCAAAATAGTTGTTATTACTAAAATATTTCGTTCAACACATGACCAATCTCAATGGATGAGTACTGTCAACACATGAACTTTTATTTTATAATAGTCTTTATTTTTCAAATTGGAATGAGGCCCAATCAATTACCATATAAAGTTAATTATATGGATTTTCATGCATTACACACATATAATAGCATTGAAAAATAATCAACCATCAACCAAAGTGCACTACACTGTATAAGCATCAAATATAGATATCTAACGCTTATAACAGCCTGTCAATCAATCGATCGACATATTTAATCAATCAGGATGAGTGAACTTCAAATTTCATCCCAACGCCCGTGTGGGGTTTCAAACAATCCAACACAGATTTTAGTTATGCAGTTGGGCGATGTGTAAAATTTATCGACCCAATCAATGTCCTTCAAATAGGTGTACATAAACAAACCGTCTGGTTTGTAAATGAATATTTATGTTATTCACTTCACGTTAAAAATTATATTTTTAACGATAAAAACATTTTATTCCAACATATGAATTTCTATCCAGTTCATTCTTTAAATAAAATGATATTTTTATTTTTCTAACATATTTTAGAAAATTTCGGCGGCATAACGGCACGATACTAGAAACGGGACAAGGCCTAGCCTTATCCTGGGTCTAGTGAAGGCCCACGCCATTCACACATCAATCAAATCAATTCATTTCACCACACAATTCAATTTCAATCAAATAATCTAACCAATTTTTGCAATCAAACAAACAAGTCCATGGTCTGTGGACGATTGTGTCGGGTGCTACTAAACACCGTCTGCATCCTAGTATATATATAACTAGAAAAGAAATTGAAAGGTGAGAAATTCTCACAGATAGCTATCCTAGCTCCACGGCACTTCCTTTATAGAAATCTTCATCTTTCACGCCTTTTTGTCATCTTCGTCGCCCGCTTTCACTACCTATGTAAAAATCGAATTTTTACTTCGCTATTCTATATATAAAAATCATATTTTTATTTCGAAGTTCAATATATAAAAATCATATTTTTATTTCGAAGTTCAATATATAAAAATCATATTTTTATTTCGAAGTTCAATATATAAAAATCATATTTTTATTTCGAAGTTCAATATATAAAAATCATATTTTTATTTCGAAGTTCAATATATAAAAATCATATTTTTATTCCGAAGTTCAATATATAAAAATATAAGCTTTACTATATTAAAAATATATACTTTTCCCTTATAAAAACATTCGTCTTTCCTTATATAAAAATACGACCTTCCTCTTATAAAAATACGACCTTTTACTTTATGAAAGTACCATCTTGATTATCAATAAAAATCTCAACTCAGGTTAAAAATAAATAAAACTGAAAACACTTACAGTTACTCGAGAAAAGGGGGAGGAAAGAGGTTAGGTGATGGTCGGAGGGAGAGAGTTTATCACCATCGCCTAGGGGGGTCTGCTCGCTGCCTTCATTGCTGAGGAGGGGCTGCTCTTCGGTTTGTAGAAAGGGGAGGAAGCGGTCTCGTTTTGGGCTGATTTGAGATGGGGACCCGCACTCGAGGGGAGGAGGAGCTAAACGAGGCGTCGCTCGAGCAGGGGGGGGGTGCTCAGGTCGGCCATCGACTTCAGGGGGGCGCTGCATACGGTGGCAGTGGGTAGAGGATCCGGCGGTCTTCAACTTGGGGGTTTAGGGCGTGGTTCTCGCTGGAAGAGGAGGGTCGCGAGGGGGATAGGCCGGAGAGGTAGAGGAGAGCGGAGGAAGAAGAGGGGGTGGAAGCGGTGGGCGGTGGCTGTAGGGGGAGGAGCGGCGGACGAGGTATGAGGAGCGCGATTTCTTTCTGCTCAATTTCGAAGTCAAGGAGGTTAAGGGGAGAGAGAATGAAGAAGGGAAGGGTTTATGAATAAATATATATTATTTTAATTTTAATTTTAAAATCCAAAAGTAACTTTTTACTATGAACTCGAAATCAAACCCACCGACTGTCGTCCCTAGCTAATTACCCCCATTCCGAACACAATGGGATATGCCACGTATGCCAATTCGTCCGTTACGATCAGTTTTCATTGAATTTAAAATATAAATATTTATATATTCAATTTAAACGTACTTTTCAATTTACTGGGGTCACATACGGACCCTAAAAATTCCTAAAAAATATTTTCTAGCTTCGTATTGACGATACGGTCCTAACAAAACTAGTTTCGTCGAATTCTGAGACCGTTGGAAAAATGGCCAATTTCCAGTCGATTAAAATCAACTAAAACTGGTCAAACGCGTTTTCCTTTGCCACGTTCACATATTGATTCGAAAAATTATGGAATTTGGAATCTAGCAATAATTTAACATCACGGACCCAACAAAAGTGGTTTCGTCGAAATTCGAGGTCGTTTGCAAAATGTCCATTTTTAAGGGCCTGAATTCCATAGCGACTATTCAGAATTTTCACTTGGACATATCTTTTGATTCCCGCTATGAAATTTTGATTTTTCGGATTCGTTGGAAAGATATTATCAATTAGACCCCATTATTTTTGGTTTCACTAAAATACGGATTGTTTTGCACCCGGTACATTCAATTGAAGTTTGAAATCGAATTATCGAACTACCGCGCCATTTTCAATTCCTTATATAATTATATATAATTATTTATATTCTAACGACGACGTATATAATATATACGTTCTAATTCCATTCAAAATAATTTTCTCGTCGATATTATTTAAAATAATCTATTTTAAATATTCAATATTCGCTAAAATTGCCAAAATAAAAATTTTAAACTGGCCCAGATTTTCGGGTTATTACAATCTCCCCCACTTAAAACTTTTCGTCCCCGAAAAGGAACAAAGTCGAAAGTGGTTTGATTTATCAACTCTACGTTCGATCTGGCTTTCATTCTCCAACTTTTCAGTTTCTGAGAATTTTCAAAATTTCAAAAATTTGGCTAACACCCTAAATTTTCGAAAAATTTCGCCATAACCTCCCCTGCAATGGGAGCATCGGGGAATTTCAAATAGCTTCCCCGGTCCTTCAGATCTCAAAAAGAAAAAGAAAAAGCCAAGCGGCTAGCCAATAGGCTCAAAAAATCATCATAACCCAAACAAAACAGTAAATTATGTAGTAAACATGTACCTATTTGTCGGGCAAACAAATTTTATTCTTCGGCTCTAGCCTCCTTGCTATGACCTGTTCAATGATATATATGTATATGCAAGCAAATGCGACCAATTTTCAATACAATTCAATATTTGGTTCAATTAGGCATAAATGGTTCAAAATTATCAAACAAATAAACAAACAACACAATCATCAATCAATTAGTGACTTAACGTTCCAAATTGATAATTTTGATATATATAAAGAAAATCATGTTTTGATGCCAAATCACAACAATGTATTCTAGCTATATTAGTTTTGGTTCTCACACCAGTCTAATGGAAATATATAGATATCACACCTTCGAAACACGAAAATAATTGCTAATGATGACGCGTCAATCATCAGAATCAGGTCCGTGCGACTAGAGTGTGATTCTATATCTATCCAATATATTAAAATTTTGAATATACGTTTGCAAGGCGTATATGCAAATTCTTTATATACTGAATTGTCCAAAATCAATATAAACAAATAATCAAATACGAATAGTTGATTTAAATTTTCAAAACAAAATTTGTTTTCACTTGAAAAATATACTCTTCACACTCGTTCTAGGATACTACTGATCCTATCTCTAACGAGTCATTCTCATTGGATATTACTAATCCAATTATCTGATGAATTCTTTCGTATGGTTCTAATGTGCCTTAGTCTCTAGCTTTGTAAACCAAAGCTCTGATACCAACTGTGACGGCAAGGAATTTCGCTCGGTCTGAACCAGTCGCTAAACCGATCTAGGCCGTTCGAAACGCCCTATCGTTTGAGAACAGGACAAATCAGGACACATACAGAAGAACATTTCACTGTATATTACAACAATGCATCAGATTACAAGAATATACAGAGTATAAAAGAATATTACACAGAAATATCAGAGATTTAAATTACATTTAAATACATCGCAGCGGAAAATAATACAATACACAACTAGAAGAGATATACGGATACAAAGCTTTCCGGATATCGTTCCAGCTGTAAACCAGGATCCTGTGAATATAAATCTGCAAAACCAAAACTACTAGCTGCCCGTGTCAAAATAAGGGCACCCAGAGTTTAGGTTAAAACAATAAACTCCAGGTCAGTCATGGGACTGGTGTGAGAACTAAAACAGTTAATCTTTATTTTTAAAGTTCGGTAAATCAAGGGACCACGCCGTATAACACGGAATGGGTTTCCTCCCAAGAATACCAGTGCATAAATCAAACAACGCAATGCTAAATAAAGAAAAATGAAGCTGTTATAAGACCCAGGTCCTATCACACAATGCAACGCAAGCCGGGGGATAGGGTTTTCCCTTATAACATCCAAAGAATGCTTGATACGTTTGAAACAAATCATTTGATACTATTATAAGTGCATAGTGTATAAAACAACTTCAAATCATAAGTATCAATCATAGGCGGCATGAGTGCCCCATCCCACTATGTCACCATAAATAGGTTTACAAATAAAACCGCAAAGTCACGTATTTGGAAATTGGATTTCCATCTATGAACCGAGGCAAAAGATAGTCCTCAACCGATTCGAGACGCTCTAGCCCGCCCCTCAGGATCAGAGCTCGAGTGACCCTTGGATCGTCACGGCCGGTCCACCGATGTGGATTAAACTTAAACCCTGAACATGCGTTTCCCCGCCCTATGGGGCGTAAACGAGCCAACTAAATGATTCCATCGGTTCGAGAACGACCGATCAATCCGAGGCGCCTCGCAACAGCAACAACCACATAAGTCAAACTCGTCAGGGCGTGTAAAACCACTGACGCCACTTCTAACTAGAAAGAAACGCATGCCCTCCCTGAGGTCCTCTCCCGTTTTTTGTTCATACCGGGTGTGAAACTCGCGAAGTAAACGTTACACAAAGCTACGCCACAAAGGTCGTGCTTTGATCATCACCACAAGGCTTTTCTTTTCAACAGAAGCCTCGATCAATTGCCCCTTAGGCATGCCACACAGGCAATTCACTCCATGCGTTTGATATCCATCAATATATAACCCCTGAGCTCGTACGTCTCAGAGAAGGGCGTTAAGCAAGAGAATAAATTCTCCGCCGCCAAACAGATATATATTTAATAAAAATCAACCACACAGACTAAAATCCGATGTCAGACACACAGTCCATTTACAAGTCCGTTCTGGGTCTGAACGAAACCGGAAGCACCTAGTACCCCGCATATCCATCGATCTCCAAGTACGTCTGGACGATCACCAACTGTTTCCATCTTCTTGGGTGTACAGCCCAATCAAGATCATCAGTTATCACCCAAACGACGTGAAGACTTCTGGTCTTCAACCACCGTCTTCATCTTCGACACCACGTCGAATCAGTTATTCAGAATGGGATAAACCCGGTCTTTCTGAATAACTCGCGTATATATTATAAAAGTGTTACACAAACACAACATACGCCTCATTCCAATTCAGAATATTCTTTTATTCAAATATTCCTATACTTTGGGAAAAGTTCCCATTATTTTATCCAAGATAAATTCTTTAAATTTATTCTTTAATCTCCTTTGAATATCAATTCAAACTAGTCGGGATTAGCGAACCACACCGAAGTAATCATTTATTTTATTTCCCAATCCAAACCTATTCATCCCATGAAGTAAAACTGGTTATACTTCATATCTAACACCACGGTGTTATCGGTAAATTCAATTACAATTTCACGTTCAAATCTAATTAAAGATTTAACTATCGCCTGGAGTAAAACTGGTGATACTCCATTCTCGATCTTTTCAATCTAATTAAAGATTCATTAAAACTCCACTTAGTTTTAATCGTTAACTGGGTTAAAGAATCAGTGTCATTTAAAACACGGTTCACGATAAACCCAAAATCACATTCCATTAATTATCGGGTTAAAGAACGAGTGTTATTTAAAAACACTGTTCACGATAAACCCAAAAATCAATATCAATTCAATTCCAATTAAATATCATTTAATTGGTGCACTTCATTAAATCTAGATAAAAAGATTTAATCTTTTCTCAACTGGGTTCAAGAACAGTGTTAGTGAAGACACCATTCACGACAAACCCAAATCACATTTGATATTCAATATAAGGCTCTGAATAGAAAATATATTGGCTTATATTCAATATCAAATTCTACGACTAACAAATGTCGTATTGGAAATAACGATATAAACATATATCTTTCAAATTTCCATAACAACATCTGTATAATCACGAATTCCAACATCGAAATATTCCGAAGACAATTTCGATTCAAATCCACTCCAATGCAATCATTGGAAATTTTGGTTATTTTCAAAACCCTTTTCAAATTCAATTTATTTATTTAAAAATAAATAGAATTATAATTCTAGTTCAAAACTAGTTCATTTCGATAAAAATCTATTTTTATCCTTTCAAATAAGGAGTTTTTCATCCCAATCCTTTCTAAATCATTTCTTATGATTTTACACAAATTATTACTATTTTTAATAATTTTATCAAGGCCCGTATAGTCGATTTCCATCAATGGCCATCGAACTGCACTTACAGCGACCTTTTTCAAATTTGATTTGGACGTAACTCCAAATCCAACCGTTAGATTTCAAATTTCTAATGTTCATTAGAAAGCTCTTTTCGATACGAACCCAACGGTTCCGGTTTTAGGAGAATCCGACGGTCGGATCTCCCGTAATGTCCGTTTGAAATCAATGGTCGAAATTCGCGAACTGCCGCGGCGCGGCGCGTTCTATTCAGGCCATTATATTATATATATAATATATATATATAATATATTTCGTCGATTTTCTATTCAAAACGAATTATATAAATAGTTTTAAAATTCATTTCAAAATCTATTTCAACTTCCATTTCAATTCAAAGCAAAATTGAATTCTTCTTTATAGATTCGTTTCAAAATTCATTTCTATTCAATTCAAATTTCAATTCAATTTGAATTCATTTCAATTCGCTTTCAATTCAATTTGAATTCGTTTTCAATTCAATTCATTTCGAAATCGTTTTCAATTCAATTCATTTCGAAATCGTTTTCAATTCAATTCATTTCGAAATCGTTTTCAATTCAATTCATTTCGAAATCGTTTTCAATTCAATTCATTTCGAAATCGTTTTCAATTCAATTCATTTCGAAATCGATATAAATATCGTTCACGTCAAAATGGCGTCAAACTAATCAACACGGCTTCATGAATTTCTATTTTCAAATATTCTATTTCAAATATTTCTTTTTCAAAATAGTTGTTATTACTAAAATATTTCGTTCAACACATGACCAATCTCAATGGATGAGTACTGTCAACACATGAACTTTTATTTTATAATAGTCTTTATTTTTCAAATTGGAATGAGGCCCAATCAATTACCATATAAAGTTAATTATATGGATTTTCATGCATTACACACATATAATAGCATTGAAAAATAATCAACCATCAACCAAAGTGCACTACACTGTATAAGCATCAAATATAGATATCTAACGCTTATAACAGCCTGTCAATCAATCGATCGACATATTTAATCAATCAGGATGAGTGAACTTCAAATTTCATCCCAACGCCCGTGTGGGGTTTCTAACAATCCAACACAGATTTTAGTTGTGCAGTTGGGCGATGTGTAAAATTTATCGACCCAATCAATGTCCTTCAAATAGGTGTACATAAACAAACCGTCTGGTTTGTAAATGAATATTTATGTTATTCACTTCACGTTAAAAATTATATTTTTAACGATAAAAACATTTTATTCCAACATATGAATTTCTATCCAGTTCATTCTTTAAATAAAATGATATTTTTATTTTTCTAACATATTTTAGAAAATTTCGGCGGCATAACGGCACGATACAAGAAACGGGACAAGGCCTAGCCTTATCCCCGGTCCAGTGAAGGCCCACGCCATTCACACATCAATCAAATCAATTCATTTCACCACACAATTCAATTTCAACCAAATAATCTAACCAATTTTTGCAATCAAACAAACAAGTCCATGGTCTGTGGACGATTGTGTCGGGTGCTACTAAACACCGTCTGCATCCTAGTATATATATATAACTAGAAAAGAAATTGAAAGGTGAGAAATTCTCACAGATAGCTATCCTAGCTCCACGGCACTTCCTTTATAGAAATCTTCATCTTTCACGCCTTTTTGTCATCTTCGTCGCCCGCTTTCACTACCTATGTAAAAATCGAATTTTTACTTCGCTATTCCATATATAAAAATCATATTTTTATTTCGAACTTCAATATATAAAAATCATATTTTTATTTCGAAGTTCAATATATAAAAATCATATTTTTATTTCGAAGTTCAATATATAAAAATCATATTTTTATTTCGAAGTTCAGTATATAAAAATCATATTTTTATTTCGAAGTTCAGTATATAAAAATCATATTTTTATTTCGAAGTTCAATATATAAAAATCATATTTTTATTCCGAAGTTCAATATATAAAAATATAAGCTTTACTATATTAAAAATATATACTTTTCCCTTATAAAAATATTCGTCTTTCCTTATATAAAAATACGACCTTCCTCTTATAAAAATACGACCTTTTACTTTATGAAAATACCATCTTGATTATCAATAAAAATCTCAACTCAGGTTAAAAATAAATAAAACTGAAAACACTTACAGTTACTCGAGAAAAGGGGGGGGAAAGAGGTTAGGTGATGGTCGGAGGGAGAGAGTTTATCACCATCGCCTAGGGGGGGTCTGCTCGCTGCCTTCATTGCTGAGGAGGGGCTGCTCTTCGGTTTGTAGAAAGGGGAGGAAGCGGTCTCGTTTTGGGCTGATTTGAGATGGGGACCCGTACTCGAGGGGAGGAGGAGCTAAACGAGGCGTCGCTCGAGCAGGGGGGGTGCTCAGGTCGGCCATCGACTTCAGGGGGGGCGCTGCATACGGTGGCAGTGGGTAGAGGATCCGGCGGTCTTCAACTTGGGGGTTTAGGGCATGGTTCTCGCTGGAAGAGGAGGGTCGCGAGGGGGATAGGCCGGAGAGGTAGAGGAGAGCGGAGGAAGAAGAGGGGGTGGAAGCGGCGGGCGGTGGCTGTAGGGGGAGGAGCGGTGGACGAGGTATGAGGAGCGCGATTTCTTTCTGCTCAATTTCGAAGTCAACGAGGTTAAGGGAAGAGAGAATGAAGAAGGGAAGGGTTTATGAATAAATATATATTATTTTAATTTTAATTTTAAAATCCAAAATTAACTTTTTACTATGAACTCGAAATCAAACCCACCGATTGTCGTCCCTAGCTATTACCCCCATTCCGAACACAATGGGATATGCCACGTATGCCAATTCGTCCGTTACGATCAGTTTTCGTTGAATTTAAAATATAAATATTTATATATTCAATTTAAACGTACTTTTCAATTTACTGGGGTCACATACGGACCCTAAAAATTCCTGAAAAATATTTTCTAGCTTCGTATTGACGATACGGTCCTAACAAAACTAGTTTCGTCGAATTCTGAGACCGTTGGAAAAATGGCCAATTTCCAGTCGATTAAAATCAACTAAAACTGGTCAAACGCGTTTTCCTTTGCCACGTTCACATATTGATTCGAAAAATTATGGAATTTGGAATCTAGCAATAATTTAACATCACGGACCCAACAAAAGTGGTTTCGTCGAAATCCGAGGTCGTTTGCAAAATGTCCATTTTTAAGGGCCTGAATTCCATAGCGACTATTCAGAATTTTCACTTGGACATATCTTTTGATTCCCGCTATGAAATTTTGATTTTTCGGATTCGTTGGAAAGATATTATCAATTAGACCCCATTATTTTTGGTTTCACTAAAATCCGGATTGTTTTGCACCCGGTACATTCAATTGAAGTTTGAAATCGAATTATCGAACTACCGCGCCATTTTCAATTCCTTATATAATTATATATAATTATTTATATTCTAACGACGACGTATATAATATATACGTTCTAATTCCATTCAAAATAATTTTCTCGTCGATATTATTTAAAATAATCTATTTTAAATATTCAAAATTCGCTAAAATTGCCAAAATAAAAATTTTAAACTGGCCCAGATTTTCGGGTTATTACAACCGGGAGCCACGGGAAAATCCCGAAAATGCCATATAGGCCTTCTGATCTCAAAAAGAATAAGAAAAAGCCAAGCGGCTAGCCAATAGGCTCATAAAATCATCATCACCCAAACAAAAACAGTAAATTATGTAGTAAACATGTACCTATTTGTCGGGCAAACAAATTTTATTCTCTGCTCTAGCTTCCTTGCTATGACCTGTTCAATTGTAAGTATATGTATATGCAAGCAAATGCGACCAATTTTCAATATAATTCAATATTTGATACAATTAGGCATAATGGTTCAAAATTATCAAACAACTAAACAAACAACACAAACATCAATCAATTAGTGAATTAGAGTTTTCAAATTCATAATTTGATATATATACAAAAATCATGTTTTTGATGCCAAATCACAACAAATAAATCAATCTATATAAGTTTTGGTTCTCACACCAGCCTAATGGAAATATATAGATATCACACCTTCGAAACACAAACATAAGTTCTGATGATGATCGATCAATCATCAGAACCATCTCCGGGTGTCTAGAATGTGATTCTATATCTATCCAGTATATTAGAACTTCGAATATACGTTCATGATGCGTATATGCAAAAATCTTTATATAATGGATTGTCCAAATTCAAAATAAATAAATATTCAAATACGTATAAAACGATTTAAATTTTCAAAACAATATTGTTTTCATTTGAAAAATATACTCTTCACAATCGTTCTAGGATACTACTGATCCTATCTCTAACGAGTCATTCTAATTGGATATTACTAATCCAATATCTGATGAATTTTTCGTATGGTTCTAATGTGTCTTGTTCTCGAGCTCTGTAAACCAAAGCTCTGATACCAACTGTAGTAACCCGTTACTTCCCTATGAAGGAAAGAGCGGATACTTTGAGAACAACACACAAATGAACACAGGCGGAAGAGCATTTCATTGCTATTACACCAATTCCATCAGATACAAGAATATACAGGGTATAAATGAATAAATTACATTCGATAAATATCAGAGATTATAATAAATTACATAGCAGCGGAAAAATAATACAAAGCACAACTGAAGGTGATATACGGATATAGAGCTACCGGATATCATTCCAGCTGTAAACCAGGATCCTGTGAATATAAATCTGCAAAACCAAAACTACTAGCTGCCCGTGCGAAAAATAGGGGCACCCAGAGTTTAGGTTAAAACAATAAACTCCAGGTCAGTCATGTGACTGGTGTGAGAAATAAAACAGTTATTAATATTAGTTTTAAAGTTAGGTAAATCAAGGGACCACGCCGTATAACACGGAACGGGTTTCCTCCCAAGGATACCAGTGCATAGAACAAACAGCGCAATGCTAAATAAAGAAAAATGAAGCTGTTATAAGACCCAGGTCCCATCACACAATGCAACGCAAGCCGGAGGATAGGGTTTTCCCTTATAACAGCCAAAGCATGCTTGATACGTTTAAAACACATTATTTGATACTATTATAGGTGTATAGTGTCAAAACAATTTCAATCATAAATATCAATCATAGGCAACATAGCTACCATCTACTATGTTGCCATACTAGTTCTACAATTAAAACCGCAATATCACGTATTGGAAATTGGATTCCGTCATGAGCCGAGGCGAGGGGCAAGCTCCTCTCCGCTTTCGAGACACTCTAGCAAATGTCCCAGGGCTACACACTCTGGGCAACCCCTGGATGCTTCAGGGTCGGTCCTCACTTACGTTAGAGGATTAGTTATGCCTGAACACACGTTTCCCGGTCCTTACAGACCTATAATCGAGGTGCCTCATCCAACAACCACAAAGGTGAAAAGTATATATATATGTCAGGGCTGGTAAGTCACTGACACCACCAAAGCTAGAAAGAAACGTCGTGCTCTCCCTGCAGTCCGTATCCCGTTTTTGACTCATACCGAGGTGTGAGGCTCGCGAATTCACGTTATACACAAAGCTGCCACGTAGGCTGTGCTTTGATCATCAACCACAAGACTTTGCTTTTCAACAGAAGCCTTGATCCATGCAACTCAGCATGCCACACAGGCAATTCATGTCGTGCGATTGATATCTATCGATATATAACCTCTAAGCTCGTACGTCTCAGAGAAGGGCGTTAAGCAAGAGAATAAATTCTCCGCCGCCAAACAGATATATATTTAACAGAAATCAATCAACACAGAATAAAATCCAATGTCAGACACACAATCCATTTACAAGTTCGTTCTGGGTCTGAACGAAACCGGAGGCACTTTCCTCGCATATCCATCCATCTCCAAGTACGTCTGGACGACCACCAACTATTTCCTTCCTCTCGGGTGTACAGCCCAATCAGGATCGTTAGTAATTATCCAAACGATGTGAAGACTTCCGGTCTTCGACCACCGTCTTCATCTTCGACATATCGTCGAATCGGTTATTCAAAATGGGTATGAACCCGACCTTTCCGAACAACCCGCGTATATTAAAACAAATGTTACATAAACACAACATACGCCTCATTCCAATTCAGAATATTCTTTTATTCACAAAATCACATTTTTAGGGAAAGGTTCCCATTAATTTTATCCAAGATAAATCTTTAAAATTTATCCTTTAATCTTCCTTTGGATGTCATTTCAAACCAGATTATGGTTTTCTATACTAGTCGAGATTAGCGAACCATAGCGAAGTAATTATTTATTTTATTTCCCAATCCCAACCTATTCATCCCATGAAGCAAAACTGGTAATACTCCATATCTGACACCGTGGTGTTATCGGTAAATTTAATTACCATTTCACGTTCAAATCTAATTAAAGATTCAACTATCGCTTTGGAGCAAAACTGGTAATACTCCATTCTCGCTCATTTCTAAATTTGATAATTTAGATTAGAGATTCACATTTCAACCTAATTGCAGATTCGTTAAAACTCCTTTTACTGGGTTAAAGAACTAGGTGTTATTTAAAACACAGTTCACGACAAACCCAAATCACATTCTATTTATTATCGGGTTAAAGAACTAGTGTTATTTAAAACACCGTTCATGATAAACCCATTTCAAATCCAATCAAATATATTAGAAATTCCGATTATTTAAAACCCCTTTTTAAATCTAATTTATTTATTTAAAAATAATTGGGTTTTAAATTTAGTTCAAAACTAGTTCATTTCGATAAAAATCCATTTTTATCTTTTCAAATATGGAGTTTTTCACCCCAATTTTTCACAAATCATTTCCTATGATTTTACACAAATTATTACTATTTTTAATAATTTTATTAAGGCCCGTACAATCGATTTCCAACAATGGCCTTTGAACTGCACTTACAATGACCTTTTTCAAATTTGATTTGGACGTAACTCCAAATCCAACCGTTAGATTTCAAATTTCTAATATTCGTTAGAAATCTCTTTTCGATACGAACCCAACGGTTCCGGTTTTAGGAGAATCCGACGGTCGGATCTCCCGTAATGTCCGTTTGAAATAAATGGTCGAAATTTACGAACTGCCGCGGCGCGGCGCGTTCTATTCAGGCCATTATATTATATATATATATAATATATATTATATATATTTTGTCGATTTTTATTTAAAACGAATTATATAAATAGTTTTGAATTCGTTTCAAAAAGCATTTTCAACTTCCATTTCAATTAAAATCAAAATTGAATTTTTCTTTATAAATTCGTTTTTAAAATTCATTTCTATTCAATTCAAATTTCAATTCAATTCAAATTGGTTTTCTATTCAATTCGATTCAAATTGGTTTTCTATTTGAATCAAATTCATTTTCTATTTGAATCAAATTCATTTCGTTTTCTATTCAATTCAAATCAAATTCGTTATATATTCAACTCGAATCAAATTCGTTATATATTCAATTCGAATCAAATTCGTTATATATTCAATTCGAATCAAATTCGTTATATATTTAATTGAAGTCAAATTCGTTTTATATTCAATTCGAATTCAATTCGAATTCGTTTTCTATTCAATTTGATTCAAATTTCATTTCAAAATATGCGATTTCGAAATCACTTTTCAATATTCATTTTAAAATGAATAAAATCGATATAAACATCGTTCACGTCAAAATGGCGCATCTCTAATCAACACGGCTTCATATAATTCTATTTTCAAATATTCTATTTCAAATATTTCTTTTTCAAATATTTCCTATTCAAATATTTCTATTTCAAATATTTCTATTTCAAAATATTTCGTTCAACACATGACTAATCTCAACGGATGAATACAGTCAACACATGAACCTTTATTTTATATTGATAAAGATGTAAATTTTATTACTAAAATATTTCGTTCAACACATGGCTATTCTCAACGGATGATTACAGTCAACACATGAACCTTTATTTTATATTGATAAAGATGTAAATTTTATTACTAAAATATTTCGTTCAACATATGGCTATTCTCAACGGATGAGTACAGTCAACACATGAACCTTTATTTTATAATATTCTTTATCTTCTAAATTGGAATGAGGCCCAATCAATCACCATATAATATTAATTATATGGATTTTCATACATCACACGTATATAATAGCTTTGAAAAATAATCAACCATCAACCAAAGTGCACTACACTGTATAAGCATCAAATATAGATATCTAACGCTTATAACAACCTGTCAATCAATCGATCGACAAATTTAATCAATCAGGATGAGTGAACTTCAAATTTCACCCCAACACCCGCGTGGGGTTTCAAACAATCAAACACAGATTTTATTTGTGTAGTTGGGCGATGTGTAAAATTTATCGACCCAATCAATATCAGTCAAATCAGTGTATATAAACAAATCGGTCGATTTGTTTGTAAATATTTTTTTATTCCCATTCACGCTAAAAATTATATTTTTAACGATAAAACATTTTATTTTAACATATGAATTCCTATTCAGTTCATTCTTTCAATAAAATGATATTTTATTTTTCTAACTTATTTTAGAAAATTTCGGCGGCATAACGGCACGATACTAGAAACGGGACGAGGCCTAGCCTTATCCCCGGTCTAGTGAAGGTCCACGCCATTCACACATCAATCAAATCAATTCATTTCACCAAACAATTCAATTCAACTCAAGTATTCTAACTAACTACTCAACCAAACAATTTAACAAACAAGCCATCCATGGTCTGTGGATGACGGGTGTCGGGTGCTACTAAACACCGTCTGCATCCTAGTATATATATAATTAGAAAAAGAAATTGAAAGGTGAGAAATTCTCACAGATAGCTATCCAATCATCTTGACTCTTCTTTGATAGGAATCTTCATTGCCCGTATTCTCTACATATGTAAAAATAGAATT
The DNA here is from genome assembly GCA_030737875.1 of Allium sativum. Taxonomy (NCBI): domain Eukaryota; kingdom Viridiplantae; phylum Streptophyta; class Magnoliopsida; order Asparagales; family Amaryllidaceae; genus Allium; species Allium sativum. The sequence continues at coordinate 374,883,115 of CM060921.1, forward strand.
TTTACTTCGTTATTCAATATATAAAAATCGAATTTTTACTATGCTATTCAATATATAAAAATCGAATTTTTATTATGCTATTCAATATATAAAAGTCGAATTTTTATTATGCTATTCAATATATAAAAGTCGAATTTTTATTATGCTATTCAATATATAAAAGTCGAATTTTTATTATGCTATTCAATATATAAAAGTCGAATTTTTATTATGCTATTCAATATATAAAAGTCGAATTTTTATTATGCTATTCAATATATAAAAGTCGAATTTTTATTATGCTATTCAATATATAAAAGTCAAATTTTTACTACTTTGTTATTCTCTATATAAAGGTTCCACCTCTTCAAAAATAAAGATTTCGCCTTTTCTAAAATATAGTTTCGACTTTTCTAAAATATAGTTTCGACTTTTCTAAAATATAGTTTCGACTTTTCTAAAATATAGTTCCGACTTTTCTAAAATATAGTTTCGCCTTTTCTAAAATATAGTTTCGACGCTCCATTCTATATAAAAATTATATTTTCGTATTTCCACTTTGTAAAAATCATATTTTTATTATTTTAAAAACAAAAAAAAACTATATTTTTAACTTTCCTATATTATAAAAATTATATTTTTCTCTTTCTACTATATGAAAGATTATATTTTTAATACTTTAAAAAATATAAAAATCATATATATATATATATATATATATATATATATTTCCCAGAAAACCATGTTAATTTGTAAATCAGTTAAAGTAATTTACCCCAAAGAAAAATCTGGCCTTTCCTTCCTCCAATCCTTCTTCTTCACGGTTTACACGACAGACCACCTTCGAACTGAGCTTCAAACTAGGGCTTGGATCTTTCGCCACAATCATGAAGCTAGGTGACGATCTGACGTCACCACGTCGAAGAGCATTGAAAACCGCGCCTGCGCCTGGGAGCCTGGCCACTTCGATCGATGGACGGTGGAGGAATCAAGCGGCGGACGGAAGCACTTTGAGGTGACGGTTTTCCTCGAATACGAGATTCCAGACGACCAAACCAGGGCGGATTTGAAGATCAAGAGATTCTATTCCGAATTGCCTTAAGGGTCAGTGGATTTCATCGAGAGAATCGAAGGAAATCGAAGGGAAATGAATTGAACTCGCGTCGCCGTTCTTTTCTGAGAGTTATGGGGCTGGGTCAAAATGAATTGGTCAACGAGGGTTCTAATTGGATATTATATATATATATATATATTATTTTAATTTTGAATCCAAAAGTTACTTTTTAAACCGAACTCCAACTCGATCCCAACGACTGTCGCCCTAGCTAATCACCCCCATTCCGAACACAATGGGATCTGTATCGCAAGTTGATTTGATCGTTTTGATCAGTTTCCGTTGAATTTACATTTAAATCGCTATATTGAATTTTAAACGTACATTTCAAATTATCGGGGTCACATACTAACTCTATAAATCCGATAAAAATATTTTCTAGCTTCGTATTGACGATACGGTCCTAATAAAACTAGTTTCGTTGAATTCTGAGACCGTTGGAAAAATGACCAATTTCCAGTCGATTAAAATCAACTAAAACTGGTCAAACGCATTTTCCTTTGCCACGCTCACATATTGATTCGAAAAATTATGAAATTTGGAATCTAGCAATAACCTAACATCCCGAACCCAACAAAAGTGGTTTCGTTGAAATCCGAGGTCGTTTGCAAAATGCCTGTTTTTAAGGGCCTGAATTCCATAGCGACTATTCAGAATTTTCAACTGGACATATCTTTTGATTCCCGCTATGAAAAATTGATTTTTCGGATTCGTTGGAAAGATATTCTCCATTAGATCCTATTATTTTTGGTTTCACTAAAATCCGGTTTGTTTTGCACCCGGTACATTCAATTGAAATTTGAAATCGAATTATCGAACTACCGTGCCATTTTCAATTCTATTTATAATTATATACAAATATTTATATTCTAACGACAACGTATATAATATATACGTTCGAATTATATTCAAATTAAATTTCTCGTCGATATTATTTAAAATAATTCATTTTAAATATTCAAAATTCGCTAAAATTGCCAAAATAAAAATTTTAAATTGGCTTAGAATTTCCGGGTTATTACAAAAATTCCGGGTGTTAGCCAAATTTTTGAAGAATTTGAAAATTCTCAAAAACTGAAAAGTTGGAGAATTGAAGCCAGATCGAACGTAGAGTTGATTAATCAAACCACTTTCGACTTTGTTCCTTTTCGGGGACGAAAAGTTTTAAGTGGGGGAGATTGTAACGACCCAGAAAATCAGAACCAATTTAAAAATTTTAAATTGGCTAAAATAATGGATTTTGAATATTTAAAATAAATATTTTAAATAATGGCAATGAAAAGTGAGTTTGAATCGACAATTGAAAACGAATATAATTAATTATAATTATAATTATAAACAAGGCCTGAAATGGCGCTGCAGTTTCAAAAATTGAATTCAAACTTTGTCGGACTATACCGGGTGCAAAACAAAACGGATTTGAGTGAAACTAAAAATATTTAAATCTGTTAGTGAATACCTTTCTAACGAATCTGAAAAATTGAATTTTCATAACGGAAAGCAAAAGTTATGGCCAAATGAATTTTCAGAAAGGTCGCTATGGAATTTATATAGCCCGTGAAATTGGCCATTTTGCATACGACCTCGGAATTCGATGAAACCACTTTTGTTGGATCCGGGATGTGAAGTTATTGCTAGATTTCAAATTTCATAATTTTTGAAGCTAATATGTGAGCGTGGCAAAGGAAAACGTGTTTTGGTCAATTATAGTTAAATTGGATCGACCAGAAATGGGCTTTTTGCAAACGGTCTCGGAATTCGACGAAACTAGTTTTGTTGGGACCGTATCGTCAAAACATAGCCAGATTTATTTTTCTGGAATTTTTCGAATCAGTTTGTGGCCCCGGAAAATTGAAATGTATGTTCAAACTAAATATTGAATGTTTTATATTTTAATTTGAAGGAAAACTGACTGAAACTTTCGAATGGGTCTTCGAAACATATCCCATTGTGTTCGGAATGGGGGTAAAATGCTAGGGACGACAATCATTGGGTTTAGATTGGTGGTCGTGTCAGAAAACCCCTTTAAAACTCCCCCGGCCAATCATATTTTTTTTTTAAAATAAAAAAAAAAGAAAATCTAATTTTCTCTCTCCCCGTATATCGCGACGCACGGCGGAAAGGGCTTGAGACCTTCTCTCTTCGATTTCTCCTCATCCACTCATTGATTTCAAAAGCTCCAGTTGAAGATTTTGAAGAGCACGAGAAGATCTTCAAATCCATATACAGTTTAAAACCATTGCAAACTTTGAAAAATCATATCTTTTTCGTGTATTGACGAAATTCAGTGAAACAAGAGACAGTGGACTCGTGTGGACGTCTTCTACCTTCTAGAAGAGACCGCATATTTTTCTGAGCCTTCTGCTATTTTTGGTGGAGTGGAACCCAATGTGAGATTTCTAATTTATAAATGATATGGAAAACGACGATGTATAAATTATATGATCGATGTATGAGTTATATAAGCGTTGTACACCTCATGTATAAGCGTTGTATAAGTTGTACGTTCGATGTATAAGTTATATATGCGTTGTAAAAATTATATATGTGTTGAAATAGAAGTGAATTGCTATATATATATATATATATATATATATATATATATATATATATATATACGCCCCTCATCCACAAACCATGGACGATATTTATTGGTTGTGATTGGTGTGAAAATTGATTGATAGCGAATGGTTGATTGGAATTGTTTGTGGTTGATATTGATTGATTGAGGTTGAAAAATACCCATCTGTGATTGAGAAATATTTGGTTGAAACCACATAGGATTAGTTTGTGGAAATGAAATAAATATATACATGCCGCCTGCATGCGAACTAGATGCATGATCCCCATTGTCAAAAACCGCGAGGTTTTAAGGTAGAGTGAGGAGCCGTACTAGGGACGGTACCGGTTTTAGCTACCCTACCGTTATGCTGCCGAAATTTTGAATAATATTCATGTGTTTGAATTATTTTCATTTGTTGAAACTATATTTATTCGTTGAATAGAAAACCTTCATGTGTTGAGTCGATATTCATTCGTTGAATTGAAATTCATGTGTTGAATGGTGTTCGTGTTTTAAATATAAAAATCACATTTTTTATCTATATATATAAACTATAGAAAACCTTCATGTGTTGAATCGATATTCATTCGTTGAATTGAAATTCATGTGTTGAATGGTATTCGTGTTTTAAATATAAAAATCACCTTTATATCTATTTATATAAACTATAGAAAACCTTAATGTGTTGAATCGATATTCATTCGTTGAATTGAAATTCATGTGTTGAATGGTATTCATATTTTGAAATAAATTGTTTTATAATAAAAATCACATTTTTATCATCTATATGAAATGTATAAAATAATCCCGTTTTGAAAGAAATTGTTTTATAATAAAAATCCTATTTTTATTACCTATATGAACTATATAAAATAATAGAGTTTTGAAATGAATTGTTTTACAATAAAAATCACATTTTTATTATATACATGAATTGTTAAAAATAGTGAAATGTTGAAATAGAAGACAGTTGGATAAAAATATCATTTTTATCAAATGTATGAAAGGAATGTAGCTTTGAAATCGAAGAATCGATATATATATATATATATAAATGGAATTAAAATATATCGAATAACGACGCTGCAGTTCGTATTTTGAAACCGTGATTTCAAACGATTATACCGGGAGATCCGACCATCGGATTTTCCTGAAATCACAACTGTTGGGTTCGCTTTGGAAATATCTTTCCAACGGCACCAACTTTGTAAAAATCCAACGGTTGGATTGTCTGGAATGTTTAATTCAAATCTGAAGAAAAACAGCGCTAGAATCGATTATATTTATATATATAAATATAATTATATTTAATCGAATAACGACGCTGCAGTTCGTATTTCGAAATCGAAACTTCAAACGATTGTACCGGGAGATCCGACCGTCGGATTTTCCCGAAACTGGAACCGTTGGATTCGTTTTGAAATGACCTTTCTAATGATGTAAATTTTGAGAAGATCCAACGGTTACATTTTCAGATACGTGTAAATCAAATCTGAAGAAAAACAGCGCCACGGCCGCGTTATGGCCCGAAGCGTCGTTTTGAATAAATTGGCTATTTTAAAATAAATAAAAATAGTGATAAATCGTTAAAAAAAATTATAAACGATATGGATGTGATTTAGAAATTAACTAAAGGTTGGCAAAGTCGAATGGTTTCCTGGGTGTTGATCTGATGTTGGTTTCGGCCTTCGAGGTTAATACTTGGGAATTCGTTCTCTTACTAATTGACGGTTAGTGACTAATGAATTGGAATGGTGCGTGTTTATGTTAGTGTTGCACTTGTTTATTATATACGCGGGTTGCTCAGAAAGACCGGGTTTATCCCATTCTGAATAACTGAATCGACGATAAGAAATTGAAGATGAAGACGGTGGTCGAAGACCTGAGATCTTCACCTCGTTTGGATGATAACCGAGGTCCTGATTGGGAGGCATCCCGAAATATGGATAATGAGTGGTGATCGTCCAGACATACGTGGTGATCGATTGCGAGGTATATAGTGCCTCCGGTTTCGTTCAGACCCAGAACGGACTTGTAAATGGACTGTGTGTCTGACATTGGACTTTATTCTGTGTTGATTGATCTCTGTTAAATATACATCTGTTTGGCGGCGGAGAATTTATTCTTTTGCTTAACGCCCTTCTCTGGAACGCACAAGCTCAGAGGTTGTATATCGATGGACAACAGTCGCATGGCATGAATTGCTAGTGTGGCATGCCTAAGTGGCAAATGATAAGGGCTTCTGTTGAAAAGCAAAGTCTTATGGTGATGATCAAAGCACCGCCTGTGTGGCATAGCTTTGTGTATAACATGAAATCGCGAGCCTCACACCCCGGTATGAACCAGAAACGGGAGAGGACATCAGGGAGGGCCTGAGTTTCTTTCTAGCTATAAGTGGGTCAGTGGTTTTACATGCCCTGACGAGTTTGACTTATTTGTTTGTTGCTGTTGCGAGGCACCTCGGTTTGATCGGACGATCTGGGTCCGATGGAGTCATTCGTTGGATCGTTTACGCCCCAAAGGGCAGGGAGACATAGTATTCAGGCATAATAATCCACATCGGTGGACCAGCCCTGACAATCCAAGGGGCAGTTGCGGCTGTTCCTGAGACATGGGTAGAGCGTCTCGAATTCGGTAAGGACTATCTTTTGCCTTGGTTCATGACGGAAATCCAATTTCCAAATACGTGACTGTGCGGTTTTGATTGTATACCTATATATGGCGACATAGTGGTATGGGGCATTAATGCCGTCTATGATTTATTGTTATGATTTGAAATTGTTTTCAAAACATATAAACACTAGCAATAATATCAAATGCCTTTTTTTTATTCGTATCAAGCATATCTTGGCCGTTATAAGGTAAAAACTCTATCCTCCGGTTTGCGTTGCATTGTGTGATGGGAACTGAGTCTTATAATGGCTTCATTTTTTATAAAATGCATTGCATTGTTTAAAAGAAAGATTTGTTTTAAAGCACTAGCAATCCGATGGAGTAAACCCGTTCCACGAAAGTGGCGTGGTCCTGTGATTAGCCATATATTTGAAATGTGTTTAGTAGATTTCTCATACCAGTCCCATGACTGACTCGTAGTTTTTTCACTTTCAAACTCGGGTGCCCCTTTTTCTACACGGGCAGCCTTGTATTCAGGTTTAGCTGACTTTTTCTGGATAGCTGGAGCTGAAGATGGATTCTATTATTTATCTCTTTTTATGCTGTTCAGCTCCTATTGTACATATTATGTTTGTTTTCCGCTGTAGACATTTATGTATAGCTGAACTATATTTGTACTAAGTAAGATCCTGTATACTGTGTAACTCTGATGATTTCGTTTATCCAGTATATTCTATTGTTCATTATCTGGTGTATTTATTTAATTCTGTTCTGTTTTTACCTGTTTCTGTGTTATATTCCACGGATTACCCTTGCCACCGTCAGTACAGGGTTTGGGGTCGTCTCATTTACGTTGGTATGGAGGAATTCATTTCTCTTAGCTTTATACCTATGGTATTTTTGGGGAACTCAATTTGTGATTTAGAAGGTATGACTATGTGGCATTCAAAGTAAATGAAGGTGTGATCTGTCAAAAGATACATTATGCCCTCAAGCCTTATCAACCGGGAAATGAAAAAAATCGGACACGCAGCATGGCTCAATGGATAGCTCCCAATTAGAGTATACTGGCACTATCTAGAGCATATTCATTTTTGTTATTCTTTTACTTCTGTTTCTCCCTGGGAACGGTTATGTTGGTATACCAGCCGTACGGTGACAATATATTTGGAACACTCAAGTGAAATGAATGGCCTGTAATGTGTGGCCGAGTTGCAAGAAGTCCTTGTTGAACTCTAGTGTATCCCCTATAGAGCACACTGATCAGAAGGTGGCTCCATACCTTGTCATAGTTGGAAATCCATTACACAATAAGAGCCCGTGGTTTTGATTGTATACTATGTATGTAAAGCGTGGGATGCAAGCATTCTGCTAGATTCCTATTTACTTGTATTAGATAGTATAATAATATTAGAAGAGTATTGTTTTAAAAGAATGTTTTGGGTTATCGTAAGGTAAAACCATCTATATTTATGTGTGGAGCAGTCTTACGATTATCCATTCTTTTGAAAAGGGCTTTTAAAAGTTAAACCAAATGGTTGGAGTTTTCTCACACCAGTCCCATGACTAACCCAAAGTTTCTTTTATTTTGTTTTACCCTAAATTCTTGGGTGCCCAAATTTGTACGAGCAGCTAACTAGTCGAGATTTTACAGATATACTTGGAGAAGCTTGGAGCAGGAGGCTTCAACATTAGATATATAGAGTTTATTTCTGCTATGATATATATGTGATGTACTCTGTTGATGATGTAAGTAAAAATATAGTTTTGTATTTCAAAGTTATGTTATTTATTCGTTCCGCTGTGAGATTCGTGTTTACTCTGATTCTGTGCAGTTAAAGCCCCGCTGAAACCCTGAGACTATAGCGCAGACATGAGATAACAAATCAAGTCTTTCCCTAAGATTTTGAATAGTTGTCCCGAATTCAAGTTGATTATGTTTCGCTTCTTCCTCGGAGAAAGACGATCAAACAATTCCCAATCATGGTCCTTGCGGGAGTAAGCAGCTTAAGCAAGAGACCCTATCTTATATAGGAAATTGATCATATCCAGTAAAGGCCAGTATATTAATAGGGGCGGGCAAAGGGAATTTAGTTCGTCTAATTACTTGACATTCTTTCTAGCCCTTTTTTGCCTACAAAGAAAGCGAACTTTGACTGTTATAAGCATAAGTTGAGAGAATAGGGCTAGTATACCAAGTCCACTATATTAATAGCTTATTAAGCAAAGAGCATTGTTGGAGGAATACGCGATGCTAGAATGGCTATTTCTATAATTCTTCTCACTACCCTCTTGGGGAAAATGATCCCACAAGAAGGAATTGTAGAGTACAAAATAACATAAAAACAAAAACATTCTTGTGTACCTTCCATTCAAATTTTACCTTTTCTGATAAAGAAAGATGGGAGACTTTTGAATCAGATTGAATTTTATAAAATATCAATTTTGTAGTATACAAATGCACGAAACTATTACTATTTCATCTAAGTTAGATAACCAAGGACTTTATTTTATTATGGATTCTTGGTAAATCATTATTTTTAGGTATATCTTTAATAGGATTCTTTAGTGATATTCTAATGAATATTTTCTATCAAATATGGGCTATAACATTCTGCAGGAGCTATGTCTAGCGAAGGACCAGAAAGCACCTTATAAATTGTATAACTAACTATCAAACAAGCTACAATGAACTCAGGTGAAGACAGACAGACCCGCAAAACAGCAGTAGCCTAATATGATTCTCATTCAAAAAGGGGGAAATGTAATCTTTGTTTATGTAGCTATTGGTCAAAAAGCATCTTCTATGGCTCAGGAAGGGACTAATTTCCAGGAACGATATCTACTTGACCGTAACCATCTACGATTGGGATCGATGGTGGTAAATTTTCTTCCTTTTCCACTCTTTCGTCTAAAGATGTGAAACGACCCGAACTTCCCGTAAAGGAAAGCCCGGATTGAGTTGAGAACACGACAAATCAGAACACTAACAGAAGAACATTTCATTACTTATTACAACAATTTACATCAGAGTACAAGAATATACAGAGTATGAGCAAATAATATGCATTTGATAAATATCAAAGATTTACAAATTACAATGCAACGGAAAAATAATACATAACAACATTGAAACAAATACACGGATACAGAGCTTTCCGAATATCATTCCAGTTGTAAATCAGGATCCTGTGAATATAAATCTGCAAAACCAAAACTACTAGCTGCCCATGTGGAAAATAGGGGAACCCGGAGTTTAGGTTAAAATAATAAATTCCAGGCCTATCATATGACTGGTGTAAGAACTAAAATAGTTATTAAAAACTTTACTTTAAAATAAAGTAAATTAAGGGATCATGCCATATAACACGGAACAGGTTTCCTCCCAAGAATACAGGTGCATATAACAAAACAGTGCAATGCTTTTTGGAAAAATGAAGTTATTATAAGACCCAGGTCCCATCACACAATGCAACGCAAGCTGGAGGATAGGGTTTTCCCTTATAATAGCCAAACATGCTTGGTACATTAAAACAAATCATTTGATACTATTATAAGTGCATTGTGTATAAACAAACTTCAAATATAAATGTATCAATCATAGGCTGCATGGGTACCATCTATCATATCGCCAATACGAGGCACTACAATCAAAACCGAAATGTCACGTATTGGAAGTTGGATTTCCATCTGCAAACAAAGGCAAGGGATCGTCTTTACCGCTTCGAGACACTCTAGCCCGTGCCTCAGGAACAGTCGCAACTGCACTTAGATCGTCAGGACCTATCCACGCGAAGTGGATTATAATGCCTAACAATATGTTTCCCCGCCTTATTGGGTGTAAACTGGTCATATATCGACCAAACCATCCATCGGCACCGCAGTGACTGATATATCCGAGGCGCCTCGCTATCCATCATCCACATAAGTAAAACGTCCGGGCTTGCAAAACCCAGACACCACTCCTAGCTAGAAGGAAACGCATGCCCTCCCTGAAGTCCTCTCCCATTTCTGGTTCACACCGGGATGTGAGGCTCGCGAATTAGCGCTATACACAAAGCTGTGCTATATTAAAGCCGTGCTTTGATCATCAACCACAAGACTTTTCTTTTCAACAGAAGCCTTGATCATTTGCATCTCAACATGCCACACAGGCAATTCATGCCATGCGACTGATGTCTATCAATCACACAAAATGAAATTCGATGTCAGACGCACATCCATTTACTAGTTCGTTCTGGGTCTGAACGAAACCGGAGGCACCTTATTCCTCGTCCCATATGTCCAATACAGGAGAGAGGTCCTCGCATATCCGGTCGATCTCCAAGTACGTCTGGACGATCATCACTTATTACCTCGTCTTGGGTGTACATCCCAATCAAGACCTCAGTAATTATCCAAACGATGTGAAGACCTCCGATCTTCAACCACCGTCTTCATCGTCGACTCATCGCCAATTCAGTTATTCAGAATGGGATAAACCCGGTCTTTCCGAATAACTCGAATATATAATAAACAAGTGCTACAAAAATACAACATACGCCTCATTCCAATTCTAAATATTTTTTTATTTAAATATTTCTATCCTTTGGGAAAGGTTCCCATTAATTTTATTAAAGATAAATTCTTTAAATTTATTCTTTAATCTTCCATTGGATATCAATTTAAACGAAATTAAGGTTTATCGAAACTAGTCGGGATTAGCGAACCTTACCGAAGTAATCATTTATTATATTTCCCAATCACAACCTATTCATCCCATGAAGCAAAACCGGTAATACTTCATATCTAACACCACTGTGTTATCAATAAATTTAATTACCATTTTACGTTCAAATCTAATTAAAGATTTAACTATCGCTTGGAGTAAAACTGGTGCTACACCATTCTCGATCATTTCCCCAATTTGATAATTTGAATTATCACATTCTCTTTTCAATCTAATTAAAGATTCATTAAAACTCTAACTCAGTTTTAATCTCATTACTTAATGAGTTTTCAAAGTTAAGAAGTTAATCTTATCATTAACTAGGTTAAAGAACTAATGTCATTTAAAACACAGTTCACGGTGAACCCAAAATCCCATTCCATTAATTATGGAATCTTCACGGAAAATAGATCAATATATATAATCGATATAAACTTCCATATCCAACTAATAATATAAATGGAATAACGGCCAAGCCTTTTAAATTCCATATATAGTAACAGTCTTCCTCCACAGAAGTCCACTTCGATTATTACCAAATTGAGTTCCATTCTAGTTTATTTTATTAAATTGGAAAATTTCACTTTGGAAAATTTCCCTAAATCTTATTTAAAATATTTATAAATTCCAAATCACATTTCACTGTAAATCGGGTTAAAGAACAAATGTTGTTAAAAACACAGTTCACAATAAACCCAATTCACATTCTATTTTATTCTAGTTACTAAGTATAACTGCAAAATCCAATAATCTTATTTAAAAGATTTATTCTTTTCACACGGGGTTTAAGAACAGTGTTAATGAAGACACCACTCATGACAAACCCAAAATCCAATTCTTTCATTCAATTCTAATTAAATATTAATTAATTGGAAAATTTCACTAAATCTTACTTAAAAGATTTATTCAATTCTCAACTGGGCTTTAGACCAGTGTAAATTAAGACACCATTCACGACAAACCCGAAATCCCATTTGATATTAAATACAAGGCTCTGAATAGAAATTATATCGGCTTATATTCAATATCCAATTCTAAAACCTATAAATATCGTATTGGAAATAACGATATAAAATAAATCTTCCAAATTTCCATAACAATATCCGTATAATCTCGGAATCCAATATCGAAATATTCCGAAGATGATTTCGATTCAAATCCATTCTGTATTTGAGCCAATTTAAAATTTTTTATTTTGGCAATTTTAGCGAATTTTTAATATTTAAAATGAATTATTTTAAATAATAACGACGAGAAATTTATTTTGAATAGAATTCGAACGAATATATTTATATAGATCGTTGTTAGAATATAAATATTTATTTTAAATTATAAAAGGAATTGAAAATGGCGCGGTAGTTTGATAATTCGATTTCAAATTTCAATTGAACATACTGGGTGCAAAATAAACTGGATTTTAGCGAAACCAAAAATAATAGAATCTATTTGAGAATGTCTTTCCAACGAATCCAAAAAATTGAAATCTCATAGCGGGGATAAAAAGTTATGTCCAGTTGAAATTTCAGAATAGTCGCTATGGAATTCTGGCCATTGAAAATTGAAACTTTGTAAACGACCTCGGATTTCGATGAAACCACTTTTGTTGAATCCGTGATGTCAAATTAATGCTAGGTTTCAAATTTCATAATTTTTTGAATCAATATGTGAGCGTGGCAAAAGAAAACGCGTTTGACCAGTTTTAGTTGATTTTAATCGACTGAAAAATGGCCATCTTTCGAACGGTCTCGGAATTTGACGAAATTAGTTTTATTAGGACCGTATCGTCAATACGAAGCTATAAAATATTTCTTAGGAATTTTTCAAGTTAGTATGTGACCCCGGTAAATTGAAATACGCGTTCAAATTCATTATATAGAGTTATACTTAGATTTTAACGAAAACTGATCGAAACGATCGAATCAGCCTATGAGACATATCCCATTGTGTTCGGAATGGGGGTAATTATCTAAGGACGACAGTCGGTGGGTTTGATTTCGAGTTCGAAATAAAAAGTTGCTTTTTGGAATTTAAAAATAATAAAATATATAATTTACTTTAAAACCCTTCCCTCTCCTTTACCTTCCACGATGGAATTCATTCAACAAAAAAAAGGGGGAGGAGACCCACCCATCGCACCACCAATGCTGGGAGGCCCACGCCACCGCGGTGAACTCCAGCACACCCCCCTCGATCGATCCTCCTCCACGTCCTCCGATGGCGAGACCACCCCAAATCGAACCAGGACCTCGCGCTGCTTCCTCCAACCCGAAACCAGGCTTCACTGCGCCTCCAGGCATGTGCCGCCACCACCCATCGACTTCACATCCCTCCCCCGGCCAACAACGACCTGCCCCCTCTCGCCCCTCTCTGATTCGCTTTACGCTCCACCCACATGACCCTCCTAACCCGTGCTCCGACCTGAAGTCGCCGCCCGGACGCCCTGCCACCTCCAGAGATCGCCAGCAAACCCCCTCCCCTCGTTAAAAACCTGTAAGTGCTTTTATTTATTTTAAACGCATTGTTTTTATGTTAATTCATTACATGAAATGGGTTTTTATTTATAAAGATTGGATTTTCATATAAATGTGTAGCGTAAAAAGATGGGATTTTCGTACATGATATTAGCGAAGAGAGATTTGAACTTTATGTATAGGATTTGAGAATAAAAAATTTGATTTTTATATATAGAAGCGATAAAGAAATGATTTTTATAATGAAATAGCTAAAAGATTATATTTTTGAAGTAGGAAAGATATGATTGTTATATTATAAAAATAATAAAAGTATGATTTTTATCATATGTGAAATATAAAAATATAATTTTTATAAAGTAAAAGTATTAAAAATATGATTTTTATATAATAGAGAATATAAAAATATTATCTTTATAAAGGTAGCGAAATAAAAATCTGATCTTTCTTATATGTATGTTGAAATAAAAATGTGATTTTTATAGCGATGAAATAAAAATTCGATCTTTATATATGAAGTAGAAATATAAAAATATAATTTTTATATAGAATGAAGCATCGAAAATGTAATGACCCAGATTTCCATAACATCGGAGTTGACTATATACATCATACGTCCAACCCAAATATCACGAAAATACGGAACAATTTTTTTTTTAGAAGAAAGAGATAGAAGAAGAACAGAAATAACAACACAGAATCTCACATCGCAGCGGAACAAAATATAATATATCATAACTTTTGAAATACAAATTTCAACTGTATAACATACACTTATCAGAGTACAACACTTACAACACAACGGAACCACTATAACTAGATAACGCTGAAGCCTCCTGCTCCAAGCTCCTTTAGATATATCTGAAAAATCCTGAACTACTTGACTGCCCGTACAAATTTAGGCACCCAAGAGTTTAGGTAGAACAAAACAAATAAACTCCGGGTCAGTCATGGGACTGGTATGAGTAAACAGTTTAAAACAGTTTCAGAAAACTAAATGATATCTCATAAGACCACGCCGTATAACACGGAACGGGTTTTTCCCTTATGAGAATCCAAACACTTGATTTAACTTTCAAAAATCCCTTTGAAAGGAATGATAACTTTATATCAAAACTCCTTTGATATTATAATAGTGTCTAAATCAAGTAAATACAATCTAGTGGAACGTTTGCATCTCACGTTCCACATATGTAATATACAATCAAAACCGCAAGCACGTATTGGGTAATGGATTTCCAACTATGACGAGGTATGGAACCACCTTCCGCTGGTATATCTCTAGAGGAGAATACACCGAGTTCAACAAGAACATCTTGCAACTCAGCCACACATAACCGACCACTCATTTGGCTTGAGTGTATCGAATGTATATCACCAACGGTTGGGATCAGCAACCGTTTCCCGAATGGGACAACATCGACAATAGATTTTTAGAAGTAAATGAAACTCTAGATCAGGCGATTATACACCCTAATAGGTGCGACCTACATAGCCATGTTGCTTACCCGATTTCTGTCATTTACCGGATGATGAGGCTAGAAGCTACGCTTTTCATCACACCAGATTCACTTCAAATGCCACCTCGTCAAATCCATCAAATCACCGATTGACGTCCTCAACAGTACATTACGTGTTAGCTAAAAGAAGTTTCCTTCTCCGCTTCCACTCTTGGTACGGTTGAAGAAATCTATGTACGTGACCTTTCTGGACATACTCTGTCAGACATTCATCCATACAAGTCACCCAGGAACAGGATGAACTGAAGGCACTATTTCTATTAATAGAAAAAGTCCTTGCACTCTACTCTGTCTTCGATTATCTTTATATAATCTGATTCGCACGCTACTGCCAATACGGAGTGGTTCTTCGGATAATAATCCAACCGGTCTCTCCATATTGACAACGATGGTCAAAACTTCGATAGTCTGTGATTTAACTATCGAATAAAAACAAGTGTTTCGATAGTCAATGATTTAACTATCGAATAAAACAAGTGTTCATCCAAACATCCAACAATCACTGAGCCTTTAATTAATATTCCATTAATTAAATCACTTCTCTATTTCTTTATCAATATTTGTTAACCAAATATTTTCAATAACCATATTGGCCTTATACGTTATTTGGAAAACATTTCCATATATCGCCTTCTTTTATTTTCTAAACTTTAGAAAATATATGTTATTTATAATTGGAAAATATTCCAATTACTTATCTCTTTTCCAATCTCGTTTATTCCTATACTTAGGAAATATTTAACATCTATTTCCCAGCTTACATTTATTTGGGTTAAAACGGATGTTGTGTAAAACATCGTTACGACAACCCAAATACTATATTCAACTAACTCTTATCCCACATTGATCTTCGAGCCTGAAATCTTACTGTTTATCTTGTTAATAATGAAATCAATCAAGTTGGGGTATAACTACCTCTCAGACCTTGACTGAATAACATTTATAACGTCAAAACAGATAAGACTACTTACTCGAACAATCAATACCATACAACTACTGATTTACTTTTAAACACGTATACACTTCCCCTTTCTATTCTTACTAGATTTTATTCTTATACTTCCTTTTTGATTATACTATTCTATTTCTAAGTTCGTTTTCTTATCGACTTCTATATATATCGATACATTGATTTCTAATTATCAAATTATCTTAAAAATATTCTAACTCCTTAAATTCCCGGAAAAATTCGCCATAACCTCCTTTGTACCGGGAGCATCGGGAAATTTCAAATAGCTTTCCCGGTCCTTCTCATCTCAAAAAGAAAAAGAAAAAGCCAAGCGGCTTGCCGATACGGCGCATAAAATCTCATATATGAATTAAACACGTACCTTTTTGTCGGGCATTCTATTTATTTCACTTCTATACTTTATTCCATACATGTCTCCTGTATGTCTATACCTGTCCAATCTAATTTAACTATACCAATCGTTTTAACTCAATTTGTTAATTAAATCTGTTAATTAACTTCTTAGTCAAATCCACTTCTATTTATCCAAATCTATTTATTTTAAATCCCATTTGAATTTCTATATTCAAATTCCATTTGAAATACTATATTCGAATTCTATAGTTAAACTACATTTGAATTCTATTATTCAAATTCTATTCAATTCCTTATATTCAAAGTCCATTTGAATTCTCCGCATTATTTATAAACAACGTTTATAACTTCAATTCAAATCCCACCTTTCCATTTATAAATTCAATTCAAATCCCATATTTTCATTTATAAACAAAGTTTATACATTCTATACTCGTTTTATATATCTTCAAAACAAGTAAATATTTCCTATAGTTCATTAAAAATTCAAACTCTATTTAAAAAAATAGAATTCACTTTTTAAATCTCAAATACCCTTTCAGGGTATTTTATAAATCAATATCCCAAGCCCCAGTGATATTTAAAACAATCAAATCAACCAATTTTCAATCACTTGATTTTTAACACATCATATATGAATATATATGAAATCAAACAAACAACAAACATATAATATTTTTTTTTAGGAATTTAGTTGGATTCCTCCAACCTGTTTTCCTGCTTCCACAGACGTTAGTCAACATAGTAATACCCATCCTGCTTCGTGGCAGGATATCGCGGTATGAAGGTATCCACTAATCATAGCGTGGGGCGTATAGGGTAATCATCCGCTAATGATACCACGGGCATCCGCTAATGAAACTGTGGGAATCCAACCAATCATCAACCCAATATATATATATAATAGTCAACCAATC
Organism: Allium sativum; assembly: GCA_030737875.1. Lineage (NCBI taxonomy): Eukaryota > Viridiplantae > Streptophyta > Magnoliopsida > Asparagales > Amaryllidaceae > Allium > Allium sativum. Next base: position 374,900,324 of record CM060921.1, read on the forward strand.
CTAAATAACTATATATATATTTTAAAACAATCAGACTAAACAACATTCAAACAACCAACAACAATTATTTCTAACGATGTAAAAATAATTCTAAACAAACAGGTGAGTGAGATTTACTCACAGGAGTTGCAGTTGTCGAATATCCTGTTTATTTCTCAATCATCGACTATGGATCTTCTTGAATGAATTCGCACCTACGACAATTTTATTCAAATTCTCTGATTAACATTTATTTATCTAAACTAACGAATAAATAAATTTCTTATATATATATATACATATATATATTTCTCTTTTTAAACTCCCTAGTTTTTGAATAGCCTAATAATTTCCAGTCTACATTTTTCACTTGATAAATCTAAAATTTATAAAATGATTCACTAAATTAAATTCTGTTTCTAGTTTTCACATTCTGGATTAGCAACTAAAGTTTCAGTTTCCTTTTTAACAGTATTCTAACTACGGTTTTAACTAATATATTATTTAAATTTATCGATTTAACATTTATTCAAATTGCACTAAAGTAAATAAATAATTTACTTTATTTGAATAAATAAAATTATTACTTAAATTAAGAATTTAATTACCTTAATCAAGCCTTAATTTCCTTCCTCCCAGTTCGACATTTCCATTACAGACAGCCCCTTCCAAATCTGCAGCCCAAATTTCAAAACACCAGGGACCCATCTCCCTTAAACCACTCATCGCCGAAGACCAGCATCCTATCCAACATCGATCACACACCCATGCTCAACTACCCTCATCGCACTCCCAGTCACGACTCCATCTTCCAAGCGTCGAGCCCTTCCTTTCATCGCACTGTCAAACTCCACAAATCTCCAACCATCAAACATCGAACGCCCTGGTCTCTGACCTAACGAACAATACTAGATTCGGATGTGAAACCATCATCGCACTTCTCCTTTTCGAAGTCAACAAAATAGATGCGATAATTCCTTTTACCCAATCCTTCAAACCCGAACAACCTCGACATCGACACATCACTTTCCCAATTGGCAAACTCTTCCAGCATTGAGTCGATTTTCAGAGGATTCGGGTTTCTGCATCGCGATTTGGATCATGCCTGCCGCTTCAACGATACGTCGATTTGGGATGTTGGTCTTCTGCGGTTTCCATTTCTCTCTTCAGAAGGTCTCGTTCGATTTGTAAACAAATGGAGGAAGGATGTGATGTTTATTTATGAGGATTTCGATTTTTATTCCTGAAAGATTGGCCCCTTTTTTTATTTCAGTTGAGAAAGAAATGGGAAAAATCGTAATTATATATAGAAGAGAAGGGAATAGATGTGCACCATTTTTCTCCTATCGGTTTTAGTGGTGAGGGGGGACACACGGCGTGGAGGGGTGGAGAAATCTAATTCACACATGAGAAGATATTTTCCCTATGATATTTTTGTTTTATTTTAAATTAATTTATACCGGTATTCTTTAATTATAATACACCCTAATTCCGAACTTCTTTCTGAACCCAACAACTGTCCATTCTAGGGTAATACCCCTATTCTGAATCAAAGTCACGAAGTCCAGTTCGATCGTCTGTGGAAGATATTTATTTAAATTGATATAATTTAAAGTTCAAACCATTTAAATTCTTCAATAAAAATTTAAATATTATTATTCTAATTTAAACAGGAGTTGTATTGATCATCTGAACTGATTCTAATTCAAAAATAAAATTTTAATTCAACCAACTTCGTATTTTGATAACGTGATATATTCGATATTAAATCGAAACTGATTATTAAATTGATAACTTAAAAATAAATATTCATTTAATTTATCAAATTAATATTTAAAACCGTATTAAATATTCAAATCTAACCGACGGAATATCCGGGTCATTACATTCTTCCCCACTTAAAATAATTTCGTCCTCGAAATTGCTAAGGTAGGAAAAGTGCTACAAACCCATTTATCTTTCCAAAACTTATTTATGTTGATACTCAACATTTCAAACTTCCTTACGTAACTTTCTTTTGAATAAATCCCTATTGGATAACTCCTCCCTTCGAATAACTATATTCGATAATCTGTCTATCGAATAACTAGATTCGAAAATCTTTCTTCGAATAAACTATATTCGATATTCTCTATTCAATTTACTCTATTTGATTTGCTCTTTTCACTTAACTCCTTCCGAATAAGCTAAATTTGATAACTCCTCCCTTCGAATAACTATATTCGATTAACTCCTTTAATTCTATTCGAATAACTAATATTCGATTTAACTCCATTCGCTTGACTCTAGATCGCAGCGATCACAATGGTTACGCCTGATTCCCTCAGGAAACATCAGACCGCCCTAGGCTATCTGCAGCCCTACGAATTACGCTAGCAGTCGTACGAAATGGCAACTTATCCTGAGTAACTATGTTTAACTAACTCTATCTCAATAATTATATTCGATCAACTTTAATTGAATAACTAACATTCAATTAAATCCTAATTTGATTAACTATGTTCAATTTACCCTATCTGGTTAACTCTTAATTTGAATAACAAATATTCGATAAATTCTAATTGAATAACTAATATTCAATTAACTCTATGGATTAACCCTAACTGATTAACTTTAACTAGTTAATTCTTACTCTAATCGATTTATTCTAACTCTAATCGATTTCTCCTATTCGAATAACTCTTATTGGATAACGTTTATTCATTTATAAAGATTTACTTTTAGTAACGGCTCTTCACTTTACAAATGTTCTCTTTAACAACGTTACTTCACTTATACAAGTGTTGTGTACCCCTTCTATTTAAAACTATCGGTGTTAAAAACCAATATCTCTTCTCTATATAAGTTCAGACTTATATATTCCATTTATCGAATGATAAATTTTTAATTTAATTTATAAACTGTTATTTATAAATTTATCTCTTCTATTTATCTGTTAAAAATAGATTTCCATTTTCTATTCATCTTCTATATATTCCTTCGATTAAATTCTATTTATTTAACAAATAAATATCTCATCTATAACATTCTATTTATTTTCTATAAATAAATATTTCCATTTAATCTATTTGTAAATGTTTTTCAAATATTTCTCCTTCTATTTTTTTGCTCATAACTTCCTTTGTATTTGTGTTACAAATATATTTCCATTATATTTGATTTACAAATATATTTTCTTTTTAACTCTTTTGGTTTTTCCTTTCTTCACACCCAATTCATATTTCATTCACATTGATTTTACTCAATTTATTCATTTCGATCAATTTAACTTACTTAAGTTAAATTTAATTTCAACCATTCAAATTCCCATTAACTAGTTGCTAATTAACCGTTTTGCCTATTTCACCCTATTTATTTGAATATAACTTGTTCAAATATATGTCAACTTAATTATAAACTAATCTAATTATATTTTCAACTCGAGTTATATATTCGATTTCGAATATAAATTCTCAATCTCTTCCACTTATCCAAAAACCCAATTTCGATTCAAATTTTCTTTAACTAATTATTCTCCAATTTAGTTAATTCTATTTAACCATTTAAAATATGATTTTTTTTGTCTTAAAAACCATTTCACTTACTTTACTGGAGTTCATATTTATTTTATATCTCCAGTCTGGATTTTTCTAATGCCCATTCGGATTTTATTCCCTAAAGATCCTTTTATTTATTTAATTAAACCGTTATGGTTTTATAATGGTTCTGGCGCTGCTTTTCTAAAAATTTGATTTTAACATAACTCAAAATCTATACGACGAAATCCAGATTTTTCTCTTTCATTAGAAAACTATTATTCAACCGGTCCCGACGATTCTTGTTTCAAAGAATTCCGACTTCAATCGAGTTCTGTTTACTAAATTGAAGTTCGAATCGCCAATTTACGAACTGCCGCGCTATGGCGAGCTCGTTTTAATTATATTTATAAATATAAACGTTTTAACTTTGTTTATAATAAATTCAACTCCATTCTGATATATTTCCAATCCATTTCACATAATATTCCCGTTCTATTTCACTTCTAATATTCGAATCCTATATATTTACAATATTCAAATTCCATTTGAATTTCTTTATTCAAACTCTATATTTGAATTTCCTTCTATTCAATTTCTATTTGAATTTCTTCTATTCAAATTCTATTTGAATTTCTTAATTTCAATTTCTATTTGAAATCCTTCATTCAAAAACCCATTTCAAATCCCTTATTCAAATTCCATTTGAAATCCTTTATTCAATTTCTATTTAAATTCCTTTGTTCAATTTCTATTTGAAATCCTTTGAATTTAAATTCTATTTTTGACTCCTTTGAATTCAAATCCTATTTAAATTTCACTTTGAATTCAAATTCTATTTAAACTCCTTTTATTTAAAATTCTATTTCAAACTTTTTTTTTTGAAATTCTATTTAACCAAATTCCATTTGAATTCTAATATTCAAATCTCTATTTGACTTTTCTTTATTAAAATCCATTTGAATTCCTTTGAATTCAAATTCCATTTCAATTTTTCTTATAAAATTTCTATTTGAATTTTCTTTATTCAAACTCATTTGAATTCCTTTGAATTCAAATTCTATTTCACTTCTATTTGAATTATATATATATATATATATATTCAAATTCCTTTATTTTACTTCTATTTGAAATCTATATTCCAATTCCCATTTCAAAATTCCTTTGAAGTTATATAAATATATACATATATTTATATCTATCCCAAATTCAAAACATTTGAATTTTCAAACAACTTGTTTCTTTTCAAACAAATTTCCATCAAAACTTTTCTAAGGCAGCAATTCATCACTTAGAAACTCGAAAATGAACACTGATGATGTTGCGACCATCATCAGAATTATTTCCCAGCTACTGAATGAGTTCAGTGCTTTATTTCTTTCAAAATCCATTCAGAAAAATATTTTCCAGACTCCCAGGATTTTAAATTCTAAATTCTGGTTGGAATTCAATTTCAATTTATCACATTTGTATATTTGATTTCATATACAAATTCCATTGGTTATATATAACTATTTCTGTTTTAATATCTCATTCGATTATAACCCTAACAATCAACTCAACTATTTAAAAACAATATCGTGTCCAATCTTCTGTTCAAGTGTTTACAAATTCCTATCGACTTCGTGGCGTCCCACGATTCAACCAAAATTTATAGTCTACTCAACAGACTAGTCGACACAATATAAAACAGTTTTTATGTCAAATAACAAATACGCTCTCTCGTATATATATACACTCAACTCATTCTAGGATACTACTGATCCTATCTCTAATGAGCACATTCCAACAAGCCTAGGTATTCGCTCAACCTAAGCTCTGATACCAATTGTAATGACCCAAATTTCCGTAACATCAGAGTTGACTATATACATCATACGTCCAACCCAAATATCACGAAAATACGGAACATTTTTTTTTAGAAGAAAGAGATAGAAGAAGAACAGAAATAACAACACAGAATCTCACATCGCAGCGGAACAAAATATAATATATCATAACTTTTGAAATACAAATTTCAACTGTATAACATACACTTATCAGAGTACAACACTTACAACACAACGGAACCACTATAACTAGATAACGCTGAAGCCTCCTGCTCCAAGCTCCTTTAGATATATCTAAAAAATCCTGAACTACTTGACTGCCCGTACAAATTTAGGCACCCAAGAGTTTAGATAGAACAAAACAAATAAACTCCGGGTCAGTCATGGGACTGGTATGAGTAAACAGTTTAAAACAGTTTCAGAAAACTAAATGATATCTCATAAGACCACGCCGTATAACACGGAACGGGTTTTTCCCTTATGAGAATCCAAACACTTGATTTAACTTTCAAAAATCCCTTTGAAAGGAATGATAACTTTATATCAAAACTCCTTTGATATTATAATAGTCTCTAAATCAAGTAAATACAATTTAGTGGAACGTTTGCATCTCACGTTCCACATATGTAATATAAAATCAAAACCGCAAGCACGTATTGGGTAATGGATTTCCAACTATGACAAGGTATGGAACCACCTTTCGCTGGTATATCTCTAGAGGAGAATACACCGAGTTCAACAAGTACATCTTGCAACTCAGCCACACATGACCGACCACTCATTTGGCTTGAGTGTATCGAATGTATATCACCAATGGTTGGGGTCAGCAACCGTTTCCCGAATGGGACAACATCAACAATAGATTTTTAGAAGTAAATGAAACTCTAGATCAGGCGATTATACACCCTAATAGGTGCGACCTACATAGCCATGCTGCTTGCCCGATTTCTGTCATTTACCGGATGATGAGGCTAGAAGCTACGCTTTTCATCACACCAGATTCACTTCGAATGCCACCTCGTCAAATCCATCAAATCACCGATTGACGTCCTCAACAGTACATTACGTGTTAGCTAAAAGAAGTTTCCTTCTCCGCTTCCACTCTTGGTACGATTGAAGAAATCAATGTACGTGACCTTTCTGGACATACTCTGTCAGACATTCATCCATACAAGTCACCCAGGAACAGGATGAACTGAAGGCACTATTTCTATTAATAGAAAAAGTCCTTGCACTCTACTCCGTCTTTGATTATCTTTATATAATCTGATTCGCACGCTACTGCCAATACGGAGTGGTTCTTCGGATAATAATCCCACCGGTCTCTCCATATTGACAACGATGGTCAAAACTTCGATAGTCTGTGATTTAACTATCGAATAAAAACAAGTGTTTTGATAGTCGATGATTTAACTATCGAATAAAACAAGTGTTCATCCAAACATCCAACAATCACTGAGCCTTTAATTAATATTCCATTAATTAAATAACTTCTCTATTTCTTTATCAATATTTGTTAACCAAATATTTTCAATAACCATATTGGCCTTATACGTTATTTGGAAAACATTTCCATATATCGCCTTCTTTTATTTTCTAAACTTTAGAAAATATATGTTATTTATAATTGGAAAATATTCCAATTACTTATCTCTTTTCCAATCTCGTTTATTCCTATACTTAGGAAATATTTAACATCTATTTCCCAGCTTACATTTATTTGGGTTAAAACGGATGTTGTGTAAAACATCGTTACGACAACCCAAATACTATATTCAACTAACTCTTATCCCACATTGATCTTCGAGCCTGAAATCTTACTGTTTCTCTTGTTAATAATGAAATCAATCAAGTTGGGGTATAACTACCTCTCAGACCTTGACTGAATAACATTTATAACGTCAAAACAGATAAGACTACTTACTCGAACAATCAATACCATACAACTACTGATTTACTTTTAAACACGTATACACTTCCCCTTTCTATTCTTACTAGATTTTATTCTTATACTTCCTTTTTGATTATACTATTCTATTTCTAAGTTCGTTTTCTTATCGACTTCTATATATATCGATACGTTGATTTCTAATTATCAAATTATCTTAAAAATATTCTAACTCCTTAAATTCCCGGAAAAATTCGCCATAACCTCCTTTGTACCGGGAGCATCGGGAAATTTCAAATAGCTTTCCCGGTCCTTCTCATCTCAAAAAGAAAAAGAAAAAGCCAAGCCGCTTGCCGATACGGCGCATAAAATCTCATATATGAATTAAATACATACCTTTTTGTCGGGCATTCTATTTATTTCACTTCTATACTTTATTCCATACATGTCTCCTGTATGTCTATACCTGTCCAATCTATTTTAACTATACCAATCGTTTTAACTCAATTTGTTAATTAAATTTGTTAATTAAATTCTTAGTCTAAACCACTTCTATTTATCCAAACCTATTTATTTTAAATCCCATTTGAATTTCTATATTCAAATTCCATTTGAATTACTATATTCAAATTCTATAGTTAAACTCCATTTGAATTCTATTATTCAAATTCTATTCAATTCCTTATATTCAAAGTCCATTTGAATTCTCTGCATTATTTATAAACAACGTTTATAACTTCAATTCAAATCCCACCTTTCCATTTATAAACAACGTTTATAAATTCAATTCAAATCCCATATTTTCATTTATAAACAAAGTTTATACATTCTATACTCGTTTTATATATCTTCAAAACAAGTAAATATTTCCTATAGTTCATTAAAAATTCAAACTCTATTTAAAAAAATAGAATTCACTTTTTAAATCTCAAATACCCTTTTAGGGTATTTTATAAATCAATATCCCAAGCCCCAGTGATATTTAAAACAATCAAATCAACCAATTTTCAATCACTTGATTTTTAACACATCATATATGAATATATATGAAATCAAACAAACAACAAACAGATAATATATTTTTTTGAGGAATCCAGTTGGATTCCTCCAACCTGTTTTCCTGCATCCACAGACATTAGTCAACATAGTAATACCCATCCTGCTTCATGGCAGGATATCGCGGTATGAAGGTCATCCACTAATCATAGCGTGGGGCGTATAGGGTAATCATCCGCTAATGATACCGCGGGCATCCGCTAATGAAACTGCGGGAATCCAACCAATCATCAACCCAATATATATATATAATAGTCAACCAATCCTAAATAACTATATATATATATATATTAAAACAATCAGACTAAACAACATTCAAACAAGCAACAACAATTATTTCTAACGATGTAAAAATAATTCTAAACAAACAGGTGAGTGAGATTTACTCACAGGAGTTGCAGTTGTCGAATATCCTGTTTATTTCTCAATCATCGACTATGGATCTTCTTGAATGAATTCGCACCTACGACAATTTTATTCAAATTCTCTGATTAACATTTATTTATCTAAACTAACGAATAAATAAATTTCTTATATATATATATACATATATATATATATCTCTTTTTAAACTCCCTAGTTTTTGAATAGCCTATTAATTTCCAGTCTACATTTTTCACTTGATAAATCTAAAATTTATAAAATGATTCACTAAATTAAATTCTGTTTCTAGTTTTCACATTCTGGATTAGCAACTAAAATTTCAGTTTCCTTTTTAACAGTATTCTAACTACGGTTTTAACTAATATATTATTTAAATTTATCGATTTAACATTTATTCAAATTGCACTAAAGTAAATAAATAATTTACTTTATTTGAATAAATAAAATTATTACTTAAATTAAGAATTTAATTACCTTAATCAAGCCTTAATTTCCTTCCTCCCAGTTCGACATTTCCATTACAGACAACCCCTTCCAAATCTGCAGCCCAAATTTCAAAACACCAGGGACCCATCTCCCTTAAACCACTCATCGCCGAAGACCAGCATCCTATCCAACGTCGATCACACACCCATGCTCAACTATCCTCATCGCACTCCCAGTCACGACTCCATCTTCCAAGCGTCGAGCCCTTCCTTTCATCGCACTGTCAAACTCCACAAATCTCCAACCATCAGACATCGAACGCCCTGGTCTCTGACCTAACGAACAATACTAGATTCGGATGTGAAACCATCATCGCACTTCTCCTTTTCGAAGTCAACAGAATAGATGAGATAATTCCTTTTACCCAATCCTTCAAACTCGAACAACCTCGACATCGACACATCACTTTCCCAATTGGCAAACTCTTCCAGCATTGAGTCGATTTTCAGAGGATTCGGGTTTCTGCATCGCGATTTGGATCATGCCTGCCGCTTCAACGATGCGTCGATTTGGGATGTTGGTCTTCGGCGGTTTCCATTTCTCTCTTCAGAAGGTCTCGTTCGATTTGTAAACAAATGGACGAAGGATGCGATGTTTATTTATGAGGATTTCGATTTTTATTCCTGAAAGATCGGCCCCCTTTTTTTTATTTCAGTTGAGAAAGAAATGGGAAAAATCGTGATTATATATAGAAGAGAAGGGAATAGATGTGCACCATTTTTCTCCTATCGTTTTTAGTGGTGAGGGAAAGGGACACACGGCGTGGAGGGGTGGAGAAATCTAATTCACACATGAGAAGATATTTTCCTTATGATATTTTTGTTTTATTTTAAATTAATTTATACCGGTATTCTTTAATTAAAATACACCCTAATTCCGAACTTCTTTCTGAACCCAACAACTGTCCATTCTAGGGTAATACCCCTATTCTGAATCAACTGTGATAAGTCACGAAGTCCTGTTCGATCGTCTGTGGAAGATATTTATTTAAATTGATATAGTTTAAAGTTCAAACCATTTAAATTCTTCAATAAAAATTTAAATATTATTATTCTAATTTAAACAGGAGTTGTATTGATCATCTGAACTGATTCTAATTCAAAAATAAATTTTAATTCAATCAACTTCGTATTTTGATAACTTGATATATTCGATATTAAATCGAAACTGATTATTAAATTGATAACTTAAAAATAAATATTCATTTAATTTATCAAATTAATATTTAAAACCGTATTAAATATTCAAATCTAACCGACGGAATATCCGGGTCATTACAGAAAATATATATGAAGAAATAAAAATATGATTTTTTTATTGAAACGAAGCAATAAAAATATAATTTTTATTTGAACAGCGTGAAAAGGACTGCATGGGAATTGCAAACAAATTCAGACGGTTCAGCAGTTCAAAAGGAAAGCACGGCGGAGTGGAACCCTCTGTGAGAACTCCTCACCTTTAATTTAATTTTCTAGTTAATAATATATACTAGGATGCAGGCGGTGTTTAGTAGCACCCGACACCCGTCGTCCACAGACCATGGACGGCTTGTATGCTTGGTTGTTTGATTTTGATGTGCAGTTGATTGTGTCATGTGATGTGAAATGAAATAAAATATTTATATAGTTGAAAATATTTTATAGTTAAAAATAGAATTTTTAATGTGTATATGAAATAAAATAAAAATAAACAAATCGGATGATTTGTTTGTATACACACATTTGACTGATATTGATTGGGACGATAAATTTTACACATCGCCCAACTGCACAAATAAAATCTGTGTTTGATTGTTTGAAACCCCACACGGGTATTGGGATGATATATGACATACAATAATCCCAATAGTTAGTTGTATGTCGATCGATTGATTGATAGACTATTATGAGCGTTAAATATTTATATTTGATGCTTATACAATGTAGAATGCACTTTGGATGATGGTTGATTATTCATCATTGTTATTGTATACATGTGTTGTAGAAAATCCATATAATTAACATTATATGGTAATTGATTGGGCCTCATTCCAGTTTTGAAATAGAAATATTTGAAAAAGAAATATTTGAATTAGAATATTTGAAAATAGAAATATATGAAGCCGTGTTGATTAGATTGACACCATTTTGACGTGAACGATATTTATATCGATTTTATTCATTTTATAATGAATATCGAAAGTGATTTCAAAATCTGATATTTTGAAAAGAATTGAAATTCAAACTGAAACTGAATAGAAATGAATTCGAATTGAAATCGAATAGAAATGAATTCGAATTGAAATTGAATTGAATTGAAAATGAACTGAAATTGAATTAGAAATCAATTTGAATTGAAATCAATTTGAAATGACTTTAAATCGAATTTATAAGGAAAAATTCAATTTTGATTTGAATTTGAAAAGAAGTTGAAATCGTTTTGAAAACGAATTTAGAACGATTTATATAATATGTTTTAAAAGGAAATCGACGAAGTATATATTATATATATAATATAATGGCCTGAATAGAACGCGCCGCGCTGCGGTAGTTCGTGAATTTCGACCATAGACTTCAAATGGATATTGCGGGAGATCCGACCGTCGGATTCTCCTAAAACCAGAACCGTTGGGTTCGTATCGAAAAGAGATTTCTAATGAATATCAGAAATTAGAAATCTAATGGTTGGATTTGGAATTATGTCCAAATCAAATTTGGAAAGGGTCGTTGTAAGTGCAGTTCAATGGCCGTTGATGGAAATCGACTATACGGGCCTTGATAAAATTATTAAAAATAGTAATAATTTGTGTAAAATCATAAGAAATGATTTGGGAAGAATTGGGATGAAAAACTCCATATTTGAAAAGATAAAAATAGATTTATATCGAAATGAACTAGTTTTGAACTAGAATTATAATTCTGTTTATTTTTAAATAAATAAAGTGGATTTGAAATGGATTAGAAAATAACCAGAAGTTTCAATAATTGAATTGGAATGCATTTGAATCGAAATTGTCTTCGGAATATTTCGATGTTAGATTTCGTGATGATGCAGGTATTGTTATGGGAATTTGAAAGATACGTTAATATCATTATTTCCAATATGATATTTGTTGGTCGTAGAATTTGATATTGAATATAAGCCGATATATTTTCTATTCAGAGCCTTGTATTTAATATCAAATGTGATTTCGGTATGTCGTGAATGGTGTCTTCATTAACACTGTTCTTAAGCCCAGTTGAGAAAAAGATTAAATCTTTTTATTTAGATTTAATGAAGTGTACCAATTAAATAATGTTTAATTGGAATTGAATTGGTATTAATTTTTGGGTTTATCGTGAACAGTATTTTAAATAACACTTGTTCTTTAACCCGATATTTAATGGAATGTGATTTTGGGTTGTCGTGAATGGTATCTTCAATAATACTATTCTTAGACCCAAAGGAGTTAAGAAAATCAGAAACTAATTGGAGATTAGTTAAGTTGAATGGTTTCTGGTTATTGAGCTGATGTTGATTTCGGCCTTCTGGGTTAATACTTAGGGAATTGCTAACTTTCTAATTTACGGTTAGGGACTGATTGAAATGTGATGTGATTTTGGGTTTATCGTGAACCGTGTTTTAAATGACACTGATTCTTTAACCCAGTTAAAGAATAAAACTAAGTGGAGTTTTAATGAATCTTTAATTAGATTGAAAAGATCGAGAATGGAGTATCACCATTTTTGCTCCAGGCGATAGTTAAATCTTTAATTAGATTTGAACGTGAAATGGTAATTGAATTTACCGATAACACCGTGGTGTTAGATATGAAGTATGACCAATTTTACTTCATGGGATGAATAGGTTGGGATTGGGAAATTAAAAAAATGATTACTTCGGTAAGGTTCATTAATCCCGACTAGTTGAATTGAGAAGAATGGTTTCCTGGGTATTAATCTGATGTTGGTTTCGGCCTTCGGGGTTAATATTTGGAGAATTATTCTCTTGCTAATTTACTTTTAGTGACTGATGAACTGGAATGAGGCGTATGTTGTGTTCGTGTAACACGTATTTATTATATACGCGGGTTATTCAGAAAGACCGGGTTTATCCTATTCTGAATGACTGATACGACGATAAGTCGAAGATGAAGACGATGGTAGAAGACCGGAGGTCTTCACGTCGTTTGGATAATTACTGATGATCTTGATTGGGTCGTACACCCAAGAGGAGGGAATCAGTTGGTGATCGTCTAGACGTACTTAGAGATCGATGGATATGCGGGTTATAGGTGCCTCCGGTTTCGTTCAGACCCAGAATGGACTTGTAAATGGACCGTGTGTCTGACATCGGATTTCGTTCTGTGTGACTGATACCGGTTGCATAGAGTGGTTTGCCTGTGTAGCATGCGAAGATGCAAATGATCAAGGCTTCTGTTGAAAAGCAAAGTCTTGTTGTTGATGATCAAAGCACGGCCTTTGTGGCGTAGCTTTGTGTAGCGTGAATTTGCGAGCCTCGCACCCCGGTGGTGAACCAAAAACGGGAGAGGACCTCAGGGAGGACATGCGTTTCTTTCTAGTTAGAAGTGGCGTCAGTGGTTTTACATGCCCTGACGAGTTTGACTTATGTGGTTGTTGCTGTTGCGAGGCGCCTCGGTTTGATCGAACGATCCGGGTCCGATGGAGTCACTCGTTGGCTCACTTACGCCCAAAGGGCGTGGAAACACAGTGTTAAGGAATGTTAATCCACATCGGTGGACCGGCCTTGATGATCCAAAGGTCACTCAAGCTCTGACCTGAGGCTCGGGCTAGACAGTCTCGAATCGGTAGAGAACTATCTTTTGCCTCGGTTCACAGAAGGAAATCCAACTTCCAATATGTGATGTTTCGATTTTAGTCGCAATCCTATATATGGCGACATTGTGGCATGGGGCGCTTATGCCATCTATGATTGATACTTATGATTTGAAGTTGTTTTATACACTATGCACTTATAATTGTATCAAATGATTGTTTTAAACGTACCAAGCATTCTTGGCTATTATAAGGTAAAAAACCCTATCCTCCGGCTTGCGTTGCATTGTGTGATGGGACCTGGGTCTTATAATAGCTTCATTGTTCTTTATTTAGCATTGCGCTGTTGTTTTATGCACTGGTATTCTTGGGAGGAAGCCCGTTCCGTGTTATACGGCGTGGTCCCTTGATTTACCTAACTTTAAAATAAAGATTAATAACTGTTTTAGTTCTCACACTGGTCCCATGACTGACCTGGAGTTTATTGTTTTTACCAAAACTCTGGGTGCCCTTATTTTGACATGGGAAGCTAGTAGTTTTGGTTTTACAGATTTATATTCACAGGATCCTGATTTACAGCTGGAACGATACTCGAAAAGCTTTGTATCCGCGTATTACTTCTAGTTGTTCATTGTATTATTTTCCGCTGCTATGTAATTTATTGTAATCTATGATATTTGGTAAATGTGTAATATTGATTTATACTCTGTATATTCTTGTATTCTGATGAATTGTTGTAATATACAATGAAATGTTCTTCCGTCTGCGTTCTGATTTGTCATGTTCTCAAAACAATCAGGCGTTTCGAACGGTCTGGGTCGGTTTAGCGACTGATTCGGATCGAGCGAAATTCCTTGTTGTCACATTTGATAACAGAGCTTTGGTTTACAAAGCTCAGAGAAAAAGGCACATTAGAACCAGATGAAAGAATTCATCAGATATTGGATTAGTAATATCCAATGGGAATGACTCGTTAGAGATAGGATCAGTAGTATCCTAGAACTAGTGTGAAGAGTATATTTTTGAAATATAAAAAGGAAAACAAATTTTGTTTTGAAATTTAAATCAATTATTCGTATTTGAATATATTTTTAAATGAATTTGGACAATCCAATATATAAAGATTTTGCATATACGCCTTGCAAACGTGTATTCGAAGTTTTAATGTATTGGATAGTTATAGAATCACACTCTAGTTGTTCGGGGATAATTCTGGTGACGGGGCATGTAACGACCCGGAAAATCTAAACCAATTTAAAATTTTTAAATTGGCTATTTTAGTGGATTTTAAATATTTAAAATAAAAATTTTAAATAATAGCAATGAAAACTGAGTTTGAATCGACAATTGGAAACGAATATAATTAATTCTAATTATAAACAAGGCCTGAAACGGCGCGGCAGTTTCAAATTTTCATTTCAAACTTTGAATGACTGTACCAGGTGCAAAACAAAACGGATTTGAGTGAAACCAAAAATATTTAAATCTGTTAGTGAATACCTTTCTAACGAATCTGAAAAATTGAATTTTCATAGCGGAAAGCAAAAACTATGGCCAAATGAATTTTCTGAAAGGTCGCTATGGAATTTATATAGCCCGTGAAAATGGCCATTTTACAAACGACCTCGGAATTCGACGAAACCACTTTTGTTGGATCCGGGATCTCAAATTATTGCTAGGTTTCAAATTTCATAATTTTTGAAGCTAGTATGTGAGCGTAGCAAAGGAAAATGTGTTTGGTTGATTTCTATTAAATTGGATCGACTAGAAAAGGGCCATTTTTCAAACTATCTCAGAATTCAACGAAACTAGTTTTGTTGGGGCCGTATCATCAAAACATAGCTAGATTTATTTTTCTGGAATTTTTCGAATCAGTTTGTTGCCCTGGCAAATTGAAATGTACGTTCAAATCGAATATTGAATGTTATATATTTTAAATTGAAGGAAAATTGACTGAAACAGTCGAATGGGCCTATGAAACATATCCCATTGTGTTCGGAATGGGGGTAAAACGCTAGGGATGACAGTCGTTGGGTTTGGATTGGAGTTCGTGTGTGAAAGGGGGTATTTTTGAAATTTAAAAATATATAAATTAAAGAAAAAAACGTGATTGGTCATTCACTTTTATCTCTCCCCGACAGCTCAAATCACACGGCGATAAAACCTCCCAACATTCCCGTCCACTTTCCGATCAATCCACGCAAAATTAGCCCCTCCTCCAGTTGAAGATTTTGTAGAGCTCCTCGAGATCTTCAAATCCATATAAAGGTTGGATTTTTTCATTGCGTGTCGAGGCCGAATCGACCTCCTGATGTCGATGACTTCGAACCGTCGCCGCCACCTCTAGGCGCCATCGCACCTAGCGCCGCCACCACCCATTTGCGTGCCTCTCGAGGCCCTCCGCGGTGGTACAACCCAATCGACGCCTCGCTGCACCATTTGATCGAAAAGTGAAAACCTAGTTTCGAATCAAAAACTGAGGTAACGGCTATGTTTATTTTCAACAGTTTTAACACCTTTAAACCATTGCAAACTTTGAAAAATCATATCTTTTTCGTGTATTGACGAAATTCGATGAAACAGGAAACATCGTGACCGTGTGGACGTCTTCTACATTCTAGAAGAGACCGGATATTTTTTTGAGCCTTCTGCTATTTTTGGTGGAGTGGAACCCAATGTGAGATTTCTAAATTATAAACGATATGGAAAACGACGATGTATAAATTATATAGTCGATGTATGGGTTATATAAGCGATGTACACCTCATGTATAAGCGTTGTATAAGTTGTACGTTCGATGTATAAGTTATATATGCATTGTAAAAATTATATATGTGTTGAAATAGAAGTGAAATGCTATATATAAATATATATATACGCCCCTCGTCCACAAACCATGGACGATATTTATTGGTTGTGTTTGGTGTGAAAATTGGTTGATTACGAATGGTTGATTAGAATTGTTTGTGGTTGAAATTGATTGATTGTGGTTGAAAAATACCCGTTTGTGGTTGAGAAATATTTGGTTGAAACCACATAGGATTAGTTTGTGGAAATGGAAAAAAATATACATGCCGCCTGCGTGCGAACTAGATGCATGATTCCCCATCGTCAAAAGCTGCGAGGCTTTAAGGTAGAGGAGGAGCCGTACTAGGGACGGTCCCGGTTTTAACTACCTTGTCGTTATGCTGCCGAAATTTTAAATAATATTCATGTGTTAGAATTATTTTCATGTGTTGAAACTATATTCGTGTGTTGAATAGAAATTCATTTATTGAACGACATTCATGTTTTGAAATAAATTGTTTTGCAATAACAATCACCTTTTTATCTATATATATAAACTATAGAAAATCTTCATGTGTTGAATCGAAATTCATTTGTTGAATAGAAATTCATGTGTTGAATGGTATTCGTGTTTTAAATATAAAAATCACCTTTTTATCTATATATATAAACTATAGAAAACCTTCATGTGTTGAATCGAAATTCATTCGTTGAATAGAAATTCATGTGTTGAATGGTATTCGTGTTTTAAATATGAAAATCACCTTTTTATCTATATATATAAACTATAGAAAACCTTCATGTGTTGAATCGAAATTAATTCGTTGAATAGAAATTCATGTGTTGAATGGTATTCGTGTTTTGAATATAAAAATCACCTTTTTATCTATATATATAAACTATAGAAAACCTTCATGTGTTGAATAGAAATTCATTCGTTGAATCAAATTCATGTGTTGAATGGTATTCATATTTTGAAATAAATTGTTTTATAATAAAAATCATATTTTTATCATCTATATGAACTATATAAAATACTCGTGTTCTGAAAGAAATTGTTTTATAATAAAAATCATATTTTTATCATCTATATGAACTATATAAATAGTCGTGTTTTGAAATAAATTGTTTTACATTAAAAATCACATTTTTATTATATAGATGAATTGTTAAAAATAGTGAAGTGTTTAAATAGAAGACAGATAGATAAAAATATCATTTTTATCAAATGTATGAAAATAATATAGTTTTGAAATCGAAGAATCGATATATATATATATATATATATATACATAGAATTGAAATATATCAAATAACGAAGCTGCAGTTCGTATTTTGAAACCGTGATTTCAAACGATTAGTGTGGGAGATCCAACCATCGGATTATCCTGAAATCTCAACCATTGGGTTCGCTTTGGAAATATCTCTCCAGCGGCACCAACTTTGTAAAAATCCAACGGTTGGATTGTCTGGAATGTCTAATTCAAATATGAAGAAAAACAGCGCTTGAATCGATTATATATATATATATATATATATAATTATATTTAATCGAATAACGACGCTGCAGTTTGTATTTTGAAATCGAAACTTCAAACGATTATACCGGGAAATCTGACCTTTGGATTTTCCCGAAACTGGAACCGTTGGATTCGTTTTGAAAAGATCTTCCTAATAATGTAAATTTTGTGAAGATCCAACGGTTTGATTTTCAGATATGTGTAAATCAAATCTGAAGAAAAACAGCGCCACGGCCGCGTTATGGCCCGAAGCGTCGTTTTGAATAAATTGGCTATTTTAAAATAAATAAAAATAGCGATAAATCATTATAAAATATTATAAACGATATGGATGTGAAATTTAGAAACTAATTGAGGGTTGGCTAATTCGAATGGTTTCCTGGATGTTGATCTGATGCTGGTTTCGGCCTTCGGGGTTAATATTTGGGAAATTGTTCTCTTACTGATTGACGGTTAGTGACTAATGAATTGAAATGATGTGTATGTATGTTTGGGTTGCACTTGTTTATTATATACGCGAGTTGCTCAGAAAGACCGGGTTTATCCCATTATGAATAACTGAATCGACAATAAGAAATCCAAGATGAAGATGGGGGTTGAAGACCGATCTTCACCTCATTTAGATGGTAACTGATGTCCTGATTGGGAGGCATCCCGAAATATGGATAATGAGTGGTGATCGTCCAGACGTACGTGGGGATCAATGGATATGCGAGGTATTTAGTGCATCCGGTTTCGTTCAGACCCAAAACGGACTTGCAAACGGACTGTGTGTCTAAAATTGGAATTCATTCTGTGTGATTGATAACCATCAGTTTCGTGGTGTGAATTGCCGGTGTGGCATCCTAAGATTCAGTGATCAGGGCTTCTATTGAAAAGCAAAGTCTTGTGATTGATGATCAAAGCACCGCCTGTGTGGCATAGCTTTGAGTATAACGTGAATTCGCGAGCCTCACACCCCGGTATGAACCAAAAACGGGAGAAAGGACCTCAGGGGGGACATGCGTTTCTTTCTAGCTAGAAGTGGCGTTAGTGGTTTTACACGCCCTGACGATTGACTTATGTGCTTGTTACTGTTGCGAGGTGCCTCGGTTAGATCGAACGATCCGGGTCCGATGGAGTCATTCGTTGGCTCACTTACGCCCCATAGGGTGGGGAAACGCATTGTTCATGAATTTTAATCCACATCGGTGGACCGGCCCAGACGATCCAAGGGCCCACCTGAGTCTGGGTCCTAAGGCTCGGGCTAGACAGTCTCGAAGTCGGTAGGGACTGTCTTTTGCCTTGGTTCATGACGGAAATCCAATTTCCAAATACGTGACCGTGCGGTTTTGATTGTATATATATATGGCGACATGATATATGGTACCCATGTCGTCTATGATTGATAGTTATGATTGAAATTGTTTTTGAAACTTATAAACACTAGTAATAATATCATATGCTTTTGTTTTATTCGTATCAAGCATATTTTGGCCATTATAAGGTAAAACTCTATCCTCCGGTTTGCGTTGCATTGTGTGATGGGAACTGAGTCTTATAATGGCTTCATTTTTATAAAAAGCATTGCGATGTTTAAAAGAATGATTTGTTTTAAAGCACTGGCAGTCCAATGGAGTAAACCCGTTCCACGAAAGAGGCGTGGTCCTGTAATTAGCCATACTTTAAATGTGTTGAGTAGATTTCTCATACCAGTCCCATGACTGACTCGTAGATTGTTTCACTTTCAAACTCGGGTGCCCCTTTTTCTACACGGGCAGCCTTGTATTCAGGTTTTAGCTGGCTTTCTCTGGATAGCTGGAGCTGAAGATGGATTCTATCATTTATCTCTTTTTATGCTGTTCAGCTCCTATTGTACATATTATGTTTGTTTCCACTGTAGACATTTATTTATAGCTGAACTGTATTTGTACTAAGTATGATCCTGTATACTGTGTAACTCTGATGATTATGTTTATCCAGTATATTATTTGTTCATTTTCTAGTGTATTTATTTAATTTTGTTCTGCTGTTATTTTTTTATGTGTTATATTCCAAAGAGTACTCTTGCCACCATCAGTACGGGGTTTGGGGTCGTCACAGGGCACCATCGCCAGTATTTATTTTCGAGTTTCGAAAGTGAGATTTCTATATATTTCCAATTGACTGGTGTGAGAACCGAAACTAGATAGGGCTTATTATTATGATTTGGCATAAAAAAATGTGATTTTTGACTATATATCAAAGTTATGCATTTGAAATGATAACCAACTAATTGATTGATGGTTGTGTTGTTTGATTATGGCTTGATTAATTAAAATTTGAACCATTTAGCCAAATAGAATCAAATAGTGAATTGTATCGGAAATTTGTCGCATTTGCATGCATGTACATGTACTTACATTGAACAGGTCATAGCAAAGAGGCTAGAGCAGAAGAATAAAATTGTTTGCCCGACAAATTGGTACATGTTTACCATAATTTACTGTTTTGTTTGGGTGATGATGATTTTATGAGCCGACTGGCTAGCCGCTTGGCTTTTTCTTTTTCTTTTGGAGATCAGAGAGCCTGTATGGCAATTTTGGGATTTTCCCGGTGCTCCTGGTGCAGGGGAGGTTATGGCGAAATTTTTCGAAAATTTAGGGTGTTAGCCAAATTTTTGAAAAATTTGAAAAGTTCTTAGAAACTGAAATGTTGAAGAACTTAAGCCGTAATCAAAATAATGAAAGTTGAGTTGATTAGTTAAACGAATTTTGGCTTCGTTCCTTTTCGGGGACGAAGAGTTTTAAGTGGGGGAGATTGTAATAACCCGGAAATCTGAGCCAATTTAAAAATTTTATTTTGGCAATTTTAGCGAATTTTGAATATTTAAAATGAATTATTTTAAATAATAACGACGAGAAATTTATTTTGAATAGAATTCGAACGAATATATTTATATAGATCGTCGTTAGAATATAAATATTTATTTTAAATTATAAAAGGAATTGAAAATGGCGCGGTAGTTTGATAATTCGATTTCAAATTTCAATTGAACATACTGGGTGCAAAATAAACTGGATTTTAGCGAAACCAAAAATAATAGAATCTATTTGAGAATGTCTTTCCAGCGAATCCGAAAAATTGAAATTTCATAGCGGGGATAAAAAGTTATGTCCATTTGAAATTTCAGAATAGTCGCTATGGAATTCTGGCCATTGAAAATAGAAACTTTGTAAACGACCTCGGATTTCGACGAAACCACTTTTGTTGGATCCGTGATGTCAAATTAATGCTAGGTTTCAAAGTTCATAATTTTTCGAATCAATATGTGAGTGCAGCAGAGGAAAACGCGTTTGACCAGTTTTAGTTGATTTTAATCGACTGGAAAATGGCATTTTTCAAACGGTCTCGGAATTCGACGAAATTAGTTTTGTTAGGACCGTATCGTCAATACGAAGCTAGAAAATATTTTTCGGGAATTTTTCTAGTTAGTATGTGACCTCGGTAAATTGAAATGCGCATTCAAATTCAATATATAGAGTTATACGTAGATTTTAACGAAAACTAATCGAAACGATCGAATCATCCTACGAGACATATTCCATTGTGTTCGGAATAGGGATAATTTGCTAGGGACGACAGTCGGTCAGTTCGATTTCGAGTTCGGAATAAAAAGTTGTTTTTTGGAATTTAAAAATAATAAAATATATAATTTACTTTAAAATATATAAATGTGTAGCGTAAAAAGATGGGATTTTCATACATGATATTAGCGAAGAGAGATTTGAACTTTATGTATAGGATTTGAGAATAAAAAATTCGATTTTTATATATAGAAGAGATAAAGAAATGATTTTTATAATGAAATAGCTAAAAGATTATATTTTTGAAGTAGGAAAGATATGATTGTTATATTATAAAAATAATAAAAGTATGATTTTTATAATATGTGAAATATAAAATTATAATTTTTATAAAGTAGAAGTATTAAAAATATGATTTTTATATAATAGAGAATATAAAAATATTATCTTTATAAAGGTAGCAAAATAAAAATCTGATCTTTCTTATATGTATGTTGAAATAAAAATGTGATTTTTATAGCGATGAAATAAAAATTCGATCTTTATATATGAAGTAGAAATATAAAAATATAATTTTTATATAGAATGAAGCGTCGAAAATATATATGAAGAAGAAATAAAAATATGATTTTTATTTATTGAAATGAAGCAATAAAAATATAATTTTTATTTGAACAGCGTGAAAAGAATTGCATGGGAATTGAAAACAAATTCAGACGGTTCAGCAGTTCAAAAGGAAAGCACGGCGGAGTGGAACCCTCTGTGAGAACTCCTCACCTTTAATTTAATTTTCTAGTAAATAATATATACTAGGATGCAGACAGTGTTTAGTAGCACCCGACACCCATCGTCCACAGACCATGGACAGCTTGTATGCTTGGTTGTTTGATTTTGATGTGTAGTTGATTGTGTGATGTGATGTGAAATGAAATAAAATATTTATATAGTTGAAAATATTTTATAGTTAAAAATAGAATTTTTAATGTGTATATGAAATGAAATAAAAATAAACAAATCGGATGATTTGTTTGTATACACACATTTGACTGATATTGATTGGGACGATAAATTTTACACATCGCCCAACTGCACAAATAAAATCTGTGTTTGATTGTTTGAAACCCCACACGGGTATTGGGATGATATATGACATACACTAATCCCAATAGTCAGTTGTATGTCGATCGATTGATTGACAGACTGTTATGAGCGTTAAATATTTATATTTGATGCTTATACAGTGTCGAATGCACTTTGGATGATGGCTGATTATTCATCGTTGTTATTGTATACACGTATTGTAGAAAATCCATATAATTAACATTATATGGTAATTGATTGGGCCTCATTCCAGTTTTGAAATAGAAATATTTGAAAAAGAAATATTTGAAATAGAATATTTGAAAATAGAAATATATGAAGCCGTGTTGATTAGATTGACGCCACTTTGACGTGAATGATATTTATATCGATTTTATTCATTTTATAATGAATATCGAAAGTGATTTCAAAATCTGATATTTTGAAAAGAATTGAAATTCGAACTGAAACTGAATAGAAATGAACTCGAATTGAAATCGAATAGAAATGAATTCGAATTGAAATTGAATTAAATTGAAAACGAACTGAAATTGAATTAGAAATCAATTTGAAATGAATTTAAATCGAATTTATAAGGAAAAATTCGATTTTGATTTGAATTTGAAAAGAAGTTGAAATCGTTTTGAAAACGAATTTAAAACGATTTATATAATACGTTTTAAAAGGAAATTGACGAAGTACATATTATATGTATTATAAATATAATATAATGGCCTGAATAGAACGCGCCGCGCTGCGGTAGTTCGTGAATTTCGACCATAGACTTCAAATGGATATTGCGGGAGATCCGACCGTCGGATTCTCCTAAAACCGGAATCTTGGGTTCGTTTCGAAAAGAGCTTTCTAATGAATATTAGAAATTAGAAATCTAACGGTTGGATTTGGAATTATGTCCAAATCAAATTTGGAAATGGTCACTGTAAGTGCAGTTCGATGGCCGTTGATGGAAATCGACTGTACGGGCCTTGATAAAATTATTAAAAATAGTAATAATTTGTGTAAAATCATAAGAAATGATTTGGGAAGAATTGGGATGAAAAACTCCATATTTGAAAAGATAAAAATAGATTTTTGTCGAAATGAACTAGTTTTGAACTAGAATTATAATTCTATTTATTTTTAAATAAATAAATTGGATTTGAAATTGATTAGAAAATTACCAGAAGTTCCAATAATTGAATTGGAATGGATTTGAATCGAAATTGTCTTCGGAATATTTCGATGTTAGATTTCGTGAAGATACAGGTATTGTTATGGGAATTTGAAAGATATGTTAATATTGTTATTTCCAATACAATATTTGTTGGTCGTAGAATTTGATATTGAATATAAGCCGATATATTTTCTATTCGGAGCCTTGTATTTAATATCAAATGTGATTTGGGTTTGTTGTGAATGGTGTCTTCATTAACACTGTTCTTAAGCCCAGTTGAGAAAAAAATTAAATCTTTTTATTTAGATTTAATGAAGTGTACCAATTAAATAATGTTTAATTGGAATTGAATTGGTATAATTTTTTGGGTTTATTGTGAACAATATTTTAAATAACACTTGTTCTTTAACCCGATAATTAATGGAATGTGATTTTGGGTTGTCGTGAACGGTATCTTCAATAATACTATTCTTAGACCCAAAGGAGTTAAGAAAATCAGAAACTAACTGGAGATTAGTTAAGTTGAATGGTTTCTGGGGTATTGATCTGATGTTGGTTTCGGCCTTCGGGGTTAATACTTAGGGAATTGCTCACTTGCTAATTTACGGTTAGGGACTGATTGAAATGTGATATGATTTTGGGTTTATCGTGAACCATGTTTTAAATGACATTGATTCTTTAACCCAGCTAAAGATTAAAACTAAGTGGAGTTTTAATGAATCTTTAATTAGATTGAAAAGATCGAGAATGGAGTATCACTAGTTTTGCTCCAGGCGATAGTAAAATCTTTAATTAGATTTGAACGTGAAATGGTAATTGAATTTACCGATAACACCGTGGTGTTAGATATGAAGTATGACCAGTTTTACTTCATGAGATGAATAGGTTGGGATTGGGAAATTAAAACAAATGATTACTTCGGTAAGGTTCGTTAATCCCGACTAGTTGAATCGATATTTGAAAGAAGATTAAAGAATAAATTTAAAAGGATTTATCTTTGATAAAATTGATGGGAACATTTCCCTAAGAATGTGAAATTTAGAAACTAACGGTCGGTTAGCTGAGAAGAATGGTTTCCTGGGTATTAATCTGATGTTGGTTTCGACCTTCGGGGTTAATATTTGGAGAATTATTCTCTTGCTAATTTACCGTTAGTGACTGATGAACTGGAATGAGGCGTATGTTGTGTTCGTGTAACACGTATTTATTATATACGCGAGTTATTCAGAAAGACCGGGTTTATCCCATTCTGAATGACTGATACGACAATAAGTCGAAAATGAAGACGATGGTAGAAGACCGGAGGTCTTCACGTCGTTTGGATAATTACTGATGATCTTGATTGGGCCATACACCCAAGAGGAGGGAATCAGTTGGTGATCGTCCAGACGTACTTGGAGATCGATGGATATGCGGGGTACTAGGTGCCTCCGGTTTCGTTCAGAACCAGAATGGACTTGTAAATGGACTATGTGTCTGACATCGGATTTCATTCTGTGTGACTGATACCGGTTGCATAGAGTGGTTTGCCTGTGTGGCATGCTAAGATGCAAATGATTAAGGCTTCTATTGAAAATCAAAGTCTTGTGGTTGATGATCAAAGCACGGCCTTTGTGGGGTAGCTTTGTGTAGCGTGAATTCGCGAGCCTCACACCCCGGTGGTGAACCAAAAACGGGAGAGGACCTCAGGGAGGACATGCGTTTCTTTCTAGTTAGAAGTGGCGTCAGTGGTTTTACACGCCCTGACGAGTTTGACTTATGTGGTTGTTGCTATTGCGAGGCGCCTCGGTTTGATCGGACGATCCGGGTCCGATGGAGTCATTCATTGGCTCACTTATGCCCCAAAGGGCAGGGAAACGCAATGTTCAGGAATTTTAATCCACATCGGTGGACCGGCCCTGACGATTCAAAGGTCACTCGAGCTCTGACCTGAGGCTCGGGCTAGACAGTCTCGAAACGGTAGAGGACAATCTTTTGCCTCGGTTCACAGAAGGAAATCCAACTTCCAATACGTGATGTTTTGATTTTAGTTGTAATGCTATATTTGGCGACATAGTGGGATGGGGCGCTTATGCCGTCTATGATTGATACTTATGATTTGAAGTTGTTTTATACACTATGCACTTATAATAGTATCAAATGATTGTTTTAAACATACCAAGCATTCATGGCTATTATAAGGTAAAAACCGTATCCTCCGGCTTGCGTTGAATTGTGTGATGGGGCCTGGGTCTTATAATAGCTTCATTGTTCTTTATTTAGCATTGCGCTATTTTTTTATGCACTGGTATTCTTGGGAGGAAACCCATTCCGTGTTATACGGCGTGGTCCCTTGATTTACCTAACTTTAAAATAAAGAGTAATAACTGTTTCAGTTCTCACACCAGTCCCATGACTGACCTGGAGTTTATTGTTTTAACCTAAACTTTGGGTGCCCTTATTTTGACACGGGCAGCTAGTAGTTTTAGTTTTGCAGATTTATATTCACAGGATCCAGATTTACAGCTGGAACGATACTCGGAAAGCTTTGTATCCGCGTATTACTTCTAGTTGTGCATTGTATTATTTTCCGTTGCTATGTAATTTATTGTAATCTCTGATATTTGTTAAATGTGTAATATTGATTTATACTCTGTATATTCTTGTATTCTGATGAATTGTTGTAATATACAATGAAATGTTCTTCCGTCTGTGTTCTGATTTGTCATGTTCTCAAAACAATCAGGCGTTTCGAACGGTCTGGGTCGGTTTAGCGACTGATTCGGATCAAGCGAAATTCCTTGTTGTCACACATTCCAAATCATATATTGGAAATTCCGGTTATGTTAAAACCGTTCACAAATCCAATTTATTTTATTTAAAAATTATTGGATTTCAAATATAGTTAATAACTGGTTCATTTCGATAAAAATATATTTTTATCGTTACAAACATGGAATTCTCACCCAAATTCTCTCTAACTCATTAATTATTATTTTACACAAATTATTGATATTTTTAATAATTTTATCAAGGCCCGTACAGTCGATTTCCATAAACAGCCATCAAACTGCACTTACAGCGACCTTTTCCAAATTAGATTTGGGCATAATTCCAAATCCAACTGTTAGATTTCAAATTTCTTGTATTTGTTAGAAAGCTCTTTTCGATATGAACCCAACGGTTACGGAAATCCGAGCCAATTTAAAAATTTTATTTTGGCAATTTTAGTGAATTTTGAATATTTAAAATGAATTATTTTAAATAATAACGACGAGAAATTTATTCTGAATAGAATTAGACGTACATATTTATATAGATCGTCGTTAGAATATAAATAATTATTTATAATTATAAAAGGAATTGAAAATGGTGCGGTAGTTTGAAAATTCGATTTTAAAGTTCAAATGAATGTACAGGATTCAAAATAGACCTGATTTTGACAAAACCAAAAATATTTGAATCTATTTGAGAATATCTTTCCAACGAATTAGAGAAATTGAAATTTCATAGCGGAAATCAAAAGTTATGTCCAATTGAAAATTCAGAATAGTCGCTATGGAATTTCGGCCCTTAAAAATGGGAATTTTGCAAACGACCTCGGTTTTCGATGAAACCACTTTTGTTGGATCTGTGGTGTCAAATTATTGCTAGATTCCAAAATTGGTAATTTTTCAAATCAATATGTGAGCATGGCGAAGGAAAACACGTTTGACCAGTTTCAGTTGATTTTAATCGACTGGAAAATGGCCATTTTTCAAATGGTCTCAGAATTCGGCGAAATTAGTTTTGTTAGGACCGGATCATCAATAAGAAGCTAGAAAATATTTTTCGGGAATTTTTAGAGTCCGTATGTGGCCCCGGTAAATTGAAATGCGCGTTCAAATTCAATATATAGTGTTATATTTTGATTTTGATGAAAACTGATTGAAACGATCGAATCAGCTTACGATACATATCTCATTGTGTTTGGAATGGGCGTAATTAGCTAGGGACGATAGGCGATGGGCCTCGTTTAGAGGTCGAAATTAAAAGTTGCGTTTTGAAATTAAATAATTAAATATATATATATATATATATTAATATACTCTCTTTCTCCTTACTCCCTCTCCCCCCTTTTACCTAGACCAAAAAAAAGAAATAAAAGAAAATCAACCCAAATCGCGAGAGCGGAAACCGGAGCCTCCACCACTCGTCGCGCCTCCGTCGGACCCCCCCCCCCCCCTTCACCTCCGATCCTCCCCCTCTCTCCAGTCCACTGCACTCCCCCCCCCCCCAAAGCCTAAATCGAACCCACGCCCCATCTCGAGAACCTCACCATCCCGCCTTCCACCGCATACCCCCCTCCCCCCCAAGCGCCGCCATCAACGTAGACCCGTCCTCCTTGCACCGCGAGAGAGCCCCCCCTTCGAGCATAGCAAAACCTCCCCCAAACCCCCTGTAAGTTTTTCTATGTTTTATTTTTATTGGTTTTCTTTATTAATTTATTATGTAATAGATTTTTATTTACTAATGATGAGTAAAGATTATATTTATAAAACACATGTAGGGATAAAGATTGAATTTTTATGATAGAGAGAGAGGATTTAATTTTTAATTAGTAAAAGGTTTGATTTTCATCATTAAAAAGATCCTATTTTTAATCGTGAAAAGGCGGGATTTTTAATCGTATGAAGTAGCGAAGAAACATATGATTTTTCCATGTATGTAGCAAAGTAAAAATGTGATTTTTATATCATAGAGGTCATAAAAATATATTTTTTATGTGATAGGAAGATTAAAAATACGATTTTTATATTATATAGATAGTCAAAATTTGATCTTTATATATGTAGCGAAATAAAATTTTGATTTTTATTATATATATGTTGAAATAAAAATGTGATTTTTATAGCGATGATATAAAAATTCGATCTTTTTATTAAAAGAAGATATATAAAAATATAATTTTTATATAGAGAATAGCGTGATAAAAATATAATCTTTATTATATGAATACCGGTGTAAAAGTAGAATTTTTATCTATATAGTAGCGGTGTAAAAATAGAATTTTTATCTATATAGTAGCAGCGTAAAAATATGATTTTTATATAAAGTAGATAACAAAAATGTGATTTTTATATATGTAGTGGCTACGGACAATGAAATTGATAAAAGGCGAGCACGACGAAGATATCTACATAAGAAGAGTCGTGGCGTTTGGTTTAGCTAGTCTGTGAGAACTCCTTACTTTCATTTCTATTTCTAGTTGAAATATATACTAGGATGCAGACGGTGCTTAGCAGCACCCGACACCCGTCGTCCACAGACCATGGATGACTTGTTTGTTTGATTGTTGTGTTGTGAAATTTGATTGTGTGATGTGGAATGAAATAAAATATTTTATAGTTAAAAATATGATTTTTAACGTGTGTTGAAATAATATATATATTCATGTGTTGAATAAAATATATATTCGTGTGTTGAAGTAAAATAAATATTTATGAACAAATCAGACGATTTGTTTATATACACATATATGACTGATATTGATTGGGACGATAAATTTTACACATTGCCCAACTACACAAATAAAATCTGTACTTGTTGATTTGAAACCCCACACGGGTATTGGGATGATATTTGACGTACACTAATCCCGATTGTTTAGTTATATGTCAATCGATGGGTTGACAGACTGTGTAAGCGTTAATTATTTATATTTAATGCTTAGGCAGTTGTGTGGTGCACTCTGGATGATGGTTGATTATTTATCGTTGCTATTATATACATGTGTTGTATGGAAATCCATATAATAAACGTTATATGGTAATTGATTGGGCCTCATTCCAATATAGAAATATAAATTCATGTGTTGAATTGAAAATAAATTCATGTGTAGAATAGATTATAAATTCATATGTTGAATTGAAAATATAAATTCATGTGTTGAATTGAAAATAAATTCATGTGTTGAATAGAATATAAATTCATGTGTTGAATAGAAAATAAATTCATGGGTTGAATTGAAAACAAATTCATGTGTTGAATAGAAAATAAATTCATGTGTTGAATATAATATAAATTCATGTGTTGAATAAAAGCCGTGTTGATTAGATTGACGCCATTTTGACGTGAATGATATTTATATCGATTTTATTTGTTTTTTATAATGAATATAGAAAAGGAAGTGATTTCAAAATATAACGTTTTGAAAATATTATCATTTGTATATCGATGATGTGGAATGTTCAATTTTGATTCGAAATAGAATATGAAGTTGAAATCGTTTCGAAAACGAATTTAAAACGATTTATAAAATATGTTTTGAGAGGAAATCGGCGAAATATAATATACATATATATATATTATATATAATGGCCTGAATAGAACGCATCGCGCCGCGGCAGTTCGCGAATTTCGACCATTGACTTCGAATGGATATTACTGGAGATCCGACTGTCAGATTCTCCTAAAACCGGAACCGTTGGGTTCGTATCGAAAAGAGCTTTCTAACGAATATTAGAGATTTGAAATCTAACGGTTGGATATGGAATTATGTCCGAATCAAATTTGGAAAAGGTCGTTGTAAGTGCAGTTTGATGGCCGTTGAGGGAAATCAACTATACGAGCCTTGATAAAATTATTAAAAATAGTAATAATTTGCGTAGAATCATAAGAAATGATTTGGGAAGAATTGGGATGAAAATTTCCATATCTGAAAAGATAAAAATAGATTTTTTATCAAAATGAACTAGTTTTGAACTAGAATTATAATTCTATTTATTTTATATAAAAAAAAAATTGGATTTGAAATGGTTTTAAAAGTAACCAGAATTTCCAATAATGGAATTGGAATGGATTTGAATCGAAATTATCTTTGGAATATTTCGATGTTGGATTTCGTGATTATACCAATATTGTTATGGAAATTTGAAAGATATATTTATATCGTTATTTCCAATACGATATTTGTTAGTCGTAGAATTGGATATTGAATATAAGCCGATATATTTTCTATTCAGAGCCCTGTATATAATATCAAAGGCGATTTGGATTTGTCGTGAATGATGTCTTCATTAACACTGTTCTTAAACCCAGTTGAGAAAAAGATTAAATCTTTTTATTTAGATTTAATGAAGTATACCAATTAAATGGTATTTAATTGGAGTTGAATTTGAATTGATTTTTGGGTTTATCGTGAACATTGTTTCAAATAACACTTGTTCTTTAACCCGATAATTAATGAATGTGATTTTGGGTTTTTCGTGAACCTTGTTTTAGATGACATTGGTTCTTTAACCCAGTTAAAGACAGGATATTGATTTCTGTGAAGATTAGAACTAAGTGGGGTTTTAATGAATCTTTAATTAGATTGAAATGGTCGAGAATGGAGTATCACCAGTTTTGCTCCAAGCGATAGTTAAATCTTTAATTAGATTTGAATGTGAAATGGTAATTGAATTTACCGATAACACCGTGGTGTTAGATATGAAGTACGACCAGTTTTACTTCATGGGATGAATAGGTTGGGATTGGGAAATAAAATAAATGATTACTTTGGTGTGGTTCGCTAATCCCGACTAATTTGAATTGATATTCAAAGAAGATTAAAGAATAAATTTAAAGAATTTATCTTTGATAAAATTAATGGGAACATTTCCCAAAATATAAGAACATTTGAATAAAAGAATATTCGGAATTGGAATGAGGCGTATGTTGTGTTTGTGTAACACTTGTTTATTATATACGCGAGTTATTCAGGAAGACCGGGTATATCCCATTCTGAATAACTGATTCGACGTGGTGTCGAGGATGAAGATGGTGGTCGAAGACCAGAGGTCTTCACGTCGTTTGGATGATTACAGATGAACTTGATTGGGTTGTACACCCAAGAGGAGGGAATCGGTTGGTGATCGTCCAAACGTACTTGGAGATCGATGGATATGCGAGGTACAAGGTGCCTCCGGTTTCGTTCAGACCCAGAATGGACTTGTAAATGGACTGTGTGTCTGACATTGGATTTTATTCTGTGTGATTGATTTCTATTAAATATATATATCTGTTTGGCGGCAGAGAATTTATTCTCTTTCTTAATGCCCTTCTCTGAGACATACGAGCTCAGAGGTTATATATTGATTGATATCAAACGCATGGAGTGAATTGCCTATGTGGCATGCCTAAGTGGCAATATGATCAAGGCTTCTGTTGAAAAGCAGAGTCTTGTGGTTGATGATCAAAGAACGGCCTGTGTGGCATAGCTTTGTGTAGAGTTGATTCGCGAGCCTCACACCCACCTCAGGGAGGACATGCATTTCTTTCTAGCTAGAGGTGGTGTCAGTGCTTAAACTGGCTGACATTTATATTATTTTCACCTGCGTGGTTGTTGCTATTGCGAGGCGCCTCGGTTATATCGGTTGATCGGGACCAATGGTGTCATTCATTGGCTCATTTACGTCCAAAAGGGTGGGGAAACGTAGTGTTCAGGCATTTTAATCCACATCGATGGACCGACCCTGTCACTCCAAGGGTCACTCGAGATCTAATCCTGAGGCTCGGGCTAGAGAGTCTCGAATTCGGTAGAGGATGATCCCTTGCCTCGGTTCATAGATGGAAATCCAATTTCCAAATACGTGACTTTGCAGTTTTGATTGTAGAGCCTAGTATTGGCGACATGATATATGATACCCATGCCGTTTATGATTGATATTTATGATTTGAAATTGTTTTGACACTATGCACTTATCATAGTATCAAATGATTTGTTTTTAATGTACCAAGCATGTTTGGCTATTATAAGGGAAAACCCTATCCCCCGGCTTGCGTTGCATTATGTGATAGGACATAGGTCTTATAATAGCTTCATTTTTCCAAAAAACATTGCACTGTTATGTAATATGCACTGGTATTCTTGGGAGGAAACCCGTTCCGTTTTATACGGTGTGGTCCCTTGATATATCTAATTTAAAGTAAAGTTTTAAATAACTGTTTTAGTTCTCACATCATTCACATGACTGACCTGGAGTTTATTGTTTTAACCTAAACTCTGGGTGCCCTTATTTTGACAGGGCAACTAATAGTTTTGGTTTTGCAAATTTATATTCACAGGATCCTGGTTTACAACTGGAATGATATCTGAAAAGCTCTGTATCTGTATATCTCTTTCAGTTGTGTTTTGTATTATTTTCCGCTGCTATGTAATTTATTGTAATCTCTGATATTTATCGAATGTATTTCATTCATTCATACTCTGTATATTCTTCTGTTCTGATGGAATTGTTGTTATTAACAATGAAATGTTCTTCTGTTTGTGTTCCGATGTGGCTTGTTCTCAACTCAATCCGTGATTTCCCGTAAGGTGGATTTCGGGTCGTTTCATCGTGATATCAGAGCTTTGGTTTACAAAGCTCAGAGAACAAGACACATTAGAACCATACGAAAGAATTCATCAGAGATTGGATTAGTAATATCCAACAAGAATGAATTGTTAGAGATAGGATCAGTAGTATCCTAGAATGAGTGTGAAGAGTATATTTTTAAAATGAAACAAATTTTGTATTGAAAATTTAAATCAATTATTCGTATTTGATTATTTATTTTATATTGATTTGGACAATCTAGTATATAAAGATTTTGCGTATACGTCTGATCCGCGTGTATTTGAAGTTTTAATATACTGGATAGATATAGAATCATACTCTAGTCGCCCGGAGATGACTCTGATGATAATGGTGATTGACATGTCAGCATAAGTCGTTTATATTCGAGTTTCAAAGGTGGAATTTCTATATATTTCCAATTTACTGGTGTGAGAACCAAAATTAGATAGGGCCTATTGTTGTGAATTGGCACCAAAAATGTGATTTTTGACTATGTATCAAAATTATGAATTTGAAAAGTTAATCAACTAATTGATTGACGGTTGTGTTATTTGATTATTGTTTGATTAACTGAATGTTGAATCTTTAGATAAATTGAACCAAATAGTGAATTGTATTGAAAATTTATCGCATTTGCATGCATATACATGTACTTACATTGAACAGGTCATAGCAAAGAGGCTAGAGAATAGGAATAAAATTGTTTGCCAGATGAATAGGTACATGTTTATTGTATTTCTTGGGTTTTGGGTGATTTAATGAGCCGATTAGTTAGCCGCTTGGCTTTTTCTTTTTCTTTTGGATTGAAGAAGGCCATGGGAGGCTATATGAAATATCCCGAAGTCCCCGGTGCAATGGAGGTTATGGCGAAATTTTTCGAAAATTTAGGATGTTAGCCAAATTTTTGAAAAATTTGAAAAGTTCTTAGAAACTGAAAAGTTGAAAAACTTAAGCCATAATGAAAAGAATGAAAGTTGAGTTGATTAGTTAAACAACTTTCGGCTTTGTTCCTTTTCGGGGACGAAAAGTTTTAAGTGGGGGAGATAGTAATAACCCGGAAATCCGAGCCAATTTAAAATTTTTATTTTGGCAATTTAATGAATTTTGAATATTTAAAATGAATTATTTTAAATAATAACGACGAGAAATTTATTTTGAATAGAATTAGACGTATATATTTATATGGACGTCATTAGAATATAAAAAATTATTTATAATTATAAAAGGAATTGAAAATGGCGCGGTAGTTTGAAAATTCGATTTCAAAGTTCAAATGAATGTACAGGATTCAAAATAGACCGGATTTTGACGAAACCAAAAATATTTGAATCTATTTGAGAATATCTTTCCAACGAATTGGAGAAATTGAAATTTCGTAGCGGGGATCAAAAGTTATGTCCAATTGAAAATTCAAAATAGTCACTATGGAATTTCGGCCCTTAAAAATGGGAATTTTGCAAACGATCTCGGTTTTCGACGAAACCACTTTTTTTGGATTCGTGGTGTCAAATTATTGCTAGATTCCAAAATTCATAATTTTTCGAATCAATATGGGAGCGTGGCGAAGGAAAACGCGTTTGACCAGTTTTAGTTGATTTTAATCGACTGGAAAATGGCCATTTTTCAAACGGTCTCAGAGTTCGGTGAAATTAGTTTTGTTATGACCGGATCATCAATACGAAGCTAGAAAATATTTTTCGGGAATTTTTAGAGTCCGTATGTGGCCCCGGTAAATTGAAATGCGCATTCAAATTCAATATATAGTGTTATATTTTGATTTTGACGAAAACTGGTCGAAACGATCAAATCATCTTACGATACATATCCCATTGTGTTCGTAATAGGGGTAATTAGCTAGGGACGACAGGCGGTGGGCCTCGTTTAGAGGTCGAAATTAAAAGTTGCTTTTTGAAATTAAATAAATAAACATATTAATATACACTCTTTCTCCTTACTCCCTCTCCCCCTTTTACCGTAGACCAGAAAAAAGAAATAAAAGGAAAAAACCAAATCGCGAGAGAGGAAACCGGAGCCGCCACCGCTCGTCGGGCCTCCGCCGGACCCCCCCCCCCCCCTTCACCTCCGATCCTCCCCCTCTCTCCAGTCCACTGCACTCCCCCCACCCCCAAGCCTAAATCGAACCCACGCCCCATCTCGAGAACCGCACCATCCTACAGTCCACCACATACACCCCCCCCCCCAAGCGCCACCAACAATGCAGACCCCTCCGCCTTGCACCACGACAGAGCCCCCCTCCCCCTTCGAGCACAGCAAACCCTCCCCCTAACCCCCTGTAAGTTTTTCTATGTTTTATTTTTATTGGTTTTCTTTATTAATTTATTATGTAATAGATTTTTATTTACTAATGATGAGTAAAGATTATATTTATAAAACACATGTAGGGATAAAGATTGAATTTTTATGATAGAGAGAGAGGTTTTAATTTTTAATTAGCAAAAGGTTTGATTTTTATCATTAAAAAGATTCGATTTTTAATCGTGAAAATGTGGGATTTTTAATCGTATGAAGTAGCGAAGAAAAATATAATTTTTCTATGTATGTAACAAAGTAAAAATGTGATTTTTATATCATAGAGGTCATAAAAATATAATTTTTATGTGATAGGAAGATTAATAATACGATTTTTATACTATATAGATAGTCAAAATTTGATCTTTATATATGTAGCGAAATAAAATTTTGATTTTTATTATATATATGTTGAAATAAAAATGTGATTTTTGGCGATGATATAAAAATTCGATCTTTATATTAGAAGTAGATATATAAAAATATAATTTTTATATAGAGAATAGCGTGATAAAAATATAATCTTTATTATATGAACACCGTTGTAAAGAATTTTTATCTATATAGTAGCGGTGTAAAAATAGAATTTTTATCCATATAGTAGCAGTGTAAAAATATGACTTTTATATAAAGTAGATAATAAAAATATGATATTTATATATGTAGTGGCTATAGACAATGAAATTGACAAAAGGCGAGCACGACGAAGATATCTACATATGAAGAGTCGTGGCGTTTGGTTTAGCTAGTCGGTGAAAACTCCTCACTTTCATTTTTATTTCTAGTTGAAATATATACTAGAATGCAGACGGTGCTTAGCAGCACCCGACACATGTCGTCCACAGACCATGGATGACTTGTTTGTTTGATTGTTGTGTTGTGAAATTTGATTGTGTGATGTGGAATGAAATAAAATATTTTATAGTGGAAAATATTATATAGTTAAAAATATGATTTTTAACGTGAGTTGAAATAATATATATATTCATGTGTTGAATAAAATATATATTCGTGTGTTGAAGTAAAATAAATATTTATAAACAAATCAGACGATTTGCTTATATACACTAATTTGACTGATATTGATTGGTACGATAAATTTTACACATCGCCCAACTACACAAATAAAATCTGTGTTTGTTGATTTGAAACCCCACACGGGTCTTGGGATGATATTTGACGTACACTAATCCTGATTGTTTAGTTGTATGTTAATCGATGGGTTGACAGACTGTGTAAGCATTAATTATTTATATTTAATGCTTTGGCAGTTGTGTGGTGCACTCGGGATGATGGTTGATTATTTATCATTGCTATTATATACATGTGTTTTATGGAAATCCATATAATAAACGTTATATGGTAATTGATTGGGCCTCATTCCAATATAGAAATATAAATTCATGTGTTGAATTGAAAATAAATTCATGTGTTGAATAGAATATAAATTCATTTGTTGAATTGAAAATATAAATTCATGTATTGAATTGAAAATAAATTCATGTGTTGAATAGAATATAAATTCATGTGTTGAATAGAAAATAAATTCATGGGTTGAATAGAAAATAAATTCATGTGTTGAATAGAAAATAAATTCATGTGTTGAATAGAATATAAATTCATGTGTTGAATAAAAGCCGTGATGTTTAGATTGACGTCATTTTGACGTGAACGATATTTATGTCGATTTTTTTTATAATGAATATAGAAAAGGAAGTGATTTCAAAATATAACGTTTTGAAAATATTATCATTTGTATATCGATGATGTGGAATATTCAATTTTGATTCGAAATTGAATATGAAGTTGAAATCGTTTCAAAAACAAATTTAAAACGATTTATAAATACGTTTTGAAAGGAAATCGACGAAATATAATATATATATATATTATATATAATGGCCTAAATAGAACGCGTCGCACCGCGGCAGTTCGCGAATTTCGACCATTGACTTCGAATGGGTATTACGGGAGATCCGACCGTCGGATTCTCCGAAAACAAGAACCGTTGGGTTCGTATCGAAAAGAGCTTTCTAACGAATATTAGAGATTTGAAATCTAACGGTTGGATTTGGAATTATGTCCAAATAAAATTTGGAAAAGGTTGTTGTAAATGCAGTTCAATGGCCATTGAGGAAAATCGAATGTACGTGCCTTGATAAAATTATTAAAAATAGTAATAATTTCTGTAAAATCATAAGAAATGATTTGGGAAGAACTGGGATGAAATTTTCCATATTTGAAAAGATAAAAATAGATTTTTTATCGAAATGAACTAGTTTTGAACTAGAATTATAATTCTATTTATTTTATATAAAAAAAAAATTGGATTTGAAATGGTTTTAAAAGTAACCAGAATTTCCAATAATGGAATTGGAATGGATTTGAATCGAAATTATCTTTGGAATATTTCAATGTTGGATTTCGTGATTATACCAATATTGTTATGGAAATTTGAAAGATATATTTATATCGTTATTTCCAATACGATATTTGTTAGTCGTAGAATTGGATATTGAATATAAGCCGATATATTTTCTATTCAGAGCCTTGTATATAATATCAAAGGCGATTTGGATTTGTCGTGAATGATGTCTTCATTAACACTGTTCTTAAACCCAATTGAGAAAAAGATTAAATCTTTTTATTTAGATTTAATGAAGTATACCAATTAAATGGTATTTAATTGGAGTTGAATTTGAATTGATTTTTGGGTTTATCGTGAACATTGTTTTAAATAACACTTGTTCTTTAACCCGATAATTAATGAATGTGATTTTGGGTTTTTCGTGAACCGTGCTTTAGATGACATTGGTTCTTTTACCCAGTTAAAGACAGGATATTGATTTCTGTGAAGATTAAAACTAAGTGGGGTTTTAATGAATCTTTAATTAGATTGAAATGGTCGAGAATGGAGTATCACTAGTTTTGCTCCAGGCGATAGTTAAGTCTATAATTAGATTTGAACGTGAAATGGTAATTGAATTTACCGATAACACCGTGGTGTTAGATATGAAGTATGACCAGTTTTACTTCATGGGATGAATAGGTTGGGATTGGGAAATAAAATAAATGATTACTTGGTGTGGTTCGCTAATCCCAACTAATTTGAATTGATATTCAAAGAAGATTAAAGAATAAATTTAAAGAATTTATCTTTGATAAAATTAATGGGAACATTTCCCAAAATGTAAGAATATTTGAATAAAACAATATTCTGAATTGGAATGAGGCGCCTGTTGTGTTTGTGTAACACTTGTTTATTATATACGCGAGTTATTCAGAAAGACCGAGTATATCCCATTCTGAATAACTGATTCGACGTGGTATCGAGGATGAAGACGGTGGTCGAAGATCGGAGGTCTTCACGTCGTTTGGGTGATTACTGATGATCTTGATGGGGTTGTACACCCAAGAGGAGGGAATCAGTTAGTGATCGTCCAGACGTACTTGGAGATCGATGGATATGTGAGGTACAAGGTGCCTCCGGTTTCGTTCAGACCCAGAACGGACTTGTAATGGGCTATGTGTCTGACATTGGATTTTATTCTGCGTGATTGATTTCTATTAAATATATATCTGTTTGGCGGCGGAGAATTTATTCTCTTGCTTAACGCCCTTCTCTGAGACGTACGAGCTCAGAGGTTATATATTGATGGATATCAAACGCATGGAGTGAATTGCTTGTGTGGCATGCCTAAGTGGCAATATGATCAAGGCTTCTGTTGAAAAGCAGAGTCTTATGGTTGATGATCAATGCACGGCCTATGTGGCATAGCTTTGTGTAGCGTTGATTCGCGAGCCTCACACCCTGGCATGAGCCAGAAACGGGAGAGGACCTCAGGGAGGACATGCGTTTCTTTCTAGCTAGAGGTGGTGTCAGTGCTTAAACTAGCTGACATTTATATTATTTTCACCTGTATGGTTATTGCTGTTGCGAGGCACCTTGGTTATATCGGTCGATCCGGGACCGATGGGGTCATTCGTTGGCTCATTTACGCCCCCAAAGAGTTGGGAAACGTAGCGTTCAGGCATTTTAATCCACATCGGTGGACCGGCCCTGTCGCTCCAAGGGTCACTCAAACTCTGATCCTGAGGCTCGGGCTAGAGAGTCTCGAATTCGGTAGAGGACGATCCCTTGCCTTGGTTGATAGATGGTAATCCAATTTCCAAATACGTGACTTTGCGGTTTTGATTGTAGAGCCTAGTATTGGCGCCATGATATATGGTACCCATGCCGTCTATGATTGATACTTATGATTTGAAATTGTTTTGACACTATGCACTCATTATAGTATCAAATGATTTGTTTTTAACGTACTGTTAGACCAAAAAGTGGTTCTAACACCCAAATTGACTAAAATTAAAATGAAATGAGATTGAAAATATAAAAAAAGAGACACAGGATTTATAGTGGTTCGGTGTTAAAAAGCCTACGTCCACCTTATATCACTTTGCTTGATGATGTAGATGAAAATACAATGAGATATTCACTCAATTTCACTCACTTTTCATATACATTCACTTAATTATCTCAAAATATACCTTGATTGATGATTTTTAATTGTCTGGAGTGCTGGAATTCAGTTCTCAAAGATGTTTGAACTCTCTGAGTGTCAAAAGATCCTTTCAAACAACCCTTGGGGGTCTATTTATAGGTGAGAATTCCTTCGAGATCCGGTTCGGATCGGAGACACGTGGTCTCCATCCCATGACTTTCGGGATCGGATGAGTTCTGGTGTTGCCAGCACATCAAGTTAGTGGCCATCGTGGGTAGAAAGTGGATGTAACTGTCCCGAATATTCAGGAGATCGTGGAGTGAAGTAGCAGGGTACACTGGGTTCGGTTCGGATTGGCTAGTAGATGGGGTTCGGATCGGATCATCCCATCTGATCCGATCCGGCTTGGATTTTGCCTTTCGTCAGTTTGTCTCTCTTTGCTTTTCTTTGACTACGCCCAATCCGATCCGGCTTGATCTTTTAGCTTTGTGTTGCTTCTGTTCTTACCTCTGTAATTCTGATCCGAACCGAATGTGTAACAGAGTGTCTTTTATTTACTTGATCTTCTGACTTCTTGACTTTTTATAGCCTAGTTTACAAAGTAGGCTAACATTTTGCCCCCTCAAAGGACGCTTCTGTTGAAGACGAAGCGTGCTTTGATATCATTTGCTCATTGATCTTTGAGTTTGAGTCGTTGAAAAGTCGTTTCCATTGACGTATAGGGATATACTGCTTAAGAAAGTCACATCTCTTGATGTCTATATATACATCACAAAGCATGCGGACTGCTTTCTTCATTTTTAAACAAGTTTTAGAATTCTTCCTGTTTTTCAGCGATTCCTCCAGGTAATCTTTTTCTTCATTTTTCTTTGAATTTAATTTGCACACCTAGTCGTTGTGGTATATTCATTCGGTTCGGGCCCGATCCGAAGGGACTCCCTTCGTATTGCTTAGTGCTGGTCCAACAGGCCAGAATGTGTTCGTGGGCCTGTATCCCGGTCCGAGCGGGGAGAAGAAAACTGGGAATACGATTAGTCCCTAAGAGTACATATATAAACCTATTACATATTTCCTTCTTCCTCCCTTTCTTTCATTAATCTCGCTCAACAGTTCTTACACCGAAACCTAGCTTTCTGAAAGCTCAAAAACTCTGAAATTCTCTCCTTAGTCTTCAATTTAAACACCTTGGTAGGTTTAAAACTTCAATTATCTTAGTAATAACTGGTTCCAATTGAAATTTGTGGTCGATTTGAATGATTTGAGTGTGGTTATTGCTCGGCTTCGACGCCGCGACTCCCTCCTCCCTCGCTGTCGTTGTTGGTGGCTCCGTCATCACCTCGAAGCGCTGGGAGGTGGAAGATGGTACCTGTTCGGTTCTAACTAGGGTTTTGGAGATGGGATTGAGTTCGGTTGTGACTGAGGAGGAAGAGGAAGACGAAGGGCATAGGGAGTCGGTTCGGGCGAGGAAGCATGGGAGATGGAGGAGAAGAAAGGAGTGAGGGGTTCACAAGACCGGATCGGGTCGGAAAAGAGGGAAGGCGAGGCTTACTCTATCAGGTCGGGTAGGAGCAAAAAGCAAAAAAGAGAAACGAGGCTTATTTGACCGGATCGGGTCGGAAGGCATAACAAAGGAGAAAGGGGTGTTGACATTCAAACCTACTCGGTCCGCTCCAAAAGCATGCTCCCGAACCGATCCAGTTGGATGGTAACTTCTGACTGAAGCACGACTTTGCCTCCGATCCGATCCCATCATGTGTACTCGAACTGAACCGAGGCCACCCAACTTAAAGCACAATACTTTGTCTAATTGGCTAAAATTAATATTTGACATAACTTCCACCTTCATGAACAGTTAGGATAGTGCCCTGCGAACATACATGAACATCAAGAACTGCTCTGAACATCATTACTTTGCCCAG
Organism: Allium sativum; assembly: GCA_030737875.1. Classification (NCBI taxonomy): domain Eukaryota; kingdom Viridiplantae; phylum Streptophyta; class Magnoliopsida; order Asparagales; family Amaryllidaceae; genus Allium; species Allium sativum. The sequence goes on from CM060921.1 coordinate 374,942,387, forward strand.
ATTTTGCATTACACTTTTGAGTGTTAACTTTACATCTTCTGCACACACTGTACACATTTTAGTTCACACACATGCACAGGGGGATACGGGCTAATTTACTCTAACTTGTGCTATTGCTTCTTTAATAGTTTGTGACAATGACAGCATGACGTTCATCTAGATTAGCAGAAGAGAAAGAGCTCCCAGAGACATCCAATAAAATCACTCTTGACGACATATCTTCTTCCTCAGACCCTGAATGGGGTGACGAGGGATCAGATTATGAAGTGGGGGCGTATAACAGTGGAACGTCTTCTGACAGTGAAGTTTCTCTAGGTTATGAAGAGGAAGGAGGGGTTGGAGATACCCGAGCTCCTGACGAATTTGAATCTGCCGTCATATTGGAATCACCTCAAGATTCTGTTGAATCAACAATTGACTATGACAGGCTCCTTCGAATATGCTTGAAGTACGGGATACATCAAAAAGATACTCTGGTGCCGTCTAAAACCGACCGTCCTCATAATCCTCTGGAGGGATTTATGGCAATCACTCGATTGATGTGCATGCTCGGTGCTATTCCACTGTTTTCTCCCTTTGTCATCAACTTTCTAAGACAGATGCGGATTGCCCCCATGCAGCTGCATCCTAACTCCTATGCTTACCTGCATACCTTATATGTAGCATACCACGAGATCTTAGGCATAGAGCTTACATTTGATGACGTTTATTTCTTTTATAACTTCAAGCATCGGACTCGAGAAACTCCTTCTTTCTCTTACTTCGAGTCTGTCCCAAAAAGAAAGATAATTTCAGTGCCATTCAGTAGCAAGGCCGGCGACTCTAAGCTGGAACAGTTTTGTATAAGGCAACAGCCGGGGTGTGCTAGAAGATGGACAAAATCGAGTAAGGCATTGGTTTTCTAAACCTCGATTCTGAATGTCCACGCCACCACACTAATCCATTTTCTTTTTGTTTGACAATCCAAAACAAATATCGGGTCATGTGTTCTTTGATCGTATGCACCGGCTCCTTAATGGTGATCAAAAGTTTTTAACTATCGATGAAGTCCTTAAGGATGAATATCTTCATCTTCATAGGTTGTTGTCCATTACCCGTAGTATAGGTCGCGGGTCAGGTCCATATGTATATATTCCTTCGGTGGATGTAATTCCAGAAATGGGCGAGAGCTCGAAAGGTCCCACCATGCCACTTCGAACTTCACCTTCTCCAAGTTCGACTCAAGACGATGAGTTGGCTAATTTACCTGAAAAGCACCGAGAGGGGTACGTCACTCCTGGGGATGTTGTTTCTCTTGAGAAATCACCATCTCCTAAAGAACAGCCAACAGTCGCTTCCCAAAGAGATGCCCCTACTGTTGATGATCCTATATTTCAGGTCTTGGGAGATCTCCCTCTTCCTGACACTATTTACACTTCCGAGGATTTTGGCACAAATCCTTTAGTTTTTACTTCTTTGGAGGAGGCTACTCATGTTAAGGCCAAAGAGCCCTCTCGCACTGGCTCGGCTTCAGACTCTGGTTTGTTGGAGGGGGGACACCACTTAGGATGCACTTAAAACAATTGCAACCCACTTCACAGCACTTACGTCTTATGAGAATACTAATTCTGAATTCCACTTGCATTATTGTGTAGGTAAAATGTCTCATGCTTACTATGACATCAAGAAGCTATGCCGCAGCATGACCAGACCCCCTCACGATATTGAGTATGATCGTCACAAAGGCCGCGGTAGGGAGGATAGAAGGCCCTATGATTCCTATCGGTCGCGGTCCTCGCGCTCTCGCTCTCCCGTTCGGTCAGATCCAGAACGATATAAGGGCTACCAAGGTCGTTGAGAAGATGACTAGCTGCAATCAAAAGACTCAATTTCTTCTCAAGAAAAGCGCAGTAGGGAAAGGAGCCCGCCGAGAGATACCGACTCGTGCAGTAAGCGCAAGGTTCCTGCTAAACGGCCTAGAAGGGATGAGGAGGCCATTGAGACCTCCACACGTAAGGATACCGAGCTGACATTCTCTGCAGCTCCACCGTCGGATGCTGAAACTGCAGTTAAGCGGGCATATCTGGAGGAGCAATTTCCCGATCACTACTTTGAAAACTTAACTTTCTTACCTACTCTTGAGCCTATTTCCTCGAGGTGGGCAGATGAGGCCAAAGCAAAAATAGATGCGGTCGAGAAACAATATTCAGAGATGTTCAAGTATTCACGCAACCTTTCCAGAATCATCCGAAATCTAATCACGAATACTAACTCGATGCAGAAGACCGCAGAAGATGATGTAAGGGCCTTAAAAAATTTAGGAAAAGACCTCGAGGATACACAGGCTCAACTTGCTATCGCTCAACGGGACGCTGTTAGCTTCAAGCAACAATTTGAAGATCTACAAAAATGCTATCATGACTTGCTCGAGTCCCATACTCAAGAGCGTTCGGAGCTGAAAAAGCTAGCAGAAGATGCCAAGTCAAGTGCTGCCAAAATGCAACTTGCTTATGCTGACCTTGAGCGAGAAAAGGCCGAGTTGGCGAAGAAGAAGGCCGAATTGGAGAAGAAAAATGCTGACTTGGCTTCCAAGTTGATGGAGCCCGAGAACAGGGCTGCCCTAGCGGAGGCTAATGTTGAAAGCGTCATCAAATCGGCCGAAGAATCCCGCAAGCAGCTAGCAGAGGCCCAGGAGGATGTGCAGTGCTTTGGTGAATTACTGATTGAATTTTTTGGACATATAATCCACCACCGAAACAACTCTTGGATCGATGATTATCCGACTACGTTGGTTCATGTATGGAGCCAAATTGTTGAATGGGAAAAAGAAGAACTCAAGGTAGATTCCATTGACGAGGATAAACTTATGGAAAAGTATCTAAGAGATGACGAGCCGGCGAGTTTAGCCGAGGGGCGTCGCCTGATTGCTGCCGCCATGGATGAGGAAAAGCGGAAGGCTAAACAAAAGGACATCTTGGAGGCTGGCTCTTCTTCCACTGCCGCTAAAACTCCTGAAGTAGAGGGATATGACTCCCAATACCCGGCGATCCCTCAGACATCTCTTTTATCTCCTATTCCTGAATCGGCTTCAGAGGCGGCAGCTACTCCAGCTGAGAAATCATCGGCTGTCTCTACTTTCCATCGCATAGTCGGACAATCAATAAAGGACCCTTTATTCTCTCCCAAGTTGATAACTATTGCTTCTCATTCCGCAGGTGCTGAACCGTCCGAGAAAGAAGACGTGCCCCAGGGAACCACTGCCGAAGCAAAGTCAGTGGAGAGGGATGAAGGAGACAAGAGTAAGGTTGACAATGCTCACGACGGCGAGATGATAGATGCCTTAAAGAATGATAGTGGCAACGAGGGACATGAGGAAGACCCTGAGGTGGCTATAGTTGGGGAGTCAAAAAGCGCCGATGACATTACTTTAGCTGCATTGAAAGCCGAACAAGACAAACGTATGCAGCTTAAAGTTGAAGACCTAGACCCCGAAAGCCTTAAGCCTCTCGCAGTAGTGGATGCTGGATCAAGGTTAGTTGTTAAGTTTTCGACTAGATCTATTACAGAAGAACATGCTAAAAAGTATTCTCTTGATTCCAGCGTTCCGACTTCCGGGAAAAAGTCAACCGATTCCAGCACTTCAGTCTCGGGGAAGAAAAAACCAAGGCGCATCTTAATTGATGCTGAAAAAGAGGCAAAGGATGCTCAAAAGGCTGCTATAAAATCCAAGTCCACTTCAAAGCCTACATGATGGAGTGTTCTGCTTTATTTTAGCATTTGATTGGCCCACAATAATTGCAGCGAGTGTGGCCCTCGCATCTTCTTTTTGTCTGTTTTCCTGTACAAATTCATACATTTGTAAATAAGAATAATTCATTTCCAGCAATTCTTGTTAGTCGTCAGTTCATTACTTGTGTAAAAATGCAAATGCATGTCCTACTAAAGTCGTATAATGGAGTCATAGTGGAGGGGGGATATGTGTGTACATATATGCCCCCAGTCAGTCTTGAAAACTATTCAAGATTAAATTAAAAAGTCAGAATGTCCCCGATTCTATGACGGGAGTCACATTCCTTCTGTCATTGATTCCTGCTCTTTTCTAGCATCTTTTATACTCTCTTGTCTTATATTCAAGTTAGAGTTCTTGTTGAGGCGGTCTCTCGTCTGGGTGCACCTTCACGCCTCAGAGGACGCCGTCTTCCTGTCCTTTATACTCTCTCTCATTTCTTGAGAGTTAGAGTTAAGAATGTCGTCTTCCCATTCTTTTATGTCTTATTGCACAAACAGTCGTTGTGTTTGTTCCTGCATATATGCCATCTTCAACTTTTCAGATTTTGATTTAACATCACGTATTCCACAGTCACAATAGAATAATAGTTGAAGATATAAATAATGTAGGAAAGTAAATGGCACATGATATTTTTATAGTGGTTCGGCTAAGTCGTAGCCTACATCCACTTTATAGTTCTTTGTTTGTATCAACAGACTTTTCTAAGGCAAGTCGTGCCTTTTTACAGGGTTCATAAGAAAAACAAAAGAAAATACAACATCCCTAATTCAAATATCGCATCAAGTGTTGGGCATTCCAAGCCCTAGGCACTTCTTCGCCATCTACGGTCGTTAACTTGAGGGCTCCTGTCTCAAGTTTCCGTTTGGATGACGAATGGTCCTTGCCATTTTGGACCGAGGTGAGCAAGGGATGGAAAAACTCGCTTTAGGACCAAATCTCCTAGTTCAAAGGTTCTAAAACAAACTTTCTTATCATAATAGCGTGCCATCTAACGTCGATGTCTTGACGCACGCAAGTCTGCCTCGTCCCTTTTCTCTTAGATTTCATCAAGGGACTCGAGGAGGAGTGCCTGATTCGTCATCGGATCATAATATGTCACCCTGTGAGAGGGAACTTCAAGCTCTACTGGGATTACTGCTTCTAAGCCAAACGAGAGAGAGAAAGGAGTATAATCAGTAGCTGTTTTAAACATTGTCCAATATGCCCACAAAGCCAAGGGCAATTCATCCACCCATTTTGCTTTTGCACGTTCCAATCGTTTCTTGAGGATGGACTTTATGACTTTATTTATTGCTTCTACTTGCCCATTCGACTGTGGATGGGCGACTGCAGTATACCGCTTGTCGATCTTGTATTTCTGGCAGAAATTTCTGAATTCGGCACCATCGAACTGGGTTCCATTATCAATTATAATGGTCCTTGGAATCCCAAATCGGCATATGATATTTCTAACCATGAAACTTATCACCTTTCTCGCTGTGATTTTGGTTAAGGGCTCATCTTCCACCCACTTTATAAAATAGTCCACGACGACTATTGCATACTTCGCTCCTCCTTTGGCAATCGGTAGAACTCCGATGATGTCAATTCCACACATGGAAAACGACCATGGACTCACCATCGATTTGAGCTGGGTCGGTAGTGCTTTGGGGATCTTGGCGAACCTCTGGCATTTGTCGCAGCATCGTGAGTAATCAGCTGCATCTTTGTTAATAGTGGGCCAGAAATACCCATACCGCAATACCTTTTTTGCTAAAGTCTGACCCCCCGTATGATCTCCACAGTCACCTTCGTGTACTTCTCTTAGTACACGTTTGATGTCGTCGTGCGCTATACATCGTAATAGGGGCATAGAAAATCCTTGCTGATAAAGGGTATCATCTTGAAGGATGTATCTGGTGGCTTTGCGAACTATGGCTTGCCTCTCACTCTTCTTTTGCGGGAGTACTCCATTTCTAAGGAAATTCTTGATTGGGGTCATCCATGACTCCCTCTCCGGTTATGCTTCGAAAGCTAATTCAATTTCCATTGACTCAAAGCTTGGCGATCCCAACGTCTCAATTGGAACAATTTCGGTTTCCTCCGGATTGTCGGAACTAGCCAGCTTTGCTAGCCGGTCTTGCTTTCTGGTTTTCAGCTCTTGGGATATGCGTTATGTTATACCGTTCCAAGTTGCTCAATAGCTCCTCCACTTTTCCGAGATAGGTAATAAGTCGAGGTCCCCGGGCCACAAACTCCTTTCGCACTTGGCAGACGACTATTTTAGAGTCGCATAATATATCCAATGCCTTTATTCCGAATTTCTTAGCAAGTTTCAGCCCGGAAATCAGGACTTCATATTCAGAGTCATTATTGGTCGCTGGAAATTCTAGTCGTAGAGCATAATATAACGGTCGTCCTTCAGGAGTAACTAAGACAACTCCAGCTCCGGACCTTCGGTCGTTCTTGGCTCCGTCTGTGTACAACTTCCATGGATCTAATTTTAATTCCTCCTCTGACTTGACCACCTTGTCGTTGATCATCTCTTCCTCTGGAATTGTGAACTCTGCTATAAAGTCAGCCAGAGCTTGCCCTCTGATCGATCTTCGCGGCTGAAAATTTAAATCAAACTGACTTAATTCAATATTCCACTTGATCAACCATCCCGATGCTTCGGGCCTTTGCAACACCTGTCTCAGAGGCTGATCAGTGTATATGGTTATTGGGTGAGCTTAAAAATAATGGCGAAGTTTTCGGGAGGTGATCATAAAGCTGTAAGCAAGCTTCTCAATCCTTGGGTAGTTATGTTCTACAGCTGCCAATTTCTTACTTACATAATATATCGGCCTTTGCACTTTGTCTTCTTCCCAGACCACGGCGGTGCTAACGGCGTGAGCCGATACTGCTAGATAAACAAACAGCTCTTCTTGATCCACTGGCTTCTACAAAATTGGTGGTCTCTCTAGTAAGTCCAATAGATTTCAAAAGGCCTCAACACAGTCCGGAGTCCATTCGAAATTTTTCTTTCCCCTTTTTATCAAGTCGAAAAACGGGACGCATTTGTCCGTTGCTTTGGAGATAAATCTACTCAACGCAGCCACTTTCCCTGTAAGACTTTGGACGTCTCTGATTCTCCTTGGTTCCTCAATGTTCCTTATCACTGCTATTTGACTGGGATTGATCTCAATCCCCCGAGAGCTCACGATGAAACTTAGAAACTTTCCAGATGCCACCCCAAACGAGCACTTCAAAGGATTTAACTTCATCCAATACTTTCGCAGGATACCGAACATCTCTGCCAAGTCTTGCGTATGGCTGGAGGACTGTTTTGACTTGACAAGCATATCGTCCACATAAATCTCCATAGTCTTCCCTATTTGGTTATAAAACATCTTGTTCACTAAGCGTTGGTAGGTAGCTCCAGCATTTTTCAATCCGAACGGCATGGCCACATAGCAATATAACCCCAAATTTGTAATGAAGCTCGTGTGCTCTTGATCGGGCACATGCATGGGAATCTGGTTGTATCCAGAATATGCGTCCATGAAAGAAAGAAGTTCATGTCTCGCTGTCGAATCCATAAGCTAGTCTATTCTAGGGAGTGGGAAGCTATCTTTCGGGCAGGCTTTGTTCAAGTCTGAAAAATCAATGCATGTACGCCACTTTCCGTTTGACTTCTTTACCAAAACAGGATTCGATATCCAGTCGGGATATGTCGAATCTCTAATAAATCCGTTCTCTTTCAGCTTCTCCACTTCTTCTTTCTGACCTCTCTGGGCCTAGCACACGTCTCTTTTGCTTTACAGGCGGGTGTTTTGGGTTTATACTCAACGAATGACTCATGATGGATGGTGATATCCCACACATGTCGGCGTGGGTCCTGGCAAACACATCCAGGTTTGCCTTCAGGAAGTCAGCCAGTTCTTTGGCTCAGTGCGGATCCAACTGGGATCCAATCTTCAAAACTTTTGCTGGATCAGCTTCATCAATGGGTATATCCATTGTCGTTTCGTTAGGAGTTGCCTTTCTATCCTCAGGCTCCTCATCTTCTCTGGGATCCAGGTCTTCGGGGATTCCCTTGGGCAACTCCTTCGGGGCTGATCCCTCTAATTGCTACGCCGAACCCTCCTTTGGAGGAGGTGAGGTACCTTTAGTCTCGATGCTGAGTCCCTTCTCAGCATCTTTAATTCAGCAATATAACAAGCTCATCCGGAGACTTGATCTCCTCTCATTACTCCTGTTCCGGCTTCAGTTGGGAACTTTAGCAATAAGCACTACGGTGCAATACAAGACATGAACTCTACAAGGGCAGGCCTTCCCAAAAATGCGTTGTAGGGCGAATCGATATCTAGCACTACGAACTGAAGCATTTGTACTCTTCGACGATCCCCTTGCCCCAATGTTACGGGCAATTCTATATACCCCATTGGAGCTGTCGATGCCCCATTGAAGCCTCGGATCCAACCTTCACAGGGCTTCAAATCTCCAGACTCAAATTTCATCTGATCAAATGACTTCTTAAACAAAATGTTGACAGAGCTTCCATTGTCCACTAGTACCTTATGAACCAGTGCCGGTCCAATGGTAGTGGTAATGACCAACGGATCTTTGGTAGGTGAATGGATTCCGGTATTGTCTCTGCTGCAGAACACTACATCATCGAACATTGTCTTCTGCTGTTTTATAGGGGTGATGTCTTCCAAATCATCGCACTCGTCCACATCTATGTGCTTAACTGCATTAACATATTGGTCCATTGCTCTGAAACTGTGGATAGCTGGATGGAGTCCACATACTATGGTGTTAATGACAATCTCTTTGCCTTTCTGTTGCGCTGTAGGCTTGGGAGTAGACTGATTCTGGTTTGGGACCTGTCCTCCTTGCCCCTTGTCCCTTGGGGCAGCCTTATACTCATCCAACTTGCCTTCACGCAACAACTTCTCAACCACATCTCTCAAGTGTCGACATTCGTTTGTCGAATGTCCGTGAGTTCCGTGAAATAAACAAAATTTTCCGGTAGCGATTTCTTTCTCTGTTGAATCTCGTGGCGGCGGTATTTTGTATTGCAAAACATTATACGTGTCCAACGTGTCCAAATAAATGTTCTCTAACATGTCATTCAACGGTGAATAGTTTTCAAAAGTCTGGAACCGGGGTCTTTTGTCAGAATTACTTCCTTGGTTCCTATTTCTCCTATTACCATTTGCACGACGGTTGTTGTTGCCCCCGTTTCCATTATTATTGTTTCCATTCTTGTTTCCCACATTCACTTCGACTTTCCCAGAGCTTTCTCCAGACTGCTTTACGGCAACATTACTCTGAACAGCTTCTTTTGAGGCCGCTCTGGACATACTCTTTCTGTTCGCCCTTGCTTCCTCCCGTCTTAATTGAATATTGGCCTTCTCATAAAACAACTCTCTTGTGGGAGGGGGCTTCCCAAAAAGATAATCTCCAAACTCTCAATCAGGATCAACTCCTTCCATTAAGGCCATCAAGATGGTAGGCTCATGCGGGTCGCTGACTTCTATTACAGCTAAATTGAAACGGTCAAGATACGACTTCAAAGAATCACCCGGCGCTTGCTTAATTCTCGATAATTCAATAACATTCTTAGACTTTCGGGCGTGAAGCCGGAACTGATTCATAAAACGTTCACTTAATTCTTTGAAATTCGATATCGATCGAGGAGGAAGTCGGGTAAACCATAGTAATGCTACGTCTTCTAAGTAAATCGGGAAAGCTTTACACTTCACAGCGTCAGGGGCAGCGGCAACATTCATAAGCCATGCTTATCGCATCAAATGTTGTCCCAGGTCGGTTCTCCCATTATATCTGTCCATCTGCGGCAGATTAAAACGTCGGGGGAACTGAAAGTCAAGAATGTCATCAATAAAGGGAGTATGGCTTCGCTCAATGCCATAATCTTCATTGGTGTAGTTTCGACTCTCAGACATGATCTGGCGTACCATAGCCCATACATCAACATTGGTCAAGTGCCGTTCAGGCTCCCTGGTTGTGATGTTCGGGTTTCCTCTGGGCTCCTGATCAGGGGACGCCCTCCTTCTTCTAGCGCCTTCTGCTCTGCTTTGCTCCCTACGTTCCCGATCGATCTCGGGAGGAAGGGGCTGAAGCATTTGTCCCTGTGTGGGATTGGTGAGGTTAGGGTGTCTAGGAAAAACATGGGATCCTCGCATTGGTAATAGCATAGGCTCTCTCAAGCTCGGATCATTGTGTCCTAGTACACGAGCAGCGTCCTCGCGGGATCCCAAAGATCTGAAAGTCATTTGCTCCAAATTCTGAGGTCGTTTGAATGGCCTTCTTTCACGGGGCCGTTCTTCCTCAGAAGAAGAAGACTGATCCATTGCAGTATGATGAACTGGGAATGGAGTTCTTTGTCTGCGGAGTTCGCCAATTTCCCTACTCATGATTCTCATATTCTCTTGCATCATAAGATTGGTGCGCTCGTGGATTCTCATAGCCTCCCTAGTGCTCTCAAGCATGTCAAGAAGGTGCGAAAAATCTCCTTGGGTGACAGGCGCAGATGGATTGATCTGGTCATTGGTCCTGGTGGCCAGAGTCGGAGCATTTGGAGGGGCTCAATTGGAGGTTCCAGCATCACCTAGTGTCGGATCGGATCGGAGCAAAGTAACCTGGCTGGATCGGTTCGGGTTAGGGGAGTGCACCTCTTCAACGTATTCTACTCAGTTCGGATCGGAGCTCTCTCTAAGTGATCAGTTCGGATTTCCTGAACCTGTCCGATCTGCTCCCGAACTCTGCCCACGAGACCTCGTCACAACCGGATTTTGCTGATCTTCACCTACTTCGTTCCCTCGACTGGTTTGAACTTCCTTGCCTTTTCCTTTGGCCATAGTTCTTCAACAATCAACCAAAAAGTATTTAAAAGCGTCGAGAATTGGGGATTAACTTCTTTGAACTCAACGGTCCAAAAAGTAGAACAATAATCCAGAAAAAAAGAGAATTCAAATGATTTTCAGTGAAAGCACCAAAATGTTAGACCAAAAAGTGGTTCTAACACCCAAATTGACTAAAATTAAAATGAAATGAGATCGAAAATAAAAAAAGACATAGGATTTATAGTGGTTCGGCGTTAAAAAGCCTACGTCCACTTTATATCACTTTGCTTGATGATGTAGATGAAAATACAATGAGATATACACTCAATTTCACTCACTTTTCATATACATTCACTCAATTATCTCAAAATATACTTTGATTGATGATTTTGAATTGTTTGGAGTGCTGGAATTCGGTTCTCAAAGATGTTTGAACTCTCAGAGTGCCAAAAGAAACTTTAAACGACCCTTGGGGGTCTATTTATAGGTGAGAATTCCTTCGAGATCCGGTTCGGATCGGAGATACGTGGTCTCCATCCCATGACTTTCAGGATCGGATGAGTTCTGGTGTTGCCAGCACATCGAGTTAATGGCCATTGTGGGTAGAAAGTGGGTGTAATTGTCCCGAATATTCAGGAGATCGTGGAGTGAAGTACCAGGGTACACTGGGTTCGGTACGGATTGGCTAGTAGATGGGGTTCAGATCGGATCATCCCATCCGATCCGATCCGGCTTGGATTTTGCCTTTCCTCACTTTGTCTCGCTTTGCTTTTCTTTGACTACGCCCGATCCGATCCGGCTTGATCTTTTAGCTTTGTGTTGCTTCTGTTCTTACCTATGCAATTCCGATCCGAACCGGATGTGTAACAGAGTGTCTTTTGTTTACTTGATCTTCTGACTTCTTGACTTTGTATAGCCTAGTTTACAAAGTAGCCTAACACGTACCAAGCATGTTTGGCTATTATAAGGGAAAACCCTATCCCCCGGCTTGCGTTGCATTGTGTGATAGGACCTAGGTCTTATAATAGCTTCATTTTTCCAAAAAGCATTGCGTTGTTTTGTTATATGCACTGGTATTCTTGGGAGGAATCCTGTTCTATGCTATACGGCGTGGTCCCTTGATATATTTAATTTAAAGTAAAGTTTTAAATAATTGTTTTAGTTCTCACACCAGTCACATGACTGACCTGGAGTTTATTGTTTTAGCCTAAACTCTGGGTGCCCTTATTTTGACATGGGCAGCTAGTATTTTTGGTTTTGCAGATTTATATTTACAGGATCCTGGTTTACAGCTGGAATGATATCCGGAAAGATCTGTATCCGTATATCTATTTCAGTTGTGTTTTGTATTATTTTCCGCTGCTATGTAATCTATTGTAATCTCTGATATTTATCGAATGTATTTTATTCATTCATACTCTGTATATTCTTGTATTTTGATGAATTGTTGTAATAAACAATAAAATGTTCTTCTGTCTGCGTTCTGATTCATCTTGTCCTCACAGTAATTCGTTCTTTCTCTTCTCTTCGGAGACCAGGGAGGTTACGGGTTATCACACGGTTTTAAGAGAATCAGATGGTCGGATCTCCCGTAATGTCCATTCGAAGTCAATGGTCAAAATTCGCGAACTACCATGGCGCGACGCGTTCTATTCAGGCCATTAAATATATATATTATATATTTCATCGATTTCCATTTAAAACGTATTTTATAGATAGTTTTAAATTCGTTTTCAAAACGATTTCAACTTCATTTCAAATTTCAAATCAAATTTGAATATTCCTTAATAAATTCGTTTTAAATTCATTTTAAAATGATTTCAATTCCATTTCAAATTTCAAATCAAATTTGAATATTCCATATCATTTTAATATTAAAATGATAATATTTTCAAAATTTCAAATTTTGAAATCACTTTTCGATATTCATTATAAAATGAATAAAATCGACAAAATTCCCGTTTGTGTTAAAATGGCATTCAACTACTTAACACGGCTTCACATTTCAATATTCACTGAATATTATTTTAAAATATTCGTTAATACCGAACTGGAATCAGACACAGTCAATTACCGTGTAATTTTATTTATATGGATTTCATACACACATGTACACAACAATAATCAAACACAGTCAACCATCATCCAGAGTGCATTACACAACTGTATAAGTGTTAAATATAAATAAATAACGCTTACAACAGCCTATCAACCAATCGATTGAAATACAAATAAATATTGGGATTAGTGTATATCCAATATCATCACAATACCCGTGTGGGGTTTCAATTAACACACACAGATTTTATTTGTGCAGTTGGGTGATGTGTAAAATATATCGTCCCAGTCAATATCAGTCAAATTTGTGTACATAAACAAATCGTCTGATTTGTAAATGAATATTTATTTTCACTCCTATACTCGTTAGAAATTATATTTTTTACGATAAAATATTTATTTCAACATATGAATATTTTATACAGTTCATATATACAATAAAAATGATACTTTTATTGTTCAAATATTTTATTCATCACATAAATATTTTATACAGCTTATATATATAATAAAAATGATATTTTTATTTTTAAAATATTTTATTCCAAACATGAATATTTTATTCAGCTTATATATAATATATTGATATTTTTATTATTCAAATATTTTATTCATCACATGAATATTTTATTCAGCTTATATATACAATAAAAATGATATTTTTATTGTTCAAATATTTTATTCCATACATGAATATTTTATTTTCACATCACAATCACAATCAATTTCTACATCACAATACAATCAAACAAGTTGTCCATGGTCTATGGGCGACGGGGAGCAGTTCATATATGTATTTATAAAATAAACAACTGTACAAGAAATTATAGTGAGAAGTTCTCACATCGGGATCCATTCTGTCAGTGTTTGTTTCTGAAGTTCTAAATGGTTTGGATTTGAATTTGCTTCAATTTCCAACGTTCTTCATTTCAGCTCTAGTCAATTCTATTGTGTAGCTCTCGCTGATACGAGTGCAACGCAAGTTGTTTCATTAGATTTGGACCTTGTATGAAAGAGTTATGGGTTACAAACTTTCAATACCTAATTAAATTAATTAATTAAAAATTAATTACCCTTTAATCCCTCTCCTCCCCCTTTTCTCTTCAGTGATAAAAAAACCCAACACTCCTTGCTGTTGACTGCCGCCGTACACCAATTCTGACCACCCGGACACGATCCGCCACCACCTTGAGAACCGCCATCACCAGAGCCTCCCATGGCAGCCAGCGCCTGCGATACGAAATCCCGTATGCCCCAGAAAACCAACTCGAACGTCACCACTTTGAGCAGCAAATTCACGCTATCCAAGAAGAGATTTTTGATCACCACCGTTAGATATGTAGCTCTTAGAGAGCTCTTCGATTTGGGCTTGGAATTTTCGAAATCCATGAGAGGATCCAAAGATATCGAGAGAGATGTTTCGAACCCCTTTTCGTCGTCACTTTTCAAAGAGGCGCGATTTCTTGGAAATGATTTTAGGTCAACGGAAAATTTCTATTGGGTGATATTTATAATATATATATATATATATATATATATATATATATATATATATATATATATATATATATATATATATTTAACTTAATTCCAAAAATACTAGTGTATTGTTACGAACCCCAAATCCAACCCAACAACTGTCGCCCCTAGCTAAATACCCCCATTCCGGACACAATGGGATATGTTTAGTAAACCAATTCTACTGTTTTGATCGGTTTTTATCAAAATTAAAATATAAACTAATATATATTGAATTCAAACGTACATTTTAATTTACTAGGGCCATATACTGACTCCAAAAATTCCAGAAAAATAAATCAAGCTATGTTTTAACGATACGGTCCTAACAAAATTAATTTCGTTGAATTTAGAGACCGTTTGAAAAATGGCCATTTTCTGGCCGATCCAATTCAAATTTAAATTACCAAACACATTTAAATTTACTGCGCTCACATATTAAATCCAAATATTATGAAATTTGAAACCTAGAAATAATTTGACATTCCGGATCCAACAAAAGTGGTTTCATCGAAAACGGAGGTCGTTTGCAAAATGGCTATTTATTATATTATATTAAATTCCATAGCAACTATTTTAAATTTTAAAGTGGACATAACTTTTTATTCCCGCTATGGAATCTGTATTTTTCAGATTCGTTGGACAGATATTTTCAAAAAGATTCAAATATTTCTGGTTTCACTAAAATCCGGTTTATTTTGAATATTGTACATTCAATGGCAGTTTGAAATCGAATTTTCAAACTACCGCGCCATTTTCAATTCCTTTTATAATTAAAATAAATATTTATATTCTAACTTCGATTTAAATAAATATACACATTCTAATTCTATTCAAAATAAATTTCTAGTCGTTATTATTTAAAATAAATCATTTTAAATAATCAAAATTCATTAAAATTGCTAAAATAAAAATTTTAAATTGGTTCTGATTTTTCGGGTTGTTATAATCTCCCCTATTTAAAATATTTTCATCCTCAAAGAGGAACGGAGCAGAAAGTTGTTTAACTAATCAACTCTACTTTCAGTTTGGCTTTCATTCTTCAACTTTTCAGTTTCTAAAAATTTTCCAATTTTTCAAAAATTTGGCTAACACCCTAAATTTTTGAAAAATTTCGCCATAACCTCCTTCGTATGAGGAGACATTTAAAATGACAACTAGCCACGCAGGGCCCTCCCCATCCAAAAAGAAAAAGCCAATCGGCTCATAAAATCATCCAAACCCAATAAATTTGTAAACATGTACCTATTTGTCGAGCATACAATTTTATTCCTCTTCTCTAGCCTCCTTGCTACGACTTATTCTATGTATATACATATATATGCATGCAATTTCAAGCAATTTTCAATTCAGTTCAATATTTGATCAATTTGGCTAAATTTACCATTCACTTTCATGTACTGGTTTTAACAATTTTATTAGTTAAACTAATAATCAAACAGCACAACCAGCAATCAATTGGTGAATTAGCTTTTCAAACATATATTTTTAATATATATAGTCAAAAATCACAATTTTGGTGCCAAATCACAAACAATAAATTCTATCTAGTTTTGGTTCTCACACCAGTCAATTGGAAACGTATAGGCATCCCACTTTCGTCAGTCGAACATAAATTTTGATGACGATATATCAGTCATCAAAATCATCACCGGGCGACTAGAGTGTGATTCTATATCCATCCAGTGTATTTGAGACTTTAAATACACGTGGATCAGACGTATATTAAAATCTCTATATACTTGATTGTCCAAATTCAATATAAAATAAGTATTCAAATACGTAGAATATGGTTTAAATTTTAAAAACAAAATTTGTTTTCATTTTTATTTTAAAACAACACTCTTCACACTCGTTCTAGGATACTACTGATCCCATCTCTAACGAGTCATTCTTAATGGATATTACTAATCCAATCTTTGATGCATTCTTTCGTTTGGTTCTAATGTGTCTTGTTCTTGAGCTCTGTTAATCAAAGCTCTGATACCAACCGAAACGACTCGAACTTCCTCGTAAAGGAAAGCCCGGATTGAGTTGAGAATACGACAAATCAGAACACAAACAGAAGAACATTTCATTGCTTATTACAAAAATTTACATCAGAGTACAAGAATATACAGAGTAGGAGCAAATAACATGCATTTGATAAATATCAGAGATTTACAAATTACAATGCAGCGGAAAAATAATACATAACACCACTGAAACAAATACACGAATACAGAGCTTTCTGAATATCATTCCAGTTGTAAACCAGGATCCTATGAATATAAATCTGCAAAACCAAAACTACTAGCTGCCCATGTGGAAAATAGGGGCACCCAGAGTTTAGGTTAAAACAATAAACTCCAAGTCATTCATGTGACTGGTGTAAGAACTAAAACAGTTATTAAAAACTTAACTTTAAAATAAAGTAAATCAAGGGACCACGCCGTATAACATGGAATGAGTTTCCTCACAAGAATACCAGTGCATATAATAAAACAGCGCAATGCTTTTTGGAAAATTAAAGCCATTATAAGACCCAGGTCCCATCACACAATGCAACGCAAGCCGGAGGATAGGGTTTTCCCTTATAATAGCCAAACATGCTTGGCACGTTAAAACAAATCATTTGATACTATTATAAGTACATAGTGTATAAAACAACTTCAAATATAAATGTAGCAATCATAGGCGGCATGGGTACCATCTATTATGTCGCCAATACTGGGCTCTACAATTGTAACTCCCCACCTCCGCTAGGGTCACTCACAAAGGGAATACACAAGTTTTGGTGGAGCATTATCTAGGTAAACATATACAGAGATATCACAAGACAGAATATAAATAAAGCAGCGGTAGAAATTAAAAACCAAATCTTATTACTTTCAAGAAAAGAGTCAAAACCTCATATATCCAAAGTACAAGTTGCCATTATTCCATTACATCAAGTTCTAAATAAAGAAGCATAAACTTTAAAATAACAAAGTAAATTATTCCCCAAAAATAGCAGACGTGCAGCCATAGCATAGCTCAAGACCAAACCGTACATGAGCTGACGGAAAGCAAGCAGAATCCAAGATAAGTGCTAGAGTTTCCTCCCTGAGAACCTGGGGGGCGAACAAAAGAAAAAGAGGCGAAAGAAAACGGATCAGTCATAAAGACTAGTAAGTCCAAGTGACTTTCAGCATAAAAACAGTTAAAAGTAACATGACATGTATAAACTATAAGTTAACATAAGTACGATGTCAAGATGGATAAGATAGACTAAGATAACATGACAAATCAAGTATAGGTCAAGTATAGCATTGTATGTTCAAGGTTCGCTGCACCAACTGTACTAGTAGCCCAACCCATGTCAAGTATTAATCATGAAATGATCCCTGGGCCCAAAATCATGAATGACCCATTACTGGGTCTAACGGAACGATCCACTAATCGATCGGCTCCCTACAAGTTCTAGCTCGTTGTGTTTCTGTGTTATACGGCCCAATCACGAATGTAGTCACTTGTGCTAAGTCCACCATAGGGTGTATCAAGCCCTATGATACCAACCACCGACACGAATCAAGAATGCACAGATAAACCTACAAATGCCCAATGCCTGCTTTTTCTGCTCCGGAGTGTGTGCACGCCCACACTCCATTAGAACCTACACTGGTGCACCCACACAGACGTTGTTCTGGTCGCTTACAATCAGCCCAGTAATCGTGCCCCACCCTGCCTAGTCCCAGGGTACCATGATACATCTAGTGGGTTACTGCTGAAACGGACCGTGTAACTAGGGTTTCCGTCTAATAGGTTAAGTGTTGTCATTTAAATTCGAGACTTAACCCTTATCAATCTAGCATGTCAAATTGGCTAAGTGTTGTCATTTAAGTTCGTGACTTATCCCCATAATTCACGTGTCAAGTTGGTTAGGTGTTGTCGTTCAAGTTCATGACCTAACTCTACCAATCATATTTCAAGTTGGTTAAGTGTTGTCTTTCATGTTCATGACTTAACCCTAACATGTGGCATTAATTCATTAATGCACCCCAACCTCTCACATTAGACCTGTTGTTGTGGTCACTGGATATGCCGGACGGTTCCGGGCAGACTTACACCACAACTCAGTCTAACCTCAGGTTTTCAAGTGCGATATGACCAACTACTCATATTGGATCCTATTGTTTGCAGTAACTGGATTTGCCGGGCGGTTTTGGACAGATTTACACTGCAAACTCAACCCAACCTCGAGTTGGCCATTTTCAAGTTCATTCTAGTGTCATGAACATGTTCAAGTTTCATGTCAAGTTCGTGTCAAGTTTCAAGGATAAGTTTCATGCCCACATCCAGATTCAAGTTATAACAATGTTCGTGTTTCAAGTTTGCCTATTATCAAGTTCATAATTCATGTTCATAACCAATTCATGTTTTACCTAATCTACCCAAATCGTATTCCCATCGCATGTAAACGTTAATCGACCTAAATTACAAGCAAATCATAATCTAGAGATAAAGGGAATAACAGCAAAACAATGATAGGCAGAAGAGACAAGCATAAAGAGATAAAAGAGATTACAAGACTGGCATGATATAACTTGAGATAATCGGTTACAACATCACTAGCATATAGAAATTAACAGGGCTTTCAAATCTAGCAAAATAAGGTGATAATCCTGATAAAAATTTGACATAAAAGAATAGGCATGCAAAAGCAAGCCAAATACAAGGATAATGGGTCAATAGTTTTTGATGTACATAATAACGAATAAACTAAGCAAGTCACACCCTAGGTATGAGATCCCAAAACTGCAAATTCGTTGTACAACATGGGATTCAACTATGGGCATGAACAATCAACTATAATAGTCTTAAGTAATTAACCCCAGTAGTCATAGTCACGGTCATAGGCAGAAATCTCATAATTATGAACCATAAGCGATTAATTACAATAGTCATGGATAATTATCCAAAATACTTCTAGGAAAATAGTCATAGTCAATTAACAATGATAGTTTCAAAGCCGTGGTCGTAGATAATAGCCTTATGTTCATAATCATAGGTAATAATTCTCATAGTCAAGAGTCATAGGTGGTTAGCTGCCATTGTCCTTGTCATAGTCATAGGCAATAGTCTTATGTTCTCCGTCATAGGCATAGGTGTAGTCTTATGTTCACAGTCATAGTCCTTGGCCATTAACAATAGTTTGAACGTCATAGGCATGTTAAGGTTATAGACATGAGAGAGTTTGATTTACAACATGAATAGGTCCAAAGCAATATTCACGAAAGTCAAGATCCAAGATGAACAAGAATAGATATGAATCAATTACCATAAATAGATCCAATTCCAATTTACAACATGGATATTAAGTTTACGGCTTTTATCTAAAATTAACTTGAACTTACAGTGCGTGGATCGAGAATTAGAAAGCAGAATTTGATTGTTGAATCTCTATTTGATTGATCGTGTTCTAATTGAAATCCCCCCCAATTTGCAAATCTCTAAGCGTAGTCTTGATGGAGAAGAAGCAGTCCTTTTTTCTTCCTTTTTATCTTAGTATTTTGATTATCTTAGAAGCAGCATAAGGACAGAAAGAAATGATGTGGAGAGAATGAGGCTAGGGGGTTGTTTGTATAGGGTTAGGCAGACGAATCTAGTCATGAAACAAATCTAAATACATCAGAATGCATCTGGTTCAGGAAATAGGTTCGGGAGGCAGGTCGACCCCCAGGGTCGACACTATGGTCGACCTGGTCCCTGGGAGGTTGACACTATGGTCGACCCCCAGGTCAACCTGGTATATGGGCGGGAGGTTTCCCGCCCTGCCTGCTGCGGGGTTTGAATTCGAATTACGAATTCAAAATTCGAGCTGTCTTTGATTCTAAAAATTTCTGAAACTTATAGAGGTCATAACTTGGTCATACGAACTCCGATTTTCGAAAACTCGGACTCTATTTCATGTAAAATTTCGAGATGAATGCAATGGCGCAACCCTTTTCCCCTGATTCTTATTTAATAATTTAATTCTGTCATGATTTATGACTTTAATATGTTATAAAAATTGGGTTGTTACATTCTCCCCTCCTTAAAGGATTTTGTCCCCGAAATCTTCAAGTTAGGAAGAATATATCCTACCATCCAATCATCCATCTACTCAAACATCATTCACAATCATTGTCCTTAAAAGATTTCTAATGCTATATGAACATATGCAGAAAGTGTGTGTGTATGTTCCTTATCTAATGCAAATGATCAGGCCTGATTGATCTTCTTAATGCAAAATATGTTTAGTGCCATGAATCCAACATGTATGCAAAATAGTCCTAGTCACATAAACACTATATGTGTGCACAAACATTCATCCATATGCAACATTCACATGATAACACATTCAATTTCATCCGTAAACAGGTATAAACACTCATGCATATGCAATATGAAAATGTGTCTGAGCCGATCTAGTGCCTAATGTGTGTTATGCAACTACAAGCAACCACTTGCGACCACTTGCAACCATTTGCAAACATCAACCATAACATGTTTCAAATACATGTTTCCATCCATATGGTTCTACCTAAGGTTCTCAAGATAGGATCGAGAAGATAAGCAAGATAAAACAAAGCATCAAGGAGAAGAAGTTAAAGATATACCCCCAGAAGGTCCTGCTTGCGGGGCTTGTCCTTGCCTCTTAGGGCAGTTCTTGCTGATATGTCCAGTCTCTCCACAGTAAAAGCATTCACCCAACTTTTTCTTCTTCCTTCTACAGTCTTTAGCTAGATGTCCCGTAATGCCACAAAAGCTGCACTTCCTTGTCTCACGTGGTTTGTTAGTATTGTTGTTCTTGTCATTCTTGTTGCCTCCCTTCTTGAAGTCGACCTTCTTATTCTGAGACTCGTCCGCCTTAACTTCTTACTTATCACTCATACCTTTCCTATGTAACCTGTTAACTAGCCTCACGAAAACTATCTCCATCGAACGGAAAACCCTCTACAAAGCTAGAAAGAAGATTAGCCGCAGGTAAAACTACTGCGACTATAGATGGAGAAAAGAAAGGAAAAGAGGTTCAAACAAGGAAACAAAGGATAATGCTAATGGCTTTTGGGGAATAGCCTTAAAAATAAAACTTTTCTTGATAAATGCTTCTTTGTAAACGGTTTTGAAAAGAGTTTTAGAAGGTTTAAAAAATAATTTGCCTAGTTTGGTAACCTTCTGCTCTGATACCAAATGTAACACCCCACCTCCGCTAGGGTCACTCACAAAGGGAATGCACTAGTTTTGGTGGATCATTAACTAGGTAAACACACACAGAGATATCACAAGACAGAACATAAATAAAGCAGCGGTAGAAATTAAAAACCAAATCTTATTACTTTCAAGAAAAGATTCAAAACCTCATATATCCAAAGTACAAGTTGCCATTATGCCATTACATCAAGTTCTAAATAAAGAAGCATAAACTTTAAAATAACAAAGTAAATAATTCCCCAAAAATAGCAGACGTGCAGCCATAGCATAGCTCAAGACAAACCGTACATGAGCTGACGGAAAGCAAGCAGAATCCAAGTTAAGTGTTAGAGTTTCCTCCCTGAGAACCTGGGGGGAACGAAAGAAAAAGAGGCGAAAGAAAACGGGTCAGTCATAAAGACTGGTAAGTCCAAGTGACTTTCAGCATAAAAACAGGTAAAAGTAACATGACATGTACAAACTGAAAGTAAACATAAGTACGATGTCAAGATGGATAAGATATACTAAGATAACATGACGAATCAAGTATAGGTCAAGTATAGCATCGCATGTTCAAGGTTCGCTGCACCAACTGTACTAGTAGCCCAACCCATGTCAAGTATTAATCATGAAATGATCCCTGGGCCCAAAATCGTGAATGACCCATTACTGGGTCCAACGGAACGATCCACTAATCGATCGGCTCCCTACAAGTACTAGCTCGTTGTGTTTCTGTGTCATACGGCCCAATCACGAATGTAGTCACCTGTGCTAGGTCCACCACAGGGTGTATCAAGCCCTATGATGCTAACCACCGAACGAATCAAGAATGCACAGATAAACCTACTGATGCACAATGCCTGCTTTTTCTGCTTCGGAGTGTGTGCACGCCCGCACTCCGTTAGAACCTACACTGGTGCACCCACACAGTCGTCGTTCTGGTCGCTTACAATCAACCTAGTAATCGTGCCCCACCCTGCCTAGTCCCAGGGTACCATGATACATCTAGTGGGTTACTGCTGAAACGGACCGCGTAACTAGGGTTTCCATCTAATAGGTTAAGTGTTGTCATTTAAATTCAGGACATAACCCTTATCAATCTAGCATGTCAAATTGGCTAAGTGTTGTCATTTAAGTTCGTGACTTAGCCCTACAATTCACGTGTCAAGTTGGTCAGGTGTTGTCGTTCAAGTTTATGACCTAACCCTACCAATCATATTTCAAGTTGGTTAAGTGTTGTCTTTCATATTCATAACTTAACCCTATCATGTGGAATTAATTCATTAATGCACCCCAACTTCTCACATTAGACCTGTTGTTGTGGTCACTGGATATGTCGGGCGGTTCCGGGCAGATTTACACAACAACTCAGTCTAACCTCGGGTTTTCAAGTGCAATATGACCAACTACTCGCATTGGATCCTATTGTTTGTAGTAACTGGATTTGTCGGGCGGTTCCGGGCAGATTTACACTGCAAACTCAACCCAACCTCGAGTTGGCCATTTTCAAGTTCATTCTAGTGTCATGACCATGTTCAAGTTTCATGTCAAGTTTGTTTCAAGTTTCAAGGATAAGTTTCATGCCCACATCCAGATTCAAGTTATAACAATGTTCGTTTTTCAAGTTTTGCCTATTATCAAGTTCATAATTCATGTTCATAACCAATTCATGTTTTGCCTAATCTACCCAAATCGTATTCCCATCACATGCAAACGTTAATCGACCTAAATTATAAGCAAATCTAAATCTAAAGATAAAGGGAATAACATCAAAACTATGATAGGCAGAAGGGACAAGCATAAAGCGATAAAAGAGATTACCAGACTGGCATGATATAACTTGAGATAATCGGTTACAACATCACTGGCATATATAAATTAACAGGGCTTTCAAATCTAGAAAAATAAGGCGATAATCCTGATAAAAACTTGACATAAAAGAGTAGGCATGCAAAAGCAAGCCAAATACAAGGATAATGGGTCAATGGTTTTTGGTGTACATAATAACAAATAAACTAAGCAAGTCACACACTAGGTATGAGATCCAACAACTGTAAATTCGGTGTACAACATGGGATTCAACTATGGGTATGAACAATCAACTATAATAGTCTTAAGTAATTAACCCCGGTAGTCATGGTCATAGGCAGAAATCTCATAATTATGAACCATAAGCGATTAATCACAATAGTCATGGATAATTATCCAAAATAGTTCTAGGAAAATAGTCATAGTCAATTAACAGTGTTAGTTTCAAAGTCGTGGTCATAGATAATAGCCTTATGTGCATAATCATAGGTAATAATTCTCATAGTCAAGAGTCATAGGTGATTAGCCACCATTGTCCTTGTCATAGTCATAGGCAATAGTCTTATGTTCTCCGTCATAGGCATAGGTGTAGTCTTATGTTCACAGTCATAGTCCTTAGCCATTAAAAATAGTTTCAACGTCATAGGCATGTTAAGGTTATAGACACGAGAGAGTTTGATTTACAACATGAATAGGTCCAAAGCAATATTCACGAAAGTCAAGATCCAAGATGAACAAGAATAGATACGAATCAATTACCATACATAGATCCAATTCCAATTTACAACATGGATATTAAGTTTACAGCTTTTATCTAAAAGTAACTTGAACTTACAGTGCGTGGATAGAGAATTAGAAAGAAGAATTTGATTGTTGAATCTCTATTTGATTGATCGTGTTCTAATTGAAATCCCCCCAATTTGCAAATCTCTAAGCATAGTCTTGATGGAGAAAAAGCAATCCTTTTTTCTTCCTTTTTATCATAGTATTTTGATTATCTTAGAAGCAGCATAAGGACATAAAGAAATGGTGTGGAGAGAATGAGGCTTGGGGGCTGTTTATATAGGGTTAGGCTGACGAATCTGGTCACGAAACAAGTCTAAATACATCAGAATGCATCTGGTTCAGGAAATAGGTTCGGGAGGCAAGTCGACCCCTAGGTCGACACTATGGTTGACCTGGTCCCTGGGAGGTCGACACTATGGTCGACCCCCAGGTCAACCTGGTCTATGGGCGGGAGTTTTCCCGCCCTGCCTGCTGCGGGGTTTGAATTCAAATTTCGAATTCGAAATTCGAGATGTCTTTGATTCTTAAAATTTCTGAAACTTCTAGAGGTCATAACTTGGTCATACGAACTCCGGTTTTCGAAAACTCGGACTCTATTTCATGTAAAATTTCGAGATGAACGCAATGGCGCAACCCGTTTCCCCTTATTCTTATTTTAAAATTTAATTCTTCCTTGATTTATGACTTTAACATGTTATAAAAATTCGGGTTGTTACAACAATCAAAACTGAAATGTCACGTATTGGAAGTTGGATTTCCATCTACGAACCAAGGCAAGGGATCGTCCTTACCACTTCGAGACACTCTAGCTCGTGCCTTAGGAACAGTCGCAACTACACCTAGATCGTCAGATCCAATCCACACGAAGTGGATTATAATGCCTAAACAATACGTTTCCACGCCCTATCGGGCGTAAACTGGTCATATATCGACCAAACCATCCATCGGCACCGCGGTTACCGATATATCTGAGGCGCCTCGCTGTCCATCATCCACATAAGTAAAACGTTTGGGCTTGCAAAAAACAGACACCACTCCTAGCTAGAAGGAAACGCATGCCCTCCCTGAAGTCCTCTCCCGTTTCTAGTTCATACCGAGGTGTGAGGCTAGTGAATTAATGCTATACACAAAGCTATGCTATATTAAAGCCGTGCTTTGATCATCAACCACAAGACTCTGCTTTTCAACAGAAGCCTTGATCATTTGTATCTCATCATGCCACACAGGCAATTCACGCCATGCGACTGATGTCTATCAATCACACAGAATGAAATCCGATGTCAAACAAACATCCATTTACAAGTTCGTTCTGGGTCTGAACGAAACTGAAGGCACCCTATTCCTC
Source organism: Allium sativum (assembly GCA_030737875.1). NCBI lineage: Eukaryota > Viridiplantae > Streptophyta > Magnoliopsida > Asparagales > Amaryllidaceae > Allium > Allium sativum. The sequence continues at coordinate 374,967,699 of CM060921.1, forward strand.
ATCCCATATGTCCAATACAAGAGAGAGGTCCTCGCATATCCGGTCGATCTCCAAGTACGTTTGGACGATCACCACTTATTACCTTGTCTTGGGTGTACAGCCCAATCAAGACATAAGCAATTATCAAAACAATGTAAAGACCTCTGGTCTTCAACTATCGTCTTCATCGTCGACTCATCGCCGATTCAGTTATTCAAAATGGAATAAACCCTGTCTTTCCGAATAACTCGCGTATATAACAAACAAGTGCTATAAAAACACAACATATGCCTCATTCCAATTCTGAATATTCTTTTATTTAAATATTCATATCCTTTAGGGACGATTCGCATTAATTTTATCAAAGATAAATTCTTTAAATTTATTCTTTAATCTTCCATTGGATATCAAACCAAATTAAGGTTTATCAAGCTAGTCAGGATTAGCGAACCTTACCAAAGTAATCATTTATTATATTTCCCAGTCCCAACCTATTCATCCCATGAAGCACAACAGGTAATACTTCATATCTAACACCATTTTGGTATCGGTAAATTTAATTACCATTTCACGTTGAAATCTAATTAAAGATTTAAATATCGGTTGGAATAAAACTGGTGCTACTCCATTCTAGATCACTTCCCCAATTTGATAATTTAAATGATCACATTCTCTTTTTGATCCAATTAAACATTCATTAAAACTCTAATTCAATTTTAATCTCAAAAATCATTACTTAATGATTTTTCAAAGTTAATAAGTTAATCTTATCTTTAACTGGGTTAAAGAACTGATGTCATTTAAAACACCGTTCACAGTGTACCCAAAATCCCATTCCATTATTTATGGAATCTTCATGGAAAATAGATCAATACATATTATCGATATAAACTTCCTTATCCAACAGATAATATAAATGGAATAACGGCCAAGCCATTTAAATTCCATATATAGCAACAGTCTTCCTCCACAGAAGTTCACTTCGATTATTACCAAATCGAATTCCATTCCGTTCCAATTTATTTTATTAAATTGGAAAACTTCACATTGGAAATTTTCCCTAAATCTTAATTTAAATATTTATAAGTTCCAAATCACATTTCACTGTAAATCGGGTTAAAGAACGAATGTCGTTAAAAACACAGTTCATAATAAACCCAATTCACAATCCATTTTATTCCAGTTACTAAGTATAACTGGAAACCCCAATAATCTTATTTAAAAGATTTATTCTTTTCACACGGGGTTTAAGAACAGTGTTAATGAAGACACCATTCATGACAAACCCGAAATCCCATTTGATATTAAATACATGGCTTTGAATAGAAATTATATCGGCTTATATTCAATATCAAATTCTGAAACCAATAAATATTGTATTGGAAATAACAATATAAAATATATCTACCAAATTTCCATAACAATATCCGTATAATCACGAAATCCAATATTGAAATATTCCGAAGATGATTTTGATTCAAATCCTTTCCAAATCATATAATAGAAATTCTGGTTATATTAAAACCGTTCACAAATCCAATTTATTTTATTTAAAAATTATTGGATTTCAAATATAGTTAATAACTAGTTCATTTCAATAAAAATATATTTTTACCATTACAAATGTGGAATTTTCACCCAAATTCTCTCCAAATCATTTATTATGATTTTACACAAATTATTGATATTTTTAATAATTTTATTAAGGCCCATACAGTCGATTCCCATAAACGACCATCGAACTGCACTTACAGCGAACTTTTCCAAATTTGATTTGGACATAATTCCAAATCCAACCGTTAGATTTCAAATTTCTTGTATTCATTAGAAAGCTCTTTTCGATACGAACTCAATGGTTACAGTTTTAGGAGAATCCGATGGTCGAATCTCCCGTAATGTCCATTCAAAGTCAATGGTCGAAATTCGCGAACTACCGCGGCGCGTTCTATTCAGGCCATTAAATATATATATTATACATATTTCGTCGATTTCCATTATAACGTATTTTATAAATAGTTTTAAATTCATTTTTAAAATGATTTCAACTTCGTTTCAAATAAAATTTGAAAATTCCTTAATAAATTCGTTTTAAGTTCATTTTAAAACGATTTCAATTCCATTTCATATTTCACATCAAATTTGAATATTCCATATCATTTTAATATTAAAATTATAATATTTTCAAAATATCAAATTTTGAAATCACTTTTCGATATTCATTATAAAATGAATAAAATCGACAAAATTCCTGTTTGTGTTAAAATGGCATTTAACTACTTAACACGGCTTCATGTTTCAATATTCACTGAATATTATTTTAAAATATTCGTTAATTCTGAACTGGAATCAGACATAGTCAATTACCATATAATTTTATTTATATGGATTTCATATACACATGTACACAACAACAATCAAATATAGTCAACCATCATCCAGAGAGCACTACACAACTGTATAAGTGTTAAATATAAATAAATAATGCTTACAACAGTCTGTCAACTAATCGTTTGACATACAACTAAATATTGGGATTAGTGTATATCCAATATCATCCCAAAACCCGTATAGGGTTTCAATCAACACACAAGGATTTTATTTGTGCAGTTGGACGATGTGTAAAATATATCGTCCCAATCAGTATCAGTCAAATGTGTGTACATAAACAAATCGTTCGATTTGTAAATGAATATTTATTTTCATTCCTATACTTGTTAGAAATTATGTTTTTTACGATAAAATATTTATTTCAACATATGGATATTTTATACAGTTCATATATATAATAAAAATGATATTTTTATTGTTCAAATATTTTATTCATCACATGAATATTTTATACAGCTTATATATACAATAAAAATGATATTTTTATTGTTCAAATATTTTATTCCATACATGAATATTTTATTCAGCTTATATATACAATAAAAATGATATTTTTATTATTCAAATATTTATTCATCACATGACTATTTTATTTAACTTGTATATACAATAAAAATGATATTTTTATTGTTCAAATATTTTATTCCATTCATGAATATTTTATTTTCATTTCACATCACAATCACAATCAATTTCTACATCAAAATACAATCAAACAATTCGTCCATGGTCTGTGGATGACGGGGAGCAGTTCATATATGTAGTTGTGAAATAAATAACTGTACAAGAAATTATAGTGAGAAGTTGTCACATCGGGATCCACCCCGTCAGTGTTTGTTTCTGAATTTCTGAACGGTTTGGATTTGAATTTGCTTGAATTTCCAGCATGCTCTGTTTCAGCTTTAGTCCGTTCCATTGCGTAGCTCTCACTGATAAGAGTGCAACGCAACTTGTTTCGTTGAATTTGGACCTCGTATGAAAGAGTTATGGGGTTACAAACTTTCAATACCTAATTTAATTAATTAATCAATTAATTAAAAATTAATTACCCTTTAATCTCTCTCTTCCCCCGTTTCTCTTCAGCGATAAAAAAAACCCCAACGCTCCATGCTGTTGACCGCTGTCGTACACCAATTTCGGCTACCCGGAATCCACCACCACCTTGAGAACTACCATCACCATAGCCTCCCATGGTAGCCACCGCTTGCGATTTGAAGTCCCGTGTTCCCCAGAAAACCAACTCGAACATCACCACTTTGAGCAGCAAATTCACGCTATCCGGGAAGAGATTTTCGATCACCATCGTTAGATTTGTAGCTCTTAGAGAGCTCTTCGATTTGGGCTTGGAATTTTCGAAATCCATCGAGAGGATCAAAAGATATCAAAAGAGATGTTTCGAACCCCTTTCCGTCGTCGCTTTTCAAAGAGGCGCGATTTCCTGGAAATGATTTTATGTCAACGGAAAATTTCTATTGGGTGATATTTATAATATATATATATATATATATTAATTTAATTCCAAAAATACTAGTGTATTGTTACGAACTCCAAATCCAACCCAACGACTGTCGCCCTAGCTAAACAACCCAATTCCGGACACAATAGGATATGTTTCGTAAACCAATTCTAGTGTTTTGATCAGTTTTTATCAAAATTAAAATATAAATTGATATATATTGAATTCAAACATACATTTTAATTTACTGGGGCCACATACTGACTCCAAAAATTCCAAAAAAATAAATCAAGCTATGTTTTGACGATACGGTCCTAATAAAATTAATTTTGTCAAATTTGGAGACCTGTTTGAAAAATGGCCATTTTCTGGTCGATCCAATTCAGATTTAAATTACCAAACACATTTAAATTTACTGCGCTCACATATTAAATCTAAATATTATGAAATTTGAAACCTAGCAATAATTTGACATTCCGGATCCAACAAAAGTGGTTTCGTCGAAAACGGAGGTCATTTGCAAAATGGCTATTTATTATATTATATTAAATTCAATATCGACTATTTTAAATTGGACATAACTTTTTATTCCCGCTATGGAATCTGGACTTTTCAGATTGATTGGAAAGATATTTTCAAATAGATTCAAATATTTCTAGTTTCACTAAAATCCGGTTTATTTTGAATCCTGTACATTCAATGGCAATTTGTAATTGAATTTTCAAACTACCGTGCCATTTTCAATTCCTTTTATAATTAAAATAAATATTTATATTCTAACTTCGATTTATATAAATATATACGTTCTAATTCTATTCAAAAACAATTTCTAGTTGTTATTATGTAAAATAGATCATTTTAAATATTCAAAATTCATTAAAATTGCCAAAATAAAAAATTTAAATTGGTTCTGATTTTCCGGGTTGTTACACGATGCCAAACCGTTGCACCGATCATTTGCGGGAGGGGGAGAGCGCTGCTAGTGATTTCAAAAAATTTCCTTACGCCCCTACTCTAGCTTTCCTTCATATTTCTGTTCTTTTGATACCTGATCAAAAACATATAATCCATACCGCGAGGGAAAGTAAGGGACGTATTAATTTAGGCACCTAAATACTCGTGCGTATAGCCGGGAAGGAACCTAGTAAGCCATGTCCGTTCTTAGTTATGCTTAAGATAAAGAAGTCCAAGAACTGTATCTATTTTAGAATCAGTAGTCGACTAGAAGCGTATTCTTCTCTAAGGCTATGCAAGGTAGTTCTTTCACTATGCGAGGTCTCGGGAGATGTTATGTAAGTAGATCTCGTGACGGGCTTGCAAGGCTAATTACCAGGAAGTCATTAGCCCCAAATGGTTGTTCATGTACCTTTATCTTTGGAAGCTCAAGTCGAGGCCTGCTTACGTATGTTTTCTCATATGAATCTTTTGTCTCCAGCTATTGGGGATCCCATTTCTATACCAAGTCAAGATATGCTTCCTTCGCCTATCGGCTTGGCAGGCAAGCTGCCTTGATTCATCATCGATTCGTTTTGCTCAACAGCTCCAACAAGCCAAAAAAAAGTATCTTGCCAAACCAGGGCTTATTCTAGGAAACATTAGCAAGAAAGCGCTACTTTACGTTTGATCCTATGTGTCCAGAGAATGCTTCCCAGACGAATGGTGAATTGACTGTATAATCAACTGTTTTGTTTCTGTATTCCTTATTATCCATTGGGTCAATCTGGTTGGTTCTTTGCACCCAGTTTTGGTGTAGCAGCTATATTTCGATTCGCAGCAACGCAATCTCGATCAATATGGAAATGAAATACTAAATAATTTCTTTCTTCTTTTTTGTTCTTTGTTTATGCATAGTTTTATGTTATTCGGTATATCAATAAAAAAAATTAGAAAGTTCTTTATAATTATAATATAAGGTTTTCATTTTCAAATTAAAAAAGGAAGATCTAATATTTCACAATTGTGTCTAGAATAACTGGAAAAGTGGAAACAAGACCAGATATAATTTGCTCATTATGAGCCAATCCAAAGATTTGGACTTCTACTTATTCCTGCAGCAACAAAAAACATTCGACATATGTGGGATTTTCCGAGTGTTTTAATGCTAACTATAGCTATGGTATTTTCTGTTAATCTTTATATTCAGCGTTTTGTTTTTGTAGGCTGGTCCGGCCTATTGATTTTTCCTTGTGCTTATTTCGCTTTAGGGGGTTGGTTCGTAGGTACAACTTTTGTAACTTCATAGTATACTCATGGATTGGCAAGTTCCTATTTGGAAGGTTGCAATTTCTTAACTGCTGCTGTTCAACAACTATGCTATTTCAATTTAGCTCTGATGAACAGTAAATCCACTTTATAGCTTCGTTATTTCCCACTGCATCCGCTAAAACAAGAATTTTTAGCATCCGCTTTAGCAGTATTAATATATAGAGCTTGACTTGACTAGTTATCTTTTTGAAAAGTTTAGTAAATTTAGCATACATGGCTAACTATAAAGCATAAGTGTCTACTATATGGTAACAATCAATTACACTCATTAAATTTAGCATGCATAACTATAATATTCTATGATTTTGTTATATAAGATTAACTATATTAGTTTCTTGTACACATATAATGTGAGAAAGATGGTTAATTAATTTGAAAATATTTGGTTTTACATCTAATTAACCTTTTTGTGCCTCCGCTATATCCCCGCTTTATTCCCGCTATATCTTTTTGCACCTCCGCCCTATAAAACCGCTAAGCGCTTTAACTACATAACTCTGATTATGTTCTGTTGTGATCTTATTCTTCTTCTATTCTAACTTTCTTTCTTTCTATTTCTCACCCTCTAACTTTTTTCTATTAATGACTTGGTATTTTCGATACTTGAATAGTCAATGTGGTGTTTTGTGTTGATTTTCGAGATCGAAAATGCTGGTTTGTTACAGTATTTATATATATATATATATATATATATATATATATATATATATATATATACACACACAAATTCATTTTTGTGATCTGCTTGTTGTCCCTTGTGCATTTCATTTCAGTTTGCAATTTAGTTATTAGCCTTTATTGTTTTCCAATTAAAAAAATAACATTTGGTCTGTCGGTTCATAGCTATTTCAGCCAGCATTCACTTTTTAGATTTCATTTTGCATATATTGCTTCAGCAGCTTCTGCATTGCATGTGCTAAAGCAGTAAAAGAAAAGAAAAGAAAAGATATTGTATTGCGGAACATTTTTTACATATCTCAGAAACAATTCATTTCATTCTCAGTTTTTGTTGTTAGAACTCCTTGTTAATATTGTTATGTGTTCCACTATTCATTTCGGTTTTCACTTAATATTGGTTTTTATTTATGTCCTGATCTTTGCATCGAATTTTAGCCAGCATTTGGTTTTTCATTTCAGTTCTCAGATTTGTGTTCTTTGCATAAAAAAGAAAGAAGAAGAAAGGAAGTCAGTACAAAATTCCATTCCCTTGTTAATTTCAACCAATACATTGATTTGCCACTATTTTGAGTTGATTTACAAGTTTTTGTTTTACATAACTCCACAACTTCAGCAATCATTTCCATCCCGCTGGCCATTCACCTGAAGCTCCACCACTCACATTTCCATCCTTTAAGCCTGCATCATTCTTCAAACAAACACACTCTCCTCCTACTAGCCATATACAACTGCCAAAAAATACTCTTCCACACATACAACTTCTGTACTGCCTAAAGCCAACCCCCATTCCGGTCGCCTACTATAGCCATTTAACTCCTCTTCCACTCTTCACAAGCAACTGCTACATCATTTTGCACTTGCTTCCACAATTACACCCTCATCCACCAAAAACTACTCATTCAATACAGTTTATGTTCATAATTTTTGTTTCTTTTGTTTCACATCTACTTCCACCCACCATTGTCCTTCCATTCACCTCCATTCACTACATAACTCCCAAATCAAACGTCCCACATCCATCCAAGCACACTGCTTTAAGTTATCATTATCCACAACCAATACCCTCTTCATCATCACTGAATCTGTAATGACCCGAGTTTTTGTCGACTTTGGTTATCGCCATAAACTCAATGATGACTAGCAAAACGTCGAAAATACCGGATGATTAATAAAAGAAATTAGAGGGTGAGTAAAGATAAGATAGAAACTTAGAATAGAAGAAGAAGAAGAACACAACATCAGGGTAACACGAACCTCACAGCGGAACGAATAACATATAATAGATTACATATCCTTGAAATAAAACCAGTATATGTATACAATAACATCTTCAGAGTACAACACTTACAACACAACGGAAATAACTATATCTATATGATCCTGAAGCCTCCTGCTCCAGCTCTTCAAGTATCTGTAAATTCCTGACTACTTGACTGCCCGTACAAAATTGGGCACCCAAGAGTTTAGGGAAAACAAAATAAAATAAACTACGGGTCAGTCATGGGACTGGTATGAGTAAAGCAGTTTAAAACAGATTGAGCCATCAAACGATATCTCATAAGACCACACAGTATAACGGAACGGGTTTTTCCCTTCTGAGAATCCAAAATATCTTTATATCAAAAACCTTTTGATATTATAAAAATGTCTATCAACCACAATATAATAATCATCTAGCAGAAACGCTTTCATCTCACGTTCTACATATATAGTATACAATCAAAACCGCAAGCACGTATTGGGTAATGGTTTTCCAACTATGACAAGGTATGGAACCACCTTCCGATCAGTGTACTCTAGGAACGATACAGTGGAGTTCAACAATAATATCTTGCAACTCAGCCACACATGACCGACCACTCATTTCGCTTGAGTGTATCGAATGTACATCACCAACGGTTGGGATCAGCAACCGTTCCCGTGTATATATGTATATATATATATATATACATGGGACAACATTGATAGATTAAAGAAGCAAATGAATATTCTCTAGATAGGTGATTATACACCCTACTTCGGTGCGACCGACTTAGTCATGCTGCCTGCCCGATTTTTGTCATTTACCGGATGTGAGGCTAGAAGCTACGCTTATCTTTTCACATACCACATCTTCATTCACTTAGAATGTCACATCATCATACCCGCCAAATCACAAATTTATTTCCCCAAAAATACCATGGTATAAGCAAAGAGAAATGAATTCCTCTGCCACCAACGTGGATACGTTTGAAGAGATCAACTTACGCGATCTATTAGATATACCCTGTTAGACATTCTTCCATACAGGTCGTCCTGGGACTGGACAAACCGTAGGCACTATTCTATAAACAGGATAGCCCTTGCATAACTCCGTCTTCAATTATCTTTGGCATATATGACTCGCAACGCTTATGCCAATACAGAGTGGTTCTTCGGATAATAATCCAACCGGTCTCTCCATATTAACAACGTTAAAATGGTCAAAACTTTGATAGTCTGTGATTTAACTATCAAACAAAAACACGTGTGCAAAACAACGATATCATTTCCAAATGGAAATTATATCGATCAATCATCATGTATATCTATACATATTTCCTTATTTTCTATATTTAGAAAATATTTGTTATCAATGTTGGAAAACATTTCCATTGTTTATTTACGTATCACTATCCTTCCACAACTATCAGTCCCTAACTATAAACTAGTATGAGAACGATTCTCTAAGTATAAACCCCGAAGGCCGAAACCAACATCAGATTAATACTCAGGAAACCATTCAACTTACTAATCTCTAGTCAGTTTCTAATTTTGCTTAACTCTATTTCTTTAACTCTATACGATTAACTCTAGTTCGTTTTTAACTCTAATTGGTTAACTCTATTGGATTACCTCTAACTGGTTAACTCTAATTCGAATAACTAGTATATGTTTTAACTTTATTTCGAATAACTATATTCGATTTAACTCCATTCGCTTAACTCAAGATCGCAGCGATCACAATGGTTACGCCTGATTCCCTCAGGAAACATCCGACCGCCATAGGCTATTTGCATCCCTGCGAATTACGCTAGGAGTCGTGCAAAATGGCAACTTATCATGAATAACTATGTTTGACTAATTCTATTCGACTAACCATATTCGATTAACTAAATTTGATTAACTCTTTTATATCTCGTCCACTTCCCTTTTTATAAATCCTATTTATTTCCTAAATAAATATTCCTTTATTTACTCTATTTATTTCCTAAATAAATATTCCTTTATTCTATTTATTTCCTAAGTAGATATTCCCCTTTATAAAATCCTATGATTTTATAAATACTTTATTTTCAAAATATTTCCTTTTATAAAATCGGTTGATTTTATAAAATTCTTTTATTTCAATATACATTGAAATATTTCTTTTTACATCCCAGGGTCTCTTATGATATTTAAAATAGCAAACCACAATGATCGATATCATTTAAACACACATAATCAAACAAATTATATATCACCTAATATATTACAATATATGAACAGAACAGTATTATAAATATTGAGGAGTCCAATTGGACCCCTCCAACCTGTTCCCCTGCATCACAGATGTTAAACAACACATATATAAAATATTCTGATAAAACAGAATCAAATACTCGATTAACGATTTATATATATCGTTATCTATGATTTCAATCAATACACAAACAACTCAACCAACAGTTGACACACAACAATCAGTCATCATTTATCAGTTCTAAAAATACGTTATAAAAATAGAACTGTTCAGAGTTGGTGAATTTTACTCACATTGGACGATCATCGTTAATAACAATAACCATCGCTCGATTCAAACGGACAATTTATTTTGCGATAAATTGTAATGAGCTCTGATGGACTTCCAGTCAGTTCCATCGTATAGTGTCCGTCCCTACGATCCCAACAGATCCGACCGTTCGTGGTTCTGTATTATATAACCAAGATATTCAATTTACAAGATAACATACTATTTAGATTTTTAAAATAAAACTAAATTATTTAATTGATGGGCCTTCACCTCATTTCCTTCAACCCACCACGATAAAAGCCCACCCGCATAACCAAAGCTTCTTCCCCAAACATGAATTCACGAAGTCAGCTCATGTTCGGTTCCATAGCCGATCCTCTCTCCACCATTTCCTCCATCATCTCGCCATCGATCCTCAAACAAAATCCACCACATCATTCTCATCTGCAAACTCTTTCACCCCGACACCACAAACTACCACTCAACTTCACCATATAATTTCCATCGAGACCCAATACCCAGTAAAACACCGAACTCGACTAACATGAAATTCCACCAAAACAACGTACACCACTCTCCTTTATTCCCTCAACTCGAAAACGAACTCTATATAAACCATAAGTGCCTAAATCAATCGAGAATCCAAACCCTAAGCCTCACTGGAAAAACCGCGAGTGCCAAAACTTGCGTTGAACTGTAAGAGAAGGGTATCAGATGGAAGCTTGAGTGATGAGGAATACATATATATAAGTATTGTAATTTCTAATATTTTCCTTTGATTTCTTTTGATTTTTTCATATGATCGAACTTTGCTGAAACAAAGAGAACGACGGCACATAAAATTTGGTTGACCGTGAATGAAGTTTTCTTTAGGTTTAGGAATTTGTTGGTGGCTATTTATAGGATTTTTCTAATTAATATTATATTGATTTTTATTGGACCATTGCTTCTATTTGGCTTCTAAAAATCCATACGATCACATACGATACCCCAAAATCATGAAACTGGACATGCAGCTACAGCTTGACATTACGGTCCCAACGAAACTGGTTTCGTCGAATTCCGACTCCGTATGCTCACACAGCGTATTTTAAATTGTCAAAATACTGACTGTTTCTCACTCTAAAAATCCATACGGCCACACGGTGACTCTAAAAATCACCAAACTTGGAATCTAACAGCTATTTGACATTGCGGATCTAACAAAATTAGTTTCGTCGAATTCCGACTTCATTTACAAAAGTGGCTATTTTTAAACCGCTAAATGGTCTATTTAAATATATATAAATATATTTAAATATAATTAAATTTAATTTTAAAAATAAATATTAACGTCTATATTCACATGGAATACCGTACAGCTTCAGAATATTCCTATATGGATTTACAACTCGATATTACATCGTCAGAGTTATATCGATGTTCGATTTCTATTTAAATCCTTATATAAAATATAATTAAATCGTTATGGTCAGGGCGCTGCATTTCTGAGAATTTGATTTGGACATAACTCAAAATCTACATTATGAAATCCCGATATTTCTCTTCCAATAGAAAGATATACTCCACCAGCTCCACACGTTTCCAGTTTCACAGAAATCCGATTTAAAACGAACCCTGTATATTCAGTTGAAGTTCAAATCGCCAAATAACGAACTATCGCGTCGTTTCGAGCTATATTTTAATTATATTATAATTCTACGTTTAAACTGACGTCGATTGAATATATTCGTCAATATAATTCAACTCTAAGCTTAATTAAATCTAAGGGACGACCTCGTTCACAAAATATTATGATTTCCCATATTTTTTATTATTCCTGAATTAAATATATTATTCTATTATTTAATTTAATTAACGACGATTTAATTCCCTAAATCACTATTTATATAATTAAATAAATTAATTATAATACCTCTGACAATGCGGGTCATTACAGAATCACACCTTCAAAAGCCAAACACAAAAGCCGAACACACCATCTCATATAACTGCTACTACCATCACTGAATCAACCAACACAACTGCTACTTCCATCTCCAATACACACCATCACTCCACAAACCTCTTCTACAACCACTCCATAAAGAAACATACTCCTCAAATCACCGCTCTTCAATCCTCTAACCCGATCACTCAATTCCATCTCGCCTATCACCAGTTCAACTACCCGACCGACTACTACATCTCCACCACTTCAACATACTCCCAGCTACAACCTCAAAACTTACGCAATTATTCGGCACCAGTTCACCAGAACCATTAACCAAATTTCCTTTCTAACATCACTCCAAAACATTAAGCACTTCGGCACAAACAGGCCTCCAACTAAATTCAAACAACCTCACATACCTTTGTTTCCAATCACCCGAAATTCCAATCGCGAACCCAACCAGAAAACACCCACCATACTTCGCTGCCGCCTTCTAAATCTTCAATCCACGACAAACTCAACTATCAAAATAACTCAACCACAGGAGTTCATACTTCCACCCTCCATCTTAAATTCGAATTGCTAACCATCATAAACCCACACACTACCTCAAAACCACTTCCCCAAATTCACGAAAATCCCATCAGAAATCCATTTCGAAATTATTAATTAGGGAGTTTTCTTCTTGATTATTTTTCTTTTTTTTTTGGATTAGGGTATATACGAAGTTGTGGCATGGGGATGATGGTAATTTGGGGTAACAACTTGGAAATTTAAAAAATTTATTTTAGCTATTTTAATGGATTTTGATTATTTAAAATGATATATTTTAAATAATAATGAATAAAAATTTATTTAAACATAGTTAGAATGTATAAATTTGTTTTAATTATATAACGAGCCTGAAATGGTGTGGTAGTTTGAAAATTCGATTTCAAATTTCAATTGAACGTATAGAATTAAAAATAAATCGGATTTCAGTAAAACCAGAAATATTTGAATCTGTTTAATTATTCTTTTTAACAAATATGAAAAACTAAAATTTCACAATATAAATTGAAAGTTATGTCCAGTTTAAAATTTGAAATAGTCGTTATGGAAATTTTTATATATATATATATTATATAATATATAGCCCTTAAAATAGCCATTTTGCAAACGACCTACATTTTTGACAAAACTATTTTTGTTAGCTCCGGAATGTCAAATTATTGCTAGATTCCAATTTTCATAATTTTTGGAATTAATATGTGAGCGTGGTGAATTTAAACGCATTTGGTTAGTTCAATTTGGATTTAACCGACTGGAAAATGACCATTTTTCAAATGGTCTCTAAATTCGATGAAATTAGTTTTATTAGGACCGTATCATCAAAACATAGCTAGATTTATTTTTCTGTAATTTTTGGAGTCAGTATGTGGCCCCGGTAAATTAAAATGTACGTTTAAATTCAATATATATATAAATATATATTGATTTATATTTTAATTTTGACGAAAACTGATCGAAACAGTCGAATTGGCTTACGAAAGGTATTCCATTGTGTCCGAAATAGGGGTATTTAGCTAGGGCGACAGTCGTTGGGATTCGTTTGGAGTCCGAATGGAAAATCTAACTTTTATGAATTAAATAATATTATTATATAATATATATTTCCTTATATAGTTGTCTAAACCCCAACCCTCTTCATTCAAAATATTTCTGCCATCACTTGTAAACAATGGCCAAAATCGCTCAAACAATCATCCCTTAAAATATCCAAATCCATGAATTATCACCTAAAATTTATAACTGCGACATTGATAAGCTCCTTGAGTTCTTCATGTTTAACGGTGGTGATCTACTCTGAAGCTTTGTGGAGACTGAAATCGGCGCAAGACTTCACCGGGTTCGTGGGGGTTTTTGAGGCTGAGGGGTTCTTCGAGATTGACGTGGTTCATGGGAGAGATAGAGCAGGTTGGCGCGCTTCCTGTGCCGCAGTTGGATGACCGTCCGATCGTTGGACGTAGCGTGCGATAGGAACCCTAAAGGGGCTACCAAGGTTCTAACTTGCATGAAAAGGAATCGGGGGAGATGGAAATACACTGAGAAGATGTATTAATATTTTTAATTTAATTATATGTTAAGCTTGTTTAGTTTATAAATGTCATTGGCGAATAAAAATCATATCTTTCTCCAACCAAAACAGAATTCAACAATTTCAGAACCACGGGACTCGTCTTGACGAGCTCTACAGTACAGAACTGACCAGAGAAGAAACAGAGCTAGTTGGGATTTTTGACCTAGTTGAACGGACAGTTTAATTCAGTTAAAATAATCTTCAATCAAAGAATGACAGAGTGGAACCCAAAGTGAGAATTCTCTCACTAAAATTCTTGTATAGTTATTTATTTTATAACTGCGTATATGAACTGACAGTATTGATTTTTATCAGTTTAACCATTATAAATTGTGTGCGGTGCCTGTTAGCTCACCTCCCTCGTCCATAGACCATGGACGATTTAATTGACTGTATTGTGTTTTGTCTGTGATGTTGAAATGCTTAACATATTAAAAATAATATTACTATTATTGTGGTGGTTAAAATTAAGTTATAAATAACCATTTGTAATTTAAACAATGAATATATATGCGATGTGAATAAAAAATATATATGTGATGTGATAAAAAATATATATGCAATGTGAATAAAATATATATATGAGATGTGAATAATATATATATATGCGATGTGAATAAAATATATATATGCGATGTGAATAATATATATATATATGCGATGTAAATAAAATATATATATATGCGATGTGAATAAAATATATATATGCGATGTGAGTAATATAAATATGCGATGTGAATAAAATATATATATATGCGCGATGTGAATAAAATATATACATGAGATGTGTATAAAATTTTATATATATATATATATATATGCGTTATGAAACTATATATATATGCATTGTGAAATTATATATATATATATATGCGCTATGAAATTATATATAATCGTTGTATAAAATTATAAATACGATATATAAAATGGTTATAATATGGAATAAATATTTATTCGCTAAAAATATTATTTTTAGCTTATATATGAGATATATAAAATGGTCATGTAAAGAAATAAATATTTGTTCACTAAAAATATTATTTTTAGCTTATATATGAGATATATAAAATGGTCGTGAAGTGAAATAATTGTTGGATTGTTAAAAATATTATTTTTAACATATATATGCACTGTATAAAATTGTCATGTAATGGAATATTCGATTTTGACTTAAAATTGAAATGGAAGTTGGAATCGTTTTAAAATGAATTTATAAACGATTTATAAAATACAATTTGAATGGAAATCTACGAAATATTATATATATATATATATATATTAATGGCTTGAATAGAACACGTCGCACTGCGACCGTTCGCGAATTTCGACCATTGACTTCAAATTGACGTAACGGGAGATCCGACCGTCGGATTCTCCTAAAACTAGAACCGTTGGGCTTGTATCAAAAAGAGCTTTCCAATAAATGTAAGAGATTTGAAGTATAATAGTTAGATTTTAATATATGTCCAAATCAATTTTGGAAAAGGTAGTTATGGATGCAGTTCGATGCCCGTTTATGGAAATCGACTATAAGGGCCTTAATAAAATTATTAAAAATATGAAAAAATTGTGTAAAATCATAATAAATGATTTGGAAAGAGTTTGGATGAAAAAATCCAAATTTTGAAAAGATAAAAATATATTTTTATTGAAATGAACTAGTTATTAACTAGAATGATAATCCAATTATTTTTAGAAATAATAAATTGGATTGAAAATGGGTTTTAAAATAACCAGAGTTTTTCCAATGTATGAATTGGACTGGTTTTGAGTGGAAATAATTTCGGAATATTTCGGTATTGGATCCGTAATTATACGGATATTGTTGAGGAAGATATAGATATCGTTATTCACAATACGATGTCCATTAGTTTCAAAATTTGATGTTGAATATAAGTCGATATTATTTCTATTTAGAGACATATATTTAATATCAAATTGGATTTTGGGTTTTTTAGTCAACAATGTTTTAAATAACAGTCATTCTTTAACCCAATTAACAGTGAAGATATGATTTGGAATTTATAAATCGTTTTATTAAGATTTAATGCAAATTTTCCAAAGTAAAATTTTCCAATTTAATAC
Organism: Allium sativum; assembly: GCA_030737875.1. NCBI lineage: Eukaryota > Viridiplantae > Streptophyta > Magnoliopsida > Asparagales > Amaryllidaceae > Allium > Allium sativum. Next base: position 374,984,353 of record CM060921.1, read on the forward strand.
ACTAAATTGGAACTGAATGGAATTCGATCATATAATAATTGAGATGAGCTTCTATGAATGAAGACTGTTATTATATATGGAATTTAAAAAGGCTTTGACGTTATTCCATTTATAGTATTAGTTTGATACGGAAATTTATATCGATTATATACTATTATGATTTCCGTGAAGATTCCATTTTGATGGAAGATGATTTTGGGTTTATCATGAACTGTGTTTTAAATAACATTTGTTTTTTAACCCGAGTAAAAGACGGGATTAATTTTCCTAAAGTTGAATAATCATTAAGTAGTGATTTTTGAAGATTAAAACTAAGTAGAGTTTTAATAAATCTTTAATTAGATTGGAATGAATGAATGGTGATTAAATTTACCAAAACATGAAATGCGATATAAACCAAATACACTTGGTTGTTGATATTGATTGTGATTGATTGACTGTTTGGATTGTGCTCGACCAGTTATGAGCATGATATGCTTTTACATTTAGCATTGGGTTGGGTAGAAATATTTGTATGCCAACATCTTGTGAAACACTTCACAATTTGACTATGAGGTGTTAGCGATGTTGTTGAGTTCATTTCAAATTTAATGAATGATTTTAAAATGATATTTTTCTTGAGTAAAAAAGAAATGTATTCCCGATTTTGGAGAGGTAATGTGTTATAAAACAGAAAGGATTTCGAGGCCTAAACCCTATGTTATCGAAATGATTTCGAAATGTATTATGTGTTTGACATTGTGGTTCATCACGTAACTGATTAGTTGCTATTGATGATGTATCTGTTTGGTGGCGGATAATTTATTCTCTTGCTTAACACCCTTCTTTGAGACATACGAGCTCAAAGGTTATGTGATTAATAGTAACTGATCATATGTGTGAATTGCTAATGTAAAGTACTGTACTTTGGAAAGTACTTGTGATTATTATGTTGTGAAATGATTTTCCCTGCTTCGGGATATGTAATGATTTAGTGTATGGCTAATGATTCGGGTAACCCTGAGGACTAAAAGCATAGGTGAGATGGCGGTGTAGTTCCCCAGAGTGTGGAATGGAGCATAATAGGTGTAGCTTGCTCCATCGTGGTAGGTGCAAATATATATATCGAGTTAGTAAGGTACGTACTCTTTGCCTTGTCAAAGTGGAGTGCGATATTTGGTTGCATACTTGTTTATATGCACTGTGATGTTTTGGAATTCATATTTTCAAAGATCTTGGTTTGAGATCCTGAAGTGAAATCTACTTTGATATAAAAGCTATATATGTATTTCAAATCATTTGAAATAAGAAATTGGGAAATAAAGTCCAAAGGAATAATTTCTATAAACTGAATTGGATTTTGAAAAAACTAAATTTGGGTTAAGCCTAAATCTGTAGATCAAGGAATTGCATGTTGTATGATGCATAGTAGATCCATATTTCTATTATTAGTTGTTGTTTATACACTAGTATTCATGGGGGTGAACCCGTTCCATGACATGCGACGTGGTCCCGTGATTTACCTTATTTTAAAGTAAAGTTTAATAACTACTTTTAGTTCTCACACCTGTCCCATGACTGACCTACAGTTTATTGTTTTAACCTAATCTCTGGGTGCCTATATTTTCCACACGGGTAGCTAGTAGTTTTGGTTTTCGCGGATATTTCTTTTCCAGGATTCTGGATTTATAGCTGGAGCTATATTCGGAAAGCTTTGTACCCTTATATTTCATTCAGTTGTGCTAATTATTGTATTTTCCACTACGCATTGTATTTATATATATATTTTCCTGCTGTTATGTAAATTTCTTTAATCTCTGATATTTTTTTGATGTATATTATTTATTCATACTTTGTTATATTCTTGTACTATGATGTAAATTGTTGTAATAGCAATCAAATGTTCTATTGTTTGGGTTCTGATTTGTCGTGTTCTCAACTCAATCCAGGCTTTCCCGTAAAGGCGAGTTTGGGTCCTCTCATTTGGGTTTGAAGAAATGATTTGGGTTTTGAGGACGTGTGTCTTTGGTTTGTTTTGCAAATTAAATAGTTTGGCTTTTACTGTGTTTAGTTTCGTTAATCTAAATTGAGTAGTGGGCCAAGTTTAATTGGATCAGTTTTGTAGAATGCAATTTCTTGCCTTTTCTTTTTAATTGTTTTGGGCTTGTTGTACTTTTAGATAATCACTTTCGTTTTCATTTATCCTCATATAAAAAGCTTTTCGGGTTGCAAACGAAAATCAGCAGGAATTAATTACTTGCTTGGAATTGCACAGATTTGTTTTTCTTTGCGTTTGCTTTAAAAAAATTGCCGCTAAATAAAAAATTTCTAATAAATTTGCACGCTTAGGTATTGTGTTTTAACTATTTTCACTCATTGCATTGTTGTTTGCTTGTATTTTGCATTAAAAAAATCATTCGTAGTTGCATCATTAATTCATGTTTAATTTCTGTTTTCAATTCATCTCATTTTATTTTCATATTTCTAAGGACATTATCATATTTGACAAATTGGTTTCTTTCCAACAAATTATTTCTCGGTGTCTAGACTATGATAGAGAAATAATCGTTTATAAATATTATGGTGACTCATAAATATTATAGTGATTGTTTCTCTCTGAAGGTACTTAAACATTCGGCTACATTGCTAGGGTGATTTCTGATGCACCAATAACTCATGTCTGTTAACTGGCTGAGAAATCTTTTGTTGCAATTAATCATAACATCATTATATAATTTTAGAAAATTTGTAAATAGGTAATTTGCATTCATATAGTTGTATTAGGTTTATGCATATATATAAAAAACATTCAAAAATCCAGAATAAATACAAAAAAACTTTTTCTTTAGTGAATATTTATTTCCTTTTTTCTTTAAAAAAAACAAAAATCTAAAAAAAAGCACCATTTTCTTGAAAATGTCCCAATTTCCTTATTCGCAAGAATTTTACGATAGTTGTGAAAACCAATATAATCCATATAATTTTACACCAAATTCTTATGGATATTTTAATCACGACTATCGTATGGACAATTCGGATTTACACCGCAAAATTTTCAAACTAACGATCAACCCTCAACTTTGGAAACAAATATTGAATCTTTACTTGAAATGAGCACACAACAAAATTAAAGAATAAATGAATGGTGTAATTCAACTCATGCAACAATTCAAGTCAAAGTTTCCAAATGATCAAAATTTGAATTCACTTCCAAATTCAAATGATTTCGATTATAACCCTTGCCAATTCAACTTCGAACTTCAAAATGAATTTCAAATTCAAAATGGAAATGTGAACAACTTTTTAAATGATTTTGGAAATGAAAATAATTTCAGTTGTGATGCAAATGAAAAAAATTCTTCTCAACAATTTCAAATTGAAAATTCTCACGCAAATAATTATAAATTTGATTTTGTTGCGCAAATGAATGGAATTTACGATAATCACAAGGATTTGTTATTCGAAACCTACCTGAAACAACGTGAACAACAAAATCAAGTTTCAACGTGTGATGAGTCAAATAATAATCCATCTTTTATCAAAATTGTCAATTTCAAATAACGACTTTCGAAATTGAAAATCACAATCTTAATGAAGTTGTTGAAAACATGGTAATTGATTTGGATTTCAATTCAAGACTTTGAAAACAAAATCAAATTTTGATCTTTCTTGTCCTGATTTTGAAAATAAAAACTTTAGACTTTGGAAATGATATATGCAACAAAGTTGTGAATAATTCAAAGGAAGACGAATATGATAAACACGATTTTTTGTTATTTTTGAAGATGAGTTGAATTGTGAAGTAGTAGATTTGAATCACCATTTGTATTTTGAAATCAATATTTTTGAACAAATTTTCAGTGATAAATTTTAAATTCAAATTGGTGAATTTAAACATGAATTTCAACCATTTATTCATTCTACCCCAAAAACCATAGTAAAGAAATCAATTTTTCAGTGATAAATTTAAATATGAATTCAAATTTGAAATTCAAATTGTGAAATAGTTGCTTTTTTTAAACTGAGTCGCGTGAGCCTAGTGTGGGTCGAGTCTAGTTTTGCTTTGTTGAGTTCTTGATTTTGTTAAGTCGAGTTTGTTAGTTTTTTTTTTTTTTTCTTTTCCATTTCTTTTGTTGGTTTTATTTTCTCTCTCCCTCTCTCTTAAAAAAAGAAAAGAGAGAAATTGGAATCAAAGACCATAGTAAAGAAAAATTTCAAGTTACTCAATTGCTCTGTACAGACTGTCATACCCCCACTGTAAATTTCTAAATTCTACAGGTGATGCAGCTGCTTAAGCTATATAGAAATTTCTTGTAAAGATTTTCTGCAGGTGCAGCGGCTTGCTTGTACAATTTTTTCAAATTTCTGTAGTTATTATTGTTTGATTATCATGGTTGGCTGAAATTTCCATAACTAAAGTCATCATGCTCATCGTTTTTCAACAATAAAACTTGATTAGACGTCGCAAAGTATTTAACTACAAGAGTGTATTTTGTGAAATTGATTCATTCAAGAGTTTGATCGCGGATATATATTATTTCAATTTATTGAACTTTTAGCAAATGAGGTTGCATACTACCCATAAAACATTAGTTGTATCTCTTAGTATTTATACTATACATGATCGGCCATAAGACCCTCGCCCCCTTCAAATCGAGATTATCAAATAATAAGATATACTTGAGTACTTTATTTATTTTGAATAAGAGATAATTGTGTCAACTTTAAGTGTAGGGTTTTCTGTGTTTTCATTTGATAACAATGAGCAAAAAAAATTTAGCCATCATAGTTCTCATAGGGGATCTCAGATAAATCAAAACTTTTCAAACGACATGGACCAACACAATAAAATAAATCAAAACGTTTAAAATCTCAATGTTGGAATGCATAGACTCTTGTCTCTTCGAGATCGATGTTATCCAACTAGGGTTGTTCAATCTTCTATCATAGTATTTGCACCAAGTGAAGGAAATAATTTTGGGCTTAAACATTTTTTTTTTTTTTTTGTCAAGAGGTTCCAAAATTTACTGGTTTAGAAAATACATATGAACTTCTAAGTGAATTTGAATTGTATGCATCCACAACTAAAATGCAACAATTATCTAATGAATCAATCAAGCTAAGGCAAATTCCATTCACACTACTGGAAAGCGCTAAAAGATGGCTAAATTATCTTTGAAAACATTCAAAAAAAAGCTGGAATGAATTTGTCACTGTATTCTTAAAAAAAATCTCATTCCACAAAACTCTAAAAATCAGAACTGAAAAATTAGTTCCCTCAAAATAAGTGGGAAATCTTTTTGAAATACTTTGATAGTATAATTGACCTAATCATGCAATTCTAAAACACCATTTATGTCAAATTGCATATAAAGGGCTAAACTACCAGACTAGAACAAAACTAGAATCAATGTATGGAGGAGAATTTTTTGAAAAGTCGATGTGTACGACTTAAGCAGGATCTATATGGATATAGAGGAAATATAGATGATACACTAACTAGCTAATATAAGAACTAATATGATATAACATAAGTAAATAAAAGTAATAAGTAAAGTGACACCAGGAATTTTATACTGGTTCGGACTTCCCGCCCTACGTCCAGTCCCGAAGCTCCTATTCGAAATTCACTATCATGCCCTCTCTTAACCCGTAGGAATAGGTCAGTACACCTGAGCCTCAAAAAGGATGCCTCACGCCTGAGCAACTACATAGGATTTCAATAATTACAAGTGTTTTGACTTATGCTTTGCATTCTTGAATCAACACAGATAGTCAACGGTTTAACTACAACTTTCCTATAATTTGATCCTCGAGTATATGATTTGAATATGAAGATTTAAGGAAGAAAATTGCTTGTTGAATCAAGTGATATTAAAAATCAAATCAACGATTCAACAAGTATTTGAATTAGGAGAGCTTTGTTTGCAAAGAATGTAATTTCAGAGAATGGAGAGAATAGAATTATAATCAGTAAAATTGGTGATTGTAAATCATGTTTGAAGTTGTTTATATAACAGTAGAAAAGTAGATATACTTCATGAAGAGTCTTAATAAAAAGAAACTTCCATTTCCTTCTAGAAATGAAGAGATTCCTCTTCATTAATAGAAGCAACCCTTTAGAAAAATATTTGTTGTTTCGAATCATTCGACTGGTTAAAAATCATCAGTTGACTAGTTGAATTAAATCATATATATATAATATTTTCAAAACTAGCTGTTATATATAAAAACAGACTGACCAGTTGACTGGTCCTTTTTCTACCAGTCGACTGGTAGAACAATTTTTGTATATTCCTGGATTTTTTTAAAAGGCTTATATATATATATATATACTTGAGGATAAATTTTAACATGATTCTAATACGACTCAACTTATAAATATATGTAAAACCTTATCTCTATAACATGATTTCCATTTCTATCTTCTCTTATTGGCATTAATCAAAATCTTGATATCAACATTCTCCCCCTTTTTGATTGATGACAACATATCTAATTTGCTCCCCCTGAATTCCAGCAACATTTTGTTAGTTCAATAAACATATCATCTTACCATTTTGATTCCTACAACAAAATGTTAGCACATTTATTCTCAATAAATTCAATATTAAGAGCATAGCACATATATTCAATAGATTCATTATTAAAAACATAGAATATATGTGAGCTTAATGATTTTTCTCCCCCTTTGTCATCAATTTAAGTAAATAGCCATGATGAACACAAAGTAAACGAATAATATTTTAGAGATCTTTGATAGATACAATTCCTAGCTCTCGTTGGAGTCTTATAAATGAGTTCTCTAAAAGTGGTTTAGTAAAGATATCAGCAATTTGATTTTTTGAATTTACAAACTCTAAATTAATTATTTGTTTTTCAATGTGGTCTCTTAATAAATGATGTCTGATATCAATGTGTTTAGTTCTGGAATGGATTACCGGATTCTTAGATAAATTTATTGCACTTGTATTGTCATAATAAACTGTGGAATTAGATAAATTTACGTTGAAATCTTTTAATGTTTGTTGCATATATATTACTTGAGCACATGCTAGTGCAGCAGATATGTATTCAGCTTCGCGTGTTGATAGTGAAACACAGTTTTGTTTCTTGCTGAACCAAGTTATGAGTGATTTATCAATAAAATGACATGTTCCACTTGTACTCTTACGATCTGTCCGTGATCCTCCAAAATCAACATCACTATATGAAACTAATTCAAAGGAACAATTTTTTGGATAGTAGAGTCCAAAGTCTTTAGTACTGCTAAGATAACGTAAAATCCGTTTAACTGCTCTTAAATGTGATTCTTTTGGATTAGCTTGAAAACGAGCACATAAACAAACACTCATCATAATGTCTAGTCTACTTGCAGTTAAATACAGAAGTGAACCTATCATGCTTCTATATAGCTTTTGATCGACACTTTTACCATTTTCATCTTTATCTAAATGTGCCTTCGTACTCATTGGCGTAGGTTTACTTGACGTATTATCCATTCCAAAACATTTTACTAAATTAGTATAATATTTTTCTTGATTGATGAAAATTCCATCTGGCAATTGCTTAATTTGCAATCCGAGAAAGTAAGATGGTTCTCCCATATGTGACATTTCAAATTCGTTGGTCATTATTTTTGAAATTTTTTGGCATAATTTATCATTTGTTGAACCAAATATAATATCGTCTACATATACTTGTACTATTAGAATATCTTTATTGAAAGGACGATAAGCCTTACTATGCTCAGAATATCCCAAGAATATTCCTTCGTCAGATTTTGAGTCAAATTTCCCAAGCTGATCTTTTGTATTTAAAATGAAACATTTTGAACCAAATACTTTGAAATAAGATATATTTGGTTTTCTACCAATAAAAAGTTCATATGGAATGTTTTTAGTAAGAGATCGAATAGAAACACGATTCAAAATATAACAAGTTATTGCAACTGCTTCAGTCCAAAAATGTTTTTGCAATGTATTTCCATATAACAATGTTCTAGCACATTCTTGTAGAGTTTTATTTTTACGTTCTATAACTCCATTTGTTGAGGAGTTCTAGGAAAGGAAAAGTTACGAAAAATTCCTTTCTTTTGACAAAATAAATCAAATTTCTCATTTTTAAATTCTCCTCCATGATCACTTTGTATATTCATTATTTTTAAATTAGTTAAATTTTGAATTTGTTTGATGAAAATTTTAAAGATATCAAAGGTATCGCTTTTATTCTTTAAAACATAGTCCAAGTGTATCTTGAGAAATCATCAACCGTTACAAACACATATCTACTGTAATTATGGACTGAACTTGATTTGGTCTGAGTAAACCCGTATGTAGTAATTCAAGTGGTTGTAAGGTTGATATGACCTTTTCGATTTAAAAGAAGATTTGGTTAACTTTCTGAGTTGACAAACATCGCATAAATTTTTAGTTTTGAATTTTATTTGGGTTATCCTCTTAAAAGATCATTTTTAGATATTTTATTTATTGTTTTACAATTAATATGGCAAAATCGTTTGTGCCATAACCAAGGATCATTAACTTTGGATAATAAACACATACTTAGATTATTATTAACTGCCATATTTAAAATATAAATATTTTTGTCCCGATTTCCTTCAAAAATAAGATTTTGATTTGAGTCAAAAATACTCTATTTATTTTCAGAAAATGATATTTTAAATCCTTTATCGCATAATTGACTAATACTTAATAAATTGTGTTTTAAATTCTTAACCAATAAAACATCTGAAATAAGAGGTGAGTTAGATATACCGTAATTGCTCACATCACATTTGCCAATGATGTATCCTTTGGAATTATCTCCAAATGTGGGGTTATCATCTTGTGACGACCCCAAACCCCGTACTAACGGCGACAAGGGTAATCCTTGGAATATAACACATAAACAGATAACAGCAGAACAGAAATAAATAAATACACCAGATAATGTACAATAGAATACATTGGATAAACGTAATCATTAGAGTTACACAGTATACAGGATCATACTTAGTATAAATACAGTTCAGCTATACATACATGTCTACAGCGGAAAACAAACATAATATACAATAGGAGCTGAACAACATAAAAAGAGATAAATGATAGAATCCATCTTCAGCTCCAGCTATCCAGAGAAAGCTAGCTAAAACCGGAATACAAGGCTGCCCGTGTAGAAAAAGGGGCACCCGAGTTTGAAAGTGAAACAAACTACGAGTCACTCATGGGACTGGTATGAGAAATCTACTCAACATATTTAAAATATGGATAATCACAGGACCACGCCACTTTCGTGGAACAGGTTTACTCCATTGGATTGCCAGTGCTTTAAAACAAATCATTCTTTTAAATATCGCAATGCTTTTTATAAAAATGAAGCCATTATAAGACTCAGTTCCCATCACACAATGCAACGCAAACCGGAGGATAGAGTTTTACCTTATAATGGCCAAAATATGATTGATACGAATAAAACAATAGCATTAGATATTATTACTAGTGTTTATATGTTTCAAAAACAATTTCAATCATAACTATCAATCATAGACGGCATGGGTACCATATATCATGTCGCCATATATATATATATATATATATATATATATATATATATATATATATATAATCAAAACCGCACAGTCACGTATTTGGAAATTGGATTTCCATCATGAACCAAGGCAAAAGATAGTCCTTACCAAATTCGAGACAATCTAGCCTACCATGTCTCAGGATCAGAGCTCGAGTGACCCTTGGATCGTCAGGGCCGGTCGACCTATGTGGATTAAAATGCCTAAGCAATACGTCTCCCTGCCTTATGGGACGCAAATGAGCCAACGAATGACTCCATCGGTCCCGGATCGACCGATATATCCGAGGCGCCTCGCTATCCATCATCCACATAAGTAAAATGTCAGGCCATGTAAAAACACCGACACAACTCCTAGCTAGAAAGAAACGCATGCCCTCCCTGAGGTCCTTCTCCCGTTTCTGGTTCATACCGGAGTGTGAGGCTCACGAATTCACGTTATACACAAAGCTACGCCACACTCGCGGTGCTTTGATCATCAATCACAAGACTTTGCTTTTCAACAGAAGCCCTGATCACTGCATCTTAGCATGTCACACAGGCAATTCACACCATGCAACTGATGGCTATCAATCACATAGAATAAATTCCAATGTCTGACACACACTCCATTTACAAGTCCGTTCTGGGTCGAAACGAAACAGGAGGCACTATATACCTCGCAAACCCATCGACCTCCACATACGTCTGGACGATCACCACTCATTATCCATATTTCGGGATGCCTCCCAATCAGGACCTCGGTTACCATCCAAACGAGATGAAGATCTCCTGTCTTCGACCACCGTCTTCGTCTTCGATTTCTTATCGTCGATTCAGTTATTCAGAATGGGATAAATCCGGTCTTTCTGAGCAACTCGCGTATATAATGAACAAGTGATACACAAACACTACTACGCATCATTTCGATTCATTAGTCACTAACCGTCAATCAGTAAGAGAACGATTTCCCAAATATTAACCCCGAAGGCCGAAACCAACATCAGATCAATACCCAAGAAACCATTCGACTTAGCCAACCTTTAGTTAGTTTCTAAATTCACATCCATATCGTTTATAATATTTTATAACGATTTATCGCTTTTTTGTTTATTTTAAAATAGCCAATTTATTCAAAACGACGCTTCGGGTCATAACGCGGTCGTGGCGCTGTTTTTCTTCAGATTTGATTTACACATATCTGAAACTAACCATTGGATCTTCACAAAAAATTTCATCATTAGAAAGATGTTTTCAAATCGAATCCAACGGTTCTAGTTTTGGGAAAATCCGTCGGTCGGATCTCCCGGTATAATCGTTTGAAGTTTCGATTTTAAAATATGAACTGCAGCGTTGTTATTCGATTTAATATAATTATATTTATATAAATATATATATATATATATAAATATAATCGATTATGGCGCTATTTTTCTCCAGATTTGAATTAAACATTCCAGACAATCCAACCGTTGGATTTTTACAAAGTTGGTGCCGTTGGAAAGATATTTCCAAAGCGAACCCAACGGTTGCGGTTTCGGGAAAATCCGATGGTCGGATCTCCCGCACTAATTGTTTGAAATCACGAATTCAAAATACGAACTGCATCTTCGTTATTCGATATATTTAAATTCTATTTATATATATATATATATATATATATATATATCAATTCTTCGATTTCAAAACTATATGATTTTCATACATTTGATAAAAAAATGATATTTTTATCTAATTGTCTTCTATTTCAACACTTCACTATTTTTAACAATTCATGTATATAATAAAAATGTGATTTTTATTGTAAAACAATTCATTTCAAAACATGCTTATTTTCTATAGTTCATATAGGTGATAAAAATATGATTTTTATTATAAAACAATTTATTTCAAAACAAGATTATTTTATATAGTTCATATTGATGATAAAAATAGGATTTTTTATTATAAATCAATTTCTTTCAAAATATGAATACCATTCAACACATGAATTTCAATTCAACGAATGAATTTCGATTCAACACATGAAGGTTTTCTATAGTTTATATATATAGATAAAAAGGTGATTTTTATATTTAAAACACGAATACCATTCAATACATGAATTTCAATTCAACGAATGAATATCGATTCAACACATGAAGGTTTTCTATAGTTTATATATATAGATAAAAAGGTGATTTTTATATTTAAAACACGAATACCATTCAACACATGAATTTCAATTCAACGAATGAATATCGATTCAACACATGAAGGTTTTCTATAGTTTATATATATAGATAAAAAGGTGATTTTTATATTTAAAACACGAATACCATTCAACACATGAATTTCAATTCAACGAATGAATATCGATTCAACACATGAAGGTTTTCTATAGTTTATATATATAGATAAAAAGGTAATTTTTATATTTAAAATACGAATATCATTCAACACATGAATTTCTATTCAACGAATGAATTTCTATTCAACATATGAAGGTTTTCTATAGTTCGTATATATAGGTAAAAGGTGATTTTTATATTTAAAACACGAGTACTATTCAACACATGAATTTCTATTCAATGAATGAATTTCTATTCAACACATGAAGGTTTTCTATTCAGCAGACGAATATGATTTCAACACAGGAAAATAATTCTAACACATGAATATTATTCAAAATTTCGGCAGCATAACGGCAGGGTAGTTAAAACCGAGACCGTCCCTAGTACGGCTCCTCGCTCTACCTTAAAGCCTCGCAGCTTTTGACAATGGGGAATCATGCATCTAGTTCGCACGCAGGCGGCATGTATATTTTTTCATTTCCACAAACTAATCCTATGTGGTTTCAACCAAATATTTCTCAACCACAAACGTGTATTTTTCAACCACAATCGATCAATTTCAACCACAAGTAATTTCAATCAACCATTCGCTATCAATCAATTTTCACACCAATCACAACCAATAAATATCGTCCATGGTTGGTGGACGAGGGGCGTGTGTGTATATATATATAGCATTTCACTTCTATTTCAACACATATATAATTTTTACAACGCATATACAACTTATACATCGAACGTACAACTTATACAACACTTATACAAGAGGTGTACAATGCTTATATAACTCATACATCGATTATATAATTTATAAATCGTCGTTTTCCGTATTGTTTATAATTTAGAAATCTCATATTGGGTTCCACTCCACCAAAAATAGCAGAAGGCTCAGAAAAATATGCGGTCTCTTCTTGAATGTAGAAGACGTCCACACGGTCACGATGTTTCCTGTTTCATCGAATTTCGTCGAAAAACGAAAAAGATATGATTTTTCAAAGTTTGCAATGGTTTGAAGGTGTTAAAACAGTTCAAAATAAACAGCCGAACCTTTTCCGAAATGGTTCCAAACTAGGTTTGGATTTTTCGATCAATCTGTGCAATGGTTCCATGATCGGGTTGCGCGAGGTCGAAGGGGGAGGAGAGGCGCTCAGGCGCTGGAAGTGGGGTCCACTTCGGTGGTCTGACGTGGCCACGGTGGAGCTTCAAAGCTCCGAACTTCCCACTCGCGGTTCTCTTCAAATACACTTCGAAAAAATGCAAATCCTATATGGATTTGAAGCTTGAGAGATGCTCTGCAAAATCCCTAACTGGAGCACTTGATTTTACTGAGTGTGGAAGGAGGAATCGAGGAGAGAAGGAACTTGAAGGTTTCCGTTGTGCGTCGGAGTAGATTACGGGGAGAGAGAAACAGCTTTGACCAATTAGATTATTTATTTATTTATTTATATATTTTAAAAATCTGAAAATACCCCTTGCCACACACGAACACCAATCCAAACCCAACGACTGTCGTCCCTAGCGTTTTACCCCCATTCAAAACACAGTGGGATATGTTTCGAAGGCCCATTCGACTGTTTCAGTCTGTTTTCCTTCAAATTAAAATATAAAACATTCAATATTTAATTTGAATGTACATTTCAATTTGTTAGGGCCACAAACTAATTCGAAAAATTCTAGAAAAATAAATCTAGCTATGTTTTGACGATATGGTCCCAACAAAACTAGATTCGTCGAATTCTGAGACCGTTTGAAAAATGGCTCATTTCTGGTCGATCCAATTTAACTGTAACTGACCAAAACACGTTTTCCTTTGCCACGCTCACATACTAGCTTCAAAAATTATGAAATTTGAAACCTAGCAATAACTTCACATCCCGAATCCAACAAAAGTGGTTTCATCGAATTCCAAGGTCGTTTGCAAAATGGCCAATTTCACGGGCTATATAAATTCCATAGCGACCTTTCTGAAAATTCATTTGGCCATAACTTTTGCTTTCCGCTATGAAACTTCGATTTTTCAGATTCGTTAGAAAGTTATTCACTAACAGATTTAAATATTTTTGGTTTCACTCAAATCCGTTTTGTTTTGCACCCGGTACAGTCAGTCAAATTTTGAATTCAAATTTTGAAACTACCGCGCTATTTCAGGCCTTGTTTATAATTAGAATTAATTATATTCGTTTTCAAATGTCGATTCAAACTTACTTTTCATCGTTATTATTTAAAATATTTATTTTAAATATTTAAAATCCATTATTTTAGCCAATTTAAATTTTTTAAATTGGTTCAGATTTTCCAGGTCGTTACACATCTCCTTGTCTCTTGTCATATGTTTTGAGCAACCACTGTCTAGTATCCATTTTCCTTTATTTTTGTTGAATGGGACCTATAAAAAATAATTTAAAATTTTCATTGGTACTCACTTCCTCCATTAGGGTCCTAAGGGTTAAATCTTAGGAAGCCGAACCCAAGAGGGCTTAGGTTCCTGTTTGATAAAATAATTACTATTCCAATGAATAGAATCTAAAAAGTTTTTAATATATTCACTTCTAATAAGAACATTATTTGTCTTTGGATTCCATATACTAATATTTTCCGATAGTTTTTTCTTAGTAGAAATGTTTAATTTACTACTAGAAATTTTCGGTTTAATATTAGAATTTTTAGAAATGGGTTTTCTCTTAGATTTATTTTTATCATACCCTAGTCCTTTCTTAATGAAAACTACTTGAGAGTTTCCTAATATTTTAGATAAATTCTCTCTACCTTTGTTAAAACTATTAACATTTTTAGAAATGCTTTCTAGTTTAATTTTTAATTTAGAATTTTCTAACTCTATGATTTTAAATTTAGTATTTAAATCATGATTTTCAGAAACCATTAAATCATTTTTATTCTTCTGAGTCTCGGTTTTCTTGACTCGACATAGAAATTTGAGAATTTGCTATCGAAAGAGATTCTTGTAATTTTCTAATTTCTTCTTCTGAAATTTCTTTTTCATCTTTTAAAAGATCTCTTTCAAATTCTGTTTTCTTTTTATCTTCGCTAGCTTGTTCAAATTTTTGCTTAAACATTTTCCTAGACTCTAAGATTTCAGTATTAATTTCTACCAATTCATCAAAAGTAAAATCACTTACATCATTATCCTTATCCATGAAGCATATATTTGCTTGCTCATTATCATTGTCGTTATCACTTTCAAAAGATGAATCTGAGTTGTCCCAAGGGACTGAAAATGCTCGTCTCTTTGATTTCTCATTTTTCCGATTTCTTTTTAACTCTGGACAATTCTTTTGATAGTGTTCGGTCTTGTGACAGTTGAAGCATTCTACTAGAGCAGGTTCAGGTTGTTTTGATGAGTTCTTCTTTATATTTTTGCCTTGGCCTTTTCTGTATTTTAGAAACTTTCTAAAATTCTTAGCGACAAATGCAATATCTTCTTCATTTGTATCGGAATCTTCTGTCTCAGCTTGGAAAGCTAAATTTTTCTTATCTTGTACCTGTGCTTTCTTTGCCTGCAAATTTACTTTAATTCTTCTGGTTTCATAGCAGAGAGATCATTAGCTTCCTCGATTAATTTTTGACACTATATTAAAATAGGAATACTTTTGTCCTAATCTTAATAAAGAGTGATAAATATTTTGAAAACGTGAATACATATCATTTATGGATACATTTTCATTCATCCTAAAATTTTGAAACTGATTCTTGAGCATAGATATATTCCTTTGTTTAATTTTGTTATTACCATCATGAGTAATTCTAAATGTTCTCCAAATTTCATATGCAGTGTTGCACATACAAATCCGATTGAATTCATTTCTATCTAGAGCACAATGTAACATGTTCATGGCCTTGTCATTGGCACTAGCCTCTTCTTTTTCTGATGCAGACCATTCAGTAAATGGTGTAGTAGGTTGTGTGTATTCTTTTTGTGTGATATTCCATTCATCAAAACTATTTGCTTGCATGTATATCCTCATTCTTGTAGCCCAGTAACTATAATTCATGCCATTAAAGAAAGGTGTTCTAGCAGTCGACTGGCCTTCAGAATATCTTGTGTTATTGCTAGTACTAGTATTATTATCCATAATATCTATGCATTAGATAACCGTGTTACAGTTAAATGATTGTCTTGCTCTGATACCAATTGAAAAGTCAGTGCGTACACTTAAGTAGGATCTATATGGATATAGCATAAATATAGATGATACACTAACTGGATAATATAAGAACTAATATGATATAACATAAGTAAATAAAAGTAATAAGTAAAGTAAAGTGACACCAGGAATTTTATACTGGTTCGGACTTCCCGCCCTACCTCCAGTCCCAAAGCTCCTCTTCGTAATTCATTATCATGCCCTCACTTAACCTGGAGGAATAGGTCAGTACACCTGAGTCCCAACAAGAATGCCTCTCGCCTGAGCAACTAAACAGGACTTCAACAATTACAAGTGTTTTTATTTCTTCTTTGTGTTCTTGAATCAACACGGATAGTCAACTGTTTAAGTACAACCTTCCTATAATCTGATCCTCGAGTATATGATTTGAATGCGAATATTTAAGGAAGAAAATTGCTTGTTGAATCAAGTGATATTAAAAATTAAATCAAGGATTCAACAAGTATTTGAATTAGGAGAGCTTTTGTTTGCAAAGAATGTAATTTCAGAGAATGGAGAGAATAGAATTATAATCAGTAAAATCGGTGATTGTAAATCATGTTTGAAGTTGTTTATATAACAGTAGAAAGGTAGTATACTTCATGAAGATTCTTAATCAAAAGAAATGTCCATTTCCTTTCAGAAATGAAGAGATTCCTCTTCACGAATAGAAGAAACCCTTCAGAAAAATATTTGTTGTTTCGAATCAGTCGACTAGTTAAAAATCATCAGTTGATTGGTTGAATTAAATCGTATATATATAATATTTTCAAAACTAGTCATTATATACAAAAACAGACTGACCAATCGACTGGTCCTTTTTCTACCAGTCGATTGGTAGAACAATTTTTGTATATTCTTGTCTTTTTTTAAAAGGCTTATATATATATATACTTGAGAATAGATTTTAACATGATTCTAATATGGCTTAACTTATAAATATATATAACCTTATCTCTATAACATGATTTCCATTTCTATCTTCTCTTGTTGGCATTAATCAAAATCTTGATATCAACATTTTTGTCTAAAACAGTCGATGAAGCTTGAGAATTATTAGAAGATTACTCTGAAAAGGACATGAAATGGGAGTCAGTTTGTGTTCCCATCCATGATTCTACTAGAGGAGTGCATGTCATGGATCCAATTCATATTCCCTTAGAAACTTAAACTCCTCAAATCGGAGAAGGATTATCCTATTATTATCCTTAAGACTAAGTCAATGTCATAGCTCAAAATAATCATTACTTATCCGTTTATAACCCAAGTTGGAAAAATTATCCAAATTTCTCGTGGTCTAATCCTAGTAATGCCGTGAATCCTTCTCGCATGATTCTAAATTTGGTTACCAATGTCCATTTTCCAGTCCTCAAATTTCACCACAATCAAAATCTTCGAATAACCCATATAGGAATTCTAATATTCAATCATCAACTTAGGTGCCTTAATCTTCTTAACCTTTACAAGAAATTGTTCAATTAGAGAAAAATAATCATGATGTTAAACTCGAATAGTTAATGAGAACTAATGAAAAGTAATGAGAAAAGAAAACTTCTTAGTCATACTGATGTGAATTCAAAATATAATTCTCGTATGGTGAATTCTTGTGAGGATGAAAAACATAATTCGGTAAATGCTATCACTTCCTTTAGGTTTGGAAAAACAATTAACAATATTGTCGGCAATCCCGTCAATCCTTCGATTTCACTCCAATTCGAAAACTTGACACTCGTCCATTGGCTACTAGTGCCAATCTTTCTGAACCTTCCAAACTCCCATATTCTTTGAATGTTGGCAATCCCGACATCTCTTCTCCTATGGCGAAAATGCCAACAATATCTCTTCCTCTAATGTTGGCAATCCCAACATCTCATATTTTATCCCTGTACCTCCTTCACTTTCCATACCGAAACCTACTTCTTCGAATGATCAATACAACAAAAAGAGTTTGTAATCCAATTGCTTCTTATCCTCTTAGACTTAACAATAAGAAGAAGGATGCAAATTTCAAAAAAAAAATCATGAAATCTTTAAACAACTTCTTGTCGATATTCCACTCTTAGACACCATCAAAAAAATTATTCAATATGCCAAGTGTCTTAAGGAGCTATGCACCCGAAAATGAGCCACTAATCCTAAAACTTCCTTCTTGACTGTGAGCACTAGCTCTGCTTTCTCAAATCCATCACCAATCAAGCATTAAGGACCCAGTTGCCCTACAATCAGCTATAAAATAGGAAATACACATTAGTCATGCCTTACTCGATCTTAGTGCAAGTGTCAATCTTCTTCCCTGCACTGTTTATCGTTAACTAGGAAAAGGGGAATTGAAACCCACGAACATCACGATTCACATGGCCGATCAATCTATTAAAAAGCCATTAGGTATAATTAAGATGTTTTGATTCAAATTGAACAATTTGATTTTCTCTTGGATTTCATAGTTCTTGAAACTGAACCAGTTTCGAATCCTGGTAGCCAAATTCCATTGATTTCGGGTCTTCCCTTCTTATCTGCCTTAAATGCTATTATAAACTGTAGGAGCGACCAACTTTGACTATCATTTTGGCACCTAACCATCAAATTAAATATATTTTTATCTTAAAACTCAACCCATATATTTTGAAATAAGAGAAGTCGATATAATAGAAACTGTTGTGGATGACACATTAGATTTATCCCTTCAGAAAGCATCTCTTGCCTTAATAGATGTATCCACTATGTCTTTTGAAGAACTATTCGAAGTTGAGCTTAAATTCTTAAATGACAAGAAAGAATCTAGGGAACATCTCGAATATAATCTTAATTCCATATCATCAAAAGAAATTGTGGTTAAACACTCATATGTGTATCACCGCATCAAATGGTTCACTTACCCATTGTAATATATGTATATGTGTTTATTATGTATTTTATATCTTTTTCTTGCATCTTCAAGTGCAGGCACCTTATGGAAAGAAGGCACAAGAAGAAGCGAAAGGCAAAAATTTAGTTCTTTAGAGTATTGGCGCGGGGAAAGACTTCTATTTGATCACATCCATGACAGTGAATTATACATATTCTATGCAACTTTTCCTTTAATATAGAAAATTGAGTAAAGCAGGAATGAAGCTCTAGGAGTTGATGCAGCTCTGTTGTCATTCCATTAATTGGAATGTTGCTTTCTAGCGAGGAGTTTCGAAGGGTTTAAAGTAAAAACATATCTTCTAGTGATCCAACTGGGTTTTAAAGCCTAGTCGTAAGGCGGTTTCAGAGCTCTAGAAGATTATATTGTTGGAAAGAAGTAAGAAAACTGGTGTAAAATATTACTAATTTTGAAACATTTCTCTTGTAGGCTTAGCAACCGTCATCAAAGTCACAAACGCATCCCCAAGAAGGAAAGTCTAAAAGTTGAATCATATGTTTTAGACGAGTTTGCTGATCTTCTGAGTCTAGTAGTTAAAGGTTGATATTGCATGTGCATGTTAAAAAAAATTAGGCTTTCTCGTTGATGATTGTAACTTGTAGCTTTGTGTTATCATTCCATATGACCTGAATTATCAACCATTTAATATTGATCAAAAGACATTCTAAAAGAAAACCTAGCATTATTGCTCAGTGAAACTTTGGATATTTGGTCATTTACATTTAAGATTAAGAATATAAGACTGTAACTTTGAATATTTGGTCACTCCCATGATACTCGAATCCGTGTGGTTTTTTGAATGTATACGTGTATATGTTTTGTAGTTATTTAATGTGTTATTTTTAAATGTGTATGTGTTTATGTATTACGTTACTAGATAAGTTTTGAACAAATTGAATTGGAGGTGAAATCAGAGGTAGTGGTGGAATATCATGAAAAAAAATTGAAAAAAAATATTTTTTGTAGCGTTTAAAAATCACTACAAAACCAGTAATTATAGTAACTCAGAACCTTTTTGATGGCGTTTTAGAAATGCTGCAAAAAAGGTGGCATTAAAAAAGAGCCACAAAAAAATAGCAACATAGAAAATGAGAACCTTTTTGGCGGCGTTTTACAAACGCTGAAAAAAATAACTTTCGTTTCTTGTAAAAAAACGCTACCAAAAAATATTTATAGTGGCGTTAAATTAAATGCAACTAAAATTCATGGATTTTTAGTTGCATGTTTTCTTGTGGCGTTCATCAAAACTCTACCGTAAGTTTCGATGGTGTTTTTTGTGCGCCATCAAAAATGATTTTTTTTTTTTTTTTGTAGTGGTATATGGAAATACATCCTGCATTGATTGGAAATAATATTATGACTGTTATAGTAATAAATGTAATTGATCTTCGATACAAATAAAAAGTAGTCATAAGTAAGGTAATAATTATTGTAACCATGAACGTTTTGGGGAATTAATCGAATAGGATAATAGATGCCTTAGAAAAATATAACCGTTAGTGTCATAGCATTAAATAATTTACTTGACGCCCTAGGAAATATGGCTATTAAGGTCATTAATGGTAGGTAACATGATTAAAAATAAACAAAGGAATAGAAAAGAGAATTAATGGGGATTGATTGGCATAGTAAATACTAAGTCTAACAAGGGAATTATTAAATAAACATCCTCAAATAGGAAGTTATAAGTTTTCCTTATCCATTTTTGGTTAATCTAGAATTAATATAATTAAGAATCAAGATTATACTTAGTAGTTTAATGACATGAGGTCAGTTGCCTTATTCGATAGAAGTCTGTACTTTCCATCAGTCGGATATATGTAAAACATATGTTAGATATCATTAACCATAGGAACTCATGACGATAGTAAATTACGCAGCGAGGATTATTTCATAAAATAAGGTTTATCTCAAGTGTGAGGTATTAAGTGGTGGTATGGCCTTCCTCCCGCCCAAAAAAGGAAATCTTAAAAAGTAAATAGTTAGTAAACATAAGCTTGCTTCGGGAAAGAGGTATTAAGTAGTTAGATCCGCCTTCAAGAAGGGTATTAAGTGATCATGTAGCTCACCTTTCTATAAACAAGAAGTATTAAATGACTATTGGGTACGAGCTTGGAAATCCTTGCGTTGGTCCGTTTCCTCTAGGTAGTAAGTGACTGGCGTGAGCGTCCGCTTTGGGATTAGGTATTACATGACCACTATAGAGGTACCATAGATCTGCCTATCCTGCGAGAAGTAGTAATTGGCTAAGGGATTATCTAATAAGGTCAGCTAGATAGTAACACGGGGGTCCACTGGGGGAAGGTCCTAAATGATGAGATGTTTGTCTACCTATCATGTAGGAAATAAGTTACTGCTTACTATCTTTCGCATTATGTGAGGCATTGGTATATGCATGAAAGAGGGAAACCTTAAATTAGTAGGACTTGTACGTAGTGTCCTCTAATTTATATTAGTGTGGAGTAACTCACTGAATAAGGTATTAAGTGTTGGTAGGTCCACCTTGGGTTATAAGTGATCGAAAGGATCCACCCTTATTTTATATTGGTAGCGGTAACGACCCGACTTTTTGCTCGGTTTTCGCCGGTAATTAACCCAACATAAACCATTCACAAAGACAGATTGTTAGGGGCACTTACACATTTGCACAAAATAAAAACAACTTTTCCATTATCACTAAAATAATATTACATCAGAGTTACAAGAGGTACATCAGTACAACAGTTACACAGCGGAAAAGATACTAAACTCAGTGAAAGAATGCGAATGCTCCAAACATAATAGCTCCAATTAAACCAGAATCCTGCTCCAACAAACTCCAAGGCTAAATTTGCTACCCAAACCACTAGGCTGCCCGTGTAAAAATTATGGGCACCCAGAGTTTAGGTGTGGGAACAATAAACTCCTGGTCAGTCATGGGACTGGTGTGAGAACTCAAAATAGTTGTCTTTAGGGTTTATTTTAAACTTAGGTAATTCACCGGACCACGCTGCCAATGCGGAACGGGTATACTCCATTTGAATACTAGTGCATAGAAATCCGCAATGACTTTTTGAAAAAAAATGAAGCTATCGTAAGCTCGTCCCACATCACACAACGCAAGCGCATACCAAATGGGTGAGTTTTGCCTTATGATAACCAAAAATGCGTTCATACATGAAAATCCTCTTTTACTACTATATATAGTGTGAAAAACCTTTTCGCAAATAAATGTATTAATCCTAGCCAGCATAATGCTCCATCCCATTACACTGACAATCCTGCCGGTAACCAGCAGGTTATACAATCAAAACCGTACGGGCTCGTAGTGGAGACTGGGTTTCGAACATGATGGTTCCTGGTACGAAAGATCATTCGTGGGCTCACAAACTTTCTTGCATACATCATCCCAGTATTCGCGAATAACATCCAGACTCGGACTCCATTATACTAACCCACCATACATGAATCAGAGTACCTAACGAATAGCATCCCAGACTGGGGACTTCACAGTACCCTTTCATCATCACATCCCGGTGTACCGAACATACGAAACGAATGTAAAAATCTGACCACCTGTTTACCATCAATTCGGGGTGTGAGGTTCGTCGAGGTCACGATACACACAAAGCTACGCTTAAATAAGCCATGCTTTGATCATCCATAGCTCATCACATAACTTAAGTATGCCACATTGTCCATTCACTATGCATCACTGATTTCTATCAATATATAACCTCTAAGATCATATGTCTTAGAGAAGGGTGTTAAGCAAGAGAATAAATTCTCAGCCACCAAGTAGATATATATTAATAAAGATCAATGCTACGCAGTCAATTACAATGTCAGACACACAATCCATACATGTCCGTTCTAGGTCTAAATGAAACAACAATCCGGAATTCCTTCACATACGTTTGGGCTTCTTGCCACTTAGCTAAAATATAAAATCCATCTATGAATGGGAGCCAGCCATTTGAGACATTCAGCAAGTCTCCCTTATGACACGAAGGGTCCCGGTCTTCAATGCCGCCTCCAATGTCTTCAATTGCTCCACAACGTTGTATTATTACTTGGAATGGTTTTTAGACAAAATTCCGATCCCGGTCTTTCCAAATAATAAGCGCAATTAAAAAGACAATCACGGAACACACAGGCTTTCTACCAAATCTCCTTCCATTTTGGATTTTGTTAAATTAAACTTCTTTAAATCTATTCTCAAATTATCTTTAACAAAATCCATATTTAACCCTTCTTCTTTAAAACACATCCCTTAAATCCAAGATAATCTAGCCCCAAAGCCTTAATTAATTTTCCGTTTGATAACTCGTTATCAAAAATCCAGTTTCCTTTGAAAACCCTTACCCCAAATTTCAACCCTAGTTTCCAATTAAATTGATTTTCCAACATTCCATTCTTTAATCTTAACTAAAAGATTATACTTTCTTTCCAATTCCTCACTTTTAATTTCCTCAAATCAAAGATCTGGTTAAATCCTCAAATTACGATATGAATTTCCATAACTCACCCTCATTGGGTTTAAAGAATGATATTATTGAAGATATGATTCATGACAAAACCCAAATCAATTGATATTCAACATAAGTTACACAGAAATTGTATCTACTTATATTCGATATCAATTCTCATAATCAACGATTACTATAAGTGGAATAATGATATAATAATATCTTCCAAATTCCTAAAATAGTATACATTTACACCACATAATTTCATATCAAATATCTGAAGATTATTTCTATCCAACTTATCCCAGTCAACTTAGAAAACTCGTATCTTAATTAAAAGATTTATTCAACTCTTTGACATTAGATCTGGATAGAAATACCATCAACTTATACTTAATATTAATCTCGATATCCAACTCACACTATAAGTGGAATAATGGTGAATTACCTTTTAAATTCCTCCAATAGTAAAAGTCATCATCTACCGGACTAATATCAAACATCCGAAGATTTATCTCCAACCATATCCAATTATTTAAAATTGAAAATCCATAATAATATCAATTTAAATTCCATATAAAATATTTCCAATACTTTTGAACCTTTGAAAACATTCCACAAATCATTTAAAAATGATTGCTTGTAGTTCAGAAAATATTTTACAGGTTATATACTTCAAAATAGATTGTTTTCGAAGAAAGCGTTACAGTAGTGTTTTCAAAAGCGTTACAAAACAGTTAACTTAATTACTTCGATCAAAACATTTCTTTTCTTAGTCAAAACTTAAACTTTATAATTCAAAACATTTTTTACATAATTTATAATGATTTTACCATTTTTTCAATATTTTTAGAAACATTAAAAAATGGTTGTTTATGGTTATGGTCAATAACTTCTCTTATAGCGACCTTTTCCAAAATGGTTTTAAACATAACTTGAAAATTATAACTCAAATTTAAAAACTGCTTTCACTCTTTAAAAACTCTTGTTAATATAAATCAAATGTTTTTTGTTTCTTGGAAATCCAATTTAGATTGCAAAAGCTATAAGCATTTAAAGTTTGCATCTAAAATACATAAACTATCGTTATGCGACAAGCTCTATTTTGACCATAATAACCATTATTCTATAATACTTAATAAATCAAATTCCAATTCATTTCTAAATTCAAATAATTTCAAATTAACCATCTCATTCGTCGGATCAGTTAGGGATAGCCAGGGAGAGCAGGAAACTTTATTTCCAAACCCAAGCCAAGACACTATCCTCTCTGTCATCCTAGAATGTTCCGGTATTTATTTATTCATTTAAAGGACTTTAACAATATATATGAATTCATACATATGGTCTTTTCCAATTATTAACCTTCAATTTCAATAATGATATTGCTTTTAATTATGAAGGAGATTTGTCGATCACCAATGTGATACCATAATTGTTGTGTCATAGTGTATGCAAAACAACATCAACAACCATTTAAACGTCCATAGCAACCATCATCAACACGATTCAATAAATCATAATTGTTCACAAGCGTTATAACACTAACGCTTAATAGTGTGTGTTCTAAACTTCACATCCATCATCCATCACAACAAATATCAATCACCATTAGCCAATAATAATTCATCACTATATTTAAATTAGTCTAGCTACTAATTAAATATATAAATCGTGGTTAAAGAGTTCTCACCTAACAGCTTTCCAAATCTTCACGGTACGCGATCCTAGCTAAGCGAACCGTCGGACAGTATTTCAGCGCAACGTCTTCTTCACCAAAATATATATAAGATAATATAATATAATATACACTAATCTCTCTTTATATTATAAGAGGAGGAGGAGAATGACGAACTTTGGCAAGGTGGTGGTGGAAAAGAGGAAGACTTATGCCATTGAAACCATGGCCATAAGCTTTAAGAAGAAGGTGGAAAGGAGGAAATGGAACGGTAAAAAAATGGAGAAAGAGCCTCCTTATATAGGAATGGAGGAGTAAGGAGGTAAAGACACATAAAGGGGCAAGTGGCAATCATGCATGAAAGGGAGTACGCATAAAGACATGTGTCTTAACACTTGTCTTAAGAAGAAAAAAGAACTTTTGGTAGCACTTTCTTTTAAATATTATGAAAACTAAAGGCAACACTTAATTCTAACGCTACTAATTTGTGTTATGGTTTGACAAATCCGATCGAACGATAAATAGTATCAATAAATCCAAACTCATTAATAATCATTCTCATTTATAATTCAAGTAAAATCTATCATATAACTTATCAAAATTATTAAATATATATATATATATCAAATTCAAATTTAAATTCAAATTAAGAAATAAAAATTCCATTTTTAAATTGGTTACAAATTCTGGATCGTTACATTCACCCGCCCTTAAAACTTTTCGTCCTCGAAAAGGAAAGGGAATCATAATTACTTATTCGACAAATTCAAGATTAAAATTATTTATACCAAAGCTTCCATGTTCTCACATGTATTAACGGGTAACCATATCTACATGTCCTCCTACGGTAACTTCCAGTTACTTATTATATTCGATTCATCGTTTACTGGGCCAATTACTTATACTCAACCATTTATTGCTTTAAAAAATATTCATACTTATAAATTATGCTTTTAGATCTTATCTTACAAATGGAAATGTTATGAAACTTATTCCTTTTCAGTTTCCAAAATTTACTATTATTCATTACACGAAAAACTTGATCATCTCCGAACTCAGCTTGTCTAAACGTTTTAGTTTAGGTAATTTCTTCTTACTATTCCCGCTTTCCAAAATCCTTTAATCAAATTGTGAAACTTAATTCACATGGTATTCATGCTCACTTAAACAGTTCCTTTTGTTGCCACAATATACTTTAGAACTTATCGACTTGTCCAAAATCGTTGATAATTTCAATCTTCCTATCTATACCTTTAATTAAATTCAATAACTTTCTCATTAGAATAGAATCTATTTGGATGATAGAATATATTAAAAATATTTATAAAAGAAGTTATATTTTTTATATATAATTAACATCATATACATACATTTATTCATGCATCCAACTTTTCAAAGATAATTCCCTAGAGGTCAAAGAGCTTGCTCTGATTACATAATTCTTGCATTCCTTCTTCTTCAATTATGACGGCGGGTGGTGTTTCTTTAGCTAGTCTTTCTCCCTTCTTTAACTGATAATCCTATACTACATACCCTACTTTTCTGCATCGATAACACTTCTTTTATTTTGTTAGGTTCATGGATTTCTTCTTTGTTTTAGGACACTTACGTATAAAATGTCCTTTCTTCTTGCATTTGAAACAAATTATGTCTTCTCAAATGGTTTTCTTTCGTATTCTTTCTGGGCATAAAGTAGCAAAATCTCCTTCTTGACTACACCTATAACAATAGATACCTTTGAATTTCCCCAATCTAAGGCTTTCTTCCTTTTCTTTTCAATTATGAGCTTTCCTTTCTTGTTTTAGGGTCATCCACCATTCAGTACCTAATAAACCAAACTCCATCTTTGTTCCTATAAGGAAATTTTATTAAAAAGTCCAGTTTATCCTCCACTTAATTTACTAGCTTATCCTTTACTATCAAGTTTACTTGGTATAATTCTTACAACCCAATCAAATTTTCACTTTTTTATTTAAGTTCATATCAATTTACCAAACAATTTCAAACACTTATCTAAATGGATTTAAGTATATATTGATGTTTTAATCGGAATCATATAGTCATCCCACTTTCGAAACTCGAAAATACATATTGATGATGTTGCAGTCATCAACAGAATCATCTTCAAGTGACTTGAGTGTGATTCTATATCAATCTAGTATACTCAAGACTTCGTATATACGTTAGCTAGGTGTATATTCAAAATCTTCTTATACCTGGTAGTCCAACCTCAACATCGAATGCAATACTCAAATTCTAATTCTAATTTCTAACCATAATGATTAGTAACCTTAAAAAATTTGGGCAAGTTTATCGATATTTCGAAATGTTACCCAATAAATTAAATCCAAAAGGCATTTGTACTCGTATCATTTTCCTGATCAGTGTAAGGGGCTTAATTACCATGCCATAAGAAGTATTTTATGGGTAATTATAATCACAAAATGCAAACTTAACCTTAATTGATTGATTAAGTATCCAGGTTATAATTAACCATATATTTCCAAAATATGTTTGTTTCTTAAATTAAAACTTTTCAAAACTCATTTCATATTTTCAAATACGCTCTCTCAAATATAATACTCCAAAATCTCATTCTAGGGCATTACTAACCCTATCTTTAATGAGATATATAACTCTGATGAGTCTTTCAATTTGTTCAAATGTGTCGTACCCCACTGCTTTGTATAAACCAAAGCTCTGATACCACTATGTAACGAACTGGCTTTTTGCTCGTTTTTCGCCGGTAATTAAACCAACTTAAACCGTTCAAAAAGGCAAATTGTTAGGGGCACTTACACATTTGCACAAAATAAAAACAACTTTTCCATTATCATTAAAATAATATTACATTAGAGTTACAAGAGGTACATCAGAGTACATCGGTTACTCAGCAGAAGAGGTACTAAACTCAGCGGAAGAATGCGAATGCTCCAAACATAATAGCCCCAGTTAAACCAGAATCCTGCTCCAACTAACTCCAAGGCTAAATCTGCGAACTAAACTACTAGGCTGCCCGTGTAAAAATTATGGGCACCCAGAGTTTAGGTGTGGGAACAATAAACTCCAGGTCAGTTATGGGACTGGTATGAGAACTCAAAACAGTTGTCTTTAGGGTTTATTTTAAAGTTTGGTTATTCAACGGACCACGCCGCCATGCGGAACGGGTTTACTCCATGTGAATAACAATGCATAGAAATCTGCAATGACTTTTTGAAAAAAATGAAGCTATCATAAGCTCGTCCCACATCACACAATGCAAGCGCACACCAAATGGGCGAGTTTTGCATTATGATAAATGCCTTCATATGTGAAAATCCTCTTTTACTAATATATATAGTGTGAAAAACCTTTTCGCAAATAAATGTATTAATCCTAGCCAGCATAATGCTCCATCCCATTATACTGACAATCCTGCCGGTAACTAGCAGGTTATACAATCAAAACTGTACAAGCTCGTAGTGGAGATTGGGTTTCGAACATGATGGTTCCTGGTACGAAAGATTATTCGTGGGCTCACAAACTTTCTTGCGTGCATCAGCCCAGTACTCGCGGATAACGTCCAGACTCGGACTCCGTTATACTAACCCACCATACATGAATCAGAGTACCTAACAAATAGCGTCCCAGACTGGGGACTTCACAGTACCCTTTCATCATCACATCCCGGTGCACCGAACAAATGAAACGAACATAAAAACCTGACCACCAGTTTACCAACAATCAGGGGTGTGAGGTTCATCGAGGTCACGATATACACAAAGCTATGCTTAAATAAGCTATGTTTGATCATCCATAGCTCATCACATAACTTAAGTATGCCACATTGTCCATTCACTACGCATCACTGATTTCTATCAATATATAACCTCTAAGCTCATATGTCTTAGAGAATGGTGTTAAGCAAAAAAATAAGTTCTCCGCCACCTAGTAGATATATATTAATAAAGATCAGTGCTACACGGTCAATTACAATGTCAGACACACAATCCATACATGTCTGTTATAGGTCTGAACGAAACAACAATTCGGAATTCCTTCACATACGTCCGGGCTTCTTGCCACTTAGCTGATATATAAAATCCATCTGCGAATGGGAGCCAGCCATTCGAGACATTCAGCAAGTCACCCTTATGACACGAGGGGTCTCGGTCTTCAATGCCGCCTCCAATGTCTTCAATTGCTCCACAATGTCATATTATTACTTGGAATGGTTTTCAAACATAATTCTGATCCCGGTCTTTCCAAATAATAAGCACAATTAAAAACACAATCATGGAACATACAGGCTTTCTACCAAATCTCCTTCCATTTTGGATTTCGTTAAATTAAACTTCTTTAAATCTATTCTTAAATTATCTTTAACAAAATCCATATGTAACCCTTCTTCTTTAAAACACATCCCTTAAATCCAAGATAATCTAGCCCCAAAGCCTTAATTAATTTTCCGTTTGATAACTCGTTATCAAAAATCCAGTTTCCTTTGAAAACCCTTACCCCACATTTCAACCTAGTTTCCAATTAAATTGATTTTCCAACATTCCATTCTTTAATCTTAACTAAAAGATTATACTTTCTTTCCAATTCCTCACTTTTAATATCCTCAAATCGAAGATCTGATTAAATTCTCAAATTACGATGTGAATTTCCATAACCCACTCTCATTGGGCTTTAAGAATGATATTATTGAAGATATGATTCATGACAAAACCCAAATCAATTGATATTGAACATAAGTTACACAGATATATCTACTTATATTCGATATCAATTCTCATAATAAACGAATATTATAAGTGGAATAATGATATAATGATATCTTCCAAATCCTCAAATAGTACACATTTACACCACAGAATTTCATATCAAATATCTGAAGATTATTTCTATCCAACTAATCCTAGTCAACTTAGGAAACTCGTATCTTAATTAAAAGATTTATTCAACTCTTTGACATTAGATCTAAATAGAAATACCATCAACTTATACTTAATATTAATCTTGATATCCAACTCACACTATAAGCGGAATAATGGTGAACTACCTTTTAAATTCCTCCAATAGTAAGAGTCATCATCTACCGGATTAATATCGAACATCCGAAGATTTATCTCCAATTATTTAAAATTGAAAACCCACATTAAT
Source organism: Allium sativum (assembly GCA_030737875.1). Classification (NCBI taxonomy): domain Eukaryota; kingdom Viridiplantae; phylum Streptophyta; class Magnoliopsida; order Asparagales; family Amaryllidaceae; genus Allium; species Allium sativum. The sequence continues at coordinate 375,014,574 of CM060921.1, forward strand.
ATCAATTTAAATTCCATATAAAATATTTCCAATACTTTTGAATCTTTGAAAACATTCCACAAACATTTAAAAATGATTACTTGTATTTCGGAAAATAGCTTGCGGGTTAAAAACTTCAAAATAGATTGTTTTCGAAGAAAGCGTTACAATAGTGTTTTCAAAAGCGTTACAAAAGCGTTACAAAACAGTTATCTTAATTACTTCGATCAAAACATTGCTTTTCTAAGTCAAAACTTAAGTTTTACACTTCGAAACATTTTTGACTTAATTTATAATGATTTTACCATTTTTTCCATATTTTTAGAAACATTAAAAAATGGCTATTTATGGTTATGGTCGATAACTTCTCTTATAGCGACCTTTTCCAAAATGTTTTTAAACATAACTAGAAAATTATAACTCGAATTTAAAATCTGCTTTCACTCATTTAAAAGCTCTTGTTAATATAAATCAAATGTTTTTCGTTTCTTGGAAATCCGATTTAGATTGCAAAAGTTATAAGCGTTTAAAGTTTGCATCTAAAATACGTAAATTGCTGTTATGAGACAAGCTCTATTTTGACCATAATAACCATTATTCTATGATACTTAATAAATCAAATTCCAATTCATTTCTAAATTCAAATAATTTCAAATTAACCATCCCATTCATCGATTCAGTTAGCCAGGGAGAGCAGGAAACTTTATTTCCAAATCCGAGCCTAGACACCATCCTCTCTGTCATCCTTGTATGTTCCGGTATTTATTTGCTCGTTTAAAGGACTTTAACAATATATATGAATTTATAAATATGGTCTTTTCCAATTATTAACCTTCAATTTCAATAATGATATTGCCTTTAATTATGAAGGAGATTTGTCGATCACCAATGTGATACCATAATTGTTGTGTCATAGTGTGTGCAAAACAACATCAACAACCATTTAAACATCCATAGCAACCATCATCAACATGATTCAATAAATCATAATTGTGCACAAGTGTTATAACACTAACGCTTAATAGTGTGTGTTCTAAACTTCGCATCCATCATCCATCACAACAAATATCAATCATCATTAACCAATAATAATTCATCACCATATTTAAATTAGTCTAGCTACTAATTAAATATATAAACCGTGGTCAAAGAGTTCTCACTTAACAGCTTTCCAAATCTTCACGGTACGCGATCCTAGCTAAGCGAACCATCAGACAGTATTTCAATGCAATGTCTTCTTCACCAAAATATATATAATATAATATACACTAATCTCTCTTTATATTATAAGAAGAGGAGAAGAATAACGAACTTTGGCAAGGTGGTGGTGGAAAAGAGGAAGACTTATGCCGTGGAAACCATGGCTATAAGCTTTAAGAAGAAGGTGGAAAGGAGGAATTGAAAATGGAATGGTAAAAAATAGAGAAAGAGCCTCCTTATATAGGAAAGGAGGAGTAAGGAGGTAAAGACACATAAAGGGGCAAGTGGAAATCATGCATGAATGGGAGAATGCATAAAGACATGTGTCTTAACACTTGTCTTAAGAAGAGAAAAGAACTTTTGGTAGCACTTTCTTTTAAATGTTATGAAAACTAAAGGCAACACTTAATTCTAACGCTACTAATTCGTGTTATGGTTTGACAAATCCGATCGAACGACAAACTTTATCAATAAATCCAAACTCATTAATAATAATTCTCATTTATAATTCAAGTAAAATCTATCATATAACTTATCAAAATTATTAAATACTCTTAATCATATATATTTATATCAAATTCAAATTCAAATTAGGTAATAAAAATTCCAATTTTAAATTGGTTAAAAATTCTGGATCGTTATAGTAGCGGGGTCTTAAGTGATTGAAAGGACTCATCCTTATCTTATATTGGTAGTGGGGTCTTAAGTAATCGAAAGGATCCACACTTATCTTATATAGACACTGAGATCTTAAGTGGCTATATAAAAAAATTAACCTCCTTATAGGATAGCGAGTAGTTGGGAGTGGGGCTCCACAATACCCATATCCAATCTAACCCAACAACCCAACCCAACCCACATAAACCCAACCCATCCTAGTTCGGATCAGATATGAGTTATATTTTTTAGTCACACTATATATGGGTCGGGTGTGGTATTTCGTTTTACCCTACCTTTTTTAACCTAATGCAAACCTGTATTAGAAAACTAATTTAATACCAACTCACTTAAAATTAAAATAGTCTAGTCCTAGAATAATATTTATGTATTCTATAGTAAATACACAAAAAGCATATTTAATGTCAATCCAAACTTGATAGAGTTTGGCAAAGATATTTTAAAGAACATTTTAAAATGAAGCACTTGTTCTATTATGTAGTGAATTAATTTGATATGATGTGTTTTATAATGAAATTATAATAAGATATGTGTTATAATGAATCGGTTGTTTTAAATGCATTAAGTCAACTAAAATATGATATATTATGCTTAATTTTTTTTAAAAAAATTCTCTTATATTCTAATTTCTATTAGTTTCAAGCAACCCAACCCAACCCTAATAAATTTAACCAATCCAAATCCAACCTCATATAGGGTCAGATATGAGTTGAACTGCCTTAAACCCATGCCTATGCGGGTCGAACGAAGTATTTGGTCTAACCCAACCAAACCAATACTTTGTGCAGCCTCAGTTGCGAACCTGCCTCTTAGTCTTTGGTAATCGGTTTAACGGTGGTTTAAAGGATTCATATTTATGCGTAAACGTTTTATCTCAGTATTGCAATATCGTTATCATTTGATAATGCTACCTTGGGTATGGTAGTTGGTCGTCGTGCGTAAATCATTACAAGGTTTGGTTAGAATTACTAGTCTTGTTAGCCATAGGTTTTGGTTTTGACCAAACGGGCAACATTTTAGACAGTGTTATACATTTTCTATTCACCAGGACTTGTTGTTCCAACCCCCTCCTTATGAAAACTCTCAGGTTTAACTCGAGGAAGACAGGTCTTAGCAGGTGTCCAGTTTGGTTTTCGGTTCTCCTTATCTCATGCTCGATATCGATGTGGCTATATGATTCAAGGTAGTTGTCTTAATCGATATTAGTTATCTTATTTTGTTTCCACTGTGGATTAGTTTTATTTTACTCTGATTATGCTCGTGCTCATTATTTATATGTGCCAGATTTGTACTCTCCATTCTTGTATGAGTTTGATTTTCGATTTTTTTAAAATTCGAGCTCGGAAAAGTTGTATCATATTTGGATTTGGATAGCTTTTAGGTGAGTGTGAAATTGTATACATCGTCTATTATAAACACATATAATTCGTTTGTGTTGAATTGGAATTATATGCCTAAAAGTGTCAGATTTGAGTATTTTGTCAAATCCGAATCATTAAAATATTAGGTAAGTACGGTTTGTATGCTTTTTTAATTTATTCTGATCATTTTGCCTAAATTATTCTTAGATTTGTTTTTGGTTATTGTAAACAGCTCGGATCTGGAAATCAGCCCCTAAAATATTGTTAGATTTGTAGTTTTATTCCAGATTCATAGATTTGGGTATCGAATCGTAATTGTGCAGTATTGGTTATAATAATTAATAATCCTATTGTGTTTGGTATTGTTTGTGGCTTTACTTGATTATTGTAATTTTTTCCTTTTTGTTCCTTTTGTGTATAAAAAGGTGTTATTTGAAATCTACAAGGAAAATAAATAAACAAAATAAGAAGAGATGCGCAAATTCACGTATTTTGTACGTAGTTTGTAACATCTATTCTGAACAAACGTCAACATGTTTTCTTATGATTTGAAATGTGTCAATTTTCTCTTTTTAAAAATAAGTTTGGACAAAATACACAATAATTACAGTAAATAACCTTCTTGTAAGGTTTTAAATCTTAAAACAGGATTGAACACAACAAAGGTTATTTCGGTCGTTAGTTTGGACCAAAGCATAAGTAATACATGTTAAATAAATAAAATTAGTAACTAAAGTATGCATTTAGAATATAAATAATTGTACATTCATATATTGTAATCTTATCCGTCCAACTCTACATAAGAAAGGTTATCATAATAAATGTTTGGTTTCCGGTTCTCGTTCTTTCATGCTCGATATCGATGTGGCGATATGCTTTAAGATAGTCGCCTTAGTCAGTATTAGTTATCTTATTTTATTTCTATTGTGAGTTAGTTTTATTTTATTCTGATTATGCCCGTGCTTATTATTTCCAGGTATCGGGTTTATAATCTCCATTCTTGGATGGGTTTGAGTTTCGTTTTTTGTCGAAATTCAGGCCAGGAAAAGTGTAGGGCATTCCATTTCGTATCAGAGCTTAGTTTTAGATGATCCGAGGAATTAATAAATTTGGATTTATGAGAGAACGTATTCGTAATTTCTTCTCTATTTTCTTTTGTCTTTCTTACTCAACTTTAAATTACTTCAACGATGAGACAGTCATAGGTCGATTTAATTAAGATAGGTTTTGAATGACTAGGAGTAAGAAGTATTTTGAGTTCGAGTATTCAACCAACCTCGATTTATCCCACAAACCATTTGGTGATTTTGTTGTGGAGAACATGGGGACGACACATGGTGAATCCCGTGGATTTGAGCTTAGTGACTGGGCGAAAAGCTAGCTACAACTGAGATAGTTGAGATTCTTGTTTTTGGTTTTGTTTGTGAGTTAGAGCCAATGATTTTATTTTGGTCTTGAAACGAGAAATTCACATTAATGTGTTGTTATAGTATGAAAATTGAATTAAGAAACATATTTATGTTAATGTGCCGTTAAAGTTAATCATTTGAATCCTTATTCCTATATTCGGAGATATTTTAGTTTTTAAAACTGTTTTTGAAATTAAAGAGGTTTTCAAAAAAAAAAATTTATGGTTCTCGAGAAATTGTTTTATGAGTAAAGATTTGAGTAAAACAAAATATTATCTTAGGAATTAAAATCTAACCATGTTTCGGATTGTGAGTTTTGTGTAATTTTAGTAAATAATCCATTTTGGTAGAAAGAAGGAATTGGAATTTTGGTAGAAAGAAGGAATTGGAAATTGATAAGGAATAAGCCTCGAAATTCAGAAACTGTAATCACCTATTCCTTGTGATTTTTAACATTCATCTTTTCAAATATTCTGGATGATTAATAGAAATTATCACAAATGACATTTTCTGAAATTTTATAATATAGATAATCCAGAACATGGAAAGGTCATTCCAGTCCATGGTGTAAACTGAAATATAAATTTTAAATATAGATTTATCTCATAATACACCCAGTAAAAATAATAATTTAATATCGAAAGTTCTTACAAAAAAAATTCTTGAAAAATAGACTATGGAAATTTCTATTTAGCTTGGGGTATTTAATTTCGTAAATCGTTCGTGTTATTTATTGGCTAGCTTAGGGGAAAATCCAATTTGCTTCATTTTGGATTTCTAGCTGAGTTGTGATGAGGATGATTTAGTGTTATACCCAGAGTGGTCAACTAGTTGATGAGTTTTGGTACAACTTGAACCTAGCGGTCAACCGTAAAAGTTGCATCCAAATTTCCCTCCATAAACCTCTTTCTTTTGTCCTTCCTACCTCATCTAGCCTAACTATATATATATATATTCTTCTTCTCTTTATTTGTTGTCGTCTCATCTCCTCCTTTTTCTGCGCTAGTTTGCGCATTAGATCTTGCCTCACTATGGTCCAAGATCTAAACTCAATTTCTTCTCTTCAATCATTTCTAAGCCCATAATACATACTTGCACTATCCGATCTTTCTCATGCCATTTAAGTCTCAATCTTAGGGACAGAGGCCACTTGGTTGGATCGGATTGAGCATAAAGTTTCTTCGCTTTAGATCTAAGAGAATCAGTCATAGCAGTTGGGCTTGCACCGGTCCTTTGCTTCGAAATTTTTGTGTAAGGTCATTGTTTGTGCTGCATCTGCCTTTGATATATCTTGTTGGAATATATTTTTTGACGAAGGCAAGTGCCGTTTTGGAGGTGAAAATTGAGCTGTCTTTTGATGGTCTTTTAGAGGAAGATCTGATGAGATTTTAGAAGCATCCGTGTTGTACGCGGATTTAGATGGTTTTCGATTTGATCGGTTGTAACAGCCTACCATTTTGACCACCCTAAGTCGATGTTTAAACCAACTCGAAGCGTTCAAAACGATGGGTTGTTATTGGCTTATAGGGTTTAAATGGAATTAAACACAGAATCACAGACAAAAATAAATATCAATATCTCACAGCGGAATTTATTTATACAAGAAATATCAGAGTTTACAAAACATTTGTCACACTGGAATGATAAAAATTGTAACGACACAAGGATTTCCGGCCCCGAAAATCGACATAAATACCTTTACCGTAACTCATGTCGACCCTCCAAGCACCGAAAACACTTGATAGTTATTAGAAAGAAATTACAGGGTGAGATAAGAAAGAAAGAAATATTAGAATAGAAGAAGAAGAAGAAACAACACAACACAGAGTCTCACATCGCAGCGGAACAAAATATAATACAGAAATAATTCTTTATTGAGAGCTTTAAAAATACTTACAATATCAGAGTACCTCACACAACGGGACAGTTATAATAACCTGTTCCCATATACAATACATAGTGGAATAGTAGCTATAATATCATACGTCTGAACATCTCCAGCTCGTCTCTGGACTTCACATCATTCGATAACCTAAATCTGTATACCCCGAGCTAACCCGAGCATTTACAAAACACCGGGTCAGTCTGGTGAACCAGAGTGAGATAAACTCGCACACTATTAAAGGTATCACACAACCTGATTTTAAAGTTAAAATCATTTCAAAGGAAAAGGATAATCATAAGACCAAATCCACACATGAATACGGACGGTTTTTACCTTACGATAACCCAAATCATTTTTGAAAACCAATATCTTTTCTGATATTATAATAATGTCTAAATACAAGTAGATATCAATCTAGTGGAACGCTTGCATCTCACGGTCCACATATATAGTATACAATCAAAACCGCGGGCGCTTATTGGAGATTGGATTCCGACTATGACAAGGTATGGGACCACCTGCCGATAGTGTATCTCTAGAGGCGAATACACTGGGTTCAACAAGAACGTCTTGCAACCCGGCCCACACATGACCGACCACTCATTTCGCTTGAGTGTATCGAATGTATATCACCGACGGTTGGGATCAGCAACCGTCTCCCGAAAAGGGACAGCATCGATAGATTAAAGAAACAAAATGAATTTCTCTAGATAAGTGATTATACACCCTAATGGGAGCGACCCACATAGCCATGCTGCCTGCCCGATTTTTGACATTTCTCGGTTGGTGAGGCTTGAGGCCAGAATTTACTTCTGATCATCGGGTCATCATTCACTTTGAATGTCACATCGTCAGATCCGCTAGATATCACTAATTGACATCCACAAAAATACTTTAGTTGGAAGCTAAGAGAACGGCAATTCTCCGCTAACAACTATAGCACATTTGAAGAAATCAACGTACGTGACCCTTTGGAAATACTCTGTCACACATCTGTCCATACTAGTCATCCAGGAACAGGATGAACCGAAGGTACTCTCATACCGCATCCAATATAGGAATCACCCCATGGATCAGTAGCGAGAAGTCCTTGTAACCCATAGATCCCAACCAAGACAGAATCACAGCTTATCTCTGCTTGCCAGGCAGAGAATATTAGTGGTTTTTCCATTTATGAAAATCCACGGTCTTCACTGCACCATCTCGATCATCTTCTGATATCTTCACGTATTTGTTGGTCGGAATGGTTTTCGAATATAAATTCGATCCCGGTCTTTCCGTACCAACAATCGTATTGGACAGATTTGATAGTCGGTGATTTAACTATCAAAATATATAGTGATTCAATCATGACAATCAAATGAGCTCACTGGTTCAGTATTCAGCATCTCTTGGCCATTTTAATTCAACTTCTAAAAAAAATACGATATTTGATCCATAATAAAAATACAAATGATCTCAAAACCATTTCTATGTATTACGTAGTAAAATAACTTATAACCATATTCAATTCTCACTTAATTCTTCTTTCAAAAATATTTGATACATCATTCTTTAATATTTAACCTTGGAAAATCCAATTAACTTATTATTTGTAAACAAAGTTACGTAATATAGTCTATCCCATTCCGGAGATAATAACTAATATTTATTTATATAAAATAAAACTAACTTTACATTTCCTTCTAACTAATTTCCTTCACTTCGGATCTCTCGTTATACAATCTCTAAATTCTCACCAAACGTTGCATTATTTCACTAATGGAAATAATGAACTATCACTAACCTCTCTTACGATTACCAACTAATATCATCTTCAGATAATCCTGATGTCTTTCAAGTTGGGGTATTTTAATTACCTCTCAAACCTTGATCAATAATGTTCTTATCCTTAGATAAATATAAGTTGTAATCAAACCCAACATCCCATTTTAAAACAAATTCCATTTGATTTCAATTACCTTTGAAAAGGAATTTCCATTCAAAAGTAATTTCCTAAATTATTATTAATTAAAATAATAATTTATTTCAATTATTAACTACATTAGTAGTTAATTCCTTTATTAACTAAAATAAATAGTAAATCCCTTTAAAAACCTTATTTAAATTTAACAATATTCATTTAACTATTTTAAATCAAAACACATTAATTTGATAATCAAACCCAATTCAAAACGGTCGATTTAATTAACTCAAAACTCGATTTCCTCGTTAACCGATTCCAATTAATTCTCACTTTAAATTAATTAATAATATAATTAATTTAAATAAATTCCATTTAACTAATTCTTAGCAAACTAATTATCCAGTTTTACCTATGCAATTCTATTTCTTGTCTTGTACTTAAAATTCTGATTCACATCAGAATTTACTTTATAAAATCAATTAACAATAAATCAAAGTCTTAAATAAAATATTTATTTATTTCTCTTAAATAACTTTTATCCAAAATAATATATTCAAAAATCTATCTCCAGTTTTAAAATAAATTTTATAACTTTATCTCTATTGACTCACCTGAAGGTGAATCAATATTCATAAAACAATTGATTTTATAGGCCATACGTCGCCAAATACTCAACCAATACCGTCTATTGGTTTAAACCAAACAGATGTTGAATATTCAGTCAATAATTAACAATCAAATCAATCACCCAAACAAATCAGTTCATATATGTTAATGTGAAAATAAATAATACATCCCCCTCCAACCTGTTCTTCCCTGTATTCAAATGTTTATCACCAATCAGGTCAATCAATTCCATTTAACCGGTAATTTCCATGACAACAAATAACGACTATTTAACATCAATCAATTGACAAACACTTCAAACAATTCAAACCAGTTAAACATGTTTATAAATAAACGTGACCAACAGGGTGAGTTACCTCCGTTGGATCCAATCGTTAGAATAACGATTTGGAATTTCACTAAGTTTAAACAACAGTTTAATTTCATCAGTTAAATCAACAACTAAATATATACTACCAAGCAGTCAACCATTATCAAACAGAGCACATAAAATAAAAACCCAATTTATATAAATGGGAAAACTGAGTGATTTTAACTCACCTCGATTTGAATTTTCGTTGAACTGGTTTGGTTACAGTTAAATTATACGGTCGTTTAATTTAACTGTAAATTCTTGTCTCAAAATCTGTCCAGAACAGCTCAGTGGTGTCGAGCTCATCGCCACGATCCCGATGCTTTTTATTTGATTCAATTCTGTTCTGGGGATAAAAAGATACTCATGTTATTAGACTATACGAGTTTAATTTACCTAACTAACCCTTTATTATAATTTAATTTGAACTAGTTACTTGTAAACCTTATAACAAGGCCGATTTGTTTTGGTTCAACCAATTTGTAGGGCCGACTCATTTGGGTTTCAAATTGAACTGACCTGGTTTTATTTAATCTATGTATTCCTAAATTACCCATTTGGTTTTCCACTAATCAGAATTTAAATTATCTAAGGCACGTTAACCTTATAACCATGGTTTAAACCAATTATCAAATTCTTAGACTAGTGCTTCCAGATGCTAATTACTTTTTAATAATATATATGGCGGAATTCATACTGCACCACTCCCTATTTTTCAGCTGCGAAACCACGTAGGTTAGTTAACATTTAGTAAAATGTAACACCTAATCACTTATTAATTATAAACAAACATTAATTACTTAATTGAGTCTTTATGTTGGAAACAATCAGGCCGAACTGAACCCCTTCATTCTCGCAACTTCCAGTTGTCTTCGTGATTTCGTTTTCCAGGTTCGACTTTAGCAACACCGTATCATTGACCACCACTCACGTTGGCCACCACCGGAATCCAATCGAATAACCCCACACCAAAGCCTGATCCACGACGCTCTGATTCCCCTTGGTCCGATCCTCCGCTTGCTCGCCTACGACCAGCAAAGTACCCTTGAACTTCGCACCTTTCCACTCCATTTTCGGTCATCTCACTCCACCAATTATCATCATAGCGGTCCAGATCCAAGACCTCACCTAACTCTAACGATTTGATGTTGGAAGAGGTTGATTTCATTAAGTGGATTTAGCAATTTTGGTGGAGAAGGGATTGAACATTATGGGCTGTTGATTTCATGGAGGCGGCGGAAACAATTGGTTGACCAAATTTTAGGGTATTGGCCATTGAGTGGTGTATATATAAGGTGAAATATATTTATTTAAATATTATTTTACGAAACTTTGCGGTGAAGTAAAACGCAGAAACATCTATAAACGACTTCCGTCTACTGATAAAAAAAACTAATCTTAGCATAAAAAGATATTCCGGACCCAATGGGACAAGTTTCGTCGAATTCCGACATCGTTTGAAAAAAATTCTTTTATAAAACCAGAAATAAATACGCGTTCAAATTTTCCATGATCGCTAGATAAATCCAATCAACTTGAAACCTTGAAATCCTACAATAATTTGTTGATACGAACCCAACGGCACTGGTTTCGTCGCATTATGAGACGGTTTCCCCAGTAGGCTATTTCTAACGCGCACCGCAATACCCTTTTTAACGCCAAATTATCCGGTCTCTAAAAATAGCAAACTATATACCTATCTTGACTCTAATCGACGATATGAACTCAATGGAACTGGTTTCACGGCCTAATTCGATTGTCTGCTCAAGTTACACTGAAATATCTCTCGATTAATTTAATTATGCACTATAGAAATTATATGCGCGTTTTCGGCTGCCGTGGCCACATACGACATCGGTTTTCCATGCAGTTTGGTTTTCTGACAATAATTTAATGATACGGCTCCAATGAAACTAATTTCATCGAAAATAGAGTTCGTTTGCAAAATGGCTATTTTAAAGGCCGATAATGATTTCCATAGCGTTTATTTCAAAATTTGATTTGGCCATAACTACCAATCTATAACACGGAATCTGGATTTTTCTCTTTCATACGAAAACTATTATCAACACGACTCCAACGTTTCTTGTTTCACATAAATCCGACCTATATCGAACTCTGTATAGCCATTTGAAGTTCAAAGCTCTATTTTACGAACTGCAGCGCCATTTCGAGCTCGATTTATATTATAAATAAATTAACGTTAAAATTTCACTATATAAACGAATATATATTTTAAATCCATTTAAAATCCCAAATAAATATTTAAAATAATAAATTAAATTTAATATTTGACGGCCAAAAATACGGGATGTTACAAAAATATATTTATAAATTTGAAATAAAATTTACAGTTTGGTCGAGCTTTGTGCACCCAAGCGTCTTCACGCTCCTCTCTACATTTTCCTTTTCTCTTATAGTTTAATTACAATCCAATCAAAACAAATATCCAAATTCTGAAATTCAACATTATTCTTTTCAGGTTCCAAATTTCCATTCACCTCTTAATCCATAAGTTCTCCTGTTATATCACATTTATGTTATAAAATATTCTTTTACACATAGCATGAATGTGCATGCGCTGATATTTTAAATTACTCAATAAGCGCTCATTGTATTATTTTACTTGAATTGTCATTCACAAGGGGAATATGGGAAAGAAATCCATTCAGTATAACAATGGGTGGGATAAATGTAATGGTTATAATGAGGTAGTTGTTAACACTTGGAATATAATCCTACAGACAACTAACTTACAATTTCTTTTCAAAACGAAAAAATCAAAAGAAATATTAAAGAATGGAATAAGGGGAGAACTAGCATGCATGTCTTAATTAAGAATAGCATGCTCGTCTTAAATGAGAATTTAAGAAAAGAAAAAAAAAACAGTCCAACATGCGTACATTAATTGAGTCCAGCATGCATGCCTCAATTATGAATAGAAAATAGTCGCATGAAAGACTAGATTGAGAAATTAACAATAGAAAGTTAACAGTCTAGCATGCATGTTTTAATTGAATTTAAGAATAGAAAATTAACAGTCCAGCATGCACGTTTTAATTAAGAACTTAAGAATAGAAAACAGTCGCATGCAAGACCTAATTGAATTTGAGAATAGAAAACAGTGCTATGTACAAAAAAATGGGTAGATAATCCAGGTGACAGTGAATTATTGCAGTAGTACAAAACAACTTGTCTAACCTGGGAATGTTGATGAGCAACCAAGCTTGTAGACAGTACTACTTAGCCAACTGATTATTGTCAAATTTTGTACATTATCACACCAACAACTCAAATTTATAGAATATCTGTAACGACCCGCAAATCCGAGCTATCTGAGTTGACTAAATACACCACACGTCCAACCCAAATAACACAGAAATACGACTCATTATTAGAAAGAAGTTAGAGGGTGAGAATAGATAAGATAGAAAACTTAGAATAGAAGAAAAACGAAGATCACAAACTCACAGCGGAACGAACAAAATATATTATATAACATAAGCTTTGAAATACAATCTGTTTTGTACATATATACATACCATCATCAGAGTACACATAACATTTGATTCAGCGGAAGTAACTCTAAATAACTAACGTTGAAGCCTCCTTCTTCAAGCTCCTCCAAGTGTATCTGTAAAAGCCTGAAACACTTGACTGCCCGTACAAATTTGGGCACCCAAGAGTTTAGGGAAAACAAACAAAACAAACTCTGGGTCAGTCATGGGACTGGTGTGAGTAAACTCCAACCACTTGTTTAACTTTAAAAATCCTTTCAAAAGAAAAGATAATAGTAAGACCAGCCCACACATAAACACGGACGGTTTTTACCTTACTATAACCCAAAACACTTTGATACGGAAATCCAGTGATATTATAATAATGTCTACATCAAGTAAATAACCAAATAGCAGAACGCTTACATCTCACGCTCCACATATATAGTATAAAATCAAAAATCGCATGGCGCTTATTGGAGATTGGATTTCCAACATGACAAGGTATGGAACCACCTTCCGATGATGTATCTCTAGAGGCGAATACACCTGGGTTCAACAAGAACGTCTTGCAACCCGGCCCACACATGATCGACCACTCATTTCGCTTGAGTGTATCGAATGTATATCACCAACGGTTGGACTCAAACCACCGTTTCCCGAATGGGCAGAATTGATAGATTTAGAAACAAAAGGAATTTCTCTAGATAGGTGATTATACACCCTAATGGGTGCGACCCACATAGCCATGCTGCCTGCCCGATTTTTGTCCTTTCCCGGTTGTTGAGGCCTGAGGCTACGCATACTTACCATCCATTGATAGCACAATCACTTTGAATGCCACATTGTCAGATCCGTTAATCACTAGTTGAGTTTGCACAAATATTCTGGATATTATGCTAAGGGATAAATCCGTTGCCACCATATACATTCATGCAGACCAACCCATTTGATCATTGGAAATACTCTGTCAGACATTCGTCCATTTACGTTCGTTCTGGGATTGAACGAAACCGAAGGCACTATTTCTATTAATAGAAAAAGCCCTTGCACTTCACTCCGTCTTCAATATATTCAGCATACTTGGTTCGCAACGCTTATGCTGATACGGAGTGGTTCTTCGGATAATAATCCAACCGGTCTCTCCATATTGACAACGATGGTCAAAAACTTCGATAGTCTGTGATTTAACTATCGAATAAAACAAGTGTTCATCCAAACATATCAAACAAACCACTGGGCTCTTTAATTAATATTCATTAATTAAACCACTTCTCTATTTTCTCAATCAATATTTGTTAGCCAAATATTTTCAATAATCATTCTCGCCTCTTATGCCATTTGGAAAACGTTTCCAAATATTAACTTCTTTTATTTTCAATATATTAGAAAATGTCTCTATTTGCAATTGAAAATAATTTCAATCACTTATCTCTATCCCTTTTTCAACATTCGATTTTTATATTCACTTTACTATCGAATTTAATACGTCGATACAATGATTTCAAATTATCAAAATATCTTAAAAATATTCTAACTCCTTAAATTCCCGGAAAATTTCGCCATAACCTCCCCTGTATCGGGAGCATCGGGAAATTTCAAATAGCTTCCCGGTATCTTCCAATCTCAAAAAGAAAAAGAAAAAGCCAAGCGGCTTGCCGATACGGCGCATAAAACCCATATATGAATTTAAACATGTACCTTTTTGTCGAGCACATAAATTTAAATCTTCATATGCTTCATAACAAACCTGCTTACACACGTTCACCTGTTTTCAATTCAATTCAACTCAATCCATTCGTTTGAATTCAAATTTGCATCGTTTGAATTCGGTTTCGCTTAATTATTCTTTAATTAGCCCTTTTGCCTATTTCACTTCTTTGTTTGAACATAACATGTTCAAATAAAATATTTAACTCGTTCATAACCAAATTGAATTTCAATTTCAATTCTAGTTCTCTTTTCTATTTCGAATATAAATTCTCAAATCGAATTCACTTATTTAAAGCTCAATATTCATTCGAAATCTCATTAACTAATTTCTATTCGAATTAGTTAACTCTATTCAATAAATCAAAAATCTGATTTCTATTTCAGAAATCAACTCATTACTCCACTGGAGTTCACATATATTTTATAACTCACATCTGGATTTTTCTAAATAGAAATTTCGATTTTTATTTGCTTAAAATCCTTTAATTTAATTAAATAAACCGTTATGGTTTTATAATGGTTCTGGCGCTGTTTTTCTGAAAATTTGATTTTGACATAACTCAAAATCTATACGACGAAATTCAGATTTTTCTCTTTCATTAGAAAACTATTATCAAACTGGTCCTGACGTTTCTTGTTTCGAAGAATTTCGACTTCAATTGCGTTCTGTATACTCAATTGAAGTTCGAATCGCTATTTTACGAACTGCAGCGCTGCGGCGAGTTCGTTTTAATTATATTTATATATATAAAACCCTTTAAACTTCTTTAAAATGAATTCAACTCTATTTAGCTCTATTTGAATTCCTTGATTCAAATTCCAATCTCACTTTTGAATTCTATATTTCAAATTCCAATTCCTTTTCTATTTGATATTCAAATTCAATACTTAAATTTCCATTTGAATTTCCTATATTCAAATTCTATGTTTGAATTCATTTGAATTCTCTTATTCAAA
Organism: Allium sativum; assembly: GCA_030737875.1. Taxonomy (NCBI): domain Eukaryota; kingdom Viridiplantae; phylum Streptophyta; class Magnoliopsida; order Asparagales; family Amaryllidaceae; genus Allium; species Allium sativum. The sequence goes on from CM060921.1 coordinate 375,030,138, forward strand.
CTCTATTTTTAAATTCCATTTTAACTTCTACATTCCAATTTCTATATTTGAATTCTATTGGAATTTAATATTCAAACTCCTTTTTAAATTCTATATTCAGAATTCCATAATTTAAAACCCATTTGAATTTCATATTTTCAAGCTCATTTTAACACCATTTGAATTTCTTCACTCAAATCCATTTGAATTCCCTTGAATTCAAATTCCATTTCAAAATCATTTGGATTTCCTATTTTGAAATCCTATTTGAAATTCTATTTCCAATTCGACTTTGAAATCCTATTTTCAAAGTTTATTTCAAATTCTATTTTGAAATCTCATATTCAAATTTCTACTTGAATTTCTGTATTCAATTCCATGTTCAAATTCAATACTTGAATTTCTATTTCAAATCTCTATTCAAATTTCATATTTAAATTCCATTCAAATCTCTATTCAAATTTCACATTTGAATTCTTCCTTGAAATACTATATTTCAAATTCTATTCAATTCCTCTTTGAAATTCTATATTTCAAATTCTATTTTGAAATTCTACATTCAAATCTCTATTCAAATTTCTTTATTCGAATTCCTTTGAATTCAAATTTTATTTTTATTCCTTGAATAAAAATTCTATTTTTCATTCTAATTTCATCTATTCAAATTCTATTTGAACTTCTTATTTGAATTTCTAATATTCAATCCCCTTTTAAAATTCAAATATTTAACTCCCTTTTAAAATTCAAATGTTATACTCAAATTTCATTTGAGTTATATATTTAAAAATTCCATTTCACATCCTATTTTGAAATTTCATTTCAAATTCCAATTCCACGCTTGTACTTCTATTTCTGAATTATCAAATGATAATTCTTTTTACTTCATTTATAACTTCGTTATAAAGAACTATTTATAAACTTCGTTTATAAAGAAACTACTCGTTTTATTTTTCAAAAACAAGTTTTATCTTATTCCATTTAAAATTCAAATTTCTATTTAAAAATAGAATTTTCCCTTTTTAAATCTCCAATATCCTTTCACGATATTTTTAAATATCATTACTTAAGCCCAGTGATATTTAAACACACAAAGCAACGAATTATTTATTTTTCTAACACATCATATATAAAAATATATATGCAAACAAATAAACAAACAGATAATATATTTTTGAGGAATCCAGTTGGATTCCTCCAACCTGTTTTCCTGCATCCACAGATGTTAGCACGTAAATAATACCAATTCTGCTTCGTGGCAGAATATCGTGGTATAGAAGGTCATCCACTAATCATAGCGTGGGGCGTATAGGGTAATCATCCGCTATGAAACTGCGGGCATCCGCTAATGAGACTGCGGGAATCCAACCAATCAATCAACCCAATATATATATATATATATATATAGCCTAAATAACTAATATATATAAAACAACCAGAAAACATTCACACAAGTAACAAACAATTATTTTTAGCGAAATAAAAATAATTCTAAAGGTGAGTGAGATTTACTCACCTCGATATTTCCTTTTTCTGAATATCCAGTTAATCTCCATATTGCTGCGACTATGAATCGTCTTCAACCAAATCTAGTTGCCCCTTTGATAATTTAAGTTTGTTATCGATTAACCATTTGTTAAATTTATATAAATTGTTAAAATAGAATAACTATCCTATGATTATTTAATTAAATGATTAAATGGTTTATAATTTAAACTAATCCTAACAATTTAAATAAATAAATTTTATGAAATTTAAAACTAAATAAAACGTATACCTTAAAGCTACCCCAACCACTCGACTAATCCACAGAGTAATCCTCGAACATTTCCAAAACTGTATCAGCCCCAAAACTGCAATCTGCCTCATTACGGCATTTCATCAAACAGCTTGCTGTCGTCTCTTCCCTGTTCAAAATATCAGACCGCGCTTCCACCCTTTTACCCAAAGTCGAACTGCTTGAACTCCACATTCTTCACAGGTTGACATCCTGTTCACCTTCAGTACAGTCGAATCCAAGTAGCCAATAATAACAGTGTCGGCCTCCCTTGAAACCCAGTGCCGCAACCATCAGTTTCCCCTTTCAACGCAAACCCAAACCTTTGACCTACTTCAATTCAATGTCGCTCAAGGCTAAAGCATTGCAAACACCATCGCGTTCACCCTCTTGAACCCACTGCGCCTTCCCAATCCCATCGCACCATTTCAGTTCGCCACTAATAACCATATCGACCCCCCCCCCTGAGTACCCAATCGCACCCCTCCATCACTCGTAATTCGCGAGCATCTCACAGCTTTCAGGAATTCGCGGTGTCCCCTGCTTTCCTGGTTATAACGAATCCGACTTTGTGGATTTCCATTTGGTATTGAACGTGATTTTGGGGTTCGAGGTTTTTGAGAAGGGTTGGGTTCAATTTAATTTCCTCTGAAGAAATAGCAGTGCGAAAATATCTGGGAAGAAAAGGGAAGGGTTCTCGTGATTATATAGGCATGAGGAAGGAACCGAAGTACAGAGCCATTAAATTGATGTTTGCTTGCTACGAAGTTGGGGAGCAGGAATTTGTGCTCGAGAAAACTTAGGCCTGCAGATTCAAATGGTTAGGTCGGCTTCGTTAATCATAGGTTAGCTGAAATGATGTGATTTTATTTAAATTTGATTTTTCTGAATTAAATAACTAAAATATCTTGCGGTCTCTCAATTCGAAGTCCTAAACCGATTTTAATCGTAACGACTGACGCTTTCAGATTATATCGTTATTCTGAGCTCTACGGAACAAATTCTGAAATTAAATTTGACTATATAGAAGAGATAACAACTTAAATTAACGATTAAAACTAAATTCAATTTAAAATATAAATTGATTTCAAACAATTAAATTTATCGATAATAAATAATTATTATCGTTCTAGTTCAATACAGAATTTCTATTAATCGGCTGTATTGTTTCGATTTAGTGTTACACTGGGAATTCAATTGTTACTATTACGATAATTAAATATATTTGATATTAAATCATATATCGATAATTGAATTGACAAATTTCAAAAAAAAAAAATCATTTATATTATGAATTCAATATTTAAAACCATACTAAATATTTAAAATAAACTGTTCAAAAATCTGGGTCGTTGCATTCTTCCCCCCTTAAAATAATTTCGTCCCCGAAATTGCTAAGGTAGGAAAAATGGTACAAACTCATTACTTTTAAAAATCTCACTTATGTTGAAACTCAACTCCTCATATTTCTATGACTTTATTTTCAACCAAAGCTTTTGGTTTCCATTCATATGCATTCTAATTCATATTCCTTTCAATTTTATTTCAAATTGATTCAAGTCAATTTATTCACCTCGAACCATTTAACTTGCTTAAGTTAAATTTTAATTCCAGAATTCAAATCCCTGGGTTTTCTTTTCAAATTCTTTTGAAATCACTTAAATATATACATATATATTTATTTCCATTTCAAATTCAAACATTTGAATTTTCAAACCAACTTGTTTTCTTTCAAACAAATTTCCATCTAAAACTTTTTCTAAGGTAGCAATCCATTACTTAGAACTCGGAAATGAACACTGATGATGTTGCAATCATCATCAGAATTATTTCCCAGCCACTGAAGTGAGTTCAGTGCTTTATTATTTTAAAACCCAATCTAAAATGATTTTAAATCAAAAATCCTTCCAAACAAAGCTATATTATTTTAATATACTTTGAAAAATAAATTTCAACTTCCCAGGATTTTGAATTCTTAATTCCGGTTTGGATTAAATTCTAATTCATCTCATTTGTATATTTAATTCCTATACAAATTTTATTTGGTTATAAATAACCATTCCAATTTCATAATCTCATTATAAAATCAACATCCAACACATCCATATAATAATAATTCTAGAAAATTATTCCTTCTATATCAAAATAGAAATTTTGGGTAAAATTATTTCATTTACCCACTTAAAACAATATCATGTCGTATTTTCTGTTCAAGTGTTTAGAAATCCCTATCGACTTCGTGGCGTCCCACTATTCGACCAGAATTCATAAACCACTCAACAGACTAGCCAACACAATATGAAACAATTTTTATATCAATTAACAAATACGCTCTCTCGTATATTCATACTCAACTCATTCTAGGGTACTACTGACCCTATCTCTAATGAGCACATGCCACACAAGCCTAGGTGTTCGCTCAACCTAAGCTCTGATACCACTGTAACGACCCGCAAATCCGAGCTATCTGAGTTGACTAAATACACCACACGTCCAACCCAAATAACACAGAAATACGACTCATTATTAGAAAGAAGTTAGAGGGTGAGAATAGATAAGATAGAAAACTTAGAATAGAAGAAAAACGAAGATCACAAACTCACAGCGGAACGAACAAAATATATTATATAACATAAGCTTTGAAATACAATCTGTTTTGTACATATATACATACCATCATCAGAGTACACATAACATTTGATTCAGCGGAAGTAACTCTAAATAACTAACGTTGAAGCCTCCTTCTTCAAGCTCCTCTAAGTGTATCTGTAAAAGCCTGAAACACTTGACTGCCCGTACAAATTTGGGCACCCAAGAGTTTAGGGAAAACAAACAAAACAAACTCTGGGTCAGTCATGGGACTGGTGTGAGTAAACTCCAACCACTTGTTTAACTTTAAAAATCCTTTCAAAAGAAAAGATAATAGTAAGACCAGCCCACACATAAACACGGACGGTTTTTACCTTACTATAACCCAAAACACTTTGATACGGAAATCCAGTGATATTATAATAATGTCTACATCAAGTAAATAACCAAATAGCAGAACGCTTACATCTCACGCTCCACATATATAGTATAAAATCAAAAATCGCATGGCGCTTATTGGAGATTGGATTTCCAACATGACAAGGTATGGAACCACCTTCCGATGATGTATCTCTAGAGGCGAATACACCTGGGTTCAACAAGAACGTCTTGCAACCCGGCCCACACATGACCGACCACTCATTTCGCTTGAGTGTATCGAATGTATATCACCAACGGTTGGACTCAAACCACCGTTTCCCGAATGGGCAGAATCGATAGATTTAGAAACAAAAGGAATTTCTCTAGATAGGTGATTATACACCCTAATGGGTGCGACCCACATAGCCATGCTGCCTGCCCGATTTTTGTCCTTTCCCGGTTGTTGAGGCCTGAGGCTACGCATACTTACCATCCATTGATAGCACAATCACTTTGAATGCCACATTGTCAGATCCGTTAATCACTAGTTGAGTTTGCACAAATATTCTGGATATTATGCTAAGGGATAAATCCGTTGCCACCATATACATTCATGCAGACCAACCCATTTGATCATTGGAAATACTCTGTCAGACATTCGTCCATTTACGTTCGTTCTGGGATTGAACGAAACCGAAGGCACTATTTCTATTAATAGAAAAAGCCCTTGCACTTCACTCCGTCTTCAATATATTCAGCATACTTGGTTCGCAACGCTTATGCCGATACGGAGTGGTTCTTCGGATAATAATCCAACCGGTCTCTCCATATTGACAACGATGGTCAAAAACTTCGATAGTCTGTGATTTAACTATCGAATAAAACAAGTGTTCATCCAAACATATCAAACAAACCACTGGGCTCTTTAATTAATATTCATTAATTAAACCACTTCTCTATTTTCTCAATCAATATTTGTTAGCCAAATATTTTCAATAATCATTCTCGCCTCTTATGCCATTTGGAAAACGTTTCCAAATATTAACTTCTTTTATTTTCAATATATTAGAAAATGTCTCTATTTGCAATTGAAAATAATTTCAATCACTTATCTCTATCCCTTTTTCAACATTCGATTTTTATATTCACTTTACTATCGAATTTAATACGTCGATACAATGATTTCAAATTATCAAAATATCTTAAAAATATTCTAACTCCTTAAATTCCCGGAAAATTTCGCCATAACCTCCCCTGTATCGGGAGCATCGGGAAATTTCAAATAGCTTCCCGGTATCTTCCAATCTCAAAAAGAAAAAGAAAAAGCCAAGCGGCTTGCCGATACGGCGCATAAAACCCATATATGAATTTAAACATGTACCTTTTTGTCGAGCACATAAAGTTAAATCTTCATATGCTTCATAACAAACCTGCTTACACACGTTCACCTGTTTTCAATTCAATTCAACTCAATCCATTCGTTTGAATTCAAATTTGCATCGTTTGAATTCGGTTTCGCTTAATTATTCTTTAATTAGCCCTTTTGCCTATTTCACTTCTTTGTTTGAACATAACATGTTCAAATAAAATATTTAACTCGTTCATAACCAAATTGAATTTCAATTTCAATTCTAGTTCTCTTTTCTATTTCGAATATAAATTCTCAAATCGAATTCACTTATTTAAAGCTCAATATTCATTCGAAATCTCATTAACTAATTTCTATTCGAATTAGTTAACTCTATTCAATAAATCAAAAATCTGATTTCTATTTCAGAAATCAACTCATTACTCCACTGGAGTTCACATATATTTTATAACTCACATCTGGATTTTTCTAAATAGAAATTTCGATTTTTATTTGCTTAAAATCCTTTAATTTAATTAAATAAACCGTTATGGTTTTATAATGGTTCTGGCGCTGTTTTTCTGAAAATTTGATTTTGACATAACTCAAAATCTATACGACGAAATTCAGATTTTTCTCTTTCATTAGAAAACTATTATCAAACTGGTCCTGACGTTTCTTGTTTCGAAGAATTTCGACTTCAATTGCGTTCTGTATACTCAATTGAAGTTCGAATCGCTATTTTACGAACTGCAGCGCTGCGGCGAGTTCGTTTTAATTATATTTATATATATAAAACCCTTTAAACTTCTTTAAAATGAATTCAACTCTATTTAGCTCTATTTGAATTCCTTGATTCAAATTCCAATCTCACTTTTGAATTCTATATTTCAAATTCCAATTCCTTTTCTATTTGATATTCAAATTCAATACTTAAATTTCCATTTGAATTTCCTATATTCAAATTCTATGTTTGAATTCATTTGAATTCTCTTATTCAAACTCTATTTTTAAATTCCATTTTAACTTCTACATTCCAATTTCTATATTTGAATTCTATTGGAATTTAATATTCAAACTCCTTTTTAAATTCTATATTCAGAATTCCATAATTTAAAACCCATTTGAATTTCATATTTTCAAGCTCATTTTAACACCATTTGAATTTCTTCACTCAAATCCATTTGAATTCCCTTGAATTCAAATTCCATTTCAAAATCATTTGGATTTCCTATTTTGAAATCCTATTTGAAATTCTATTTCCAATTCGACTTTGAAATCCTATTTTCAAAGTTTATTTCAAATTCTATTTTGAAATCTCATATTCAAATTTCTACTTGAATTTCTGTATTCAATTCCATGTTCAAATTCAATACTTGAATTTCTATTTCAAATCTCTATTCAAATTTCATATTTAAATTCCATTCAAAGCTCTATTCAAATTTCACATTTGAATTCTTCCTTGAAATACTATATTTCAAATTCTATTCAATTCCTCTTTGAAATTCTATATTTCAAATTCTATTTTGAAATTCTACATTCAAATCTCTATTCAAAATTCTTTATTCGAATTCCTTTGAATTCAAATTTTATTTTTATTCCTTGAATAAAAATTCTATTTTTCATTCTAATTTCATCTATTCAAATTCTATTTGAATTTCTTATTTGAATTTCTAATATTCAATCCCCTTTTAAAATTCAAATATTTAACTCCCTTTTAAAATTCAAATGTTATACTCAAATTTCATTTGAGTTATATATTTAAAAATTCCATTTCACATCCTATTTTGAAATTTCATTTCAAATTCCAATTCCACGCTTGTACTTCTATTTCTGAATTATCAAATGATAATTCTTTTTACTTCATTTATAACTTCGTTATAAAGAACTATTTATAAACTTCGTTTATAAAGAAACTACTCGTTTTATTTTTCAAAAACAAGTTTTATCTTATTCCATTTAAAATTCAAATTTCTATTTAAAAATAGAATTTTCCCTTTTTAAATCTCCAATATCCTTTCACGATATTTTTAAATATCATTACTTAAGCCCAGTGATATTTAAACACACAAAGCAACGAATTATTTATTTTTCTAACACATCATATATAAAAATATATATGCAAACAAATAAACAAACAGATAATATATTTTTGAGGAATCCAGTTGGATTCCTCCAACCTGTTTTCCTGCATCCACAGATGTTAGCACGTAAATAATACCAATTCTGCTTCGTGGCAGAATATCGTGGTATAGAAGGTCATCCACTAATCATAGCGTGGGGCGTATAGGGTAATCATCCGCTATGAAACTGCGGGCATCCGCTAATGAGACTGCGGGAATCCAACCAATCAATCAACCCAATATATATATATATATAGCCTAAATAACTAATATATATAAAACAACCAGAAAACATTCACACAAGTAACAAACAATTATTTTTAGCGAAATAAAAATAATTCTAAAGGTGAGTGAGATTTACTCACCTCGATATTTCCTTTTTCTGAATATCCAGTTAATCTCCATATTGCTGCGACTATGAATCGTCTTCAACCAAATCTAGTTGCCCCTTTGATAATTTAAGTTTGTTATCGATTAACCATTTGTTAAATTTATATAAATTGTTAAAATAGAATAACTATCCTATGATTATTTAATTAAATGATTAAATGGTTTATAATTTAAACTAATCCTAACAATTTAAATAAATAAATTTTATGAAATTTAAAACTAAATAAAACGTATACCTTAAAGCTACCCCAACCACTCGACTAATCCACAGAGTAATCCTCGAACATTTCCAAAACTGTATCAGCCCCAAAACTGCAATCTGCCTCATTACGGCATTTCATCAAACAGCTTGTTGTCGTCTCTTCCCTGTTCAAAATATCAGACCGCGCTTCCACCCTTTTACCCAAAGTCGAACTGCTTGAACTCCACATTCTTCACAGGTTGACATCCTGTTCACCTTCAGTACAGTCGAATCCAAGTAGCCAACAATAACAGTGTCGGCCTCCCTTGAAACCCAGTGCCGCAACCATCAGTTTCCCCTTTCAACGCAAACCCAAACCTTTGACCTACTTCAATTCAATGTCGCTCAAGGCTAAAGCATTGCAAACACCATCGCGTTCACCCTCTTGAACCCACTGCGCCTTCCCAATCCCATCGCACCATTTCAGTTCGCCACTAATAACCATATCGACCCCCCCCCCCCTGAGTACCCAATCGCACCCCTCCATCACTCGTAATTCGCGAGCATCTCACCGCTTTCAGGAATTCGCGGTGTCCCCTGCTTTCCTGGTTATAACGAATCCGACTTTGTGGATTTCCATTTGGTATTGAACGTGATTTTGGGGTTCGAGGTTTTTGAGAAGGGTTGGGTTCAATTTAATTTCCTCTGAAGAAATAGCAGTGCGAAAATATCTGGGAAGAAAAGGGAAGGGTTCTCGTGATTATATAGGCATGAGGAAGGAACCGAAGTACAGAGCCATTAAATTGATGTTTGCTTGCTACGAAGTTGGGGAGCAGGAATTTGTGCTCGAGAAAACTTAGGCCTGCAGATTCAAATGGTTAGGTCGGCTTCGTTAATCATAGGTTAGCTGAAATGATGTGATTTTATTTAAATTTGATTTTTCTGAATTAAATAACTAAAATATCTTGCGGTCTCTCAATTCGAAGTCCTAAACCGATTTTAATCGTAACGACTGACGCTCTCAGATTATATCGTTATTCTGAGCTCTACGGAACAAATTCTGAAATTAAATTTGACTATATAGAAGAGATAACAACTTAAATTAACGATTAAAACTAAATTCAATTTAAAATATAAATTGATTTCAAACAATTAAATTTATCGATAATAAATAATTATTATCGTTCTAGTTCAATACAGAATTTCTATTAATCGGCTGTATTGTTTCGATTTAGTGTTACACTGGGAATTCAATTGTTACTATTACGATAATTAAATATATTTGATATTAAATCATATATCGATAATTGAATTGACAAATTTCAAAAAAAAAAAAATCATTTATATTATGAATTCAATATTTAAAACCATACTAAATATTTAAAATAAACTGTTCAAAAATCTGGGTCGTTACAATATCTGAGTCCACATTACCAGTGGATTACCTCTACTATTTTCAAGAAGTGGAAGGAATGCCAGACTAAAAATATTGCTAGCCTTTAACCTATATGATATGATCAGTGTCAGTTCCTAGACCCGTAAATAACTTATATTGTTTATAAATGAAAATCCATGAACTCAGAAGCATACTCATTTACAATCAGGAAAGGAACTTAAGAACCTAAAATTATAAGTACCACCACAGAATACAATTATAAGAGCATATGAATATAACATTATGAATATCGATATGTAAAACAAGTTCACATATGCTTAGGGGGTCATGCCTACACAGTACATAAATAATTGTCAGTTCTAGTTTCGCACATTACATGGAATGTGAGATATATATGCTCATGTTCACACACTCATGATGCTAAGATGAAATTGCGTTTGTGGCGATTAAAAATCAAATCAATGCCATGTACAACAATATTCAAGGTTAATAGCGTAACATGTGTACACAACAATGTATGACGCAGACATGTAAATTAGACTGCAAAGCAGGACCTGTTTTTATGCAATAATCTAGAATCCAATGTATTTCAAGTTAAGGAAAAAGCAGGATGAGTAAGTCAACAATCGCATGTACTCAGCATGTCATGAAATAATTCAAGCAGCACAAGTCCCATGTTAGTAGGCCTCCAATTATCGGAAACTTAAAAACATTTGTCATAAGAGTCAAACAGGGGGAAAAAATTGTAACATCATTTTTAATTTAACTACCATTAGGAATCTAATAAATATTGATACAAACAAAAAGGATATAGTTACAAAAGTGTTCCCCTTCTCAATCAAGTATCAACTATCAACCTAAAAATAATAATAAATAATACTAAAGAATTTGAAGTAATAAATGCAAACTTTAAATTTTTAAGGAACAAGGAAGTTTGCATATAGTTTATAAAACTTATATACTATGAGCGGCTAAAATGAAAGAAGCAATAAGCTACAACAAATTTTGCAATGTACATATATTTTAAAAGGAAAATCAATAATTCATAATAACTTAAAAAGTCATGCAATCCTCATAAAACATTTTCAAGTTCGTTGCTTTGTGCTTGAGTTGTTTCTGCTAAAAAAAACTGCTCTTCTGTTTTATACAAGGACATATCCCAATATTAGTACTTATTAATTGATTATAAGAAAATGATGAATATTTGATTTCTTAGTACATGCACAGTGAACCAAAAAGGCACATGCAGTTCGCTGCTTTGTGTGTCAAGACTCGAAGAAGTATATAATGTTCGTTTTATTTTTATTTTGCACTGTGCACTATAACTATGTCAAAACAAGACTGGTAGTCACAATCCACTTGGATGTAAGCTATCATAGATGTAACGACCCGCATTCTACGCATCATAGGATCGTAGGATATTTATTTCCTTCACATACGAAGTCGTATGGTCATGTAACTTTGGGAGACGACTATTGTGGTCATTTCCCATGTTCATGATTTTTCCCAATTTTTAAATGACCATTTTACCCCTAGTTGGCACTGTTTTGGCCATAACTTTTGACTGGAAAGGAATTTTAACCTGAAACCACTTCCATTGGCTCCGGATGATGGTTTACAATTCCGTAGAGTGGTCACATTAGCCAAACGGACTCACCATTTGGGAGATATGGCTGAAACAAGTTTCAGATGGTGAAAAACAGCTTAATTGGGCTTAACCGGGTGATTAGCAGCTAGGCCCAGAGGGGAATTTCGGGTTTAGAGGTATAGGAGGACTGATTAGGGTTAGGAAATCACTTTCATTTCAGTTTTGAGCCGCCACAAACCTTCTTGAGACCTTAGTAATGGCTTCCATCCTCTAAAACCACTCCAAAACACATTTTTAGTGAAGATTAAGCCTAAACTACATCAAAACAAGGCCAGATAGCATCAGAGCAAGGTTGGAGCTGCTGCTATACATAGGGATTCAACTCAAACAGAGAGTATTTCAGATTTGGTGTCTTATTTTGTGGCAAAGGTGAGTGATTTGCATAGTTTTTGCACTAATTACGGTAATTAAGGGTAATTAGTGAAGATTAGCGAATTTATACACTAATAAATTCTTGAAAAATGTTTAGAAATTCTTAAATAATATTTCATGCCTCTGTTAGAAAATTTAGACGATTTGATTAAGTTTTACTAAGTGTGCGCTTAAACATGATTAAGAGGGACTATGGGAAAATGTGAGGCTTTAGTCACTTTTGATCCATTTTGATTCATTTGAATTATTGTTTGCTGTTTGTGGTTGCTATCACGTGTTGCTATGACTCTATGGTGTGTTTTATGATTGATTAGAAGTGTTAGATTTGTCGAAAACGTCGTCGAATGACGTAGAAAGCTCGCTGGAAAGTTGCAGAAGTGTGCAGGTTCTGAACCGGATCGGATCGGGGTAGGGGTCGGATCGGATTTGTGAACTGACCAAGGGAATTCGAACTGGATTGGAACTTGTCACTGGAGGAGGGTTGGCGATAAGGAAGGCCGTTTACTTAGAGTTGGAGTTGGACAGAGGATCGGATCGGAGCCATGGAGCAGGATCGGATCGGAGTAAGCTAAAGAGCGGGATCGGATCGGATAAGGGGATCGGGTCGGGTAGCCGAATCGAATCAAGGTGGTGGCATCTCCAGCAGCGTGGAACTTCAGGGGGTAACAAGGGAGACCCGGACCGCGACTCTGAAGGACTCGGAAGTAGTTGAAGAAATGGCGGCAGAAGCAGGACACCCGAACCGAACCGAGTGGAGAACCCGAACCGGAGTGAGAGCTGGGAGCTGAAACATGCCGAACCGAACCGGATTGGAGCTGCGATAACGCGACGACTCTTTTGAAGACCAACTCCAACTCGATCAAAACCCGAGATGCAAAGGAAGTCCAAATGAGAAGTTAGAGCTCAAGATTTAGATGGGAATCAACGAGTTCGCTTCATGGTTGGGCTTTGCTGCGGGACGCGTGCCAAGGGGTTATCGACGTCTATGGCTTTGGACCACTATGGTAGGAGGTACGAAGGCGGATTCAGGGCTATTATGGCATCGGTAGAACCAAGGGCTACAACCAATGAAGTGGGTCATTGAAATGTTTGGTCATGACTCCATATGTTTAGCTTGGTCACAGCAGGGTTTCTACAAGTCGGGATTCGTCGTTACCTCAATTTGTCTAGTGTTCCAAGGTGGTAGATGGCGTATGCTTTACGCACTGAGTGAGAGATGTGAGGATGGTTGCTATGGATGGTTTGTTTGCTATCATTATGACATACATACCCCACCCCTGTATTCTTTACACTATTCATTATGGCACCTTAGAGTACTGTACGGTATGTGGTACTAACTCTTTGGTTGCAGGTCCAGGTTCAGGTATGGTTTAGTATACCTATTATTGTTATGTTTAGATGCTTATCGCTCATACCAGGCTTTATGTCTGACCCAGAGTTTTATGTCTCCTCTTATTACTCTGGGTGCTCACACGAGCAGACTAGAGACAGGTTAGCTGGTGATGCATGGGTAGATGATCCGGAGACGAGCAGGAGGCTTCCACGTAATATATATATAGTATTCTCCCTGTGTTGTTGAAGATCACTGCTTGGGCATTGGTGGTGCATCTTCTACTTTAGCTTTCTTTTGTTAGAGACAGTAAATTTGGAAAGTTGTAATAAGCTGTATTTGGATTTCCGCTGCTCTGATGTTGATATTGATTATTAGTTATCATCTTATGCGCTGTCTCACCTGTTTTATGTCAAGTATGTTATTATTATATTTTATGCCATGCGCTGTGAAACATTCTACAGGTTCCTCGTTTAGTTAATCCACTTTCTTTCTTCTGACGACCGTTCTGTGCTAGTCGGGCATGTGTACAGCGCACTTTCGGAGGAAATGCAGGCTGGTGCGGGGCGGGCTGTCACAATAGACATATCCTAAGGCTATTGCCCAAGTACAACTACTTAAACCAGATATGAAGAGTCAACAAAATTATATTATTCAACAATCCACAATAGAATATGAATAGAAGAGAAATCCAGAAAAGATGCAACTAAAAATTTAGCAATTACCTGTAAGTACCAGCCTGCCTGTTCGAGTCATGATACAATTAGACGCCAGGTAAATATCAATGGCCAATGTTTCTACCATCGCCACCTCACACCGCAAGTACCACCATAATTAACCTTAAAACCAAAAACCCAAATCTGATAGACGTCTCAATCCGCCTGTGCTGCTCTTTCGGATCCTCTTCCAAAGACGGAGAAACCTCAACTTCAATTCAACACACATGCGGCAGACAGCGGCAACTTCGATCTAGGGAGGAGGCGGTTCATGGCTCGAGCGGCAGCATCAGTAATGTGGTCGTGCCTAACTGCGTTGGTGAGTTGAGCTTCGGGGTCGAAGGACGATCGGTAAGGAGCGGCGAATATTAGGGAGGCTATCGTCAGTGATGGAATCGACGGAGCAAATCGGGGTTTTTAAGAAAAAAACTGAATTTGAGGTGGATTTTTAATCCTGGAGAACGAAGAAAAATTCACTGTACTCTATGAGAAAAGGAACGGCTTCTCCCCCTCCCCCACCGAATGGAGTACCGCTAATTTTATTTTCCAACGAAGGATCCAGACACCAATAGAAAACACCACGTCTAGACAATTCTAGATGGTCCACGACAAGTGTTTTAAATTTTCAAACAAATAATTTATTTAAGTATAGATACCAAATTTTTATACTATGCATTTATACCATACTAGTATATTCAAGACTTCTAATTTAATAATTAAATGGATTAAATTCAAAACTAAAAAGAGAAACAAGTTATGAACAAATCTCATCAAAATTTATAACTTCATTCATAGACTATATTTAAATTTATTATCTCTCAACACTAAATATATTTAAAATATTAATTACGTAAAAATGTAACAAAACAAATTTAAATTCACACTTATAAAATGATTCAAAAAATAAACTAAATTTCAAAATCATAATCAAATATCAAATACATTTTCAAGACTAAGTTAATTTACAAGATCCCTAATTTTAAGTTAAATTCTGCAAATAATTTCAAATTATTCAATAACATAAGTATAACTTGTCTGTCAAACTTTTTCAAACGTTCACATTGCTTTCAATGTTGACCCGTGTGCGGAGCATGGGTTTCAAACTAGTATTTGTTGATAACGTTGACTTTGAAAAAATGTTTACACTGGGGTTACAAAAGCATTTTCATTTTTATTTTATTTGTAAACGCCAAAATTTTCAGAGCTATTATAACCCCCTTCCAAAAATACGGGTTGTTACAGACTCCCCCCTTAAAGAAATTGCGTCCTCGCAATTTACACATGTCAAAATACATCAACTTAGAGTGTCATATATGAACCAAGATGATAAATAAATCGAGCTACGGTATTGCATAATGAAATCTTCTTGGCATTTATCATATATAAAAAAATATGATAAAATAAATCAAATCAGAGTATCATATATAAAGCAATATGATACTCGTGACACTTATAAAATAATTAGATCAGAGTATCATTTATAAATCAAAATGAAACTCATAACAGATGCAACAAGGTAGTAAGAATAAACTATAATAGACTAGCATACTTAAACACTTTATGACAGTTATCATATATAAAAACAATATGATAAAATAGCCCAAAACAGAGTACCATATATAAATCAATATGATACTCAAACAATAAGATAAATATCTTATGATAATCAAGTCTATAAAATCTTCATGGCTTTTGTCATTTGTCAGTCAAATTAAAGTATAAATCAATATAATAATTATCATACATAAATACGATAATATAATCAAATCAAAGTACCATATATAAATCAATGCGACACTCATAACAATTATCCTATATAAAAACAGTATGATAATATAATCAATTCTGAGTATCATATATAAATCAATACAGTACTCATAACAATTATCATATATAAAAACAATATGATAATATAATCAAATCTGAGTATCATGTATAAATCAATACGATACTCATTACAATTATCATATATTAAAACATTATGATAATATAATCAAATCAAAGTACCATATATAAATCAATACGGTACTCATAACAATTATCATATATAAAAACAGTATGATAATATAATCAAATCTGAGTATCATATATAAATTAGTACGATACTCATAACAATTATCATATATAAAAACAATATGATAATATAATCAAATCTGAGTATCATATATAAATCAATACGATACTCATAACAATTATCATATATAAAAACAATATGATAATATAATCAAATCAGAGTACCATATATAAATCAATACGATACTCATAACAATTATCATATATAAAATCAATATGATAATATAATCAAATCTGAGTATCATATATAAATCAATACGATACTTATAACAATTATCATATATAAAAACAATATGATAATATAATCAAATCTGAGTATCATATATAAATCAATACGATACCTAAAACAATTATCATATATAAAAACAATATGATAATATAATCAAATCTGAGTATCATACATAAATCAATATGATATTCATAACAATTATCATATATAAAAACAATATGATAATATAATCAAATCAGAGTATACATAAACAATACGATACTCATAACAATTATCATATATAAAACAATATGATAATATAATCAATTTTAGTAATGTAATAATAAAATAATAAGGGATTATGGGACAAATGTAACTTGACTCATAAATACCAAATAAACAAACGCTAGTGTTGTAAAATCACATGGCAGAGCTCGAGCGCGCATCGAGACATCCACACCGTAATCTACTCATAGTGCCATAACAACACCTGGCGATCAACCCAGGATAACTAAGACGCTCTATGGCGAAGGCCGTATGCTACCCGTTCACGGCCCACACGTGGGACCCCCACGCCTCCATCTGATGTAATCCGTGACCCGCTGATCGAGAATCCCGATCAAAACAACAAAATTGCCCAATGTAGCAGACCGTTTGATCTTTGGTGGTAGACGAGCGAAATTTAATACCACCGGTTCAGGTAGCAATCCTGAATCAGGTCGACCAAGATGGAGTTTTGGTCCATTCATACAACAGAGTCCAATCTATCCCAATCCCAAAATGAAAAGTATTTTTTTTTAATATTATTTTATAATATATATATATGCCATGAAGTTCAAAGTGTTTATAAACTTAATCATGCATTGAAAATATACCATCATATGCAAAACAAAATAATAATCACAACTCTAATTAAACAAAACAAAGTTGACATTCAATCTTATCATATATAAAAACAATATGATAAAATAAATCAAGCCAGAGTATCATATATAAATCAATATGACACTCATAAGAAATATTATATATAAAACAATATGTCGAAAAAAATCAAATTAAATCACCATAGTTGTGATATAAAAAAAAAGTATCGTCATATTAAAGCATATCCACTTAGAAAACACTTTAATTCATTAAAGTATGCTTTCAAATAGTAATTACTCAAATATAGCACATTATGTTACAAGTATATTTTGGGAAGCAAATCTCACAATGGAGACTACAAAAACAACCGAATATTCAATTGAGAAGTCAAGAGAGTAACCAGAAAAGTATTACCAAACGTCCCATACTACTTGGTATTACTAATTCATTTACTCAAAATCCTTGTCACACAGAATTTCACATAAATCTCAATTGAAATTATGTTCAACTCAAACTGTATGTCCGTCAAATTAATTACCGCTTGGTTGTTTTTACTATTGATTTATTATCACCAGTATTCTTCAATTACCAATTTGATCCGCATCAATTCCAATACCACTTTAGCTCTAGTCTCGACGTTCCATTTCTCAAATCAATCATCGTCCGAATTCCGCTTGGTCAAGTTTCAAAGTACCTTTTGAAAATCCTTACTTAGTACCAAAATTTTGTCAAAATTCCTCATAAGGTTTCGAAAACACTTGGCACAATCGATTCGCAATTTCTGGACGATGACTTCAATATGTTATTCAAAAAGAGCCTTTATATGGAAATTCCAAAGGAAACTTATATTAGAAAATCTTTTTATATTTATTATTTTTCTTCGAGGATCTCTTCAAACTAATTTAATTTTCCCCTAACTCGCGCTCTCTCAAGAGTGATTCTATATCAATTCCTCTCATTCTAGGGTACTTCCACCCTATCTCTAATGAGTCCTAACACAATAAGCCAAGTTTTAGAAAAACCATAGCTCTGATACCAAATTGTAACAGCCTGCCATTTTGACCACCCTAAGTCGATGTTTAAACAAACTCGAAGCGTTCAAAATGACAGGTTGCTATTGGCTTACAGGGTTTAAACAGAATTAAACACAGAATCACAGACAAAAATAAATATCAATATCTCACAATGGAATTTATTTATACAAGAAATATCAGAGTTTACAAAACATTTGTCACACTGGAAAGACAAAAACATATTTATAAATTTGAAATAAAATTTACAGTTTGGTCGAGCTTTGTGTGCCCAAGCGTCTTCACGCTCCTCTCTACATTTTCCTTTTATCTTATAGTTTAATTACAATCCAATCGAAACAAATATCCAAATTCTGAAATTCAACATTATTCTTTTCGGGTTCCAAATTTCCATTCACCTCTTAATCCATAAGTTCTCCTGTTATATCACATTTATGTTATAAAATATTCTTTTACACATGACATGAATGTGCATGCACAGATATTTTAAATTACTCAACAAGCGCTCATTGTATTATTTTACTTGAACTTTCATTCACAAGGGGAATATGGGGGAAAAATCCATTCAGTATAACAATGTGTAGGATAAATGTAATGGTTATAATGAGGTAGTTGTTAACACTTGGAATATAATCCTACAGACAACTAACTTACAATTTCTTTGCATAATGAAAAAGATCAAAAGAAATATTAAAGAATGGAATAAGGGTAGAACCATCATGCATGTCTTAATTAAGAATAGAAACCAGACCAGCATGCTTTTCTTAATTGAGAATTTAAGAAAAGGAAAAAAACAGTCCAACATGCGTACATTAATTCAGTCCAACATGCATGCCTTAATTATGAATAGAAAACAGTCGCATGCCAGAGTTGATTGAGAAATTAACAATAGAAAATTAACAGTCTAGCATGCATGTTTTAATTAAGAATTTAAGAATAGAAAATTAACAGTCCAGCATGCACATTTTATGTAATGACCTGAAAATCCCGTCCAATTAGAGCTGACAAAAAAACACAAGTCCAACCCCAAATTGCACTGGAAATTCAAGAAATTAATAGAAAGAAGATAGAGGGTGAGGATAAATAAGATAGAACTAATAGAAAAGAAGAAGAAGAAGAAGAAGAAGACAATATCAGAGTAACACGAATCTCACAGCGGAACGAACAACATATAATAGATAACATATCCTTGAAATAAAATCAGTATATGTTTACAATAACATTATCAGAGTACACACTTACAACACAGCGGAAATAACTATAGCTATATAATCCTGAAGCCTCCTGCTCCAAGCTCTTCCAGTATATCGGTAAATTCCTGACTACTTGACTGCCCGTACAAAATTGGGCACCCAAGAGTTTAGGGAAAACAAAACAAAATAAACTCCGGGTCAGTCATGGGACTGGTATGAGTAAAATAGTTTAAAACAGATTGAACCATTAAACGATATCTCATAAGACCACGTCGTATAACGGAACGGGTTTTTCCCTTATGAGAATCCAAAATATCTTTATATCAAAAACCTTTTGATATTATAATAATGTCTATCAACCACAATATAATAATCATCTAGCAGAAACGCTTTCATCTCACGTTCTACATATATAGTATACAATCAAAACCGCAAGCACGTATTGGGTAATGGTTTTCCAACTATGACAAGGTATGGAACCACCTTCTGATCAGTGTACTCTAGGAACGATACACTGGAGTTCAACAAGAACATCTTGTAACTCAGCCACACATGACCGACCACTCATTTCGCTTGAGTGTATCGAATGTATATCACCAACGGTTGGGATCAGCAACCGTTTCCCGTATATATATGGGACAGCATTGATAGATTAAAGAAGCAAATGAATATTCTCTAGTTAGGTGATTATACACCCTACTTCGGTTCGACCGACTTAGCCATGCTGTCTGCCCGATTTCTATCGTTTATCGGATGTGAGGCTAGAAGCTACGCTTATCCCTTTACATACCACATCTTCATTCACTTTAAATGTCACATCGTCATACCTGCCAAATCACAAGTTGATTTCCCTAAAAATACCACGGGTATATAGCTAAGAGAAACGAATTCCTCCGCCACCAAACGTGAATACGTATGAAGAGATCAACTTACGCGATTTATTAGATATACTCTGTCAGACATCCTTCCATACATATCGTCCTGGGACTGGACAAACCGAAGGCACTATTCTGTAAACAGGATAACCCTTGCATAAATCCGTCTTCAATTATCTTTGGCATATATGATTCGCAATGCTTATGCCAATACGGAGTGGTTCTTCGGATAATAATCCAACCGGTCTCTCCATATTAACAACGTTAAAATGGTCGAAAACTTCGATAGTCGATGAGTTAACTATCAAAGAAAAACACATGTGCAAATAACGATATTATTTCCAAATGGAAATTATATCGATCAATCATCAACCATATACATATATATATTCACATTTCCTTATTTTCTATGTTCAGAAAATATATATCATTAACACTGGAAAACATCTCCATTGTTTATTTACATATCACTATCATTCCACAACTACCAGTCCCTGAGTGTAAACTAGTAGGAGAACAATTTTCTAAGTATAAACCCCGAAGGCCGAAACCAACATCAGATTGATACTCAGAAAACCATTCGACTTACTAATCTCTAGTCAGTTTTCTAATTTTGCTTGACTCTATTCGATTTAACTCTATTTGATTAACCCTAATTGATTTACTCTAATTCGAATAACTAGTATCTGTTTTAACTTTATTTCGAATAACTATATTCGATTTAATCTCCAGTCGCTTGACTCTAGATCGCAGCGATCACAATGGTTACGCATGATTCCCTCAGGAAACATCCGACCGCCATAGGCTATCTGCAGCCCTGCGAATTACGCTAGCAGTCGTGCTAAATGGTAACTTATCCTGAATAACTATGTTTGACTAACTTCTTCGAATAAACTATATTTAATTAACTTCTTTTTTTGATAACTCTAATCGACTAACTCTTTCCTATCTCGTTAATTTCCCTTTTCCTTTTATCTTATTTATTTTCTAAAAAAAATATTCTCCTTTATAATATCCTATGATTTTATAAATGCTTTCTTTTCAAAATATTTCCTTTTATAAAATTGATTAATTTTATAAAAATTCCTTTATTCTATTTACATCCCAGGGTCTTGTATGATATTTAAAATAGCAAACCACAATGATCGATATCATTTAAACACACATAATCGAACAGATTATATATCACATCATATATTACCATATATGAACAGAATAGTATCATAAATATCGAGGAGTCCAGTTGGACCCCTCCAACCTTTTCCCCTGCATCACAGATGTTAAACAACACATATATAAAATATTCTGATAAAACAGAATCAAATATTCGATTAACGATTTATATATATATCGTTATCTATGATTTCAATCAATACACAAACAACTCAACCAACAGTTAACACACAGCAATCAGTCATCATTTATCAGTTCTAAATATACGTTACAAAAATAGAACTGTTCAGAGTTGGTGAGTTTTACTCACGTTGGCAGTTCATCATTAAAGAACAATAAACTGTTATTTGATTTGAATCAAACAGTTTATTTCGCCATAAATTCGAACGAGCTCGGATTCACTCCTAGTCAGTCTCATTGCTCGTCCATACGATCCCAAGGCAACTTACGGTTCGTCAATCTGATATCATATGACGAAGATATTGCATTAACAAGTTGATACACTTTAAATTAAATAAAAACTTAATTCAAATTAACGATGGGCCTCACCCCTTTATTAACTGGCCCAATACCCGATTATAATAGCCCACCCGCTCCTGCTACAGTGTTCTTCCCCAATTTGATTTTAAACCCGTCGCCCCTTTAATTTACACAGCACCAATTCTCGATTCTTCAAACCCCAAATCGCTCCATCTCAATCCATGAAAAATCGTACATCTTCTACTAAAATTCACCTCGTTTCAGGCTCCTTCTTCCTATCCCAAAATAACCACCTCCGAACCCCTATTTCAAAACCCGACGTCGGTGGTACTGTGCAGGTTGCGACGACTTTGGTGATGGAATTCCGCCATACTTTGCTACTAGTTGTTGTTCGAGCCACTAAACCCAAAACCGAGCTCGAATCCACTCAATACCCAATCGTGATGCTCCTACATCTCCCCACGGCATACCCTAGCTGCTTCGGTGGACCACTGAACCTCCCCAACGTCGAATGAGCTTCAAGTTTCGCATACCAGTGTGAAGCTATGGACTTCACGATCTCAAACAAATTGCTATTAGCATTTTTGGATTTTTATTGGTTTTATTTTGATTTTCTGTTCTTGCGTTTTTCTTTGAAGAATTTGGTGGCGGCCTATTTTTAGTTTTCTACTGATTAGGTCTTAAGGATTTTGAATAGGGGGTATATATATATATATATGTGATCATATTTTTGTGTGGTTGAAACCATGAATGGGTGGCTCGTTTCGGTCCACAAACACTTAGGATATTTTAGTTTTTAATATCCATTTCGCCTTCTAAAAATCCATGTGATCACACATGATACCTAAAATTCATCAAACTGGACGTGTAGCTAGAGTTCGACATTACGATCCCAACGAAACTGGTTTCGTCGAATTCCGACTTCGTATGCTCACACAGCGTATTTTTAACCGTCGAAATACTGATTGTTTCTCACCTTAAAAATCGGTACGGCCACATACTAACTCTAAAAATCATGAAACTTGACATCTAACAATAATTTAACATTGTGGATCCAACAAAATTAGTTTCGTCGAATTCTGAGGTCGTTTGCAAAACTGTCTATTTTTAAAGCGCTGAATAGACCATTTAAATATATAAATATAATTAAATATTAATAAATTAATATTATCGTATATATCCACATACAATGTCGTACGGCTCCAGAATATCCTATCAGAATTTATAACTTGATTATCCAGAATTCCAGAATAAATCGATATTCAATTTATATCGAAAAATCCATTTATAACGTAATTAAAGCGTCGCAAATTACAAAAGAAATTCCACAACGACTTTTTCTGAAATTTGATTTGGACATAAATCAAAATCTATACGACGAAATCCCGATTTTTCTCTTCCACTAGAAAGATATACTCCACCAGCTCCACACGTTTCTTGTTTCACAGAAATCCGATTTAAAACGAACCTTGTACATTCAGTTGAAGTTCAAATCGCCGAATAGCGAACTGCCACGCCATTTCGAGCTCTATTTTAATTATATAATTATTCTACGTTTCAAACTGACGTCGATTGAATATATTTGTCAATATAATTAAACTCTAAGCTGAATTAAATCTTAGGGATGACCCCGTTCATAGAATATTGTGATTTCCAATATTTTTGATTATTTCTGAATTAAGTATATTATTTAATTTATTATTTTATTTAAATATTTACCATTATTTAATTCCACGACCAACAAATTCTTTTAATTATCTTTTAAATAATTAAATAAATTAATTATAATACCTCTGCCAATGCGGGTCATTACATTTTAATTAAGAATTTAAGAATAGAAAACAGTCGCATGCAAGACTTAATTGAGAATTTGAGAATAGAAAACAGTGTTATGTACAAAAAAATGGGTAGATAATGAAATACCCCACCTCCGTTAAGGTCACTCACAAAGGGAATGCCTTAACTTTGGTGGAGGTTTATAGGTACAAGCACAGAAAAATTTATAAGACAGATAAATATAAGCAGCGAAAATCAAACTTTTATTGCATACGTGGTTCAATACAAAAGCATTACAGGAAATTTTCTCAAAATAACTTCTGAAACATTACACCATAATTTTTGTCTTGATTATTTAATAAAGAAGCATAAAACATAAATAAAACTGCATAAATCCCCAAGTGTAGTATCCAAAAGCCATAGCCAAGGTAAGAGAGTCCCAATCATACATCTACTTCCTTGAAGCTTGCAAAGAGTCTGACTAAGCTGGAGTATTCCCTCCCTGTGAACCTGAGGGGGGAACGGAAGAAAAGAGGACGAAAGAAAACGAGTCAGACAATAAGTCTGGTAAGTTCAGTGATTACTAGTATTTAAACAAGGAAAGGGATCATGACAGTAATAACAGAGCATAGGACAATACCCTAATATAAGATAAGAGGAACATGTGATCGCACCCATTTCTATAGTCTCTGCACCTACTTAGCCATTGGTTCAATCAGCCCTACGTGTTTATGACAAACGATCCCTTTAATGATCGGCTCTTACTCGCATGCATTCTTATCCTGTGTCATTCGGCCCCGCTTGACTGTAGATACCTGTGCTGGTCCTACCATGGGGTGTATCAGTCCCTCTGGTGGCAACCCGACACGATTCAAGATGCACAGTGTATACTACTGATGCCCAGTGCCTTCTTTTTCCACTTCGGAGTAAGTGCATGCCCATACTCCGTCGGAACCTACACTGGCGCACCAACCGCCGACGTTTTGACCACTTATAATCATCCCAGCAATCGTGCCCCACCCTGCCTAGTTTCAGGGTACCATGATACATCTATGTGGGGTTACTGCTGAAATGGGTCCCTGTTACTAGGGTTTTCTAATCAACGTGTTTATTTGGTTAAGTGTCCAAGTTTACTAAGCCCACCCATCTGTTTAGTTAACATGTTGAATCAGTTAAGTGTTTCCCAAATTGACTTAACCCTACCAATCCTGACTTAGCTTTAATTCATTCATTAAAGCACCAACCACTCGCATTAGACAGGTCTTGTTGTGGTCACTGGATATGCCGGTCGGTTCTGGGCAGATTTACACCACAACTCAGTCTAACCTTGGGTTCTTTTTGGGCTTGATGCACTAACCACCCACATTAGCCAGGTATTGTTGTGGTCACTGGATATGCCGGTCGGTTCCGGGCAGATTTACACCACAACTTAGTCTAACCTCGGGTTAGGCATATTCATCTTTTCTAAATTCATAAATTTTCTATAAGTGTCTAATTTCTTTATGTAAATTAATTTTAATTTAATCATGCCATAATTACCCTTTGATTATGCTCACAATAAATGGTATATCAAATATACGATTTTATAAACAAATCTACGCCATGAAATTTTCATATTTTCCCATAGCTACCCTCGTGGAACGTACGCATGAATCACGTAAAATGTTGGGCTAGTAAATTAGCCCAAACCCATAAACAAAAAAGGGTAATAAACAACGGCCATGAAACAAACATAAAATAGCATACATTTATCTTATCATGTGAAACTTGGCATAGAAGTATCATTAACTTAATTAAACGGGTAAAGGTGAACTTGTGACTAAGTTGGGTCTAATTGTCATGTGAACTTGATAACGGTCTTGCATGGAGGTTTATCATATAAATACAATTTAAAACCACAACCTAGCATATTAACTTATGTATGCCAAAACATAAGAAAGCTACTATAAACATATTTAAATCACAGCTTAGCATATTAACTTATGTGTGTTAAACATAAGAGAACTATTATAAACATATTTGAATCACAACTTAGCATGATGACTTATATGTGTTAAACATAAGAGGGCTATTATAAACATATTCGAATCACAACTTAGCATGATAACTTATGTGTGTTAAACATAAGAGAGCTACAAGTCAAATCTTGCAACATAAATAGATTCAGATTAACATGGATCTAAATATACATGAGTGTTGATCTAACATATAAGCAGGTGTTTTAGATCATGAACTTGCAAGTAATCACCAAATTATAACATGACATGTTTCACCATTCAGTTGGCATAATAAATCGAATACCCAATCAAAATAGATTCCAAAAACATACAATATGGTATGTTCATCATCACAAACATATAGGCATGATCAATCACAACGTTAGCTTAAGACAAATGACAATCAAACTTTAGTTATCTTATACATAAGCATCATTCTATATTCGAATTACAACACGTCATGATTCATTTGAAAGAACGTTTAAATCTACGTAATAATCAACTTACAAACTAAAAAGGAATTCTTGATTTCTGAATTCTGAAATTGGTAAGCTAGCCTTTGATGTAGATGTTGAATTTGATTGCTTTAATTTGATTTTGATTCAGGTTTTTATCTTGTCTTTGAATTGGTGACGGCTACTCCAAGTTCTCTATTGACGGCATGATAGTTCCAGGATTAATTTTGTGTGATTTTTAGGCTTGAGCATTAGGTAGTTTATATAAAATTTCAATTTAATTTGAGCCGTTGGATGATCTTAGCATTAACCATAACTATTCAATTAGGATAAAATGACACCTCAGCCCTAATGACTCAGCAAGGAGTCAGAAAGGACTCAGCAATGAGTCACAGTATGGATCAGATCACACCAGAAAGCTGTGCAGGCTTTCTGCTCGGCCTGGGCGCACTTGGTAGGTGCTCCAGTGCCACTTTTGTACTGGCGCACTTCCCAAGTGTGCCAGTGCATTTTTCTTCTCTCTCTTCCGGTTTTCTTTGTTCATCCATATCTCCTTCATATGGTGTCTGTTTTACGCAAACTCGGACTCTATCTCAAGAAGAATTCCAAGACGAACACAATGGTGTAACCCGTATCCCTTAATTCTCACATTTGAAATTAAATATTCTTTGATTCGTTACTATAACGTTAATAGAAAATACAGGGTGTTACATTCTCCCCTCCTTTTCGGATTCCCCGAAATCTTCAAGTCGAGAAGAACTTATATCCTACCATCCAATCACCCATCTACTCAACCATCAAACATAGGCGTCCATTGTCCTTAAAATATTTCTAATGCTTCATGATTATATGCATAGTATGTGTACATGTCCTTATCTAATGCAAAGTCAGGTGGTCTACTTATTCAGTTGACCTCCTTAATGCAAATTATGCCAGTGCCATGAGTCCATTATGAATGCAATTTTTTTTCCCTATTCAAAATTTCCTACATGAGTGCACAATCATTCATACAAATGCAACGTCCATATGATAACACATCAAGTTTCAATCCATATACAAGTACATATATGAATATGCAATATGGAAGTGACTGAGCCGGTCTAATACCTAATGTGTGTGTATATGCATCCATGAGCAACCACTTGCAACCATCAACCATAACATGTTTCAATTATATGTTTTCATCCAAATGGGTTTCTACCTAAGGATAAAGGATAGGATCGAGGAGATATACCTAAAAAGATAGATACAAGCATAAACTTAAGGAAAAAGAGATCAAGGATGTACCCTCAAAAAGAAAAGGGTAGGCTGCGCGTATTCTGTCCTCAGTTTCCCAAGTCGCGTCTTCCTCAGTGTCGCTCCGTTGAACTTTGACAAGCTTAACTTCACGGTTGCGTAGCTTTTTGACTTCTGTTCCCAAGATACGGGTTGGAACTCTTCTCACAGTTGCTTCTCATTCGAATTCTACTTCCTCTAGCATGCTTGGTTTTACCACTTCCGCAGACTCGTGTAAGCACTTCCGCAGGTGAGAGACATGAAAGACATTATGAACCCCGGCCAATCTTTCGGGCAGTTGAACCCTATAAGCCATCTTCCCAATCTTCTCGATGATATGGCCCTACAAATCTTGGTGCTAACTTTCCTGTGGATCCAAAGCAAACGACGTACCTCAAAGGAGATACTTTAAGGAACACCTTGTCTCCAACTTCGAACTCAAGGTCAGTTCTTCTTTTGTCTGCATAGGACTTCTGTCTATCTTGGGCAGTCTTCATTCTTCTTCGTATCAAGTCTACTTTCTCTGAAGTTTCCCTAATCATGTCAGGTCCAAGTATGAGCTTGTCTGTGGACTCCGACCAGCAAGTTGGTGACATGCACGGTCTTCCATATAAAGCTTCGAAAGGCGCCATGCCTATGGTGGCTTGGTAGCTATTGTTGTAAGCGAATTCCACCAAAGGTAGATGATCCTCCTATGTACCTCCGAAGTCAATAATGCATAATCTCAAGAGGTCTTCTAATACTTTGTTGACTCTTTCCGTTTGGCCATCGGTTTGAGGGTGATAGGTCGTGCTTAAGCATAACTATGTGCCTACAGCCTCTTGTAAACTCTTCCAAAACTCGCTCGTGAAGATAGGGTCTCGATCACTCACTATGCTAGAGGGTATCCCATGGAGTCGAACTATCTCTTTGAGATATATGGATGCTAGAGATGAGGCAGTCCTAGGCAACCCATCTATAAAGTCCATCGAGATGCTATCCCATTTCCACTGTGGGACCTCTAAAGGATGGAGCAGACCACCAGGCTTCTTCTGCTCTGCCTTGACTTGTTGGCATATTAAACACTTAGAAAACAAATTCAGCTACGTCTTGCTTCATGCCATTCCAAAAGAGAACTCTTTTGATGTCTTTATACATTTTGTCTCCGCCTGGGTGTATGGTCAGTTTGGAATGGTGTGCCTCTTCTAAAACCGCCTTTACCAAGCCCCTTGCTTGTAGGACACATAATCTTCCATCTCATCTCAACCATCCCTTAGCATCAATGGAGTATCTATTGAGGTGACTAGAAGTCTCACCCCTAATTAACTTGTCCACCACATCGGCTAGCTGAGGGTCTTCTCTTTGCGTGGCTCCGATTGAGTCTAATAGAGTTGGCCGCACTTCTAACGTTGCTAGCTAGCCAGGTACAAAGTCAGTGGAGGGTCGGGAAGTTAAAGCTTGCTATGAACTCCAAGCTTTGCCTTTCCACAAAGAGAGGGATTAAGGTCAGTTTCTTTCTACTTAAGGCATCTGCTACTGCATTGCCCTTGCCAGGAGTGTAAGAAATCTCAAAATCATACGAGGCAAGAAACTCCATCCATCTTTGCTGCCCCAAGTTGAGATCTTTCTGCGAGAAAAGGTATTTCAACTATTTATGGTCAGTATCCAATTCAAATTTCTCACCTAGGAGATAATGGCGCCAAGACTTAAGCACAAAAACGATGGCTGCCAACTCTAGGTCATGGGTAGGGTAGTTTTTCTCATGTACTTTCAACTGCCTTCCATCATAAGCCACTACCTTCCCTTCTTGCATCATAACAGTGCCTAGTTTCGTTTCGCATGCATCTGTGTATACTGTAAACATCCCGCTACCATCAGGCAATGTCAGAACTGGGGCTATTGTTAGAGCCCTTTTCAAACGTTAGAAAGCAATATTACAATCCAAATCCCAATTGAAAGCTAGGTTCTTCTTTGTCAACCTTGTAAGTGGAGCTGAGATTTTTGCAAAATCTTTGATGAACTTTCGATAAAAGCCTGCTAGCCTGAGAAAGCTTCGGACTTCGGTTGCGTTTCGAGGAGCCTTCCAATCTTGCACAACAACCACTTTCGTGGGGTCCACAGCTATCCCCTCTTTGGACACCACATGTCCAAGGAACCTAACTTCTTCTCTCCAGAAATGGCATTTGGAGAATTTAGCTTTCAATTGAAGTGCACGGAGAGTATCCGTGACTTCCTTTAGATGCTAAGCATGCTCTTCCTCATTCTTTGAGAAGATCAAAATATCGTCTACGAAGACCACCACAAACTTATTGAGGAACTCTCGAAACACCTGCTCATTAAATCAACAAAGTAAGCGGGTGTGTTTGTCAAGCCGAAAGGCATGACAAGCCACTCGAAGAAACCATCTGGAATTCTGAACGCGGTCTTATCAATGTTGTCTTCGGCCACTCTTAGCTGATGAAACCCTATAGCTAAATCTAATTGGGAGAAAACCGATGCACCTACAAGCTGATCGAACAAATCATCTATTCTCGGGAGTGGGTGCCTATTCTTCTTGGTCAGCTTATTTAGCTCCCTATAATCAACGCACAAGCGAAGCGAACTATCTGCTTTAGTTGCGAACACTACTGGAGCACCCCATTCAGAGATACTCTGCCTTATAAACCCCTTCTCAAGCAATTCTTTAACTTGCTTGTTGAGTTCTTTCCTCTCCCTTGGAGCCATGCGTCTAACGGGTAAAGCAACGGGTTTTTCGTTGTCAAAGAGGTATATGCGGAAGTCTATCTCCCGCTTCAGAGGTAAGCCCTTTACCTCTTTAAACACATCCGAGTATTCACGGACTACCCTTACAGACTGCAAGTTCTCAACAGACGCATCAAGAGATTCTAGATAACTAAGCATGACGGAGTTCATGGGATTATAAGAAATTTCGAGAGTGTTACCGAGGCAAGTCATGAGTCTAACCACTCTCTTTTCACAATCGAGGATGGCACCATTACTGGATAGCCAATCCATGCCTAGAATCAACCCATAGCCCGTGAATCCCAAAACAAAGGCATTACATCTAAACCAACGCTTAGTATAGATATTTTCAAATCCAAACAAACCATTGACAAATAAGCTGAGCCCCCAATTGGATTTGAAACAACCAAGGGATCCTCTACTATACTGGTGTCTAGGTGCAGAGATTCCACTAAAGCAGTAGATATAAAAGAGTGCGATGCGCCAGAATCAAATAGTGTAAGAATAGGATAATAAAAAAGATAGACTAAACTTTCGACAAAAATATTTCTACCTCGTTCTTGCGGACGTGCCGTGAGAGTGTGAACTTGTCCTCCAGAAGAAGGTCCAGCTCCCTGCCCTTGCTTCCTTGGGCAGGCCCTAGCCATCTGTCCTGTCTCACCACAGTGGAAACAGCCACCCATCTTCCTTTTCTTCTTCTTGCAGTCTTTGATCAGATGTCCAGGAATGCCACATAAATTACACTTTCTCTTGTCAAGGGGTTTGTTGATCTTCCCGCCTTTCTTTGAATCAGCCTTCTTGTTCTGTGACCCCTCCCCCTTCTTATCTTGAGGCACTTCCTCTTTTGCCTCTTTCTTGCCCTTGTCTTCCTCATGTAAGAGTGCCATGTCCACTAACCTCTCATAAGTAGCCCTCATAGGTACATGTGTCATAGCAAAGCTGTGAAGTGGCTCATTCAATCCCTTGACAAAACGGAGAGCCTTCTTATGAGGAGTATTCACTAAATCCAGTCCAAATCGGGCCAGCTGATTGAATTGGTTGACGTACTCCTTGACCGTCATACTTCCTTACTTAAGAGATGAGAACTTTTCCAGCTGTAAACTTCGTTCAGCTTGTGAGAGGAATTTCATCTAAAACCTTATTCTACAATCCATCCATGTTTCAACCGGTCTTTCAGCGTTAGTGACTTCCCACCAATAGGAAGCTTCGTCTTTGAGCAACCATACAGCCAACTGTATCTTCTTCCTATCGACCACCTCAAAGTTAACGAACAGATCCTCAGTTTCTTTGAGCCAGTTCCTTGCTTCTACGAATGATTCAGTTCCCTTGAAATCCTTTCCACCCATGGCCCTAAAGTCTCTACAAATCTTTGAGAAAGCATTTGTACGAGGAGGAGGAGGAGGAGGAGGAGGAGGAACCACGGCAGCTGGGGTAGGAGGAAAATCTGCTGGGCCTGCGTCGTTGGCCCTAGCCTCCAAGTAACTCCTGAACCAACCAGGTATCGGTACACCCTCTGGAAGGTTAAGATTCCCAGACATGCTGAAACGAAAAAGAAAAGATTCAAAACGAAGGATAGAAAGATAGTGCATATGGCCTTGGGGATTATGCCTTTTTAAATTAAAACAGCACTTTTTCTAGCAAAATGCTTTTTTATATTTCTTTTTGAAAATAGTTTTCAAAAACTCTTATCTGATCTGGTAAACCTGGCTCTGATACCAAGTGAAACACCCCACCTCGGTTAAGATCACTTACAAAGGGAATGCCTTAACTTTGGTGGAGGGTTATAGGTACAAGACACAGAAAAATTTACAAGACAGATAAATATAAGCAGCGAAAATCAAACTTTTATTGCATACGTAGTTCAATACAAAAGCGTTACAGCAAATTTTCTCAAAATAACTTCCAAAACATTACACCATAATTTCTGTCTTGATTATTTAATAAAGAAGCATAAACCATAAATAAAACTGCATAAATCCCCAAGTGTAGTATCCAAAAGCCATAGCCAAGGTAAGAGAGTACCAATCATACATCTACTTCCTTGAAGCTTGCAAAGAGTCTAACTAAGCTGGAGTATTCCCTCCCTGTGAACCTTGGGGGGGAACAGAAGAAAAGAGGACGAAAGAAAACGGGTCAGACAATAAGTCTGGTAAGTTCAGTGATTACTAGTATTTAAATAAGGAAAGGGATCATGACAGTAACAACAGAACATAGGACAATACCCTAATATAAGATAAGAGGAACATGTGATCGCACCCATTTCTATAGTCTCTGCACCTACTTAGCCATTGGTTCAACCAGCCCCACGTGTTTATGACAAACGATCCCCTTAATAATTGGCTCCTACTCGTATGCATTCTTATCCTGTGTCATTCGGCCCCGCTTGACTGTAGATACCTGTGCTGGTCCTACCATGGGGTGTATCAGTCCCTCTGGTGGCAATTGACACGATTCAATATGCACAGTGTATACTACTGATGCCCAGTGCCTGCTTTTTCCACTCCGGAGTACGTGCACGCCCGTACTCCGTCGGAACCTACACTGGCGCACCAACCGCCGACGTTTTGACCGCTTATAATCAGCCCAGTAATCGTGCCCCACCCTGCCTAGTTTCAAGGTACCATGATACATCTATGTGGGTTATTGCTGAAATAGGTCCCCGTTACTAGGGTTTTCCAATCAACATGTTTATTTGGTTAAGTGTCCAAGTTTACCTAACCCCACCCATCTGCTTAGTTAACATGTTGAATCAGTTAAGTGTTTCCCTAATTGACTTAACCCTACCAATCCTGACTTAGCTTTAATTCATTCATTAAAGCACCAACCACTCACATTAGACAGGTCTTGTTGTGGTCACTGGATATGCCGGTCGGTTCTGGGCAGATTTACACCACAACTCAGTCTAACCTCGGGTACTTTTTGGGCTTGATGCACTAACCACCCACATTAGACATGTCTTGTTGTGGTCACTGGATATGCCAGTCGGTTCCGGGCAGATTTACACCACAACTCAGTCTAACCTCGGGTTAGGCATATTAGTCTTTTCTAAATTAACATATTTTCTATATATGTATAATTTCTTTATGTAAATTAATTTTAATTTAATCATGCCATAATTATCCTTTGATTATGCTCACAATAAATGGTATATCAAATATACCATTTTATAAACAAATCTATGCCATGAAATTTTCATATTTTCCCATCGCTGCCCCCATGGAACGTACGCATGAATCACATAAAATGTTGGGCTAGTAAATTAGCCCAAACCCATAAACAAAAAAGGGTAATAAACAAGGGACATGAAACAAACATAAAATAGCATACATTTAACTTATCATGTGAAACTTGGCATAGAAGTATAATTAACTTAATTAAACGGGTAAAGGTGAACTTGTGACTAAGTTGGGTCTAATTGTCATGTGAACTTGATAAAGTTCTAGCATGGAGGTTTATCATATAAACACAATTTTAAACCACAACCTAGCATATTAACTTATGTATGCCAAAACATAAGAAAGCTACTATAAACATATTTAAATCACAGCTTAGCATATTAACTTATGTGTGTTAAACATAAGAGAACTATTATAAACACATTCGAATCACAACTTAGCATGATGACTTATGTGTGTTAAACATAAGAGGGCTATTATAAACATATTCGAATCACAATTTAGCATGATAACTTATGTGTGTTAAACATAAGAGAGCTACAAATCAAATCTCACAACATAAATAGATTCAACTTAACATGGATCTAAATATACATGAGTGTTGATCTAAAATATAAGCAGGTGTTTTAGATCATAAACTTGCAAGTAACCACCAAATTATAACATGACATGTTTCAACATTCAGATGGCATAATAAATCCAATACCCAATTATAATAGATTCCAGTAACATACAATATGGTATGTTCATCATCACAAACATATAGGCATGATCAATCACAATGGTAGCTTAAGATATATGAGAATCAAACTTTAGTTATCTTATACATAAGCATCATTCTATATTCGAATTACAACATGTCATGATTCATTTGAAAGAACGTTTAAATCTACGTAATAACCAACTTACAAACTAAAAAGGAATTCTTGATTTCTGAAATCTGAATTCTGAAATTGGTAAGCTCGCCTTTGATGTAGATCATTGAATTTGATTACTTTAATTTGATTTTGATTCAGGTTTTTATCTTGTCTTTGAATTGGTGATGGCTACTCCAAGTTCTCTATTGACGGCATGATAGTTCCAGGATTATTTTTGTGTGATTTTTAGGTTTGATCATTGGGTAATTTATATAGAATTTCAATTTAATTTGAGTCGTCGGATGATCTTAGGGTTAACCATAACCATTCAGTCTGGATAGGGTGACACCTCAGCCCTAATGATTCAGCAAGGAGTGAGAAAGGACTCGGCAAGGAGTGAGAAAGGACTCGGCAATGAGTCATAATATGGATCAGATCACACTAGAAAGCTGTGCAGGCTTTCAGCTCGGCCTGGGCGCGCTTGGCGGTTGCGCCAGTGCCACTTTTGTATTGGAGCACTTCCCAAGTGCGCCAGTGCATTTATATTTTTTTTTCTCTCTCTCTTCTGGTTTTCTTTGTTCGTCCATATCTCCTTCATACAGTGTCCGTTTAATGCAAACTCAGACTCTATCTCAAGCAGAATTCTGAGACGAACGCAATAGCGTAACCCGTATCCCTTAATTATCACATTTGAAATTAAATATTCTTTGATTCGTTACTATAACATTAACAGAAAATACGGGGTGTTACAGATAATACAGGTGATAATGAATTATTGCAGTAGTACAAAACAACTTGTCTAACCTGGGAAGGTTGACGCACAACCAAGCTTGTAGACAGTACTACTTAGCCAACTAATTATTGTCAAAATTTGTACATTATCACACCAACAACTCAAATATATAGAATACCTGAGTCTACATTACCAGTGGATTACCACTACTATTTACAAGAAGTGGAAGGAATGTCAGAATAAAAATATTGCTAGCCTTTAACCTATATGATATGATCAGTGTCAGTTCCTAGACCCGTAAATAACTTATATTGTTTATAAATGAAAATCCTTGAACTCAGATGCATACTCATTTACAAGTAGGAAAGGAACTTAAGAACCTAAAATTACAAATACCATCACATAATACAATTATAAGAGCATATGAATATAACATTATGAATATCGATATGTAAAACAAGTTCACATATGCTTAGGGGGTCATGCCTACACAGTACATAAATATATTGTTAGTTCTAGTTTCACACATTACATAGGATGTGAGATATATATGCTCATGTTCACACACTCATGACGCTAAGCTGAAATTGTGTTTGTGGCAATTAAAAATCAAATCAATGCCATGTATAACAATATTCAAGGTTAATAGCGTAACATGTGTACACAACAATGTACGACGCAGACATGTAAATTAGACAGCAAAGCAAAACCTGTTTTTATGCAGTAATCTAGAATGCAATGTGTTTCAAGTTAAGGAAAAAGCAGGATGAGTGAGTCAACAACCATATCTGCTCAGCATGTCATGAAATAATTCAAGCAGCACAAGTCCCATGTTTGTAGGCCTCCAATTATTGGAAACTTAAAAACGTTTGTCATAAGAGTCAAGCAGAGAAAAGAAATTGTAACATCACTTTTAATTTAACTACCATTGGGAATCTAATAAATATTGATACAAACAAAAAGGATATAGTTACAGAAGTGTTCCCTTTCTCAATCAAGAATCAACTATCAACCTGAAAATAATAATAAATAATACTAAAGAATTTTAAGTCATAAATGCAAACTTTAAATTTTTAAGAAGCAAGGAAGTTTGCATATAGTTTATAAAAATTATATACTATGAGCGGCTAAATTGAAAGAAGAAATAAGCTGCAGTAAATTTTGCAATGTACATATATTTTAAAAGGAAAATAATAATTCATAATAACTTAAAAGGTCATGCAATCCTCATAAAACATTTTCAAGTTCGCTGCTTTGTGCTTGAGTTGTTTCTGCTAAAAAAACTACTCTTCTGTTGTATACAAGGACATATCCCAATATTAGTACTTATTAATTGATTGTAAGAAAACATTGATTATTTAATCTCTTAATACACGCACAATCAACCAAAAAGGCACATGCAGTTCACTGCTTTGTGTGTCAAGACTCTAAGAAGAATATAATGTTTGCTTTATTTCTATTTCTATTTTGCACTATGCACTATAACTATGTCAAAACAAGACTGGTAGTCACAATCCACTTGGATGTAAGCTATCATAGACATATCCTAAGGCTATTGCCCAAGTACAACTTCTTAAACCAGATATGAAGAGTCAACAAAATTATATTATTCAACAATCCACAATAGAATATGAATAGAAAGAGCAATCCAGAAAAGATGCAACTAAAAATTTAGCAATTACCTGAAAGTACCAGCCTGCCTGTTCGAGTCAGGATACAATTGCACGCCAGGTAAATATCAATGGCCAATGTTTCTACCATCGCCACCTCACACTGCATGTACCACTATAATTACCCTTAAAACCAAAAACCCAAATCTGATAGATGTCTCAATCCGCCTATGCTGCTCTTTCAGATCCTCTTTCAAAGACTGATAAACCTCAACTACAATTCAGCACACCTACGGCAGACAGCGGCAGCTTCATTCTAAGGAGGAGGTGGTTCATGGTTTAGGCGACGGTGTCGGTAATGTGGCCCGGCCTGACTGCATTGGTGAGTTGAGCTTCGGGGTCGAAGGAGGATCGGGAAGGAGCGGCGAACATTAGGGAGGCTATCGTCAGTAATGGAATCGACGGAGCAAATCGGGCTTTATGGGCAAAAAAATGAATTTGAGGTGGAGTTTTAATCCTGGATAATGAAGAAAAATTCACTATCCTCTATGAGAAGAGGAACGGTTTCTCTCCCTCCCCCTCCGAAAGGAGTATCGCTAATTTTATTTTCCAACGAAGGATCCAGACACCAATAGAAAACAACACGTCTAGACAATTCTAGATGGTCCATGACAAGTGTTTTAAATTTTTAAACAAATAATTTCTTTAAGTATAGATACCAAGTTTTTATACTATGCATTTATACCATACTAGTATATTCAAGACTTCTAATTTAATACTTAAATGGATTGAATTCAAAACTAAATGAGAAACAAGTTATGAACAATTCTCATCAAAATTTATAACTTCACTCATATACTATATTTCAAATTTATTATCTCTCAACATTAAATATATTTAAAATATTAATTCCGTAAAAATCTAACAAAACAAATATAAATTCACACTTATAAAATGATTCAGAAAATAAACTAAATTTCAAAATCATAATCAAATATAAAATACATTTCCAAGACTAAATTAAATTACAAGATCCGTAACTTTAAGTTAAATTCCGCAAATAATTTTAAATTATTCAATAATATAAGTATAACTTATCTGTCAAACTTTGTCAAACATACACACTGCTTTCAATGTTGACCCGTGTGCGGAGCACGGGTTTCAAACTAGTATTTGTTGATAGCATTGACTTTGGCAAAATGTTTACACTGAGGTTACAAAAGCATTTTCATTTTTATTTTATTTGTAAATGCCAAAATTTTCAGTGCTATTATGATCCCCTTCCAAAAATACGGGTTGTTACATCGGCTTTGGAGATTTTGCCGTAGATCTCTTCTTCCTAAATGTCGGTTTTTGAGTTTGGATATTTATGATTTGGACTACCATATAGATGTTCTATTCATTTAACACATTAATCCAAAGATAGGAAGTTATGACTTGATTTGTCTTATGATGCAGAAATCAATCTTTTCTTTGATCGATGGCGTAACCATCATTTAGTAAGCATCGTATTTGATTCAGCTTGTTGTCCTTGTGTGTTGTTTCGCGGAGTTGCTTTCTGTATTTTCACCTATCCACTTTTGTCTTTAAGAAATGTTAGGTGAATATCCATGAATGCCAGTTTTGTGGTGGGTTTCTTTTGTCATCACAAAATTCTCTCTTAGAAGAGTTGGTGATGCGGGATCCTCCAACAGCACCAGCAATGTCCACAACATGAGAATGAGCATTTTGCTATCATGATTTCACTAGTTGAAGGTGGTGGAAAAGGTTTGAGCTCCAATTGTGGAGTAAGTCATCTCGTTTATAGACAATGTTTTGGAGTTTTGGTGGTGTCGTTTTGGTGGTGTCTTTGTTCTTTTTCTTCTTTCCAGCTATTTTCTCTTGGCTTTGTGATAGTTCGTGCTTGTAACTACTAGTGTTGTTGTTCTTATAAATCGCATGACGATGTAATGGGATTTTAATTGGGTCCATCGTTAATGCTCTGTTGTATTTGAACTAGAAAAGAAATCTCATTTTCTTATTTAATTAACAGTTGTTTTAGAGCTCGAAAGCATAGAATTCTGTAGTAGATAAATTTTAGCGAAGGACGGGTTTTACGTTGTTTCCTTACAGGTATAATTATTATTTGTAGCTTGTTCCTTTTGAGCTAAAATTTATTTTTGAGTTTTGTGTGTGGTTTCGATTTTCGCATGACCAACTTCCTCCTACACAAACATGTGACTTGAATCATTTGAGTTTCTGCAAAATATATTTTTAAAACTTTTTTGGAAACATCATTTGAAAAAAAAATGTGATGGCCTAGAATTCCGCTCGATCCGAATCAGTCGTTAAACCGATCTAGACCGTTCGAAATCCCTGATCTTTTTGAGAACAGGACAAAATAGAACACAAACAGAAGAACATTTCATTGCTATTACAATAATTCCATCAGAATACAAGAATATACAGAGTATAATTGAATAAATTACATTCGATAAATATCAGAGATTACATTAAATTACATAGCAGCGGAAAATAATACAAAACACAACTGAAGGTGATATACGGATACAGAGCTTTCCAGATATCATTCCAGCTGCAAACCAGGATCCTGTGAATATAAATCTGCAAAACCAAAACTACTAGCTGCCCGTGTCGAAATAAGGGCACCCAGAGTTTAGGTTAAAACAATAAACTCCAGGTCAGTCATGTGACTGGTGTGAGAACTAAAACAGTTATTTAAAACTTTACTTTAAAAGAGAGTAATTCAAGGGACCACGCCGTATAATACGGAACGGGTTTCCTCCCAAGAATACAGTGCATAGAATAAACAGCGCAATGCTTTTTCGAAAAATGAAGCTATTATAAGACCCAGGTCCCATCACACAATGCAACGCAAGCCGGAGGATAGGGTTTTCCCTTATAATAGCCAAACATGTTTGGTACGTTTAAAACAAATCATTTGATACTATAATAAGTGTATAGTGTCAAAACAATTTCAATCATAAATATAAATCATAGACGGCATAGCATCCCATGCTACTATGTCGCCATACTAGGCTCTACAAATAAAGCCGAAATACACGTATTGGAAATTGGATTTCCGTCATGAGTCGGGGCAAGGGCCAAGCTCCTCTCCGCTTCAAGACACTCTAGCAAATGTCTCAGGACTACACACTCTGGGCAATCCTGGATGCTTCAGGGCCGGTCCTCACTTACGTTAGAGGATTAATTATGCCTGAACACACGTTTCCCGGTCCTTACAGACCTAAAATCGAGGCGCCTCATCCAACAACCACATAGGTGAAAAGTATATAAATGTCAGGGCTGGTAAGTCACTGACACCACCAAAGCTAGAAAGAAACGTCGTGCTCTCCCTGCAGTCTGTATCCCGTTTTTGACTCATACCGAGGTGTGAGGCTCACGAATTCACGTTATACACAAAGCTGCCACGTAGGCCGTGCTTTGATCATCAACCACAAGACTTTGCTTTTCAACAGAAGCCTTGATCCATGCAACTCAGCGTGCCACACAGGCAATTCATGCTATGCGATTGATATCTATCGATATATAACCTCTAAGCTCGTACGTCTCAAAGAAGGGCGTTAAGCAAGAGAATAAATTCTCCGCCGCCAAACAGATATATATTTAACAGAAATCAATCAACACAAAATAAAATCCAATGTCAGACACACAATCCATTTACAAGTTCGTTCTGGGTCTGAGCGAAACCGGAGGCACTTTCCTCGCATCTCCATCGATCTCCAAGTACGTCTGGACGACCACCAACTATTTCCATCCTCTTGGGTGTACAGCCCAATCAGGATCATCAGTAATTATCCAAACGATGTGAAGACTTCCGGTCTTCGACCACCGTCTTCATCTTCGACATATCGTCGAATCGGTTATTCAGAATGGGTATAAACCCGGCCTTTCCGAACAACCCGCGTATATTAAAAACAAATGTTGCACAAACACAACGAACGCCTCATTCCAATCCAGAATATTCTTTTATTCCCAAAATCACATTCCTAGGGGAAAGGTTCCCATTAATTTTATCCAAGATAAATTCTTTAAAATTTATCCTTTAATCTTCCTTTGGATGTCGTTTCAAACCAAATTATGGTTTTCTAAACTAGTCGAGATTAGCGAACCACACCGAAGTAATTATTTATTTTATTTCCCAATCCCAACCTATTCATCCCATGAAGCAAAACAGGTAATACTCCATATCTAACACCACGTTGTTATCGGTAAAATTAATTAGCATTTCACGTTCAAATCTGATTAAAGATTTAACTATCGCTTTGGAGCAAAACTGGTGATATTCCATTCTCGCTCATTTGCCAAATTTGATAATTTGAATTATCAATTCACTTTTCAATCTAATTGCAGATTCAATAAAACTCCTTTTACTGGGTTAAAGAACTAGTGTCTTTTAAAACACAGTTCACGACAAACCCAAATCACATTCTAATTATTATCGGGTTAAAGAACTAGTGTTATTTAAAACACCGTTCACGATAAACCCATGAATCAATTCTATTTAAACCCATTTCAAATCCAATTTATTTATTTAAAAATAAATGGGTTTTAATTTCAGTTCAAAACTAGTTCATTTCGATAAAAATCTATTTTTATCTTTTCAAATGTGGAGTTTTTCATCCCAATTTTTCCCAAATCATTTATTATAATTTTACACAAATTATTGATATTTTTAATAATTTTATCAAGGCCCGTACAGTCGATTTCCAACAACGGCCATCGAACTGCACTTACAACGACCTTTTCCAAATTTGATTTGGACGTATCTCCAAATCCAACCGTTAGATTTTAAATTTCTAATATTCGTTAGAAAGCTCTTTTCGATACGAACCCAACAGTTCCGGTTTTAGGAGAATCCGACGGTCGGATCTCCCGTAATGTCCGTTTGAAATAAATGGTCGAAATTCACGAACTGCCGCGGCGCGGCGCGTTCTATTCAGGCCGTTATATTATATATATATATAATATATATTTCGTCGATTTCTATTTAAAACGAATTTTATAAATAGTTTTAAATTCGTTTCAAAAACAATTTCAACTTCCATTTCAATTCAAATCAAAATTGAATTTTTCCTTATAAATTCGTTTTAAAATTCATTTCTATTTGATTTCAATTCAAATCGATTTTAATTCGATTCGAATTCTTTTTCAATTCAATTCGAGTTGGTTTTCAATTCAATTCAAATCAAATTGGTTTTATATTCGATTCAATTCAAATTGGTTTTCTATTCGATTCAATTCAAATTGGTTTTCTATTCGATTCAATTCAAATTCGTTTTCTATTCGATTCAATTCAAATTGGTTTTCTATTCGATTCAATTCAAATTCGTTTTCTATTCGATTCAATTCAAATTCGTTTTCTATTCAATTCAATTCAAATTGGTTTTCTATTCGATTCAATTCAAATTCGTTTTCTATTCGATGCAATTCAAATTCGTTTTCTATTCGATTCAATTCAAATTGGTTTTCTATTCGATTCAATTCAAATTGGTTTTCTATTCGATGCAATTCAAATTGGTTTTCTATTCGATTCAATTCAAATTAGTTTTCTATTCGATTCAATTCAAATTGGTTTTCTATTCGATTCAATTCAAATTGGTTTTCTATTCGATTCAATTCAAATTCGTTTTCTATTCGATTCAATTCAAATTCGTTTTCTATTCGATTCAATTCAAATTGGTTTTCTATTTGATTCAATTCAAATTGGTTTTCTATTCGATTCAATTCAAATTGGTTTTCTATTCGATTCAATTCAAATTGGTTTTCTATTCGATTCAATTCAAATTCGTTTTCTATTCGATTCAATTCAAATTGGTTTTCTATTCGATTCAATTCAAATTGGTTTTCTATTCGATTCAATTCAAATTCGTTTTCTATTCGATTCAATTCAAATTCGTTTTCTATTCGATTCAATTCAAATTGGTTTTCTATTCGATTCAATTCAAATTCGTTTTCTATTCGATTTATAAAAACGAATATAATCGATATAAATATCGTTCGCGTCAAAATAGCGCATCTCTAATCAACACGGTTTTATATATTTCAATAATTCTGTTATTCTATTCAACAAATGAATATTTATTCTATTCAATATGTGAATCTATATTTTTGTCAACACACGACTAATCTCAACGAATGAGTACTGTCCACGCGTGACTATTCTTGTTATTTAATATATTTTATGAAAATTAAGGTATCTATCGTTTGATATTAAATCAGACTCCAACCGTAAATTAGTAAGAGAACGATTCCCTGAATATTAACCCCGAAGGCCGAAACCAACATCAGATCAATATCCAGGAGACCACTCCTCTTATCTATTTTCTAGTTAGTTTCTAATTTTATATATGATAAAGATGTAAATTTTATTGTTAAAATATTTCGTTCAACACATGACTAATCTCAACGGATGAGTACAGTCAACACATGAACCTTCATTTTATAATATTCTTTATTTTCCCGATTGGAATGAGGCCCAATCAATTACCATATAAAGTTAATTATATGGATTCCATACAACACATGTATATAATAGCAACGATAAATAATCAACCATCATCCAAAGTGCACTACACTGTATAAGCATCAAATATAGATATCTAACGCTTATAACAGCCTGTCAATCAATCGATCGACACACAACTAATTATTGGGATTAGTGTATGCCGTATTTTATCCCAATACCTGTGTGGGGTTTCAAACAATCAAACACAGATTTTGGATGGTTTATAAAAAAAATCGATTTTTAAAAAAAAATTGGTTTTATCCCAATACCCGTGTGTAGCAAAAATTAACTTTTATAAAAAAAAAATCGATTTTATAATCATATGCAAAGCGTAAGGAATATTTTGGATGGTTTATTTATGCGTTTTAGCAGTACATTAGGGATGGCAATGTAAAAAGACATTAACGATAACAAGGGAAATGTTGTTTTAGCCGTGGAAACGTTATTTCCCTACCTTGTCGACGACGCGTGCGAGTTATTAATTAACTTGTTTTACGTTTTAGACTTGTCTTAAGCCTCTTTTGCAGCCTATAGTTGTGAGCTTTTGGAGTATTTTGAGTCATTTAAGGTAAAATTCCACTTTAGGACCGTAACTGGAACATTTATAAGCGGGAAAAACCTTGAATTGCTTCGTTTTGATCTCCTTTTTTCGGCTTAGTAGAAATTAATAGGAAATGATTTAGATGCATTAACTTGTTGGATGGTAGGGTTTAGATGCAAAATTGGTTGGTTCACACTTCTATTCATAGTCGTGTGAGGGTTATGGATGAAAATATTTTCAAAATTCCCATTCATATAGAACTGGTAGTATATTTTAGGATGTTTGCATCATGACTTCAAAGTGTTTCAAAAATGCATACATTGTGCACATGAGCACGTTCGTCAAAAAATTGGATGTACACTAATTAGTTGTGTAGTTTAGAAAAATTAGGCGTCAGCGCCATAACTTTGTCACAAGTAAAATTTCGGGACGAATTTTTTTTTAAGGAGGGAAGAACGTAACAACCCATAATTTTGATGATAATTAATTTAGTTATCTAATTACGTTCTGAAAATGAAATTTTCATAAACGATGGAATTTGACCATGAAACTTGCATCTTATGTTCATAACGAAATTCTAGTATATTTTCATGTTTGGAACTTCGCGAATAGAGTCCGTATGAAAAAGTTACGAACGAAATAAGAAAACAGACGAAAAATAAATAAAACAGAATCTTTTATATATATCAATACATATAATTGCCCCTGCAGCCAGGTCAACCAGAGCAATCAACCGGGGCAGTCGACAGCTTGGTCCCCTACAGGCGGCGGCTAGGTTTATATATATGTATATATATAAACTGACTAATTTAATTTAATTAAATCAAAACGTCTAGGGTCATTCCTACGCCTATAAATAAAGGTTTAGATCCCCATTCTTTTGCATATAATTCTGAAAGCAGTAGCGAGGCTTTGTCATTTTCTCTTCTTCCAAGTCCCTTTTGAGACAAATCTTAACATATACAAATTAAACAAACATAGATTTGAGAGTATTAGAATCA
The DNA here is from genome assembly GCA_030737875.1 of Allium sativum. Classification (NCBI taxonomy): domain Eukaryota; kingdom Viridiplantae; phylum Streptophyta; class Magnoliopsida; order Asparagales; family Amaryllidaceae; genus Allium; species Allium sativum. Next base: position 375,074,912 of record CM060921.1, read on the forward strand.
AATTCTTGTGCAGAAGAGATGGTGCTACTAATAGGCATTTCTTACATTCAGATTTCCTTCCTCTTTTCCTATTTTCTTGCGAATCTACAAATTTTGAAATATAGATATGTAAGATTTGGGAATTGTAGGCTTAAAAGTTTTGTTCAGATTCATATTTGGATAGCTTTCAGGTGAGTGAGAAATTATATACATCATTTATAATAACTTATATAACTCATTTGTGTAAGTCCTAATTTTATGCCTAAAAATTATCAGATTTGTTTGTTTTTGTCAAATTTGAAAGAATATGATGTGGTTTGAATATTGAGTTTGTAGGTCTTTGGTTAATTAAGTTATATTTCATGCAATTGCTTTTAGATTTAGTTTGGTTATTGCAAACACCTAAGATCTGGAAATTATTCCCAAAACCATTATTAAAATTGTAGCATTTGTTCTAGATTCTTAGATTGGGATATTGATTTATAGTTTGTATAATTTTTTATTTAAAGCAATAAAAATCTTATTGTGTTTGACGTTGTTTGGCCTTTTACTTGATTATTGTAATATTTGTCCTTTTTGTTATTTTGTATAAAAGGGCGCTATTTGAAATTAGCAAGGAAAATAGATAAACCAAATAAGAAAATATGTGCAAATTCACGTATACACGTATGTAGTTAGCAATAGCTATTCTAAATAAAATATTAACTTATTTCCTTGTGGTTTGAAATAACATCAATTTTCCTTTTTAATGATTTGGGGAAAGATTTAATTATGAAAATTAACCTTTATAAGATTTTGAAACTTAAACTAAGATTAAACAGAAAAAGGACTGTTTGGTCACTAACTTAGGCCAAAACACAATTAATAAAGAATATGAACATATAAATTTGCAACCACATTAATTTTGTGTTTAAATATAAATATAAACATAAACATATATATAATATCTATCCGAATCTATGTAAACAACGCTAACATATTAATATATGATTGTTTGTTGTTTTATGTATTTGAGTTGGAAATGTTTCCATTATACGAGAATAAACGTATGGGAATAAATCCCATAAGAAATGGATATAATTGTTTGTGACCGTTGTAGCAATAAACATGTGATTTGTTGTGGTAATAAAAGGTCATGAATAAGGTGGTATTGTAACCATATTCGTTTGTGAAACATATTGAATAAGATAAGTATGCCTAAATGGTTTCAATTAAATTTGTATTAGGAATAGGAACTGAAACTCTAGCTAGAGAAATAAATAATGAACATTTATATATACATTCAAATAAGAGTCAAACCGAATTAAGATTGTAAAAATATTTGGGAGTTATGATAATTAGACAAGAATTTAAATGGGATTGATATAGGTGAAATTAAATAGGTTAATTGATGCCATAGGAAATATGACCGTTAGAGTCAAAAATAGCAGGTAACCTAATTAATAGGAAAAAATAGAATTAAAAAGGGGATTGATTGTAGTAATAAATACTAAGTCAAATAAGGATATAATAATTAGACATCCTAAGATAAGAAGTCATAGGTTTTCCTTATTTTATTCTAGTTAATCTAGAATTGGTATAATTAAGTATAAGAACTGGACTTAGTACGATAAAAGTCTGTACTTTCCAGCAGTCGGGTACATGTATAATTGACGTGAGATATCATTAACCATAGGAACCCATGACGATAGTTGATTGCATAATGAAGATTATTTCCTAAAACAAGGTATACTTCAAGAGTGACGTATTAAGTGGTTGTAGGACCCACCTCCCATCCTAAAAGAGGAAGATTTAAAGAGGGAATAGTTTGTAAATGTAAGCCTGCTTCAGGATAGAGGTATCAAGTAGTTAGATCCGCCCTTAAAAAGGGTACTAAGTGATCGCGTAGCTCACCTCCCCATAAACAAGAAGTATTAAATGGCTATTGGGTTATGAACTTGGTAATCCCTATGTTGGTTCGGTTCCTCTAGGTAGTAAATGACGGGTGATAGTGTCCGTCTTGGGACTAGGTATTAAATGGCCACTATAGAGATACCATAGGTCTGCCTAACCTATGGGAAGTATCAAGTGGCTTGGGAATTATCTAATAAGGCCAGCTAGACAGTAACATGGGGGACCTCCGGGGGAAGGTCATAAATGATGATATGTAGTCTACCTATCCTGTTTGCTTATTGTCTCTCTCCTTATGCAAGGCATGGGTATATGCACGAAAGATGGGAGACTTACATTAGTAGGACTTAGTAGCTAGTGTCCTCTAATTTATTATAGTGTGGAGTAAACCACCGAGTAAGGTATTCAGTGACGGATGATCCCGCCTTAGGCCTTAAGTGATTGAAAGGATGCACCCTTATCTTATATTGATAGTGAGGTCTTAAGTGACTATATAGAGTTAATTAACCTCCTTATAGAATAATGAGCAGTTGAGAGCCCACTTCTTAGTTTTTGGTAAATGGTTGAGTGGTAATTTAAAGGCTTCATAATTATGCGTAAACGTTCTATCTCGGTATCGGTATATCGTTTGAGGATACTACCTCGGGAATGGTAGTTGGTTATCGTTAGGAGTAAGCGTTTGGTTGGTTTGGTTTATGTGATGATGAAAATTTTCAAACCAAACTTAAATCGATAAAAATGAAAACCAAGCCAACCAAATTAAGTTCAGTTGGTTCGGTTGGTTATCCGATTTAACCGAACTAAAAATATTTTAGACCTTATATTTGAAATATTAACTATAATTTGAAATAAATCATAAATATATTATTAGAGTATTATTATTTATTATTCTTATGCTTTCTAAAAGCAATTTTGACGCATACGGCGATGATTAAATTTTACCAAGATAATTAATCTAACCTAATAGTCATTATAATATCGATAATTTTGAAAATATAACAAAAGTTCGGTTAATTTGGTTAAACCGATAACCAAACTAAATATTTTTCCAAACCAATTACAAACCAATCTAATTTCAAAACCAAACCGACCAAAATGAATTGGTTTGGTTGGTTTATTTGGTTTAAACAAATAATGCTCACCCTCAGTTGTTGTGCGTAGATCTTTACAAGGTTAAGGTTGAGTTACTAGCCTTGTCGGGCATATGCTTTGGTTTTGACCAAACACAATACATTTGTGCATTGCAGACAGTGTTATACATTTTCTACTCACCAGGACTTGCTGTTATGACCCTCTCCTCATAACAACTCTCTGGTTTAGCTCGGGGAAGACAGGTCTTAGCAGGTGTTCAGTTTGAGTTTTGATTTTTAACAAAATTCAGGCTCGGAAAAGTGTAGGGTGTAACATTGTTATACTGTCCAAATAATCCCCAAATTATACTTATCTTGTAATCATAGAAAATACTCATAGATATATGCAATCCAAGAGGCCCTGGTAGGAATCTTTATGTCTATACATAAATATCCTCTAATTTATGTTTATAAAAACAAATCTAAATCTTAGAGCTCCATTATTTTTAAAGGATGTAGTTTTGCATGGTGGAGGCAGAGAATAGGGAATGGAGTAGGGAAAATTAAGTTTAGATTAGAGGCATATTTATAATAGGGTTAGGAACCCTAGGACCGTTAGATATTAGGTTTTTATTTGGGTTCATTAGATACAAAGAAGAGTCCTGAACAAACACTAGAAATCTACCATGCTCGATCAAAATTGTGCCTGGCAAACAACGTGCTAGGCCACGACATGTGTCGACCTAACTTAGAGGTGGGTCGACCCAGGAGTTGATCCACTTATGGCCTAGGTCGACCCATGGGTCGACCCAACTTGGGACTAGGTCGTCCCAGTTCCAACGTTTGATTTATATATTTATTCATATATTTTTTATTTCTTAATTCAATTTTTCAGTTTTTCATTCATAACTTCTTCGTTTTAAGTCCGATTTTACTAAACCAAATGTCTATCTTGGCCAGTAGTTCATAACAGGCCTAATGGTGCAACCCTCATTGTCTAATTCTCATTATTTTTTGACTAATATTTATTTTATTGATATGTTATTTAGTTTGTTTAATTAAAATTATGCGTTGTTACATTCTCCCCACCTTGAAGGATTTCGCCCCCAAAATTTCCAAGGTTAGAAGAATGTCATAAATGTTATCACATAATTAACCACATTCATCTACTCATCCATAAATCATGAGTATTCATTATCCTTAGTATTTCTAATGCTTTTCATGAACATATGCAATAGTGTATTGTATATATCCCTAACTAATGCAAGAAATTAGACGGCCGACTGATTCATTCGACCTCCTTTAATGAAATTTATGATAGTGCCATGCGTCCAAAATGTATGCAAGAGAATGTTAATGATACATAAAATTCTATATGTGTGCAAAAAGTACCATCAAGATGCAACATCCATATGATAACCATCCATTTTTCATCCATAAATTAAAAGTGCACACACATTCATATGCAATTATTTTAGTGTCCTAGTTGTTGATCACTAATTAGTAGCTAGTGTGTGTATATGCATCCATAACATCCATTGGAAAACACTTGCATCCACGTGAATCCATCAAATACAACATGTTCCAATAACATGTTTAAATCATATCCTTCCATCCATAGGATTTTCCTAAGACACACTAATTCAAATGATAGGCAAACAGACAAGGTTCAAATTCAAAGCTATAAATGATCGAGAGCACACTATTAAAAAGAAATGGAAAAGATGCGTGAATCCTCTCCTCCAATTCCCATGTCGCCTCATCTCTATTCTCTTCCCACTGAACCTTGACAAGCTTAATCTCCTTATCCCTCAACTTCTTTACTGCATATCCCAAAATTCGTGTAGGTACTCATCTAACCGATGCCTTCTTCTCAACCTCCTCTATGGTACTCGGCTCCATCATTACCACATAATCATGCAAACACTTCCTCAAATGTAGGACATGAAATACATCATAACCTCCCCTCCTCTGAGAGTGTAATGACCTGTATTCTACACATCATAGGATCGTAGAATATTTATTTCTTTCCCATGTGAATTCGTATGGTCATGTAACTTTGGGAAACATCTATTAGAGTCATTTCCCATGTCCATGATTTTTGTCGATTTTTAAATGACCATTTTGCCCCTAGTTGGTACTGTTTTGGCCATAACTTTTGATTGAAAAGGAATTTTGACCTGGAACCACTTCCATTTGATTCGTTTGATGGTTTCTCTTTCCGTAGAGTGGTCACATTAGCCAAACGGACTTACCGTTTGGGAGATATGGCTGAAACAAGGTTTGGAGGGTGAAAAACTGCTTAACCGGGCCAAATCGGGTGATTAGTGAGTAGGCCCATAACCCATTTCGGGATTAGGGTTATGGGAGGGCTGAAATGAGATGGAGAATCATTCCATTTCAGTTTTCTAGCCTCCACTTATCAACAAGGATCCCTAAAAATGGCCTCCAACCTCTAAATCACCTCCAAATCACCCTTAGGTTAAGGATTTGGCTTAGCAACCCCTAATCAAGAAGGATCTTCACCAAATCAACAAAGGAGCTGCTGTTTGGTATTGAAATTCGCATCAAATCAGAGAATCATTTCAGATCTTAGTTTATTTTGTGGCTAAGGTGAGTGATTTGCTTAGTTTTGCACTAATTATGGCTAATTAGGGTTGATTAGTGTTAATTAGCGAATTTAAACATGATAAAATTCTGGAAAAATGTTTATAAGATTCGGAATGAAGTTTTAGACCTCTGATATGAATTTGAGTTAATTTGGTTAAGTTTTGATAGTCCTATCATTAGTTTCACCTAAATATGCTTAAGGGGAAGTTTGGGATTTTGGGTATGTTTGATCCCTTTTTACCTATCATATTGATGTTTTGATGTTTGTGGTTGATTATGTATGTTGCTATGACTGTATGAAATGCTTTGTGACTGTTTAGAATAGTTGGAATGGTCGAAAACGCCGTCGAGGGGCGTAAACAGCTCGCTGGACAAGGTACAGGGGTTCGGATCGCATAGGGGGTTGAGGGACGATCGGATCGCCCTAGGGGATCGTGGGACATCACCACGAGTCGAGTCACCTCCTCCGAACCGAACCGTCTGTGCAAGGCCACGAAGCGAATCGATGCAGCGCCATGCCAAACTGAAGTACTCCGACCCGGATCGCCAATGAGCATTACGATCTGATCCGATCCACTCGTGCTTCATATCACGATCCGACTAGAGGAAGGTAGCATCCACGATCCGATGCACAACGAGACGATGGAGGAGAGCGATCCGATCCGTATGGGGTATTCACGATCCGACCAGAAGTGGAGACCCGATCCGATGGAGACTGGATTCACGAGACCATGGAGGAGGGCGATCCGATCACCTGGAGGACCACGACCCGATCCGATGCAGGAGGCGCGACCCGATCAGATGAAGAATGTGAAGGCTGATCCGATCCGATTCGATGGTAATGACCAATAACCCGAGATGCAAAGGTAGTCCAAATGGAAGTTAGAGCTCAGGATCCCGGAACCAGTTGGGAACCAATGAATTCACTTCATGGTTGGACTTTGCTGCGGGACGTGTGCTAAGGAGTTGTCGACGTTCATAACTTCGATTCACCACTAAGAATGGATGATGGCTACTTATCAGTGCAGTAGGGTCATTATGACCTGAGGGGCAAAGTGATGGTAGCAAGACTACGTTATCAGTGCAGTAGGGTCATTATGACCTGAGGGGCAAGGTGATGCGTAGTAAGACTATGAGCCAGCGCAGATGGGGTAAATAACTCCATGGGGCAAGTGGACATAGTAAGGATTAGTAAGGCTATGAGCCAGCGCAGATGGGGTGAATAACTCCATGGGGCAAGTGGACATAGCGAGGAATTAGTGGCTACGTTATCAGTGCAGTGAAGCTATTTATGACTTCATGGGGCAAAGTGATCGTAGCAAGGAATGTTGGGTGATCGAAGTGGTGAATATCGTATACTTTACGCACTGAGTGAGAGATGTGAGGATGGATGTTATGCTTGATTGTTTGCCATCAATATGACATGCACACCTCCCCCACCTCCGTATCTTTATATTGATTGATATGACGCCTTAGAGTGTTGTACAGTATGTAGTGCTAACTCTTTGGTTGCAGGTCCAGGTTCAGGTATGTTTTAGTCTACCTGTTATTGTTCACTTTAGATGCTTATCGCTCATACCAGGCTTTATGTCCGACCCAGAGTTTTATGTCTCCTCTTATTACTCTGGGTGCTCACACGAGCAGACTAGAGACAGGTTAGCTGGGGATGTGCGAGTAGCCGATTCGGGGGCGGGCAGGAGGCTTCCACGTACTATACATATATACACATTCTCCCTGTGTCGTTGGCGGTCGCTACTTGGGCATTAGTAGTGTACCTCATTTATCTTACTTTTGCTTTGAGACAGTTTGAAAGTTGTAATAAGCTGTATTTTGGATTTCCGCTGCTTTGATGTTTAGTTCTGATTTTCAGCTTATGCACTGTCTCTCCTGTTTTATGTCAAGTATGTTATTATTATATTTTGTTCGATGCGCTGTGAGACATTCTACAGGTTCCTTGCACGTTCGTTTCCTTCTTCCTTTTCCTTCTGGCGACCCGTTCCGTGCTAACTGGACATGTGTACAGCGCACTTTTGGAGTAAATGTCGGTTGGTGCGGGCGGGCCGTCACACTTGGTATCAGAGCCAGGTTGCGTAGATAACCTAGGGAAAGACACTAGGGAGAGTTAGTACGTATAAGAGAGCGCGTATTTGTGATTACTTTGGTTTTCAAAAGCTATGTATGTATATGCTATTAGTAGTATAAAGATGAAGTCGCACTGCACTAGCACCACTATGGGGTCGTTAATCGTTTCCTTTTTACAGATTAACGATGAGCCGAGAGACGAGGGGTGCTGGTAGAGGGACCAACCAAGGGAATGCCGCTGACATGAGGGCTATGTTTACTAACCTCATGAGAGACATGCTTAGAGAAGTGCAAGGGGCAATTCCCAATCCCGGAGTTGGTGTTGGCCCAGTAGTGCAGGCGCCTAGGGTTGATTTCGCCAAGTTGTGCAAAGATTACACTAATCTTGGTGGGAAGCCGTTCCACGGAACGGAGTCGGCCACGGATGTTCAAGATTGGATGGATAGCTGTGACCGTATCTTTGATGACTTGGGTCTCGAGGATGCGATGAAGAGAAGGCTAGCGTCTCGTCAGCTGCAAGGGCGAGCGATGAATTGGTGGAATGCTATCAGAACAGCTACTCCAGAGGACCAAGTTACTTGGGTTCAGTTCAAGGCTCGCTTTAGCGAAAAGTTTATTCCATCTGCCCAGAAGTCGGTGTTGTTCAAGAGGTTCCTGGAACCCAAGCAGGGTGGCAGGGCAGTTTCTGATTATATTGCCGAGTTCGACACTTTGTCGAAGTATGGACTGTCTCTCATTGATACTCCTGAAAAGAAGAATGAGAAGTTCATTACTGGCCTGGATGGGTACTTGGGGGAGAGGCTCATTAACCACATCGATGAGACTTTTGAATCGATTGTGGGGAAAGCTTTGAGGTCAGAGAGTCTTTACCCTAAGTCAAAGACTGAGGCTGCATCTGCAGAAGGGCCAAAGCCGCAAGCAGGCGGTGGAGGCAAGAATAATTCTCAGAATAAGAGGAAGCAGGACCAATCTAAGGGTGGCCAGAAAAAGAGCAAGAAAGATGTTGAGTGCTTCAGCTGTGGAAAGAAGGGCCATTATGCTAAAGATTGTCGGGCCAAGCCAGCGGATAAGAAGTGCTTCAACTGTGGTCAAGTGGGACATTTCAAGGACAAGTGTCCGCAACCACTTAAGGAGAAGCAGATTGTGAAAGCATATGCTATTGATGCTGTTCCTTCTTCGTCGAATGCCCCAACTGCGGCGGAGAAAGGAAAGAATGTGGTTATTCAAGGTATGCTTTCTATTTATGATATACCAGTTCGAGTTTTGTTTGATACTGGGGCTTCCCGTTCCTTCATATCTAGTGACCTGGTAGATAGGTTGGGACTGGAACCCGAGATAGTCGATAGACCATTGATTGTGACGAACCCGATTGGTGGTTCGACTAGCCTTAGTATGATTTGCAGGAATTTGGTCTTATCGAGTCATGGATGTATGTTTGTATGTGATTGCTTTATTTTGGGCTTTACTGGGTATGGCATTATATTGGGAGTCGATTGGCTCCAAAGGTACGGGGTGGTGGTAGACTGTGAGGGCTTTTTGGTGACAGTGAGGGCGGATGATGGGCGGAGGGTAGTGTTTGGTAGCCTACCTAGTGATGGGGTTATGGCTAGTTTTGTAAATTCCCTCGACATCCCGCAGGATGAGTTGTCAGATGTGCCCGTGGTTGGCCAGTATCCGGACGTCTTCGAGGAGGTGACCGGACTTCCACCACACCGAGAGATTGAGTTCCGTATTGATTTAGTGAAAGATGCCAGACCTATAGTGATGCCACTTCGTCGTATGGCACCAAGGGAGCAGCGGGAGCTCGGGGTGCAAGTCAGCAATCTTTTGAAGAAGGGATTTATTAGAAGGAGTGTCTCCGAGTGGGGAGCACCAGTTGTGTTTGCCACTAAGGCAGATGGTTCCCTTCGTTTATTTGTGGACTATCGCGAGTTGAATAAGGTGACGAGGAAGAATAAGTATCCTCTACCACGGATAGATGATTTGTTTGATCAGCTGGAAGGAGCAAGAGTGTTCTCCCAGTTGGACCTCGCGACAGGATTTCATTAGCTACGAGTGGCGGATGAGAGTGTTCCGAAAACGGCATTTAGGACGCCGTCTGGATTTTATGAGTGGTTGGTCATGCCGTTTGGGTTGACCAATGCACCAGCCTATTTTGTGGATCTTATGAATCGAGTATTCAGAGATCAGTTGAATAAGTTTGTTCTTGTGTTCGTGGATGACATCCTTGTTTACTCAAGGACAGAGGAGGAACACAAGGGACACTTGAGGATAGTGATGGAGGTGTTGAGGAAACACCAATTGAAAGCGAAATTCTCTAAGTGTCATTTTTGGAGAAGGGAAGTGAGATTCTTAGGTCATGTTGTTTCCGAGAGTGGTATTGCCGTGGACCCTGCGAAGGTGGCTACGGTACAGGATTGGCCTACGCCCAAGAATGCAACAGATGTAAGAAGTTTCTTGGGATTAGCTGGATATTATCGTAAGTTTATCCAGGACTTCTCCAGGATTGCAGCACCGTTGACTCAGTTGACTAAAAAGAATCAGTCCTTCGTCTGGGACGGAGTGTGTGAGGATGCCTTCAGAGGTCTAAAAGAGAGGTTGACGCGTGCGCCAGTGTTAGTCATTCCTAAAGGGAATGAAGAGATGACGGTATACACGGATGCTTGTGGTACCGGACTGGGTGCTGTATTGATGCAGGGAGGTAGGGTTGTAGCTTATGCTAGTCGACAGCTAAAGCCGCATGAAAAGAAGTACCCTACCCATGATTTGGAGTTGGCAGCGATTGTATTTGCGCTGAAGATGTGGAGACACTATCTCTTGGGAGAAAGATTTGAGCTGTTTACCGATCATAAATCGTTGAAGTATCTCTTCTCCCAGAAAGATCTGAATCTTCGTCAGCAGAGATGGTTGGAATTCTTGGCTTCGTATGATTTTGATATCGCGTATACACCTGGGAAGGGTAATGCGGTAGCCGATGCCTTGAGTAGGAGACATGCCAGCTTAGGGGCAATGTTTCTTGAATGGAAGCAACTGGAGTATATCGCGGGGTTTGATTTCAGACCAAAGTGCGAATTGGATCCAGTTATGCTAGCTAGTTTGACGATCAGACCTACTTTGATAGAGCGGATTGGTTCTAGCCAGAGGGACGATCCTAACCTATTGGAAATCATCTCCAAGTTAGAAATGGGTATCGATGAGGAGATGAATGTGTATGGGCTTGATCGGGATGGATGGCTTCGAAAGAATGGAAGACTAGTTGTGCCCAACGTAAATGGTTTGAGAGATGAAGTGCTTAGAGAATGTCATCACTCAAAACTGACTATACATCCCGGTGGTAATAAGATGTATCGAGACATGAGATAGACTTACTACGGGGAAGGGATGAAAAGAGACGTTGGGAAGTTTATATCCAAATGCATGAATTGTCAGCTAGTTAAAGCCGAACAAAAGAAGCCTAGTGGGTTGTTGCAACCATTGGAAATTCCCGAATGGAAGTGGGAGCAAGTCTCGATGGATTTCATCGATGGCTTACCAAGGACGAGATCGGGATATGATAGCATTTGGGTAATTGTGGATCGATTGACTAAAAGCGCAAGGTTTATACCAGTCAAATCGACCAGAACAGCAGCCAAGTTGGCAGAATTGTATATGAAGTGGGTAGTGAGATTTCATGGAGTACCCAAAAGCATTGTGAGTGACCGAGACCCATTGTTCACTAGTGGGTTTTGGAAGAGCTTACAAGAGGCTCTAGGGTCCAGATTACATCTCAGTACCGCGTATCATCCTCAGACCGACGGTCAGACGGAGAGGGTGAATCGTATATTGGAAGATCTCTTGAGAGCCTGTATATTGGATTTTGGTGGATCATGGGATGATCAATTGCATCTAGTAGAGTTTGCATATAATAATAGCTACCAATCCAGTATCGGTATGGCTCCCTATGAAGCTTTGTACGGAAGACCATGCAACTCACCATCATGTTGGATAGAGACCGGCGAGAAGTTTGTGCTTGGACCAGATGTGGTGAGAGAAACGTCGGATAGGATCAAGATCATTCAACAACGAATGAAAGCTGCTCAAGATAGGCAGAAAAGCTATGCTGATAAGAGGAGAAGAGACTTGAAATTCTCCGTTGGTGACTTGGTGTTTGTTAAGATCTCTCCGTTGAAGAGCGTGATACGATTTGGTAGGAGAGGCAAATTAGCACCAAGATTTGTTGGCCCATTCCCTGTTCTTGAACTAGTCGGGAATTTGGCATATAGAGTTGGCTTACCAGAGAAGATGGCAGGAGTTCACAATGTATTTCATGTTTCCCAACTAAGGAAGTTCGTTCACGACTCAGATGTGACTATTTCACCTGATCAGTTAGAGGACTTCGAAGTAGAACCAGAGGCGGTTGGGAACCGCAAGCCGATTCGTATTGTGGGGCACGATACGAAGCAACTTCGAAGAAAGGCGGTGAAGCTAGTCAAGGTTCAGTGGGGCGAGAATGAGAATGATTGTACTTGGGAGACAGAGGAGAGCATTAGGAAGGCATATCCAGAACTCTTTGCCTGGTAAGATTTACTTTGCGATTTAGTTTTCCGCGTGCTAGGATAGACTTGTTTAGCTTGTTTTGCATGTTTGATTGTTGCTTCATGATTGATAGGCATGCGGGAACCTTTACGTATGTTGGGATTAGGGAATTTCGGGGGCGAAATTTCTTAAGGGGGGGAGAGTGTAATGACCCGTATTCTACACATCATAGGATCGTAGAATATTTATTTCTTTCCCATGTGAAGTCGTATGGTCATGAAACTTTGGGAAACATCTATTAGAGTCATTTCCCATGTCCATGATTTTTGTCGATTTTTAAATGACCATTTTGCCCCTAGTTGGTACTGTTTTGGCCATAACTTTTGATTGGAAAGGAATTTTGACCTGGAACCACTTCCATTTGATTCGTTTGATGGTTTCTCTTTCCGTAGAGTGGTCACATTAGCCAAACGGACTTACCGTTTGGGAGATATGGCTGAAACAAGGTTTGGAGGGTGAAAAACTGCTTAACCGGACCAAATCGGGTGATTAGTGAGTAGGCCCATAACCCATTTCGGGATTAGGGTTATGGGAGGGCTGAAATGAGATGGAGAATCATTCCATTTCAGTTTTCTAGCCTCCACTTATCACCAAGGATCCCTAAAAATGGCCTCCAACCTCTAAATCACCTCCAAATCACCCTTAGGTTAAGGATTTGGCTTAGCAACCCCTAATCAAGAAGGATCTTCACCAAATCAACAAAGGAGCTGCTGTTTGGTATTGAAATTCGCATCAAATCAGAGAATCATTTCAGATCTTAGTTTATTTTGTGGCTAAGGTGAGTGATTTGCTTAGTTTTGCACTAATTATGGCTAATTAGGGTTGATTAGTGTTAATTAGCGAATTTAAACATGATAAAATTCTGGAAAAATGTATATAAGATTCGGAATGAAGTTTTAGACCTCTGATATGAATTTGAGTTAGTCCTATCATTAGTTTCACCTAAATATGCTTAAGGGGAAGTTTGGGATTTTGGGTATGTTTGATCCCTTTTTACCTATCATATTGATGTTTTGATGTTTGTGGTTGATTATGTATGTTGCTATGACTGTATGAAATGCTTTGTGACTGTTTAGAATAGTTGGAATGGTCGAAAACGCCGTCGAGGGGCGTAAACAGCTCGCTGGACAAGGTACAGGGGTTCGGATCGCATAGGGGGCTGAGGGACGATCGGATCGCCCTAGGGGATCGTGGGACATCACCACGAGTCGAGTCACCTCCTCCGAACCGAACCGTCTGTGCAAGGCCACGAAGCGAATCGATGCAGCGCCGTGCCAAACTGAAGTACTCCGACCCGGATCGCCAATGAGCATTACGATCCGATCCGATCCACTCGTGCTTCATATCACGATCCGACTAGAGGAAGGTAGCATCCACGATCCGATGCACAACGAGACGATGGAGGAGAGCAATCCGATCCGTATGGGGTATTCACGATCCGACCAGAAGTGGAGACCCGATCCGATGGAGACTGGATTCACGAGACCATGGAGGAGGGCGATCCGATCACCTGGAGGACCACGACCCGATCCGATGCAGGAGGCGCGACCCAATCCGATGAAGAATGTGAAGGCTGATCCGATCCGATTCGATGGTAATGACCAATAACCCGAGATGCAAAGGTAGTCCAAATGGAAGTTAGAGCTCAGGATCCCGGAACCAGTTGGGAACCAATGAATTCACTTCATGGTTGGACTTTGCTGCGGGACGTGTGCTAAGGAGTTGTCGACGTTCATAACTTCGATTCACCACTAAGAATGGATGATGGCTACTTATCAGTGCAGTAGGGTCATTATGACCTGAGGGGCAAAGTGATGGTAGCAAGACTACGTTATCAGTGCAGTAGGGTCATTATGACCTGAGGGGCAAGGTGATGCGTAGTAAGACTATGAGCCAACGCAGATGGGGTAAATAACTCCATGGGGCAAGTGGACATAGTAAGGATTAGTAAGGCTATGAGCCAGCGCAGATGGGGTGAATAACTCCATGGGGCAAGTGGACATAGCGAGGAATTAGTGGCTACGTTATCAGTGCAGTGAAGCTATTTATGACTTCATGGGGCAAAGTGATCGTAGCAAGGAATGTTGGGTGATCGAAGTGGTGAATATCGTATACTTTACGCACTGAGTGAGAGATGTGAGGATGGATGCTATGCTTGATTGTTTGCCATCAATATGACATGCACACCTCCCCTACCTCCGTATCTTTATATTGATTGATATGACGCCTTAGAGTGTTGTACAGTATGTAGTGCTAACTCTTTGGTTGCAGGTCCAGGTTCAGGTATGTTTTAGTCTACCTGTTATTGTTCACTTTAGATGCTTATCGCTCATACCAGGCTTTATGTCTAACCCAGAGTTTTATGTCTCCTCTTATTACTCTGGGTGCTCACACGAGCAGACTAGAGACAGGTTAGCTGGGGATGTGCGAGTAGCCGATTCGGGGGCGGGCAGGAGGCTTCCACGTACTATACATATATACACATTCTCCCTGTGTCGTTGGCGGTCGCTACTTGGGCATTAGTAGTGTACCTCATTTATCTTACTTTTGCTTTGAGACAGTTTGAAAGTTGTAATAAGCTGTATTTTGGATTTCCGCTGCTTTGATGTTTAGTTCTGATTTTCAGCTTATGCACTGTGTCTCCTGTTTTATGTCAAGTATGTTATTATTATATTTTGTTCGATGCGCTGTGAGACATTCTACAGGTTCCTTGCACGTTCGTTTCCTTCTTCCTTTTCCTTCTGGCGACCCGTTCCGTGCTAACTGGACATGTGTACAGCGCACTTTTGGAGTAAATGTCGGTTGGTGCGGGCGGGCCGTCACAGAGAGCCTCTCTAGTAGTTGAATCCTATAGGCCATATGACCTAGCCTCTCTGCTATTGAAAATGGCCCAACAAACCTCGATGCTAACTTCCCAATTGAACCAAACTACACCACATTCCTTAGGGGTGATACCTTAAGGAAAACCATGTCTCGTGCACTGAACTCAAGATTTGTCCTCCTCTTATCTGCATATGATCTCTGCCTATCTTAAGATACCTTCATCCTTTTTCGAATCAAGTCAATATTATTCGAGGTCTCCCTAACCATCTTTGGTCCAAGAAGAAGTCTATCGGTGGACTCCCACAAATATGAAGATGATCTGCAGAGTCGTCCATACAAAGCTTCAAAAGGTGCCATGCCAATGCTTGTTTGATGGTTGTTGTTATAAGCAAACTCTACTAAGGGAAGATGCTCTTCCCGGGTACCTCTGAAGTCCAAAATTCACAGCATAATAAATCCTTAAAAATCTGATTAACGCTCTTAGTATATCCATCTATTTGAGGGTGATATGCAGTACTAAGGATGAGTATGTCCCCAATGCCTCCTGTAGGCTCTTCCAAAACTCGCTGGTAAAGATGGGTCTCTGTCACTAATAATGCTCGTGGGAACTCCATTAAGTCGATCAATCTCCCTCAAATATATCGAAGAAAGCTATTGATGGTAAAAATGGTCGTCTCACCCAATGATTCTCTAAACTCAAGAATTAGCATTTCGCATACAGAAAATTTAAGTGCGGAAAGCAGAAATAACACAAAGATTTATAGTGCTTTGGTCGGTACGGAACCTGCGTCCACTTTTAAGGTGTTTGGGGATTTATTGATTACTGATGGTTACGTGTCATCATCATAGGAATACTGGCTAAGTATTTGGGATTCATACTTACAATATGCTATGTCTTGGAAGAAAAATAAAGTTCTTCTTCGTCCTTGAGTTCTAGGAAGCCATTAATGAGTTCCTATTACCTTGTAGAGCTCTCAAATCAGCTAAAATTCAACCCTTGCGAAGAATGATCAATGGGGTATTTATAAGTAGTGGGTTAGGTGTGAGTAGGTGAGATTTGGAGACCACATAGCAAAATTTCGCATCCCAGGAGAGAGGTATCAGGAAATTCGCATCCCCCTCCCCTTTCTATGGCAAAACTTCGCATCCTTTGGGCGATATGCGAAATTTCGCATCCTGATGGATACGGAAATTCGCATCCTAAATATATGCGGTTTATTGCCCTCGGGTGAATGCAATTCATCGCATCCAGAGGGACGTGATATATTGCATCCCGAGGAACATGATATATCGCAACTTGAGGAACATAGTATATCGCATCCAAGGGAAGCGATTCATCGCATCATGAGGTATGCAATTCATTGCATCATGCGGGATGCGATATATCACATCCGAGGGATGTGATTCACCATATCCTGAGGGATGCGTTATCTCACATCCAGAGGGATGCGATCAGATGATTGTATAGGGGATACGAGATTGGTCTTCGGTATAAGAAATACGGAGTGGAGGGAGTCAAAGTGGGGGACTCGAAATTCTTTGGACTTGAATTTAGGGATATGAAAATGGTCTTTCGAGGTGTTGTGAGGCCCAAGTTTGCACGACTCCTCCCGGGCCTTGATTTTGAGTACTCTGGTGACACTACAGGCTTTAATGCCACGCGATGGGCCAAGTTGAGTAGGTAGATAAGATTTTGGGAACCACACCAAAAGGTCGGTTAACACTTACCCTACCAAAGTATGTCTTATCTTGACATGATGTGCTTTGAGTTGAAATAACCATCTCCGAGAGCGGAAAAGATCCTCAAGCTCTGTCAAACTCTTGATCGCGATCATTCTGTTTAGCGTATCGAGGCTTTCGATTCTTGGATAGCTTCTATGAACATCTAATTCCTGTCGACTCATGAAATTAAACATTATTTATCGACACTCATTTATGCCAAAACGCGAACGAGTCATTGTCGATGTGGAGTCGTGTGCATGCTCACACGTTTTTGTGCGATTTGTGTGGGGCGGCCGATGCTTGAAAATAGAACGTAAACAGTAAAATGTGTTGTCAGTTTTTGACTTCGCGAGTTGGGTTTCGTAACGATGTCGAATCATGGATTCAGTCACTTGTCGTACGTTCTCGAGTCACTTTTGTTGACAATCGTACGACGGTTGGCCAATCGAATTGGTGCCGATCATCATAATGTCGAAAACACGTGCACGTGGTCGTGGTAGGAGTGGTGAGTCAAAAATTCCTCGAAGTTCAGGAATTTCATTATCATCGTTCTTTTATATATTCATATATATATATATATATGTGTGTGTGTGTGTGTATATAAATTACTCATTATAATACACACACACACACACATATACACACACACACACACACACACACACACATATATATATATATATATATATATATATATATTGAGATACCTTGCATTCTGGTAGGGATATGAAGTTTCGCACCCCCTAGAGCGATGCTAAATCTCGCACCATTGATGGGTTGTGACCCGTTACACGGGCCAGGCCTAACTCCCTGCCCTATATAAAAACTGAGCACAAGCTCCCTCCCTCCTTCGTTTACTTTTCTTTCTCGCACCCTGGGAAATGTGTCAACCTCCTGAACGAAATCAAACTTGAACCAAAAAACTTTAGGTGGGTGAAAACGTTGTTTTTCCGAATCGAATAATGTTGAGAGAGCGAATTTCATATTCGAATTACCATCGAGGGGGATGGAGTGTCGATTCCGGTGGAAGTAGGAAGATGTGGCGATGCGAAATGGAGGAGAGGAAGATGGAAAGGGAGAAGCTAAAATCGCCTCTTTACGGATGTGGGTCTTTGCACTGAATCAGATGCACGATTTCGAATTATAAGGGTGTGTTTCTCTCGCATCTGAGGGATACGATTTCTTGCATCCGAGGGGTGCGAGATTTCACATCCGAGCGATATGAGATTTCACATATGAGGGATGCGAGATTTCTCGCATCCGAGGGATGAGATCTCTCACATCTGAGGGATGTGAGGTTCCGCTTCTTGTGGGGATGTGATGTAAGATTTCTCCGAGTTGGAGTGAGATGCAAATTCTCGTGGAAAGGAGTTGGGATGTGAGATTTGAGCCAGAGAGGGGATACGATTTTTGGCCTCAGCGATGCGATATTACGCATCTCTAGGACTCAGAAATTTTTAAACCTTCCTAGTTATGATGCATTCTATTGTTCTCAGTGAAGAGTTCAAATCTCAGGTGGCTTAGCCATCGGATTTGCGCCGTTTTCGCGACTTTCGTGGTTGGATTGGACTTAGGATTGCACATAGAATTTAGTGATAAACCCGGACCATGAACACGAGATCGAACTATCGAATTTTAGTTTGTCTCCCAGTTCTAGTAATGATGTAGCCATGACTTGGCGTTAATCTGACAATGTCAATGACGACGATAGTTACTGTAATGACCCGCATTTTCAGCGGGATAATAATTAATTTATTTAATTATTTAAAAGGTGATTAAAATGATTTAATGGTCGTTGAATTAAATAGCTGGGAATATTTAATTAAAATAATAATTAAATAATATATTTAATTCTGAAATAATCAGAATTGGCTGAAATGGCGATATGATGTGAACTGGATCATCAGTGATATTTAATTCAGCTTGGGATTTAATTTGAATAATGAATATATTATTTGAACGACAGTTTGAACGTATAATTATATTATAATTAAAAATGAGCTCGAAATGGAGCTGCAGTTCGTAAACTGACGATTCGAACTTCAAACGAATATTTAGAAGCCGTTTCAAATCGGATTTCTGTGAAACAAGAAACGTTAGGAGCTGGTGAAGTATATCTTTCTAGTGGAAGAGAAAAATCGGGATTTCGTCAGGTAGATTTTTATTTATGTCCAAATCAAATTTTAGAAAAGTCGCTGTGGAATTCCTTTATAATTTATAAAGGAATTATTTATATTTCTAAAAGGGATTTCAATATAAATCGAATATCGGGTTGACCCAGATTTGAAATATCAAGTGAGAAATTCATATAGGAATATTAGGGAGCTGTATTATATTCTATGTGAATATATACGATAATATTTATTTTTAAATATTAAATTTAATTGTTTTTAAATATATTTATATATTCAAAAGGGTTATTTAGGACTTTAAAAATAGCCACTTTTGCAAACGAAGTCGGAATTCGACGAAACTAATTTTGTTGGATCCGCAATATCAAATTATTGTTAGATGTCAAGTTTCGTGATGTTTAGAGTCACTATGTGGTCGTACGGTTTTTAGAGAGAGAAACAGACGGTATTTCGACAGTTAAAAATACGCTGTGTGAGCAAACGGAGTCGGAATTAGACAAAACCAGTTTTGTTGGGACCGTAATGTCGAACTATAGCTGCATGCCAGTTTTCATGATTTTTGGATATCGTGTGTGATCACACGAATTTTTAGAAAGCAAAATGAATATAGAAATGAGAATATACCGGGAATATTCCATTCTACAAAATATCTAAAATATCTAAACTTACTATAATACACCCCTTAACAAGTTTTACCCTAAAAAATTCATTCAACAGTCAACACATTTTCTATCGTTCCTCATTTTCTTTCTTACAACAAAAAGGATGACATCAAAATTCATGAATAAATCAAAGTAAAATCATAAAATCAATTTATATGTATTTATGGATTCACCAAGGGAAGCTCTTCAACCCAATAGTAAATTTGGGGAGCTCGACATTAGTTTCGTCGGTTGGTTTGTAAGCTGCGGAAAATTAGGGTTCGATCGTTTGGAAAAGTGAAGATGTTGTAAATCATTTCGAGGTTGATTTGGGATTTAGGGGGTGATTTCGCACCTGTAGGAGGAAATTTGAGGGATTCCGTTTGAATCAGTGTCGATAACTGCTCCTGGGGTTGCGAGGTACTGTTCGAACACGGGTCAGGAAATGGTGGTTGGAGCTGCTTGAAATTGGGATGAAGATGATCAGCGTTCGAAGGAGATTTTGGTGTATACTGTTTGATGTATAATGAAGTGAAAGTGTCGTTTGAGTTTTCGATTGAAATGGAGACTTTGGAAGAACTCGCGTTGGGAAATTTCTGCAGTTGGGTTTTTCAAAGAAAATGGGGAAGACGGGTATAAGTGGAAATGGGTTGGGCCTTGGGTAAGAGGGTGAGCCCAATTTATATATATAATTAGTTTGGAATTTAATTTAAATACAGTATAACTTGTAAAATCCATAATTATTGCATACGTTATTAGAATTGGACGCCGTCAGTTGCGTTGGGATCGTATGGACGACGACTACACCATGGAACTGACTAGGAGTGGATTTGAGCTCGTCTGAATTTATGGCGAGATAAATTGCTTGATTCAAATCAAACAACAGTTTATCGTTCTTTAACGATGAACTGCCAAAGTGAGTAAATCTCACTAACTCTGAACAGTTTATAATTTCATGTCGTATTTTTAGAACTGTTAAATATTGGCTGATTGACTGTGTGTTGGCTGTTTGATTGAACTGCTAGTCAGTTAGTTAAATTTCTATATTGATTCTGTTTAACAGAATATATCATATGGAACTTAAAGTGATGTTGATTTTATTGTGTAATATCTGTGGATGCAGGGAAATGGGTTGGAGGAATCCGACTGGATTCCTCAACAGTTATTTTTTTGTTTTTCATATATTGTGATATATGATGTAGTTCATAATTTGTGGTTGATTATATGTATTCAGACGATATTGGTCATCGTGATATGATGTATTAAGTACCATAAAATATCGGAATGGGAAAAGGATATTTTCAAAATGATATTGAAAACAGAATATGTATAAATTGGAATATTTATAAATTGGAATAATTATAAAGTGAATTATTTATTTAGGATAAATAAATAAGATGTTATAAAATGGACTATTTACTTAGCAAATAAATAGGAGATAATAAGTGAGATATTTATTTATTAAATAAATAGGATAAGATAATGAATTCATTTATTTGTTAAATAAATAGAATAAGAAAGGACATATTTATTTGTTAAATAAATAGGGTTATTAAAGGAAACATTCAAAATAAATAAATAGGATATTAAACAGATTATTTATTTAGGAAATGAATAAGTTATGATAAATGGATATTGACTTAGAAATTGAATAAGTTATAAAAGAGATGTTAAGCAAAATAAATAGAATAAAGGATTTTTTATTTTGAAAATAAACAGGGAGTTAATCGAATCGAGTTAATCGAACAGAGTAAATCAAATAGAGTTAAGCAAAATTAGAAACTGACTAGAGATTAGTAAATTGAATGGTTTTCTAAGTGTCGATCGGATGTTGGTTTCGGCCTTGGGGTTTATACTTAGAGAATTTTTCTCCTACTAGTTTATAGTCAGGGACTGATAGTTGTGAAATGATAGTGATATGTAAATAAACAATGGAAATGTTTTCCAGTGTTACTAACGTAAATTTCTAAACATAGAAAATAAGTAAATATATATATATGTAGATATATATGTGTGTGATTGATGATTGATTGATAGAATTTCCATTTGGAAATAATATCGTTGTTTGCACACTTGTTTTTTTTTTATGGTTAAATCACAGACTATCGAAGTTTTTGACCATTTAACGTTGTTAATAAGGAGAGACCGGTTGGATTATTATCCAAAGAACCACTCTGTGTTGGCATAAGCGTTGCGAATCATATATGCCAAAGAAAATTTGAAGACGAGGTAAAGTGCAAAGGGTTGTTGTATAAATCTTAGATAACAGTGCCTAAGATGGATATACTGAATAGTGCCTCCGGTTCATCCTGTTCCTGGATGACTTGTATGGATGAATGTCTGACAGAATATTTCCAGAAAGGTCACGTACATTGATTTCTTTAACCATACCAAGAGTGGAAGCGGAGAAGGAAACTTCTTTAGCTAACACGTAATGTACTGTTGTAGATGTCAATTAGTGATTTTCGATGGATCTGACAATGTGACATTCGAAGTGAATCTGATGTGATGATGAAGCGTAACCTCAAGCCTCATCAACCGGTAAATGACAGAAATCGGGCAGGCAGCATGACTAAGTCGGTCGCTCCGAAGTAGGGTTTATAATCACCTGATCTAGAGTTTCATTTACTTCTAAAAATCTATTGTTGATGTTGTCCCACTGGGGAAACGGTTGCTGATCCCAACCATTGGTGATATACATTCGATACACTCAAGCGAAATGAGTGGTCGGTCATGTGTGGCCGGGTTGCAAGATGTTCTTGTTGAACCCAGTGTATTCCTTTCTAGAGGTACACTAGCGAAAGGTGGTTCCATACCTTGTCATAGTTGGAAATCCATTACCCAATACATGCTTGCGGTTTTGATTGTATACTATATATGTAGAACGCGAGATGAAAGCGTTTCTGCTAGATGATTATTATAGTTGTGGTTGATAGACATTATTATAATATCAAAAGGGTTTTGATATAAAGATATTTTGGATTCTCATAAGGGAAAAACCCGTTCCGTTATACGGCGTGGTCTTATGAGATATCGTTTACTTGTTCGAACTGTTTTAAACCGTTTTACTCATACCAGTCCCATGACTGACCCGGAGTTTATTTTGTTTTGTTTTCCCTAAACTCTTGGGTGCCCAATTTTGTACGGGCAGTCAAGTAGTCGGGATTTACAGATATACCTGAAGAGCTGGAGCAGGAGGCTTCAGGATCATATAGCTATAGTTTATTCCCGCTATGTTGTAAGTGCTGTACTTGATAATGATATGTATATTCAAGTAAAATCTTTTATTTCAAGGATATGTTATCTATTATATGTTATTCGTTCCGCTGTGACATTCATGTTACTCTGATGTTGTGTTCTTCTTCTTCTTCTTCTTCTATTCTAAGTTTCTATCTTATCTTTCCTCACCCTCTAATTTCTTTCATTAATCATCCGGCATTTTTTGATGTTTGGTTAGTCATCATTGAGTTTATGGCGATAACCAAAGTCGACAAAAACCCCGGTCATTACAGTTGGTATCAAAGCTTAAGTTAAGTGAATTACCTTGGCTCTGTGGCGTGACTCGGTAGAGATAGGGTTAGTAATACCCTAGATTGAGTTTGAGTGTATATATACTAGTGAACGTATTTGTTATTCAATATAAAAATTGTTTTATATTGTGGAGATTTATTGGTTGAGTTGTTTATGGGTTTTGGTCGATCAGTTGATCCACTGTATCGATAGAAGTTTATAAACACTTGAATACGATGTACCGTCATGGTATGTTTTGGAAAGAGGGTAAACGAAATAATTTTACCCAAATTATATTTTTGATATAAAGGATTTATATTGAAATGATTATAATATATTGGATATATTGGTAGTTATTATAATCGAGTAAGATTATAAATTACATGGTTATGTAAATAACCAATCAGAATTCATATAAGCGAAATATATGAAATCGAAATAAATTAAATCTGAAATCAAAACCAGAAATTGAATTAAAACTCTGGAAAATTGGATAAGTGTTTGTAAATGGATTTGGATTAAAAATAAGGAAAATTTAAGAACTTGGGAGAGTTTAAATTGTTTTACAAGCAGTGTGAATTATATTTTGAAGTGAATTTCAAAGTGGAAATGTTTAGAAATGGTTTTATAGTATTGAACTCACTTCGATCGCTGGAAAATAGATTCTGATGATGACAGCTGCATCATCGGTATTCATTTTCGAGTTGTAAGTGACGAATTACTACCAGAGATACTGTTTTGAATTTGTTTTGGAAAAGACAAGTTGTGTTGAATTTAAAAAAGGAAAATTTGATTTTTGAAAAGAGTGAATTGTTTAAAAACTCCCAGGGAAAGACTGTTTGAATTAAAAACAAATTTAACAAAAATTTGTGAAAGCAAATTTGAAATAAAGTAAAGCTAGTAAATTGGTAACTGAGATTGAATTAGAATGATATTAAGACAAATTGGATTGTGAGATTCGAATTTGAAGTGTAATGTGATAATCAAGTTAAGAGTGGAATCGAGAATGAAGCTCGAGTTTGAAATAATATTTGGCTTGGATATAAGCGAATGGTTGGATTTGTGGATAAAAGCAGATTGGAATTTGATTGGGATGACCCCTGTATCTGCTGAATTGATAACAGGTGGAAAGGATATAATGATATGCCGACAAAAGGTACAAGTTTATATTTCTATTGGATATAAGATTTATGAGCCGAATTGGCAAGCCGCTTGGTTGTTTGATTCTCTTTTAGGATGGAGATGGCCCAGAGAGACGAGTTGGAGTTTGACCTATTGACCAGTACAAAGGAGGTGCTGGCGAAATTTTTTTAAAAAATTAAGGCGTTAGAAAATTTTCAGAATTTTTGAAAATTTTCGTTGATAAGAGTTAATTAATATTAAATTGAAATTAAATTGGTCTAGTTGGAAACTGAAGTTAAGAAGTGAACAAATAAGTTATAACCAGTTAATAGAGTTGTTTTATACCTTAGCAATTTCGAGGACGAAATTATTTTAAGTAGGGAAGAATGTAATGACCCGCATTTTCAGCGGGATAATAATTAATTTATTTAATTATTTAAAAGGTGATTAAAATGATTTAATGGTCATTGAATTAAATAGCTGGGAATATTTAATTAAAATAATAATTAAATAATATATTTAATTCTGAAATAATCAGAATTGGCTGAAATGGCGATATGATGTGAACTGGATCATCTGTGATATTTAATTCAGCTTGGGATTTAATTTGAATAACGAATATATTATTTGAACGACAGTTTGAACGTATAATTATATTTTAATTAAAAACGAGCTCGAAATGGCGTTGCAGTTCATAAATTGACGATTTGAACTTCAAATGAATATTTAGAAGCCGTTTCAAATTGGATTTCTGTGAAACAAGAAACGTTAGGAGCTGGTGAAGTATATCTTTCTAGTGGAAGAGAAAAATCGGGATTTCGTCGGGTAGATTTTTATTTATGTCCAAATCAAATTTTAGAAAAGTCGCTGTGGAATTCCTTTATAATTTATAAAGGAATTATTTATATTTTTAAAAGGGATTTCAATATAAATCGAATATCGGGTTGACCCAGATTTGAAATATCAAGTTAGAAATTCATATAGGAATATTGGGGAGCTGTATTATATTCTGTGTGAATATATACGATAATATTTATTTTTAAATATTAAATTTAATTGTTTTTAAATATATTTATATATTCAAAAGGGTTATTTAGGACTTTAAAAATAGCCACTTTTGCAAACGAAGTCGGAATTCGATGAAACTAATTTTGTTGGATTCGCAATATCAAATTATTGTTAGATGTCAAGTTTCGTGATTTTTAGAGTCGCTGTGTGGTCGTACGGATTTTTAGAATGAGAAACAGTCAGTATTTCGACAGATAAAAATACGCTGTGTGAGCAAACGGAGTCGGTATTCGACGAAACCAGTTTCGTTGGGACCGTAATGTCGAACTGTAGCTGCATGCCAGTTTTCATGATTTTTGGATATCGTGTGTGATCACACGAATTTTTAGAAAGCAAAATGAATATAGAAATGAGAATATACCGGGAATATTCCATTCTACAAAATATCTAAAATATCTAAACTTACTATAAATACACCCCTTAACAAGTTTTAACCTAAAAAATT
This sequence comes from Allium sativum, assembly GCA_030737875.1. NCBI lineage: Eukaryota > Viridiplantae > Streptophyta > Magnoliopsida > Asparagales > Amaryllidaceae > Allium > Allium sativum. Next base: position 375,100,581 of record CM060921.1, read on the forward strand.
CATTCAACAGTCAACACATTTTCCGCCGTTCCTCATTTTCTTTCTTACAGCAAAAAGGATGAGTTCAAAATTCATGAATAAATCAAAGTAAAATCGTAAAATCAATTTATATGTATTTATGGATTCACCAAGGGAAGCTCTTCAACGCAGCAGTAAATTTGGGGAGCTCGACATTAGTTTCGCAGGTTGGTTTATAAGCCGCAGAAAATTAGGGTTCGATCATTTGGAAAAGTGAAGTTCTTGTAAATCATTTCGAGGTTGATTTGGGATTTAGGGGGTGATTTCGCACCTGTAGGAGGAAATTTGAGGGATTCCGTTCGAATAAGTTTCGATAACTGCTCCTGGGGTTGCGAGGTACTGTTCGAACACGGGTCAGGAAATGGTGGTTCGAGCTGCTAGAAATTAGGATGAAGATGATCAGCGTTCGAAGGAGATTTTGGTGTATACTATTTGACGTATAATGAAGTGAAAGTGGAGTTTGAGTTTTCGATTGAAATGGAGACTTTGGAAGAACTCGCGTTGGGAAATTTCTGGAGTTGGGTTTTTCAAAGCAAATGGGGAAGACGGGTATAAGTGGAAATGGGTTGGGCCTTGGGTAAGAGGGTGAGCCCAATTTATATATATAATTAGTTTGGAATTTAATTTAAATACCATATAACTTGTAAAATCCATAACTGTTGCATACGTTATCAGAATTGGACGCCGTCAGTTGCTTTGGGATCATATGGACGACGGCTACACCATGGAACTGATTGGGAGTGGATTTGAGCTCGTCTGAATTTATGGCGAGATAAATTGTTTGATTCAAATTAAACAGCAGTTTATCGTTCTTTAACGATGAAATTCCAAAGTGAGTAAATCTCACTAACTCTGAACAGTTTATAATTTCATGTTGTATTTTTAGAACTGTTAAATATTGGTTGATTGACTGTGTGTTGGCTGTTTGATTGAACTGCTAGTCAGTTAGTTAAATTTCTATATTTATTCTGTTTAACAGAATATATCATATGGAACTGAAAGTGATGTTGATTTTATTGTGTAACATCTGTGGATGCAGGGAAACAGGTTGGAGGAATCCAACTGGATTCCTCAACAGTTATTTTATTGTTTTTCATATATTGTGATACATGATGTAGTTTATAATATATGGTTGATTATATGTGTTCGAACGATATTGGTCATCGTGATATGATTTGTTAAGTACCATAAAATATCAAAATGGGACAAGGAGATTTTCAAAGTGATATTGAAAACAGAATATGTATAAATTGGAATATTTATAAATTGGAATAATTATAAAGTGAATTATTTATTTAGGATAAATAAATAAGATGTTATAAAATGGACTATTTACTTAGAAAACAAATAGGAGATAATAAGTGAGATATTTATTTGTTAAATAAATAGGATAAGATAATGGATTTATTTATTTGTTAAATAAATAGAATAAGAAAGGACATATTTATTTGTTAAATAAATAGGGTTATTAAAGGAAACATTCAAAATAAATAAATAGGATATTAAACGGATTATTTATTTAGGGAATGAATAAGTTATGATAAAGGGATATTGACTTAGAAATTGAATAAGTTATAAAAGAGATGTTAAGCAAAATAAATAGAATAAAGGATTTTTTATTTTGAAAATAAATAGAGGAGTTAATCGAATCGAGTTAATCGAATCGAGTTAATCGAACAGAGTAAATCAAATAGAGTTAAGCAAAATAAGAAACTGACTAGAGATTAGTAAATTGAATGGTTTTCTAAGTGTCGATCTGATGTTGGTTTCGGCCTTCAGGGTTTATACTTAGAGAATTGTTCTCCTACTAGTTTACAGTTAGGGACTGATAGTTGTGAAATGATAGTAATATGTAAGTAAACAATGGAAATGTTTTCCAATGTTAATAATGTATATTTTCTAAACATAGAAAATAAGGATATATATATATATATATGTGTGTGTGTGTGTGTGTGTGATTAATGATTGATTGATAGAATTTCCATTTGGAAATAATATTGTTGTTTGCACACCTGTTTTGCTTTGATGGTTAAATCACAGACTATCGAAGTTTTTGACCCATTAACGTTGTTAATATGGAGAGACCGGTTGGATTATTATCCAAAGAACCACTCTGTATTGGCATAAGCGTTGCGAATCATATATGCCAAAGAAAATTTGAAGACGGGGTAAAGTGCAAAGGGTTGTTGTATAAATCTTAGATAACAGTGCCTTAGATGAACATACTGAATAGTGCCTTCGGTTCATCCTGTTCCTGGATGACTTGCATGGATGAATGTCTGACGGAGTATTTCCAGAAAGGTCACGTACATTGATTTCTTCAACCGTACCAGGAGTGGAAGCAGAGAAGGAAACTTCTTTAGCTAACACATAATGTTCTGTTGTAGACGTCAATTAATGATTTTCGATGGATCTGACAATGTGGCATTCGAACTGAATCTGATGTGGTGATGAAGCGTAACCTCAAGCCTCATCAACCGGTAAATGACAGAAATCGGGCAGGCAGCATGGCTAAGTCGGTCGCTCCAAAGTAGGGTGTATAATCACCTGATCTAGAGTTTCATTTACTTCTAAAAATCTATTGTTGATGTTGTCCCATTCGGGAAACGGTTGCTGATCCCAATCGTTGGTGATATACATTCGATACACTCAAGCGAAATGAATGGTCGGTCATGTGTGGCCGGGTTGCAAGATGTTCTTGTTGAACCCAATGTATTCCTTTTTAGAGGTACACTAGCGAAAGGTGGTTCCATACCTTGTCATAGTTGGAAATCCATTACCCAATACGAGCTTGCGGTTTTGATTGTATACTATATATGTAGAACGTGAGATGAAAGCGTTTCTGCTAGATGATTATTATAGTTGTGGTTGATAGACATTATTATAATATCAAAAGGGTTTTGATATAAAGATATTTTGGATTCTCATAAGGGATAAACCCATTTCGTTATACGGCGTGGTCTTATGAGATATCGTTTATTTGTTCGAACTGTTTTAAACCGTTTTACTCATACCAGTCCCATGACTGACCTGGAGTTTATTTTGTTTTGTTTTCCCTAAACTCTTGGGTGCCCAATTTTGTACGGGCAGTCAAGTAGTCGGGATTTACAGATATACCTGAAGAGTTGGAGCAGGAGGCTTCAGGATCATATAGCTATAGTTTATTCCTGCTGTGTTGTAAGTGCTGTACTTGATAATTATATGTATATTCAAGTAAAATCTTTTATTTCAAGGATATGTTATCTATTATATGTTATTCGTTCTGCTGTGAGATTCGTGTTACTTTGATGTTGTGTTCTTCTTCTTCTTCTATTCTAAGTCTCTATCTTATCTATCTTCACCCTCTAATTTCTTTCATTAATCATCCGGTATTTTTCGATGTTTGGTTAGTCATCATTGAGTTTATGGCGATAACCAAAGTCGACAAAAACCCAGGTCATTACAGTTACAGTTTAAGAATTAGTGATTGTCATCGTGGCCCTAGGTTTTTTTTATAATTGTATCAGCGTCATACTTCACTGCTTGTACATGTTAGTTTACACCAATACGAGCTGTATTGGTTGTTCAATGTGACGTCTAATGTAATTATATTAGAAGTATGGTCGGCAATGGAAACAAGATCGTCTAAGAAATAACAGACTTTGGAAGCCGAAGCTTCTTAGCACTCGCTGTCCCAATCGAGGTAATCTAGCGGTACCAGTTCGGAGGGAAGCAAGCTTGAGACCTTTGAAGTGTCCAACTCCCCAGCTCATAGGCTTGCAGAAGGCGTCCGACTAGGGTTTGCAGTCGAAAGATCCACAACAAATGGCTGAGCACCCGACTGAACCATCGGTATAGGAAGGGACTGCTGCAACTGAGGAGAATCCCAGTGAGGAAGTAGATGCAGATATTGAGGAGGGAGATGCTCTTGAGGCGTCGGATATGATGGAGGATGTTGTTATAGTCGACAGCCCATCATATTCGTTGTCATCACATCTGGATGAAGGTGCGTTGAGGCGTATTTGTAAGAGATTCAACATAACTTGGGGTGGCATTCACGTTCCCCAAGAGGAGGATAGAGTGCATGCACCTCCAAAAGGATATACTGCCTGGAGCAAGCATATGTGCATTTCTGGATGCATGCCCTCCATCTTGCGACTTTGTTTGAGATATGTTGCATTACTTTCGTTTAGCGTCAATGCAGCTTCATCCGAATGTGTATGCCTTCCTCCTTGTTACCTATGTTTATTCAGGGATCACTTGCACATAGAACCTACCGAAGAGGACATCCGGTCCCTTTTTCAGATTAAAATGAGGACTACCAGCGTGCCTTCCCTATATTACCTGGAGGCATAAACCAGCACCCGATTCATCCTGGGGTCATAGAGTAGACTTGGTATTTTTAAGCATGATTGGTTCTTCGTCTGCTATCCTCCTAGATTTGCGAGGCGCTAGTAGCTCGGAAGTAAGTTTCTTTTATTTATTTAGGCTTGAAATTAGTTGAATCATAGGCTCTAAGTTAACTTTGAGCTTCTGTTTTAGGAATTCCTTCGGCACCCAAAGGCACAGTGTACCAGGAGCATCTCAAGATGTTGAGGGCCATCCCGGCTAGAGCTCGTTCTACTGGGAACATCCTGGATGGGAGAGTTCTTTTCCGAACGATTACTCCCTGCTAACCATACAATGTTCCAGCCAACTACTATCGGAAAAGGGAAGGCAAAATCTGAGGGAGAAGGGAGTTCTCCGGGCTGCAAAAGGAAGTTGTCGCTATCATGTCCAAGTGACAAAAGGTCACGAAGACTCGGGAAGGAACCAATAGGGGAGGCGCTGGTGATGAGGAGATTGTAACTAGAGATGAGGTTCTGTCATTCCCTCCCATTCCATCTACAACTGTTGAGGCGAGGACAGAAGCATCCCCCAGATCGGCTTCTCTAGTAACTGCCTCTGAGTCCACTGCTTCACTAGAAAAGGAGGGTTAGTTTGATGATCTAAATAAGCTTTCGTTTGACGTTACGTCATATTGGCCTAATGGTGCAAGTATAGAAAGATTACCATTTAGCGTTGCGCGGATCACTCCTGCAAGCAAACCGATATCTGGTCTATTAAGAGAACACTTAGGACACACACTCACAAACATTGCATAACACAACATTTGTTTGTATGCGTAGGGCGTTTGATTCTAACCTTGAGTATGTTCCGTGTAGGCGAAATGGTTTGAGAAAATCGAGGATCCGAGGGCTATCGACTGCAGAGGAGCGAGCTCATAAGAAATATTAGGAGAGACACTGACTTGTTTAATGAGCCCCCGAACTCTCATGACTGTGGCAGCGAGATTTGTTACAGAGACCGATCTCGACGTTCAGAATCCCCTCCACCCATCACTAGGTCATCTGACACAGATTCAAGATTGGACATAGCGAGCACCAGGCAGCCATCATCGACAGTCCCCCTTTATATTCCACTCTTAGCGCCCATGGCCACTTCGAAAGAAAAGAAGTTAGCGCCTACAGATAAAAGAAAAACGAGACTGTCAAAGAAGGGGGCTTAGTTGCCTGACATTCTAGAGCTTACCCCTGAATAGAAGAAGGCGGCATTGAGGGAGAGTTCCGCGGGTTTTACTTTGATGAGCTAAAGTGGTTGCTGAATATACACTCGATACCCCGGAACGTGGACAAAGAAGCAGTGGATAAAGTATTTGACGTCTTCCTCCAGTACCGTGAGATGCATAAGTACGCAGGGAACTTATCTGAGCTAATCTTCAAGAAGAATGTGGAGATACAAAACTTGGAGCTGACCTCAAACTTGAGCAGGATAATGTCCGAAATTGGGACAATGAATTGGGTAAGACAAGTCGTCGACTTGCCCTTGCTTTTGTGTTTACAAGTAACATGTTTAAATGCTTACCCTTTGATGTTGAAATAGTGCAACTAAGGTGGGATTACAAGAAGGTTGAATAAGACGATAAGAGAGAGAGAGACATTGAAGGACACAAAGTTGATGGTTTCGATGGAGAATGCGACCCTAAAGCATGAGAATGAGGCTTTTAAAGAGAGGTACCTTAAGCTGGAGAAAGAAAATGAGGAACTATAGCGGCTTCGCTAGTATTTTAAGGCTCTTATCATGGAGAATAAGAGGATGAAAGAGGAAAACGAGCAAGCACAATGTCTCATGAAGGAGAATAAGGAGCTTAAGAAGATGCTGGAGCTGCGGAATGCTGAAATCCCCCAGGTTATGAAGAAAAAGGACGATGCAGAGGCTGCAAGCAGAAGTATTGGCTAAAGTTGATAGTATCAAGGTCGAACATCATCTTGAGGTGGAGAGGCTCAAGGAAAGCATTGAGGACACCCAGGCTAGACTGGAGGAGTCTCTGGATCCATTTATCTAGGGTATGTACGTCAAAGCGCTTCGATTCTGTGGAATTTCTTGAGTCGACGATTACCTTTAGAAGATGGCCCAGACTTGGGAAAAGCTGTTGGAGTTTGAGGCTTTGAGGCTATAAGTGGAGGCCATAGATGAATTCCTACTCATGGAGACTCACCTGACCGAAGAGGAGTGCACGGTGTTGCAAGAAGGGAGGAGATTGTTGCATAAGAATGCTGAGAGGGCAAGGTTGGCGGAACTTGTTACTGCCAAAGGAAAGTCTATGATCACGGAGAGCGTGGTCGTCGCTCATGAGTTTACAGAAGGGATTTCCCGTCAGCAACAAGTTATGCCATCCTTCACTGCCCGTGGTCCATTGGTCCTAACCCTTGCTACTGCTGAGTATGACCCTGATTTCCCAGGATTAGGACTAGGAGGCTCCTTTCAAGCAACAACCAAGGGCACTATGCATATTTCCCCAACACTCCCTTACCATCTAAGGCTGTATTGGGACTGCAGGGAATACAATTTGGAGAAGGAAGTGACATACTGGATACATTTTCTGATGTGGACCTAGAGACTAGTGTTTACAAGGACCTTCTCTCTAATTAAGGGGAGATAATCGACGGTCAACGGATCCAGGTAACGGGGCCGGTGGATGCAGGCATGCAAACAATGCACGAGTTGGTGGAGTCGTAGATGGCTAAACTGCTTGCTAAGCTAGAGGAGAATAGGAATGATGACGAAGTAGCCCTGTAGGAAGCCTAGGACGAGGCCAGGAGGAAGGCCTAGGAGAAGGCTAAGGCTAAAGCGGCAAGGAAGATGGAAATCGATGAGGTTGAAAAGTAGAGGGTCGATCATGAGGCCAAGAAGAAATAGATTGACGAGGCTTCCAAGAAAAAAGCCAACGAAATGTTTAAGAAGCTACAAGTGGATGCATCCAAATAGCTTAAGGTCGAGAAGATAGCCGAGCAGAAGGTTGCACGTGAAGCAAAGAAGAAAGCTGAGCAGGAGGCGAAGAAAGCCAAGGGGTCTGGGGAGAAGGAGGGTACCGAGGCAGTACTAGCTCTCGTTACCGACGTCACTCCCAAACCTCTACAAGTCATCCCACCCATCGTCACAGACATCACTGAGATCACAAGTGGAAAAGATGAAAATGAGAAGTCTAAGTCGGTATCTCATGAGTCCATCTCCCCAGCTAGGGTAAGGGAGGAAGAGGCAAGGGCAGATCCGAGAGGAAGAGGACGAAGATTGGTGACGACCAGCCTAGTGTTGAATCTACTAAGAAGAAGAAAAGGGAAAAGGACGGGTCGTCCAAGTGATTATTATAGATTATTTGGTTATGTAGGCCGATAGTATACGTGAGTACGACCCTCACTTTTGGAGACATAGTGTGGTTTTCATGTACACCATGTCGTTAGAAAGAAAAAAGATAGTCAGTTGTAACTTGCTTTGGATGTGAAAGAAAGCTTTTAGTTGACTTTGCTTGTATCAAATGTTATGTTAAGTGTTTAAACTTTCTTCTACGCTTTCCAGTATTTGTACTTGCGTAAATATACTCGTCGCCACACTTGGTGAAGCGTTGTTTGTGGCTTCGCTCTTGGGATTCTCAAGTCATGCGAAGATTGTATGTACCGGCTCCACTCTCGGGATTTCCCTTGGTCGGGAATTTTAAGTTGTGTGAAGTCCGAGTTTGATGTCTTCCCTCTCGAGATCTCCCTAAGGTCGTTACTCTCGAGTAGTGAGAAGGCGTGGACTTCGTTGATTCATCCTTTGGACTCTCACATCATTTTCGTTCAGGTTAGAGTTTGAGGGCATCGTTGATTCACCAGTTTGGTACCCGGATCCAGGCCCTTCGGGTCGGATGGACCCAAGCGAGTGGTCGTAATCACACTCACCTAGCTAATGGGTTGCCCCCAGGTTTGGAGACCTATGGGCGAGGATAGATACTTAAATCAGTGAGCATCCCGAGTTATTTATACTCATACTCGTTGTTGCTTCGAGACTCGAGTCATTTATACTCGGCATCGTCATTATTTCGAGACTCGAGCTGGAAGGATCAGTTCCAAGCTTTAGGACGTTGATCCAGTGTTGTGCGCTTGTGTATGCAAGTCAGTTGTAATAGTTGGTTAAATATACTACGCATAAAATAACACACCAAGTGCATGAACTCTGAAACTTCTATTACTGATAACTTTGTTAGTAATGACCTTTACTTTACAATGCCTTGAATTTGAAGAAAACAAAACATTATTAGAAAGGCCTAAATTTGTACACTAATTTAGTTGAAGTAGCGGCGGAGATATTCACTGTTCCACACTCTAAGGAGTTCGGAGGCATCAACAGTCGTTAGCCTGAAGGTTCCGTCTGCAAGCCTCCGTTGTATGACGTACGGACATTTCTACTGAGAACTAAGACCAGTCGGTGTAAGAAAGATCTCTTTAGGATGAGAATGCCAATGTCAAAGTGCTTTGGATGGACTTTAGGGTTAAAGTATCGGGTGACTCGTTGGCGTTGAGCGGTGACTCAGAGTTAGGCTTTGTCTCTTTTCTCTTTGCGTAAGTCGAGTGACTCAAAGAGGAGGTCTTGGTTAGTCTTTAGATCGTAGTACGTGACTTGATGAGATTGGACCTTGAGTTTAATGGGAATGAAGGCTTTGGATCTATAGGTGAGAGCAAAAAGAGTATGGCTAGTCACTGACTTATGGGTGCTCCGGTAAGCCCAAAGGGATAGAGAGAGCTCATCTACCTATAAGCCTCCGGCCTTTTCCAAATGCTTTTTAATGATGGAATTATTCACTTTGCTAACAGCCTCGACTTGCCCATTGTTATGAGGAAGAGCCACTGCCGAGAATTTCTTTTCAATGTTGTGTCATCGACAGAAGGTCTTAAATTCAGCGCTCTCGAATTGGGTCCCATTGTCGGAGATGATATATTGGAGACCCTAAAATGAGTGCTGATGTTGGAGACGATGTAGTTGATCACCTTCTTAGTAGTAATTATGGTAAGAAGCTCGACTTCAGCAAACTTGGTGAAGTAATCAACTACGAGATAGCATGGCATGCACCGACTCTGGCTATTGGAAGAGTTCCGATGATATATGTTCCCCACATGGCAAACAGTGAAGGACTAATCATCTACGTTAGCTCGGTAGGCGGGACTCTTGAAATCTTGGAAAACCTCTAGCATTTGTTGTACTTGCGGGCGCAGTCCGTAGCATATTGATCAAGTGTAGGCCAAAAGTAATCATATTTAAGAATTTCCCATGCTAGAGTTTGTCCCCCGGTGTGATCGCCACACTCGCCTTCATGCACATCCAATAGCACACGGTTGGCGTCACTGTGGGATACATACCAGAGTAATGGAATAAATAATCCCTTTTAGTAGAGCACTCCATCCAGGACTATGTAGCGAGATGATCTACACATGAGTGTCCGCTGCTTCTTGGAGCGAAAAGGGAGAATTCCGTGAAGTAGGTAGCTCTTAATTAGTGTCATCTAAGAGACTAAGACTCGGATTCGGGCCCAATCTCCGTCGCTGCTACCGAATCGGTCTGCATCTGATCGATGCTCGAAGAATCGAGTACTTCAACTGGGGATAGTCCCAAGAGTTGCGCATCCCCAGAGCTTGCCAACTTGGCCAGTGGGTCATCTTTCTCATTTTGTTCTCGAGGGATATGCATATGATGCAGTGGTCGAAGTTGGTGAGTAGTTCGCAGACCCGAGCAAGGTAGGGAGCGAGTCGTACCCCCTTGGCTTGGTATTCACCCTGCACCAAGCGTATGATGAGTTGTGAGTTAGAATAAATCTGGATAGCCTTGATTTTGAGTTCGATTGTAATTCTGAGCCCAACAATCAAGGCTTCGTATTATGCATCATTGTTAGTAGCAGGGAAGTCGAGCTTTAGGGCGTAACAGTTCGAGGATTCCTCAGGAGTAACGAATACAACTCCGACGCCATAACACTAACTATTAGAGGACCCATCCACAAATCGTTTCCGCTGAATGCATGGAGGCTCAACGTCTTATGGAAGAGGTTCATCGGAAAAGTAAACTCTACTATGAAGTCTACGAGGGATTGTATGAGGATGGCTCGACGAGGGATGAAAGTAATCTCGAATTGGCTCAGTTCTATGTTCCATTTCAAAAGTTGCCTAAACTCCTAAGGTCATTGTAGGACCTGTCGTAGTGGCTAGCCTAGGTAGACTTTGATTGGATGGGACTGAAAATATGGTCGTAGATTCCGAGAAGAGATCAACATATAGTAAGCGAGATTCTCAAATTTCGGATAGTTCTTTTCTTCGCCTATCAACCTCTTGCTGATGTAATAAACGAGTCATTGGACATGATCTTCTTTATGCACAAGCACCGAGCTAATTGCCTGCATAGAAAATGCCAAATAGAGATATAAGTCTTTATGGTCCACGGGTTTTGACAAGATAGGTGATCGCTCTAAGTGATTCAAAAGGTCCTGGAATGCAATAATGCACTCCGGTGTCCATTTGAAGTTGTGTTTCCCTTTTCTAAGCAAGTCAAAAAAGGGAATGCATTTTTCAGTAACTGTAGAGATGAATCGACTTAGGGTGACCACTTTCCCGTTTAAGCTTTGAACATCCTTGATTCCCTGAGGGGATTGGATATCCTGAATAGCCTAGATTTTTCTAAATTATCTTTGATTCCCCGTGAATTGACAATGAAACCCAGGAATTTTCCCTACACAACGCCAAAAAAGCATTTCAAGGGATTGAGTTTCATGTCGTATTTACGGAGAACACCAAACATTTCGGCAAGGTCTTTAACGTGGTCATTCGATACCTTCGTTTTCACGAGCATATCTTCCATGTAAACCTCCATGGATCTCCCAATCTGGTCCTTAAACATGTGGTTGATCAGTCGTTGATTAGTAGTTCCATCATTCTTGAGACATAAAGGCATGGTAATAGCAGTAGAGCCCAAGGTCAGTTATGAATGAAGTGTGCTTCTGGTTCAGAAGGTACATGTAAATTTGATTGTAACCTGAGTACGCATCCATGAAGGAGAGAAGCTGGTAGCCGTCGGTTGAGTCAACTAGTTAATCGATCTTTGGAAGTGGGAAGTTGTTCTTTTGGCAGGCTTTGTTCAAATCTGAGTAGTCGACACACATTTTCCACTTTCCATTCGCTTTCTTGACAAAAACCGGGTTGGTGATCCATTCGGGGTAGAGGGCATCGTGGATATAGCTGTTGTCAAGTAGCCTATCCACCTCCTCTTTGAATGAAGTCGATGTTTTAATTCCTAATATTTGATGCTTCTGTTTGACTGGAAGATGCTTTGGGTCGATACTGAGCATGTAGCAAGCGATTCTTGGGTCAATGCCACGCATATCTAAGTGGGTCTAAGCGAACATCAAGGTTGACCCTTAAGAAGTCCATGAGCTCTTACTTTATTGCAGGTGGAGTTGCGATCCAATCTTCAAGACCCTTGTCGGATCGGTGGGGTCGATCGGAATATCGAATGTCGGTTCTACCGGGTAGCCCTCTCGAAGTCGAGCTCTTCATCTTCCCTTGGACCGAGATCATCAGAAAGATGGCAGTGGCGTTTAAGCCAGAACCCAATCTCCATTGGTTGCTATGCATCAGTAGTTTTGGCGCAGAGCGACGACTTTACATTCTTTCCTTTCACCTTGTTGACAGCGTCCTTCCATTTGGCAAGGTAGCATGCTATGGTTGTTGCTTGGTTGCCTTTAATAGTTCTGATCACATTCTCGATCGAAAATTTCACGAGAAGGGACTAGGGTGTGATACAGACACTAAACTCTACAAGGAAGGGACCCTCGAGAAAGATACTGTAAAGAGAGAAAACATCGATGACGACGAAGGTGAGGATCCAGAATCTGCTTTAATCCCCATCTACGATCTTCACTGAAAGGTCCACCATTCCCATGGGAATGATTGGAAGATCCATTGAAGTCAAGAACGGTAGCATGGTAGTGCTTTAAGTCTTTGGCCTCAAGTTTCATTTGATCGTAGGCCGACTTGAAGATTATGTTGATAGAGCTTCCGGAATCGATGGGGATCCTTGGGACATAGGAAGGACCTATGTGTGTAGAGATAACGAGAGGGTCTATGGTTGGGATTTCAATTCTCGTAGACTTTCTCTCGCGAAAGACAACATTGTCCCACATCGTCTTTTGGAGCTTGGCGGGGAAAATTCGTCCAGGGAGGAGCATGCTTCATAGCTGGCATGCTTGATAGAATTGGCGTACTCCTCCACGCATCAGAAGCTTTCATTAGCAGGATGTGGCCCACCACAGATGGTGTTGATTACGATTCCACATGGCCTTTGACCAAATGACCCTAGGGCCTCATTAACTAGAGGTAGTGCGGGTGTTGAAGGGCTTGTAGATGCTTCTAGAGGAGAAGGATTCTGAACGTACCGTTCTAGACGTTTCTCGGGATGAGCTTTTTTGTCGCATCCTTGAGGTGGCGATAATTGTTGGTATTGTGCCCAAACATATCATGGAATCTGCAATACTCATTGGAGTTCTTCTCACGATCGGTAGATTCCCTTGTGTTAGGCTTTTTATACTAGATGGTGTTACAAGTTTTAAGGAAGATTGCCTCCAACTCTCGGTTGAGTGGAGTGTAGCTCCTGTAAGTGAGATAGCGGTCGTGCTTCTTTGGGTTTTTAGGAGCATGGTTGTTATTGTTGCGACCACTAAATTTGTCGTTGTTTGGCTTGGTCTTGAAGCCTTGAACGGGACCACCCCTTTACCCTTCTCAGAGGCTTCTCCTATTTTCTTTCCTTTGGCACTATCTGCGATAGTGCCTAAGTGTGGGTTATTGGAGTGGCCGACTTGGGCATCCCTGTTGCGTCGTGCTTCCTCTTGACAGAGAAACTAGTCAGCCTTCTCGTAGAAAGCTTCCAAAGTATTGGACTGCTTTCTATCGATCATGCTCCAAACTCGGAGCTAAGAAGGATTCTCATAGCAAGATGGACATGGACTGTGCGAGGTTTCGGTTGTCAACCTCAGCGAGGGCAGTATTGAAACACTCGAGGTAGCTTTTGAGGGTTTCTGTCAGACCCTGGTAGAGGTTGGAGAGAGTGAGAGTATCCTTCGGCCTGGGTACGTGCATTCTGAACTGCTTTACTATTTCGAAAGCAGTTGGACGAAGGTAGCTATGGAGCGAGCCGGGAGTCGAGTAAACCAGAGCAGAGCTATGCCTTCCAAGAAAACATGGAAACATTTGCACTTGATGGCATCAGTGGCCCGGCTGGAGTGTATATGCTATTTGTAGCGGTTTAAGAATCCACAGAGGTCGGTCTTTCCCCTATAAGGTGCAAGCTGCGGCATATTGAAGCATCGGGGACACTCTGCTTCGTGCATGACCTGTAAAGGAGATACTTCTCATGTTGTTTTCCCATATGTCGTTGATGTCCCCCTGTTTCTCGCATGATTCATCAGATTATGTTTGAGAGATACATAGGTTGAACCTCCATTGGAATACAATGGACGTGGTTCACCTTAGGGGTCCTAGGCCATGGACGTCTGCCGGGATGGACATCGGGATCATCCTCATCCATGTCATCAGCTTGGTTCGCTTGATTCTGGTATAGTTGATGAGGCTGAGCTGGTTGATCTTGATTAAGTGGAACTTAGGTCTGTTGGTTTGCTAGAAACGTAGGCCTCAAGTTCATAGCGATGGTGGTTGGATTCTATCGAGGAGGGGGTCGGTTACTAAGACTTGGTTCATCATTAATAACCAACCGGGAACGACAGCGATGACGCGTTCCCTCGTTGAAAGTTACGGTAGTTTCATTACCATCGTTTTTGTCGTTGCCATTCGCATTAGTGTTGGCGAGGGGATTGGCGTTAACAATCGTCTTCCTTCTTTGGCTTCAGCTCCAAGTATCAAAAGAAGAACTTTCCAAGACATTGAGTTATAGCCAAGCGTTGTTCTGATTAAGTTGGAGATGAGAAACATGACATTGACTTTCTTGAAGTCGATGCATTAGCTCAATGTTTGTCTTCAGTGTGTCATTGAGCTCTCGAATTCTATCCTCCAAACTTTTATTAAGCGCGAGCTGCGCTTGGGTTGTTGGAGCATTGGGGTCAGTAGGAGGAAAGATTTCCATATCGGTCGGATTCCACGTGGATCGTGGTTGTCGAGAAGCATCGGTCTCGGCCACTGTGGAGGGTCCGACAATCATATTCTTTGCTCGTTTAACCATCGTAAGCAGACTCAAGGGTACGTTAGAAGAAGCCTGAGTAGCACGTCGAAGTCGAGATGGAAATGCATGGAAAGAAGCGACTTTAAGCTCTCAATGAAAGCACCAAAGTGTTGACGGCAAAAATGGTCGTCACACCGAAAGATTCTCTAAACTCGAGAATTCGCGTTTCATGTATGGAACGTTTAAGTGCGAAAAGCAGAAATAACACAAAAATTTATAGTAGTTCGGTCCATAAGGAACCTACATCCACTTTGAAGGTGTTTGAGAATTTTATTAATTATTGGAGGTTACAAGTACATGTCATCATCATAGGAATATTGGCTAAGTATTTGGGAGTCATATTTTAAATATGCTATGCCTTGAGAGAAAAATAAAGTGTTTTTTTCTTTCAGTTCTAGGCAGCCATTAACGAGTTACTATGACCTTGTAGATCTCTCAAATCAGCCAAAATCCAACCCTTATGAAGAATGAGCAAGGGGATACTTGTAGGTAATGAGTTAGGTGTGAGTGGATGAGATTTGGGGACCATACAGCAGAATTTCACATCCTGAGGGACGCGATATATCGCATCCGAGGGATGCGATGTATTGCATCTTGAGGGATGCGATATATTACATCTGAAGTATGCAATATCTCCTGTCCAGAGGGATGCGATATATCACATCCGTGGGAAACAATTCATCGCATCTAGAGGGATGCGATCAGTTACTTATATGCGGGATGCGAGGTTGCGAGGTTGGTCTTCGATATGAGGAATACAAAGTAGAGGATTCGAAATTCCTCGGAATCAAATTCAGGGATATGAAAATGGTGTTTTGAGGCGTTGTGAGGCCCACGCTTGCACGAATCCTCCTGGGCCTTGATCCTGAGTACTCTGGCGACACTTCGGGATTTGATTCTATGCAACCAGATAAGCTTTTAGGAACCCGACCAAAAGGTCGGTTAACATTAGCCAAGCTGCAGTCCTTTTACTCCTAACTAGGATGAAATGGGTGCTTTTAGTCAGTCTATCCACGATTACACAAATATTGGTATTGCCTTTCCTCGATCTAGGCAAACCGTCTACAAAATCCATTAAGACACTCTCCCACTTTCACTGTGGCACATCAACTGGATGAAATAATCCACTAGGTTTCCTTTGCTCAAACTTAACTTGCACATTATACATCTTGCCACATAATTGGCCACATCCTTCTTTTTCCCTATCGAATATAAGACCCTCTTCATATCCCTATACATTTTATCTCCTCCCGGATGGATGATCATCCGAGAGTGATGAGCTCCATATAATATCGCGCTCATCACATCTCCCATGCGGGGCGCACATAGCCTATCGTCACGGCATTGTCGTCCTCTCTCATCAACATAGTATCTAGAAAGATGCCTTGAAGTCTCACCTCTACCGAGTCGGTCTAAAATATTCGCTAGCTGCTAATCATCGCTGACTGGATCCAAAACGTTTCAATAGAGTAGGTTGCACCTCAAGCAATGCTAATAATCTTGGTGCATAATCGATAGATGGTCTGAAATAAAAAGATGAGATATACTCCAAACTCTGCCACTCTATGAACAGCAGGATCAATGTCATTTTCTGTCTACTCAAAGCATCCGCCACTACATTGCCCTTCCACTGGGTGTATGAAATTTCAAAGTTGTAGGATGCTAAAAACTCCATACAGCATTTTTGTCTCAAGTTACGATCCTTTTACGAAAATAAATACTTAAGAGACTTATGGTCGGTATACAACTCAAACCTCTTACCCAATAGGTAATAACTCCAAGACTGTAGTGCAAAAAAATAGCGGCTAGCTCTAAATCATGGGGTGCGGTAATTTCTCTAATGTACCCTTAATTGTCTTCTCGCATAGCAAAAACCCCTACCCTCCTGCATTAGGACCGCGCCCAATCCTATACCACAAGCATCTGCATAAACCGTGAACATCTTAGATCCATCTGGAAGAGTCAACACTAGAGAAGTCGTGAGTGCCTTCTTCATATCTCAAAAAGGAATCCTTGTAATCCACGTCCCATGAGAATACCAAGTTCTTCTTAGTAAGGCTGATAAGCGGAGCTAAAATCCACTCAAAGTCCTTAATGAATTTACAATAATACCCCGCCAAACCTAGAAAGCTCCTTACCTCAATCGCATTCTTGGGGGCCATTCAATCTTGCATAACAACCACCTTAGCGGGATCCTCCGCTATACCCTCTTTTGAAACCACATGCCCCAAGAATCTTACCTCCCTACACCAAAAAAGGCACTTCGAGAATTTTGCCTTCAACTGACAGTCACGAAGAGTATAAAGGACCTCTACCAAGTGCAAAGCATGCTCATCCTCATCTCTCGACAAACACTAGGATGTCTTCCATAAACACAACCACAAACTTATTTAGGAACTCCCTAAATACTCGGCTCGTCAAATAACCGAAGTATATTCGGCACATTGGTTAGCCTAAATGGAATAACCAGCCACTCGAAAAATTAATCTAGAGTCCTAAAAGAAGTCTTATCCATGTTATTGTCTGCAACTCGAAGCTGATGAAACCCAGTTACCAAATCCAATAGAGAGAAAACGGATGTGCCCACCAACTGGTCAAATAAATCGTCTATCTGAAGGAGTGAGTGTCGATACTTCTTTGTGAGCATGTTCAATTCTTTATAATCCCCACATAGACAAAGAGAGCCATCTGCCTTAGTAGCGAAAACTACTGGTGCTCCCCACTCAGATGTACTATGTCTAATAAAGTTTTTCTCTAACAGCTCACCCACCTGCTTGCTCAGATCCCTCCTTTTCCTCTGAGCGATATGGTACACTGACAATGCAACAGGCTTAGCATTCTCTGTCAAATAAATATGAAAATCAATCTCTTGCCTCGGAGGTAGCCCTCTGACCTCCTAAAATACGTTCGGAAAATCTCTCACTACAGGTACCAAGCTAATATCATCAGTAGCAGTATCTAGGGACTCTAAGAAGCTCAACATAATTGACCGTCACGGGTCGCGAGATATCTCCAAGGCCTTACCATGATAAGCCATCAATCTCACTACCCTCCTCTTACAGTCAAGAATGACATCATACATGGCCATCCAATCCATCCCCAGAATAACACCATACGCCGAAAACCCCAATACACATGCATCACAATCAAACTCGACGCCTAATATAGAAAGTCTCAAACCCTTACACATCATAGACAAATGGGCCAAACCCCCTATAGGTTTTGAAACTACTATTGGATCAGAAAAAAGAGATATACTAAGGTGCGGACAATCGACCAAGAAGTAGAAATAAACGAATGAGAAGCGCCAGAATCAAATAAGGTCCTAACTGGAAAGCCATAAAGAGATATCAAACCTTCAACTGTGACCTTCCTACCTCTATCCTGACCGCTACTGGCTTGATTCACCTCTAATGCAAGCATCTTCTCTCCAGATGAACAAGTCCCTTTCCCTTGCTTCTTAGGACACTGCTTACTATAATGAGTCGGGTGTCCATAATTAAAACTTTTTCCTTTCTTGGCAATTTTCTTGTAGTCCCTCATAAAATGGCCCATTTTGTCGCACTCATGGGATTTAATGTCTTTCTTTATTTGAGCTTTCTCTGGCCTCTCGCCCTTCTTCTTATTACTCTTCTTAGGCCATTATTTCTTCTTTCCATAACTTTCTTTCGCCACCTTAACTTTACTTTCCTTGGAATCACCTTTTCCTTCCTCGTGCATAAGTGTCATCTCAACAAGATTCTTGAACGTAGTAGCATCCATCGGGATATGAGTCAAAGCAAGCTCTTGTAGGGGTTAATTCAGAACCTTAGCAAATCTCACGGCCTTCTTATGAGTTGTATTCACTAAATTAATCCCAAATCTAGCAAGATCATTGAACTGACCAACATTTCCTTCACAGAAAGATCACCCTATCTCAATCCTAGAAATTTATCCAATTGCATGTCCTCTTCTACTTGAGATAGAAACTTCCTTTCAAACCTCTCCTTAAACCCATTCCAAGTCTCAATACCACATTCTGCCTCATCCGTCTCCTCCTAATAAGAAGCCTCACACTTCAGTTGTCACGCAACCAACTGAACTATCCTCCTATCCTCAAGCTCCAAAAGTCCAAATATGAACTCTGTATCCCTGAGCCAAACGCGGGCCTCAACAAAAGTCTCTGAACCAAGGAAGGTTTTGTTGCCTAAAGCAGTGAAATATTTGCAAAGCTTAGAGAAATCAGCCGCTAATGGTGGGTTAGGAGGAGCCACCATGGCTGGAGCTGGATCTTGGGCCTTCTCTTTCCCATTATCTAATGTCGTAGCTTCCATATACCTATGGCACCAAGTTGGAATGGGGATACCCTCAGGAAAATTGGGAGCCCTAGACATGCTTTGAAAAGAAAAGAGGGAAGAACTCAGGAAAGGAATCAAGGGAATATTGTAATTGACTTAAGGGGATGTTTTAAAAAACAAACCTTTATTTTGAAAACACTTTTTCTTTAAAAGATCTTTTCTTTTTAAAAAAAATCTCTGATCTTGTAACCTTAGGCTTTGATACCTTTGGTAACACCCTCACATCCCTAAACATCACCCATATGACGATTTCACTAAGGATTATGAAGCATATAGGTATAAAATAACATAACAGAGACTAAAATTCACAAGGCAACATATGAAAAACAAAGCGGAACTCAAACTTTATTTAAAGCAGAACATAAATGTTATTACATCGTAAAATGTACTTCTTCATAAATCCACAACTATCTCATGAAAAAGCAACATAATCAGAGTACTAAATAAAACCCCTCTGAGTATTAGATACGAAAGCAAGTCAAACGTGGAACATAACAAGAACAAGCCGAAAGTAAGTCAAGCAGAAATCTTCAATAAGCTAAGCTGAACCAAAACTCTATCAGTTCTGAGATCCTCCACCCTGAGAACCTAGAGGGGGAAGGAAGAGAAAAGAAGGAAATAAAACTAGTCATACATAAAGTTTGGAGAGTTTTGTAGCATGAGTGATAAAAGAAGGAATTTAGATAGGATAATAGTTTAAGACACAATAACAGTAAATAAGACAATACAAAGATAAATAAGGATATAGTTGATTATCATCTCATTCGTATCATTCGATTTTTGCACCATCTACTATAGCTCATAATTAGGATGTAACCTAATTCTACTCATTGTTTGAATCCTAAACCACAATTGTGATAACCGATGTTGACTATGGCCTCGAGATTGTCAAGCTCGACCTATCAGCTCTAAAGGACGTAACATTAATAACAGGCGTTACAACGTCTTATTTTCTCCAATCAGCGTGACGCACGCTCACCACCTCGCCAGAACGCGACCATGTTCGCCTCGTTTGAACCTCTTACTACTCACTACAGTATAGCGTGCCATCGCTTCCTTTTGGGACCTCTATATATTATGATAAAAAGGATACTGTCTGATATGGGTTCATAACCAAAAGTGTCATTTGACTCATGTCACTCCTAGACTTAGTCCCCGATTAAATTTATTACCATTAAGGCCACCATAGAATTATTGTTGACCGCCTAACTAACTTAGACCTCATAGAATTGTCAACAAACTCCTAGTCCACCATAAATTAATTATTTTAATTGGTCACTTATTTTCTCTAATCAGCCTACCCCTGCTGTCAGAATGGACCACAACCATGAGCCACTTATTTTTCCCAATCAGCCATCCCTGTCGGAACGGACTCCCACTATACCTTTCTTAATAGGCCACTTATTTTCCCTAATTAGCTTACGCTACCGGAACGGATCCTATTCATGCTTATTTATTTGCTCACATTAAAATTAATGCCTATTTTATTAATAAGCCTTACTTATTCCATATAACTTCTTGTTACATTTTAGGTCGTAAACATTATCTCATTTAAATTCAATTATATAACCCCAATCCTCGCAACTTATCGTCTATTCAAATTTCCAGTTATTCAGGTTATCAATGATTTCACCAAAATTATAGTTTAATTGTTCATTACTGTACTAATTCAATAAGCCCCAATTAATCCTTTAATACTCAATTCATATTTTTTCTAAAATGCACTTTATAATCAAATTCATAATTTTTTATCAATATGCATAGAAACAAAAAGGGATTAAGGTTTAGGCTCTTTGAAAGGCCTAAATTCAATGTGAAATAAAAAGGATAAAGGCCTAGGCTCTCGGCTGGCCTAGAGTCAAACAAATAAAATAGATATATAAATAAAATAAGGAAAATTTTGAACTGTACATATATTAATCCACAAAGAAAAAGGGATAGAAGTAAACTGAATGATTTACATTAACAAATAAATTATTGAAATAAATTGAAGTAGGGATAGAAGCAGTAATCAGATATACATTAATCATTTATAAAAATACATTGAAATCTGTAAATTACTGAAGGAATTAACAAGTATTATACTATCCAAATAACCCCCAAATTATACTGATCTTATAATCATAGGAAATACTCATAGATATATGCAGTCCAACGGGCCCTAGTAGGAATCTCTAGGTCTATATATAAATATCCTCTAATTTATGTTTATAAAAATCCAACCAGAACTCCATTATTTTTAGAGGAAGAAATTTTGCATAGTGGTGGCAGATAATAGGGAATGGAGTAGGGAGAATAAGGGTTAGATTAGAGGCATATTTATAGTATAGTTAGGAAATCTAGGACCTTTAGATATTAGGTTTTTATTTGGGTCCATCAGATCAAAAGAAGAGTCAAGAAAAAACACCAGAAATCTTCCTTGTTTGTCGAAAACGTGTCTTGCAAACAACGTGCCAGGCCACGACTTGGTTCGACCCATCCTACAGGTGGGTCAACCAAGGGGTCGACCCACTTGGGGCCCGGGTCGACCTAGCTTAGGACTGGGTCATCCCAGTTCCAACGCTAGATTTATATATTTATTTATATATTTATTATTCTTAATTCAAATTTTGGTTTAAGTCTTTTATTCGTAATTTCTTCGTTTCAAGTCAGATTTCAGCAAACCAAATGTCTATCTTAGCCAGAATTTCGTAACAGACCCAATGGCACAACCTCGGTTGCGCAATTCTCATTATTTTGCTGATTAATATCTATTTTATTAATCTTTTATCGAAATTGATTTATTAAATGGTTTTTTACAATTTTAATTATTGTTATTTCATGGAAATTATAATAAGCCCTATTTGCTCCCTCTAGGGTTAATTACAATCCTACAGGTCGGTGCACCACCTTCACGTCTGTGTAGCGCAGGGGGAATTTGGTCCTTGGAACATCTCTCTAAAGCTATATTGTACTGAAGGCAGTCCCTTACCTTGTCATTTTATTATTTTCATTGGCTAACATATGCGCAATTTAATAATATAATAATTATGCATAGTTGATCTGATATACTTTATGACTTTTATCCAACAAATCATTAAAGATAATATTAGAAAATTTTACATAGTAAAAATTTTGTTAACATAAGGAGAAAAATCCATTTCATTTTTATGTGTGGTTATAGTCTTATAAGATACTATATTATTTCAAAATCATTAGATTTAAGCATCTTACATTAGTCACATAACTAATCAAAGTTTATTTTCCTTTTTCCTTAAACTTTGGATGCCCAATTTTCTTAGGAGAACCTAATAGCTTAGATTTAACTTGAAATAACTGGATGGAGTTTGAAGCTGAAGATTTTATAAATAGTTATCTATTTCAAGCTTTACTATATTTATACGTAGATTTATTCAAGATCTATGAGGATGTATTCTATAAATATCTTGGTTGATACTGATTACACTCTGATACTTATGATTAATTTTCATGTTAAAGATTTTGTATACTAAAACATATGCATACACACACATACAAATATTCCACTGTGCAAGATTTTGTTTATTCTACTTTGTTACCACAAATGATCCGCTTCTACAGCACTTGAATTTCCGACACGTGAATACTAAAGATGTATTAGTATCAATTTTTGAGGGTCGATGAAGCAAGTCATTTTAAATATTAATGTAGCTTCATATTGGCTACCAAATGCTTTGTATGTGCATGATAATGTTAAGTTTATTATTATTTCAGCCATTGCTGTGACAACTTGAAATATAAATACTTATGACCATTGAGTTCCTTTAAGGCGTTTTCACACATAACTTCAAAAGTTAGCAAACCTTATGCAAATTATAAATGATTTAGCCACAAAGCCAGCATAACAGACCATGCTTGATGTAGATGTCATATACGTAAGTTATCGAGTTAGAGATTTAAATTCGAAATTGTTATTGAATTTAAAAATCAACGACATTTTTATAAATATTTCTATCTTCTTGCATGCGTTTGAATTCTCCCCATAACCCATCAACCTATCATCTTTGACCACCGCATGCCGCCACCACCAACCATCACTGTCTCACGAACCATGATTAGTGGTCTCATCAAGTCAAGTTGCACCTGCCTATACCAATGACACCACCCTTACTCCTAATTTTGATGCCTTGGTTTCATCCATTGCCCTCTCTTTTAAACCTTAATCGATGAATTCTAGCCGCCTCAACCACTTTCAGACTAAATGAACACCACCATCTTCTTATCGAGCTTCACAAGTCGGTGTCCTTAAAATCAAATTTGTTTATTGTTGTCCAAAACGAAAACGCCCAATTTGCCAAAGTTTTCCTTACCATTAACCTTTGATTGTGATTTCCAGTCAAACCGTTGTTATTTCAAAAAACAGGTTATTATGATTTCTTTTCCTCATTGAGTCAATCAATTTGATATACAATACAATGTAATTGAAGAAAATGAATTTTAGGAATAGGTAATTAGTGATAATTATCCCTCATTAAAATGAGATTAAGAATAATTTTATGATTATAGAATAAAGACTGGTCTACGATGGTTAAGGTTGTACAAGTCTCAAAATTATATTTTTTTGGGTGATATTTTGAGTTTATAGTTGGTCCAAATATATCAATTTCGGACGATATGACCAAACTATAACTTATTAAATATCACAACATTAGGCGAGTTTGTGACGAAAGCTAAACCAATGTAATGGCGTCTGCCAAATCTCCCTTCTCTTCTCCACCCTCCTCCACCGCCTTCAATTTCGCTTTCCCTCCTCTTCCATCACGCTCTTCTTCGCCTATTCCGCTCGATCCACCTCCACCCACTGTCAATCCGTCTACTGCAATCCCCTTAGATTTAAACCTAGAACCAGATCCAGATCTTAGAAATTCCTCCTTAGATTCCAATGCTTCAAATGTTAATCTTATTCATGGAGATTTAGCAATTCAGAATGCATCGATTCCTAATCAAGGAAATTCCAATCCAGATCAGGAATTTCTGATAACCAGAGTTCTTTGAAATCCTCTTTTCCCGCATTCACTAAGATGGATGGATTATGCATCACTTTTCAACTCTCTTCCTCGTAATGCAGGCATTTACAAACCACAACATTTCGATATTGTGAGGGATGGAAAACCGAAAAAATCACCAGATATGGTAAGGGGCGAGGGCATGAAATACTAGAGCAATCATCTCGTTGGGTTCTTCTTAGATGGTACGTTATCCTATACCAGTGTAATTAATTATTTGGGCTGTATTTGGAAATTGGATGGTGAGGTAGATATCAAATCGGATGGTATGCATTTTTATTTCAAATTTTCTAATGAAATGGATAGAGAGAAAATCCTTAAGTCTGATCCTATTTTTATTAGAGGTCCTATGTTTTTAATTATGCGATGGGATCCTACCATTGGCAATTCTCAAGATCATATTAAAAAGTACCTGTGTGGGTTCATTTCTATAGAATTCCTAGTATACTTTGGACTCTGATAGGGATTAACTGGTTTGCATGTCACGTTGGGAAGCTAATATTTTTTGATAGCGGCACTGAAAAACTTCAAAGATTTCGATATGCTAAAGCTTTGATTGAAGTATCATCTGAATTTGAATTACCAGAGAAAATAGAGGTTGATGGGCTAGGAGACAAATCCCCATTTGTTAAGTTAACATATGATTGAAGACCTCGGATTTGTACACCATGCAAAGTTTTTAGCCATGACACTAATGAATGTGAACTTAATGATAAGGCTAGGATGGCAAATGAGGGGCAACAACATAGGCAGGGTGCTACTGGCACTTTAGAAAATAATTTTCATGACAAGCCACATGTTCATAATTCTCAGTATAATAGGAAGAGCAATAATATCAATACCTGGACATTAGTTAATCTTAAAGCTAAAAAGTATTGGAGGAAGAAAGATGCTACTAATGATATGACTACTGCCAATGTTGTGGATGAAGAGCCTAATGTTAGTACGAATCCTTTTGAAGCTTTAGCAAATGAGCAAGTTGAAAATGGAAATATTGACGCAGTTGTGCATGATGTTCACACTAACACTAATATGCAAGCTAATATTCAAGAGGTTGGACAAATCACTGAAGGCAATAATCAAGGGGTTGGGTGGAACTCTGATAATGCTGATAAGGCACATGTCACCACAAATCTTGTAGCTAATGTTAATACTAGTCCGAAAGCACAAGTCAACGATTCTCAGATAATTGCAGATCATAGTTCTGAACATACCAATCCAGATGTCGATATGGAGAATCTGGTAGGCAATATCTTCGATGATACTCCTGTCAATGGTGTCAACTCTGCTAAAGGAGACTTAGGTAAGTCATCTACTACAATGTCTCCCGGTGCCTCAAAGTCTCATGTTGCCACCAAGTCTGGCGCTCTAGAATCCTCATCTTCTCAACCCTTAAAAGCATCCCCTTATGGTAACCTAAAACCACCCGCAAACTTTCTACCACCACCCAATGTGTCAGGTTCATTGTTAATCCTGCTTTGCTATCCACTGCAGTGCACAGAAATTCTCTTTCATCTTTTCAAGTCAAGAATAATAAACTAAAAGGAAAATTCTGGGCAGATGAAGATCTTGGTGAGGGATATGATTATGGTCCAGAAGATGTGATGCCTCTCACTAGTAAAATGAAAACTTCCCGAAGGCACACGAGGAAGAATCCGATGTATGACCCTTCTCTCAATTGATATGCTTATGCGGATCTTTCCTGGATTGGCATCCGTGTACATTGTTGAAATCAGTTGTGTACTTTAATCTTTTGGTAACAAGTGGATTATTGATGCTTCCTCAGTATCATGGTCTACTGTTCCTTTCATGAAACTCACTGAGTCTGCAAGAAGAGCTGTTGGGAAATACTGTTTGATAGTGCAAGGTGTGGAAATTAGGCAATTATCTTTGGAATTAGTTATGTATGATGAGAAGCTGTGTGATCTATGAGGGTTATTGCGAGAGATGGTTAGTTTGTTATACCATTTCTATATGCTCGAGAGATTTAATTTTGTAAATACCATTTGATGAATGAATAAATGTTTAAGCTTAACTTTCCAAAAAAAAAAAAAATGTATCTCAAACATCCCAAATGCATTAGAAATATCAATTTCTTTTTCTTAAAATACAACTATGCCGAAATTTTCATTTTTCATCAATTTAATTTAAATGACTATTGATAATCAATGTCTTGAATTTGCAGGTTATCACACATATTTAATCGTTGTCATCTGATATTGTTGTGTTTTCATCTGGATTGCCATGAATCGTGCCTTATGTTTCTATATTATTTTTTGGTGGGATAATCTAGTTTAAACATGATAGTTCATCATTAAATTGATGCAACTAATGTACTGTCATTAAATGATTGTCATTTTTGCAAGATCCGTGTGCTGGTGAACGTTAATCGGTTCGGTGTTGATAGAATGACTTCTAGCTTGGTTATGCTTTCGACCCCATTGTTCGTCGTTTTGAAGTGCATTTTCTGCCCTGCATCCGGTTGGGTCATGATACCCAGTTAAGTATTGTACTATACTCATAATTGGTAGCATTTTGTACGAAATTTAAGTTTGTATGATATATCTGCAATATGTATAATTCTCAGGGGCAGACGCGGTTTGGGTTGGTGCGGTTTGGAGTCCGAATCGCTTTCGCACCGCATCAAACGATTGATCATAAATACAAATCATTATACTAACCGTTCAAACGGTCGATTTTGGTTCGATTTGGTGTAATACGGTCTGGTTTTGGTTCGGTCTGTTTTGAACCCGTATTAAATATGAAATAAGAGAATTATTTCCATCTATAATCAATTTACGATTGTGTGATATTGTGTCAGTTAAATGTTAAAACACAGTGCTATCCTGAATTGAAAGTTAGTTTTTAACTGTATTAATACTTCAGTTCTACAATTAATGAAAAGTGAAACTGTTTTAATGCATTAACCAAACATCAACGTTAATCAGTGCAAAATTTATTAAATACTAAATTGGATAACGCAAATAAGATTATAATTAGCATTATTCGAAAAAATGATATGCAAACAAATGTACTGAAGCTATAATTATTTCCTTTGTGATAATGATTATTGTTAATATAACAACAGCATACGCTGAAAATAAAATATATATCGTTAAAATAAAAAATTAGATAAGAGTTAGTTACATTTTTATCGTAATATTAACAGTGTAGATATGTGGTTTAGTCGGTATAATACGGTTGGGTCAACAGTTCAAACCGCTACTGAACCGTATCGTTGCGAGTCGGTTCGGTTTGAGATATTTGTTTTAGAAAG
Organism: Allium sativum; assembly: GCA_030737875.1. Taxonomy (NCBI): domain Eukaryota; kingdom Viridiplantae; phylum Streptophyta; class Magnoliopsida; order Asparagales; family Amaryllidaceae; genus Allium; species Allium sativum. Next base: position 375,127,784 of record CM060921.1, read on the forward strand.
ATGATTCAGTTCGGCTTTCTACATCGTTTTTACGATCCGGTCTGGATGATTACCGTATTGTAATGTGGTTTATGTTCACCCCGATAATTCTTGGTTAACATAAAACATTTTTACTTGTACGGTGCTGACTTTACATGCTCAGAATGACATGCACTAACTTAATACTAGTTCTATGCCTTTTCTCGTTGTTTTTTGGTTTGTAAAATTATTTTGATAGAAAATGGATATAACATGAAAACATCAGATGTCTAAAATGTCAAACAAACAGGCAAAAATATGAATTTATCATTTGATTTGTCCACTGACAAATTCTATTTCAACCCACAAAATTAGTAAATAGCCACGTAGTCCACCTACGTGAAAGGATATTTTTGGTTTAAAAAAAAAAAACAGGGGTTTACTAACTAAATTTATGGGGTAACCGATTATTTTATGATTTGGAGGGTTACTGCAACCCTAAAATGGTGGGTGGAAATAGTACTTGCCTTGTCCACTTATCCCAGGGTTTTTGGTTGGTAGGTACCATCTGAAATTTAAAATGCGGGATGAGTAAACAATGGATTTGCTGACTGAAAAGAGCCAACCCTCTCCGGGCTGCGGTGGGTTGCTTCCCGTTTGAACATAGTAGTGATCTGAGTCTTGTCCTAGGTTTGTCCTTCTGGAACCAAAGCATGTTTGAGCTTTTTGCCGCGTTTTCCCGAAAAGAAGAGCTCTTCTAGATCGCACTGCTGTCCTGCATCGAAGACCTTGGGATCCAAGCATGGCAGCGGACAACCACTCCTCTGCTATCGTCTACCTTCCGATCGCCGATGCTAAAGACGCCTTAGAAAAAAAAGTTAATATCTTGGCAAAGATCTCGGAGGTGGGATTTCCTAAAAAATCTAGAGGATCAGGTTTCCTCCCCTTGCTTTTTCTACCCTAATTTCTATTTCAAAGCTGTGTCTTGTGATTTGGTTTTCTCGCGTTTGTTGTCTAAGTTTGTGCCTGCTAGCTTAGCTAATCACACTATGTCCTGAATTACTCGTCTTAACAGCCATTCTCTTTAGCATCCATCGAAAAGCCAGACCATTTTCTTTTGCTTGGCTACTATATGTGCTGAGAGAATTAAACCATTGTTGAAACCATGTTTTTAATAATAGTTGGACCATCTTTGCTGTCACTTTTTTTTGTTGTAAATGTGAATTATCAAAAAATGCCCTTAGATATATTATAAACTTAGTAAAATGTTGTATCCTAGAAATAAATTTCACTTATTAATTCAACATTCCAATCTACAAATATTATTTGATTATAATATTACTTAAAATAGAATTTTACACAAGAAATTTATTTATAAATTCAAAACATCCATCTATAAATATTAACAAATCTAAATATTGCTTAAAAATTAGATCTAAAAAATAATTTTTATATGCGAATTCATTTTTCATTAACGAATAATAGAAATGATGATTCACACTTAAAGATCAAAAGATATTTCAACATAATTTAAAAACGCACACATGATTTCAACATTAAAATATACATGTAAATGATTTCATTTTGAATGGATTAAACATATCGGATTTGTAAAAAAAAAAATCTCACAGGCGAAGCACATGCCGTAACGCTTGTTAAAAATAATTAGCTATTTTTTTAACAAAGGTAAAAGCAATAATACCTCAAAAGCTATTGTTTCTTTTAGACTTTAAATTCGGTCGGCGGAAGCTTTAATAATAGTTGGACTACCTTTGCTATCACACGTTTTTGATGTAAACCAAAAATGCCCTTATATATTATTAGCCCGTCTTTTTTGCAAGGCAGTCACATTAAGGATTTTCAACTATCGAAATGTTTAGGACATTGGCATGAGCTTAGGCGAGTCCGAATATACTTGGTTGAAATAACTAAACTCACGGAGACTTAGGTTTGGAATGTTTAGGTTTCGGTTCGAATAGGCCGGGTCGACCGTCATCACTTCATCACTTTATTCGGATTGACAATCTCGGTTATGGACCCCTCACCCATTACAATGCAGTGGAAGAAGCATAGATAACCAGGGGAAGGAACTCGCCAGATCGACCAATCCGGTTCGATCATGCCGAACCGGATCGTGGACACGTCCAGTGACGTGTCGCACTGCTCCACTACTCAAACGTGATCAATCCCACTACTTCTATTACTACAGAGATGCTGAAATGTGTCTTAGTCGAACCGGATCCGAGTGATGCTATAAATAGCTGGATTTTGGACTTCTTAAAGGATCATTCTCGGGCATACTCACGCAAGGACATTGCTACTACTATTGACTCATCTTCTTCTCTCCATGTTCTTATATAGAAATCAACTGTGTTATAATCATACAATATAATAAAAGATAGATTACACTGAGTGAATGTAGATCTGATTGTTGAACCACTATAAATTCTGCGTCTCTTTCCTTTATTGTTTCTCTGTGATTTGATATTCTGCGATTGTGTGATTTTCACTGTGGTTTGGGTGTTGTACTTAGAAGAGCCAATTTATGCGTCAATATATATATATATATATATATATATATATATATATATATATATATATATATATATATATTATAAACTTATTATTACTCCCCAAGTAAAATTAAGCCGGTGTACTGGAGGTTCAAGGAGACTGCGTTAACCTATACAAGGTTGTGGTGCAGACTGGGTTGCCTTACATCCCCAGGATGGACGGTCCACCGTTGTCTTCGGTTGACCGTTCATTTTTATAAACTTATTTGTTAGCCCACTTTGTGAACTGGGCAACACAAAGTCGAGGTGTGAAGCGTTGAAGAACTTAGAAAGCATCATAGCGGATCGGATCGGAGAGATGTTGCGGATCGGATCGGAGAGATGTTGCGGATCGGATCGGAGAGATGTTGCAGTTCGGATCGGAGGGCTGCTACTATTTGGATCAAAGAGACACTGCTATTCGGATCGGAGGGCTACCTACTGTCGGTCGGATCGGAGGGCAACCTACTATCGAGTCGGAACGGAGCAGAGCAAAGTGGATGAGAACTTAGTTTCAGCTTAATTCGGGTCGGATCGGATGTCCCGATCCGAACCCCTCCCGCACGTTCTTCCGATCCGAGCCCATATTCCACATCACTTTCCCCCACGATCGCCTGAAGATGCGGAGCGGGTATGACCAGTTCCTGCCCACAACGTCCACTGCTCTGATGCGTTGTCAACACTGGAATCCATCCGAACCCGAGGATGATGGGATGGAAGACACGTGGCTCCGATCCGGATCGGGTTCTGAGCAAACTTTCACTTATAAATACCCTGTCTGGAGACAATTAAAAGGATCTTCTTTCTGGCACTTTGAGAGTTCATCTACTTTCATAAACCGAATTCCAGCACTCCCGTATAATCCAAATTGTCTTTCAACATTAGTTTTGAGATAATTGAATGAATGTATGTGAGTTGTGAGTGAAGTCGAGTGAATATCTCATTGTAATTGCAACTATATCATCGAGAATAGTGATTGACAAGTGGACGTAGGCTCTTTAACGCCGAACCACTATAAATTCTGCGTCTCCATTTTACTTTTGATCTTATTTTATTTTGATTTTATTCAATTTGGGTGTTAGAACCACTTTTTGGTCTAACATTTTGGTGCTTTCACTGAGAACCATCTGAATTCTCTGTTTTTCGGGATTATCGTTCTACTTTTTGGACCGTTGAGTTCAAAGAAGTTAATCCTCAAGTTTCGACGCTCTTGAATATTTGTTGAATTGATTGTTGAAGAACTATGGCCAAAGGAAAAGGCAAGGAAGTTCAATCTGGTCGGCGGAACAGAGTCGGTGAAGATCAGCAAAATGCAGTTGTGACAAGGTCTCGTGGGCAAAGCTCAGCAGCAGAACGGACTGATACAGGAAATCCGAACCGCACTCAGGGGGAGAGCTCCGATCCGATCCGGGTAGGAGAATCTGAAGCAGTGCACTCCCCCAACCTGAACCGACCCGAGCAGCTCGCCCTACACCGACCCGAACCGGTCTCCCAGCTCTGAACCGACCCGATTGCCCATCTCCGAACCGAATCGACACTTGGTGATGTTGGAACTTCTACTCGAGCCCCCACAAATGCTCCGACTCCAGCCACCAGGGTCAATGATCAGGTCAATCCATCTGCGCCTATTACTCAAGGAGATTTCTCGCGCCTACTTGACATGCTTGAGAGTACTAGAGAAGCTATGAAAATTCACGAGCGCACCAATCTCATGATGCAAGAAAACATGAGACTCATGAGCAGGGAAATTAGCGAACTCCGTAGACAGAGAACCCCATCCCTGGTTCGCCACACACCAATGGATCAGTCTACTCCTTCCGAGGAAGAACGGCCCCGTGAAAGAAGGCCGCTCGAACGACTTCAGAATTTGGAGCAACTGACGTTCGGATCTTTGGGGTCCCGCGAGGATATTGCACGAGCACTAGGAACCAATGATCCAAGCTTGAGAGACCCTAACCATACTAATCCCACTTAAAAGCAGATGCTCCAGCCCCCTCCTCCCGAGATCGACCGGGAGCGTAGGGAACGAAGCAGAGCAGAAGCAGCTCAAAGAAGAAGGGCATCTCCTGAACAAGAGCCCAGAAGGAACCCGGATGCCAGGGCCAGGGAGCCTGAACGGTCCCTGACTAATGCTGACGTACAGGCAATGGTACGCCAGATTATGTCCGAAAGCCGGAACTATACCAATGAAGACTATGGCATTGAGCGGAGCCACTCCTTTCACTGACGACATCCTCAATTTTCAGTTTCCCCGACGTTTTAACCTGCCGCAGATGGACAAGTACAATGGGAGAACCGATCCGGGACAGCATTTGATGCGATACTCATGGCTCATGAATGCTGCTGCTGCCCCTGACGCAGTAAAGTGTAAAGTATTCCCGATCTACTTTGAAGATGTGGCGCTGCTATGGTTTACCCGGCTTCCCCCTCGGTCAATATCGAATTATAGGGAATTGAGCGAACGTTTTATGAATCAGTTCCGACTCCATACCCGAAAGTCTAAAAGTGTTATTGAATTATCAAGAATTAAGCAGGCACCGGGAGAGTCTTTGAGGTCATATCTCGACCGTTTCAACTTAGCTGTGACTGAAGTTAGTGACCCGCACGAGCCCACCATCTTGATGGCTTTGATGGAAGGAGTCGATCCTGACTTCGAGTTTGGAGATTACCTTTCTGGGAAGCCGCCTCCCACGAGAGAGTTATTTTATGAAAAGGCCGATATTCAGTTGAGACGAGAGGAGGCCAGGGAAAACCGAAAGAGAAAGTCTGCAGCGGCTTCAAAAGAAAATGTTCAAAGTAATGTCGCCGTGAAGCAGTCTGGAGAAAATTCCGGAAAAGTTGAAGTGAATGTGGGAAACAAGAGTGGAAACGACAATTCTGGAAACGGGGGCAACAACAATAACCGTAATGCGAATGGTAACAGAAGAAATAGAAATAGGGGAAGTGATCCTAACAAAAGACCCCGATTCCAGACTTATGAGAATTATACACCGTTGAACGACACTCTGGAGAACATTTACTTGGATACATACAATGTTTTGCAATATAAAAGACCGCCACCTCGCGACTCAACGGAGAAAGAAATGGCAACTGGAAAGTTTTGTTTGTTTCATGGAACTCATGGGCATTCAACCAATGAATGTCGACATTTGAGAGACGTGATTGAGAAGCTGCTGATTGAGAAGCTGCTGCGCGAAGGGAAACTGGATGAATATAAGGTTGCCCCGAGGGACAGGGGGCAAGGAGAGCAGACTCCAAAACAGATTCAATCTGCTCCCAAGCCTATAGCGCAGCAGAAAGGCAAGGGAATTGTTATCAACTCCATAGTGGGTGGACCCCACCCAGCAATCCGCAGTTTTAGAGCAATGGATCAATATGTAAATGCCGCCAAGCACGTAGATGTGGATGAATGTGATGATTTGGAAGATATCGCCCCCATAAAACAACAGAAGACAATGTTTGACGACGTGGTATTCCGTAGCAGAGATAATACCGGGATCCAGTCACCCACCGACGATCCGTTGGTCATTACCACCACCATTGGGCCGGCCTTGGTTCATAAGGTGTTAGTAGACAATAGAAGCTCTGTTAATATTTTATTTAAAAAGTCATTCGATCAGATGAAGCTTGAATCTGAAGATTTGAGCCATGCGAAGGTTGGATCCGAGGCTTCAACGGGGCATCGACAGCTCCAATGGGGTACATAGAATTGCCCGTAACCTTGGGGCAAGGAGAACGCCGAAGAGTACGGATGCTTCAGTTCGTAGTGTTGGACGTAGATTCGCCTTATAATGCATTTTTGGGAAGGCCTGCCCTTGCTGAGTTCAGGGCTTGCATCGCCCCTTGGTGTTTATTGCTTAAGTTCCCAACTGAAGCCGAAACTGGAGTAATGAGAGGGGATCAAGTCTCCGGACGGGCCTGCTATGTTGCCGAATTAAAGATGTTGATGAAAGGACTTAACATCGAGAGTAAAGATGCCTCGCCTCCTCCAAAGGAGGGCTCGGCGTAGCAATTAGAGGGATCGGCCCCAAAGGAGTTGCCCAAGGGAACGCCTGAAGACCTGGATCCCAGAAAAGACGAGGAACCAGAGACTAGAAATGCAACTCCTAATGAAGCGACAGTGGACATTCCCATTGATGAAGCTGATCCAACAAGAGTTTTGAAGATTGGATCCCAGTTGGATCCACGTCGGGCCAAAGAACTAGCTGACTTCCTGAAGGCAAACTTGGACGTGTTTGCCTGGACCCACGCTGACATGTGTGGGATATCGCCATCCATCATAAGTCACTCGCTAAATGTAAATCCGAAACACCCGCCTGTAAAGCAAAAGAGACGTATGCTGGGCCCAGAGAGGTCGGCCGCTCTGAAGGAAGAAGTGGAGAAGCTGAAACAGAACGGATTTATTAGAGATTCGACATATCCCGACTGGATATCGAATCCCGTCTTAGTAAAGAAGTCGAATGGAAAGTGGCGGACTTGCATTGATTTTTCAGATTTGAACAAAGCTTGCCCGAAAGATAGTTTCCCACTTCCCAGGATTGACCAGCTTGTAGATTCGACAGCAGGACATGAATTTCTCTCTTTTATGGACGCATATTCCGGGTACAACCAAATTCCTATGCATGTGCCAGATCAAGAACATACGAGCTTCATTACAAATTTGGGGTTATACTGTTATGTGGTCATGTCGTTCGGATTGAAAAACGCCGGAGCCACTTATCAGCGCTTGGTGAACAGAATGTTTTATAATCAAATAGGGAAGACTATGGAAGTTTATGTGGATGATATGCTTGTCAAATCGAAACAGTCCTCCCGCCATACGCAAGACTTGGCAGAAATGTTTGGTATCCTGCGAAAGTATCGGATGAAGTTGAATCCTTTGAAATGTTCATTTGGAGTGGCATCGGGAAAATTTCTAGGCTTCATTGTGAGCTCCCAAGGAATTGAAATCAATTCCAGCCAAATAGCAACGATTAGAAACATTGAAGAGCCGAGGAGAATTAAAAATGTCCAAAGTCTTGCGGGGAAAGTAGCCGCGTTGAGTAGATTTATCTCCAAAGCCACAGACAAATGCGTCCCCTTTTTTGATTTGATTAAAAGGGGAAAGAACTTTGAGTGGACTCCGGACTGTGTTGAGGCCTTTCGGAACTTATTGGAATTGCTAGAAAAACCACCGATTTTGTCAAAGCCAGTGGACCACGAAGAGTTATTTGTTTACTTGGCAGTTTCGGCTCACGCTGTTAGCACAGCCTTGGTTCGAGAAGAAGACAAAGTGCAAAAACCAGTATATTATGTAAGCAAGAAATTTGCAGCGGCAGAACGCAACTACCCAAAGGTTGAGAAGCTCGCTTACAGCCTCCTAATCGCCTCCCGAAAACTTCGTCACTATTTCCAAGCTCATCCAATAACCATATACACTGACCAACCTCTGAGGCAGGTGTTGCAGAGACCCGAAGCATCGGGACGGTTGATCAAATGGAATATTGAATTAAGTCAGTTTGATTTAAAATTTCAGCCACGAAGGTCGATCAGGGGGCAAACTCTGGCAGACTTTATAGCAGAGTTCACTATCCCAGAGGAGGAGGTAATCGATGACAGAGTGGTCAAGTCCGAAGATGAGTTAAAGATAGATCCATGGAAGCTATACACAGATGGAGCCAAGAACGACCGAAGGTCCGGAGCTGGAATCGTCTTAGTTACTCCTGAAGGACGGTCGTTATATTACGCTCTACGATTAGAATTTTCGGCGACTAACAATGACTCTGAATACGAAGCCCTGATTGCCGGGCTGAAGCTTGCTAAAGGCCTCGGAATAAAAATGTTGGACATATTCTGCGACTCCAAAATCGTTGTTTGCCAAGTGCGAAAGGAATTTGTGGCTCGGGGACCTCGACTCATCGCCTACCTCGAGAAAGTGGAAAAGCTGTTGAGCAACCTGGAGCGGTACAGTATAACGCATATCCCAAAAGCCGAAAACCAGAAGGCAGACAGGCTGGCAAAGCTAGCTAGTTCCGACAACCCAGAAGAAACTGAAATAATTCCAATTGAAACGTTGGAATCGCCAAGCTCTGTGTCGATGGAAATTGAGTTCGCTTTCGAAGCGGAACTGGAGAAGGAGTCGTGGATGACCCCAATTAAGAACTTCCTTAAGAATGGGACACTCCCATCAAAGAAGAGTGAGAATAGGGCTATAGTTCGCAAGGCTACCAGATATGTCCTACAAGATGATACTCTTTATAGGCAAGGATTTTCTATGCCCCTGTTACGATGTATAGCACACGACGACATCAAACGTGTACTAAGAGAAGTACACGAAGGTGAGTGTGGAGATCATACAGGAGGTCAGACTTTAGCGAAAAAGATATTGCGGTATGGATACTTCTGGCCCACAATTAATAAAGATGCAGCTGATTATTCACGACGCTGCGATAAGTGCCAGAGATTCGCCAAAATCCCCAGAGCACCGTCGACCCAACTCAAATCGATGGTAAGTCCTTGGCCTTTTGCTACGTGGGGAATTGATATCATCGGAGTTCTACCAATTGCTAAAGAAGGGGCGAAATATGCAATAGTTGTTGTGGACTATTTTACGAAGTGGGTGGAAGCTGAGCCCCTAACCAAGATCACGGCGAGAAAGGTGATAAGTTTTGTGGTTAGAAATATTATATGCCGATTCGGGATCCCAAGGACCATAATAACTGATAACGGAACCCAGTTCGATGGTGCTGAATTCAGAAATTTCTGCCAGAAATACAAGATAGACAAACGGTATACTGCGGTTGCCTATCCGCAGTCGAACGGGCAAGTTGAAGCAATAAACAAAGTTATAAAATCCATCCTCAAGAAACGGTTAGAGCGCGCAAAGGCAAAATGGGTTGACGAATTGCCTTTAGCTTTGTGGGCATATCGAACAACATTTAAGACGGCTACTGGTCATACCCCTTTCTCTCTCTCTTTTGGTTCAGAAGCAGTAATTCCAGTAGAGCTTGAAGTTCCTTCCCACCGGGTGACGTATTATGACCCGATGACGAATCGGGCGCTCTTACTCGAGTCTCTTGATGAAGTCGAAGAAAAAAAGGACGAAGCGGATTTGCGTGCGGCAAGACATCGACGTCAGATGGCACGCTATTACAACAAAAAAGTTCGCCTTAGGACTTTTGAAGCAGGAGATTTGGTGCTAAAGAGAGTCTTTCCATCCCTTCCTCACCTCGGTCCAAAGTGGGAAGGACCCTTTGTCATCCAACGGAAACTTGAAAAAGGAACCTTCAGGTTAACGACCGTAGATGGCGAAGAAGTACCTAGGGCATGGAATGTCCAACACTTGATGCGATATTTGGATTAGAAATGTTGTACTCTTTGTTATTTTTCTTATGAACTCTGTAAAAAGGCACGACTTGCCTTAGGAAAATCTGATGATATGAATAAAGGACTATAAAGTGGATGTAGGCTACGAGTTAGCCGAACCACTATAAAAATATCGTGTGTTATTTACTTTCATGCATTATATGTATACCTTCATCGACTATTATGTTGCGATTATGGAATATAAGATGATTCAAAACCTGAAAGATTGAAAACAGTTTAAACGTAAGAAAAAGCACAATGACTACTTGTGCGGTAAGACATAAAAGAATGGGAAGACGACATTCTTAACTCTAACTCTCGAGAATTGAGAGAGAGTATAAAGGACGGGAAGACGACGTCCTCTGAGGCGTGAAGGTGCACCCAGAAAAGAGACCGCCTCAGTAAGAACTCTAACCTGAGTATAAGACATGAGAGTATAAAAAAAAATGCCAGAAAAAACGACAGGCATTGACGACACAGAAAATGCAATCCCGTCAGAAAATCGGGGACATTCAGACTACTTGATTAAGTCTTGAATAGTTTTTTGAGATTGACTGGGGGCATATATGTATACACATATTTCCCCCCACCATAACTTCATTACACAACTATAGTAAGACATGCATTCTTACATAAGTGCAAAACTAATGACTAACGGACATTGCGGAAAATGAATTATTTTTTATTTACAAATGAATGAATTTGTACAGGAAAATAGCCAAAAAGAAGGTGCAAAAGCCACCCTTATAGCAGCAATTGTTGGTCCACCAAATGCTAAAACAACGCAAGACAGCCCACTATTTAGACTTCGAGTGAGGCTTGGACTTCTTGGCGGCTTTCTCCGCATCCTTCGCCTCTTTCTCGGCCTCCGTCAAGATGCGCTTTGATTTTTTCTTTCCTGAAGGTGCGGTGCTGAAATCGGTTGACTTCTTCCCGAAGGGCGGAGCGCTGAAATCAAGAGAAGACTTTTTAGCGAGTTTCTCTGTAATAGATCTAGTTGAAAGCTTAACAACTAACTTTGATCCCGCATCCACAACTGCGAGGGGCTTGAGGCTTTCAGGATCTAAATCTTCAGCTTTTAACTGCAAGCGTTTATCTTGGTCAGCTTTCATTGCAGCCAAAGTAACATCATCTGCACTTTTCGACTCCCCGACTATTGCCACCTCTGGATCTTCCTCATGTCCTCCGTCGCCGCAATCATCCTTCAAGGCATCTATCATTTCGTCATCGCGAGGAGTGTCAGCCTTAGACGGTTCGCTTCCTTCTCCCAAATTTATGGGAGCAGCCTTGTCCTTTCCCCCTTTTGCCTTCTCCGTAGGCTCCACCCCAGGAGCGGTTCCCTGGGACACATCTGTCTTTCCGGATGGCTCAATACCTACAGAGTGAGAAGCAACAGTTATCAACTCAGGAGAAAATAATGGGTTTTTCATCGATTGCTCAATCACGTGGCGAAAGGTAGAGATAGCCTTGACGAATTGAGGTGAGAATGTAGAGATACCTTCCGAAGACTTCTCGGCAGGGGTAACTGCTGTCTCCGATGTCGTTTCGGGAATAGGGGATAACAGAGTTGTTCGAGGGATCCCCGGGTTTTCAGGATCATATCCCTCTACTTCAGAAGTTGCGGGGGCAGTAGAAGAGGAACCAGCCTCGGGAATGTTCTTTTGCTTAGCCCTCCGCTTCTCTTCGTCCATGGCAGCAGCAATGAGGCGGCGCCCTTCAGCTAGGCGTTCTGGCTCATCATCCCTTAAATATTTCTCCATCAGCTTGTCCTCGTCAATGGAATCAACCTTGAGCTCCTCTTTTTCCCACTCAACGATCTGACTCCATACTTGGACTAGAGTAGATGGATAATCTTCAATCCAAGAAATGTTCCTGCGACGGATGATATGCGCAAAGAATTCAATCATTAATTCGCCGAAGCCCTGAATCTCTTCCTCAGCCTCTGACAATTGTTTGCGGGCCTCCTCAGCGGATTTGATGGCACATTCGACGTTACCCTCCGCCAGGGCAGCTCTGTTCTCCGCCTCCACTAGCTTAGAAGCCAAGTCAGCATTTTTCTTTTCTAGCTCAGCATTCCTTCTTGCTAACTCGGCATTTTTCCGTTCAAGGTCAGCGTAAGCAAGGCGCGTTTTAGCGGCATCTGACTTAGCATCTTCGACTTGCTTTTTTAACTCAGAACGCTCTTGAGTGTGAGATTCAAGCAAATCATGGTAACGTTTTTGCATATCTTCAAATTGTTGTTTGAAGCTAGTAGCGTCCCTTTGAGCAACAGCAAGCTGGGCATGTGTGTCCTCTAAATCTTTTCCTAGATTCTTTAAGGCCTTTGCATCGTCTTCCGCGGTTTTTTGCATCGAATCAGCATTCGTGATTAGAGTACGGATGATTCTGGAAAGGTTGCGTGAATATTTGAACATTTCAGAATACTGTTTTTCGACCGCATCTATCTTTGCTTTGGCCTCATCTGCCCACCTGGAAGAAATAGGCTCAAGGGCAGGTAAAAAAGTCAAGTTCTCGAAGTAATGTTCGGGAAATTGCTCCTCCAAATACGCCCGCTTGATTGCAGTTTCAGCATCTAGTGGTGGAGGGGCGGGGATCGTCAGTTCAGCGTCCCTGTGTGTGGAGGATTCAATAGTTTCTTTATCTGATCTAGGCCGTTTAGCAGAGACCTTGCGTTTACTTCGCGATTCAGTATCTTTTGGCCGACTTCTCTCCCTGCTGCGCTTTTCTTGAGAAGAGGTGGAGTCTTTTGGTTGCGACCTGTCCTCTTCCCGACGACCTTGGTAACCTTTATATCTCTCTGGGTCCGTCCGAACAGGAGATCGAGAACGCGAGGTTCGAGAGCGATAGGGTTCATAAGGCCTTCTCTCCTCCCTACTGCGATCGTCGCGGCGATCATACTCAGTATCGTAAGGTGGATTAGACATGCTGCGGCGGAGTTTCCTGATATCATAGTAAGATCGGGACATCGTGCCTGCACAATAAGACAAATAAAATTCAGGATCAATATTTTCACAGAGAGAAAGATGCAGTGAGTTGTAATGTTATTGTGTAAAGTGTGTCCTAAGTGGTGTTTTTCCCCCCAACCAACCCGAGTCCGAAGCTAGACTAGTACGGGCGGGCTCTTTGGCCTTAGCAGGAGTGGTCTCTTCGGAGGAAGTGAAAACTAAAGGATTCTTCCTAAAATCCTCAGAAGTGTAAATGGTTTCAGGTAAGGGGAGGTCCCCCAAACCCTGAAACAGTGGGTCATCAGTACTAAGGACATCTCCCTCAGAAGCATCGATCGGTGACTCTTTGTAAGACGTTGACTTTTCTGAAGAAATGGCATCCTCGGGAACAGTATACCCTTCGCGATGCTTTTCCGCCATGTTAGCCAATTCATCATCTTGGGTAGAAGAAGGAGAGGGTGAAGCTTGAAGAGGCACTGTAGGAGCTCTCAAACTTTCGCCCGTTTCGAGGATTACATCCACTGGGGTAATATATACATATGGAGCCGTTCCATGACCGATGCTACGAGTAACAGATAGCAACCCATGAAAATGAAGATATTCGTCCTTAAGGACTTCGTCAATAGTTAAAAACTTCTGATCGCCATTAAGAAGCTGATGCATCCGGTCAAAGAATACTTGATCTGATATTTGTTTTGGGTTATCGACTGCAAACAAAAAGAAAAACGAATTAAGGCGATGACTTGAATGTATAGAGTCGAGATTTAGAAAACCAGTGCTTTACTTGATTTCGTCCACCTCCTAGCACACCCTGGTTGTCGCTTCACATAAAACCATTCCACCCTGGAATCTCCAGCTTTACTACTGAATGGCGCTGAAATTATCTTCCTCTTAGGGACAGACTCAAAATAGCAGAAAGAAGGAGTCTCTCGAGTCCGATGCTTGAAGTTGTAAAAGAAATGAACGTCATCGAAAGTGAGCTCTATGCCTAAGATCTCACGGTATGCTACATATAAGGTGTATAAGTAAGCATAAGAATTAGGGTGCAGCTGCATGGGGGCAATCCGCATTTGTCTTAGAAAATCGACGATGAAAGGAGAAAATGGAGGGATAGCACCGACCATGCACATCAACCGAGTAATTGCCATATACCCTTCTGGAGGGTTGTGGGGACGGTCAGTTCTCGAAGGCACCAGGGTGTCCCTTTTTAGTATTCTGTATTTTAAACAAATTCGGATAAGTCTGTCGTTGTCGATTGTTGATTCAACAGAATCTTGGGGTGATTCCAATATGACAGCCGATTCAAACTCATCTGGAGCCCGGTCGTCACCAATCCCTCCTTCCTCTTCAAAACCTAGAGAAACTTCACCCTCCGAAGACACATTGTCACTTTCGCGATTTCCAACTTCGTAGTCTGAACCCTCATCATTCCATTCTGGATCCGAGGGAGAAGATATGTCCTTGAGAGTAACTTTGTTGGATGTCTCCGGGGCCTCTTTCTTCTCAGCAAGTCTAGAAGAGCGTCCGGATCTCATGGTCACAAAACTATTGAAGAAGCAATAGCATAGGTTAGAGTAAATTAGCCCGTATCCCCCCGTGCAAGTGTGCAAACTAAAGTGTAAACATTGTATGCGGAAAGTGTAAAGTTAATATTTGAAAGTGCGACGCAAAATTTTGGCAAAGTAATAAGGGTCAAGGTAGTTCTTGATGTCCAGTTATGTTCGCAAGGCACTATCCTAACTGTCCATTAAGTTGAAGATTATGCCAAGAGTTGATTGGGCCAGTTAAACGAGTTATTATGCATTAAGATGGACTGCCCTTCGGTTCGGTTCGGGTGCATTCATTGGGATCGGATCGGGGGCGTAGCCTCGCCTTTGGGCTCGGATAAACTTTGAAGCTCAGAAATCCAAATCGGCTCGGAGGTAGATTCCCCTAACGGTTCGGATCGGATCACGTAGTCATGCCTCTCCTCCTTTATCTTACAGTCCGACCCGACCCGGTTAGGTGAGCTCCATTCCCCCTTCTTTAACTACTTGCTCCGACCCGATCCGACCTTCTGGACTTCTTTTCCTTTTCCCTTTCTCTACTTGCCCCGACCCGATCCGACATTCTGGACTTCTCTTCTTTTTCCCTTTCTCCACTTTCCATACTCCACCGCCCGAACCGACTCCCTATGATCTTCTTCTTCTTCCTCCTTTTCAGCCTCAAACCACAACTCCCTCTTCCAACGCCTCGAAGTAGCAACGAAGCCACCAACGACAATAACGAAGGAACAGGAGACTGTGGCGTGGAAACCACGTCCAGATCGGTCGAATTGACCATCAATTTCAATTAAAACCTGTTATCATGAAACCGATCAAGGATTCAAACCTACCAGAGTATATAAGTTGGAAATTCGCACGAGAATGGTAAAGAGTTCTTATTTCTTTTTCTCTGAATTCTGGAGTTCCGAAGCAGAATTTGTGAAACGATAAAGTAAAAAAGAAAGTTGGAGGAAGATGAAGGCTGAACTTATATAGAAAAATAGGGTGATTATTCGTCTCCCCGTTCGGACCGGATCGACAGTCCAGTAGCAAAGCTTGGCCCAATAGTCCAATGAAAAATAGAAAGAAGAGGGGGTCTGTTCGGATCGGAATCCGAACCGAACAGAATGTTGTAACTCAACAGTGAATTAAATTGAAGTTCGAAGAAAAGGATGAAAGCGCAAAGAAAATCAAAGGGAAAATTATCTAGAAGACACTATGCAATGATAATCAAAGCATGCTCCGTTTCCAACAGGAGCATCCTTCGAGGGGGCAAAATGTTAGCCCACTTTGTGAACTGGGCAACACAAAGTCGAGGTGTGAAGCGTTGAAGAACTTAGAAAGCATCATAGCGGATCGGATCGGAGAGATGTTGCGGATCGGATCGGAGAGATGTTGCTGTTCGGATCGGAGGGCTGCTACTATTTGGATCAAAGAGACACTGCTATTCGGATCGGAGGGCTACCTACTGTCGGTCGGATCAGAGGGCAACCTACTATCGAGTCGGAACGGAGCAGAGCAAAGTGGATGAGAACTTAGTTTCAGCTTAATTCGGGTCGGATCGGATGTCCCGATCCGAACCCCTCCCGCACGTTCTTCCGATTCGAGCCCATATTCCACATCACTTTCCCCCACGATCGCCTGAAGATGCGGAGCGGGTATGACCAGTTCCTGCCCACAACGTCCACTGCTCTGATGCGTTGTCAACACTGGAATCCATCCGAACCCGAGGATGATGGGATGGAAGACACGTGGCTCCGATCCGGATCAGGTTCTGAGCAAACTTTCACCTATAAATACCATGTCTGGAGACAATTAAAAGGATCTTCTTTCTGGCACTTTGAGAGTTCATCTACTTTCATAAACCGAATTCCAGCACTCCCGTATAATCCAAATTGTCTTTCAACATTAGTTTTGAGATAATTGAATGAATGTATGTGAGTTGTGAGTGAAGTCGAGTGAATATCTCATTGTAATTGCAACTATATCATCGAGAATAGTGATTGACAAGTGGACGTAGGCTCTTTAACGCCGAACCACTATAAATTCTGCGTCTCCATTTTACTTTTGATCTTATTTTATTTTGATTTTATTCAATTTGGGTGTTAGAATCACTTTTTGGTATAACATTATTATTTATAAAATGTAGGATCTTAAAATTAAATTTCACTTACTAATTCAATATTCCAATCTACAAATATTATTAGATCATAATATTGCTTAAAAATAGGATTTTACACATGAAATTTATTTATAAATTCAGAATATCCATCTATAAATATTAACAAGTCTTAATATCGCTTAAAAATTGAATCTAAAAAAATAATCTTTATACGAATATTCATTTTTCATTAACGAATAATAAAAATGAAAATTCACACTTAAAATCATAAGGTATTGCAACATTTTTTTTAAAACACATGATTTTAGCACCAAAATATACATGTAATTTTTTTTTTTGAATGGGTTAACAATTAACATATCAAATTTGTAAAATAATAACTCACGTGCGAAGTGCCTGTCGTAACGCTCATTAAAAATAATTAGCATTTTGTTTGACAAAGGTAAAAGCAATAATACCCCAAAAGCTAATTTTCCTTTTGGAGTTTAAATTCGGTGGGCGGAAATGATAAAGATCTACTTTTTAAAAAAGCGTTAAATTTGCTTTTTCCTAGGCATTTTACTTTGAGCTAGAATTAACGGGAATATTAGACATCAA
Organism: Allium sativum; assembly: GCA_030737875.1. Taxonomy (NCBI): domain Eukaryota; kingdom Viridiplantae; phylum Streptophyta; class Magnoliopsida; order Asparagales; family Amaryllidaceae; genus Allium; species Allium sativum. The sequence goes on from CM060921.1 coordinate 375,144,825, forward strand.
TTTGTTGAATGTTGCTAGTTGATGGAATTTTGGCAAATTCGTGAACTTGGTAGGATAACGGTTGCTTTGCCAAATAAATGTGTTGCCACTACCTCTACAATGCTAAATATTCTCATAATATTTTGAAAGACATATGATTTTACTTGTATTATCGATTGAATTGTTGGACGTTAGCAGGAAGAGTTAAAAATTTGATGTTCGCATGGAAGAGTAATTCTTTTACTAGAAAAACATGGATGATAAAAAATATTTTGATATATCTTAAGTAGAAATGGAAGGTGGTGTCTGGCGCAACGGTAAGGTTACCCGGCTGGTAATCTGGAGCGCACATGTTCGAGCCCCGGCCTCTTCACATAATGTGAGGAAAAGGCTGCGGGCGCAATCGACCACCCCCAGAGCCCGGAAAGCCGTGAATAGTATCAGGATTGGAGACTGACCTGGGAAGTCCTCGCGCTTGAGTACGGGAGCCTTTGGCACTAGATATCCACCTTTACATCTTAAGTAGAAATGGATTAAAGTCCATACATTTTCTTACCTTAAAGTTGACAAAAAATTTCAGCAGTTTCAAATATGATATTTAAAGGTACTTGTTTATGAACTACTCAGTTATGTTTCAATATTTTATGTAAGCTAAAAAGGTGCTCCGTTTTAGTGAAAAGGAAAAAAAAAAGAAAGGTAATGTTACACATCCAGTAAAGCATATATTTTGATCAAGGTTGCTAAAATCATTAGGCGTAAACTAGGCGGAAAACATAGACAAGAGGTTAATCGCCTACATCGGAAATTAATCGGAATTAGGAGTTTTTGATAAACTTGAACATTTCAGATAAAATTTTAGTATTTTATTAAGTACTTAATGATCCATAACAAGTTTTACCGGATTTTGATATTTTTGAAAGCAATCATGAAAGAAAAACCTATTGAATCAAAAATTCTTAACTTTAATAATAGTTGGAATACCTTTGGTGTAACATTTTTCTGTGTAAACCGTGAACTACCAAAATGCCCTTGTATATATTATAAACTTATTATTACCAAAATACAAGATCTTAGAAATAAATTTCACTTACTTTTTTTTTCAAAAATAATATAACATAACAAAAGGGAGAATCTAGTCATCCTCCAACGGCTTATAAAAACAGTCACTGCAAAAAGCAGAGACCGTGCACACACAAACATAAGGTACAGAGCAACAACAAATATAAAATACAGTAAACAAAAGCTTGCACAAGGCACAAAGAACACCGAAATGCCGACGTGAAAGACGAATCCACGACAGACTTATGCCACAGACCAGGCGACGCTGAATAAGCGAAGACTCCACTCCAGGCAAACATGGAGCCAAGACAGGAGATGTGCCCAACAAGGAAGTCAGATGGCAAAAGTTGGAAAGATCCACTAAGCTCTATGAGTGCTCCATCTCGACCGCTCAATAAAAATCCTTCAGACAGCTCCTCCTTCCATAAAGAGACCTTGATCCTGAAGAAACCAAACCTAAAAATCCAATCCTTGTAGCATTAGCAAACAACATAAGGTAAAAAGCGGAGGAGGGGAAGGGTGTAAGGTGTGAAACCTGCCAGGCCTCACCTCCTACCAAAGGAATCACCCGATTCCCACCCTGAGAGTAGTTGGAACCTCAGAAATACCGAAGGTACCTGCTAATCTCCTCGAACGGGAACCAATAACTCCTCTAAAAGGTCTTCCTCGAAAAGCAAGAAAAACACCGTTTCTTACTCTTCGAATGATGACAGGAGGATCCATAGGCACATCGTCGAAAATAGCCTTATTCCGCGAGCACCAGATATGCCAGGAGATAAGACAAGAGATCAGAGAAACAAAACCGATCGAACGGATTTACCTGAGATGTCGTTCCACCAGATCCTCGGTAAATTCATAAGCGAAGACGTATTACCTCGGCAATTGACCAAATTTCCGAAGTAATTCCATACCGCATTGGCACAAGAGCCAAGGAAGAACAAGTGAGATAGGAATTCCAAAAAATCCGAGCTGCAGCACCTACAACGCGAAACCAATGGAATGCCGATCCTCTGAAGGTTGTCGTCTAGTGGTAACGCATAATGAAGGATTTTCCACATGAACCAATTTCACTTACTAATTCAACATGTCAATCTACAAATATTATTAGATCATAATATCACTTAAAAATAAGATTTTACACTTGAAATTTAATTACAAATTCAAAACATCCATCTACAAATATTAACAAGTCTTAATATCATTTAAAAATAGGATCTAACAAATAATCTTTATATACAAAATCATTCTTCATTAAGGAATAATAGAAATGAAGATTCACACTTAAAAATCATAAAATATTGCAACATATAAATTTAATTTTAAAAAACGTATGATTTTAACACCAAAATATACATGTAAATAATTTTATTTTGAATGGGTTAAACATATCAAATTTGTGAAAAAAAATAGCTCACTCGCGAAGAGCGTGCCGTAACGCTCGCTAAAAATAATTAGCTATTTTTATTAACAAAGGTAAAAACAGTAATACCCCAAAAGTTATTTTTTTTCTTTTAGACTTTAAATTCGGCGGGTGGAAATGATAAAAACCTACTTTAAAAAAAGCGTTAAATTTGCTTTCACCTAGGCATTTTACTTTGATCTATAAATTAACGAGAACGTTAGACATCAATTTGTTGAATGTTAGCTAATGGAATTTTGGCAAATTCGTGAACTTGGTAGGATAATGGCTGCTTTGCCAAATAAATGTGTTGCCACTACCTCTACGATGCTAGCTATTCATATAATATTTTGAAAGACATATATTTTACTGGTATTTTATCAATTGTACTGCAGGTCATTGTTGTCAAAAATACGAAAATCCTACGATTTAAATCCAAATTTAGATCAAATCTCACTCTTGATGGTTCGATTTAAATTCCGATTTAAACTTAGGTCTAAATTGCAAATAAAAAACATTCTACTTATATGCTAAGTTGCTAACATACTTAATATGCCTATATGGATTCAAAATTCTAAATAAAATGTTCTCAAAACAAAATAAAAATGCAATAAGAGGGAGAATTGTATTTTATGCTTTATTGTATAAGTTCAAGCATCAAAATCAATTCCAAATTGTGTGTGAGCCTTTAAATACGAATCTTTTGAATCTGTGATTTATGATTTGAATTTCGTTTCGATTTGAAGTTTGGACTTACAATTTCAATCCTAATTTGAGAACATTGTTGCTGGCAGGAAGAGTTAAAAAATCATTGTTTGCATGGAAGAGTAATTCTTTTACTAGGAAACATGAATGATGAAAAATATTTCGATATATATTAAATAGAAAGAAAGAAATGGATTAAAGTTCATATATTTGCTTACCTTAAGTTCGATGAAATTTTTCAACGTTTTCAAAATATGATATTTAAAGGTACCTGTTTGTGAACTACTCAGTTATGTTTCAATATTTTGTGTAAGCTAAAAAGGTGCTCCATTTTAGTGAAAAGGAAAAAAAAAAGTAATGCTACACAGTCAGTAAAGTATATATTTTGATGAAGGTTGCAAAAATCATTAGGCGTAAATTAGGCGGATAACATAGACCAGAGATTAATCGTCTAAATCGGAGATTAATCGGAATTAGGAGTTTTAGATAAAATTGAACATTTTGAATAGAATTTTAGTATTTTTATTGAGACTTACTTATCCAAAATAAGTTTTATTGGATTTTGATATTTTTGAAAGCAATCATGGAAGAAAAACCAACCGAATCAAAAATTATTATCTTTAATAATAATTGGAATACCTTTGGTATAACATTTTTTCTGAGTAAACGTGAAGTATCAAAAATGCCCTTATATATTATAAATTTATTATTACAAAAATATAGGATCTTAGAAATAAATTTCGCTTACTAATTCAGCATGTCAATCTACAAATATTATTAGATAATAACATCACTTCAAAATAAGATTTTACACCTGAATTTACTTACAAATTCAAAACATTCATCTATAAATATTAACAAGTCTTTATATCGTTTGAAGTAAGATATAACAAATAATCTTTATATATAAATTCATTTTCATTAACGAATAATAGAAGTGAAGATTTACACATATAAATCATAAAATATTGCAACATTTTTTTTAAACACACGTTTTTAACATCAAAATATACATGTAAATATATTTATTTTGAATAGGTTAAACATATAAGATTTATAAAAAATAACTTACGTGCGAAGCGCATGCCGTAACGCTCGAGTTTATAAAAGGAATCAAACCTAACTTGGTGTATAAGTGGTTTGTATAAATTTGTTTATATGTTTGGGTGATGCAGTAAGACTCATCTAGGCAAATTAGACAAATATTTATGCGCTAAGGCTTGCTTAGCGCCTAGGTGGGATCTAGCGGTAGCCTAGCTAGAAGGAATTTTACAATACAGATCTTGATTATGTCTCATTTTTCCATAGGGTGTTATGTAATGTGAATTGGAGTGTGCATTATTAGACAACCACATGCTTCACAAAACCAATTGGTGATGTGAACAATGATCTGTTAATCTATTAAATAATAGTAAAGCAGATGAGTATTCTCTCTTCTCCTTGATTCTCTCTGAGTATGTTACAACCCGTATTTTTCGACCATTTACATTTTTGAATCTAATAAGTTTAGTTATAATTATGGTTAAAATTTTAATGATTCAATTATAGAAATGTATGGTGTAAACTTAATTAAATTGTTCAAGTAATGAAAACTTATTTTGACAATAGTAACTTGTCTTGTTGCAAATGAAACTGTGAATTAGTTTATAGTGATAAACATTGAAATTTAATATTTAAGTTTTAGTTGAAAAATATTTAATTAATTTATAATTTAAATCCAAATTGAATTCGGTAAACAATCAAAATTGTAATTTAATATAAATGAAAATTTGTTTATAAAGTTTATTCGAATTCTATTTTGATTTGAATAAAGTTACTCAACTTTTGAATTAAATTTAAAAGTGAACAAACGAAAATTGAATATAATATATATTAATTAACCTGTTAAAATATCCATTTTGCAACTGATCTCGGAATCCGATAAAATTAGTTTCATTGGATTCATAATTATAAATTATTGTAAGATTTCAAGTTTTGTGTCAATCGGTGTTGTTATGTGGTCGTGTGCGATATAAACACATATCGATAAATGATTTGAGACTTAAAATAGTCATTCTTTAAATGACCTCGGATTTTGACGAGACCAATTTTATACAATTCATAATGGTAAATTATTATAAAATTTCAAATTTCGTAGCGGTTGGACTTACCGCTTGGTCTGCGACGTTGAAACGCGTTGAAATTGATTTTAATTGATTTAGAACGATATCTTTTGAATGCGATGGAATTAGGCCACGAGACCTCTTCCATTGGATTCAGAAATATCGAAAACATTACTTTTGATATATAGATTATTCTAATTTGTTCAGAATTGTAAAAATGAAATTTTTTTGAACTTAAAAGACAATTTGGGTCCAATTCAGCTTAGAATGTAATTTTATTTATAATTGAACTCGTTTGTTATCTCGAAGTCCAGCTCATTTTATTGTCTAACCATAATCCTAGCAACCTCCACTTCGCATTTGGTACGTACCAAGAAATTTTTGATTTCTATTTCTCAATGGCGATTAAACTCAAATTAAAACTTAACTCAAAAATCAAACTTCTCAAAAACTAGCCTTATGGTATGTCGACCAATATGCTAGAATTCCACAATTTTTTTGGTGAGATTCGTTTTTACAAATTCAATGATTTCTGGTTAGAATATTCGATTTAAGCTAGCAAATTCGTTGGTATTTCGATGACTAACAAACACTGATCTATTTCTCCTATTATTTTCCAATCCGTGCAACAATTCAGGAAACTTCCAACTACAAAGTCATAGAGTTTCGCGAGAGCTTCAAATTCATATGGTTGGATCATTTTAGAGGTTGCTAAAATCTCCAAAATTTTACAAGGAAGGCGACGCGGTTTAAGAGCTTTTGGAGGCCGAGATGACCACTGAGTAGGGCCGGATCTTGGGCGCAGGTGGAGTCGAGGATGGTGAATGTCGTGGTGGTGTTGGATCGGAGTTCGGTGGCGTGTAGGGAGGTGTGTGATTTTGGGAATGAACATGTGTTGGGTTCGGCATGCAGCCGATTACGTGAAGGAGAAGAGTATGAGAGATGACGTGGCAAGGGGTATCTTTTTTGTGGATATATTTTGTTATTTATTTAATTTTTCAATTCCGTTAACGTGAATAATTTTTGCATACGAACTCAGATTGATGCGCAGTTTGTTCCATTGGATTCGAATCGAAATTCCTGACGACATACAGTTGGTTTGGTTGAATTTGGAGACTGTTCAATTTAGGCTCTAGCGTTGAATTCAAATCAGAAGTGAGTGATTGAACTCACTCATGCGTAACTGAAATATTCGATTGTTAGTTAAATTAAAATCATGTTATGATATGATTTTATTGCTTGCTGTTTGGTAGTTAAAATTGCATATTTATGTTGATTGGCATCGATAGGGTAATTTAATTTGGCTGTTAGTTTAAATTTTGCAGTTAAGTTAAAATTTGATATTTAATTGCTAATTTAAAACCCGACATCTGATAACTAGTAAACTGATGTGATATTGAACTGTTTGGATGGATTGACTTTGATGAATGTCTTGAATTGATATGTTTGATATATTGATGTTGAATTATTTGTTTGTATTGATTAATCCCAAGTTCCAACCATTTATCTTAGATGTTAAGGGCATCAAATAAACCCGAGATTAATCATTTAAAATGAATTAAGAACATAGGTTGAAATGATAAACACCTATAACCCTAATTTGGATTGAAATGATATATATATATATACATATATATACATATATATATTCATCCTTGAAATACTAAAATTGAATTTAAGTATCACTTGGTCATAGGATAGAAAATTATATACAGACAAAGATTGGTTAAATAACAAATTTGTTTAAAACTTTAAAGTTGAAACATTGTTTTAAAGACAATATGAATGATGTTTATAAATTGATTTCCTTTAAATTTGAACTTTGAAATTTTGGAATTTAAAAGTTAAAGGAAATTATTTATTGTTATGAACTAAAGCTAAAATTTGAAATTAATATGAATTGAATCTATTGAAATTGAATTGCTTTAAAATTTAGATTAACTATCCATCTTTGAAATTTGATTTAGATTGACTCGATTTAAAATGACATTTGAATTGTGAACTCGAGATTGTTATAAATTGAAAGAATTCAAATGAGAATTCTAATTGGAAACTTAAGATATGTGAATTGAATTGAAGTGGAAGTGGATTCAAACTGAAATATTATATTTTAGTCGATTTGATTTGGAATTGGAATATAACTTCAAGTTTATTGAAACATGGGGAAAAACAATTCTTATTCAAACTATTTTATTTTAATCCATTACATAAATTGTTTTACTAAATAACTATTTTACTTTATTTACTATTCTATTTAACTTATTCACATAGTGTAACTATCTTAATAAACTACTTTAATAAATAATTATTTTACAAACTATTTTTTAACTTATATATATATATATTCTATTTTAATAAACTATCTAGCAATCAACTTTTTATTTTATAAACTACTTTAACATTTCTAACTATATATATAACTAAATTTTGATAAATTCTACTTTTTTTAAATTCAAACTATTTATATAAACTTTGATTTTCTTAACTCTTTATTTTTAAACTATTTCAAAATATATCTAAGTTATTTTAATATACTTTTCAAATCTTTTAGATATTCAAATTGTTTAAATTGGAATTATTTCAAGATTCTAAGTTTGGTTTTAAATGGAGATTTTAATATGAAGAATATTTTATCTTGATTATTGAAGTGATTGAAAGCAAACCCGATATTTTGGAATGAAGCATGAACCTTTTGAAATGTAATAACCAATCGGTGTGAAAAATGTAAGCGTTTTATTGTTAAAGAGTCCGTGATCGGATATTGTCATACTCTGCAATACCGAAAACCACTTTAACTGCTATGTACGTGATGGAGAATCCATAATGAAGTTGGTTGGTTTGATGAACGCTACTGGAATAAAGTAAAAGAATGATGATGGATAGCTTTGACCTTCGGGTCATAATTAAAATGACTAAAACAAGAGTCATACCCAGGCCAATGTGAGTTAGCTCTTCTTAACAGACATGCTTCTTCGATACTATATCTCTTACTCCATGACTGATTGGGCACGCCTTTGATTTTGAGAGTATTGTCTAAGGTGGGCGGTAGCTATGGCTATGCATTACCACCAGTTTGGATTCGCAATCCGGTAGAATCATATTGATGGGTATTGCCTCGATGTCTTGTCATATTATCCTGATCGAGTCTCTATGATTTCGATTTAACATTGTCGTATCACGATGCATCCCTATTCATCAACGGCTTACTGGTGTGTTATATGCAAATTGTACGACAACGTTATAAATGGTGTAAGTGTAATAATGGTAATCCCGCTTACGCTATTTTAATACTTTACTGATGTAATAGCGCAATTATATTATATAATATCTAGTTTGACGGATCCTTAGGAGATGGAAATTCATGTAACATCTTATAAGTTACTGCACTCATAAACACATTGAATAAGTGTGAATTACCATAAGCAACTCCGACGTTGTGACACTCATATTGTTACATGATTTTGATTTGACTAATATGAGAATATTTTAATTCTGACCCGAGTGTTTTTGTCTTTTCATTTATGCCCGGGTCAGCCTGAGTTTCTAGTTATCGAAGACCTCATTATTGAAGATGAAGATGGAGTTTGATAGACGTATTTATTAGTATTATTCCACTGCATTTATTGGTATGTTGTGATAATTAACTCTGATAATTGTTGTAATATATAATCAAATGTATAATTTAACAACTTCATGAACTGTTATTTGATTGTTATATTTTGTCCTTCTGGTGTGTGAATATGTGATTGTTATTCTTCTTTCTTCCTTTTCTTATATTAATCCCAATAACTATATATATATTTTGAATTTGTTTGAGTCAACATGTGTGGATTATTGTCGATTTAAATGGTCAAAAATGCAGGTCGTTCAGAATATTTTATTTTCAAATTAGTTTATCATTTTACACTTAATTAATAATCCCTATTCATTTTGCCTCTTCCATCGTTTTACATTTGTATGGACATTTCAAAGCTTACATAATACTTGGTAACAATATGTTCCTAGCATTTAGTATTTAAGTCCTTGTATTTAAATTAATTACAAAACTCAAATTTTAAGTAATTTAATAAATTTAATTAGTTAATATATTTTTTAAATATTAAAGAATGACAAAATCATGTTTTTTGGTTTTAAATACCAACACTTCAAATTTTCTATAATCATTTAAGCCCTTCTCAACTCTTTTCTAATATTTTGCATTTAGTTCCATATTTTATAATTAATTACATAATGTTAAATCTATTTATATAACTTTAGCAATTTACCATTCATTGATTTGTCTAATAAATCACATCAAAATTAACTATATTCGTATTAAGAAAAATAAGAAACAATTCAAATATATACACACTTTAATCACGTAATATAAATTATGCACATAAATAACAATTTCAAGTTCAACTCATTTATATCAATGTAGTGTTATTACGGCGCTTGACTAGTCACGACTAGTCGATCAGTCGAGATTGGATCATCGACTGGAAGAGTCGACTTACCATTAGTTGAGATTGAACTCAAATCACGAAGTCTCAAACTCGAACCTTAAACCCTAATTCGTACTCGAAGCTTAAACCCTAACACGAAGTCGAAGTCAAACTCGAAGTCGAAACCCTAACCTGAAATCGAAGTCGAACGTAAACCCTAACTCAAAGTCGAACTTGCCATTAATTGTAGATGGCACCAGAAGTATTAATTGCCGTTTATTATAATATGTATTAACTGTAACTTATTATGAACTGCACATGCCAACAGATCCTTCTACGGAACAAAATCTATATGATAATATGTATATGTATGTATTCATTTTTTTACACACTGCTATTATGTATTCATTTATTTATCGACTAGTTTACGACTAGTCTATAACTAGTCCGACTAGTCGACTGGTTGGACCTCTATCGACTCGACTTGCTGCCGTAATAACCATGTATCAATGTATTTATCGTGTATTGCATTGTAATATTACTGTCAAATGTCTACACTTCAAAATTTTATATAGTTATTTACAAAACATTCTTTAATGTCATTTAGCATTGTACATTTAAGCAATATGTTTAAATCGATTATGTGGTTTTGAATGCAATAAATAAATTAAATCAATAAATTGTTGTTAGTTCATCTGATTAACGCTAAGTACGATATTTTAAAACGTACACCATGCTCATATCAACAAAGAAGACAATTTTTTTTTTCAAATAAAAAATTAAATAAGTCACACAATGTAAATAATATGTGTAAACAATAATAATAAATTTGACATACTATACACTTATCTCGATAAATTTATCATAAACCGAAGAAACAATTGCAGCCTCAAATACCGGATTTTGACAGTTCAATCATTATTTAATAGACCTCCTCAATTCTTTCACGATATTTTATAAACCAATATTTATAAAATACTCATGAAATCTCAAATTCTACTTATTTGAATATCTTAATGAATATTTAGTCCATTTTTCTAATAGCTCTTGAAAATATACGATAATTTTGGTAGTTTCACATAAAATAAATTTTGTATATTAACAGTAATGACAAAATTAATTTGTAAATCAGTCTCGGTTCGTTTATATCAAGAATTTACCATATATTATATTGTAAAATTACTTTATAACGTTAACAACTGTACAATAAATTTATACAGTTTTTTGCAAATTTCTTTTAAATTCTTCCTACTATACTATAGAGTTAAACTAAGTTCATAATTTTTCATTCAACTTATTTAAACAAATTTTATTTAATGATATTTTCTAATTCATCAAATAAATTACTAATATACATCAGTTTTAACATGTATAGTATATTCATATTAGCAAAAATGATTAACAAAAATTCTCAAGTACACACACATACATATTTTTTGTGTAAGCTATAGAACATAAATTACACACAGACAATAATAATAACTTTAATTAATAGCTTATATATTCATTAAAGTTTATCATCTATTTCATAAAAAGGTTCTCATTTTAATGTTAAAATAATAAATACTATTTTTAGTAATATTATCGTATGCAGCGCATGACACGCGTTATACACTAGTACTTATGGATGATCAATTATATTATTTTAAGATGGCGAGAGTATTATTATTTTGCCATGGAACGTGTACCGATCTTGAGTCAAACACGTGGACGTATTGGATGACGTGGGACATGGATGGTAGTTAAAGGCAACATGGAAGAGCACTGTTTTGATACATTAGGGAACCACAAGTTACCACAAAACTAACCATTTTTAACATGTATAACATGATGCAAGTACAAACATATGCAAGTAACATTCTGTTTTCAATTTTAGTAACTTAAGAAATCTCAGGTGAACACCATTATCTATGATTTGTTCACCCTCGTTGTTGCAGTTTCATGTAAATTATTATTAATTTGGACGTGCTTATTGCAGATTATATTCTTGTGTTAAAAGTGGTTGACCATTCCTGCATGTTGCCTGGGATTTCTGTTAATTTTTTTGCTCCAGTTGTAAAAGATTTGCCAAATGTAAAATCTGTGGGAGACGTGATCGCACTTCATCTTATTCAGGTGTTCTTTTACAAGCTGCAACCCTTGCATTTTATGTAAAATTCTTGAGAACATATGCAGTAATTTGTATATGTACTTATTTTATTTTGACTGTTTTTTGCTTTTATTAACATAGATACAGAAGTATGTGCATTCTGTGTCAATGAATCTTTTGCATAATCTGCGTCAACTGTGTAATGCAGCTCTATCAAACATCTCCCAATTATGTGACTCATTTTTTGTGAATTAAATCATCTGTTCACTTTGGTTGAATTTTATGTTATGGAGATATTGTATTTGTTTACAAAACAAAAATCCGATAACTTTCATTTACCTCTTATATTCAGATGAAAAATCACAATGGAACAATTTACTGTTTGTTCAACAAGAAATTTTCTTCATTTGCGTTGTATGATGGACATACAAACAAGAAAATACAACCCTATCAGACTTCTTCAATGTATCGTGAACCAAATCATCTTGATCAAAATCTGTTGCAGTTAATGGCAGTCTCACTTGATCAAAAGTCTAACACAGGTAAATTAATAATACAAGATACTGCTTTGTTATGTGAATATCCACTGAAATGTCAGTACATCAGATTATTATTACAAGCATTACGGCACGCACTTCGCGCGTGAGTTATTTGTTTACAAATCTTATATGTCTAACACATTCAAAATAAAATAATTTACATGTATATCTTGATGTTAAAACCATGTGTTTTTTTTTAATGTTATAATATCTTATGATTTTTAAGTGTGAATTTTCAATTTTATTATTAGTTAATGAAAAATGAATTTGTATATGTGTAAAAATTATTTGTTAGATCATATTTCTGTGCCATATTAAGACTCGTTAATATTTATAGATGGATGTTTTGTATTTATAAATAAAGTTTATCTGTAAGATCCTACTTTTGAGCGATATTATGATCTAATAATATTTGTATATTAACATTTTGAATTGGTAAATAAAATTTATTTGTTAGATCCTATATTTTAGTAATATTAAGATTTATAATATATAAGGGTATTTTTGGTAGTTCGCGTTTACACCAAAAAAGTATGACACCAAAGGTATTACAACTATTATTAAAGATTATTATTATTGGTCTTTTTCTTTAACTAATTTTTGGAATGTATTGTTAATATAGAAATTCCATGCCCAAAACAAAGCGCTATAGCCGATCACAATACTAAGTGGTGGTAGGTGATTTTAGTTAGACAATTTTTGCCACTATTTTAATGCTCCTTCATAATTGCAGCACATATATGGTGTCCAATTTAATCAAATAAGTCACATAGGCCAATTCATGATGTATGTATTTCTCAAATGCCTCAATAAGGAGTCGCTACTTGTATAATATTCTAGTTTTTATTTTGTATTGCTGAGTCTAATTTCAAATCGACAACTCTTCTCAAAAGGTTTTCCACAATTACCATTGAATTCAGTAGCTCAATTGGTACATCAAAATATCAGTTTGTTCATGATGTCCATACCACCTCGATTCTTTGCAAAAAAGGTGGATTTTAAATATTTAATTGTTCACCTATCATCATATCAATGTGAAGAAAACTGAACATCTTAATTAGAAATTTATTTATAATCTTATATATGCCTTTACGAATCTTTATTCTAGTCCATGCTCCTGATAGGTCTGCTCCACTCATCTGTACTGCTAAGAAACATAGCAGTCGATGGAACCTTTGATATAGTATGCAAAGTAAGTAATGTCTTGCTTACCATTGATATGGAAAATATCATATAGACTCATTAAGACAGTTATACTCATATGAAGGTTCTTCATGTCTGTAAAATTGATCGAGGTGAACATTGCTTGCTTTACGTGTGGGATGGAACTGATTGCCCTCCTGCAAAATTTCACAAAAGGTAAGCTATCTATCCCTTAATTTTCTTTAAATGTCGTTTGACATCGATACAGTTTAAATGTGTTTTGTGATAATTTTAAGCTAAATGTACCTGTTATTTCAGCTTAGATACAGAGAAAGAGAATCCAACTCCTTTATTTCCTGAATCATCGCCTCTCGCACATAAGATTTTGCAGTCATTTCCATGCGAAGGAACCGTTTTTCGGATATTTGCATATAATAATTTTAAAGAAATCTCTAAGATATCAAGTTGTAATTGCTGGATAAAACTCTGCAATGTTACTTGCCAGTTGCAATCAGGGCTGTGGAAAGGTGTTATGAAATCTTTTAGCAGAATTTCTATGTTATCAGATGAAGATAATAAAGTAAAATACAGGCAAAGGTAATAGCAACTATAGAAATTTGGTTACTTGAATTAACTTTTGTTGTTCATACTCTAGTTTATTCATGTAGAATTTACAATGAACGATGCTCATGTAAACTAGAACGTTTTCCCACATCATGCTTTCCGGAGCCTGCTTATATGACAGGTTTGGTTTATTGCATTTCACTGCATGATTTTAAACTTGTAAAGATATTTTATCATATGTTTGTCCCAAAAAAAAAGAAGGCGAAAAAGAACGAGGAAAGAACCTTGGTGTTCATAGTAACTACGTGAATATGAATCATCATTTTTCTGAATGCTAATTGTTTACGTTTTTCATTAACTTGCTGGAATCTAACTAGAAACAGAGCATAAGAGTGCTGAGTATGCAACTCTGATGGATTCCATCTCACAACCAAAGGTTTGTATTTTATGCGAGCTATTCTCCTAGTGTACCAGATATTATGTTGTTGTAATTCAAATATTCTGTTATGTGATCATACTACATAGTATTGCGTATTATACTAGATATGGGCATGGTTTGTATATCAGTTATAAAAGGGCACAAATTATCGGTAGAGGCACATTCAGACATTCCATTCAAATCTAACTGTAAAATGTCTTTTTTTATAGCGTCAATATCTACCAAAGACCATTCCACACAAAAAGATGTGCATTTTTGATGTTCAACATGCACAACTTTTAAGTACGAAAGCACGCATTTACTGTTTTTTACCTCGAATATGTGCTTATGCGTTACACAATTGTGTGTACATATATCATTGTAATACAAACCAACCTACTGTTCTTCCTCATTCCTTCATCTTCACACATTTAATCGAAGTCTGGAAATCTTTTCAGTCTCAAAATCACAAACTTAAATCTTTCCACTTTTAACCTAATGAGCAAACAATCATCTAGATCTCAAATTATAAATAGAAATTAAACTCTAACCGTCACTTTCATAATTTCAATTATATTGGAATATTGTGGTTGGATAGGCGCCTATCCATTGACGAATGAGTTATATTTGTTCATTAAATGAGCAAATTCATCAGCTTCACAAGCAGTCATGGAAGGATTTCTTGTTGGGCACTGTGTTACTTCAAATTGTGTTATCGGGTACCGACATTTAAAACGTGCTGGATTGTGAATTTTCAACTGTCCAACATGTATCCATTCTGTTTTAATCACATATAATTTTAATATTTACATTTTCAACTGAAAACATACCACCTCATCGTCGCTGTTTGTTATTGGAATAGCCAATGAAGCACAATATTTCCTCCTATTTGTTTACTGTTATATATTTAGTCCATGAGGTGGATTGTTCTTCTCTTCATAAGCGCTTTCTTTGCACTCTCTAAAGGTGCATAACTTGTTTAGTCTTTTGTTTACCCCTTTGCGTTTACCGTTGGTATTTTCAGAAGTATCATTTTATCAGTCTTCATTTCTCAATTTAATATAATACCCAAATCTTTGACATTATTTACAAAATTATACTTTCCATAAATCAGATAACTCAACACAATAAATAAATAAGCTTTTCCAAAAAACTTATTATGTAAAGAATGCTTTTAGTAAGGCATGGAAAATATGCTTACATATTCATGGAATGTGTAAATCTAAAGTGGAAACTGTGCATCCACATTTATGCCATGTGCATGTGCAAATTCAAAAATACACGTTTATTTTTGTGTTGATATAATAATCTAAAATGAAATGTATTTTTATAATAAATTTCAGGGGAAGTTTAAACCTGCAATAAGGAAGGTTTTAAGTAAACCTACCTTTATATGTAAGTTCTAAATAAATGAGGAGCGTTCAGCGACACCCCTATTTTTGTAGCATCCCTACATCCCTTGATTTTCACAAGTTTTGAATAAAATAATGTGTAGTGGAAAGAGAGAAAAATATGTGATTATTTAAAGTGGAAATCAGAGAGCTGGAGGGATGCTGCAAAATAGGAGTATCAATGAATGCTTCTCTAAATAAATAAAATGTAAAATACATGAACAGTTCATAAATTTATTTAGTTTAGCACAATTTTGTTATAGTTTGAACAAATAACGAAAATTTCTACATCTAAACTATTGTATTCAATTCTTTTAGTTTGAAAAAAAAAAGAGGTAGTCTTCTAGATTCCACTAACGAAACCAAGCCAACTTCAACAAGAAGCTTGGCCTTGAATAAGATTTTTGGGCATTTTCTAGTTTTTAAAATTGAAGAAATATGTTTTTTTTTTCCTGGTGGTCTGAACTGAGAGATAATGTAGAATTGATTGCTATCTTCATAAAACTAAATATGTATAATTACCCTCAGCATGTGGTGTGATTTAATGCTTACTTCTTTATGTTTCACAAGCATACATATATACACACACACACACATACGTGTGTGTGTGTGTGTGTGTATACATGGAATTATGTACGTTTGCATTTTTGCTTTCCACTTATGGGCATGTACATTGCACATATATAGTTATGAAATGTGCATGTCCAAAGTCTCAAGGCTCGGACAGAACCATATTTTTATAATTTTATTATCTTTGAATGGAGCTTATTATGAAATAGGTTTTCCAAACGTGCCTCTACTGAAATTTGTGCTTTAAAAGGATGTGCAAAAATACATGCTTTCACATTATTCACAGGATGTACAAATAAAATATGCATGAATGTTAGGGCTGGCCCAAGGGGAAGTCGAGAGAGCCCATCGACTATGACAACGGACTTAATATGGGCAACAACTAGAAAATTTGTATGTAAATAGTTTTCGATAACTATATTTTTGCATTGATATATTGATTGAGTGGCAGCGAATCTAAAAATTTAGGCTGATGACTGGGGTTCAATAATGGAAGTATGTATTTTTACCATAAAACTTAAGTTAGGCCCATATGAATATTGTTCTCAGAAAAAATACATGACCTCCTGTGTGCTTATGTATGCATAGCATCGAGAAAAAAGGGGATAATACAGTTTAAACCATACTGGCTACTAATTTTTTGATCTACCTAATGCTCAAGGTTGTACACAAATTCAAATGTATTGCTCGAGTTGTTGCATCATACCCATGGCGAGGAAGTGACCTGCGTTCACCTATCGATGGGCATTATCGGATGAGACTGACTCTTGAAGATCCAACTGCCAGAGTTCATGCATACATTTGCAAGCAAGATGGGGTATCCACTACATTATAATTTGTACATACCATCCAAACTACTGTTTACAGCAGACTCACTCCATACAGTAAATAAAACTTGCACGACTTGTCACAGGAGAAGTTTTTTGGAGGCAATTTGTCACCAGTCGAGTTAAATAGAAAGATGCATAAGCTGCTTGGTCTGCAAGAAGATAAATCTAGCCTAAGAAATCCACCGTGGATATGGTGCTCACTGAAATCTTATTATTTAAATAAAAATGATCCATGGGGAAGCAGAAGGTATAGGTTATTTGATACTTGGTTAGTTGATTGAGATCAGTAGGGAAAAAAAAATTGTTGAGTATGACGCATTTTCTATATGGAAATGTGTGATTTTCTCCACTATGTCTGCTGTGCAATGTTGTTTTTTGGTTAATATTTCGGATTGAACCATTTTTATGCGTTTATAAATTTGTTGTTTTGTTTTGTACCTTTATATTTCCCGACCCTGAGTTGATGGTTTACTTTGAAATATTACTCAAGATCTCTGTTACAAGAAATAAATTTAAATTTTTCATTGGAACATGTGACTATGTATTCTCCACCAAGCTCTTAGGCTAGCAGCAAATTCCGTTGACATGAGTATGATAAAAATGATAAACGGATACATGCAAGTTTAACAATAGCAGACATTGCACTGATTTACAAAACTGATGTCAAATTATTCACATATGTAAATAGCCTTTAAATGACTAAATTCAGCATGCAGAAAAAAGACTACAATTTCGTAAAATTAATATGTATGAAGTATATTCAGCAGTATAATCTCCAGTGATCAACCATTACTAAAAAAAATGTGAAAAATAGACTGAAGGACAAACTTAACAAAATTTTTGGTGAAAAGTATGAAAAGTTGGAATTTAGAGAGAAGGACAACTTCTAGTGTAAAAGTGGGATACAATGTCATTTTCACTTTTACACTACTCTCTAAATTCCAAACTTTCCATATCTTTCACCAAAAAATTTGATTTTGTCTTTTAAAAGAAAATCTTCTACTAAAAATATAGTTCTATAGAACACCACATCCTAAATTACATGCCAGCCCATACAAAACTGCAAAATCAATGAACTCATAAGACCATAGCATTGAACATCCACAGCTAAGGGAATCTCATAAAAATACAGTGTGCAATTTCAACATATAAAATTCACATCTGAAATAAGCACAGGGCAGATTTTTTTCTTTTTTTCTTTTTTCTCTTTCTTATCAGTAGTCAATTTTTGACAAATAGAGCTACATTTAAAACCTGTGGAACAGACAACTCCACTAAAATTTATTTCTTGCAAGACGCTGCAGATGATAGTTGATAGTCTTTCCAGCATTCTTTGGTTTTCCTTTCTGCAAGAGAAGCAACAAGCATATCAATGCCAATAATATGGGTAATTTCCAAAGAAACTCTCAATTTCATCTTATTGCAAAGTTCAGCGTTTAAAAATAAAAAAGTCACACCTACTTGAGCACAAATCATTTTAGATTTGCAAGATTTGCTTATACTACTTTTAACTGATAAATTTGCCGTAGTTTTATCAAAACCAAGATAAATGCATTGTGGAAAAAAAAAAGACATAAAAACCAGAAAATACGGCACCTGAGAGTCCACACAAGAAAGCAAAAGACTCTTCTGTTTAGCGCATTTATCATCGCTGTTCTTATTGATAGATAGGCATCCAAGAAATGTTACCATTTCTTTCATGCAAGGATTTCCAACAGCACCGAACTTTTTAGGGTTTATATATAACCCTCCAGCTTTTCTTCCCATGTTTATTCAGTCTGTCACCTTAAGAAGAAGAAAAGGCAATGTAAATTTTAAAACTTGGAACTTGGCAGGGGTAAATTTTAAACTTGGAATTTGGTAAGAAACCATTTGGTCCTAACCAATTGGTAAATCTAAGGAAACTAAGATCCAGACACACACTTGAATAAAAATGAAGGAACATGCAGTTGTACCAGCATGAACTTGCTACAAATGAATTACACTGATGGCATGTGATTAGACCTGTCGATGGAGACACTAGTCCATCATATTTATACAAGTAGAGATTTAGTTTTGACTACCCTGATCAGGATTTGAGCACGATCCAATTATTATTAAGATGGGAAATGGTTATTGGTTTCATATCATCGCTATCAAACCAATCTGGATGCGATCCGATTATTTCCTATCCATTATACCAAAAAATGAATGTATATATTAGTGCGACATCTGTTTGGCTAAGTATCGAATATTTTGTGTGTGTGTGGGAATACATGACTTCACCATTAACTAATTAATTTATAAAATCCATACCATCAAATACAAGCTACGAGCTAAAATGATGGTTAAGGTATTGATGGGATTCAACAACCCAGCCGGCTGGCCTCGAGTAATGAGTTTCAAATACCAAATGTGCTCAAACTGGGTTTGGGTGAAGATTTCAATAAGCAGACCGAGTCTAGGTTTTAAGCTATCCGGATCAAACCCAACCCATTGACAAGCCTACCTGCGATGCTTCGATCTTAGATTTCTTTTATTAAACAGCTCATTAGTGACAACTAGCTTTTTACCTAATTGCATGGTAATAAGTAAAATTAAATGAGAAACAAAAGAAATACAAACAATAATTATTATCATCATAGATTCATAATCACAAACGAGTGAATTTTAGCAAATAGCTAAACAAAGACCATGCATTTCTTATTATAATGCAAATAGGGAGGGCATTAACCGTTTAAGCAGTTCCCAAATTGCTCAATCATTTTATTGTAAATTTTTATTTCATATAAGCAGCTTACACTTAACTGGTAGTTGATGGCAATTACACCCAACTTTCTATTCATTTTCTCTCCTTATATTTCAGTCAATAATATCAATTATATGGTAAGTCTGTATAATAGCTTGCTTCCAAATACATGAATAATTCAAATTACAGTACAGATAATAATACAAGTATAAAATTATTACGAACATTCAGGTATAAACAATCAAGTATAATTCAAAACCATCTAAACAATCTATTCAAAACCATCTAAACAATCAAGTATAACTTCCAAATACATGAATAATTTAAAACCATCTAAACAATCAAGTATAATATTAGTGGGAACACAAATTAAAGGACGCCAACAAACAGACGAAAAAATAAACTACCAATTCAAAACAGTATTTATTCAGTTTCATTTTTGCTTTATTCTGTACATGACACAGTGTACTATGAACACATATTTTTAGTCAAAATAAGTGGCGGATCCTTCAAACCAAACTTTATAGGCGGGTCTATGTTCAAATTTCCATATAAAACGGGTCCCTAAAACTGTAGCAATGTTGTTTCCGTGATTTTTTGCTCCAACTTAAAAAAAATAAAAAATTATAAATTTGTAAATATTAAAACTTGGAAAAGAAAAAAAAAAAAATGTAGACATGTCTGCAAATATTACCATAGTATTTGCAGACATGTCACAGTGAACCAATAAATGCATATATGTTTGTAATTATCTAGTAAAGTTGCTTTTTTGTTTGCATTTTTATAGAAGTGAGATATTTTTCATTTGTAGGCAATTTACATTTAATTTTTGATGATTTTTCTGCAATAGTGAAATGGTTTTTTTTTTTGGCAAAGCGCAATAATGTAATGTTAAACAAGTGTAAACATTAGAATACACATTTTTATGTATTCAGTAAAAATTGCATAAAATATGCGATTAATTGTTATAATTGCATTAATATCTGTAGTTTTTCGAAAAACTGCATTTAGTCCTACAAGTTTTGCTGAAGCGGTTTTTTTTTTTTTTTTTTGGTTACATATCTATTTGCTTTTCTTACATAAATACGAAAATGATTATAAATTGAAGTTTGATAGTGTTTTACGTTGATTTGTTTATATCTTTTTTGATGATTTTTGAAAAAGAGAGACCTAATTTACATATGGTTTTTGATAAGCAAGTTTTGTGTATTTTGAAACTTAACAAGGACCTTAGCCAAACTGTCTCTATATTTATTTATCCTGCACAACGTGGATTTCACACATTATCTAACATAAAGTATAATCACAAATGTTCCCAAGGAAAATGTATATAGTGATTCTTGTCTTCTAATCTTTAAGGCAAAGTTTTCCCCTCCAGCCTCCACACAAGAAAACGATATATTTCAAAGGAAAATATAATAAATTTGAGGGCTACCATTAAAATGATGGATTTTGCATTTTCAGTAATTATAAAGAAAGATAAAATCAGTGACACTGTCAAAATCATCAACAAAATTATTCGCTTTGGAGAAAAATACATAAATCATTACGACAGGTTTTCATCTTGTTGTCACAACAGTCTATTCAACAAAAATTGTTACACCACCAGTCTTCTATTTATCTTTAGTGATACTTGAAACACATAAGAGTGCAGTGAGCAACATGCACCTTTCTAAAATGTTGAGCACTTGCTAGAACTTTTTATTGTATATTATACGCTACACATTAGCAAGAATAATATTAATAACACACACACACACACACACACACACACACACACACATTACAAAGATCATGGGTTTTGCTTTGTACACACATATTACAAAGCAAAACCCATGACCAGTAGGTCAAACTGTAGCCTTTTTTAAGTTATCCAAAATAGCCTTTTTTCCAAAACTTATCAATCAATTTAATACGGTTGTCTCGATCATTTTAGAAACAGCAGCGGAAGGGGAATTATATTTCCACATTTTCACCCACTACCATAGACGCAAAACGCCACTTCTTTTGTCTTCCTACCAACCGATTAGAAGGCACTGCAAATGTTTTTCTTCCAACTATGAGATCTAAAACATTCAATCTTGAAGATGCAAGCCAGATTAATTTCCTCTAATCAAAGACGTCAGCTTCGGCCTTCGAGTTTGTAAACGCCACTTCTTCATCTTCCTACCAACCACTTAGAAGGAAACTCAGATTTTGTTCTTCAAATTAGTGATCCACGGCATTCATTTTTAAAGATGCAAGCCAGATTAATTCCCTCTTAGCAATAATGTCGACTTCAAGTTTATTTACATTTTTAGCGCTTTTGACTCTGAGTTTTTTCTTTTTACTTCAGACTTCCTCTATTTGGTAACTTCTTTTTTTCGAATGTAAGATTAAAGCTTTCTGAGGCATACTTCAATTTACAATGCACGGAAGGAAGTTGTTAAATATATCATGCAATTAAATTTCTTTATTCTTACACGATCAATTTGTAGATGCCATCATATATTTCAATCACTTGGTTTACTCCCTTTTTACACTTGTGAAATAATAGATTTGAAGATTGAGATCAGAATGCAGCAAATGCTATATTGTTGAAAACATGGAGGACGATTACTTTAAACAAACTATTTTTTAAGGCAAATAAATTAAATTGGTAGGCTTTTACAATATTTTTTTCCCTTTTCGTCTTCATTTTTTAAAAATTGTTGCATATCTTTTGTTTGATCTTTCAATGTGATGCTCATTATATTTAATTATTACCTTTACATTTTGCACTCCATGTATATGATGAATTGACATCAATGCTAAACTTTAATTACTATACAACGGAAGATTAGACGACTTTATATTAGACAGTGAGTAAAAACAATTTTGAACCTAGCAAGGTTTTATGTCTCCGATATCGGTCGTGTTTCGTCTCGGAGATTTTATAAACCTAATCTCGTATCGGGGGAGATCTCGGACTAGATGAGTCTAACTCGAGAATTCGTCTCAGATTTTCATCTCGGGTCTGGAAGTTCATATCGGAACAATCTCGGGGTACATGATATTTGAAACAGTGGAACATAGTACATGTCCAAGTAAATGAGATTTATACATACTGTATTCATGTAGCATCAACTACAATTCTTTATTCATTGAACATTATCTATTTTTGTGCTACAAATTGCGGATCGTATGACCATTATTGGAATATCCATAATCCTTTGACTTTCACAAAAATTCTATACTATAATATTCATGTTATCTTTATTGTGAGCAGGGAGCAGATATAAAGATACATGCGAGCATTATATATTAGAATGTACTTCAGTTATCATGAACTATGTTCCTGCTTCCTGCCATCTTCTCTTGTATGTGCATTCCAAGGTATGCACAATAAACAGTTATTCATGTATGGCAAATACTTATGTATGCATGATTGGATGTACTTAATTTTTATGTCATGAATGATTTATTTCAAAAATAGGTGAGTTGTTTGTTTTATCTAAGGTTATAGCCGTTGGACAAATATTAATTGTATAGTGAACAAAAATATGGATTTGTGTCCTTGATGGTTCTATACAAAATATGGGTTGATCACATCAAATTTAACGAATAGAACTACCTATAAGGGACTAATATTAAGTGTAAATTTAAGAAAGATAGTAAATTATTCATCAAACTCCGCCTGTGTAGTTATCTATACAGCCTGTCCCAAGCTAGGGTAAAGGAGGAGGGTTATGATAGGCTTGACGAGCCAACGTAAAAACTTAGCCTCTCTTATGGATATGGAACCTTATGATATATATTATTATTAGTATTATTTCTTTTATTTTTATTTTTATTTTTATTTTGGGTTCCATATCTAGCCAACCCCACCTTGTTTGGGATATATGGCTTTGTTGTTGTTGTTGTAGTAAATTATTCACCAAGAATAACCTAAACGGTAAAAGAAGTATTTCGATCAAGCCCACCTCATACAACTCAATATGGAAAATATGTTGTTTAAATTATTTATTAGTAGTATAGCAGGTTATACAAAAAAAAATGACTCAAGGCGCATATTAGATGTTATCCATGACTTAGAATAATGCATCCCAACGTCTACATATCTAAGTATAACATGCCTCTCCCTGTTACTCCATAGATCTTTTATTACTGGGAAGCATATATTATCAAATTAGCATAACAATTTGCATGTCCCGAGAAAATGTATAATTTCTTTTGCTATGGAGATGCTTAAATTTTAATGAGTAAACTTTTTTACTTAGCGACTATACTTGAAAAAACATCGTAATGGGTAGGCCTAGGCGAAAATTTTGTTGATACCCTCTTAGTATATATTTTGTGCATTCTAAGATGAAACAGTATATTTATTTCAAGATGTCACTTTATCCTGCTGAATATTCTGTTTGTGCTAGCAATTCAGTTCAGGGTAGCAAGGCAATCAAATAGAAGAGATTTTAGTAGCAATCGTGCAGCCACAATCAAGCAACTGCAGAGAGTGTTGAAATTTTTAGAAATCTGTCTAATCAACTCGGTAATCACTTGATAATTTTTTAGCTGCAAGTGGCTCAGTTCGGTATCCTTAAATTCCACACAACAGATATGAGATATAGTTTTCATTAATACTATTTTTTTACACATATAACGTATTAATACATCGGTGGATTATGTGTGAATACAACATGTGCGTTCGAGGCCATTAGGCCGAGTGCACGTCTGTTTGGGCGTCATGTAAAAAAAAAAAAAAAGAATACAACATGTGTATTTTTGGTTTTCTCTTCAACTGTTCCTTTTTATGAATATTATGCTTTTTGATTAAATTTCAAAAATATTTTTGATATAAGCTATCTTTTTCATTTAAATCACATTTAAAGTTCTGATAAATAGTACCGAATGAGCTTTGACATATTACCTGTTGTCGAATCCTAATTAATGCAAAAAGCTATGGTGTCAACTATAAATTCAATATTTGATGCTAAAGGAAAGAAGAAACATTTTTAGCAAATGCAAAGGGATTAATAAAATGTCAATCATATTCTTGCGATTTCTAGAGGGGTACAGTTTTCTATAAAGTGAGAATACTTCGGTTATACATGAAAGACATACACTAAGTAATGCTGTTATTCTTTGTATTAATTTAAACATAAGAGTGATCTTTCTTTTTTACCTCATCCTGTTACAATCACAAGCATTTATTTTATGTCTCTTCAGTTGTTCCCCTTTATGATCCTCCTACTCTGTTTATGAACTTATTTATTTTAAAGTTATGTGTTTTTATACTTTGGTGAAATTATAAACGCAAATTTGTTATACATCCGCATTTTCATATTTATGCATTTGTTAGCATTCATGTTATCTTTATTATGTTATATGGTCGTCGTGATTATAATATATATTGGAAAGATGATAATTGGATACTACTTAATGCTTAATCTCTTAGCAACTCCTCTACAAAAATTTGTAAGCCATCATCATTCGCTAAGTATAGTCGTAGTATATGGGAATATAGCTCTAAGTGTCACACTTGCAATAGAGCAATAATCCCTTGAGAAGCAAACTGAAGTGTAATAGGAGCTCGCTAAAGAGATAGGATATGAACTTTTTATTGAAAACAATATCAAAAATGTTTCTTTATGGTAGAAGGAACCGTTAAGATGAGCTTGAGGAAGAGAACGAATCATGTGTTATCACAGCGAGCGCTATAGCGCCAAATAGCGCATAGCGCATAGGTTGCACTATTCTACTTCTTATAACGTATGGGTCCCTTATAGCATAGAAATAGCGCGCTATTTTATCATAGCGCATAGCGATAAATAGCGCGCTATTTTTCTTTTTGCTTTTTAAGGTTCGGAGAGTGTGTAAAGAAGCCCGGTCTGGCCCATGTAATTTGAATAATAATGTAAGAGGTCCATTTTGTTTCCTATTTAGACAATAACGAAACAAGTGAATCAACTTCTAACCTAGGGCAAAATTACTTTCTTCTTCAAATTAATTTCTGCTGCTAGAAAAGCCGAAGTTGACTTCAATCAGTTTGTTTATTGCTTTATTTATTTGATTTCGTGATTGGCTTTACTTTTGTTTTCTCCGTCTCCAAATTTGAATTTTAAAACTATCCATGTCTTTTTTTCTGAGACATTTTCCCCCTTCTATCTATATTCTAGATGGACATACAGTTTTTTTTTTTTTTTTTTTTTTTTTTTTGAGATATTTTGAGCATATAGGTTTTGTTTTATGCTTTTTTCCTATGTTAACTTTTTGCTGAGATTTTTTTTTAAAGGAAAAAAAAAAACTATTTTCCACTTTCTAGATGAACATATGTGCTTTCATATTCTATGTGAATTGTACTTTTCATGCATTTTTCTTGAGTTAACTTTTTTTTGAGATCCTTTTATATTTTATGTGAATTGTATTTTTCATGCCTTTTTTTTGGTAGAATCTCATCATAATTCACAAACAGAATAAACTCCATCATAAGTCATTAATTTAAGAATAAATTTCAAATTGTGTAAGACATAAGTATGTTATATCCATCAATAATTTTGAATGTACAACATGAAATTATTAATTTTCTCTAACATAATTACATTTAACATTAAATAAAGATAAAATATGCATGAAATACGCTAGCATTGCATTTGGAGCCTTGAACATCTAGGATATGACACAAAATCTACAACAAAAGCATTAAATTTCAGTTATGTATGATAATTTGATTACTTGTGTAAAAAAAACATTATAGCGCATAGCGCAAGCCTTGCGCTATTTTACGTTATTCACTATCGACTACGCTGAACGAATCTCTAACTCAAAAACTAGCAGTCCATAACAATTCTCAAGCAGTTACAAGATAACAAAGAAGAAGATATCTAAACAAAAGAACAATTTTTCTTCATGTTGTTGACCAATGTGCTCACTCTTATGATAAATTAATATCAGATTTCATGCAACATGTAAAAATTCTTTACCTTGATCATGTTGGGAGAGTTTAAGATTGGCTGCTTTTGTAAATTATCGAAATTTTGTAATTGATTTGAGTTGTTCAATGATTATTTTTTTCTAATACTATTGTGATGTTTACAATCTGATTCTGATGAAATACAGATTGTCATATTCTTGGATCATTGTAGAATTTTTGTATGACGATCAATTTTCAAATTGTTTTATATAGATTGCTTATATCTTATTTTTTGTCCATCTTCGTTTTACATTGTACATAATTATTATTCTTTGGGACACAGAAATATATGCCTTTTTTAGGTAAATTGTACCATCATTATGATTCTTTATCAATACAAAAAAGGTCTCGTTATCATTATTTTTTAATACAAAAAGGTCAACCACTCACTATTATGAGCTTTGCTTCACCTAACAAAAATATTGTTATTTTCTGCTTGAACAAATTTCTATTGTCTCTGACTCAACCAAGGTTTTAAATCTCGGGTTTCGGTCACGTTTCGTTCGGAAAAATTTTCGGACCCAATCTCGTATCAGGTGAAATCTCGGACGAGATAAACTATATCGGTGTTCATCTCGGAATTATATCTCGGACCTTAAAATACATCTCGGAATGATCTCGGACGTTCATAGCAGTCAATTTTACCAAAAACTACTATAAATTATTCACTTGGCAATAAATCCATACTGAAAAATAGAAAAATAAAGAAAATAATTCAGTCCAATTACCACAAAGAAAATAAAGCAGTAAATAAAATAAAATTACATTGAAAAAACCAATACCAAATAAAAAAAGCTTAAACTAATTACCAATTTTAGAATTTTCTATGAAACTAGACGTTCATAGCAGTTAATTTATACCAAAAACCGTTGTAAGTAGAAGAAACGAACATGGATTTTTTTTTCGTTTTCAACTTACCAAAAACTGCTGTTAGTAGAAGAAATGAACATCAATTTATACTAAAAACGTTTCGTTTTCAACTGAATTTCTGTTTGCAAAGAAACGAACATAGAAGAGCCAAAAATAACAAGTTGAAGAATAAAAAAACAGCAAAGTGAAAGAGAAATAGAAGCACATAGAATCTGAGAGTTGGGGATTTAAGGTTCAGGTTAAAGTAAGATCCAAAAATAAAGACTTATTCGAGTTTGAAGATGAAGTTACACGAAGAGGAAGAGAAATAGAATGCTTTCAAGAAAACCCTAGGCATGTCAATTACGATGACTTGAGAATAGATAAAAAGATCTGGAGTGAAATAAAGCAACAAAGGTTTAGTTTGTTTATATCGAAAAAGGTAAATTGGGCCTTAATTATAAGTTACATACATAGGCCCAACTCATTATAACAATTAAATTCAAAATGTACCAATTTCGGCCGAGATCTCTTAAATAAATCTCGTCCGAGATTTGTGAATCTCGGCTGAGATTCCACTTCAACGAGATATTTCCGATTTTTGCTGTTTCGAATCGCCCCATGTTGAAACCGAGATCTCGGCCGAGATTTAAAAGCTTGGACTCAACTTAGTTGATTGTTTTTTTTTAAAACCTGTTTAGTAATTTTCTAAAATAACTTGGTCTCATTCACATTTGATAAATTGTTGACTTTATTTATACACGCATAACAAATGCAACAGTTCATACACGTCAAAGCCATTTTGCAAAACCAAAAAAAACTTATGTATCATGTGCATCGCACGTGCCAAAGCACTCGTATGTGTGTGTGTATATTTATACACACACACACACACACACACACATATATATATATATATATATATGTGTGTGTGTGTGTGTGTGTGTGTGTGTGAGAGTGAGAGAGGGTGACTATTTGAACAAAAAATTAGACAAATCATGAGACACAAAGCCTCGACTGTTGGATCTTTTTGTCCTTATATGGAGGGATGAAATTCATAGGGCAATCTAGCAGTGGAGATCAACTGTGTCACCAATTGTGTCTAAATAGACTTTCCTATATATACACACACACATACATATATATATATATATACATACATATATATATATATCATCCAAACCTTCAAAATATATGAAATGATGATAGCTGATAGGTCTCTAAGGACATGACAATACATTTCGCCTTCAGAATATCACGTCAAAATAAATTGACTTGTTTGGGTTAACTGCTACAAGGATTTTATGCGGATGTAGCATGTAAATACAAATGAAAATTAAACTGAAAACACAATTATATAATCAAACATCAAACTTGATGGCTTTCCAACTTACGAAAAATAATAATAAAATTTCGAAAAAAAAATAACTATAAAAATTGCCTTTTTTGCACCATGTCAACCGTCATTTGATATACTTCTTCAAGCACCCCACGCAAATGGAACAAGTGACACTAATGTTAGGCCGCTATGGCGTGCGCTTTTCATAACTGTATGTTCTGCCTTGCTTTCATTATATAAAATTCGACATGATCCAACCATGGTATTAATGACATGTTTAATATTAAACATAAACAAAAAATTGTTTCAATAGATATCTTACTATAACCAATTTTTTTTAAAAAAAATCAGTTTAATTCAATTATTATTTTTAGTAATTCTACTAGCCTATTCTTTTATAACTGCCTTACCCAGGCAATTTCTCATATATGTTTTACTTTCTCCACTTCAACAAAATAAATAGATCACTAATATGAACACATGCAATTTATTTCAGTCATGATATTCAACTTACCAAATTTATTTCAGTCATGATATTCAACTTATCAGCCCACAACCACTTCTACAATTTTATGTTATATTGGAATGTCAAACACCAAAATAATATTTTCGAATGAAAATTATATAGCTTTATTAAACATATACCATGCGCAAAAGACGACCACCGATTAGTTTGCATCTTAATAAGAGACGTATGCCTACACAACTGCAATAGAGATTTTTTTTTAAAAAGAAAAATAGAAAGGACACCGGAATTCCCAAATTGTTTTAATAATGCTAAAATTTTATCGCAGTTGTCTTTATTGCTTCATATAACTCCACTGACTTCAGTTTAAAAAAAAAATTCACCTTTCCTCACCTACATCCGTGCACACTAGTCTAATATTTGTGGCAACAATAAGTTATCTGTAAATGGTTTTTGACATGTATGATGGCACTGGTCGGTAAGCAAATTACATTGTCTAATGATAAAATAAATTAAATACTCAACAATCAACATCTTATATTCTTGATAACTTCATTCCTATCAAGAAATAAACAGAGAAGGCCAATGATAATGCTATCCTAGAATTAGATTATGGTTTCCACAAAGCAACAAATAATCAATCCCAACCAAAATTTAATCAGCACCCAGATGCACTAAGAATTGTTTTTAAAAAATCAATGAAATCAAAATTATTTTTATCAGTTGTTTATCAAAACAGTAACAAGTAATTATAGTTTTTAGAACTGTTGAATTAATGTTTTTATATGGTCAGCCAACTATAATATCATGTATAAACTATACACCTGCAATTTTCTTTGTCCCACTAATTATTTACGGACTGCTGGATATATTTTGATGCTTGAACGTCAAGAACGCGATGTTACAACTGATTACACTATTAACAACATCATTATCCAAAAATGTAACGTTTTGAACTTTTTTCCAGCTAAAATTTTAAAATAACACGTTAATATTTACTATAAAAATTAACACACTAATATATCATGATTCTTGTAGATTGACCTTTACTTTAACCATTAATTTATAAAAATGCAGGTTGTGTTTGATTGCAAGCAATCGCTTAACAGAGAAGAAAACAAGTGTTCAGAATTTAAAGTTTGTTAATACTTGGTGCTCCGTGGTTGATGGTTTTTTTCAGCAAAAAGCAACAAGCAAGTACCACTCGCTTATTTCGAATTACAAACAGTTGATAAGGAGACCCAAAATAATAAAAATAAAAATAAAACAACACTTTTATACGTACCCTCACAATCTGACATGTAACATTTGCCATCCATCGACTAAAGAAAGATAGTGAACCACAGTCTCACTCTTCTCCGCAGTTTTTCCTAGTTCCGTCTACAATTTCTAGAGGTCCACTTGTTATCTCTCACGTTACTGACCTTTAAATCTATACGTTTAATATTCTGCCAGTGTTTTACATTGTTTTAGCTTGGGAGGTGAAATGGTTTGAAAACGGCAGGGGTTAGTTATTCCTAATTTGTCATCAGGTGAATTTTTCTTCATTCCATGCCACTGATTGCAAAAAAACGTACACGTAACACCGTACGTCCCAAAAGACAGTTGAAAGGAACCGCAGCCTTCCCGATCTAAGAGTTAAATTGGATCGCAACAAGTGTAAATCGTACGATTCTATTTCAAAACGGAAATATCGAAGCCCCATACTAAATCGCGATTTCAATTTAAACATCAAATTGAAAAAAAAAAAAAAAAAAAGAGATTCAGTTCAGCATCGCAATCTCAATTTAGAGAAAAAAAGGGCATAGGAAGAAACAGCAGCAGCAGCACCATACCTGAATTGAAGAATCTATGATTCAGAGTAAGTTTGATTTGTTATTCTCTATTTTCCGATTTTCGCTCTTCTGATTCCTGAGTTTTTACTTCTCTTATAAACCCCGAGGACTACGAGGAAAATGAATTCTAGTAACTACCAAAGCCAAGTAACCCTTACAAGACATCGGCTATTACTACACTATGCCAGCGAAATACAACAAATAGAACGATTTGTCAATGACACCTTCTTTTTAGTGGGCACTACAATCTAACACCTTTTAACAATACATAACAGTAAGACAAAATTACCCTTAATCTGAAGAAAAAGCACGGTAGAGTATAACCATTTTTAGTGTGCAAACACAGAAGAGTATAACTGTTTTCGTTGTTTTTGTTAAGTTTGTTATAGAGATAGAAAAGATGTTCTAATGCTACCGTTTTTATTAAATAAAAACGGTATACTCTTACCGTTTTTAATGGTTTGAGCGCGAGCTTTGAAATACAGCAGGGGTAATTTTGTCTTTTAAAATGTAATACTTGTGTTGCCTCTTAACAAAAATAAATTGATACGGCATCTACTAAAATTTGTCATCCCTTACCCAAAAACGAGGTGTCATTAACAAAGCACCAAATAAACCTGCGCCATGCTACGCCCACAGTTAAAATACACGGTATACCCAGAGCTGGCCCAAGTAAAATGGTGCCCTAGCCCAGTCTTTTATTTTTGGTTGATATTCGGTCCAGTAAACTGCAGGAAAAAAGGAGTAATCGTTTGAACCTACACAACTACGACAAATGCCAATGAACAAACCACTGGGACACCACACCAGCAAATAACTGATTTAAAGTTTCTGTATTGGTTATATACAAGCACCTGCTTTCACGCTGCCCTTGCTTGGGGTGTTTGCCCATGGGTTTTCCCCAGTCCATGTGTTTGGCGAACTTCGCTGTAACGACCCGGGAAAAGACGACCTTGATTATCCGATATACAACACATATCGAACATCAAGGGTCGACAATTACCGAATAGTTAATGAAAGAATTTAGAGGGTGAGGATAGATAAGATAGAAAATTAAAATAGAAGAAGAAAAAGAAGAACACAACATCAGAGTCACACGAATCTCACATCGGAACGAATAAAATATAATATATCACATAAGTTGAAATCAAAAGCAGTATATGCATACAATACCATTATCAGAGTACAACCCTTGCATCACAGCGGAAATAAACAATAGCTATATAAGTCCTAAAGCCTCCTGCTCCAAGCTCTCTAAGTCTATCTGTAAAATCCTGACTACTTGACTGCCCGTACAAATTTGGGCACCCAAGAGTTTAGGGAAAACAAAACAAAATAAAACTCTGGGCCAGTCATGGGACTGGTGTGAGTAAACTCAAATCATTTGGTTTAACTTTCAAAATCCTTTTCAAAAGAAAAGATAATCGTAAGACCAATCCACGCATAAATACGGATGGCTTTTACCTTACGATAACCCAAAACACTTTGGAAATCATATATTATCTGATATTATAATAATGTCTAATCACAAGTAATTAAAATCTAGTAGAACGCTTGCATCTCACGCTCTACATATATAGTATACAAATCAAACTCGCGGGCACTTATTGGAGATTGGATTACGACCTTGACAAGGTATGGGACCACCTGCCGATAGTGTATCTCTAGAGGCGAATACACTGGGTTCAACAAGAACATCTTGCAACCCGGCCCTCACATGACCAACCACTCATTTCGCTTGAGTGTATCGAATATATATCACCAACGGTTGGGATCAGCAACCGTCTCCCGAATGGGGCAGCATCGATAGATTTAAGAAGCAATTGGAATTTCTCTAGATAGGTGATTATACATCCTAATGGGTGCGACCCACATAGCCATGTTGCCTGCCCGATTTTTGTCATTTCCCGGTTGATGAGGCTAGAGGCCACGCTTATCTCTGACAGATCATTCACTTTGAATGCCACATCGTCATACTCGCCAAATCACAAATTGATTTCCCCAAAAACACCACGGGTGTAAAGCTAAGAGAAACGAATTCCTCCGCCACCAAACGTAAGTATGTTTGAAGAGATCAACTTACGCGATCTATTGAATATACTCTGTCAGGCATTCTTCCATACACGTTTGTCCTGGGACTGGACAAACCGAAGGCACTATTCTGTAAACAGAATTGCCCTTGCACTTTACTCCGTCTTCAATATATTCAGCATATTTGATTCGCAACGCTTATGCCAATACGGAGTGGTTCTGTGGATAATAATCCAACCGGTCTCTCCATATTAACAACGTAAAATGGTCAAAAACTTTGATAGTCGGTGATTTAACTATCAAATGAAAACATGTCTGTGTGCAAACAACGATATTATTTCCAGATGGAAATTCTATCGATCAATCATCATTAATTCTTAAATTAAATTATCATAAATTTATTCTTTTCCTTATTCCTGTTTCCCTATATTTCTTATTTACTATATTTAGAAAATATACGTTATTAACAATGGAAAACATTTCCACTTCTTGTTTTCTATATTAGAAAATATCCTGATCTTATTTGGAAAACATTTCCAAAATTCCTTCATTGGGTTTAAACAGATGTTTGAATAAACATCGCTATGTCAACACAGACCATTATGCTCATTAACTAAATTCACTTAACCACTTTTCACTATCGAACTTATCCACTTCTTAGTTAAAACTGAAGTCAATCAAGTTGGGGTATAATTACCTCTCAGACCTTAACTGAACAACATTTCTAACTTCGAAACAGACAAAGTTCACCTTTTTACACTTTCAACCACTTACTTACGTAACTCTCGGATTCTATTTACGAATCCACTTCCTTTACGGAAGTCATTTGATTATGGTGTTATAATCCCCTGCGTCCGAAATATAATAACTTTAATATGACTTTTTCTTTCTAGCTCAAATAAATACACGAACAACTAATTTTATCAACTCCTATTCGGTTAACTATAATCTATAACCCTTATTCTATTAACTTTTACTGGATTAACTCTTATTTGGATAACTCGGTTTGATTAACTCATCTTTATTAACTCAACTCGACCAACTTACTTGATCAGCTCAACTTGACTAACTTAACTTAATTAACTCGACTTATTTAACTCAACTTATTTAACTTAATTTGACTAACTATTATTGAATAACTAATATTCGACTAACTATGTCTGTTTTTAACTTCATTTTGAATAGCTAACATTTGATTTAACTTCATTCGTTTGACTCTAGATCGCAGTGATCACAATGGTTACCCCTGATTCCCTCAGGAAACATCCGACCACCTTAGGCTATCTGCAGCCCTGCGAATTTTGCTAGCAGTCGTGCTAAATGGCAATTTATACTGAATAACTACTTCTGTTTAACTCTATCTCGAATAACTAAGTTCGATCAACTCTAATTGAATAACTAATATTCAATTTAACCCTTATTCGGTTACTATATTCGAATAACTCTAGTCCGATTTGATTCAAACCGCTTAACTCTAACTGATTTACTCTACTGGTTAATTCTAACTAACTAACTCTAACTGTTTGACTTTAACAGCTTAACTCCAACGGTTTAATTCTAATAGATTAACTCCAACTGTTAGACTCTAATAGTTTAACTCTAACAGTTTAACTCTAACTCTAACTGTTTAACTTTAACGGTTTAACTCTAACTGACTAACTTTTCTGATTAACTCTAATGGTTTAACTCTAACTGTTTAACTCTGACAGTTTAACTTTGGTTGATTAACTCTTTTGAATTAACCCCTTTGAATTTTCTCTTTTGAATAATTCTATT
Source organism: Allium sativum (assembly GCA_030737875.1). Lineage (NCBI taxonomy): Eukaryota > Viridiplantae > Streptophyta > Magnoliopsida > Asparagales > Amaryllidaceae > Allium > Allium sativum. The sequence continues at coordinate 375,179,989 of CM060921.1, forward strand.
TGAATAACTCCTTTTGAATAACTCTTTTAAATAACACTTTTTGAATAACTCTTTTGAATAATATTTTTTTCTATTTGTTTACTTAACAAATAACTATTCCCTTTTTACTTCTATTTATTTAACAAATAATTATTACTTTTAGCTTTTCCATTTATTCTCTACATAAATATCTCTTTTAACTTTCCTTTATTCCCTAAATGAAAATTCGCTTTTCAATTCCATTCGTAATCGTTTTACAAATGATTCCCTTTTGATTTCTATTTGTAAAGGTTTCACAAATAACTACTTTTTCCCTATTCTATTTGATTTGCAAATATTTTCCTTTACATTTGTTTTACAAATGCATTTCCTCTATGTTTGTTTTTCTTTTCAAATCTTCTCTTTTATATTTGATTTCACAAATATTTTCCTTTACTCAATTTCTTTGATTCTATAATTATTTTCCTCTATGAAACTCTTTTCCTTTTATATATAAAATCTATTGATTTTATATAAATAATTTATTTTCAAAATATACTTTGAAAATTCCTTTTCACTTCCCGTTATCATTTATGGTATAAAAATACCAAATCAAAAGGTTTGATCATCATCCAAACACACGGGTTCAACGACAGATGATATAACAGAATATATGAAAAACGGTAAATAAATGTTGAGGAATCCAGTTGGATCCCTCCGACCTGTTTCCCTGCATCCACAGATGTTACACAATATAATTCACATCAATTTCATTTCAATATGAGGTATTCTGATAAACAAAATCAACATCGGTTAACGATATATATAACTATATCGGTATTTTCAACCAGCTGACTAGCAGTTTAACCAAAAAATCAACACTCAGCAATTCAATCAATATTTATCAATTCTAAAAATACTTTATAAAAATATAAAGTGTTCAGAGTTAGTGAGATTTACTCACATTGGACGGTTTATCGTTGAATAACGATAATCGGTCATTGATTTGGTTCAGACGTTAAATTTCACCATAAATCCAAACGAGCTCCAATCCACTTGCGATCAGTTCCATTGCGTAGTGCTCGTCCATACGATCCCAACGGATCCTGTTTCGTTAAATTTCGTTAATGTACGCAAAAGTTATGCTATTTACAATATTTACCTAAATGAATATATATTTAATCAAATTAATTAAATTATTTTTATCTTAATTAATTTCAAATTGCGTTATTAGCCAAATTACCTTCCCTGCCCTTCTAAAAAATCCTACTTTCCCATCTCTAGCCATATCCAATTTTTTTTTTTAAAATTGAAAAACCATTTTAATATTAATTAAATTTAATTTTCAAATAAAATATTTAAAAATATTCATTTAATTATAACTTAAAAATTTTAACCCGGATCAAAAATCTGCTACCACTCATTTTAAAGTATTTTTCGATAAGAATCCAACGGTCCTTGTTTCGTGGAAATCCGACTTGTTTTGAAAAAAATTATAAGCTTTTAAAGTTTATGGTTAAAAATTACGAAAATGCCCCAGGTCTGTTTTAAATTCAAATTAAATTCAAATTAGATTTTAAATTTAAATTAATCATCTCATCCGTCGGATCAGTTAGGGATAGCCAGGGAGAGCAGGAAACTATATTTTCCAAACTCAAGCCTTAGACACTATCCTTTCTGTCACCCGTAGAATGTTCTGATATTTATTTTTACAAATTCTATTTTAATTATAATATATATATATATATATTACACAAATAAATAAATAAATAAATATTATTTAAAAACTTACCCCGTGAAGCCTAAGTCTCTGCCTAAGAGTCCCTAGTTCCCCGTCTTGCCCTCCTTTCTCCCTTCCTTCCCTTTTCCCTATTTCCTAATATTTTATTATTATTTCTGCCATTGCCAAAGCTTGAAAGAGGAGGAGGAGGAGTGAGTTTAAAATGAGGGGGGGGGGCTATTTATAGCTGAAGGAGTCACATGGATTGCTGAGGTGGCGCGAATCCAACGGTCGAAAATGGATGGCTAGGATTAATCCTTAAATTAATTAAATTATAAATAAATTTAATAATTTATGAATAGTAAAGTGTGTTTTCTCAACCCTATTCGGACGTTAATTTGACTTACTTATTGATACCTTATCCGAAATCTTTTTCAACCATGTTGTTCAATTTTTCTTGCTCTTCAATACTATATAAAAATATATCAATTTTGAATTTGTTTGAACTTTCAAATAATTTAAATTCAAATTCAAAATAGTGTTTTGTGTTAGTTTCAACACCTTCCGGTCTCATGTTGGAGTATCAAACGATAACGGTTTTCAGAAATTCTTCCACCATCTGGTCCGGTTTTTAACGTACTTCAATCCTATGTATTCAAATCAAAAATCGGAGTTCGTTTAGATTTTCAAATAATTTATTTAAATTTTGTTTTCTTAATAACTTTCTATATCCGTTATAGGATTTTTCCAGATTTCATGTATAGCTAATATCCTATGTTTAGAATTTTCCTGGATAGGTCTCAGGTTCCAGTTTTGCCGTTAGCATTAGCAAATTCCAATTACCGTCAAAATTTATGATATACACGTAAATGTGTATATTTTATCCGCTTATTTATCTTATTTTCCCTTTAAAATAATTGATACTTTGTATTTATAGCTGTATTTTCAGATTGTTGACAAGAAGCATGGTTTAGAGCATTTGATGGATAAAGCATGAAGAATTTGCTTAAAAAGAGTGAAGTTTAAAATTGCTAAAGCTTGAAGAGTCTAAAGCTTGAAGAACGGTTGCAATTATATTTCAGTTAAGAAGATTTGGCTCAATAAAGACTCAAACTGCATTCACATTAGCTCATTTGGAAGGCCTCTTACTCATGTTGCGTTCACACTAGCCTATTGGCTAGACCACTCACTCTAAAGCTGCGTTCACACTGGCTTATGTGTTATTTGGGTTATTTCTTTTGTCCCACATTATGTAATTAGCTAGCTAGCCTTTGTCATATCAGCTATAAATACCTTGTATCTCATTCATTGTAAAACACATTAGGTTTTATTCTGTAATTCTCTTCTTGGAATAAAATCATTCTCTCCCTTTCTTTTTACTTTTTGTTTATTTTATTTATGTTCATGTTATTTATTTTCTTTTTCTCTTCTTCTTTAGCTATGTCTAGCTAATCCCCTTTGATTAGGGGGTGATGACGCTGATAGTATGATTCAATATGAATCACATAGCCAAAAGATGAGGACTGTATACATGTAGATCTGGATCTGAATTAAGGGTTAGATCTGAACCTTCATATTTTGTGTCGTTTAAGAGCTATGCTCCTTCACAGGATATATTGGTGTTCGATCTAACGTTTATCAGATCTAAATCTAATTTTAGGGTTTTAGAAATTAATTAGTGAATCTGTCCTGATAGTCTATGGTTATAGAGCCGAGCTCCTGCATAGGCTATGCTTGTCGTTATTTACATATTTGTTTCTAAAAACCTATTATCGTTGATTCATGTTTGTGACAGAAACATGTATTAGATCTGGTTAATCTTTTGGCTATTGATGATTATGAATCTGATATATGTCATTATCCCCTAATTGCTTTCACTTATTGTTAAAACTCTCTTTTATTTAATTTTGCTATTTTCTTTGTTTTCAACCAATCAAACGTTAGGGATAACTTGATTGGATTTATTAATAAAATAATTTGGTCCCAGAGTTCGACACCCTCTACAACGATCCTTGTTGTTTAGGAAAGACGAACGAATTTTACAGTTGTTTACAATTGTATAATTTGTTCGCAAACAAATTTTGGCGTCGTTGCCGGGGACCAAAAACAATTTTTTAGTGAATCCTTCGGGTTAGATTTTTTTTTTCCTCTCTATTTCTTTTTTATAATATATATATATATATATATATATATTCCATTTATTTTCTTTTATATATAGAAAACAAAATTCTTGCTTAGACGATTTGGTATTAAATTATTGGTACCACAATCTCTCTATATCAAGAAAAAAAATTGCAAATTTCTATTTGATTTGTTTCCTTTTACATTCTCTTTCCTCTTTTCAACAATTCTAAAAAAAAATTGCTTTCCTTTTGTTTGTTTCTTTCCACTTTTGTGTTTCTTCAGCCATAATCAATTGCCAGATTTTCACATTTCTTTCCGGTTGTTTTTTCTTTGATTTCTTTCCTTTTTACCCTCTTTCCAAATATTTCACAATTTTCTTTCCTTTTACAAAAAAAAATCTTCTGCAAATTCTTCTGCCGTGATTTTCTCTTTCCCTCTTCTCTAATTTCTTTCCAAAATTTCTCTTCTCTGCTGCCTTCTCAGTATAAGTCCAGCACACTCAATCACCAACCTGCTATTACTGATCCCTCAACATCTGCTAGCCATAATCCTTCAACTCACCATACACTAGAAAAGCTTCAACAGCCATACCTTCCTCCACCGTCACAAACTAACCCCTACCATAACCAAAAAGCCATAGCTAAACACCAATACGCAACTCCAGACCAGCCTCACCCTCTTCTACAAACAGACCCAGTCATTCTTCAACCATCACCTACCTTTACCAACAACGCACAGATTCACTGAAATTCCCACAAAAGTTTTAAACACCACCCGGCCACTGAACATTAACAACAAGCCACCTTGTCAGTTCAACCGCAACCACCTTCCAACACAAATCCGCAACCACCGAATTTCCAGAACCCAAGTCATCAGCCACACCCCTGACAACAACACCGTGAGCCTTTCAAATCCGCCTCGCCGAATACCTGAAACCCTCGCCTCAAGACAAATCTGCATCCTCAAAGTTCACCTCACACCAATCGCAGAACTCCAATCGCCTCTCCCTCCTTCGAAGTTCCACCGCACCCAAGTCAATCAAACCACGACCAGCATCCTCCCTCCGCGTCCTCCTTCCCACCGTCGACTTCGTCACCGACAATTCCATCGTTGAACCCCCAACCCGCCGACGACCTGCAACTAGAAAACAGAGCACGACCCAAAACCACCAAGCACCAAATATTCAATTCGAACGACAACGTCATTCGGGCTCCTAGCCACCGAAAATCGCAGATCTGAAAACTCACAGATCCGAAATCATTCAGAAAACTCCCTCGGAATCGCAAATCCCCAGTCACCGAAAATCAATTTCGTTCTTGATTTCGAAGGGCCTCCGTTTTCTTTATTTCGGTTTTAATGTCCGGATTATTCTTTGCTTGAGGGAATATAAGTGTTTTAGTATGTGGCGTGGCCTTCTCCTGTCTTGGACCGGGCTTGTTAGGGTGTGAAGTAGCTTTGGCTTCTGTTAATTTTGGTTTGGTTTTGCTTTGTCTTCCTAATTTCTCTATCTTTCGAGTTTCAAAACACAAAAAAAAATATAAAAAAAAATGGAAGGTGGCTTGTTTTGAGTGGATTGCAATTCTGTTCAAATCTTGAACTTTGCTTGTTTCATTTTAGTGCCTTTGATTTTTATTTTTATTTTATTTTTTATTTTCTAAAAAAAAACCATGGATAGGTTCTGTTTTGTTCTTTTATTTCTAGCTTAGTTTGGTTTGTTCTGCCTTAGCTTAGTTTAGTTTTTTTTATTTGTTTTCATATTTTTTTCACTCATTTTTTTATATTCATTTTGATTTTCTCTTTAAAAAAAAAAAGGGTTTGAGGAAAATAAAAAGCAGCGGACTATTTAGAGTTGGAGCGGTTGCACACCAAGTGGGGTGTGAACGCGCTAGCGCGACTCAACTGCACTGGACGGACTGCCGATCAAGGTGAGTATTTTCTATCTCTACAGGGACCGCTGCTGCAAATAAAAATATATATATAGACATTGCTTGTAAAACTCTTCTGCAGGGCATCGGCTTGCTTGTAATTTTTTTTTTTTATTTATCTCTGCAATTGACTGTTCTGTGACTGTTCTGAGACTGTTCATTCTGCGACTGATTTAAAAAAAAAATATTTGCATTTATCTTAGTTTTGTTTTTATTTTCTAAGGACTTCATTATATATTGACAATTTGGTTTAGTTCTAACGGATTATTTCTCGGTGTCTAGACTACGGCAGAGTAATAACTGTTTATAAATATTACGGTGATTCGTAAATATTATATCGGTTGTTCCTCTGAAGGTACTTAAACCTTCGGCTGCATTGCTAGGGTGATTCCTGGTGCACCGATAACTCTTGTCCGTTAACTGGCTGAGAAGTCTTTTGTTGAAATAAATCAAACCGTCATTATATAATTCTAGAAATTGTAAATTGCATTAGGTTCATTTTTAAAAAAAAACTTTTGTGTCTAATTCTGTATCTCTAAAAAAAAAAAATTTCAAAACAATTCTCGTTTTGTACAAAAAATTCGCTTCTCAAATTTGTTTTTCCTCGTCTTCCCTTATTCTTCTCGCTGGTGCATGCGTCATTGGACTCGTGATCCTTCAGATAATCGTCTAGTTGAACAAACAGTCCTTTAACCATGGCCGAAGAAAATCCCCCTCGATCTCTTATGGATAGATACTTCCCCGATCGGGTTTCTATTCCTTCTTGCATCATATTGCCCGCCCCAACGGGTAACCACTTTGAAATTCATTCGAATCACATAAATACTCTTCCAAAGTTCGGCAATTTAGAATGTGATGATCCTTATATTTTCCTGACCAAATTTGAACAAGTTTGTGCAACCATGAAATTTCAACAATTAAGTGACGATGGAATCAAACTTAGGTTAATTCCATTTGCACTTACCGATTATGCTGAGAAATGGTTGTATAGCTTGCCTTCAAATACGATTGGAACTTGGGGTGAATTTGTTAACATTTTTCTAAAGAAATTTTACCCTCTAGAAAAAACATCTAAAATTCAAAATGAAATCGTCAATTTTCGTCAATTTGGGGGTGAATCCTTTGCAAAATATTTTGAAAGATTTAAAGAGCTTCTAGTCAAATGTCCACACCATAATTTCGAAAAATGGACTCTTTGTCAAATTTTATACGATGGACTTGAAAATAACTCTCGAACCATGCTCGAATCAATGTGCCAAGGAAATTTTCTAGCCCAAGATCACAATGCCGCTTGGCAGTTTCTCGAAAATTTGGCCGAAAAATCAGCTCAATGGGAAAGATCTAATGAGAAATCGATTTATTCCCGATCTAACGCTCATTCGGTAGGATCATCAGTAGCCTTAGAAGCAAAAATAGACGCGATGATATCCAAATTCGATAATGTCCTTTCATCAACGCAAATAAATCAAGCTCAAGCGTCTCAGACCTCATGTTACAAATGTAACGATCCTAACCACATAGCCGATCAATGCCCACATTCATTGGAACAACTCAACGCATTTAACAAAGCTAGGAACGACCCATTCTCCCCAACATATAATCCAGGTTGGAGAAACCATCCTAACTTCTCTTGGACCCAAAACAATGCAAATCTGAGTGCGGTTCGACCTCCTTTTCAATCATTTTCGAATAATCCTACGAAACCTCCCTTTCAACAAACTCAATTCCAAAACCCTGCGCCACCGTCTCAAAATCAAGCGCAACAATCTTTTGTTCCCCAAGACGATAAACGATTGACATCACTGGAGAAAACTCTCGAAGAATTGACTAAAGCGACGACTCAAAATCTCCAATCAAATACCAATCTTCAAAATTTATTGACTTCGCACATGCAAAACACGAGTCAATCGATTGCTAAACTTGAAATGCAAATGAGTCAGTTAGCCACCTCCGTAAGCGAACGGGAAAGAGGCACTTTCCCGAGTCAACCCATTCCAAACCCCAACCGTCAAAATCCTAACTCCAACCAAATTCACATCATTCAAGATTCAAACGTGAGTCACTTGAATGCGGTCACGACTCTTAGATCCGGCAAAAAGATTGACAACCATGTGGTCAACCCAAATGCTTTACCGGACGATCTTCCAAACCCTATCGAAAATTCAACCAACTCAGATCAAAACATTGAGCCAATTTCTGACAAGGACCATCCTCAAACTCAAGTAGCCCAACCTACTGAGTTGTCTGCTCCATTTCCTCATAGATTCCGACCTAGGAAAAAGACGGATCAGCTAGAAAAAATCCTTGAAATATTTAAGCAAGTTAAAGTGAACATTCCTCTTTTAGATATTATACAACAAGTTCCACAATATGCAAAATTTCTAAAAGATATGTGCACTCAAAAACGTCATACACATGTACCTAAGAAAGTGTTTCTAGCGGCAACTCTAAGCGAAGTCTTGTCCCAATCGATGCCAGTGAAATACAAAGATCCTGGCTGCCCCACAATATCATGTACTATTGGGGACAAGAAAATTGATAGATGCCTGCTAGACTTAGGTGCTAGTGTTAACTTGCTTCCGTATTCTGTCTATCGCCAATTAGGTCTAGGAGAACTGAAACCCACCAAGGTTACCCTTCAGCTTGCTGACCGTTCAATTAAGAAACCTGTGGGCGAAATCGAGGATGTGTTGATCAAAATTGGTGAATTCATCTTTCCAGTTGATTTCATTGTCTTAGAAACTCAACAGGTTAGCAATCCTGCAAACCAGATCCCTTTGATTCTAGGACAACCCTTCTTAGCAACCTCTAATGCACTCATCAACTGTAGAAATGGGTCAATGAAACTTTCTTTTGGTAACATGACTGTCGAGCTAAACATCTTCAGAACTGAAAACTCTTCTAACTCTTATGTGGACCAGTTTTCTGAAATCCATGATGTCCACGATAATGAATCTGAGCTTGACCATCTGAGCAATGAAATTGAATCGAATTACGAAACCTTATTTCAAGATATTCCCAAAAATGTCTCTGATTCGATTCCTGTCGAGCCTCTCACAAATGAGTCCATCCCTCAACCAATTTCTTTGGTTGAGTCGCCCCCAAAATCTGACCTCAAAGTGCTGCCCTGTCATCTTAAGTACGCTTACTTAGGAGACAATGAAACTTTTCCTGTCATCATCGCTTCTGACCTTACTTTAGAGCAGGAACAATTGCTCCTTCCCATCCTTAAGAAAAATAAGGAAGCAATTGGTTGGTCCATGGCTGATATTAAGGGGATTAGTCCTTCGATTGTCCAACATCGAATCCACCTTATAGATGATGCCAAACCCACTCGGGATCCCCAGCGTCGACTAAACCCTATCATGAAAGAAGCAGTTTGTGCTGAAATCCTTAAATGCCTTGACAATGGAATAATCTACCCGATTTCTGACAGTCAATGGGTTAGTCCAATTCATGTCGTACCTAAGAAATCAGGAATTACCGTGATCCAAAATGAAGCTAACGAGCTTATCCCAACCCGCACCCAGACCGGTTGACGTGTTTGCATTGACTATAGGAAACTTAACGCTGCAACACGTAAGGATCATTTCCCTCTGCCATTTATCGATCAAATGTTAGAACGACTAGCTGGTCATGAGTACTACTATTTCCTTGATGGGTACTCGGGCTATAATCAAATCCCTATCGCTCCTGAGGACCAAGAGAAAACCACTTTCACTTGTCCGTTTGGTACATTTGCGTACCGACGTATGCCATTTGGTCTCTGTAATGCACCTGCAACCTTTCAGAGGTGCATGATTAGCATTTTTTCTGATATGATCGAGCGATTTTTGGAAGTGTTCATGGATGATTTTTCCATATTTGGTGATTCTTATTCTGAGTGTTTACATCATCTCGATCTTGTTCTTAATCGCTGTAAAGAGAAACACTTAACGCTTAATTGGGAAAAGTGTCACTTCATAGTTAAACATGGCATTGTTTTGGGACATGTCATCTCTAACAAAGGAATTGAAGTAGACAAAGCCAAAATCGAAGTTATTTCAAATCTTCCCATTCCCAAATCAGTTAAGGACATCCGATCCTTTTTAGGTCATGCTGGTTTTTACTGTCGCTTTATAAAAGATTTCAGCAAAATCACTCGACCTTTAACCAATCTTCTTGGTAAGGATGTTCCTTTCGACTTCAATTCTGATTGCATTTCATCTTTTGAGCATCTTAAAAATGAACTTGTCTCTGCTCCGATCTTCTACTCTCCCAACTGGAAGCTGCCTTTTGAAATCATGTGCGATGCCTCGAATTTCGCTGTTGGCGCTGTCTTAGGACAACGTATCGATAAAATTCTTCATGTCATTTACTATGCGAGTAAGACTCTGAACGACGCTCAAATCAATTATACGACCACTGAAAAGGAACTCTTGGCAGTTGTCTTTGCTCTAGAAAAATTCAGGCCTTATCTAGTTGGCTCACACATCACGGTTTATACCGATCATTCCGCACTTAGGTACCTTTTCTCTAAAAAGGATGCTAAGGCTCGTCTCATTCGTTGGATCCTTCTACTTCAAGAATTTGACCTTACCATTAAGGATAAAAAAGGATCCGACAACGTTATTGCGGACCACTTGTCTCGTCTTCCAAATGCCCCATCTTCTTCTCTTCCGATCAACGAGAATTTCCCCGATGAACAGCTGTTTTCTCTATCCACTGATCCTTGGTTTGCTGACATTGTCAACTACTTAGTCACCAAGCAGACCCCTTCTTTTTGGTCTAAGCAGGATAAACACAAATTCTTTTCTCAAGTGAAACATTTTTATTGGGACAACCCCTATCTTTTCAAGTATTGTCCCGACCAAATCATTCGAAGATGTGTTCCTGACACTGAAATTCACAGTGTCCTCTCTTTCTGTCATGACCAAGCATGCGGTGGTCACTTCGGTCCCAAAAAGACAGCCGAAAAGGTTCTCCAATCGGGTTTCTATTGGCCCAACCTTTTCAAAGACGCGTACGAATTTTGTAAAACTTGTGATCGATGTCAATTCTTAGGGAAATTTTCTAAACGGAATATGATGCCCCTAAACCCCATTCTAGAGGTCGAAATTTTTGATGTGTGGGGTATAGACTTCATGGGACCCTTCCCTAATTCTTTTGGGAACATTTACATTCTCTTGGCTGTTGACTATGTTTCTAAATGGGTCGAAGCTGTTCCATGCAAAACGAACGACAATAAGGTTGTTGTGCGCTTCTTAAAAGAAAACATCTTTTCTAGGTTTGGCACACCTCGCACAATAATCAGCGACAACGGGACACATTTCTGTAATCGTTCTTTTGAAGCCCTCATGAGAAAGTATTCGATAACTCATAAGTTATCCACTCCTTACCATCCTCAAACTTGTGGGCAGGTTGAAGTATCGAATAGGCAGATTAAACAAATTCTTGAGAAAACTGTGAATCGAAATCGTAAAGATTGGTCCCAAAAGTTAACAGACGCTCTTTGGGCTTACCGCACTGCTTTTAAAACAAACTTAGGTATGTCCCCTTATCGGTTGATTTTTGGTAAACCATGTCACTTTCCAGTTGAACTAGAACATAGGGCGTTATGGGCAATAAAAACTTTGAATCTTGATTTAGAGCAAGCAGGTGAACATAGGAAGCTTCAACTTAATGAACTTGATGAAATTCGAAATGATGCCTATGAAAATGACCGAATTTACAAGGACAGAACAAAAGTTTTTCATGATAAATCAATTTTACGTAAAAATTTCATGCCAGGTCAAAAAGTTCTGTTGTATGACTCAAAACTGCATCTATTTCTGGGTAAGCTAAAATGTAGATGGACAGGACCTTACACTGTACGGACTGTTTTTCCGTATGGTGCGATAGAAATTGAGAATCCAACTAATGGATCATCCTTTAAGGTCAATGGTCAACGCCTTAAACCTTACTTGGAACCAATACCCAACCAAGAGGAAGAGCTCATGGTCCTCCATGAGCCACATTACATTCGGTAAGACGCACTAACCCTCTTTTGTACATATGTAAATATTCTCTTATTTGTTTTTCCCTTTCACTAAGATATGTCTGATTAAGACTGTGAGGACACAATCACACTCAAGTGGGGGGGGGGGGGGGAATTTACATTACATCAGCAATCAAATTTTATGAAGTAGGTCATTCATTGAACAAGGATTAACTTAAATTCATAAATAACACCTTGGTTCTTGTTTGATAAGTTGAATTGTTGGGTGATGAGAATGAACATTATTTATTCATTGAGTTGTAATGTGTCTTTTTAAGATGCTAGCTTGAGACTGTGTAGACGTTAGTCGTGTTCTGGAGTATGTGTGTCAACCCTTGTTATACATGTTAGAATGTGCAAGTAAAAATAATCAAAAAAAAAAAAAAAAAATCAAATAAAAATGATTTTGCACCTACATTTTTTTGGATTTTCTGAGTTCATTTTCATGCATAACATTTTTCTCACTCAAATTTTCACACTTGTAAGTTCTAAATTCCACTTGGCCCAGTTAAGGAGAAATGACTCATTGTAGCGTTCTTCTTCGATACCCCACATTATTCAAACCCAAGTTTTAGTCGATTTACATCCATGTTTCGACAAGTTTATCTTATATTGGTATACTCAAGAACCTTTCATTTTCAAAGGTTAAAAACGTCATTTCTATACCAATATTACACTACCCACTCCGTACTTGTTTTAAGGTAGGATAACCATATACCACATCTTATTTTATATGGGTTATCTATCTTACGAAACTTTGCTTATCATTCCTTTCAGTTTTTTTTGTATAACATCAATCCAGACTTGTGTGTTGAATTAAGGTTATAGAAGTAGAGTAACTAGGGCACAAAACTTTCCTTTCATGAAGTGTTGGTAGTAGAGGAGGAATCAAATGAAATCATGTACGTCATCATTCCATCTCCATTCATCATTCATCATGCAAAAGAAAAAAAAAGAAAAAGAAAAAAAAGAAGAAAAAAAAAGAACAGAAAAAAAAGGAAAAAAAAAAGAAACAAAAAAAGAGTCTCTCTGAATAAAATAGTCTTCATCGTTCTTGACTATGAAGCATCCATTTCCATTCCATCCACATCCATCATACCGTACTTAGAAGCAAGGATTGTAGTTGAGGAGATGGAAGGAAACAAAATGTCCATATGTGCCTTAGTCTTACTTTATCTTTTGTAGCTTGAAATTCAACTAATACACTTGCCCTCTTATCTAGAATATTTTTAGAACTTACAAAATTTTCCTTCATCTATGCATAACTCACATCCAATACATTACAGTTACGGTGGTGCAAAATTATTCAAAAAAAAAAAGGTTGAATAAATGATTGGGTGCACATTGTCGATGTGTAGAACTTTGGTTGACACCACGCTCTTAACCTTCAAGACAATTACAGTGTTATCAAGGAATTACGATTCAGCTTGAAAATCTTATTCATTTTTGCACCCATAATGGGATGGACAATTGGAACTAAACCGTTATTATTGAAGTTAGGTGAAATCCTTGGAATGTGAAAGACCTTAAATATATTGTTTGATTAATCCGCGTACATAAGACGCTTTGGATTTTGTGGGTAGTATCCGCTGAAAACCCTCACGAGACAACACTCGTCCTACTGGGGACACCCAGAGGTTTAACGGCTTGTTGCATACGCTAAATGCAATCGTGTTTCCTACGAAAGTGTGACATATCTTAGTTTAGTTTATTCGAGGACGAATAAAAAGATAAGTGTGGGGGTATTTGATATACACGTAAATGTGTATATTTTATCCGCTTATTTATCTTATTTTCCCTTTAAAATAATTGATACTTTGTATTTATAGCTGTATTTTCAGATTGTTGACAAGAAGCATGGTTTAGAGCATTTGATGGATAAAGCATGAAGAATTTGCTTAAAAAGAGTGAAGTTTAAAATTGCTAAAGCTTGAAGAGTCTAAAGCTTGAAGAACGGTTGCAATTATATTTCAGTTAAGAAGATTTGGCTCAATAAAGACTCAAACTGCATTCACATTAGCTCATTTGGAAGGCCTCTTACTCATGTTGCGTTCACACTAGCCTATTGGCTAGACCACTCACTCTAAAGCTGCGTTCACACTGGCTTATGTGTTATTTGAGTTATTTCTTTTGTCCCACATTATGTAATTAGCTAGCTAGCCTTTGTCATATCAGCTATAAATACCTTGTATCTCATTCATTGTAAAACACATTAGGTTTTATTCTGTAATTCTCTTCTTGGAATAAAATCATTCTCTCCCTTTCTTTTTACTTTTTGTTTATTTTATTTATGTTCATGTTATTTATTTTCTTTTTCTCTTCTTCTTTAGCTATGTCTAGCTAATCCCCTTTGATTAGGGGGTGATGACGCTGATAGTATGATTCAATATGAATCACATAGCCAAAAGATGAGGACTGTATACATGTAGATCTGGATCTGAATTAAGGGTTAGATCTGAACCTTCATATTTTGTGTCGTTTAAGAGCTATGCTCCTTCACAGGATATATTCGTGTTCGATCTAACGTTTATCAGATCTAGATCTAATTTTAGGGTTTTAGAAATTAACTAGTGAATCTGTCCTGATAGTCTATGGTTGTAGAGCTGAGCTCCTGCATAGGCTATGCTTGTCGTTATTTACATATTTGTTTCTAAAAACCTATTATCGTTGATTCATGTTTGTGACAGAAACATGTATTAGATCTGGTTAATCTTTTGGCTATTGATGATTATGAATCTGATCTATGTCATTATCCCCTAATTGCTTTAACTTATTGTTAAAACTCTCTTTTATTTAATTTTGCTATTTTCTTTGTTTTCAACCAATCAAACGTTAGGGATAACTTGATTGGATTTATTAATAAAATAATTTGGTCCCGGAGTTCGACACCCTCTACAACGATCCTTGTTGTTTAGGAAAGACGAACGAATTTTACAGTTGTTTACAATTGTATAATTTGTTCGCAAACAATTTAGTTCAAATTTTGGCCTTTTATTTTTTTCTTTTCCACATACGGATGTCATTTTTGACGTAACTTGGTTGGTTACCTAATTTCATCATTTCAGATTTAATGAAACTGATTTCATCGAAATCCGAGTTCGTTAGCTACTACATCCTTTGTAAACGTACTATTTTAAATTAAAAATTTATCCTTTTATACTGCCAGTTCACATTATATTGCAGATTCACTAAATTTCTACCATTTCGGAATAAAATAAAATATTCAAAATTATTGAAATTAAACCATTTAAAATTCAAAAACAATAAAAACATTTTTAAATATTAAACTAAATGGTCAAAAAATCTGGGCCGTTACATTCGCTCCGGAACGGACTTGAGTATACCGTATACTAACATGAGTAGTTCAAAGAACATATCAGTTATAGAATGTATTAACAAATTATAATTAGGGACGGCTATTACGTTAGTGCCGAACCATATGTTAATTGAATGTACTTTTGTTTTAAAATATGAATTTACCTTGGACTACAATATATATAATAATATGGGTAACGCTAGATCAACCGGCAGTAAAACCAGTTGGAAAACGCGGAATAGGGAAAAGACGAAGATTATAAGGGCATACCAGTAAATTTGCAGTGCAAATCATGAGGGATACTGTAAAATATGCGGCTGAAATTGCTTCCGCAAATACCCGGTGAAGAAAAAGGTGGTGCCTAACGCAAACGGAAAGGTTACCCGGCTGGTAATCTGGAGCGCACAGGTTCGAGCCCCCGCCTCTTCACATAATGTAAGGGAAAGGTTGTGCGTGCTAATCGACCACCCCCAGAGCCCGGAAAGCCGTGAGAATAGTAGCAGATGGGAGACTATTTAGGAAGTTCTCACGCTTGAGTACGGGAGCCTTCGGCACTGGGTAAATACCCGATGAAGAAAAACCGATTGAAGTAGCATTATGGTAATAATATTATGTAAGCATGTTAATAAAGGTGATCTATAAGGTCCGCAGCATTACCCAGCGATTAAGGACTGCATTGTGGTAAAATTGGTGTGGGTTCAAAACCTAGAATGATATGTTATGAGTTTACCATGTGCATACGCTAAAATCAACCACTTAGGCGGTACACATGAACTGAGCTGGGTGCACTAGATAGAGAGAGAGGGGTTTACGACTCTGGTCGGTTTTCCCTACTGAACAAACTCAAAAAAAAAAAAAAAAAAAAAAAAAAAAAATTGTAAGTGATGAAACAACACGGTTCAAAATCAAAACGTTAATGGTATAATTTATGCATGATAGTTTAATAAAATCCTATACTTTAAACTCATCAAAAACTACTAAGAAAATTGGAGTACACTCATACTAATCTCGTCATTTGCACTAATAAAGAGATTTTTTTCTTAAGGATAAACTATTTAATTTCTTTTAGGCAAAAGGACATAGGCAGTTTTATTTTACCCTAAGAAAAAAAAATCCAAAATTCAACTTGGTGTAAAATCATTTTTTTCTTCTTTACTTTATTTTATTTGACTTCCTTCTTTAATCTCACACTTCTCTCACCCTCAAAAACTTCAAAATTTGGATTACAAACAAAAATGACACCCAAATCACTTCTACATCATCATCTCCAATCAAATTACAAACTTCAATACACGATCAACAAACAATGGAATTTCAACAACAATCTCTGATTGGTAAAATTGGAGATTTAGCTTCAACCGAATATCAGCAACAAACTCAAAACCAATGAATCGAACTTGAAACGTAAGTTGATATTCAAACAAATCCACAACGTAAAGTCTAGATCAAGCAAAGACAATGAAATCGAAAAGTAGCAATTTAACATTACTTAAAAGATCAAACAAAGAAGAAGTGTACAAAAAGAAAGAACCAAAAGAAGAAATGAATGGAAAAACAACAAAAGAAAACTTATCAAAAACAATAGAAAACATAGCACAAAAGGTAACTTATGCTACAAAATCAGGAATAACAAAGTTAATATAGTTGTATTTCTACTTTAATAGTATCAAACTTATTTGACACAACAATG